>JASUAD010000012.1:19060097-20310097 GCA_037013555.1 Sextonia rubra
TTCTTTTGTTGCAACTGCCCGAAAACTCTTCTTAGGCGGCTCCAACTTTTCAGGATGGAATGTGACTTGCTTTCCATCATGCAAGAATGTGTATGTATTAGCGTGCATTCCATATGTCCCATTTTTGTCATACATCCATGGGCAACCCAATAAGATATCACCACTATCCATAAGTAATACATCACACCAAATTGTATCTTTGTAAGTCTTACCAATGGAAAAAGTAACTTTGCAAGTATGTTGAACATGCGCTTGGTCACCAGTCATTAGCGATTTGACAAAATAAGGGCAGTTGTGTTTGTAAACTTTCAACTTGAGGCGATCAACAAAAGCTTGAGAGATGAGATTCTCGCAACTTCAACCATCAATAACAACTATACAATTTTATCCATAAATTGTACCCTTGAAATGAAAGATGCTTTTTCTCAACCATTTATTCTCTACAGCTGGTGGAGACTCTTTGACGACGATAAAAGCTTCACCTGTGGTATTTGCAAATGTTTCAACAATTTCCTCAATTTCAATATCCTTGGGATCAGTTTCAGTACGCTTAGGATCATCTGGGATATTTTTATCATCACCTTCAATCTCAATCAGATGTCCGTGCTTTGGACATTCCACTGCGTAATGCCCCAGCTATTGACAATGAAAACAAATAATCCTATTTTGACCTTCAGTCCTTGCAAAAATCTGTCCTAAGGAAACATTAGGTTCAACAACTTACAGAGATGAATTCTTTGGTGGAACCTATTTGGATTTTTGTGCTTAATGATATACAATTCCCTCAGCTTTGACAGCATGTTGAATGAGTTTATCAACATTATCAAAACTTTGGAATGCAAGGATATGCTGAATGTCCATTCGCAACCCATTGAAAAATCTATCAACAACCACATCATCATTTTCATTCAAACCACAACGAGCTTGTAGAGTCAGAAATTCATCAGAATAATCAACAACTGCCTTAGATCATTGTTTTAAGTTTTGAAAGCTTGAATGTAGATCTTTTGCATAGTTAATGGGGAGGAATTTTTGCTTCAAAATATTCATCTCAATCCATGTTTCAACAGGGTCCTTGTTCTGATTCCTCCTTTTTCTTTGCAATTCAGCCCACCAAGTTGCAATACAATTACGAAATCTAATGGCAATCAGTGTGACTTTATGGTGCTTAGTCATTGGTTTGTGTGCAAAAATATTCTTCACGCTCACCTATGATGCCCAGATACGGCGTGGATACTGCAGGGACACGCCATGGACACGGCAAGGACACGGATTTTGCACATAAAAAGTGAAGTATCGGATACGATACGACACGATACGTTACCTATGTTGAAGTATCCGTGCATCATAGACGCTCACTAACGAATCCATGAATTTAGTAAGCTGCAATTTTCCATCATATTCGGAAATCACAAGTTGAATTCCTAAATCTCAATCAGGATTATTAACTAGTAGATCTCGTTGATTCCGAATATCTTCTTCATCATCTCGATTGTGATTCACACACTGATTATTTTCTAAAGTTGTCACCCCAGTTTTCAGTTGTTGCAGGGTGGTTTGCACGCCATCAACTTTTGCGGATAATTCTCTAGTGGCACTAACCAAATCTTCAATTGAAGGAGATGAAGATTCGACCTCCACTTGCTTTTTAGAAGGCATTTTTTTTTAATGCAAAGTAAAATTTTAACTGACCTGAAGAGAAGCTCTACTGTGACTAAGATACATTGATATAGATACGAGGTTGGTGATGATGTCAACAAGATTTGTTTTATTTTGTCAATCCAACTTGGCTAATGGGCTCCCAAGATGGATCAATAACAACCCAACTAATCCCGATTTGACCTTTACACACTAAAACGAGTAATTTTAACATCGAAAGATGAAAGGGAACGAAACACCCTTTTCGCTGATTGTTAGCTCTCGCAAGGAAAAACATTTGCTCATCGACAAGGTCTGGGTGTAGTGCTGGAGGACTTCAATGACGAGGCAGTAACGCTGGAGATGCGGGGTGCCTGCGTAAAGGCTACTTAGAACAGCACTGTGATGGCAATGTTGCGGTGATGGCAAACGTGTTGTAGTGACAATGGTGCGGGCGGGAGGCGGCAGCAGGCGACGACATCCAAGTATGTCCTTTGTCCTAACACTTCTTACTTCTTTTGTCTCTCTCCCTTTTTTCCTTTTTTTTTTCTTTTTTTTTTTTAAGATGGGAGTTGAAGTGGACAAAGGATTTGGAGGTCAGGAGTTGGGAATTTCGATAATCTCTAGGATTGGAATTGAATATGTGTAAGAACCCTGAATTATAAATGGGCCAAGCCTGAATTATTAAATGGGCTAAATGGGCTTAGAGAGGCCCAGTTTCGATCAGTCCAATTCATGACTGGATTGGGCTATTGGGTCAAATTTTTCAGGTCCATAAATGATCCAAACTCACTTAATTGTGACTCTATAGCTTCCCAAAATTATGACTGTGAAACTACCACACTTAAATTCCCCAAACTTAAATTTTCCAAAATTATAACTGTGTAACTCCCAAAATAATGACCTTAAATTGTGACTTTTAGTCTTCTTAAGTGACCTTTCAAGGGAAATCCTTTAGGATTCCAGCTCTATATAAGAAGAGGTCTCCTCTCATCTTTGGTCACTTTCTCATGGTTCTCATGGAAGAAGAGTAGGAGTCCAATAGAGTGATATTTGAAAATAAAAGCAAGGAGATTCCAAGGAATACCTAACATAGTGGATGTCTGATTTGAGGTCACTTATTACTTATACCAGGTGAGTAGGACTTCTCTTATACTCATGTGAATATGGTGTTCCTTATATTCTGCTGTTTGGTTTCTATTTACATATATCAGTTAGTTTCTGTTAATATCCTTGCAACAGGATATAAATTCTGTTTGACATAAGATTATCATTTCTTTGATTTGGCTTAATAAGGGTTCATTATATTAAAAATCCAAATCTGAATTGATGAAAATGCTAGACTGACAACAGGATTGTGAAGGAAAATACAGATTTAAAATTTATCCTCTTTGTGTAATGACTGGTAAATCTGAATCTTATGATAAATGTGATTATTAAGGACTATTTTCATCATACAGTCTGCTGGTCTAATATGTACATTAATTCTTTGTATAATGACTGGTAAATTTGAATCCTATGATTGATACACTTCCTATGGACTGTTTCTTTTATAGAATATAATGTTTTATTGAGTGAAGAAATTCAGAACTAAGCTACTGTTATATATCAGTCACAAGTGCCTTTGAACTAAGTTACTGTTATACGTTTTCTCACCCAATCACAAGTACTTTTTTAACTAAGTTACTGTTATACATTTTCTTACCCAATTACAAGTACTCTTTGAACTAAGCTACTGTTATACATTTTCTTAATCAGTCACAAGTAATCTTTCAACTAAACAACTGTTATTTTCTTAATCAGTTATAAGTACTCTTTCAACTAAACTACTGTTATTTTCCTAATCGGTCACAAGTGCTTCTTTGAACTATGTTACTGTTATACAATTTCATATCAAAGAAACTTAGGAATTTTTATAAAGGACTTTGGGTTCCAAAGAATCCCTAGGATTAATCTATATTATGAGAAAATGGGAATACTAGTACTATTGTATAGTATTACATGTACAGTAGTGACTGCTTTCCATTTCATGAATATTTAGCTGTGAAACATTATGTTAATATTACACCGTTGTAAGGGATTGTTAAAAAGTTCTCTCTTTTATTAAATAAGATCGTGTGAATAAGATGAGCTACCATAATATAACTAATTCCAAATTAAGTAGTGGGTACTTCCATCGCTACAGTCTCATTTTTATTTTTACTATACAAATGATGACTTATAAATTCTGAATCTCAATCTAGATTTAATACTGTCCTTAGTAGCTATGTATGGAATGAATAATTAATATGAGACTCTGTGATACTTGCTCAAAGTGATTAATTCTAATTATATGAGTATAGTATTCTCTCTATGACTAGAAAAGAATTTCAAAAAAATAGGGCCAATGCCACATATTTGGAGCACCAGTTATGAATTAGAGTGGGGCGAGATTTTGACTCAAGTATGTGGGACTGGCCAATGGAAGACATAATGATACTTATTATGAAATCAGTGAGCAGAGATATTTTTTTAGAATTGTTTGGAAGTGTCTGTTTCCATTGGTATTGGATTCGACTTATGAATTAAGAATGGTGACAATCTTGTCACGACATGAATATGAATCCCCTTACAATTAAAGAATGGTGACAATCTTGTCACGACATGAATATGAATCCCCTTACAATGAATGGTGACGGTCATGTCACGACATGAATCCCTTTACAACTAAGAATGGTGACAGTTTTGTCACGACATGAATATGAATCCCCTTATAATTAAGAATGGTGACAATCTTGTCACGACATGAATATGAATCCCCTTCACAATTAAGAATGGTGACGGTTATGTCACGACATGAATATAAATCCCTTTACAACTAAGAATGGTGACAATCTTGTCACGACACGAATATGAATCCCTTGTTCATGCTGCTAATATAAACAGGTATGGTGGTAGTTCAGTCAATCAACCTATGAACTTCTATTGATATCATGATAATTACTATTGCTCTCTTGATTTTAGAAATTCTACTCACCAGTGTTACTGACTAGTGGTTCGCCCCACTACAGGTAATGTTTTTGTAGCGGGATCTGGGAGCGGCGGAGATCAGCATATAGATTTTGGCATGCAACGCTGATAGAGAGTTCGAAAACCATCTAGACCATTAGATGGAGTTAGCCCCATTTTGGAATATTTTAGATCTATTGTCATTTCTTAGCTATAATTGTAAAGACTTTGTTAAGATATTAATATTATGAATTTACCTTCATTTTCCTTAGACTTGCTCTTGAATTTATTTTATGAATTTGTAATATGATCAAGCTAACGACTTAAGAATCTGAAGAGCTCCAGAATCTTGGGTCGTTACAAAGTGGTATCAGAGCAAAGTCTTGGGCAATCCTTAAAACACTTAGAAACCAGTAGCATACGTGGTGAGGTCGTGGTTTGGGGGCGTTAGATTGTGATATGCATTTCCTTGTGTTAATTATTGTGTATCTTATTATAGGAGAAAGAACATGAGTTCCCAACAGAATCTTAACGGCAATGGCACTGAAAGTCGAACATCAAACCCAGATGGGGGATCGTCCTCGATGCCTGAATATGTGAAGATGATGTTCGATACCTTTATGAAAGCTTACGATCAGGTGCAAGAGCAGATAAAGACTTTGGCTCATCGTCAGGATGATGGTGGCCAAAGTGGAATCGCTATTGGTGGGAGCAGGGACAGGGAACGAGATTCCCTATATAAAAGATTTAACGAATTCCGTCCTAGGTACTTTGATGAAACTGCAGATCCTTGGGATGCAAATAAGTGGATAGAAAATGTCGAAGCAATTTTTGAAGTTATGAGCTGTTCTGATCAGCAGAAAGCTCTATTGGCAGCTTTCAAACTTGAAGGAAATGCAAAGGAGTGGTGGAAGTCCGCTAGAAGGACCTATCCAGGTCCTGAAAATGAAATTCCTTGGAGCTTCTTCAAAAAGGAGTTTATTGCAAAATTCATACCGGAGCATATAAAAGAAAGGAAGAAGAGGGAATTTCAAATTTTGGTTCAAGGAGACATGTCAGTGACCAAATACAATAATAAGTTCATAGAATTGTCTCACTTTGCTGAACCCTTGGTAGCTACAGAAGAACTGAAATGCAACAAGTTTATTGAGGGATTACGCCCTGATATTAAGAAGGATGTACAATTGGGACAGCCAGTCACATACGCAGACGCCTTAAGAAGAGCCTATGTATCTGAAGAAGCCATTGATGAGATCAATGGAGTACTTCCATCTAATCCAACTGGGGATGGAAAAAGAAATCAAGAAAGCCGTCCTCCTCAAAAGAAACAGAAAATGGAATCTCATGTTAAATGCAGTCGCTGTGGAAAGAACCACGCCTTAGAACAATGTCGATGGCAGCGTGGTGCTTGCTTTTCATGTGGCCAGGTGGGCCATAAGGCTAACGATTGTCCCAAGAAGCAGGAGAAAGATCGATCACAACGGCATGGCCACAAGTCACGACAACATCAAGGCTATCAGCAATCACGGCAGAATTCGCAAAGCTACCCTCCTCGGGATCAAGGGAACTCTCATCAGAATTACTACCAGAACCAGCAATCGGGCCAGAATCAGCAAAGTGGATATCAGCGGAATCCGCCACAGGGACAGAATTTCAACCAAGAGAGAGGCAATCAAGGTGGACATCAAAAGAGTCACCCACCAAATGCGAGGGTTTATGCTATTACTCGACGGGAGGCGGAAGTAGCAAGCAATGTGGTTGAGGGTACGCTCCTAATCTCTGGCAACAAGGCTATTGCATTATTTGATTCCGGCTCTACACACTGCTTTGTTTCACATAATTTTGCTCCAAAATTGCACATACCCCCTTCTAAACTTTCCCAAGCAATGGCAGTTTCCACCCCTACTGGAGGACAATTGAATACTCACACCATATTCTATGAATGTCCTTTAAGCAATGGGGAAGTTGTGATACCTGCAGATTTAATTTTGCTACCAATGAATGATTTTGACATTATTTTGGGAATGGATTGGTTAGCAAAACACAGGGCTGTGCTAGACTGTTTTAATAAAATAGTCCGCTTTAAACTAGAAGGGTTCAAAAATGTGCGTGTAATGGGGATAAGGAAAGCAGTAGAGACACGTGTGATTTCGGCAATTAAAGCCAGCCAATTATTAAGAACTGGGTGTACGGGGTATTTAGCATTCGTTACCGGGGAAAAACAAGAACCAAAACTAGAAGAAATCCCGGTAGCAAGAGAATTTCCTAATGTTTTCCAAGATGAATTACCCGGTTTACCACCGTTGCGGGAGGTAGATTTTACTATTGAAGTGATACCGGGAACAGCTCCAATCTCTAGGTCTCCTTATCGAATGGCACCCACAGAACTACGGGAACTTAAGGAGCAACTACAGGACTTACTAGACAAAGGATTCATTAGGCCCAGTGTTTCACCATGGGGAGCTCCTGTTCTTTTTGTTAAAAAGAAGGATGGAACCTTGCGTATGTGCATAGATTATCGACAGCTCAACCAAGTCACTATTAAGAATAAGTATCCGCTGCCACGGATCGATGAGCTGTTTGACCAACTCCAAGGAGCAAGGTACTTTTCAAAAATTGATCTACGGACTGGATACCATCAGTTGAGGGTGAGGGAGGAGGATGTACCTAAGACAGCTTTCCGGACTCGATATGGACATTATGAGTTTCTGGTAATGCCATTTGGGCTAACCAATGCACCAGCTGTATTCATGGCACTCATGAATCAAATCTTCAAGCCCTATTTGGACCAGTTTGTTGTTGTATTCATCGATGATATACTAATTTACTCTAAGACAGAATTGGAGCATGGAGATCATCTGCGCACTGCATTGAAGTTGTTAGAAGACAATCAGCTATATGCTAAGTTGAGCAAATGTGACTTTTGGCTAACTCAGGTGAATTTCCTAGGTCACATCATTTCAGGTGAAGGATTGTCTGTGGACCCTGCCAAGGTGGAAGCTATCACTAGTTGGAAACGGCCAACAACAGTGTCAGAGGTCCGGAGTTTCTTAGGACTCGCAGGGTATTATAGGAGATTTGTGCAAAGGTTTTCTTCCCTTGCAGGACCTCTAACTCGTCTCACTAGGAAAGATGTGCAATTTAATTGGGACAACAAATGTGAGACCAGTTTCCAGACACTGAAGGATAAGTTGATTTCGGCACCGGTTTTGGCCTTACCTTCAGGCAGTGGTGGTTTTGTCATATTTTGTGATGCGTCATACAAAGGACTGGGGTGCGTACTTATGCAGCACGGAAAAGTAATTGCTTATGCATCTAGACAATTGAAGACACATGAGCAAAATTATGCCACTCATGATTTAGAATTGGCTGCTGTAGTTTTCGCTCTTAAAATTTGGCGACATTATCTCTATGGAGAAGAATTCAAGGTGTACACGGACCATAAAAGCCTAAAATATATCTTTTCCCAGCAGGAGTTAAATTTGAGGCAGCGGAGATGGTTAGAATTTTTAAAAGACTATGACTTCACTATAAATTACCATCCCGGAAAGGCAAATGTTGTGGCCGATGCATTAAGCAGAAAGTCAGTCCAATTGGCTCACTTGACAGCGGAATGGAATTTACTAGCAGAAATCAGAGACTTGGATGTGAATTTTCGGATCATTGGTGACAATATATTATTGGGGAGTTTCAAAGTTCAACCAGAAATCATCCAGCAAATTAAGGACCGCCAAAAGAATGATGGGACACTAGTACAAATCTTCAACAAATTGGGAGATAAGCCGGATTTTTCACTTACTAATGGTACCTTGTATTACAAGAATAGGTTGTGTGTTCCAAATGATCGGGAAATTAAGGATGAGATACTGCATGAGGCACATCATACCCGATATACCATTCATCCAGGAAGTACTAAGATGTACCAGAATCTCAAGAAGCAATTCTGGTGGAATGGTATGAAAAAGGACATTGCAGAATTTGTGGCAAAATGCTTAACATGCCAGCAAGTTAAGGCAGATCATCGGAAACCTGGCGGGTTGTTGCAACCATTGCCTGTACCAGAGTGGAAATGGGAGCATATCACTATGGACTTCATTTCTGGCTTTCCAAAGACTTTCAGGGGCAATGAAGTAATTTGGGTAATTGTGGACCGCTTGACCAAGTCTGCCCACTTCATCCCTTTAAAAGGAAGAACATCGATGGAAGAATTGGCACGAAGATATGTTAAGGAGATTGTTCGACTGCATGGAATTCCGGTGTCTATTGTCTCGGATAAGGACTCCAGGTTTGTATCCAACTTTTGGAGAAAATTACAGACGGCCATGGGAACACAATTGCGGTTCAGCACCGCATATCATCCTCAGACTGATGGCCAGACTGAAAGAACTAATCAGACTCTTGAAGATATGTTGCGACCCTGTGCCCTAGATTTCAAAGACAGCTGGGATGAGCAGTTATCCTTGGTAGAATTTGCCTATAATAACAGTTATCATTCCAGTATTCAAATGGCACCTTTCGAAGCATTGTATGGACGGAATTGCCGATCTCCCATCTGTTGGGAGGAAGTTGGCGATCAAAGAATCCTTGGGCCAGAATGGGTTCAATCCTCAACGGACACCATCAAGAAAATCCGAGACAGACTCAAAACTGCCCAAAGTAGACAAAAAAGTTATGCGGACAATCGCAGGAGGGAGTTGGAGTTCACAATAGGAGATCATGTCTTTCTCAAAGTTTCTCCAACCAAGGGCATCATGCGGTTTGGGAAAAAAGGCAAGTTGAGTCCGCGTTACATCGGACCTTTTGAGATAATTGGTCGTGTTAGTAATGGGAATGCTTATGAACTAGCATTACCCCCACAACTGGCTGGCATACACAATGTGTTTCATGTATCCATGCTAAAGAAATATGAACCAGACTCGTCTCATGTGATAGACTTCGGACCACTTCGGATACAAGAAGATTTGTCTTATGAAGAGAAGCCAATAGTCATTTTAGAAACACGAGAAAGAGCCCTGCGGAATAAAACTATCCGCCTGGTTAAAATTTTGTGAGAGCATCATAATCAACAGGAGGCCACTTGGGAGACAGAAAAAGATGTCCGAGAAAAGTATCCACATCTCTTTCTCTAAGGTATGATTTAAATTTGGACGACCAAATTTCACAAGGGAGGGAGTATGTAAGAACCCTGAATTATAAATGGGCCAAGCCTGAATTATTAAATGGGCTAAATGGGCTTAGAGAGGCCCAGTTTCGATCAATCCAATTCATGACTGGATTGGGCTATTGGGTCAAATTTTTCAGGTCCATAAATGATCCAAACTCACTTAATTGTGACTCTATAGCTTCCCAAAATTATGACTGTGAAACTACCACACTTAAATTCCCCAAACTTAAATTTTCCAAAATTATAACTGTGTAACTCCCAAAATAATGACCTTAAATTGTGACTTTTAGTCTTCTTAGGTGACCTTTCAAGGGAAATCCTTTAGGATTCCAGCTCTATATAAGAAGAGGTCTCCTCTCATCTTTGGTCACTTTCTCATGGTTCTCATGGAAGAAGAGTAGGAGTCCAATAGAGTGATATTTGAAAATAAAAGCAAGGAGATTCCAAGGAATACCTAACATAGTGGATGTCTGATTTGAGGTCACTTATTACTTATACCAAGTGAGTAGGACTTCTCTTATACTCATGTGAATATGGTGTTCCTTATATTCTGCTGTTTGGTTTCTATTTACATATATCAGTTAGTTTCTGTTAATATCCTTGCAACAGGATATAAATTCTGTATGACATAAGATTATCATTTCTTTGATTTGGCTTAATAAGGGTTCATTATATTAAAAATCCAGATCTGAATTGATGAAAATGCTAGACTGACGACAGGATTGTGAAGGAAAATACAAATTTAAAATTTATCCTCTTTGTGTAATGACTGGTAAATCTAAATCTTATGATAAATGTGATTATTAAGGACTGTTTTCATCATACAGTCTGCTGGTCTAATATGTACATTAATTCTTTGTATAATGACTGGTAAATTTGAATCCTATGATTGATACACTTCCTATGGACTGTTTCTTTTATAGAATATAATGTTTTATTGAGTGAAGAAATTCAGAACTAAGCTACTGTTATATATCAATCACAAGTGCCTTTGAACTAAGTTACTGTTATACATTTTCTTACCCAATCACAAGTACTTTTTTAACTAAGTTACTGTTATACATTTTCTTACCCAATTACAAGTACTCTTTGAACTAAGCTACTGTTATACATTTTCTTAATCAGTCACAAGTAATCTTTCAACTAAACAACTGTTATTTTCTTAATCAGTTATAAGTACTCTTTCAACTAAACTACTATTATTTTCCTAATCGGTCACAAGTGCTCCTTTGAACTATGTTACTGTTATACAATTTCATATCAAAGAAACTTAGGAATTTTTATAAAGGACTTTGGGTTCCAAAGAATCCCTAGGATTAATCTATATTATGAGAAAATGGGAATACTAGAACTATTGTATAGTATTACATGTACAGTAGTGACTGCTTTCCATTTCATGAATATTTAGCTGTGAAACATTATGTTAATATTGCACCGTTGTAAGGGATTGTTAAAAAGTTCCCTCTTTTATTAAATAAGATCGTGTGAATAAGATGAGCTACCATAATATAACTAGTTCCAAATTAAGTAGTGGGTACTTCCATCGCTACAGTCTCATTTTTATTTTTACTATACAAATGATGACTTGTAAATTCTGAATCTCAATCTAGATTTAATACTGTCCTTAGTAGCTATGTATGGAATGAATAATTAATATGAGACTCTGTGATACTTGCTCAAAGTGATTAATTCTAATTATATGAGTATAGTATTCTCTCTATGACTAAAAAGAATTTCAAAAAAATAGGGCCAATGCCACATATTTGGAGCACCAGTTATGAATTAGAGTGGGGCGAGATTTTGACTCAAGTATGTGGGACTGGCCAATGGAAGACATAATGATACTTATTATGAAATCAGTGAGCAGAGATATTTTTTTAGAATTGTTTGGAAGTGTCTGTTTCCATTGGTATTGGATTCGACTTATGAATTAAGAATGGTGACAATCTTGTCACGACATGAATATGAATCCCCTTACAATTAAAGAATGGTGACAATCTTGTCACGACATGAATATGAATCCCCTTACAATGAATGGTGACGGTCATGTCACGACATGAATCCCTTTACAACTAAGAATGGTGACAGTTTTGTCACGACATGAATATGAATCCCCTTATAATTAAGAATGGTGACAATCTTGTCACGACATGAATATGAATCCCCTTCACAATTAAGTATGGTGACGGTTATGTCACGACATGAATATAAATCCCTTTACAACTAAGAATGGTGACAATCTTGTCACGACACGAATATGAATCCCTTGTTCATGCTGCTAATATAAACAGGTATGGTGGTAGTTCAGTCAATCAACCTATGAACTTCTATTGATATCATGATAATTACTATTGCTCTCTTGATTTTAGAAATTCTACTCACCAGTGTTACTGACTAGTGGTTCGCCCCACTACAGGTAATGTTTTTGTAGCGGGATCTGGGAGCGGCGGAGATCAGCATATAGATTTTGGCATGCAACGCTGATAGAGAGTTCGAAAACCATCTAGACCATTAGATGGAGTTAGCCCCATTTTGGAATATTTTAGATCTATTGTCATTTCTTAGCTATAATTGTAAAGACTTTGTTAAGATATTAATATTATGAATTTACCTTCATTTTCCTTAAACTTGCTCTTGAATTTATTTTATGAATTTGTAATATGATCAAGCTAACGACTTAAGAATCTGAAGAGCTCCAGAATCTTGGGTCGTTACAATATGGGTTGTGAAAGGTGTTGGGGTCGTGCAAGTTGGAGGGGGCTGGTAGGAATGGGATATGAGGTTTTAGGGATGCATATGTTGGGTGTGGAATGGTGGGGTTGGCTGATGGTCTATGGTGCCTAGGAGAAGGGATTAGGTTTTGAGATGGGTTTGGTTTCAACGGTGTTTGGTAGTTGAGTTGTGCGAGAGGAGAAAAGGGTTTTTTTTTTTTTTTTTTTGTTTTTTTGGCCATCAAAAGTTGGTGGTGAGTAACGGAATAGGAGGGATAGAGGTAATCATGCCAAAGACCACGAGGATTGTTTAGCTATGAAACCAAACTAATGCAGGCCCTAGGGTTAGAGCTTGCTAGGGGTGTCAAAGCACGTGTCCAAAGACACTTCGAATAGTCAAAAGACTTCAATACACGAGAACGTATCTCTCAAGGATAAAACCCAATTCTATTAATCAATTAAGTCTAAGAATCTCTTCTCTACAATGTCATATATATAATAAAAACAAACTTAATGCCTAAGCAAACCCTAAGCTATTAATACAAATTTCCCTAACTAATAAAAAAATATAATCCTAATATAACTTGAAGAGGGACCACTTGTCAGGCCTAGACTGCATCAATAACTCATGAAGGGCCCCCATATCTTAATTAGCAACCACTGAGCAATATCTTACGAGTTGCAACCACCCCACAATATCAATATCAAGTTGAATATAGTGTTGTAATAATGACCGTGAAGAGAATGTCTCATTTATTAAAATTGATGATGCTTACTATCATATGCAAATGTCTTGGGTTTACAGTGTGGATTATAATCCATGTTATGTCCATGTTACTTTCCATTTATCCTCTTTTGAATAAGTAGATATGAACATCCATTTCACTAAGATATATGACTTTATGAAGTAGAGGAGGTCTGGATTTCCTTTGCATGGACGACTCTCTAAGCTTATTGTTGTAAATCTATCAGTGGAATCTACCTTTGAAATCTATACTAGCTCAAATCATTGCCCCATCCCATTCTATCATTAAGGATAATTTCACTCCAACCATAGTTATTCCCACCATCAAATTGATCACTTCTAAAACAAATGATCAGAATAAAAGGGCAGTCTACTGCACGAGGCTCATAGAGGGGTCTGGGGAGGGCAAGACGTACACAGCCTTAACTTCATTTTGAAGAGGCTATTTCCGTAACTTGAACCCATGTCCTCTAGGACACTACCGGTAAGCCTTTACAGTTGGGCCAAGCCGAAGACAAATGATCAAAATAAGAAATGTAAAAGAATCAAATCATGCGGTCTTTCACAAATGGTGGCTGTAACTTTAATTAGAGTGAGATTTTTCTTAATGATAAAACAATGTGGGGCAATGATTTTGAGCAATTACGATTTCAAATTTTCGAAGGTAGGACTCACCAAAGATAATGATGGCTTAAAGAAGTCTCCGAGTCTTGTTCTGGACTCATTCCAAATATACAGTATATGAATATGAGAATGCTTTGATAGCCTTCATTTTCTTAATCCAGCGTGAGAACGCCATGATACATAAGTCAAAAAAGCAATGCTAGGAAGTGCATGACTCGCATCACACGCATTCACCGGATCTAGACAAAGAGTCTGATGGGCCACCTTGATCACTATAATTTACATGGTTAAATACACCTAGCCTTCTCCCATTATTGAGTTAATTGTAGTTGAGATTAAAAAAAAATTTTTAATTGAATACCAAGTGCAGTTTGATCAATTTGATTTAATTGAATACCAAGTGCAGTTTGATCAATTTGATCCACGTAAAATGAGGAACATTTTTGTCCTTTAATATTCTGACACAAAAGGAAACAAATATTTCTAGAATCATGAGTAAAGGGAGTTTTTAAAAAACTAGTATCAAAGTTGAGGGGACTGTAAAAAGGGGACGTTTGTGTAAAAAGAATAAAAAAAAAAGAAAGAAAGAAAGAAAACATTCCGGTTAACTTCCTTTTTCATCATTTGATGCAGTAGTTTTCCTCATCATTTTGCCCTAGATTGTCCACGAATCTACTGAAAAATATTTCCAATTGCGGGGGTGTCAAGAACACTACACAAATGGTTTTTAGAATCAACATAAACGTTAGAGATTTTTTTAAAAAGAAGAAGATAGTGGTCAATGGCTGTCCTATTTGTTTGCATGATGAGGAATCAGTTGATCATCGCTTACTTAACTGTAGCATTGCTAGCATATTATGGACTTCAGTGGCCGCTTGGTTTGGCTGGAGCTGGGTGTTCCCCGGCAGCATTTTTGGGTCTTTTTTTCTCATGGAAGAGCCCTATGGGATCATCAAGAGTAAAGGAGATGTGGAAGGTGTCTTTCCTTGTGGTAATTGGATCATTTGGAAGGAAAGAAATTCAAGATGTTTTGAAAAGGTTGCTGCAAAAGGTAGCATATTGAAGGAAAGAATCAAATTCACCTTTGCCTATTAGGTGTCGAATAATAACTCTTTCAAAGATTATTCAATAGAACAAATTGCTCGAAACGGGAGAGAAGTGGCTTGCTTATGAGATAAACTGTTCTCCTAATTTTTCTCTTTGTTCAGGTGGTGTTGTTTCGTCACTGGTTTCTTTTTTCCTTGTACTATTGGTATAATTCTCTCGTACTGATTGCTCTCTTTTAATGAAAGTTACTATTCAAAAAAATCCCTATTAAAATGTTCCAATGTGAGATTTTTGTATGCTTAGATGCCAAGTTAGCTCTGTCTAGGACATTGTTCTGAAAATCAGAATCTTATTGTAAATCGTTCATGCTCGTGAAACGAAAAAGAAAAAAAGAAAAAAGAAGTAGTTATTAACAATTTATCCATTTTCCTATTCATAGCAATAAAATAAAATGACAAATAAGTCTATCATATAATCATATCAAGATCATAATAACAAAACAATATATTATAAACAAAATGTGTAAATAGTTAAATAAGTTTAAGGTATCAATATTTATTTATTTTTCTTATCTTCAAATCAAAATATAAAAATAAAATCCAAACCATCAATCTTACACCATCGGATATCTTGACATTAATAAAGTGCTCATAGAGGGAAAAACACCCAAAAGTTAAACACTATAATCAAATGGATATCATTTATTCATCTCTAAAACATCCCCAATGCTACAAAAAATCTTAAGAAGTTTTATTAACTACTAAATAACATTTTAAAATTAAAAACACTAAAAGTAATAAAAAGAAGTAAAAGATTCATAATATTAACTTATAGGTTGCAGCTATTCTCACTCAATCAAATTGCTTGAATCAAAAGATTCAATGAAACGAGCATTGAATCATACAATTTTTTTCAATGACATGGGTATCCCTGAGGTTTTTGACCCAACAGGACTAATCCCCCAGGTGGTACCCACTAAACCTACACAAATGTACATCGAGCAAATTTGGGGCGATTTCAAACACAAGACATAGGGAGGCATCCAGTCATAAGATTCACAACTAAATTCTAGGATACCTCTATAAATAGGATTTGTTTTATAGATATGAATCATTTTCCTTAAAATTAGGGATAAAAATTAGGATTAAGGATACGAATTGTAAGATTCAGATAACAATGGTCAAGGATTCTTTTTATATTCATGCAATTGCTTTCAAACAAATTAAGGAATTATGCTGTTTTCTAACTTGTGGTTAATTCCAGCAATCCCTCTTTGCATATGTGACCATTCTATATGGGCAAGCTTTTGGTGATGACTTGGAAGATCAAAAGAACAAAGAAAATTGTGTGATGACTACAGCTCCTCCGATCTTCCATCACTTCTCTTCACTTTGGCATCAATATTCTCATATTTGAATCCTTTGAAGCAAACCGGGCAACTATGGCATGTGCCAACTGATTTGATCCAATAGTCGAATCTCAAGCTTTAAGCTAGAAATAAGAGGATGAGGCTAATCAGGGACCATTGAGCCTAGTTTAGCACTACTTTGATCTAAGGTTTATATCCTAAGATCTCGGACACCACAAGGAAAAAGAACAAATCTTTTCCTTGATAATGACAGAGTATCTCCAAAAGTACACAATAAACTCCTTGTGTGGGCATGTGGGCATATAGTATTAAAAATTTTCTACCAAATTCGTACAAAATAACTCCCCAACTATATTAACTAGTTAAAGTATCAAAATCCCTCGTAATCCTTCCCAAAAGAAGTACATTGTATCTAGACACAATTGCAATTACTAAAAATAATGAGAGAGTGAGAGGAGAGGAAATAAAGTGAGTAAATAGGACCATATTAGGGGCTTTAGGCCTTCATAGGGCTCCTAGTGTACACCCAAGGCCCAGATGAATTGGTAATTCTGGGCTTCATTCCAAAGGGCATAATGAGCCTACGCCTAGTGCATGGGCCTCTATAGGGCTTGGTCATTGACTTGGCTTTCATCACCCCATAATTCATTAACATCTACCAACCACACCAACTATGATTACTTGAAAATTATTCAGGATTTGTTTAGTAGTTTAATAGTACCAAAAAGTAAAATATTTAATGATTGAAATTTTCACTTTTAACTTGTTTGGCAATAGTTTCTAGTATTAGTAAGTAAAATCGCAGCCTACATATGTACTTCTCCATAGAGTGATAGTACAAGGAAAAGCAAATTACTATTGAACTATTACGATGGAGTGGTGCTTATTTGGCAATCCGGATCCCCTGTTGCGCTATTACGTGAGAGCTATGTAACACATGCCTAGGACTCTATCATGGGGTCCAGATAATGATAATCCAAACCATTCAAAATGAATATCATCCACTCAAATGACAGATGCTAAAATCTCAATTCAACAGAGAGGAGATGATTAGCAATGAAGAAGATGAGTCCAGATCCTCTGCTGCAGCTATTTTATGTGAACTTACAGATCTTGTGGACTCCATCGTGGGATCCACATAATGGTAATCCGAACCGTTCAAAATGAATACCATCCCCCCTCCAAAGATGCATCCTCAAATTTCAGTTCAATTGAACCGGGTCCCACTGTACAATTTAGCGCACGACGGGAACATGATTAACTCCATCTCAACATTAAGTCAGGCTCCCAATTAATTCAACAATCTGACGGCTGGACCCAATCCTATTAACGTGAAATATAAGGATATGCCAATGGAGCTAATAGAATTCATTTTGAACGACTCAGATTACCATTATGTGGGCCCATGATGGAGATCCAAATACCTATTACAAGTAGGCCTGTCAATCTGGCCCAAAGACAAGGGGCCTAGCACGCAAAAGCCCTTTAAATGAGGGCTTTTGTTTCTAAGAAAAAGCCCTAGGGCCAGGCCTGAACAATTTTCTCCAAGCCCTAGAATTTGAGGGTCAGGCTTGGACAAAACTGTCTTGGCCCGGCTCTGGCCTTGGCCCTCCTGCTTTTATATTTGTTTTATACAATACATATTTATATATGTAAATATATACTAAAATGACCTTATCACAGCCTTTCCCCAAACTTGTAGTGGCGGTAGCTTTGTGCATTAGGTTGCCCTTTTTTATAGTATTTGTATATATTGTTGGTGCAATAAGGGTAGTACTCTTTCCTATTAATAAGGATACATTTTTTTTACTCTATAGAGAGTTACTTGGGATGCCAACCAATTCATAGAGGTAGTTTGGAGGTGCATGGAACTTTAAGGAAATGGGGTGACCCAAATATCCCTTTAATTAGATAATTATAACTCTCAATTCTTAGAAGTCTAAACTAATAGTATTTTTTAAGTGCATTTATTTTTATGACGGAAATCCAACAACGTTTAATAGTCAATTTAGTGCTAAATTGAAACTAATGCCAATTGATAAAAGGTATCTGAACGTAAATAGTTTAAAATGTTCAAAGATAAAACACTAATGAAATGATTTCATAGGTGGGCACTCCTAACTCCTGTGAAATGTGTGGAATAGAACAAACTCTTTAACCATTTTACTCCTTTGACAAAATAAATAAAACTGTATGTCTAGAACTCAAGTCACTAAAGCATGTATAACTTCGTCCAATAAAAGAAACTTTTTAAAGACAACTTATATTCTAAAATGTTTTCGTAATGGTTCTTTCACAATTGACGTTAAACAAGATAATGCTCGATCAACACTCAATTCTTTGTAAAAATGTAAAAAATTTTACAAAACATGATTTTCTTGTTTTAAAGCCCTGAACCCTGCCCTAGCCCAACCATGAACTGAGAGGATAGGGTAAGGGCCTAGGTAGTGCAGACCTTCCAAGAGCTTCAGCCTGCCCAGGCCTGGACTTGCATTTATTGAGGGTAGGATTAGGAATTAGGACAACCTCGGGGCTAGGGCTGGGCCTGGCCTGGCCCTTTGACAGGCCTAGTTACAACTTCGTGTAATAAATGCTACAAGGAATTCATAAGATATTGTACACTAAAAAATTAGTTAAGTCTATATGATATCATATCATACACCAAATGCAGTTTTGTGATAAAAAAATTCATAAAATAAAATAAATAAAAAATCTAGGACCACTAAGTGATAAAAAAAATCGGTCAATACCCTAGCTACTAGAATGCCCAAAGTCTTAGATCCAATCCAACTATGTCCCACTATGTCAAATTCCCAAAAAAAAAAAAAAATCTATGGGTATTTTGTGAAAATTTACATTTCTCCATTTTTTTAAATTTTATTTTATTGTTACTGAGTGATCAAAATGCTATAAAGCAAAGCTCAACTTCCTTTACCACAACCATCCAAGCACTTTTTCATTTAACCAAAAGGTCAACTCCACTTTCAAATCACTGCTAATTTCTAATGATGTGACATTTAACTTCCTCCTATAAAAGTTAATTTATCAAGCAGTCCCTTAGTGAAAAGCAAAAATATGTGCGGGTGGTGGAAAGATATCTACATGCAAAATGGATAGCTTTTGAACCCAATTTCATGCATAATTTCATGTGAAAAATCATATGATATGTTATATTTAAATGATGTAAAAGTAAGGATTTTGTTAAAAATAAACAAAATAGTTTTTTTTTGGCGAATTAAAAAATTACAATTATTAGCAATTAATGC
Organism: Sextonia rubra; assembly: GCA_037013555.1. NCBI lineage: Eukaryota > Viridiplantae > Streptophyta > Magnoliopsida > Laurales > Lauraceae > Sextonia > Sextonia rubra. The sequence continues at coordinate 19,079,650 of JASUAD010000012.1, forward strand.
CAATTGAAGGTATTCTTTTAACTTTGTTCTACATTGTAAAGTTATTATCATGATGTTTATATAAAATAATTTCAGAGTTTTATTATAAAGATATCTAAATGTTAAAATTCCTAATGAGAGAAAATACATAGAGAAACGTTTACATTTATTCTTTCCTAATTGAGCCATATTTACTTTTGAAACTCCCACCTTATTTTCCATAATCTCATATTTCCTGCGTATTGGTAATATCTACGCAAGCCTTACATGCAATAAGTAAAACTACTTTTTTATAAAAGTGATTGTTTATTAATTAAATCTCATGTGCACACATTAATATTTTGAGAGTGATAAATTGGGTCATGGTTTCCAAGAAAGTCATTCTCACTCATAAATGCCTAAATTTCTTATATTCCTCCACAAGTTTGCATAAACTTTATAACATGAGTTGCAAAAATGAGCCGTTCCACACCAAAATTTGTAGCAGTAAGCATTCATTACCTAATATCATTTGTCAACTTGACACTGCATGAGGGTGGTAGCTTAGAGATATTAGGTTAGTAAGAGTAGTTAAAAAAAAATGAGTTTGACTTTTACTTTTAGTTTGAATGGGTTTAAATAGGCTTGAATTTTAAGATTATGTTTGAATAGGTTCAAATTTTATTATCTACATTCTTATCTCTTCTTCGCTTTTATAAATTGGGAAGTTTATCATAATAAAGATAAAGTGAATTCGGTGGAAATATTTTTTTTGAATTAATTCTCTAGAAATATAGTCTCTCAAATTTCTACAACATATTAGAAATTTGAGATTCTTTTCGGTATTTGAGCTCGATAATTAGTAAGGATGAGGAGATTGACGAAGATATTGAGCATAGGACAAAGGCTGGATGGCTAAAGTAAAGACTAGCTTCTGCAGTGCTTTATGACAGACGAATGCCAACGAAATTGAAGGATAAATTTTACAGGACAGTGGTTACACCAACTATGACATATGAAGCTGAATGTTGGCCAATTAAGAAGACACATATATATAAGATGAATGTGGCCGAGATAAAAATGCTTATATGGATATGTAGTAAAACTAGGAAAGATAAAATTAAAAATGAGCGCTTTCGAAAGCATTTAGGGGTAGCGCCATTAGGGGATAAGATTAGAAAAACCCCGTTTAAGATGGTTTGGGCATGTTGAGCGTAGGCCGGTTATGACATCGATGAGAAAAAGTTTGGTTATCCAAGTAGATGGCCCATCAAGAGGTAGGAGTAGGCCAAAGAAAACATTGATGGAGGTCATCAAATCAGACTTGAAAAAGTTTAACTTATCTAAGAATTTGGTTCAAAATAGAATGGAATGGAAAAACAGAATTCATGTAGCCAACCCCAATATAGTTAGGATAAGGCTTTGATGATGATGATGATGATAATTAGAGTCATGGCCTAATAGCACTCTTGCAATCAGGTCAACCATTGTCTTGCCTTTTCCGATTCTATAATAATCTCGCCATCATTTTTTTACATACTATTTCGCATACACATTCATACATACCTCGCCATATCGTAATTTTCATCAAGCCACAATGAAACCTTCTAGAAGACGCATGACACCTTCTAGAAGACGCATGACAAATATTATCTACTGAGCCACCAGCATCGACAAACTCAAGAAAAGCATGTTGCAACTTTGATAAATTCAACGAGACTAACGGTGATCACCAGCCAAAAAAATGACGATCATCCAAGATATCAAAGATATCAACTATTAATAAATTTTTATATTAACAATCACATGATCCTTTCCATGAAAAGAACATGTAATGGCAAAATGGTATTAGAGATGTTAGCTTTGGAATAGCTGGTAGGAAATAAGTTTGAATTTTGTTTAAGTTTCAATAGGTTTAAAAAGGTTTGAAATTTTAAGATTGAATAGGCTTGAATTTTATTTTCTATCTTCTTCTCCCTTTTACAGTATAAAATATGAGAAGCATCAAGTAAGACCTAAAAAGATATAGCCACCACTCAAAAAGGAGAAAGCAAAAGCTATATAACAAGAGCGGGACACCAAGAGAGAGAGCTCAGGTGAATAGACAAGAAGATAAAGCGCTCTCGTCTGCAAGTAGCCACTTCCCTCCAATTATGAGTGATGTTGTGACAAGTGAGGTGTCTGAACTCAAGAAGGATGGAAACCAAAGGATCTCATTTTTTAGATGATGTCTTTTGAAGGAGAAGCTTTTCCATCAAAGCATATCATATTTCTCTCCTTCCAAATTGCCCAAATAGTTACCAGAAAAGATAGCACCATAAGATCTCATCTTTGGAGGAGTATATACTATATAGGCAAAACCCACGCATCACACAAGTCAGCAATACACCAAGGAAACACCAAGCTGCACTCAAGCCCACCCTACCAAAAGTCAAGATCCAAAAATCTCCGGCCACTTTACAATTGAGCAAGAGCTAGTCCACTGTTTCTTCTACAAAGAGGTGTATCACCCCGTATCCTAATTATGTGATTATTTGCTAATTAGTTGGCTTTAGTAAGGTAATTAGCTAATTTCCCAGGGGTTAGGATAGAAATTAGATGGTTTTAGGAGAGTTCAGAGCTAGTTTGAGACCTAGAGGGACCTTGTTGTAAGTCTAGTTGAGTGAATGAGGTTATTTGCAATTTTAGAATCTTATGGGTCTTGGACAACTTGGACAATGGGAATTATACCCAACACCTTTGCCTTACATTAAAATCCCTCTTGTTGGACCCAAATTCCTTGCAAAGACCATTTTCCTAAAAGACTAAAGCCAAGGACTAGTTTGTAAAGTCTAAAATGTCAATAAACTATACAAGCCAACCCTCATCTCATTTCATTTTTTTTCCCTCCCACTACTACAATGAAGCTCTCTTCTCTCTACCACTCTCCTCTCTCCTTCTCTCCTTCCTTGCATCCAAGTAGACCAAGGATCTCATTAATCCAGGCAAGAGGAGGCCAATCCAAGCTTCAAGGACCCTAGATCATCATCTTCTTTAAAAAGGTCTCCTTCCTTTCCTCAATTCTCTTGGTTTGAGCAATTCCCTTCCCCAACCCTCTCTTTCATCTAGATGTATGATCTCATTGCTAGGATATTTGCATGCGAACCCTTTCAGCCTCAATTTCCTTGTTTTTGGTACAGGATCTCTTGTTAAGGGTTAAATTTGGATTTTCTTGGAGTTTTGCTGGAGATCTAGAGGGTTTTTTGGAGGATCTTAGAGAATTCTGCCTAGATCTAGCTTGAGGAAAGTAAACATCTATGATTCCATAACATGCATGCTTGATTTCCTTGATTTGATGATAGCTCTACTCTAGAATTCACTAATTTAAGCTCTATGATTCCTTTTGACATTAATTACATGTTAATTGGTTGATTAATCAATAATTAGATAGAATTAGGTGTTGCATATGATGGATAAGGCCTTGTTTATGTTGGAAGTGGTGGAATTCTATAGTTTTTGGTGATTGGAAGGAGATCCCTTCAAATTCAAAACTATGCATTTTGACCTACAGATCTAGGGATTTAGGACCAACCATAAGTCCCGTTTACGGCTAACTGTAAGCTACAGAAAAGCTAAAACCATGAATGCACCACGGCTACATTTTTCCAGAGAGATGAAATTGAATGATTTTAAACTACGGTCACATTATGGCTAGGCTACCCACAACGAGCCGTAAGGCTAACCATAGTATATTTCAGCTCCTTTATGATTACATTTTCCAAAGAGCTGAATTTTAGGGCATTTGTATATTGACAAGCCGTAAGACTCCACATCGGCTAACCGTAAGCCTAGGTTTCTTTAAAGTGCAGAATTGATACTTTCAAACCTTAGGACCAGAATGGGACCCTTTAACCTTGTCATGCCCTATTGCTAATTACTTGTGGGACCATTGTCGATGGTATATGAGTTGGCATTCATCTACAAATTGCCTAAACTTGTTTAGGTCAGTGTTAGGTCAAGTGTATGAACGTTTAAGGCCTTTGATGTCTACTAACTTCAGAATGCCAATGGTATAATTCTATTTGGACATCACGGACCCTAAGGCTACGTAGGGTTGGATGGAATTGGCTAAGGGCAATCTAGACCTTAGGTTGGATATTGTCTCTCATCTTTATCTTGCATTGACTCATGATATGTGTACAACTCACTGATTTCTATTCTCGCATGGCTTATACATGCTTCTTTACCTATTTGTATATGTTGTACTTGTTCATATTGAGTAAATGTTATATTTGTTGTTCTCATGTGATGGACCTATACGTGGACATAGGATGGACTTAGTGACCCTTGACTATGGTATGAACTTGTTGTACCCTAGATACTTATCAACCATGAAGACCTAGAACTAGAAGGACTTGTAAGTTAGTGCTACACCTTGTGATGTACTTGCCTTGCTAGTTGAGCTGGTGTAAGCTACCTTCTATCATATCCAATTAGAATTTTCATTGATCCACATGTTGGCGCGACTTTGCTTCGATCCATGCCCAATCAGACCCAGCTTGTGTGGGTTTAGCCTCGTTTTCGCCTACTACAGTAATGCCTTACTTTGTAGTGATATAGTCCCAACACCATACTCATATATACTTGCCGGCCACAAAACGAATTCCTTTATGGAGACTCACAGTACCATTGGATTGTTATATGATATCTAGCTCTCACCACAAACATCTTGCTTGTATCATGCAGTTAGGAGGGTGAGCACACATGGATTACCATGTTACTAGCTTATACATGTTTAGACTTGTCTCACATGATTCATTGATGTCAATCTATTACCCACACACTAGGAAGCACAAACACACATCTAGGGTCCCCGTGTCCGTGTCGAACACATATCTGACATGCCAAAAACTGTGTCCTTTTTTTTTAATTTTGGACACGACTCAAACACGGGTGGACACGGCTTGTCTAAATTTTCGGCAGATTTTCTTCCATTTTCAATAGATTTTCTTCTTCCGTTTTTTTTTTTTTTTTTTTCATTCGAAGATGCCCTAGAGGCTAGAGATGCCAACGAAAAGGTTAAAGAACTCAGCACTTTTTATAAAAGAGAAGGGCCCATTGGGCTATTTAATGTTTCTTTCTTTTTAATGTTGGGCTATTGGGACAACAAGCCACTTGCCGCACATTTCTTTCCTGGTTTTTTTTTTTTTCTTTATAGTGAGATATTGTCTAGCCCACTTTTCTTCTATTTTCTTTTCTTTTGTCGCTTTTTCTTCTATGTTGAGATATTGTCTAGTGAAGGCCACCTCATTGAAAATTTGATCCACATGGTGGGCCTCACAATATTTGAGCCCTATGATAAATATATATATATATAATTATTCTTTAATACTGTAACTATTCTTTAATTTTATGAATATATAAAAAAATATATATTTATTATTTGCTATATCCTAGCCATGTCCATATCCCACTTTTCTAGGATTTGCCGTATCGTCATGTCCGTGTCGTATCTGTATCCCGTGTTCGAATCCATGCTTCTTAGCCTACACAACAATGTAAAGTAATTCGTATTTCTTGGTCTCGTATTATCTACATGTCTTTATTCCTATATTTGATGCAACATGCTTATGCTATTAAATTTACTTACTTGCTTTTACTTGCTACCCTTGGCATTGTAGGAGACATCGCCTCCACCCTAGTCCCGAAGGGAAAGGCACTGGAGGACGTGGCGACAGTCCTAGTGAAATGGACCCCAGATGATTTCATTTAGGCATCCACTTGAGTGAAGGCGCTACACTGCAATTCTGGAGATTTGTTGTATGGAGAGCTAGTACTAGTTGTTTTCAATTTTAAGGCTTGGTTATTGATAAAACATAGTAATGGTTGAACATTTTACGCTTCCGCACTATTTTTCTCTTGATGGACTGGTTATGCTCTGGCATCCTATTATCTCTTTTGGGATAACTTGTATTCTATGTTATTTAATGTCATTGGATTTCTTATCCTTCCACTGAAATGTGATGTAATGATGATGGAAAATTGTGTTTATCCTCACACGTGATATCTTATGGGAGAGGTGTGGGGCAAAATTGCCATACTTTGTAGACCCCATACCTGTCGTTCCTCGAAATTCAGAAATAATCATAGAGGTCCAGTTTGGGGGCGTGACAAGAGGCAAAGAGGGCAAGCATTAATGACAATCATGTTACACCAGCATAGATTGTCCATTATGAGAATTCTTCCACGAAGAGCAAGCCAAGCAAAAGCCAGAACACTCGGTGAAGCCTTGCTCTTCCAAAGAGGGACCCAACCCCTGATGGGGGCAGGGTTGTGTGATAAATTGGGGTGTTTTATCATAATGAAGATACCTTGAATTCTGTGGAAATACAGTTTCTCAAATTTCTACCATAACTAAATAAATTTTCTTTTCACCGGTGATTCGGGATATATTATCAATGACTTAAATGTGTTTTTTTTTATAATGAATCTATTTTACATGGAATTGGATTTGGTTGCCTCCACAAAACCTCATTCACTTGCCTTCACATATAAGGATAGAAAGGGATTTTTACCATAATTGATGAAGAATTGTCAATGCTAGCCAAATCAGAGGATTCTATTCCCAACTGTTGTCCCATCTAATTACCCTTACAGTTTTTCTTCAATATTTCTCTTGCGTACTTCATACCCTCAAATATTCCTCAGATTTTAGCCAATTTTACCAGCACCTACCTAACAGATGGTGCCAACTTCATCTTTGAATGTGTCTGAACATGCACAATGTACTTGTGTACCATGAAATAAGCAACTTTCATATAGTATGACTGCTAAGGGCAAGTGACTCACATCACTTAATTGACAAAGATCAAACATATAGAAACTTAGATCAAATGTATGATCACATTGTTCCTAATCATATGAAGTTGTCTTCTAACTTCCCATCTTTATGACAGGCCCTTTTTTTTTCTTCCCCTTAATAGAAAGTCTAATTATGAGTATTAAAAGAAGAGGGATCTCAACATTTATGAGTGAGAATGACCATCCAAAATAGACCTCGAGTTATTTTAAGTGTTCCAAGTTAGGCTGGATGGGTCAATTCGGATTTTACCAACATCACAATCGTTAAAGCTTATCACATATAAATGGGGTTTGCTTTGTCACTTGACTCACTTCCACTTTCCCCCAACACCTATCTAGGGCAAAGTTCTGCCACTCAACAACCTAAAAGATCACGTCTCACTACTTGAATGACACTGACGGTGGACAAAAAATAAAATTGACACACTAGACAAAGCAAAGTGAATCAAAGTAATTGTTGGAAGTTTATCAGCCTTCCATCCTGGAAAAAAAATTTTTTTTGAGGAAACTCCTCCACCCTCTGCTGGTCAAACCCGACTCCCATTATTTCACACCTACTATAATTAATCTCCAAATGAGAATCAACCGAAACAATTTTAAAATCATCCTTGAATTCCATTTTATCATCAGTGAACAAAAGATAGTTAAATCTCTATATTTTCAATGTGGAAGTCCCTCACCAATCCAGCCTTCTTCGATAGATATAAGCCACATTTGACTTAAAGCATCGACCAAAATCACAAACAGCAACCAAGAGAAAAAAAGGATTCCCTTGGCAAAGACCAGAGGAAATCCAGAAGAACCCTATTGTACACCCAGTAATCATCATAGAAACAAAAGCATGCCTCCATTTCACACCACTTGGGATGGTGCGCGCAAAGCAAAAATCTCAGGTTGTTGACTAGAATCCATGGCACAGTAGAAGGTGCTCACTGTTGCAACCTTGAGGTTGTGGTCGAATAATGTTACCCAAAAAAATTTTGAAAACAAAAATCTATGAATGTGACGTCTCAATTTGCGAAATCATAGACAGCCCAAGACAAATTCCACCAAAATGCCAAAACCCAACAAAAAAAACCTCCTCATTGACTGAGCCATTCATGCCCAATCCTACCTCACCCGTCTATCTTGTTCAGCATTTTGAACTGATTTTCTTCAACAACAGCTCAAAACCTCAGATGGGTGTCTTTAATTAGTTCCTATCCATCATTCATTTCTTACAGAAATATCATCAAACACCTCTCAGGCAATCAAAAACACGAGACATTTAGAGTCAAACCTTGATGGTGTCGAAGGGATGGCCAATGACGACGGTAGCAACACCAGCAGCAAGACCTGCTGCGTACTCCTTTGCAGCGTCGCTCATGGCTCCGTCGTTTTTCCCGCTCTGCGTAATCGAAGAAGAGATTCCAGCGTCTCATGCGCTGCTGCTTGCCTTTTTCTTCTTCGTCTACAGTGCCAGCTTCTTGTTGTTATTCTTCTTCTTCTTCTTATAGCAAAAACATGAATGGTGGGCGGGCCTGGGCCGGTGACTAACCCGAACCGATTAAGCACACCAACCCGAGAAGGAAGTTTTTTGTAAAATTCTACAATTGATCTATTACATGCTCCCATCATGCCTATTTACAGGCAGTCCAAATTTTGTGGCCCCCTATATGACGATCAAAACGGTTCATAACATACAGAAAGTCAAAATGGGCTTGGAGTCAAATTTCAACCATTTTTAGACTTCTGTAGGATCCTAAATCACGACCAAACTGTTCATTTCTTTAAAAGGTTAAAAACGATTAGGGATGTCAAATTTCAAATCTTAGAAGTTCGTTCCTATTGATTTTAAGAAATATATGTAAAGGTCAAATTATTGGATGTAGTATGGTGTAAATCTAAACCTCAAATACTCACTGATTACAGGAATTGATTATTAAAAATACTAAATTGATGAATTGGGAGCTTCTAAATATACATTGCTTTTGACTCTTCTTACACCAAGATTTTGAAATTTTTTTATTACACTTTTACCCATATATGAAAGGACTAAAATGCCCTTATTTGTTGCAACATTAGCTCATTACTTCTTTTCATACACTATTTTCCTTCATTCTTCCCTCTATGACCATCTTTCCTCTTCCCTCTTCCATCTAAGAAAGCATCACCCAACACCTCTCCTTCCTTCTTCTATCTTCCCTCTAAAAAAGCATCATTATCTAAGAATATATTTTCGTTTTTTTTTTTAACCGCATTTTGTTCGGCCTCATGAAGCTGAACATTTGTCTATATGTTCGGCCAGATCAGACCGAACATACTACATATGTTCGGCCCTTGTTAGCCAAACATAGTGAAGAATGTTCGGCCCTGTGTGGCCGAATAGTATGAATCCTGTTCGGCCTCGCAGGGCTGAACATGGCGACGGAAAATCTGAGCCAAAATCAAACTCTTTAGGCATAACAATCACATAATAAAATCACATAAAGAGAGGAATGATTGGAGAGGAAAGAAAGAGGAATGAAGGAGGATGTGAGAAGGGGAAGAACAGCCAATGGAGAAGAATGTGTATAGAAAAAGAGGGATTTTTGGTGTTTAGAGGGTGAGGGTATAACCTGTAAATGTGGTGCGTGTAAAGAGAGAAAAGCCAAACTTACTCACTTACTCATTTGTGTATAAAGAGAAATGGTGTAAGGAGAGTCAAAATCAGTGTATGTTTAGAAGCTCCTGATGAATTAGGGTGTTGTAAATTTTTTAGACAGAATTACCCTTGTCATGATATCATTACCTATGTGACAACATCTTTATCCACTGGACACCTATTTTGTATATATCCTGCCCAACAAAATTGATGTTTTATCTTTTTTCCATCTCTATATTTTAAATGAAGTTTCTCTAAATATCAAAAATTAATCAATTATTTTGATCAAAAAGATAAAAAAAGGTATGGAACCCATTTTTGGATCATGCAAAAATATAGATGTCATCAGATATTTGTTATAAATACTTGCTTAACCCCAATTGTAATTTGAATTTGGCAATTAGAGCCAGTTTTCTTAAACTTGGTCACCGTCTATTTTGGCAAATTAGGAGATGGAAAGAGTTTCTTTGCTTTCTTTTCAAAACCATTGATCAGTCGGTCATTCAAGCTCCCATGCTAGAAAGAGGTTCATCAATTAAAACAGAAGAGCATTGCAGAGCTGAAATGGAGAAAAGAGACATCAGAAATAAAACAAAAAAAGGCATAAAAGAAAGACAAAGGAATTAAAAACACAATATAAAAGTTCAACAACAACCATCGGCCAATCCCATTCTAGATGAGTTAATCTCTGCATTGATAAGTAACATTAATTGGATAATTTTCTCCAAAAAAAGCTGGATTTGTTGAATACAGAAAAGAGCTTCTAAGATATTAAAGATGAAGATTAATAATGATTATCACTGCCAAAGCTTCAAAAAGCTTGGAGAAATGAAGGTTTTCATTTCGCTATATGCAGAAATCTAGTAGACAATAGCATCCCAACATTAGAATATTAAGAGGAGAAGAGGAAAGAGTGAACCTTTTGCACGTGTATTATTTTGATGGATTTAATGTGTTCATCCCTTTCAAGTCTGTATTTGTTGTTTTAAGTCTAAAGATGAAAAAACTAAAAAACAATTTTGTTGGGTTGGATGTATGAAAAATTGGGTATCAAGTGGATAACAATATTGTCATGTCAGTAATGGTATCGTCACAATAGTAATTTTGTCAAAAAAAAATTCATTGCATCGTAATCCATCAAATCGATTATGTATTTTTCATAATCAATTCATATAAACAATGTTTAAGAATAATTTTTCATAAAAATCTCATGAATTTATTAATAGAAACCATGGATACTGTATAATTAAGAAAATTCTTGGTGTAAAGGGTGGAATTTTGAGTATGATTAGAGTAGTCCATCAGATGTACTTATGAAAGTACTCATCTTGGCTACGTCCTCCAAAAGTCCACAAAATGAAGACATTTTTTTTTTAAACCACGAGGGTAGAGTCATATAAAATTTTTGCACTAATTTGAGGGTAGGGCTTGAATAATAAAGGTCTGGCTTGGCTTGACCCTCTCGTATTTATTATTATGTATGTAATATAATTATAAAGTTCCATTTTCACACCTTTTGCTCCTGATTCATTTTACAACACTTGTTTTAAATACATTTGCAAATGTATGAAAATAATTCTTATAATTATCTTAGATAAATGGAAATTTTACCAAATAATTAAGAGTATATTAAATTAGACTTTTTTTTATGAAGAAACACAATGAAACCTCTAATTAGTTGTTTGTATTTTTTTAACAATAATAACATAATTGCTGTCACGCCCCAATCCCGGGAATTTGGGGATTTGAGTGGGCCCCCAGGGCGTGGATACGTAATCCCGTAGAAATCCGTGCCCTAAAGAATTTTGCACGAATTCCTACAAGGGAGATTCCACAGGAACGTGTGAGGTAAGCTGACACACGTACAACATAAACTATCATAATCGAGAACCTGTGAAATACTCAATAATCATCAAGAGCACATAAAGTTCATAGTCTATTAAAGCATAATTACATACAATAGTGTTATAGTCCTTAAAAATACGTTCCCAAAATCAGTCCTTAAGGTGATACACAAGTCTTCAACATAATATTCCCCGAAGAGACGCTCTCCGTAGGATGGCTAGTAGTAAACGTCGCCATCCATCCATTCACCTACACCCCGAGGTACCGTTGGGGTATCTTCCGGGGCCGCGTCAGTATTCGTGTCGGGAGCGGGTGCTGAATCTGCAATACCGAGGGTAACACTGTTAACACGACGGTTAAGCAAGTACTAAGCATAGGAATTAATATAACAAAAATACATTAGCAAGAACAATCACTAAACATGATGCATGAGTGAAACTTAATGTTGTACATACTGATTGGCAACCACGATGCTCTATTCTCCCAAAAGGGAGCATACATAACGTATGGGTCGCTAGGGGATCAAGCTAGCTTCCCGAGGAGCGTCGACAACCCCTCCGTAAACCTACTGCAGTGGTGACATATAATACCCAAAAAGGGCAAAAGCCAAGTGGTGCCGACTCGGAGTCAATCATACAAATCATAACATATATAAGGAATAGATAACCATGAAACAACGAAAACGAAACACATGCAGATAGGCTACCAGGCCCGAGCCTCCGCTACACCCTTGGCTAGCAAGCACACACTCAATAGAAGCTCTGGCTTGTCAGACACGCACTCATTAGAAGCTCAGGTCTGAATCGCCTCGGGGCTTGTTAGAGGAAGTGAATGCGATAACAGTCATGTCAAAGGTAGTGTTATGTATCAATATGATATGATTGCATTTAGATGAAGCAGTCTCCTAATTCCCCAAGGACATTCAGTACGAGGTACACATGAGATGTTCGGTGTCGCTGTGTTACCGCGTCCGGGTATTACATTGTGTATACGGAACACCCTTCTCATGCCAACATCCATGACTTACCATTGGGGAATCCTTCATTCATTCCAACGTATAATTACCAATGGCCAAAGGGGGAGGTATGGAGGGTACCATGACTAAAGCCCTACAACATCATCGAGACTCCTAACATCTTACGTTCACTGGGTTCTTACGGCTTAGCCGTATACAGGGTTACGGCTTAGCCGAGAGGGGGTCACAGTCATCCGGATTTTTCCGTGGGGTTACGGTTCAACCGTATATTGGCCTACGGCTTAGCCGTGCTAAGCCTACGGCTGGGTCACGGGGAGGTTACGGCTTAGCCGTAGGGTATTTCACGGTGCAGCCGTATGCAGGCCGTAGAAGGAACTGGTTCTGTGAGCTCTCTGGAAAGTTCGCCGTAGAAAGACCTACGGCTAGGCTACGGGCTGGGTACGGCTTAGCCGTAGTGGATTTCACGGCTTAGCCGTAAGTGAGCCGTAGTACAAAACCTCATTTTACTGCTCTCTGGACATTGAGCCGTAAGAGCTCACGGCTTAGCCGTATCTTCGCCGTAAGCTTCAGAAAATCTCAAGACAGTTCTGTAGCGCACTTTTCTGTACGAGCTCACTACAGCACTAGCTTATACGGGAATTCTGAAGCTCAACTGAAGTACTCCTGAGAGTGAGAGTATCCCATCTCCATATCTTCATTCCTACTTGATTCACACCTCATTTGTATCAATTAAAACAATAGCATTGAAGTGGCTGGGAATTGGAAATGCAAGAACTAACTCAAATCATCCACATTCAACCATGCATGCAGTACCTATAACTTAATACTTGCCTTGTTACCGTGTTAAGGCCTTCCTAGATCCTTCTTGCTGTATGCTCAGAGGAAGCTCCCAGTACTGTAATGGGTTCTCTAATGGGTTCTCTACACATAGGCCCAAAATGTGGAAGAATCCACATGCATGTCAATAACGAAGTCCCTATGATCCTAACAAACCCAAGAAGACGAAATGGAACCTATTCCTTACCTTGTATTGCTGTAACTTGGAGGAGAAATCACTTTACACTAGAATGTAATGGAACATGGTCAATGGGGAAGAAGAACGTGGGTGGATGCCATCCCTTGTGCATGCACACCCTCAAAGGCCCACCATGCTTGATTGAAGTCAAGGTGAGAAGAAGACACCCAGCAGACCAGATTCCAGCCAAGAAAAAGAGAGAGGAAGAAGGAGAGTGCACGTTAGTTTCCCCTTTTTAAAGATGTTTTTCCTGAAGTTGCACACTAGCCCACTTGTTTCTAGAATTTTCAGTTTAGTCCGGAAGGGCTTCAATTGGCTTAAGATGAGTCCGGATCAACTCGGGCTCAACACAAAAGATGATCTACGCGATGAATCACACGTAAGGAGATGGACGGGTTAACCTAGAGGCATAAGAAAAATTTACTAAAATGCCCTTAACTACCTAAGTGGGGTCCAAACCCAATAATTCACACTGAATTAACCCTCAACAAGTCTTAATCAATATAAAACAAGATTAATTAACGTAACTAAGATTAGTGGGGGTTCGGGTCCTTACATCCTCCCCCACTTAAGATCATTCGGTCCTCCGAATGCACGTACCTTAGGTAGTAGCTCTGGATATTTAGCCCGGATTTGATCTTCAAGTTCCCAAGTGGCCTCTTCCTGTCCATGGTGATTCCATAACACCTTGACCCATTTGATCGTTCGTGTACGCAGCACCTGTTCCTTAGTGTCAACGATACGAAGGGGTCTCTCTTCGTAGCTCACATTAGGCCGTACCTGTACATCATCCAACTCAAGAACATGTGACGGATCTGGGAGGTATTTCCGGAGCATTGACACATGGAACACATTATGGACTCCTGCAAGCGAGGGTGGCAACTCTAACCGATAAGCTAAGTCTCCCACTCTACTCTGTATCTCAAAAGGCCCGACGAACCGAGGAGCAAGCTTACCCTTCTGGCCAAACCTGATAGTACCCTTCATTGGGGAAACTTTTAGGAAAACTCTGTCCCCCACTTGGAACTCGAGGGGCCGGCGGCGGTTATCTGCATAACTCTTCTGGCGCGATCGTGCAGTTCTCAGTCTATCTTGTACTTTTTGTACTTTCTCTGCTGTATCCGCTACCAGAGTGGGTCCATGGAAACTCCTAACCCCAACTTCTTCCCAGCAAACTGGCGTACGGCACCTTCGTCCGTACAAGGCTTCAAATGGGGCCATACCGATGCTCGCGTGAAAGCTGTTATTATATGCAAACTCGCACAAGGAGAGGTGCTCATCCCACTCCTTTCCGAAATCCATTACGCTAGCTCGTAGCATATCTTCCAGGGTCTGTATCGTTCGTTCCGATTGCCCATCTGTTTGAGGATGGTAAGCCGTGCTAAAACTGAGTTTGGTGCCTAAAGACGTCTGGAAAGACTGCCAAAAAGAGGACACGAACCTACTATCTCGGTCGGATACAATTGAGACCGGGGTACCATGTAGCCGTACAACCTCATCAATGAAGATCTTGGCCATTTCCTGAAATTTCATCCCTTTCTTGATGGGAATAAAGTGGGCTGATTTTGTTAGTCGGTCGACAATCACCCACACTACATCATGGTGTCTACTTGTTCGAGGTAGTCCGGAAACAAAATCCATCGTCAAATTCTCCCATTTCCATTTAGGGATCTGTAGAGGGTGTAACAAACCGGGAGGCTTCCTGTGCTCAGCCTTCACTCGTTGGCAGGTAAGGCATTTGACCACAAAGCCCGCTATGTCCCTCTTCATGTTATTCCACCAAAACCTGCCATGTAGATTCCGGTACATTTTTGTACTCCCTGGGTGCATGGAATACCGAGCATGGTGTGCTTCAGTCATAATTGCCCTCTTTAGGTTATGATTTTGAACTCCTGGAACACAAAGCCGATCTCGGAAGTACAACACACCATCTACAATCCTGAAGTCCGGTTTCTCAGAAATATGATCACGAATCTTGACAAGCTCCGGGTCTTCAAACTGTCTCTCCTTGATCTGCTGAATCAAAGTGGGTTCGAAGACTGACATAGCCACTAACATGACCTTATCATCTACGAATTCAACTTCCGCGTCCAGATCTCGGAATTCCTCCACTAGGGACCATTCACCACACAAGGCTGCCAACTCGGTGGTGGATTTCCTGCTTAAAGCATCAGCTACTACATTCCCTTTTCCAGGGAAGTATCTAATCGGAAAGTCATAATCCTTTATGAATTCCAACCACCTGCGCTGTCTCATGTTAAGATCATGCTGCGAAAACAGATACTGGAGACTACGGTGATCACTATGGACTTCAAATTTCTCTCCATATAAGTAATGTCTCCACATCTTCAGCGCGAAGATTACTGCAGCCAATTCCAAGTCATGTACGGCATAGTTTTTCTCATGTTCCTTCAATTGGCGAGATCCGTATGCTATTACTTTTCCATTCTGCATGAGTACACACCCTAGCCCAATCCCTGAAGCATCTGTATAGATAACAAATCCGCCACTCCCTTCTGGCAGGGATAAGATCGGGGCTGAGGTTAACTTCTCCTTAAGCAGTTGGAAACTCGACTCACACTCAGCGGACCACACAAATGGTTCGTTCTTTCATGTCAACTTAGTCAAAGGGGCGACTATTTTGGAAAAGTCCTTCACGAACCTTCTATAATAACCGGCCAAGCCAACAAAACTTCTAATTTCTGCAACGGTTTTGGGACTCTGCCAAGTAGTTATAGCCTCAATCTTAGCCGGATCTACTGCCAGCCCATCCTTAGAAATTATATGCCCTAAAAAGGCAACTTGTTCCAGCCAAAATTCACATTTGTCCAGTTTGGCATACAGTCGGTGGTCCCTTAGCAATTGTAGAGAGGTCCTCAGATGCTCCGCATGCTCGCCTTTGGTCTTGGAGTACACCAAAACATCATCGATGAAAATTACTACGAACTGATCAAGATAGGATGAGAAGATCTTGTTCATTAAGGCCATAAACACTGCGGGGGCATTTGTCAATCCAAAAGGCATAACCAAGAATTCGTAATGCCCATATCTCGTCCTGAAAGCTGTCTTTGATGCATCTTGGTCCCTAACTCGCAGTTGATGATATCCAGACCTAAGATCGATCTTCGAAAAATGTGTTGCACCCTGTAGCTGATCAAACAATTCATCAATTCTAGGCAGTGGATATTTATTTTTAATTGTCACCTGATTCAACTGCCGGTAATCAATACACATTCTAAGGGTGCCATCCTTCTTCTTCACAAATAAAACTGGGGCTCCCCAAGGAGATGTGCTAGGGCGAATAAACCCTTTATCCAATAATTCTTGTAACTGCAGTTTCAGTTCACGTAGCTCTGCCGGGGCCATTCTATATGGGGCCTTAGATATGGGAGCGGTACCGGGTACCAGCTCTATAGTAAAATCCACTTCTCTGATTGGTGGAAGGCCGGGTACTTCATCCGGGAATACGTCCGAAAATTCGCAAACCACAGGTATTTCTTCTAACTTCTTAGGTGATTTCTTTTCCACGATGAAGGCAATATAGCCCTCACAACCACTATGTATCAATCGTTCCGCTCGAAGTGCTGAAATCAATCTGGTGTTCGAACTCTTCTTGTCACCTTGGAACACCGCACTTGGACCATCTTCACTCACCCTTACGGTGACGGTCTTACGGTAGCAATCCAAACAGGCCATATATTTGGTCAGCCAGTCCATGCCTAGGATTACATCGAAGTCGTGCATGGGTAGCACAATAAGTTCCGCTGGGAGAAGAACTTCTCCGACGAGAACTCGACAACCAGGGTAGTAGTCATCACAGGTTACCCGTTTACCAACCGGAGTGATAACGCTCAGCACATATGGCAACTGTGCTGGCGATTCCTGTATCCTACTAGAGAACCGAGGTGAGATGAAGGAGTGTGAAGATCCCGAATCAAACAACACTTTAGCTTCAATACCACAAACAGAAACCTTACCTACAACCGCATGTTCTGCCGCTTCTGCCTCTTCTTGTGTCAATGCATAAGCGCGGCCTTGCCTTTGGGGTCGGTGTTGCTGTCCTTGTCTCTGTTGTCCCTGGCCTTGTCGTGTCTGCCCTTGGCCTTGTCGTGTCTGCCCTTGGCCTTGTCTCACTTGCTGTTGCTGTCGGTTAGGCGCAGGAGGGGGCTGCTGATACTGCTGCTGTTGATAGCCTTGGCTAAATTCCTTCCTTCTCGGGCACTCGGACAAGCGATGGTCCAGGGAGCCACAGCCAAAACAGGCTCCCATAGCCCTCCAACATTTACTAGTCTCGTGGCCCTTCCCACATGCACCACAAACTGGTCGGGACGTGCTGCCAGCAACTCCCTTCTGTTTCTTAGAGTACTGCTGACCTTTCCCCGAAGGTGGAGCACTCTTCTTAGACTCCCCCAAGAATAGGCTCTTCTCAATTTCTTCCGCTGCATAAGCCCTGGCCACTGCATCATCATATTGAACGGGACGCTGAAAGGCAGTGGCATGTCCCTTGATAGCAGGCCTTAACCCTTCCAGAAATCTTTCCACCCTCTTTTCCTCAGTATCAATTAAGTCTAGAGCAAACCGAGAAAGCTGACTGAATACATGCACGTATTCTGCAACGGTCATGAGGTTCTGCTGCAGGGAAAGGAACTCTGCCTTCTTTTTGCGAGTAACGTGGTCAGGGATGAACTTCTTCCGAAACTGCCTCTTAAAGGCTTCCCAAACAGTAGCGTCCGGCATAGTCCTCATGTGGTCCCGGATACTCTTCCACCATGTATCCGCGACGTCTCTAAACATGGATGCTGCGAGGACCACTTGCTGTCTAGATGTGCAAGTCAAGGTATCGAAAACATTTTCCGTGTGGACAAACCATTCATCTGCTTGTAACGGATCCTCATGTCCAGTAAACTCTGTTGCTCCCCTTTTTCGAAACTTCTCATACAAGGAGTTGGGATCTCCTGGCTGATCCTGTCGGTTCAACATGGCGGCCATCTGCAACTGCATGGCGGCCTGATTGGCGTTACTAGCCGCCAATTGATGCATTAACATCATAAACCGCTCCTCTGTATTGTAGGTGGGTTGAGGAGGAGGTTGTGGCGGAGGATCTGCGCCGTCCAACTCAATATTATTACGGTTATTATCACCGGAGCTGTTGTTCGTACCGGATCCAGACGCCATGGTTCTGCAGTCACAATGGTCATTAATCATATATGTTTAAATAAATGCACATACATACATACTACAGTCATACCATAATTATCATTATAATAGAAACCCACTTAAACGGATCTATCGGAACCTCACCACGCTTCCTAATGTTGCTAAGTCTTTTAAGTGACTTCTTGGAACTGCTCTGATACCATTACTTACGTATGTCACGCCCCAATCCCGGGAATTTGGGGATTTGAGTGGGCCCCCAGGGCGTGGATACGTAATCCCGTAGAAATCCGTGCCCTAAAGAATTTTGCACGAATTCCTACAAGGGAGATTCCACAGGAACGTGTGAGGTAAGCTGACACACGTACAACATAAACTATCATAATCGAGAACCTGTGAAATACTCAATAATCATCAAGAGCACATAAAGTTCATAGTCTATTAAAGCATAATTACATACAATAGTGTTATAGTCCTTAAAAATACGTTCCCAAAATCAGTCCTTAAGGTGATACACAAGTCTTCAACATAATATTCCCCGAAGAGACGCTCTCCGTAGGATGGCTAGTAGTAAACGTCGCCATCCATCCATTCACCTACACCCCGAGGTACCGTTGGGGTATCTTCCGGGGCCGCGTCAGTATTCGTGTCGGGAGCGGGTGCTGAATCTGCAATACCGAGGGTAACACTGTTAACACGACGGTTAAGCAAGTACTAAGCATAGGAATTAATATAACAAAAATACATTAGCAAGAACAATCACTAAACATGATGCATGAGTGAAACTTAATGTTGTACATACTGATTGGCAACCACGATGCTCTATTCTCCCAAAAGGGAGCATACATAACGTATGGGTCGCTAGGGGATCAAGCTAGCTTCCCGAGGAGCGTCGACAACCCCTCCGTAAACCTACTGCAGTGGTGACATATAATACCCAAAAAGGGCAAAAGCCAAGTGGTGCCGACTCGGAGTCAATCATACAAATCATAACATATATAAGGAATAGATAACCATGAAACAACGAAAACGAAACACATGCAGATAGGCTACCAGGCCCGAGCCTCCGCTACACCCTTGGCTAGCAAGCACACACTCAATAGAAGCTCTGGCTTGTCAGACACGCACTCATTAGAAGCTCAGGTCTGAATCGCCTCGGGGCTTGTTAGAGGAAGTGAATGCGATAACAGTCATGTCAAAGGTAGTGTTATGTATCAATATGATATGATTGCATTTAGATGAAGCAGTCTCCTAATTCCCCAAGGACATTCAGTACGAGGTACACATGAGATGTTCGGTGTCGCTGTGTTACCGCGTCCGGGTATTACATTGTGTATACGGAACACCCTTCTCATGCCAACATCCATGACTTACCATTGGGGAATCCTTCATTCATTCCAACGTATAATTACCAATGGCCAAAGGGGGAGGTATGGAGGGTACCATGACTAAAGCCCTACAACATCATCGAGACTCCTAACATCTTACGTTCACTGGGTTCTTACGGCTTAGCCGTATACAGGGTTACGGCTTAGCCGAGAGGGGGTCACAGTCATCCGGATTTTTCCGTGGGGTTACGGTTCAACCGTATATTGGCCTACGGCTTAGCCGTGCTAAGCCTACGGCTGGGTCACGGGGAGGTTACGGCTTAGCCGTAGGGTATTTCACGGTGCAGCCGTATGCAGGCCGTAGAAGGAACTGGTTCTGTGAGCTCTCTGGAAAGTTCGCCGTAGAAAGACCTACGGCTAGGCTACGGGCTGGGTACGGCTTAGCCGTAGTGGATTTCACGGCTTAGCCGTAAGTGAGCCGTAGTACAAAACCTCATTTTACTGCTCTCTGGACATTGAGCCGTAAGAGCTCACGGCTTAGCCGTATCTTCGCCGTAAGCTTCAGAAAATCTCAAGACAGTTCTGTAGCGCACTTTTCTGTACGAGCTCACTACAGCACTAGCTTATACGGGAATTCTGAAGCTCAACTGAAGTACTCCTGAGAGTGAGAGTATCCCATCTCCATATCTTCATTCCTACTTGATTCACACCTCATTTGTATCAATTAAAACAATAGCATTGAAGTGGCTGGGAATTGGAAATGCAAGAACTAACTCAAATCATCCACATTCAACCATGCATGCAGTACCTATAACTTAATACTTGCCTTGTTACCGTGTTAAGGCCTTCCTAGATCCTTCTTGCTGTATGCTCAGAGGAAGCTCCCAGTACTGTAATGGGTTCTCTAATGGGTTCTCTACACATAGGCCCAAAATGTGGAAGAATCCACATGCATGTCAATAACGAAGTCCCTATGATCCTAACAAACCCAAGAAGACGAAATGGAACCTATTCCTTACCTTGTATTGCTGTAACTTGGAGGAGAAATCACTTTACACTAGAATGTAATGGAACATGGTCAATGGGGAAGAAGAACGTGGGTGGATGCCATCCCTTGTGCATGCACACCCTCAAAGGCCCACCATGCTTGATTGAAGTCAAGGTGAGAAGAAGACACCCAGCAGACCAGATTCCAGCCAAGAAAAAGAGAGAGGAAGAAGGAGAGTGCACGTTAGTTTCCCCTTTTTAAAGATGTTTTTCCTGAAGTTGCACACTAGCCCACTTGTTTCTAGAATTTTCAGTTTAGTCCGGAAGGGCTTCAATTGGCTTAAGATGAGTCCGGATCAACTCGGGCTCAACACAAAAGATGATCTACGCGATGAATCACACGTAAGGAGATGGACGGGTTAACCTAGAGGCATAAGAAAAATTTACTAAAATGCCCTTAACTACCTAAGTGGGGTCCAAACCCAATAATTCACACTGAATTAACCCTCAACAAGTCTTAATCAATATAAAACAAGATTAATTAACGTAACTAAGATTAGTGGGGGTTCGGGTCCTTACATCCTCCCCCACTTAAGATCATTCGGTCCTCCGAATGCACGTACCTTAGGTAGTAGCTCTGGATATTTAGCCCGGATTTGATCTTCAAGTTCCCAAGTGGCCTCTTCCTGTCCATGGTGATTCCATAACACCTTGACCCATTTGATCGTTCGTGTACGCAGCACCTGTTCCTTAGTGTCAACGATACGAAGGGGTCTCTCTTCGTAGCTCACATTAGGCCGTACCTGTACATCATCCAACTCAAGAACATGTGACGGATCTGGGAGGTATTTCCGGAGCATTGACACATGGAACACATTATGGACTCCTGCAAGCGAGGGTGGCAACTCTAACCGATAAGCTAAGTCTCCCACTCTACTCTGTATCTCAAAAGGCCCGACGAACCGAGGAGCAAGCTTACCCTTCTGGCCAAACCTGATAGTACCCTTCATTGGGGAAACTTTTAGGAAAACTCTGTCCCCCACTTGGAACTCGAGGGGCCGGCGGCGGTTATCTGCATAACTCTTCTGGCGCGATCGTGCAGTTCTCAGTCTATCTTGTACTTTTTGTACTTTCTCTGCTGTATCCGCTACCAGAGTGGGTCCATGGAAACTCCTAACCCCAACTTCTTCCCAGCAAACTGGCGTACGGCACCTTCGTCCGTACAAGGCTTCAAATGGGGCCATACCGATGCTCGCGTGAAAGCTGTTATTATATGCAAACTCGCACAAGGAGAGGTGCTCATCCCACTCCTTTCCGAAATCCATTACGCTAGCTCGTAGCATATCTTCCAGGGTCTGTATCGTTCGTTCCGATTGCCCATCTGTTTGAGGATGGTAAGCCGTGCTAAAACTGAGTTTGGTGCCTAAAGACGTCTGGAAAGACTGCCAAAAAGAGGACACGAACCTACTATCTCGGTCGGATACAATTGAGACCGGGGTACCATGTAGCCGTACAACCTCATCAATGAAGATCTTGGCCATTTCCTGAAATTTCATCCCTTTCTTGATGGGAATAAAGTGGGCTGATTTTGTTAGTCGGTCGACAATCACCCACACTACATCATGGTGTCTACTTGTTCGAGGTAGTCCGGAAACAAAATCCATCGTCAAATTCTCCCATTTCCATTTAGGGATCTGTAGAGGGTGTAACAAACCGGGAGGCTTCCTGTGCTCAGCCTTCACTCGTTGGCAGGTAAGGCATTTGACCACAAAGCCCGCTATGTCCCTCTTCATGTTATTCCACCAAAACCTGCCATGTAGATTCCGGTACATTTTTGTACTCCCTGGGTGCATGGAATACCGAGCATGGTGTGCTTCAGTCATAATTGCCCTCTTTAGGTTATGATTTTGAACTCCTGGAACACAAAGCCGATCTCGGAAGTACAACACACCATCTACAATCCTGAAGTCCGGTTTCTCAGAAATATGATCACGAATCTTGACAAGCTCCGGGTCTTCAAACTGTCTCTCCTTGATCTGCTGAATCAAAGTGGGTTCGAAGACTGACATAGCCACTAACATGACCTTATCATCTACGAATTCAACTTCCGCGTCCAGATCTCGGAATTCCTCCACTAGGGACCATTCACCACACAAGGCTGCCAACTCGGTGGTGGATTTCCTGCTTAAAGCATCAGCTACTACATTCCCTTTTCCAGGGAAGTATCTAATCGGAAAGTCATAATCCTTTATGAATTCCAACCACCTGCGCTGTCTCATGTTAAGATCATGCTGCGAAAACAGATACTGGAGACTACGGTGATCACTATGGACTTCAAATTTCTCTCCATATAAGTAATGTCTCCACATCTTCAGCGCGAAGATTACTGCAGCCAATTCCAAGTCATGTACGGCATAGTTTTTCTCATGTTCCTTCAATTGGCGAGATCCGTATGCTATTACTTTTCCATTCTGCATGAGTACACACCCTAGCCCAATCCCTGAAGCATCTGTATAGATAACAAATCCGCCACTCCCTTCTGGCAGGGATAAGATCGGGGCTGAGGTTAACTTCTCCTTAAGCAGTTGGAAACTCGACTCACACTCAGCGGACCACACAAATGGTTCGTTCTTTCATGTCAACTTAGTCAAAGGGGCGACTATTTTGGAAAAGTCCTTCACGAACCTTCTATAATAACCGGCCAAGCCAACAAAACTTCTAATTTCTGCAACGGTTTTGGGACTCTGCCAAGTAGTTATAGCCTCAATCTTAGCCGGATCTACTGCCAGCCCATCCTTAGAAATTATATGCCCTAAAAAGGCAACTTGTTCCAGCCAAAATTCACATTTGTCCAGTTTGGCATACAGTCGGTGGTCCCTTAGCAATTGTAGAGAGGTCCTCAGATGCTCCGCATGCTCGCCTTTGGTCTTGGAGTACACCAAAACATCATCGATGAAAATTACTACGAACTGATCAAGATAGGATGAGAAGATCTTGTTCATTAAGGCCATAAACACTGCGGGGGCATTTGTCAATCCAAAAGGCATAACCAAGAATTCGTAATGCCCATATCTCGTCCTGAAAGCTGTCTTTGATGCATCTTGGTCCCTAACTCGCAGTTGATGATATCCAGACCTAAGATCGATCTTCGAAAAATGTGTTGCACCCTGTAGCTGATCAAACAATTCATCAATTCTAGGCAGTGGATATTTATTTTTAATTGTCACCTGATTCAACTGCCGGTAATCAATACACATTCTAAGGGTGCCATCCTTCTTCTTCACAAATAAAACTGGGGCTCCCCAAGGAGATGTGCTAGGGCGAATAAACCCTTTATCCAATAATTCTTGTAACTGCAGTTTCAGTTCACGTAGCTCTGCCGGGGCCATTCTATATGGGGCCTTAGATATGGGAGCGGTACCGGGTACCAGCTCTATAGTAAAATCCACTTCTCTGATTGGTGGAAGGCCGGGTACTTCATCCGGGAATACGTCCGAAAATTCGCAAACCACAGGTATTTCTTCTAACTTCTTAGGTGATTTCTTTTCCACGATGAAGGCAATATAGCCCTCACAACCACTATGTATCAATCGTTCCGCTCGAAGTGCTGAAATCAATCTGGTGTTCGAACTCTTCTTGTCACCTTGGAACACCGCACTTGGACCATCTTCACTCACCCTTACGGTGACGGTCTTACGGTAGCAATCCAAACAGGCCATATATTTGGTCAGCCAGTCCATGCCTAGGATTACATCGAAGTCGTGCATGGGTAGCACAATAAGTTCCGCTGGGAGAAGAACTTCTCCGACGAGAACTCGACAACCAGGGTAGTAGTCATCACAGGTTACCCGTTTACCAACCGGAGTGATAACGCTCAGCACATATGGCAACTGTGCTGGCGATTCCTGTATCCTACTAGAGAACCGAGGTGAGATGAAGGAGTGTGAAGATCCCGAATCAAACAACACTTTAGCTTCAATACCACAAACAGAAACCTTACCTACAACCGCATGTTCTGCCGCTTCTGCCTCTTCTTGTGTCAATGCATAAGCGCGGCCTTGCCTTTGGGGTCGGTGTTGCTGTCCTTGTCTCTGTTGTCCCTGGCCTTGTCGTGTCTGCCCTTGGCCTTGTCGTGTCTGCCCTTGGCCTTGTCTCACTTGCTGTTGCTGTCGGTTAGGCGCAGGAGGGGGCTGCTGATACTGCTGCTGTTGATAGCCTTGGCTAAATTCCTTCCTTCTCGGGCACTCGGACAAGCGATGGTCCAGGGAGCCACAGCCAAAACAGGCTCCCATAGCCCTCCAACATTTACTAGTCTCGTGGCCCTTCCCACATGCACCACAAACTGGTCGGGACGTGCTGCCAGCAACTCCCTTCTGTTTCTTAGAGTACTGCTGACCTTTCCCCGAAGGTGGAGCACTCTTCTTAGACTCCCCCAAGAATAGGCTCTTCTCAATTTCTTCCGCTGCATAAGCCCTGGCCACTGCATCATCATATTGAACGGGACGCTGAAAGGCAGTGGCATGTCCCTTGATAGCAGGCCTTAACCCTTCCAGAAATCTTTCCACCCTCTTTTCCTCAGTATCAATTAAGTCTAGAGCAAACCGAGAAAGCTGACTGAATACATGCACGTATTCTGCAACGGTCATGAGGTTCTGCTGCAGGGAAAGGAACTCTGCCTTCTTTTTGCGAGTAACGTGGTCAGGGATGAACTTCTTCCGAAACTGCCTCTTAAAGGCTTCCCAAACAGTAGCGTCCGGCATAGTCCTCATGTGGTCCCGGATACTCTTCCACCATGTATCCGCGACGTCTCTAAACATGGATGCTGCGAGGACCACTTGCTGTCTAGATGTGCAAGTCAAGGTATCGAAAACATTTTCCGTGTGGACAAACCATTCATCTGCTTGTAACGGATCCTCATGTCCAGTAAACTCTGTTGCTCCCCTTTTTCGAAACTTCTCATACAAGGAGTTGGGATCTCCTGGCTGATCCTGTCGGTTCAACATGGCGGCCATCTGCAACTGCATGGCGGCCTGATTGGCGTTACTAGCCGCCAATTGATGCATTAACATCATAAACCGCTCCTCTGTATTGTAGGTGGGTTGAGGAGGAGGTTGTGGCGGAGGATCTGCGCCGTCCAACTCAATATTATTACGGTTATTATCACCGGAGCTGTTGTTCGTACCGGATCCAGACGCCATGGTTCTGCAGTCACAATGGTCATTAATCATATATGTTTAAATAAATGCACATACATACATACTACAGTCATACCATAATTATCATTATAATAGAAACCCACTTAAACGGATCTATCGGAACCTCACCACGCTTCCTAATGTTGCTAAGTCTTTTAAGTGACTTCTTGGAACTGCTCTGATACCATTACTTACGTATGTCACGCCCCAATCCCGGGAATTTGGGGATTTGAGTGGGCCCCCAGGGCGTGGATACGTAATCCCGTAGAAATCCGTGCCCTAAAGAATTTTGCACGAATTCCTACAAGGGAGATTCCACAGGAACGTGTGAGGTAAGCTGACACACGTACAACATAAACTATCATAATCGAGAACCTGTGAAATACTCAATAATCATCAAGAGCACATAAAGTTCATAGTCTATTAAAGCATAATTACATACAATAGTGTTATAGTCCTTAAAAATACGTTCCCAAAATCAGTCCTTAAGGTGATACACAAGTCTTCAACATAATATTCCCCGAAGAGACGCTCTCCGTAGGATGGCTAGTAGTAAACGTCGCCATCCATCCATTCACCTACACCCCGAGGTACCGTTGGGGTATCTTCCGGGGCCGCGTCAGTATTCGTGTCGGGAGCGGGTGCTGAATCTGCAATACCGAGGGTAACACTGTTAACACGACGGTTAAGCAAGTACTAAGCATAGGAATTAATATAACAAAAATACATTAGCAAGAACAATCACTAAACATGATGCATGAGTGAAACTTAATGTTGTACATACTGATTGGCAACCACGATGCTCTATTCTCCCAAAAGGGAGCATACATAACGTATGGGTCGCTAGGGGATCAAGCTAGCTTCCCGAGGAGCGTCGACAACCCCTCCGTAAACCTACTGCAGTGGTGACATATAATACCCAAAAAGGGCAAAAGCCAAGTGGTGCCGACTCGGAGTCAATCATACAAATCATAACATATATAAGGAATAGATAACCATGAAACAACGAAAACGAAACACATGCAGATAGGCTACCAGGCCCGAGCCTCCGCTACACCCTTGGCTAGCAAGCACACACTCAATAGAAGCTCTGGCTTGTCAGACACGCACTCATTAGAAGCTCAGGTCTGAATCGCCTCGGGGCTTGTTAGAGGAAGTGAATGCGATAACAGTCATGTCAAAGGTAGTGTTATGTATCAATATGATATGATTGCATTTAGATGAAGCAGTCTCCTAATTCCCCAAGGACATTCAGTACGAGGTACACATGAGATGTTCGGTGTCGCTGTGTTACCGCGTCCGGGTATTACATTGTGTATACGGAACACCCTTCTCATGCCAACATCCATGACTTACCATTGGGGAATCCTTCATTCATTCCAACGTATAATTACCAATGGCCAAAGGGGGAGGTATGGAGGGTACCATGACTAAAGCCCTACAACATCATCGAGACTCCTAACATCTTACGTTCACTGGGTTCTTACGGCTTAGCCGTATACAGGGTTACGGCTTAGCCGAGAGGGGGTCACAGTCATCCGGATTTTTCCGTGGGGTTACGGTTCAACCGTATATTGGCCTACGGCTTAGCCGTGCTAAGCCTACGGCTGGGTCACGAGGAGGTTACGGCTTAGCCGTAGGGTATTTCACGGTGCAGCCGTATGCAGGCCGTAGAAGGAACTGGTTCTGTGAGCTCTCTGGAAAGTTCGCCGTAGAAAGACCTACGGCTAGGCTACGGGCTGGGTACGGCTTAGCCGTAGTGGATTTCACGGCTTAGCCGTAAGTGAGCCGTAGTACAAAACCTCATTTTACTGCTCTCTGGACATTGAGCCGTAAGAGCTCACGGCTTAGCCGTATCTTCGCCGTAAGCTTCAGAAAATCTCAAGACAGTTCTGTAGCGCACTTTTCTGTACGAGCTCACTACAGCACTAGCTTATACGGGAATTCTGAAGCTCAACTGAAGTACTCCTGAGAGTGAGAGTATCCCATCTCCATATCTTCATTCCTACTTGATTCACACCTCATTTGTATCAATTAAAACAATAGCATTGAAGTGGCTGGGAATTGGAAATGCAAGAACTAACTCAAATCATCCACATTCAACCATGCATGCAGTACCTATAACTTAATACTTGCCTTGTTACCGTGTTAAGGCCTTCCTAGATCCTTCTTGCTGTATGCTCAGAGGAAGCTCCCAGTACTGTAATGGGTTCTCTAATGGGTTCTCTACACATAGGCCCAAAATGTGGAAGAATCCACATGCATGTCAATAACGAAGTCCCTATGATCCTAACAAACCCAAGAAGACGAAATGGAACCTATTCCTTACCTTGTATTGCTGTAACTTGGAGGAGAAATCACTTTACACTAGAATGTAATGGAACATGGTCAATGGGGAAGAAGAACGTGGGTGGATGCCATCCCTTGTGCATGCACACCCTCAAAGGCCCACCATGCTTGATTGAAGTCAAGGTGAGAAGAAGACACCCAGCAGACCAGATTCCAGCCAAGAAAAAGAGAGAGGAAGAAGGAGAGTGCACGTTAGTTTCCCCTTTTTAAAGATGTTTTTCCTGAAGTTGCACACTAGCCCACTTGTTTCTAGAATTTTCAGTTTAGTCCGGAAGGGCTCCAATTGGCTTAAGATGAGTCCGGATCAACTCGGGCTCAACACAAAAGATGATCTACGCGATGAATCACACGTAAGGAGATGGACGGGTTAACCTAGAGGCATAAGAAAAATTTACTAAAATGCCCTTAACTACCTAAGTGGGGTCCAAACCCAATAATTCACACTGAATTAACCCTCAACAAGTCTTAATCAATATAAAACAAGATTAATTAACGTAACTAAGATTAGTGGGGGTTCGGGTCCTTACAATTGCCGATATCATCAGCTAAGTTAACAATATCATCAACTACTTAGCACAAATTTCATATGGTCTTCTCAAAGAAGAACCTTGGGCGGTTATTTTTAGTTTTTATTTTTTACTTTATGCATTTTCTAGCTTGTCACTTTCAATATTCAAGTTTTTCTTGAATCTATTATGTGAAATGAACCTCCAACTGGTATGTCCTTTTCTGATTATTTGTTTTTTGGCTTCTTCTCTCACTAAAATTGGAGAATGGGTTGGTTTTTATACAAAAAGATTTCTTTGTTCTAGAGAATGAGTTGCTTTTGTGGGTTTCTTTTTTTTTTCTGTTGTTTAATAGATTTTCATGGATTGTAGTGGCAAATAGATGGAAACATGGTTAGAATGTAAAATAAACATTTATCTTCCTAAGTATTGGAATACTAGGTCAATAGATAAAAATTAGAATTACTCAAATTTCTTTCCAATGAAAATATACTATCATATACCCTTGAATTCTTATGTCTTCATTTTCTAGAGTTTTGTCCTTGTATTCATTACCTACTATCTTACCCTTGATCGTACTCTTTTATTCTACCAAAATTGAGTCACCGCTCTTAAATTTTTTTACCTAACAAGCTTTGTTGTAAAATAATGTAAATTATATGTGAAAATATTATATGCCAATGCCTCATTTTATAATATCTCGCTTCTTTTACCAACTTGATATGTGAATATGAGGTATTAACTACATTCCACTTCGGTGGGGAGTTCAATTGGGACAATGGAAATTCAATTCACATTTGTGGCGGTGAAAAACTATTATTTTTGAGAAGCACTTTAACATTTTATGAACTTTTTTGAAAAATTTTAGAAGTGACAAAATGTGTAGTATGAGAAGACGAAATATCCAAAACATACCTACATTAAAATGGGCATATGAGGACATTGGTTTGAGTGAGAGATGATATGATGTCTATATAATATTTAAAACATCTGGAGGTACGACAAGTTTAGCATATTTATACCTCCAAAAACCTTGTATTAATAAATTGAAGCCTTGCCAACCAACTTATAGGTGTGCAATAATAGTTTTTCTTCTACTCTTTATTAATGCCCTAACAAATAATATAGCCGTAATAATTAATATTTTCTATTTATATTTGGCAACAAAAACAAAAAAAAGAGAGCATGTAGACATTGAAGCTTCTAGCACTCTACAGCTTTTGCAGAAAAGGTAATTACGAATTGGATACTACAAATTAAAATGAGTTGTTACTATGAATAAATCATGACATTTTTTTTGTTTATAACAGAACGAACATGGATCCAAAAAGTGAAAAGAGCAAGTCCAGTAATACATGCAATCGAAAGGTTTCCATCAGTATATAATTTGTTTTAATTTAAAGTAATTTTGCTGGCAAAGAATGTCTTGTATAGCGACTTATAAAAATCTTTTCCTTAAATAATGTGCAGGCACAATGTTTTACCTAGGTCAACTTTTATTTACACGACTCTAGCTCACAAAGATCCTACATTGTCTCATATGTACCCATCTATTGACCTCGGAGATAATGAATGCATGCCCATTTCTTTTACAGACTCATTGAATAAAACACATGAAAATGAACATCTCAGCCACATGAAAATACAATTCAACAATGAACTAAAGGTCGATGGGGGGGCCTTCAAAGTCGGTATTAAAACCCATAATGATGTAGTTTTTTTTAGAAGAAAGGTTATCTCTCCCTACTAAAGAAGCCATGCAAGAGGTTCCACCACCTCATATCATGAGAGATCAAGAGTCATCCATTGTTGTCAGAGATAAAGAGTCATCCACTGTGGTTGAAGATTAGGAACCATTCATTGTGCTTAAAGATAAAGAGTCATCTAATGTGATAAGAGCTTTAGAGCCATCTAACCAGGTGAGTAATACAATTCCATCAAACTTGGTTAAAGATACCCAAATATTTAACGGCTTGGTAGTGGCAGAAGATCTAATTGGTATTCCACCGGCGGAGGGTTCATCCTGTGAAATGTGGAAGGGGAGGGCATTTTAGAGCTGCAATGTATTCAAGAGTACTTTGTCCAAATTTGCTTGATATAGTAATTTTACTTTTAAGCCAATAAAGACAGCCAAATGGGAGGTTACAGCTAAGTGCAATAATGAAAGATGTCCATGGCGCGTTCATGGTTTAGTAATAAAGTCAGAATGCAGTTTTAACTAAGGTCTTACAATTCAATACACACATGTTCAAGGCCATTGAATGAAGTTGCTCATCACAACACAACATCCAAATTGATAGCATAATTCATCAAGGAAAGGCTCAGACAACATCCAAATTACAGACTGAAGGAAATAATGTCTGATTGGCAAAGGGAGTTTCACAGTCAAATAACTTATAGGAAGGCTCATATTGCACAAGAAATAGCTATACATGACATACAATATTCTTATGAAAAACCCTTCACTATCCTTCCCGATTATATATTAGATCTAAAGAGGATTAATCTAAGGACTTACACCAAGTTATAGGGGAAAAAGATGACTCATTTCAAAGGTTTTTTTATTGCTTTTGGTACAAGTATATGTTCCTTTAAATCTATATTGAGGCCTCTCTAAGCACTCAACGGGTCACATTTTTTAGGCAAATATCTCAGCTTATTACTTATAACAGTGTCTCAAGATGGGGATCATGGTTTATTCCCCATTTCCCTTTATAGTAGTAGAGTCAGAGTGTTATGGTACCTGGTCATGGTTCCTTGCAAATTTGGACATTGCTCTTGAAGGTGTGCATGTCGTTTATGTGAGTACAAGAGGTACATGTCTGAAATTAGGGATGTGGACCAAGGAACTTATTATTACATTGAAGCTATTGGAAGGGGACACTATGCAATTGCATTTATTCAAGGGCATCATTATGATATGCTCATAACAAACATTGCAGAGTCCATAAACAACTTGTTCAAGGAAACTAGAGAGCTTCTTATCACACAATTTTTTGATTCGATTCAGGCTAAATTAATGGAATTTTTTTAGCTCCTCTATGAAAATGCCCAAAAAATGCTACCATCGATTACTTCTTATGCAGATAAGCTTATTCCAAGGAGACTGAGATTTCTCGAAGGCTTGAACCTCGTCAGGCCAGTCAATATCAATTTAAGGTATCATCAAGAGAGTACACAGATATCATCCACCTCGATAAGAAAACATGTACATGTCGTAAGTGGGATTTGATTGGAGTACCTTGTTTACATGCAATTTCAGCAATTAAACTTAAATGTTATAATTGTTATGATTTTTATGAGTATTAATTCTCAACTAATATGTATCGGCAAGCATAAAATGACATAATTTACAGCACTCATGATAACCTCCAATTGGATCAAAGGAGTGGACAACGAATCTTACCACCACATGTACATAGGCACCTAGGGAAGCCAAAAAAGAATCAAACAAGGATAGAATATCGTCTGCGTCGACAAGTTACTGGTTACTTGTTCTCATTGCCAAAAAAAAAAAAAAAAAAGAACTCACAATAGGCAAACATGCAAGGATCCTCCACCACATAGTTGACATCTATTTGCATAATTGTTTTGGGCCATGTTACAAGTGTTGGATCATGACTTCTAGCATTGATGTTTTGAAGATGTTTTGTAAACTTGTATTTATAACATGAAGATGCATATATGTAAATAATATAAATATATGTTTTTGTAAACTTGTATTTATATACATGTAGATAAATATATGTGAAGATAAATATATGAAGATGTTTTGTAAACTCCAGCCAATGATCCCTCTTTATATCAAAAGTTTTGATGGTAAGGATTATTCAATAAGAATGATGCTTTAGGATACGCTTTATGAATCTTCTAAACGTGGTTTTATATAAAGTTTGGCCCACTTCCATCTATTTTATATTTAAATTTGACCTGTGTTGTTTTTACATGTAATAGTTAAAATGTTCAACATCAACTTTTACCAAAATTTGGCCCATGTTGTTTTTAGAATGTAATAACATATTGAGACCATCTATGAGATTTCAGTCTCGAAGGCAACAAACTGCATGTCCAATTGTAGTCACTGTAAATTAGGAATAGAGATCCAAACAACTTGAAGCCTTCCAAGAATATCACTATCATCTGCTAGAACTAGCTCTTAATTTATGAAGCCAAAATGTTCCTAAAATAGATCAAAGACTACTTGATGAAGTGTTTCAAGTGCCATTCATTTAGCAATTATGTACATCTCTCTTTATAACCAAACCATAAATTATTGAAATAAAATAGAGACAACCGACTAAATCCTGAAAACTTCCAAGGCAATAAATGGAAGCTCTAAATCTAACTTAGTGCATGTCAACCACACACTACAATTAGCTAAGCATTTGATTGTGCTATTTTTGATGAGCTTGAAAGGAACAGCTACAAGTAGTTAACACTTGTTGTGAATGAAATACTTAACTTTATAGAAGAAGTCATATATACTATACCATTGGAAAGTTGCTAGTTAAAATTACACCATATACTTAAGTGTATAGGAGAAGCCATTCTTTGGAGTTTTTTGTATTTTAATCCTTGACTAAGATGATTTGATGTACTAAAGTAATCTAGTTTTGCCATACAAATTATCAATTAGTTGACGATATTATCAACTAAGTAAATAATATCATCAACTATAATCTTAATGAGTTGCACCTGCATCTTAAAAATATAATTTTACAATACAATTCCATTTTAGTAATTGCACAAATCTGAACCCATCGGTGAGTCATCACAGTTTTTTCATTCATCATAGTTTGATAACCCTTTTAGTAATTTTATAACTCATCCAACTCCCAAATCTATCAAAGTTCTTCATCTCCCCAAGTTCATTATATAACTTGCATTCTAGCACATTTGGTCATTTGGTAGACCTTGACCATCTGTCTAATTGTCACTAAATATAAGATATAAGAAACTACATTTATAAACACTTCCATCCAATAACCTAGAGTCCAATGCAAGCATAGACAGGTCTATACTATAACATGGAATCCTATCTAATCATTAGCCATTAATTACAACTTACTGCAATAACAAATTACATTTATAGGAACTTTCATATTCTAATCTGTCTACAATAAGAAAATACATTCATTAGACACTTTCATACTACAGAGTATACCAAAACCCTACCAAAGATATTCATTTGATTTTAGTTACATTCTATACATATTATATCAAAATGCTAAAAGAATTTAATCACGTTTCATGATTAGGCTCCTTCAGCTAATTTTACATATCTTTTTAGTTGACTATCAAACTATCTCACATAACAATCATAGACGATCTTTGCATGGTAACACGGTATGTCTTCTTGCGTGAATCCCATGGACCTCTTGTGTAAAATGTGATTAATGAATGCCAGCATGAAGAACCCACAATCATCGTTGCTATCATAAGCGAGTTAATTATATAGAAATAAATTGAGAAAATGTAAAAAAAAGAGAGATATAATGCACACATGTTCATTTGTTGTAGACAGTCCAGTGTTTCCCGCAACCCATTTGTGAGAATCGTTCGTTTAACCAAATCTTCTATAATGTGCATCACAAACTGTTGGTTGAGATCCATAATACGAATTACAACAATTAGACTTATATTTGGTGAAAAGAATACTCACATAACTCTCAACAAAAGTAACATATCTTCGTAAGGCATACTATCACACCCGAACTCAAGAAGTGGGGAATTATAGTGGATTTCGAGTCACGACACATGTAGCCCGTGACAATCCGTGCCATGTCAAGATAATCCGTGCCATGTCAAGACACGTAAGAACTGCCACAAAGGTGATTCCACAGGTATGTGTGAGGAAAATCTATAAACCCGTAACAACCATTTTGCATAATTAAGTGGAAAGCTGGATAATTCACCTGTATGTATATATCATAGACACTAATAAAAACCACATTCATTTGTTAATATAATCCAAGTCGGTTAATTAAACCATACACATGCACACAATATACAAATGATAGATAAATAGATACAAAACTCAAAATAACATGTCCATCAATCTATGGCTCCAAAAACAACATGACATAGATGGCATGATCTATCCACAAGTCCAAGTACTGCGTAGAATGATTAGTAGCAGACATCATCCTCATTCCACTCATCTACACCCCGACGTACCATTGGGGTTCCTTCTAGGGCCGTGTCGACTGCTGTGATGGTATTGAGTTTGGTACCTGTAACACAAAGAGTGGCAATGTTAATACAACGATTAAGCAAATATAAAGATATATAAGATTATCATGATGTATTAATTAAATTAGAAAACATATAAGAAAGCAATAATGAAAGCTAGGCATGTTGTGCATGTGAATAAGCATGAGTAGAAAATCAAAATAGAAACATATTAACATACTAGTTAACATCCACGTGACTATCTTCTCTCTAAGGAAAACATATCGTACAGTGGAAAATCACTAACGGTCAGGCCAAAACCATTTAGCTACCATAAAAGCACCAACCAACTCTTCATAAAACTACTGCAGTGGGTAACATATTGAATACCCTCATTCGGTCCCGTCGAACCTCTTATAGGTACAAGCTAAGTGGTGTTCACTCAATATATCAAGACCGACCGAGATTTATAACTTTCATATCTATTGTAGTTAGTGATCGACTTATTCTTATACAGAAGCATGTATCTTTTTTGAGAACATATTCAGTCATAAAGATCGGAATTAAACGAAGTAACTGTTAGTCAAACAATGGATACTTAAATCAGCTATTAGAGCTCGAACCCTTTCAATCTTAGTTACCCCATATCTTAGCTCATGGGCTCATGCTTAGTAAAAGCTCTGTCTCCAATCTTGCCTTAAGGTTCACTAGGAGAATGGGTGCATGATTAAAATCATGTTGAGGGTATAGTTTACTTAAACAATATGAATGCATTTGAATTGAAAAGTTATCAAAGTTATTTAGTAGCCAGCCCTAGCTAAGATAATCTATGTTTCCTTAATCATTCAATACGATGTATTCATAAAACGTCCCATGTCGATCTGTTACCAAAATCTTGGTGTTACTTTGTGTAAGCAATAGATACATCTTATTATGCCAATACCCATGACGTGATAGCGGAAACCATCCGGAAAATTTAGAGGGAGTGAGTGACTGCTCTACACACTACAGCAAAAAGCGCTATAAATGACAACCCTAAGCCATGGTTTTTATTAATAAATGATGGCCAACATCACCAATAGGGCCACCATAAAAATTGAAGTTATTTTCATTAAACGACAGCGCCAAGGCCGTCGTTAATTGAAGAAATTAACAATGCTCTGCTGGCCATTATATTTTGTGACGGCTCAAGCCGTTGTACATTAAAAAAAATAGCCGTTGTTTTTATTAAAATTTGCAATGGAAATACTTGTTGTAGTTTACTGGTAACGACAGCTTTTAGGTGGTTGCAATTGTTTTGTTATTTATAGTCTTAACATCGATGGTGTTGGACATATGTTTTTTTAACTTTGAAATTCGAACTCATAGTCATATGTATTAATATTATTTAATAAACTAAAGCCATGTTTGTAAAGGATTACATATTCACATATTCACATGCCATTAAGGTTCTGAATAGAGCCTCGATTTTTAAGAAAAAAGTGTTATTGGAATAAAAATACATGGGTGAAGGGACATGCTGGATGGGCTCCAAGTAAAATGTACCATGGGCTCCAATTTAAGAAAAAAAGGAAGGAACCACTAATATTGGCTAGCCTTGTGATTGGGGAAGTTGTTATCTGATATTGCTTATTATTGGACCCTGTGGAGGATATTCTTGCCATATCATTAGAGCTATCCTTCGGCCCCTTCTCCTATTGAGCCTAGTTAAAGAACTATCATCCATGCTAAACCCCAGCATCATGTGTAGCTACACTACAGCTATTGTCATATCATGTTCTGGTCTCTCCACTACTACCAGTTCAATTGTTCTAACCTCCTGTAATGAAAAAATGATCAGATTTACTAGTAGCTTATATAGATTCAACTGTTGATATGTATCCATTTAAATAATCTTTTGGAATCATTTGGTTTGTTTGGACTCCTGTTCCTTTTGATCCTGATCCAACAACCAATTCGTCTGCATGGCGAATTGGCCATGTTTTCAATTCACTATGTTTTCTTTTCTTCTTTTGTTCCCTCATAATAATGTGATAAGAAAATGGAAATATAATACGAAATTATTGTTAATCCCAAAAGAAAGTGAACATTTATCCATTGAATAAAGACATCATAGCTAGCTTTAGAGATGGCTTTGCTCTCATGTCCGAAGACCTTATTCTCTAACATGTGACTTTTTTTCATTGTCCAGTATCTCTCCACCTCTTCAGCTGTCCTATTTGGGTGCCTTCCTAATATCAATTCCCACTTGGAAAAATTCAAAATCAAGTTAATAAATAACTAATAAACTATAGTCTGAAATCTAAAGTCAACCTTCGGCATGTTAGATTCAAATCACCAACGCATAAATCCTAATTTTCTCATACTCAGGTAGATCCAACCATTCACATTAAATGTTGCAAACATCAACTATTCAGAAGTACTTCTACCAAAAAAAAGAGAGGCCTATTCAAAAGTACTCACACCAAAAGCTAAGAACTGCTTAAACACTTAATCATAAAAACACAAGAAAACCTATGCTTTTGACATAAAGGATAGTAAACCATTTATGTTCTTAATGGCACAGTAAATAAGAATTGCACTGCGCAAGCCACTGCTTTTCTGCTCTTACCACACCCATAGCAAAATGGGCAACATCTTAAGTCATTTCATTTAGGTAGAAATGACGAGAGAAAATAAATGTAACTTAAGATGCAGATGCTAACATTGATGTGGAGCACTAGACAATTAGAAATCATCCCATAAAAGGAAATCCAAGGACAGTTCTTGTATAGTTCCTCCCATGGGTCATTTCATATTTGACCTCGACGAGGTTGTCTAACCCTTTCTTTCTGCAACGCCCCTTTAGTTCTAGGTCATCCCTGACTCACTTGCATAGCTCATATAATGTGAATTTTGTTTCCATATTTTGTTAATAATAGTTGCAGTTTAAAACATATGAAGAAAGGAAAAAATCCAGGGGCAACTCTAATAAAAGAGATATCAAAGAAATATCGTTTGAGATGATATGTTAAAAAAGAGAGTATTAGCCTGTCTGAAAAAGATCTATGTTTAGGCTCTAAAACCCTTAACATATGCTAGATTAGCCCCTGATGGACTCCTATTAGGCTAATTTTTCTTATATGCAACATCTAACATGAAACTGCCATGTGAAAGGGATATTTAGATAATTTGATTCTCTCTTATCTATTTTCTTTCTCACAATTACTAACTGGAAGGTCACAACCATTTGTTTTTCTACTTAGATGTATGTCTTAAAAAAAGACACAACTGATAGCTATAACTAGAATACATTAAAAAACGGAAGAAAGAAAAAGAAAAGAGGATCTGGAATGTTAAAAAAGATCCACAAACTTGCCTCATAAGTAAATGTTTTGGGGCATAGGAGACCAAGAGCTAAACATTGGACTCCTAAAGATGGGCCAATCAATAATATCATCGGGATTAAGATCTTGAAATCTCTTCGCTCTGCCCATCAACTCCATGTTTCCCTTAATGATATCATCTACAACGATCTTATAATATTATTCCCTCTTGGTCAAAAGACACATTACTCTACCATAAGCAATACATATAGACTTCCGCATAAGATGCATCAATCTACAGTGTCGTGCCTGAGGTGGAGGGTCATGCCTTACCTCCAAACATTAAAAATACATGAATTTGGTAATTTCGCAATCCAGACACTTAAATAAGTTAAGGTGTCTACTTTTTATAAACATTAAAGATTTTTACTTGAGAAGAACCGCGATAATCACTAGATGGTTACATCTATATCCAACCCTGGGAAATGCATGAACGGATCCGCTTCTCCATCTACTTGCGTTCCCTAAACTCCTCTTCCAATTGTTCCTTAAGTTGAATGTTTTGTTCCTTTCGCTCATCCACAACAATTTTAATGGCCACTTGTGATGCCTGCTCATATCTTCTGTATGGAGTAGAATGATGGAGTATAGTTTTAGAGACACCCATACCCATGCCTCGTACACGGCCTTGATTATCATGGCCAAAAGCTTATAAAAAAGAAGAATAACGTCAATATCTACTCACAACATGATATTACATGATTTCTAAATATTAATTATCTATAAGAAATCTAAATAAGAATAGAAGATAATTCACCTTCCAATGCCACCGGATCATGGTCAAGGTCTTTTTCCACAATGGTGGGGTCATCATCAATCATATTATGAATGACATCAGCAAAGTAATAAAATCTAATGGTGAAATTAATTAATCTTGGCATCTTTATTCCAAACAAATCAATCATCCTGAAAATATACGATACATAGGAAGAAAGAAAGTGATAAATAATGACTGTTAGCAAGGGTATTCAACCAAATTCCCCATAGTAGATTAAAATGAGGGAGAAAAAACCCTCTTTTGAACAAAGAAGAGCCCTGATCCACTACAAAAACTTATCTCCAGTAAAAGAGGGCACCATCAGATTTATCATATGTGTGTGTTTCGTATAAATTCACAGCACTATGATAACAGAGACTAAACAATTTGTCTTGGAGCCTTCTCAATTTGTTAGTAAAAAATTGTGGTTGTATTATTAACCCTTATTCATATTCCTACTAAGACTAAAGAATATTCTTATCAATTATTTTCAAACACCAGGTATATGAGTAGTAGTTTTTTAACTTGAAATACTCTAGCTTTGGCAAAAGTGTTTTAAAAACTTCAATTGATCTAATTGCAAATGCTTGTAGTAGTTATTTCACAAATTTCTCTTTCGAAGCTTTTCTTAAGCTTTGATTCATTTTGTGTATACACGTATAGACATAAATTATGAATGCATTTGTTCTTTTAATGATATGGTTTTGATCCAAGGATGATATGACTGATTTTTTTTTAAATAATAGGATGATCATCACATGGTTAAAGTAAACCAAGAAATTTACAAGCACCAAAGGCTCTAAACATCATATGAGGAAACGACAACATTCTTAAAACCTCACAAGCATGTATATATATACATATATATATATATAAATCTCAGAGGACTCATGCATACTTTCCCACCAAATATTGGTTCTTAATAATACCATCCTTCTTAGCATGAGTGGCAAGATATAGTTGCGTCCGAGTGACCAAATTATCAGGATTTTGTTGCGACTGTAAAAGAAAAAACAAAATATTGAGACTAAATATATTATAATAGTAGAGTAACATCAACTAAAGTCAATAATACTTACCAAATTCGCTGCCACCTGTGCTTGTCTTGTCCTATCATAAGTAAGTAGGCACTTCACCGCTTTTTTAGCAGCCTTCCCTCTTTTCCTAAAAGCTTAGGCCTTAGATGTCTAGTTGATGCAACAAGCCTCTCCCATGCTTCTTTCTTGACACCCTCAGGTATGTTGGCCTTTCTCTCTTCATCTGTTTTAGACTTGTTTAAAACTTCCAGCTAGAGAGTGGACTTCGAATCTTTCCATAAAATGTTGGCTCTTTTAAGTATGAACTTTTTGAAAGATTCCGGAATATCGAACGAGTGCTGCAAAAAAGATTAATGTGATCAACATAACCAACTGTGTTGAGCTATGTAGCAATAAAAGATTGTGCCTAGTGTTCTCTAGTTTGCAAATTCAAAATCATAGAACAAGAACTTACACTAATAATCTCCCAAACTAGCTCTTTAAGCTCATTCGAAACCTCAATCCAGATAGCGTAAATGGGTGACACATGCATCGTCACAACATTTTCTATCTTAGTGCTCAACTACACTGAGTTGTTTCCGATAGACTGCCCATATTCTCCAAATATGATTGGAGGAAGTACACCTATCACAAATCTTAATAAGAAGTATCATAACTAATATCATTAATTCACTTGCGCTACATATGCTCATGAGAGCTACCCTGAACAGTAGATGCGGAAGATGATGAGGACGTATGCTGCGACATAATGCCTACAACTGCATATATTTAAAATAAGAAATTCAATATTATGAAGCAAAATAATATTATAAACCTTTATTCTTAGTTGAGTCATCTTTAAACTCTACTATTTCATTATATTTTAGAAACTTTATGTTCTTTTGCTACAAAGTCATTAGAAAACATAGCAAATATGATAGTCATATTAATCTAGAAGATCATAAATAAAAACATATAATTGATGTAAAATATTTATCACAAACTTACCAGAATATTGACCTATATCTTGGAATATATGAATCAATACCAAAGACACAAATAAAAAAAGAATTGGCCTTTGTCAGTGTTTCATATATCAATATACAGTTGATGATGGTCAATATTTACACAAGTCCATAACCTACTAATTGAAACTTGAAAGAGCAATCTTTACACAAAACTAGCAACATATCATCACTATATAGTCTATAGCTTCTACCCATTTACAGAAACAGACAAATTCTCTCTCTATATCTCTTTCTCTCCTATGCAGGAAATACCAACAAGATCAACAGATTTCCCACCACAAGGATCACTTGAAAACCTTGCAAGAGAAATCTCCTCTAAACCATCTGAAAACCAATTATGAATTCCATAAGAACAAATCACAAAAATCTAAACAAAAGCAATGAAAATATTTTATAGAATTTGCATATTTAAATAGTCTTCACCTGAAATGCTACGAGTAATCTTCATTATCACCATTTATATCTTCTTCTATGATATCATGTTGTAATGCTACTGCTATTGTATTTCCATTCATTCTTGCTTCAAAGACTAAGGGGTCTTCATAAGAGTCCACATCACGATTCAGTCTCTTTAGAACATCTAGGACAACATACCACTCATCAGATGGCCTACTATGAACCTTGCAATAAAAAACTTGAGTTGCTTGATGAGCAAGAATAAATGGCTCG
Source organism: Sextonia rubra (assembly GCA_037013555.1). Lineage (NCBI taxonomy): Eukaryota > Viridiplantae > Streptophyta > Magnoliopsida > Laurales > Lauraceae > Sextonia > Sextonia rubra. The sequence continues at coordinate 19,121,432 of JASUAD010000012.1, forward strand.
TCATTTTCTTTCGTATTTCTCTTTAACCTCCTCAGATTAACAAATATCAAGTTTGTTTTTGGATCAACTTTAAATCCATTTGCATCTTTTGTACGCACCCAATCACAATAAAATACTACTTCTTTGAAGTAATGGTAATACTACTTCTTTGAAGTAATGGTAATCCAACTCAAGAATTTGTTTGACGATTCCGTAATAAGTCACTTCTTTATCCACAAGGTTCTTGTCCTCGGCACTTCCCTGAAACTAGTCATAGCCCTCATAGAGACTCCGTTATTCTACATTATTTATTCATTTCCTCATCCGCGGTGTAAAAAACATATCCATTTACTACACATATAGTATATGAAATGGCTTCGAAGTTCGGGCCATCAGCAAGCCTCTTTAGGGTACCGTTCTCTTCATCCTTTAATTGTTGTCTTAGCCAAGGAGCATAAACCCTAGACTTTTCTGTATGCTTATTGCCTCTCCGATTTTAAACATTAGATATGCAGCTTTGAAAATATAGTTCATATTTCTTGTACACAAATTTAAAGTGAAGGCGCAATATTACAATATTACAAGAATGTATTTACTATCACTAACATTAGACATACACTTACCTTCTCCACTCAGCATTCTCAACTGAGTGGCATAATACCCATTTACGTGCTTGCTAGTACTACACATTATCAAGTTGTATGACCTTCCCTTTTTGTCAATAGGGTAGGAACAGTCACCATCAACATCCATGAACATCCCAATTCCTTGCTTATGGCTTCCATTTTCACTGTCGAGCATGTAATTCATGGTATACTTCATTGATTCATCCATGAAAAAGCACTCTGTAATGGAACCCTCCGGATATCTCTGATTCGTCACATATCGCTTCAATGTTTTTGTCTTTCTAGTACATATGCCTTAAGTTAGATTTGCAACCAAAGCATATTAATTAAAAAATATAATAAAATATTTTACTTACCGTTCAAAAGGATTCATCCATTGATATCTAACAGGTCCTCTATTCTGTGCCTCCTCCACCAAGTGCACAACAAGGTGTGTCATAGGAATAAAAACGGAGGGTGAAAAGTACTTTTCAAACACACAAAAGTGTTTCCATAATACATCCTTTCATCTTTAAAAGTTCTTCACGATTTATAATCTTCAAACATAGTACCTTAAAGAACATTGATAACTGTAGAATAGTAGCTCGAAATGGCTTGTGACTTGAATACATGTATCATCAACACTACCAATAGTTGTTGCATGAGGATGTGAAAATCATGCAACTTAAGATTTTTTAGCTCCATGTCGTCTAAACTCACCTTATGCCCCCAATTTAAGTTGTACCCAATACGAGCCTTCAAATGAAACAAGGTTTTACAAATCATTTCTTTCTCATGTCAAGACAACTAAAAGGAGCTTTTGGAAGTGTTGACTTGCCATTTTTTTTCCACCAGCTACAAATTTCTCCTAATTTTCAAATCCTTCAAGTCTCTGCGAGCTTTAAGGCCATCTTTAGTCTTATCCTTCACTTTCATGATTGTTGCAAGTAGGTTTTTTGCAACAATTTTTTCGACGTGCATCACATCTAGATTGTGTCGAATCGGGAGATCCTAGAAAAAACATGGTTCATTTATGTCAGTACATAAGAGTCATATTACTACATTTTTTTAATAGTGAGAAAAAATTATAACACACCTTCCAATATGGCAAGTCAAAAAGGATCGATCTCTTCGACCAAGCAGTGGATTCATTCTCATTTGCAGGCCTCTTCCTCTTCTTGAATACTACTTCTTTTCCAAACTTAGTATGAATAGTTTCCATTTTACTTAATACCTCAGAACCACTCTAATGCTTGGGATGTGTCCCATGTCCTTCATTTCCATTAAATTGTGATTTTTTTCTCCTGAAAGGATGTGTCATGGGCAAGAATTTTCTGTGCCCCATGTAAGTGAACTTTTGTCTGTTTGTTAGCCACACTGACTCTATCCCTTTGCTACACACAGGACAACCAAACTTTCCTCCGGTCGTACAAGCTGATAAATGGCCATATGCTAGGAAATTGTGTATAGCCCATAACAAAATTACTTTCATTGTAAAGCTAGCCTTATTGCAAAAGTCATATGTCATTGTAAAAGCCAAACCATTTAACAACTGTTCTCTACAGGTACATTTGTGTAACGCATGGATTCCACAATGTTGAAGAGAAAGGGTATGGTTCTCTTATGCAGCACAATATTAGGTGTATTACATTTTAGCAATAAACTTAAAAAAAACCATTTTTGAACTTCATTTATGAAGAGGAAACTCAAGTCCAAAAGGAATGAGTTGGACCCCATGCTCAAAGTGCAATGCAAAATCATCGTACTACACATAGACATTCCATGGTTATATGACCACATTTCACTTTTGGCACTACTCAAGGGACCTTGAGGCCTAAGCTATAAAGCTTCAAGCTTTACAAATTAATTCCATATGATATGAGAGCTAAGAACAGCATCAGAACTAAAACAAATCAGTAGATAGGGATTAGCAAAAATCCTCAAAGCACATCAACCTATTCATAAATTCAAAAAGAACATCTAATCAATGTGGCATTTGGAATTTGGATACCCACCCAAATCCTATCTTACCCACATACAGTAGTTTTCTTATCAAAATCACAAATTCATTCAAGCTGTTCTAAACTAAAAAGAGCTCATAACTTGATTCTTCTTTACTTCAAAACCTTCATTTGTATTGAAAGCAAGTTAGCGACTTACCTTCTGGAAAAGCCTCTAAATCCTTGTCGATGTTGGCACTGATCCTTTCAAAAAGTTCTCTCTTTGATCTAACTACCGAACGCCACAAGCGTAGCCTATTGGTGCAGCAATAGTCAAACGTGTTGACTCATTTGGGACCCATTTTTCATTTCTATTCTTTCTTCTCTGATGGGTTAAATAATATTAGCAATCTTTATTACATAATTTCCTTTACATTGTGTTGAAATTTTATTAGAAGTAATGCGTTCTACATATTCTATAAGTTAATTTTATTAGAAGTAATATGCAAAGATCACTTGTTTGGCATATGAGATAAGGATCTAGATAGAAATGATGATGATGATGATGATGAATGGGAAGGAGAAGAGATTTTTAATATGGATTCAAGATGTAATTAATATGGATGTTGGATTGTATCAGATTTGGAATGTGTTATGGGTTTTTATCTAGTTACATTTTAATTAATTTGTTGAATGATTTGTACGTTGCTTCAGAGCTTTAAGGTAGTTTTTAGTTGCTTGTTATATTTGTAGGTTTATGAAATGTATAAGGAAATTTGATTATTTTTATTTTTTAATTTTAAAAAAAATTGAAATTATTATGGCCATTGCTTAATTTTCCTAGCCTGTGCCATATTAAAAAGTCATTGGTAACAAAAATATTTCATTGCCAATATTGGCAAGGAATTATTTTCATTGCCTATAGTCCTTGAGGCGATGAAATGGTTTCCTCACTCATATTGGCGACGAAAACTACTGCTTAATTTTCCTCGCCTATCTTCTATTGAAGAGCTATTGGCAACAAAAATGTTTTCGTCTCCAATATTGGTGAGAAAGCCATTTTGTTGCCTATATTTCTTTAGATGATGAAATGGTTTTTTCGATCAATTTTGCTATGGAATTATTTCGGCGCCCATGTGGATCTTTTTCGTCACCTAAACATCTCATTTTCACCTAAACAAGTACATTTGGTGATGAAAACCTCTGTTTTGGGCGATCAATTAGCAACGAAACTACTTCATCACAAACTGGCGACGAAATTTGAATTTCATCGTGAAATAGTGTCAATGGAGCTATGGCAAGGGAGGTGGCAACGAAATCAATAGGCAATGAAAATTTAGGTCGCCTAAAACCATACCTGTTGTAGTGAAATTAATAAAAAAAAAATATTCCTTCCGCCCTATGCCCAGCCATAGCTCGCAAGAGTAGGATAAGGATATAGCCCAAGCCTACACGGGCTTTGACTCATCCTGGGCCGACCAATATTTGTTGAGGGTAAACTAATGGCATTCTTTAACCCAGTCCTTTGATTGACTTAAGTATGACCATGAAGTAGTAAGTGGAAATAAATTTTGACACACATTGCAAGTAGGGTTGCTGATGCTTGAGACTCTAACATGTCACACCAAGTTCTGATCATATGGCCCATATAAGGATTAAAGGATTTGAATCGAAGTCCAAGAGGGATTTTGAATCCTGAATTCCCCTTGCCACTCATCCTACAAGTGGTTTATGGGAGGCCAGAGCCCATCTAATAAAAACTAAATACAATGAAGGGACAAGTAGTCAAGTCCCATGTGAATATATAGTAAAAACTTAGAAGGTATTGGCATAAGAATTTTCATTTATTTCTAAAGAATGGAGGTTGCAAAAGATCCTCAATGCGTAAATCATTTTAGGCCCAAAAGCCCATGATTGATTCCTCATGTAACCTATTAGGCCCCAATAGTGGCTCCTTCAATGCTTCCATATCTTTTCAAAGCTTTTTATAGGCATTTAGATAATTCATAATCCTAGAACTTAATGAAGCTAATTTGGGCCCAAATCATATAATTAACTATTTTAATCTTGCTAGAGTAGAAGCATCTCCTTTGATTTCAAAGCTTTTGAAAGCCATTCAAACCATTTTTTCAACCTTCAAACCTCTTTGGGTAATTTACTTGCATAACACTTTGTGAAGTGATGGTCAAATCAAACAATAAAATGAAAATGAGTCAAATCAAATTGTACCATATGGAAAAGGGTCACAAATTCTCCAAGTTATAGCCTTTTTGTCATTTAGTACCATGGAAGAATTTTTTTTCTCTATTTTTAACATTTTTGTTAGGGGCTTTTTCCGGAAAAAATCTCCTTAGAGTCTTTTTAGAACAAAAAGGATCCCAAAGATTTTTATAGGCCGGAGTGATCCCCTAGGCCCTTTCGGTTTTTTTAGAAAAGATAAAACAAGGAAGAGGAGGAAGGACAAAGAAAAAAGAAGAACAAGAACAAGAACAAAGGAAGATGAGGAAACGCTAGGAGAAAGAGGATGACAGTGGTTTAATGAACGTGGAAGAAGAAAAAAAAGTTAAGAAGAGAAAGAAAAGAACAGATGGGGAAAAAGAAAAGAAAGGGAAGCAAAACAAGAAACTGAAACAAGAAGAAAATGGAGAAGAACAACCCATGTATGTTTGCAGTGAGCATAGATATCGATGCTTATCAACAATGTCTAAAAAAAAATCCATAATTCTACTTTGGGTTTATTACGCTTAAGCATAGATATCTATGCTCAAGCATAATATACACCAAATCCTTTCCCCATTCCTTCTTCATCTTCCTTATTTCTTCTTCCTCGTTTGGTGCAGAGAGGAGCAAGGAGGAGAAAAACTATGGAGAAGAAGACCAAAGCAAGAAAAAGAGGAGTGAAAAAGAGGACGACGATTGAAAAAGCAAGAGAGGAGATTGAAGAAGAGCAACAACAACAAAAGAAGGAAAGCAAACCTTGGTTTTGTTTGGGGCAAGAGGGAAAAATCAAGAAAAAGAAAAGAGGAAGAGAAAACAGAAACAAAAGAAAAAAGAGAAGACAAGGAATAGGAGGAAGGAAGAAGAAAAGCTGGGAGGAGAAAGAAGATGAGACTGGTTTAATAAAAGCTGGAAGAAGAAGAGAAAATCAAAAAGAGAAAGAAGCAGAATATTATGGAAATACATAAAAGAAAGGGAAGTAGAAAAAGGAACTGAAACAAGAACTAAATGGAGAAGTAGAACCTACCTATATGTGCAATGAGCATAGTTATCACTGCTCATCAACAATGTCTAAAAAAAACTATAATTCTGCTTTGGGTATACTTCACTTGAGCAATGATATCTACACTCATAAATAATATTGAAAAAAATAATTTTTTTTAATAAGAAAAGGTTTTGTTTTAAATATCATTATGTGGTATGAGAGAGTAGTTTTATTTTGCTTTTTTTTTTTTAATAAAGGAAGAGGCATATTGTTGTGATTTAGGACTCTTTTGTTTTACTCCACACCCCCCCCCCCCTCCTTTTCTTTCATTTTCTTTTGATTTGACCATTCATTCTACTATAAAAGTAAATTACCAAAAAGGGCTAGGGTGGTGGGGCACTCATGGCCTATTTAGGTATGTTTTTTAAAAAGTTTTGTGCAAGTCTTGATTGTGGAGTGCAAAGAAATAAATTCAATGGCTGAATGGATTGTTGATTTGGATGTCATGATTTCTTTAAGACAACAGATGTTCCCATATTTGTTTGGTGCTTGCAATCAGGTTATTCACAAGTTTGCACCCAAAAACAAAACAAAAAAAAAAAGCACAAACCCTCTATGAGTTCGACTAGGTTTGCAACTTTAAGACAAAACACCAAAACAAGTGCAAACATGTTAATACAATAAAATAAAAAAAAAGAAACAAATGAGAGAACTATGGCATGTTTGTGTAAAGTCGTTTCCACATAAATGAAACTTCAAATCCAACTTTCTCTTCTTTTTGTCATTTAGGACATATTTGTGTACCACTTTTCTGTATAAAAGTGGATGGTTTTCTTTGAAAAACTCATTTTTAATGCGTTTGGTGTGGCACAATTCCTATGAATCACTTTTTCTCCATATTAAACTTTTTCTTGATAAAGCTAGAAACGGAGTTCCTATGGTGGCCATCAGACTCCTGTTTCCATGAAAAAATTCACCCTCTTCTCATTTCATGGGTTACAACCCCTTATCCAAGCTCCTCTCTCTTTTTCTACTATGATGCCGCTCGCCTCTCATTTTATTTCTACACTCCTTTCCCTTCTTTATACCCTCTACCCATCCTTCTGCCCTCTTTTTGTATGGTTTTCACCAAGTATTCTACAACCACACCAAACAACATTATCTTCAATTTACCAAGAAAATTATTTTGCATCAAACACCAACTTTTATATTCCGTGGAGCTCTTTTCCCATGGAATTAATTTTCATAAACCTTGCTGATGTGGCAATTTTCTCTTTCCGTGGAAAGCGTATGTACATAAATATGCCCTTAGTGTAAGAAAAAATATAATTTTCATGTGATTTTTCAGTGCAAAAATGAGAAACTCGTGTCCAACCTCCCTCCTTAGACTTTTGCTTTCACAAAAATGGAGACTTGGGCTTCCTCTTTGCAGCATTACACGAACAAACCAAAAGTGAGAATGGAATGGATTTTCCCCTCTTCCCTTAATCATTAGCTCTCCTTTTCCTTTTCCTCCACGCCCCTCTCTCTCTCTCCCACTCTTACAAAATTGCCCCTTTATCTTGCATATGCACCGGATTTTATATATATGTATAAATTTTATCTCAACACTTACCACGGTATGGTTTCTTATTACCATGATATGCTATTTTGCTACGCTTCATGTGACTAACTGTCTGTCTCTAACTAGCTTTTTTTTTCTCCAGGGCATAGAATTGAGGATAACTAGTTTTTTTTTTTTCAAAGACACGAAATCATTAGGGATTTAACAATGGCTTCTTTCTTTCTTAAAAAAAATATTTTTTTTTCTTAGCAAATCTTAGACCTCACAACCCTCTACTCGATGATTTTTCTCAGTTCCCAGTGCATTCCATCTTTGATGCATCATCTTCAATCAAATCGAATAATAATTTAAAATTAAGGAATGGGGTAATCTAATGGTTTTTTGGGCTTTTTTTTCTCTAGTGATTAGTGGGTAGAAACATATTTGAAATTTTTTTAATTATAAGAATATTTTTGATATTATTGTAAAATATACAACTAATTACTTTAATTTGTGATGGATATGTGATGATTAATTTAATTTATTAATCAATTTGCATGGGATCAACCTTTGCTTCGTGTGGCTAGTAACTATTTGAAGGTCATAACGGTTGGAAGTAACAAGTAGGACCACACATACAAGGCCTATTAACCAACTCAACTGTCTTGACCAAATGTAACAAATAGGTTAGCTCAAATCAAGGTTGGAAAAGGTCTAATAAGGAGGAACTTTTCATGTTATAAGTGTTTTCAAATAATAATAATAATAAGGGATTTTTATGAAAAAATTAATCCTAAATTTAAATTATACGAATTGATTAAGAAAGATTAGAAAAAAATCCAATTTGGAGTTCGCACTCCATTAAAAGACAAGTATGCCCTCAGTTGACGATATCGTTAGGCATATTCCTTCCGTCGCTTCTCCATCTTGAGATTTTGTTAGAGTCTTTATTTCTCATCCTGCTACAGCATCACCATCAGCGTCCTATCCTTTTTCTTATTCCTCTTCTTTTATTTCTTTCCTTTTCTACAGGACTTGTATGCCATCCTCTTCCTCCTCCTCGTCCTCCTCCTTCTTCGTCTTCTTATTTCACTAATACGCCTTTTTCTTGTTCTTTTTCTTCTTTTTCTTCTTCTTCTTTTTCATTTTCGTTTCCTTTTATCTCTCTTTCTATTTTGAAAATCCCTTCACCCTCTCGTTTTTTTTTGTTGCATTCCTCTCAGTCCTCTCTTTCACTCTCTCTGTTTTCTCATACTCTCAACCATTCTATTTCTCTCTTCTCTATGCCTAGTTATTTATAATTTTTGTTTTATTTCTTTTCTTCTCTCGTAAATCCTCTCTCCTTTCCTGCTACTGTCATCCCACTCGATCCTCTTTTTCTTCTCCTTCTTTTCTCATTTTTTTCTTTCCATCTTTCTTTCCTTTCATTTTTTTCCTCTTCAGCTACAAACCAAAAATACCAAAAAATTACTCTCTGGAATATGGTCAATGAATTCTACAACTTAGCCGTAAATCATTTTATGGCTAAGCCGTAAGGAGCTTATGGCTTCACCATATAGTTAACAGTAAGCAAAAAATACCAAAAAAACTTTCTAGATAGTAGTACGTAAGTTCTACAGCTTAACCATAAATCGTTTTATGATTTAGCCATAAGGACCTTACGGCTTAGCCGTAATAGAATTCAAAATTCAGGTATGACTTTATAACTATCAGATAACGATATCATTATCATCTTTAATGCTTTATATGCCTATTTTGGTTTCCAACATTCATTCCCTAAATATTTTTATACTGAGATACCAATCTACGTAGAGGGTGCATGAATTGACCCAAAAAAATTGGATTCATGCAATAATATATAATTGTCAGGTAACAATATCGTTACTATTTTTTATGTATTATCTTTCCCAGTTTGATTCTGTTCATTCATTTTGTAAATATCTTTATACAGAGATACATAAACTATATAGAGGGCATAGAAATTGACCAAAAAAAATTTGATTCACACATGAATTTATAACTTTCAGTTAACTATATCGTTACCATTTTTAACACTCTATATGCCCTTTTTTTTCATTTCATCTTGATGGCGTTTTGGGTCAAATTCTAACTCCCTATGCCCTTTACATATTTTAGGTATCTTAGTATAAATAAAATGAATATTGGAAACCAAATTGGGGAAGATAATGCTTAAGGAATAATAACATTACGTGAAAGTTATATATTAATACATGAATCCAATTTTTTTTGGGTCAATTCCTTTGCCCTCTAGATAGTTTATGTATCTTAGTATAAAAATATTTAGGGAATGAATGTTTGAAATCAAAATGGGCATATAAAGCGTTAAAAATGGTAACGATATCGTTACTTGAAAGTTATAAATTCATGCATAAATCAAATTATTTGGGCCAATTTCTATGCCATCTATATAATTTATGTATCTCAGTATAAAGATATTTAGAGAATGAATTTTGGGAACTAAACTGGACATATAAAGCTTTAAAAATGGTAATGATATCGTTACCTTACTATTATGGTTTAGCCATAAGTGAAAAAACACCGCGCAAATACGGTCCACCCGTAAAATAACTTACGGCTCAGCCATAAATCAAATTCAGGTAACAATATCGTTACCTGAAACTTATAAACTCATGCATGAATCAAATTATTTGGGTCAATTTCTATGCCCTTTACATAGTATATGTATATCAGTATAAAGATATTTAAAGAATGAATTTTGGGAATTAAACTGGACATATAAAGCATTAAAAATGGTAATGATATTGTTATCTGACTGTTACGGCATAGCCATAAGTGAAATACGGTCCACCCGTAAAATGACCTACGACTCAGTCGTAAATGCACTACGGCTTAAACTATAAAACCTAGCCGTAAGTGAAAAAACATTGTCCAAATACGGTCTACCTGTAAAATAATGTACGGCTCAGCCATAAATGCACTACGGCTTAGCCCTAGGGCTTAGCCGTAAGTGAAAAACTCTGCACAAATACGGTCCGATCAAAGCTGAGGGCATATTTGTTTTTTGATGGAGTACGAACTCCAAATTGAGTTTTTTTAAACCTTTCTTAATCCAATTGGTATAATCTAAATTTAGAATTAATTTTTTGGTAAAAATCCCTAAAAAAAAAACAAGGTATCACTTTTGTTTTAAAACATTAGGAGGAACTTTTCATGTTATAAGTTTTTCAAAATAATAAAAAAAACCAAGGGATCACTTTTGTTTTAAAACGCCTATAGGCATATATATATATATATATATCAGAGCATTATTTTGAAATTTAAAATTTTATACAGGTTTTTTCACTTTCTAAGTTTAAGTTTGGCATTTATTTCACATTTTGTTTATATATTTAACAAAAACATTTTGCTTTTATGCTGTTGATGGATGCAATAGGTTTACAAGAGGCAGATGCTACGGATATGTTTGTGCATGGTCTACCGAAGAGTAAAGTTGGCGCAAGATTTGGTGACAAGGGGAGAATGATTTGGCAGGTTTCGGGGGTTGCTGCACAAAAATAAATAAAATCAGGTATAGATTATATTTCAAACTTGTTTTAATTAGATTTTACCGTTCTCATAATTGGATTGAAATCTTAAAAAAATAATAATAGTGATCCAATGAAGTTGATATTTTGCATACCCCTAGTTTCCATTGAGATCTTTCCAGGTGGGTTTCCTGAGCCATGCATTTGTTTTTTGCTCAGAGAGAATCGGACCGCAGGCTGGACCCGGTTCAGCCGAACCATTTCAATAACCGGTTCGATAAGAGCCCGGCTTTCTTAAAACGCTACCTAAACCCTAACAACTCTATGTACCAACCCTTCCTTGTCTCACAGAGCAGAAGGGAAGGAGACGAACATTCCAGCCTCGACCAAAGGAGAGAAAGAGCACTCTTTTCAAGGCAAGGGAATAGACCCTTTCAAAATCTCAATCTCTTTCAGATTCTCTCTTATTCGTTTATCACATGATATTAGAACAGATGTTTTGTTCTGGGGTTGTTCTAATTTGACTTGTTTTCATGGAACTCTCATCTTCTGCTATTGTTTTCTCTTGTCTTCTTCTTCATTTGTCATAGTATTCATAGAAACCATAAAAAGCCAATTTTTTGTTCTGGGGTTTTTTCAATTTCTCATGTAACTCTTCTTTTTCTTCATTTCTTTTCTTTTATCTTCTTCGTTGTCATAGGATTGATAGAAACCATAAAGGAGCCATTTTTGGACTGTATCTAACGATGGTATGGTCTGCGTGGTCCACCTGGAAGCATGGTGATTAAGGGGGTTTAGTGGGATTTGGAGGGTCTGCCATGGCCAGACCCTGTGTGAAAAATGGGAAGCACCTGATCATGAGAGGTGCTGTTTTGAGGGCTGAAAGTTGTTCAAATGCTATCTGGTAGATAAAAAGTTGGGTGTGTGTCAATTATCACACTTCCAGACTGGGGTGGTGAGTGTTAAACCCGGGGGGCGCCCGGGGGGGGGGGGGGGGGGGGGGTGGGGGGGGGGGGTGTTAGATTGACCATAGGGTGGACCGATTGGGTCCATTGGTCAAATTCCACATCCATGGAAGGTATGGACTTGTGCATTTGAGTTTAGCTGATCCAGATTGATGGGATAGCATATTTCTTGTTATTGTTGTTGTTGGTGGTGATGATGATGGTAAATTACTCATTTCAGAATATCCAGCCATGGCCCAAGAAGGATCGGCAGGCATGTTTGTGTTGCAACAAACTGTCGGCAGCGTCCTCTGTTGCATGTGCGGCATTCAGATGGCTCCCAATGCTGCAAATATGTGTGTGAAATGCCTGCGGTCACAAGTCGATATCACCGAAGGCCTCCAGAAGCGACTCATAATTATGCACTGCCCCGAATGTGATTGCTACCTGCAGCCCCCTAAAACCTGGATCAAAGCGCAATTGGAATCGAAAGAGCTTCTGACTTTCTGCATCAAGCGGTTGAAGAATCTCAACAAGGTTAGATTGGTTCATGCAGAATTTGTTTGGACTGAGCCTCACTCAAAGAGAATCAAGGTGAAGCTGAGAGTCCAGAAGGAGGTTCTCAATGGGGCAATCTTGGAACAGGCTTATATTGTTGAATACGTCCAGCAAGAACACTTGTGTGAGTCTTGTTCAAGAATTCAGGCTAACCCGGATCAGTGGGTTGCATCTGTTCAGGTCAGACAGCATGTCTCGCATAGGAGAACTTTCTTTTACTTGGAGCAGCTTATCCTTAGGCATGATGCAGCTGTTCGGGCCATCAAAATCAAGCAATTGGATATGGGCATCGACTTCTTCTTCGGGAACCGGAGCCATGCCGTGAAATTTGTGGAGTTCTTGGGCAATGTAGTACCAATAAGGAGTCGCCACGATAAACAGCTTGTTTCCCATGACAGCAAGAGCAACAATTATAACTATAAGTATACATTCTCTGTTGAAATATGTCCAGTTTGCCGAGAGGATCTGATTTGCCTCCCTCCAAAGGTTGCAGTTGGTTTGGGGAACCTGGGTCCTCTTGTTTTGTGCACAAAGGTGACTAATAGCATCATGCTTTTTGACCCATTTACTTTGCGACACTCCTATATTGATGCAAACCAGTATTGGAGGAATCCTTTTGGGACACTGCTTTCTAGTCGGCAGCTTGTGGAATACATAATTTTGGATATGGAGCCTGAAAATTCAGCAGTTAATGTTGGAGGAACAAAGTATTCTGTAGCTTATGCTCAGGTGGCAAGAGTATCTGATTTTGGAAAGAATGACAAGATTTTCACAATACGAACACATCTTGGACATCTTTTCAATCCTGGGGATTATGCGCTTGGGTATGACTTGCATGGGGCAAACAGTAATGATTTTGAATTGGAAAAGTACAAGGGTCTTAATATACCAGATGTAATCTTGGTTAAAAAGAGCTATGAGGAGAAGCGTCAGAGAATCCGTGGAAAACCTCGTGCTTGGAAACTTAAAATGATGAACATGGAAGTAGAAAACTCTTCTAAAGGTAGAATTGATGAAGAGAAGAGGAACACGGAGTATGAAGAGTTTCTGAAAGACTTGGAGGAGAACCCAGAGATGAGGTTTAATATATCATTGTACCGCAATAAAGAGTATCAGCCATCTGAGATGGCATCTGCAACTGATGGAGATGATGTTCCTTCGGTGCCACTGGAGGAGTTGCTTGCAGACCTTGATCTAAGTGAGGACGAAGATGACAATGAAAGCATGAGGGAATGAATTTGGCTGCAACCTTTTAGCGGGTTTTGGATTTCCTGCTTCCCCATATGACCGGCTATGTCCTCTGTTTTTTTCCCCCCTTGTTTTTTCTTCTCATTAAGGGGCTTTGTCATGTTAATTTTTTGTGACGGTTTTGTTATACTAATGGTTGTGACTTGATATTCTGGGATTGAATTTCTTTTCTTTTCATTTCTTTTCTTTATTTTTTTTTTTCATATGGTTGGACTTGAGTTTTCTTATTACTTTCGATGTACTTGGCTGATGAACATGAGCCCATAGCAGAGTTGGAAGTCACTCATTATTGCAAACATAGGGTTGCAGATCTGAGTCATGTTACCAATCGAGAGGAAACCGGTCTTATTTCTTTATCATATGGTTCTTAATTCTGTCTACTCACTTGGTTGGTTGAATTTTTTTTCTGGTTCCCAGGTCTTCATTTAGTGATGGATATATAGTAATACATCTTATTGAAGCAAGTGAGCAAACCATAATGTCTGCAATTTTAACGCCTATCATCCTCAACCAGAGGTTAGTTCATCATCATCATCATCATCATCAAAGCTTTATCCCAACCATGTTGGGGTCGCCTATATGAATTCTGTTTCTTCATTCTGTTATATTTTGAGTCAAATCTTTAGATAAGTTAAACTTCTTTAAATCTAATTTAATGACTTCTATCAATATTTTCTTTGGTCTACCCCTACCTCTTGATGGGCCATCTATCTGGATAGCCAAACTTTTCTTCATTAGTGCCATAACCGGCCAACGCTCAATATGCCCAAACCATCTTAGACGGGTTTCTCTAATCTTATCCCCCATTAGTGCTACCTCTAAATGCTTTCTAAAATGCTTATTTTTAATATTATCTCAACCACAGGTTAGTTAGGAGAGCAAAAACAAAATGTTTTTGTTAAGTTTTTGATCAATTAATAGAAGGCATCCATTTGCACTCTGTTTTTATAGCATGTCATTGGCTGTACCTTCTTATTCTCTGCCTGTTTAGATCTTCCACCTATCATGCCTACTAAATTGGAATACAATCTGGTGGGCACTTAAACAAGCTTTTTGCATAAGCAATATTTTTTTATAAAATTAATGGCAATGAATGGAGGCTCATCTTTTTTCTAGAAAGGCAAACCATGATCTCTATTTGTGTGGCAGCCTGACTTGCTTTATAATCTTCTTTGGACAATGACAAGTAAGCTTAGTAGGCGTTTGAGCTAGTTATTTTCGTTTTGAAGTTCATATTGATTTGCATAAAAAAGAATGGAATGCTTGTTTCAGCCTTTTGGTCATTTTAGCATTTGAAACTGGGTAATGAGAATGACTTAAAAAATAAAATATATAAAACACAAACATTAGAAGGAAATGTTCTCAGAAAAAAAAAAACTTTGAAATCACTTGTTGTAAGCTCTCCCATTTGATAGGGAGGTGATGCAATCTGGGCCCCACAAGTGTTCCCTCTTCAAGATAGATTAGGATTTTAATTATTTTAATTATTAGATTTCTAATTACATTGTTATTAGGAAAGTTTCTATTCATAGCTTAGGGTTTGTTTAGGCATTGAGTTTGCTTTTATTATATATATGGTATTGTAGAGAAGAGATTCTTAGACTTTGATTGATTAATAGATTGTGGATTTTATCTTGGAGGTGTGCCTTCGTGTGTGAAGTCTTTTGACAATTCAAAGTATCATCGGATACGTGCTTTAGCACCTCTACGCAAGCTCTAACCGTAAGTCCTGCATTAGTTTGGCATTAGAGCTAAATGATCCCTGATCGTTGGCGTGTTACCACTATCTCCTTTTCACAAAATCCTCACCCCTTGAAACCCCTATTGTTGCCCCTCACTTATCAAAACCCAACTGTCCCCTTTTCCCCTAGCAGAAGCAAAAAAATAAAAAATAAATAAAATAAATAAAATAAATAAAAAATCGTGAGCCTCACCCAAAACCCCAAGCCCTACCGAAAACCACCACCCTTCGCCAAACCCTTTTCCCCCTAAAACCAGCCTCTTTTCTTAATACATACCCAAACCTAGCCAAATCCGAACCCAGACATCTTAACACCCCACCCAAATCCCATTCCTCCTCATCATTCCTACTTCTCCACCGTATCCGCCCATTGCTCATCTTAGAGAATCTGAGAACCTCCAAAAAAAAAAAAAAAAACCCATCCTCTTTTCTGTCGAGTGAAAAAAAAAAAAACCAAGGAAGACGACAAAGAAGAGAAGAGAGAGAGGGAAGAGAGCATCCTTGAACATGTCGCCCTTGCCACATCCATCACTCGCTACCGCTCGTCGTCGACATCAGAAGTCAATTGCCGCAAGTTACAAGTCACTCCACAACAATTGTCCTAACACTTACTCTTCCGGACCATCACCGTCGCCTGCAGTTGACTCTTCTTCCTCACCATTCGCCACCCTCCACCTTCTCCATCCTGTGCTTCCTCCTCGACGAGCTAGCAAGGTGTCTCCCACCCCTCTTCTTTTTCGTTGCAAACAAAGGAGCAAATAAGCCCACCCACGTGCCATTCCAAGGACTTAGTTCTTGGGCCAGAATAGACCAAGTCACTTTGACCCAACGAAGACAAGCCCTAACCTTTTAAGTTGAGGCCTATTCAAGTTTGCTACAGGTCAAGTGGGCCTAAACCATTACACCAAAAGCCTAGAAGACATCAGCCAGTGCAGTCAAAGGTACATCCATCTGAACGGTCAGAATTTGTTTTGGCTATATGAGACTCATTTGAGGTCCAATTTCCAGTCCATCTTCGTCAACATGTTTTTGGAGAGTAGATCTATATCTCAGGTCAGTTAGCTTTTAATTTTGTATTCAAAAGAAAAAGAAAAATGCCTCTTAAAAAGCAAGTTGAGGTGGAATCTTCATCTTTTTCAATTGAAGATTTGGTTGATGCCATTAGAAAATTATTTATAAAAGTTGATGGTATACGAACCACCCTATAACAATTGGAATATAGGGTGACAACTTTAAAAACTAATCAGCATGTGAATCACAATTGTGATGATGGTGCAAATATTCAGAATCCACACGATCCACGAGTCAATAATCCTGATCAAGATTTAAGGATTAAACTCGTGATTCCTGAATATAATAGAAAATTACAGCCCGTTGAATGCATGAATTGGTTAGTGTGTGTGGAGGATATTTTTGCACACAAGCCAATGACTGAGCACCATAAAGTCATACTGATTGCTACTAGATTATGTAATTATGCTACAATTTGGTAGGTTAAATTGCAAAAAAAACGGAAGAATCAGAACATGGACCCTGTCGAAACATAGATTGAGATGAAGAATATTTTGAAGCAAAAATTTCTTCTTGTCAACTATGTAAGAGATCTACGTTCCAGCTTTCAAAACTTGAAAAAAAGGTCCAAGATAGTTGTTGGTTATTTTGAGGAATTTTTGACTCGGCAAGCTCGTTGTGGTTTGAATGAAGATGATAATGTGGTTGTTGATAGATGTTTTAATGGATTAAGATTAGGCATTCAGCACATTCTTGCCTTCTAACATTTTGATGATGTTGGTGAACTTATCCAACATGTCGTCAAAGTTAAGGGAATTAGAAATCATCAAGCACAAAAATTCAAATGGGTTCCATCAAAGACTTAATCTCTACAAGATGCTAAACCCAATGGTTCATCAGGACAGATTTTTGCAAAGACTGAAGATCAAAACAAGATGATTTGTTTTCATTGTCAACAGCCTGGGCATCGTGCAGCAAAATGTCCAAAGTGTATACATTTGATTGAGATTGAAGGTAATGATAAAAATATCCCAGATGATCCTCAGGGTACTGAAACTGATCCCAAGGGTATTGAAAATTTGGAAATTGCTTAAACATATACAGATACCACAGGTAAAGCTTTTATTGTCATCAAAGAGGCTCCACCAACTGTTAAGAATAAATGGTTAGGAAAAAATATTTTTCGTTTCATAGGTACAGTTCAAGAACAAAATTTCACAATTGTTATTTATGGCGAAAGTTGCAAAAATCTCATCTCCCAAGCTCTTGTTAATCTCCTTTAGTTGAAAGTTTATATGCACAACCGCCCTTATTTTATCAAGTGGCTGATGACTAGTGATCAAGCGCATGTTCGACATACTTGCAAAGTTACTTTTGCCATTGATGAGATTTGCAAAGATACAATCTGGTGTAATGTGCTACCTATAGATAGTGGTAATATCTTATTGGGCCGTCTATGGATGTATAACAAAAATGGAACTTATGGTATGCGTGACAACACTTATACATTCATGTATAATGGGCAGCAAGTTACTCTTCATCCCGAGAAACCAGAAACGCTAAAGAAGAATTCCTGAAAAGTTGCTACAAAAAAGTCCTTCATGTTCACTACATTAATAGAGGTAATCTGAAGAAAACTCGAGTTCAAGGACGAACTCTTCATTCAACCGGGGAGGATGATGCAATCTGGGCCCCACAAGTATTTCTTCTTCAAGTTAGATTAGGATTATAATTATTTTTATTAGTAAATTTCTAATTACATTGTTATTAGTAAAGTTTCTATTCATAGCTTAAGGTTTGCTTAGGCATTATGTTTGCTTTTATTATATATATGGCATTGTAGAGAAGAGATTTTCAAACTTTGATTAATTAATAGATTTGTGAATTTTATCTTAGAGGTATGCCCTTATGTGTGAAGTCTTTTCAACAATTTGAAGTGTCCTTGAACACATGCTTCAGCACCCCTACGCAAGCCCTATTAGGAGGTGTATAAGAACTTTTCATCCAATTTTCAAGCTTGATTAAGGGGTTAATTGGGGAACAAAGCAGGGGCAAATTCAACCCTGTACATGTATGTAAGGACGAAGTTTGTCCATTTTGATATATTTCAGTCTGTTCCTTGCTTTTTTTTTTTTTATTTACTCGATCTGTTTTGGCTGAAATCAGGTGAAGTTTTCGCCGAATGAATTTTATGCTTATTTTGTTTCAGAAATCATAATCCATTCTAAAATGAAACATTTCTTGCCAACTTTAACTTGAGAGTCAACACCATCTCAACCTATGACAATTGAAACCATCACCGTATGCAAAAGCAATGTGGGGTCCATGTACTACCTACATGTTTTACTATAAAAAATGAAGTCCCACATGCCAACTTTAGTGTTAAGCTAAGACCACAGAGTGACAACACAACTCTGTGGTTAGTTCACATAAGACAAGTGTAGATAATTGTAGCCATAAGTAAATTAAGTATGTGGGAGTGGGACAATGTGGTACTGGTCCATCCAAATGCTAATCTTAGGGCTGGGAGTCCTTCATTATACATATAAGTTCCAATATATAGCGATGCATGTACACAAGTGTTTGAAGCATATTAAATCATTGTGTGTCACTCTATCTCTTCCCCATTTGGATATTCTATTATGCATTTGTGTCGTGAGACACCTTAAAATTTGGGTTACAACTTTATGTAGGATCGGCACCAAACAACCATGGTCTACGTGCATTGGTACGGGGGTAACATTAGAATAGTTTTTTATTTTTATTCTAAACATTTCATTTGTGCGCCAAACTAGGTTCAAATGACACAAAATTGGGTGTGGTTGATAGTTTATTTGATAACTTAAACCAGTGAGCCTATGTTTTTCTCATTTTGACAGTAGTAGAAAAGATGTAATCCACTTGCTGATAGCATTTTTAGGATATTTTAGTTGTTTGGTTTTAAGCGTTTGAGTTGATTTAACAGTAGTCCATGGCACTATGGAAAATAGTCAATATTGCTACCTTGAGGTAAACATCACGTTGCTGGGCGAAGAGTCCTTTCCGTGTAAAACGGCTTCCCTTATTCGGTCATATAATTTATTTATATTATGGTGATATGAACTATAATCAATTAGCATCAACATGTTCCACCCTATCGATTGGCTTATAGAATGGTGAATGGACAACTTGTTTTAAGCCAAATTGCTTCACAACACGCCGTGAAGTGTGTTGTTTGACAACCCAATAGTAATGTAGGATTGTCGACGAGGTAAATAGATCAGAGTCTTCTGTTGGCACTTGTTGTAATAGTTTCTTAGGAAAATAAGCATACAATTGCCAATTGAATTGCAACATCAAATAAGTGTACAAGCATAAAATCACAAGAATACATTTATATGCTCAAGTGAGTAAGGTTATCCTTATTATTACCCCATCCTCCGAAAGGTTATAGATGTGTTGCCGTGCTTCCTTAATATTAGTTAGTCAATTTCTATCTTCAAACCATAATTAACAGCTCTTGAACAATGGGATTTGGATTTCCTTTTTCCAATTTGGATTGGGTGGAGGACATCTTCCCATCGTCATTTCTGAGTAGGTCCATAT
This sequence comes from Sextonia rubra, assembly GCA_037013555.1. Lineage (NCBI taxonomy): Eukaryota > Viridiplantae > Streptophyta > Magnoliopsida > Laurales > Lauraceae > Sextonia > Sextonia rubra. The sequence continues at coordinate 19,141,294 of JASUAD010000012.1, forward strand.
ATGCACATGAGAGAAACTGAAAGTGTTTAGCGCAAACCCATTGTATACAATGAACAAGGGAAAGAGGTTTTACACACCTATAGAAATTGCAGTGGGCATGTTAGACGTCCTTAACATTGTTAGTTTGATGCTTTGCGTTTTTTTTTTTTTCAACTTCATCCTCTTCATTATCATGTTCTTTTAGCCATGTTGTAACCTTTCCAAGTATTTTGTACAAGCTAACGAGGCATGCTAGACGCATGCATAATACTTAAAACTCCCTGAAGGGTTCAAGTAACTAAGCATGTCCTCTTGCACCATAAGAGTTTTAAAAAAATTGCTCTAAGAAGAATAAGTCAGCCATAGTTTTATAGATCTCATTCTTCATTTTTAAGGGCTTGAAATCGTCATCCAACCACTTGAATTTAATGGTAAGCCAATGCTATAATTTTCATGACGTTGGACCATTCAAGCAACTCTTGGTAAACCTCCTGTACAATTGCATTGTGCAACATTCTCCCGAAATAATTGGGCCATGAATCGGTAACTCATATTTGTATACGACATCCTACAATGTAACCGTTGCTTCACCGGATGGCAGATGGAATGCATTGTTAGCATCCATTTTACCCTATCTCGATTGGTAGGAATGCATTTAGTAAGTGCTTAGCTCCTATATCATGATCAAGTTCGAAACAGTAGTTTTTGTTTCTATAGAACAAAATGATGAACCATGTAAGAAATATATATCAATCCATTCACAACAGGCTCTGAACCATGGCTATCTTGGTCATATAGTAAAGGTTTTTCTTCCTTAAATTCATGTACTTCGGCCATCTGCCCAATTTCAAATTAACGCTACTAGTGTACAATGGTGGAATGACAGTTACTCTTTGTTCTAAAATAAACAGCCTCAGTCATTGTATTATTCAAAATAACAAATAGATCTTTAATAGTTAACAATGTATGCTACTTAAATGTATGCAATGAACATCATCAAATGTCCTACTTGAATGTATCCAGTCGTCATTCAAACAAATTTATGTTCAACATAATCAAATGTCCATGGATAATATGCATGACAAAAAGGACTACAAACAATTAAAATTGACCAATATATAACAATGCAAATGAAAAAACATAAATTCTTCAATAAAACCTATCTTATCCTCAACGAATCAGCATACTGTTGTATTATGGTATAAGAATAAAATGCACAAATCAATTGCACTCAAACCGGTACAAACTCGCATTCCTATAGACATCTTTTTATTACGTTAGAGCCGTGGAGAAGCAAGGTTGAAGACAAAGTGCAATACTTAAATATTGAAGTATCAAACTATGATAATCCAAAAGGTAAAATGAGAATGTGAAAAACTACAATAATCAAAACCATTCAACAAAGATGGATGCACAATTTAGGTTGGGTAAAAACATCAAATTACTGTCCATGGAGATCGATGCACAAATCAGTCAAAAACAATGATTGAGAGGTGGTATATCTTTGCGTAGGGTTGCTGATAGGAAGGAGGTTGGTGTATTAGAGAAACAAAAGATGTAGACCACCACAAGCAGCCCTCAGTGTGTGGGACACAATCACTAGGACACAATGAGGTGAAAACCAGACTCAAATCTTCACAAAAAAGGCTATGGGACCACAGGTGGGAGCTAGGAAGAAGGGTCCCCATAGGACCTCTTCTCTGCACCTATGGGTCCTTTTTCGTGAAGGTGCCGATAACAAGGTTTTTTTTACCTATAAAGTCCTTATGAGTTTTATTTTCTTTCCTTTTTTGTGCTTTTTAAGGAATGGAAGGAATCAAAGTTAGGCACCAGCTTGCTTCATATATGTCCCTTGCCAGCCGTCCAACGGCCCAGAACTGTAGCAAATATGTTGATGCCATGGAGTGCATTTGGTTTCTGCTAAGTTTCCCTTTCCGCTCTTTCCAGCTTTCAAATTTAATCTTGTAATGACAAATTCATAAGATTTTCTAGTCAAAATAAGACCTCATGGGGCTCACGTGGTGAGAGAGTGGGTGCAGTTTCACAATCAGGTGTATATTTTGTGTTCATTCAAGCAGGGAGCGCTGGTATAATATACTGTGAGATGTGAACCCACTTCAAACCCAACACTCGCTCATCCATACAGATACTCACGAGGACTTCCACAAAAGTGGATGTCATCACTTTCCACGAAGGTAAAAATAGCTCATCAAGGTACGTGCGAGTTGAGTGAGTATTGAGTATTGTATTGTATTCAGTCTCAGCGCCTCAGCTTCAGCTGGGTTACCATAAAAACGAAAAAAGTATTTTCAATTTGACGAAGATGCTTCATGTGCTTTACCTAGCATCCGTTTAATTTGGATGCACAAAAGAATATAAGAAAAATAACGTATTTTTTTAAAGTAAGAGAATATAATCTATTATTTTCTAAAGTGAAAAAAACTTGCATGTTTTGAAACTATAAAAAAAAAAAAAAAGAAGAAGAAGAAAAGGATTCTTTCCTCCATGGTCTTTTTTGTGTGTGTGTATGTGTGTTTGTCCTAATAGCTCTTTCACGTAGAAAACTTTCTATAATATAAAAAACTTTCAAAATGCAGTTTTACAAAATTCCTCAACTCTCAACCTTCTTATGGAGAGTGTGATTATTTGGATGACGATTGTAATGATGAATGTGATAGTGGTGGTAGTGTGAATGATGAGAACAACTCTATTCAATCGGAATGAAGTTTGAAAGCATTCTCTACCATAAGTAGTTATTTTGCAAAAGCAAAGCAAAAAAAAAAAAAAAAAAGATATTTTTTGTCTCTAGGCTATCATCACCCTGACATACATACATACATACATACATACATACATACATATATATATGCGAAATTCTCAAGAATGCGCCATTTAAAAAGGGGTGTTTCTGCCCTCTTTCTATTCTCCAATGGGGGACAAGTCATGTGGTGATTTTTTCTCCTTTTTAAAAGTAACATTAATTGTTTATCCACATTCCTAATCTCTTATTCGTTGCAAAAAGGGACGTTTTTACTTTTAAAAATGCCCATGTACTATCTAACGCTCATATATATTTATATTAGTATAGACTCATCCGTCACCATAGGGTGAGAGATATTTCCATATTTGAATATATTAACGTACAAAAGACAAAAAACTATATCAAAAAGAGAAATGCTCAAGTATAAATAGGATAGGCCACGTAAGCATTCTCAACTTAAGGTGAGAAAAGGATGCATACTAATATTCTTTTGGAGAATTTCATATGCATCCGTTTCTTATTATTATTTTTTTTGTGAGAACTCTAGGTGGGGCCCATCTGTCATCCAATCCAAACCTTACAACATATAAGGGACCCCTGAGAGGCATATTCCCTAAGTTTCGGTCAAATTCAAATTTACTAGACCAGTGGATCAACTGTATACAGCTCCAAATTGAATGAATATGTGGGCCAGATGAAGGAATTAGGGACATATGATTGGGGCCAAATTTGATATGTGGGGTGGTATTGCATGGATCTTTCTATCCACAAACCCCCCATTGGTGGGGTCCACGATGGGCCCCATAGAGAACTGTGCACGAAAAGTCCTTGAGGGATGGATACACGGGAAAAGGCCCATATATATGTGGAGAATATTACTATCCATCCTTCTCCCATCATGTGGTGAGGGATATATATATTTGGAAATATTTATGCAAAAAAGAGGATAATGTTACAAAATATATTATTATGGGTGGATGCCCATATTGGGCCCACATGAGATAAGGAGATTACTTAGGATTAGAGTATTTTCCTATTAGATTGCTTGGGGAGAAAGCAATCTTATTTTATAAATAAAATACTCCTCTCCCCTTATTATGTACACATATCTCTCATTCAATAAGATCTCTCTTTCATCCTCCCTATTTTTCTCTCTTGTTCTTTCTTATTTTTCATCACTTTATCCGCACGAGTTTTGATAGTGTGTTTTTTAGAGGATTCGGGGATCGGATATTTTTAATCGCTGTGGGCAAGCTGGATCAAGCACGTGTCCGTGACTCTTTTCTAGGTTTGCACCTTTCGCTGGATAAAAGGGAGAGAGAGAAGTTCTCTTTGTAGCCATTTGTACAGAAGAGAACAAAAGAAAAAGACAAAAATTATCATTGTTTTTATTGTCTTATTGTTTTGACAAGTGAAGAGAAAAAAAAAGGTTCCTTTGTCTTCATTCATCTTCCCTTCTCTCTCTGTTGTTTGGTTGGAAGAAGGAAACGAACCTCTCTGTTGTGTCATCTGGTTTTAATTTTGTGTGAAGTGAAAGATGTGGTGGCCCATTCGCAGGGTTCGGTGGGCACACTATTGTTGGAGAAAACGGAGAAGGTTTTCTCAGAATTTTGGTTACAGAGATCAGATAAGAAAAGAGGAAGAGATCTGTGATGATCTCTTGGTCTAATAAGGAAGAATAGAGGTTCATTTTTTCTTCCGCCCACCGAAGTTGTCTTAGGACTCCAGTAGGTCCTCGCTGCCTGCCTCAGTCATCGGAGAAGTGGGTTGCCGCTTTGTTCTTGAAGTTGCCGCTTGAGAAGAAGATCGAAAAAGGCTCACCACCTCCCTGCCATTGCCTATTGCCATCGCTGTCACGGGCTGCCTGCCGTCACGCTGTCTCCAGGACCGACCGTCAAGCCTTGCCACTTGCCATCCCAGTCTGCTGCCGCCAGGGTCAAGCAAGGACCAAGCCTTTTGGTCTCCCGTTCAGAACTAATAAGGAAGGAAAAGGCAATCAATTAGGGCCTGGGTTCAGGCCAGGTTCAGGTCATGTTAGGTCCACCTGATATACGAAGCAACAGCGCGGTACAATTCAAGCATAAAGGCTAGTCCAGGTCCGATCGAGTCAGACCTGACCCGTATAGAGAGCCCGCCTAGGCATAGTGCAGTGTTGACGTCAGTGAGTGACCTCAGGACCGCATCAGTCTTCATGCGGTCAAAAGCAGATTTTATCGAATTGATGGGTGAAACTTATTTTATCAATATCTTGGTCAACCAGTATCCAATCGATGATCCGTTTGTGCCTACGGAAAGCTAGTAACCAGATTTATATATCGGCAGCAAAAGGAGGACGATTCAATAGGTAAATAATTTCTCTTTATTTTATTATCTTTTGTTACTATAATTATATGCAAGTCTTTACCTTTATTCTCTTGAGATTTGCAAGAATTTATAGTTTTAATTCAAATGATGAATGATTCATTATCTCTTATCAAAGAGAGATCATGATAGAATTACAAATCATGGATTCTAAATAGAATTAGAAGTTCTATATTAAATGAATAACTCGGACCTGAAGATCCGTACGTTATCTAGCACAAGAAGTTCTAAGATTTAAAATATGAACTCAGATATTCATATTCAAAATCAAACATGAAGCTTTGATTTTTAAAGCTCCAAAGTAATATAGCTCGATACGAAGGCCATAAATTCAAACTTGAAGTTTTGATAGAGCCAGAAGTTTTTATTCAAACCTGAAGTTTTGACGGAACTAGAAGTTCTGATTCTTCAGTTGAGAACCTGACATTTTAACTTTTAATTGGTCAAATCATCATAACATCTTATCATTAGATATTGAGAACCCGAAGTTTTGATTTTATTGTTATGATTGATATTGCTAAATCGATCTCTATACACTCGAAAAAGCTTGGTGATACCATCAAGAGAGAAATAAGATGTCCTAGGAAGACATAACATAACCATCATTTTTTATGCCATTATATCCCTGATGGACAGGTACGATCACTAGAAGATGGTCATACCACTTAATGTTTGAAATAAATGTCAAACTATTCAAACAGAATCTCTTTAAAAGAGGCAGACATAATAGGTTCTCCAGTAGAGATGAAAATAATCACCCTAAGAAAGGTGATTAAGAAGGCATTTTGTTTGAAAATTGGAAGAACCACTAAGCATGGTTTAGAAAACCTACAACTACTTTTATAAGTTTGAATATTGAGTTCAATTTTTAAATATTTTGTTGAATGTTGGACTTATTCTTTTATCTCCCATATCTTGTGTTTATATGTTATATTTGCTTTGAATGGTGAATAGCTTAATTGTTTTTAATTTTAGTTTTATTATGCAACTTAATAGTTATGTGAGATATGGATCATGGAATATGTGAAACTGAGGATAATATATGTCCGGTAGATAGTGCAACAAAGCACACTATAGTAAAAAACCAAAAGTTTTTCTTAGAATTAGTGTTTAATTCACACAAGGTATCAATCATAACTGGATATGTACAAATACTTGACTGCTCTGGAAGAGTTCACATAATATTACCAAATGGTACCCACATAAGCATTAAGGATGCATTATTTTTTTTTTAGTGGTTATTGAAGAAACTTGCTTAGATTCAAATCCATCAAGATGACTGGGTACCACATATAGACAATAAAAGTGAAGGTAACACAAAATATTTGTACATTATTACTAGTATTGACAGCCAGAAGCTAATACTAGAAAAGCTTAATGTCTTCTCCTCAGATCTCCGGGCTATATTATGAGACAATCTCCAATATCTAATCACATTGAAAAAAAAGCAAAATGACATAGTCAAGCTAAAAGCTTCAAATAAGCCCAATGCTTAGTGACCCTAAGGTTTTAATGCTTTGGTATCATAGCTTAGATTATCCTGGGACTGCTATGTTCAGGCAAATTATTGATAGCTTTTTCGGGCACTCTTTAGAGTACCATCAATTGCCTATCCTTTTTGCAAAGGATACAAGGTGACATTTGTAAACCTATAAAATTCTCCTAGTAGATCTTTTTTGGTATTTTATTCTTTTAATTAATACCTTTATCCATTGGTTAAATATTTGCATATTTTTTTTAGCTTATGCCCACCTATTAACACAAATTATTAAATTTAGGATATACTTCTCCAAGCATCCTTTTAAGTCAATACGATTTGTGACTTGCATGAACACATAACGTAGATTGGGAATCTATATTGGTTATAATTTACCCCCAAATTATTAGATATCTAGAACCAATGACAGGAGATATATGAACTGTTCGTTTTGCTAATTGTTTTCTTGATGAGACAGTCTTTCCGCTGTTACGAGGAGATAAGAGAGTTCCTGAAAAATGCCTTGTTCCTGTAGAACAACCTGTTCCTGAAGAACAACAAGAATTAATGTGAAATATTTCCACTTAGTTTCATCTAGATCTATGTACTTCGCAATGTAAGAATAAAGTACGGAGAATTATGCACTTAATTACAAACGAATTCCTTGATAGTTTTAATGATACAACAATAATGACTAGGTTACGTGTACCATTTATAAACACAAAAGCACGAATTAGTATCCCTATAGGACAAAAAAGTCCAAATATGGCAGCAAATATATCTATTACATGCCAGAAGTGTGGCAGACCTATAGGTTCCAAGGACTTAGCTCCCTTGAAGAGGAGAAATGAGCAATCATATCTCAATCATACTCTCGAAGAGGTTATAACAAATCGTACACTTTTAAAGAGGTACACCATTTCACTCAATAAGAGGTTATGGAAAAATTCACTTTCTTTAAAATTTCTAAAGAAGTTAATGTCTCGAAAGAGACACGAGTCTCATAAGAGACTCTTAAAGCCCCTGAAGAGGCAAAGGTACCCAATAATGAAGAGATCTCTATACTTTATAATTATTCAAAAGAGAGATGGGATAAAAAGGAAATTATCATCGATGATGCATTTGCATATGTGGTCGCTACACAAATATCAAGGAAAATGAGGATGATAACTGAGACACAGAACCACGTACTATGAATGAATATCGACAAAAAAAAGATTAGCCAAAATGGAAAAGTTCCATTAAAGAAGAGTTAAGAGTCTCTTAGTAGACGTGGTGTATCTGGACCTATAATATAAACTCCAAAAGTTGTTAATCCTGTAGGTTACAAATGAGTGTTTATAAAGAAAATGAATGAAATTATTAGATACAAGGCAAGACTTGTGATACAAGATTTCTAGCAAAAATTTGGGATTGAAAACATACATAGACATATATATGAAAATCCCAGAAGGATTTACTTTACCTGAAGCAAAGTCAGAGAGTACGTGCTCAATACAAGTAAGACGTTCATTGTATGGCCTGAAGCATTTCAGAAGAATATGGTATAATTATCTTAGTGAATGTTTATCTTAGGAAGGGTATGAAAATAATCACATTTGCCCATGTATCTTTATAAAATCTTTAAATGGATTTACAATAGTAAAAATTTATGTAGATGACATAAATCTAATCCGGACTCTAGAAGAGCTCGAGAAAACAAGTGACTATTTATAGGAGAATTTTGTCTCAGCCTGTAGATTGAGAGAAGTTCTAAAGGGATATTTCATTCTTTGTAAATATGCTTGCTACATATAATTTCACACTAATTCAAAGATACTGGATTGGTATTAAACCAATCATACTATACTTACTTCTATTTTATTCTTATGGTTGTAAAGATTCGAACTTTGTAGGATATGCTGATTCAGGATATTTCTTTGATTCTCATAAGAGTCGATCATAGGCAGATTATGTGTTTCTTAGTGATAATGCCATTATTTCTTGGCATTCTACAGACTTTGGTAACTACTTTTTCTAACCATGCCAAGATTTAGTCCTCTATGAAACCAGTAAGGAATGTATGTGGCTAAAATTTTTAATTCAGCATGTTTGTAGTTCTTGTCAATTGCCTCTTAGTACAGGTAGCCCGAGCATTATCTATGAAAATAATGAGGCATGTATTCAACATATTAAAGAAAGATGCATTAAAGGTGACAAGACGAAGCGTATTGCATCAAAATTTCTTTTTCACGTATGAACTTCAGAAGAACAATGAGATTGAAGTCAAACAAATTCGTTCAAGCAATAACTTATCTGATTTGTTTACCAAGTCATTACCGAAGTCAATATTCCAAAAGTTTGTACATGAGATCTGCATGCATCGAGTTTATCATCAAGCAATGTAAAGGTTATTGTTGTTAGTGGGAGTAACTGATTAGAGGTATGCATCCTGAAACATGCAACCAGGATATATGCGTGTTGTACTTTTTTTCCTTTTCTAGGTTTTATCTCACAAGGTTTTCCTAGTTAAGGTTTTAATGAGGCAACATTATGCACGTCCAACACTAATTCAATAATTTTGTCAAACGTTGTACCCTTGTTCCTTTGCTTTAGCTTTTTTCTCATTGGGTTTTTTCTTTGCAAGGTTTTAATGAGGCAATTGTTATTGAATTGTGGCCATCCAATGGAGAGTGTTACAAGAGATATTATTATGGGTGGATGCCCACATGAGATGAGGAGATTACTTAGGGTTAGAATCTTTCCCTATTAGGTTGCTTAGGGAGGAAGTAATCTTATTCTATAAATAAGATCCTCTTCCCCACTTATTATGTATACACATCTCTCATTCAATATGATCTCTCTTCCTTCCTTTTTATCCTTCTCTCTTGTTCTTTTTATTTTCCATCAGATAAGTCATTTATAGTATTATGATTAAAAAGAATCTTTATAGATAAAGAGGAAAAGCCACGTCATTGTCCCTAACCATATGGTAAGAAAAGGATGCACAGTAATATTCTCTTATATATATTGGAAAAAAATTCTATGAGAATTAGTTCTCTCCATATTTTTGTGAGAACTCTAAGTAGGGCCCATCTATCACTCAATTAAAACGTTGCAATACACAGGAACCTCTTGATAGTCATTACCCCAAGTTTTTGTCAAATCCGAATTTACTGAACCATTAGATCGATTGTGTACCAATTTGAATGGACTAGATTTGTGGATCATGGATAAAGGAGTTAGAGACATGTAATTCGAGCCAAACTTGATAGTTGGGGTGGTCCCACATTGATCTTTTCATCCCCCTGGTCTCATCCAAAATGTGACTCACAAGTTGGTCCCATAAAAAGTTCTCATGGTAGGTGTCTGAGAGCAATTCTCAAAGGATCAAAGCATATAAATCTATATATATTTCTATAGAGTGAGGGAAGGATGTATTTTACTACATGAATATATATATATAGAGAGAGAGAGAGAGAGAGAGAGAGAGAGAGAGAATTTGGTGGGAGGACCTCTTCTGTGCACAAAAATCTGTGCAGTTTTTTCTTTTTTTTTTTTTCTTTTGTGTGTGTGAGCACGTGCAGGTACCCTCTATTGGGCTTTTTCCAGTATAATCTTCAAAACCCTTCTTTATATATATATATATATATATATATGAAAAAGAATTATATAGGTCATTACTCGGTAATATGTAACTTGACTAAATCCATCATATTTGAGCGATGGACAGCACTGCACCAGCCAGAAGCAGTTCTTTCAGAGTTTACTAGGTCATATTTGACTAAATAGGGGCAGGAGGGGTTTGATTCTGTGTCTTAGACACTAAAATGTCCTGAGTCGAGGAATGAGGCTTAGCTATTGAAAAATCTGAGATATTCAAAATGATCCACCAACCTGTCCCAAATTTTATTTCAATAGTATTTTTTTGTTATTTTATTTTATTTATTTATTTTTTAAGTACTCCAATGGGAGTTGGCCGCATTTTTTGAATCATCACATTATTTGTTATTAATTATGTGGTCAAAATGTAGGACCAATTTCTGTTGGACCTAAATTTAGGCACATCTTATACATCGTGAAAGGCATCTTTGGAACTAAAATTTTTAGTAGGTGAGCTTCATTGGAATTCCACTTTTTCAACTCAAGAATTCTCCAAGTTAGGAGACTCAAAGGATCTCAGCTCTGATCAAAATAGGACTGCTTAGCTGTATGTGTTGCATATATTCATAAATTAAGATGGATTAAAAAACTGTACTCACCAAGCTAAGAAGAATTAATATCTATAAAATGCCACTGACAATAAACATGCATATGCATTGAAATCACGCTTACCGAAAAATATGCTTTTAAACATGCATTTTAAATCTATCCTCCATTCAGTAACACCTAACTGTATATTATAATGTGCAACTTATGTAATAGGATTGGAGAATTTTTAGGCGCATGGGCAACAACTTCATAGACCCAGCCCAGACCCAAATTTTATATTGGTCTGGTCAACAGACCGGAACTGGACCCCAACTTATGATTTATGTATACCCCATTTTTCTTAAGGTATTTGGGTATTTAGGGACCCATTTTCATCACCAAATATCTCCATATCATTTCTTATATTCTTCTACTCTGTACCCGTTCCACCAATATGGGAGATTCTCTATTATTACAACTTGCAAGTCATCTAACCCAAGCTTTCAGGTAGGAAATTTTTGTGTCATCTTTTGCAAATTGCAACTCATGGACCTGAGGTAAAGCTAGTTTATCACCAACCATTTTCGTATCCATGTAATGGCCAGCTATGGGTTGCCTGCTATTAGCTCCAGTTTTGTACTTCCTCTCAGAAAACTCCATAATTCTTTTCACTGGCTCATAGTGAGAGTAGATTTGGTAGATTTCATTAGTCATCACATTTGGTAAATGCTTTTGCCAATTCAATGTTAAAGCAATGACTTTTTCCTTCTCATTGGGAAGATTGGCTTTGAGAATGAAACATAAAGCTTTTCAGTGAGGTAAACGGGAAAAAAATAGTTCCACCAAATAGTCAGTTTGGCTTTCATTTGGAATGACATTAAGAAGCCGTGGATGCATTAGTTCCCTCTGACAAGCAAAGCTATTTTAAGACATATTTGCCTCACATTAGGATCGACTCCATGATGCATTGGGTTGCTTTATAATCTGCCTTCTGCACATAGCATTTCTCCTTGTTGAACGGTTATAACAAGGTACACAACCCATCATAGATGGCCCTCTAAATTCTAACTAAATTTAGTAAAAACAAAGAAAAACAATGTAGGAAGTGAAGTAAAGAAAGGAGAAGATGAAAATGAAAGACATTATTTGACGTTCATTTGAGCTAATACTAGAAGGTAGGTAGAATGCCGGAAAACGGATACAATAGAAGGAAAGAAGCTACGTCAGGAAGTTGCGCCTTAGGGAATACCATTGTCGGTTATAGAAGAGGCAACTAGGCCTGGGTTGGCTATGAGAGAAGTAGCCAACAGTCACAAGCTTTAGCCGAGTCCAGGTCTACTCTCACTAAGAAGAAAAAAGAAACAGAGAAAACACGTTAAGGGAGGGTGAGCTCACATACGTGTGGTCTGCTTGTGCGACAAATTCACGCACCAAACTACACCATGCCTCTTTTGGTTGTGTGCGTTCGTAGGAGAAAAGAGTTTTACCAACAGCAGTATGTGTCACTCTTTTGGTTTGCTTCGCAAACGTCATGGAGAATTAATCAAAACAAGGGAGAAAAAATTATGTAAACTTCTCTGGTGGGGATCTATATCACGCACAGCCCACATGACAACACAAGTAACAAACCTGTGAGGGTTTACCTCACAGTAATAGTGAGTGGACCTATGTCCGCTACATCACCATGGGTAGCCTGCCATGCATGTGGTGCTGCTGCCCATCCAAGGTAGAGGGGCTGTCCGTGATGACATCAAGGTCCGCCCACAATCAGTGGTGTTTTCCCAAGAGGATCCTAATTCGGAAGGAAAACGTTTGTTCTCCTAAAATTTTAGATTCCAACAAAATTGATAGTCTGATATACGTCCATCCTAATTGGTATAGAGAGAATTAATAATATGCGATATATGTATGTCCATCCTAATTGATATAGAGAGAATTAATAATATGAGATATATGTATGTCCATCCTAATTGATATAGAGAGAATTAGTCATATGAGAGAGAGAGAGAGAGAGAGAGAGAGAGAGAGAGAGAGAGAGAGAGAGAGAGAGAGAGAGAGAGAGCTTTGTATTTCTCGTATTTTTTGTGATGATGAAGGAAGCTTGTTTGCTGTCTCGTGGATTTGGACAATCCTCTTGAACCAAGTAAATCTCATCTTTTGTGATCGTTTTCCCATAATTGTACATTTAACCTTTTAAAAAAGTCCCTAGCATATGATTTCAACCATCTCTTATTATGATCATTTGCTTTACGGTGTTTGGCTTTTGGCAAAGCCAATGTCCTTTGATACATCAAGTATTAGATTTTGAGTTAGCTTATGACCCTCTCCAACAAAGTCTAATGATTAAAACAAAAGCTCTACCTTGATTAAAAAAAAAAGCTCTACCATGTGATACATTCCTTCAGCCCCTTGATTACATGTACAAAACAGTACCTAGGACATTCCTTTGACAGGTTGAGGTTCTTTTAGTGAATTTTCTTCAGCCATTTTCTAGGATGATTAAGGACCATGTGGACCTATTTGGGTACCCTGCAATCAGCTGAAATGATTTATTTGATTACTGTTGAATGGACTGAAACAACTTCTCACTGAACCACCTGATTCAGAGCTGGAATGAAGAAACATTTTTAGCGAAATGGGTGGCAAACAATGGGTAGCAGAAAAATGTATTTAGCCCTTCCAAATCGACTTTACTTTGTCAAACTCACTGAAATGTGTACATTAAAACCAAGAAATGCCAATGAAGGCCACTGAATCTAGCAACTCGAATGTAGTGGCTTTCAGTTTCATTGGTTTCTAAACTAAATTCAAATGGAAAGAGAGAATGTGTGAGAAGGGCATTCTCACAGACTGGGAAGAAAAAAAAGAACAACCGCTAGTTTATATACAACCAAGCAAACTCCTCTCTCACAAACCTGCCATGATGCCATTATCAAATTAGTCTAGGAACGTCTCCATCATATCAGAGTACATTCCAGTCTCTGCTGAGTTCCTATAGTCTTCCTCCACAAGGTGATGCGGGCGGCGGTTATCCAAGGAAGACGACGATGAAGGCCCCATCCTTGCCGGCAACGTGAAGCTCCTCTTGAACTTGTTATCTATCTTCCTGCCATTGTTTGAATGGGTCTCTAAGCTCAAGTACTCATTGCCTGCTTTGTTGTTGTCTGATCCATTCACATGGTTTTGAGAATTTGCAGCATCAGATGCACCAGCCTTAGAATCATCTGCATTGCCACCAAGGCTCATGGTTGGGATTGCATTCTTCCCTCCCATGACAAAAGGGTGTTGAGGCGGCTTGTTCCCCAATCCCTCCGCGCCGAATAGAAGCTTTGCATCCTCTGTTCGCCCGGTGAGTGCGGTGAAGAACGACAATCCGTTGGGCCATTTCAATTCGGAGTCCTGGTCAGCCATCATGTCTTCCATTTGTGTGTCAGATGAGTGTGGAAGGCGATAGAGATGGGTATCTTCTTTGGCAGGCAATCCAATCCGGGAGGCATTGTGGAAATTGGTTGTGGCAGTGGAAGCAAGGGGTCTCTGGCTCCAATTGAGGATGGCCTGGGGCGGGGGCCGTGTGGCAGGAGGGATTTGTTTCGAGGGAGAGCAAGTGTTCCTGTTTGAAGCGAAGAGCTGGGAGAGGTAGAACCCAGATTGGTAGCCAAGTGATTCAAAGGTGTGTCTCATTCTCAACACAAAATGCAGATCTTCTGGTATCTGATGAAAATACATCCCATACAATCTCAACTCACACCCCTTTGCAGGAAACTCAAACAAATTCAATCCCACCAGTTCTCAAACTCCAAATGTAAAAGAGAAGGGAGTCAACTTACAATCTTGCAGGAACCCAGTTGCAGAAGGCCATGACCAGCTTGAATCACAGCTATGGTCTAGCATAAACCAACAGACAAGCAATACAAGTGACAAAAATCCATGACCCCAAAAAGGAAACAAAGGAGGAATACACAAAAGAAGAAGCAACAGTTGAAAAGAAAAATGAAAAGAGGGCATTGGATGGTAGTTTACTTGGATGCCAGAAGCAAACTGATCAGTCCATTCAGAAGGAAGCTGTAAAGGGAAGTGGAAGAACAGGGCCTTGTATTAGAAAGGGGAAAGAAGGAGATTCTTTTTTTTTTTTTTTTTGAAAGCAAAAACAGAGAGCTATGAAGACTTAGAGCATCAAAATCAGAGTTCATCTCCTTAAATTGATGAAAATGTTGCATGGGTTATGAATACAAAAACCAAGAAATCCAGTTATGCTTGTGTCCTACAGAGTACATACAGCATCAAAGGAGCTCTGCCAGTAGCTTGACATGTTGGCTTCACACTCTGAAGGCTCTTTGAAAACCCATTTATGACACTTATCAGAAGCCACCTTCCCCATCAATCTGTCCAATCAACGCAAGAAACAAAGAAAACACCAAGATACCGCTGCACACTGAGATCCGAAACAAGAAAAAGAAAGAAAACCCAAGGAAAAGAAAAAAAAGCTAAAATCCTCAACACTAGTTACCTACCCTTCCCCATAGTTGTAGAGCTGAATGGACATCTTGCTGAAGGCCTTCCTGACCGGATCGTCACCGTCCATCTCCTCCAAACACTCTGCAGCTGTCTTTGGACGGCAAAACCCATCTTCCCACATCAACATCCTGCAACAGAACAAAAAAAAAAAAAAAGCCCATTTTTCTTTGTTAATTGTTAGTGATACCCATCATCAAGAAGTAGTCTTTAACTGCAGTTCTCATGACCATTTTCTATGTTCTCCAAAACCAAACAAACTCACAAGCTGCCGTTGTCGTCCCCAATTTTGCAGCCATTTCCTCCTCTGGACCTCCTACAATCAATCAGACAAAGCAAATAAATACAAGAAATGGAAAGTTTTGAAGTACCCAGATGGGTATTTGAGGCAGAGACTATACGGGCGAGGTCGAATGGTCCAGAAGACGGAGTAAGTCCAATCTGAACTGATACAGACGTTCCTGAGGGCCTCATGAAGGGCCATCATCCCAACCGCTTCTTTGCTCCTATCTGTTACTGCTGCTGCTGAGCCCACCATCTCTCTCTCTCTCTCTCTCTCTCTCTCAATATCAGTTACTGTGTATAGGGGGGGTGGGTTATATCTCTATGTCTATATGCAGGTCTGCTTTTCTATTCCCTACCAGCAGTTAAAAGCCCCACCCACTCTCACTGGCAGGAAAAGAAAAGCAACCCTTCTCTCTATCTTTTTCTCTCTCTCTCTCTCTCCCTCTCTCTCTTTGATTCTCTGCAAGAGCTATGTAGTTTAATTTGGAGTCTTTAATCTGAGTGGTAATGGTAAGTGAGGGAGAAAGGTGAGTGAATAAGTGAGAAGATGAAAAAGAGATGAAAAAGAGCCAGTAGAGGAAGAGAATGAGTTTATTACTTTCTTGTGTTTTGATTATGTCAATAAAGTAATCTCATGGGGGGTTGGATTTCCCTTTCCTTCAGGGTACCCAGGGTTTAGTTTATATAATTAATCATTTTTATTCTCCAAATGCCTCGGGGGACTAAGACGGGTTCATTCTTAGCTGGTGGAAAAGTAAACCAGCAATTGCAAGTGGTAGAAATGGGAATGTACTTTAGCATCAGATGATAGTAAAAAAGTTTTTTCATATTATTTTAACACCGAGCTGGACCCCATGAAAAGCAAGTATACATAGAAAGCCTGATTTTGAAATTTAAGAGGAGAACTAAGGATCAATCTCTAAAACATAGAATAAGAAACAGGGTATTTCAGCTGCCTAGGCCAACTAGTGTACCTGATAATATAGTGAAAAGTTAGTGTTTAGTGTTGATTAGATGCTCATTTTCTTGCTAATCATGTTTCATGTCTTTCTCTTGGTACAGCTCTCCTCTTTTCTTCCCACTTTATTTACCCAAAGATTTACTGAAGAACAAGGTGAAATGACCAGGTGAAAATATACATTTCTCTATTTATTGTATGAAAATGTACTTCATTTTTTATGTAAAAAGACTAGTACATGTCTACAAAAAACCAAGCATCCAAATGGAGATCATAGTTGAAAAACTCGAAATCATCTCAATGAGTGACAGGGGCATCTAATTGAGTGATTAGAACAATTCTAACTGAGATCTTAGTATATTTGGTCAGACTTGACTAACTTGATGCCTTTTAAGTCATGTCTTCTTGGTTCAATAGTGAGTCCAGCCAATCTTCTCGACACGTGGTTTCTACTTCTCAATTACTATTTACTTTTGTGGAGCAGATGCAAGCCTATATCTAATCTATCAAAATAGTGTAACCGGTAAGACCTACCTTAGATGAGACTATCTTGCTTAGTGGATTGTATAATGCTTTCATACTTCATGGATTGCATTTTGCTAGATATAAAAGATATAAAATGATCCTATTCCTAGCTCTTGGTCTGTAGGTATTATATTTTGGTATATAGGTCTGGCATAAATAAGGTTGATTCTTTTTTTTTTTTAACATTATCAAGCAGGTAACTAGATTGTAAGATACTTGTCATCCAATTGGTCGCCATTTTTATTTGTTTAATATAGATGATTGCTGTAAATTCTTTGATGCTTTTTAGTCAATGTCAATTTTTTGAATTTTCTATTTTCCATGCAACAGCCAAGAGACAAGATCTTTTGTTAGGGGGTTTTTCTTCCTCCTATATCAATTCTAGGATATTGTCATTATGACCCAATGTCAGTAGGTTTGAATAATTGAAAACTGTACTCCATTACTGAGAGATGTCACCTGCGGGACTCCCATCCGTGGAAGTGGGCCCTTTGCATCATCAAGACGGGGCATCTAATTTCATGCACAGTAGTCCACAGGAGAAAATTTCACCTCCATTAGTATGAAAAGGCCTAATGAAGGAAGAAAGGTCTTCAAATGATTTGGGGCAAAAAATTCCAAAAGACTAAATGATGACCAAATATGAAAAAATGGTCGACCCTTTCCTCCCTGCATGAAGTCCATATTTTATAGTGGAATGAGGAAGGTTATGATCTAAAAATTCATGCAACCGATATAAACTCTAGGGCTCACCTTAGAACAAACTATATTATATGGTTATCAGGCTAAGCTTATATTGGCCCAACCAATTCACTGCCCTTGATCTTACTTAGGCCAAACTATTATGGTTGCCATGCTTGTCGCTTATTTCTACCCAATATTGTCGAACTTATAATCTTGTTTAATTCCGAAAGTCATCGAAAGGAAACTATCACTTGAGAATTAGAGATTAAAATGTGGGCACCATTTTTTGTGGATATGGAAAACCTAAAACCTACTAAGATCCACTTTACTGCTTTTGTTTTATTTTATTTTATCATTTTGTTTATGACTAAAACACCTTAGAATAAATTTCAATGAGATTGATGAGATAGACTGCACAATGCTTTGAAATTTCTCCTTACAATGTCCACCTCTAACCGAACACACTTTTTGATAACTCAGCTGAAGGGCTGGACCCGTATGTAAACGCCAACTCACATATGTAGGTAATGGGGGCTCGTACATATGAGGACATAAACACAACGCACAAATGGATAGATTTGAAGTAAACTAAAAGGAGTGCACTATAACATCCCCTTCATTTCAAGTCCACAAAGTTTAATTGAACATTTTCATACTAACAGCATATTGCATGCAATCTAACACTATAGTTGAATTTTATAAACCAAAAGGTGGGAAGACTTATTGGGAATGGGAAAAAAAACATTTCATTTGGCAGTGTAATTAGATCCCTTAGGGCGCATAGAAAATCGTCTCGATTTTATGGAACAGAGCAAGAAATGGAATGAAAAGTTAAATACAAATTTCTTTGACAACCCAAGGATGTGTGAAAGATATCTTCAAAATCTATATCCCCTTGCAAAGCATGATAATAAAAGAGTCTAGACACACACTAAAAGTTGTATGTTGACCATCAAATTTGCTTATAAAGTATCAGTTCCGATAATTCAGTCCCTAGAATTGTATTATTGAAAATGGAATGAATTTTGGTAAGTTTCCCTCCCATAGAGAATTTTGCTGTTTGGGTGGAAACGCCGAAGGAAAGCCACCTCATTAAGATCCCTTCTCAATGTAAACTGAGTAATTGTAGCACCCCGTACTCTATTTGTAACAAGCTGGTGGAATTGGTTCAACAAGCCTTGTTCCAATGTAATTATGTTAGAGCAATTTGGTTTAGATCTCACATTGGCCTATCCTATCATGACATCCCTAACCATCGTAAGGGCACGAAGATATGCCCCCAAAATTTTCTTGAAATGGCGAAAGTATGCTCTTTGAGCCATTGTGCCAAAAAATTAGAAGTGGTAGAGGATTCTATGGGAAAATGCCTAAATCTTTTGGGGATGATTAAAATGACAAGGTCTCAGTCTTTGTCAATGCTGTCTAAGGACCTCAGATGGTAAAGCTAACTTTGGGTGCCTCTTTCGGTTTAATAGCTATATTATTTATATGGGATGCATCATCAGTGAGAAAGTTGCCTCATTAAATGAGGCTAGAGTGAGAGTGGCCCTCGTTGATATAAGCAAAGAGAAAGGAAGGGGAATTAAGAGAGCTCGAGTTTTATGTGATGCGCAGAGATTTCCAAGCAATTAATGGTGAGCAATGGTGGACCCAATACATGCGTTTGGGTACTGCAAACAATGAAGTGAAGAAGTTAATAATAAAATGGAATCTTTTAAGATCTTACATGAGGGATTTCTTGAAACTCATGGGTGTGACAACACTTTACATGCTAACACTTAGGTCTAGCTCTGATGGTGAGGAAGACGGGCCATTGGACTTAGTTGTTTTGGACATCTCAAGAGTTTTGAGTTCTTTTGATAAAATCTCCTTTTTACACATTTATGGTAGGTTCAATGAGGCGGCCCATCACTTAACTAAGTTCTGTATTTCCTTCAATTGTGATGCTAATTGGTTGATGTCTTTCTGAGACTAGTTAGGGGACTCGATCCCATGGTTGCAAGGGTGTGTGTGTGTGTGTCTGTTTTTAGTGTTCTATTGTTTTCTGGATCTTATTCAATAAAATGCTTTTTCATTAAAACACCTGGCCACACAATGGGTCAGTTTCTCTTCCCCACCAAAACAGTCACTACTCTAAATTAGTGCTATAAATCCAATTTGATCTTTATCCAACTTACACTAGGGCTTGATTGTTTATATGGAAAGATTATTATGACCTAAAGTATTCCTCGCAAACCTAATCTTTAGACCTTCAGCATCTGGCTTGGGAGTTATTCAATTCTGACAAATAAGAACTATTTCCTGAAAAATAGATATATGCCGCACATATAATACCTAAATAAAGACGTGAGGTATGTAAGATATGAACTTAAATTACCAGGACGGTGATTGGATATTTATTTCTCATTTTTCCTTGATTCTTGTTTTAAAAAAAAGTTATTTAGTGCTTATTTTTTAATATTCAGCTTTGATCTTCATTTTTAACCACTTAAAAAAAAGAACTCCTAGGTATTCAAATGTTATGTATTTTATGCAAATAAAGAGGCCCTAAATATTGACTTGTGGACCAAAACATTATAAGACCAATACAACCTGAAGGCAATAAATCAAGAGATAGAATATTGAATGATGTTGAGATCATTTGTCAAGCAGTAATCCTTCATGAGGCCATTTTGAGCCCTCTGTACCAATCATTGGCATGCTCCAAAGGATCCCAATGGAGCTAAAATACATATGATGACTTGGCAAATAGGAGAAAATTTTACAAGCTCACTCGCTTGTTGCAGAATTTTACTGCTATAAATTGCAAATCAAATGGAGATTGTTCAAACATTAAATTGTTAAAAATAAAAAAAATAAAAAATGTGCCAAGGGCAAAATGAAAGATTTTTCTTTCTACACTTTGAACACTAGCACATTATTTACGCACCCATATTTCTGACTGAGTGAACTAGAATCGTGGGTTAAAGAGGCCAGATGTCACTCATTGATTGAAAGATATTTACAATGAAAAAACAAAAGGTAAAAACCAGGGAAGATCGGAGAGTAAGGAGGCACTAAAGTAATGTAAAATTCAGAGTTAGAGTTAGAGTTAGGCTTAGGGTTAGGGTTAGGGGTTAGGGTTAGGGTTGGGGTTCGGGTTTGGGTTAGGTAGAAAGCTTGGTGGGAGATGGGTCCCACAGGAGATATGCGTCAAGAGTCATGAAGAGGCGGTCAATGCGGGGAGGAAGAGATTAGTTTAAGGCGTGCGGTGGATGTCAGATGTCGTGGAGGGAGGACGCAGACTCCCGCAATTCGTGCGCATCCCTTGCTTTTATTTATGCCATACGATGCACCGCCCATGTCACGTGCGCACGTGACCGAACTCTGATGTGCTTGAAGCCTAAAAATTTATGTTGCACTCCTGTTGCTCCTCGCTGGTCTCCTTGAGAATCTTCAACATCTACCACTTTCTTCTTTGCGGGCCGCATCTCCTTTGGCTTGTAGTCCCCACAATTGTACGACTTGCAGTTGTAAAGTGTATTTGGCAGGGTTAAATGGCTGACTCACAAGTTTAATGGTGGTTTAGACACATTAGGGAGGAATTGACTGGTGTGTGTCTCACACCTTTAAAAGATAGTCCATGGAGCCCACCTGGTCAATCTGAGCCGTTAATAAATCAAACTCCATCCTCCCTCCTAATTTGTCACTAGATTTCACCGGGTTTAACATATATATATTTTTTAATGGATTTGACTGTTAGATTGAAATTTATTATTATTTTTTTATTTCAGAACCCCTAAATTTGTGGGGTGCAAATAAAAGAATAGTTGTGATAGTAAGATTGACTTGAAATTCAATATATGGGCTAGGACCACTTGGATATTTCTATCCACCTTATCATCCTTGATAGATGGGATCCTCTGGTGGGCTCCATAGACGTCTGACAAGTCTTGCATATGAGACATACCTAATTGGCAACTTTACAAATTTATAGATACCTATGTAATTGGATTTGGGTTTGGAGTGCCATGACCTTTTTAGTAACATTTTTTCCCATCTTTTATTAAGTTGGACCATTGGACATAAGTGATATTTTAAATTTGAGGAGATCTCATGTTTGTGATATTAGGTTGTCAACATCATTCAACCAAGAACTTATAGATATTCCAAGGCAGACTTAGAAATTTCTTTTGAAGGATTGACTAGAAATTTCTTTTTGAAGGATGCGGACCTTAATAGGTAGTTTTGTTTTGGGGGCAAACCACATAGATTTTTAGGTTAGACACATAGTTTTCATTGAATTTCGGGAAGTAGGCGAGACTTTTTATATAAAGTTTGAAAGCACACTATGCTTTGATCGGTGCGACCACACCCACGTACCCATACTTGGGTCCCCCCTTGTAGATATTATATTAAAATTAGCCAAATATTACTATAATTAAATCATCTAACCTTTTGATTTTGGGTTTAAGTATAGAAGGATTTTTTGTTGTGGATATGACACCACCGTTGTATACGTATGTGTATAAACAACCAAGATCAACAATCAACTACAGAAGAAGACAAGAGATTTACATGGTTCGGCAAAGATGCCTACGTCCATGAAAAATCAATTTATACTAGGTTTTCTTTCAATATGTGAATCTACAGCCTTGGAATTTCAGCATATTATCTAAGGTTACAGATCACATCATATGTATAATCATCGCTTCTTTATCTCTCAGGAACTCTATTTTTAGATAAAGGAAAGTACTAATCTCATTAAGAGACTACTGTTTAACAAATAGGAAATTTTTAATATAATTAGAGAAACTACCCAAGACATGAACCCACTTTGGTCTGGACTCACTTAGCCAATAATCCCCTCCTCTAGACCATGGGGAAGACACCCTGAACCGCTTACTGGGAGTTCAGTCTTGCTAATGCTAAACGTAGCTTCAGCTTTCCCTTAGACATAACCTTTGTTATCATGTCCGAGGGATTCTTGTCAGTGTGAATATTTTCCAGTTTTATGAAGTTCTTCTCGATCACCTCACGAATCCAATGATACTCGACATCAACCTGCTTCATGCAACCATGATATGTAGCATTCTCAACGAAATCTATAGCACTCTGACTATCACAGTAAACTACATATTCTTCTTACTTTAAACATAATTCTTGAAAAAATCTCTTCAACCAAAGCATCTCTCTTATTTCTTCATGAGCAGCTATATATTCTGCTTCAGTTGTAAACTGTGCAGTATACTTCTACAACTTTAATTGTTAGGAGATAGTTTCCCTTACGAAAGTAAACAAATAACCAGAAGTCGACAATTGATGATCAAGATTGCCTGTAAAATCAGTATTAGTGTCATCTTTCACCATTGGTTTTGAGCCTTCGAAACACAAGCACAACTTAGAAGTACCTCTCAAATACCTGAAGACCCACTTCACTACTTCCTAATGCTCTTTTCCAGGGTTAGATAGAAATCTACTCACTAAACCACGGCATGAGCAATATCTGGCTGTGTGCAAACTATAGCATACATAAGACTCCTCACAGTAGAGGATTAAGGAACAGGTTCCATCTGTTCTTTTTAATCATCTGTAATAGGATACAAGCGTTTACTTAATTTAAAGTGACTGGCTAGAGGCATGCTAACTAGCTTAGCATTCTTCATGTTGAACCACTTGAGTACTCGTTCAACATATTCCTCCTGAGACAACTATAGTTGCTTAGCACTTGTATCATGATGTATTTGCATGCCGAATATCGTTCATGTGAGACCCAAGTTTTTCATGTCAAATTAGAGGGATCAGTTCATGAATCAACGATTTAGACATACATGCAGTGTTATATATACTCTAATACTTATCTTTTACATAGTGCTTGACCCTACCAACTTCTCCTTGGTGTGTAGTTAGGGAAAGCCTCAATAAGAAGATAGCTTCTTTATATGAAAGATATGTAAATGATGAATCTAATGTCAAATGCATGCATGTTGTATAACTGAGTCTTCTTGAGCCTAAAAAAGCAAAATGGAGGTAGAGTTTTTACCTTAAGGAGCTGTAGCTTGGAGAAGAAGGTGCTTCTAAAGAGAGAGATGCACCAAAGGAAGAAGAAGAAGATGGATGGAGGCTATCCCTCCTACATGCAAGGCTTCAAGGCCTTGTTTTCAGCTCTAAAGTGAAGTGGAGGTGAAGAAGGGTGAATAGTAGAAGTAGTTCTAGCAAGATCGTAAAAGTAAAAGGGAAGAGAGAGACGTTGCTTCCCTTTTAACTCAATTTTTCTTGAGATTTACATGCAAGTCCAACATCTTTGGGAAAATTACAGTTTAGGTCAAATGGACCTCAATTGGGCCAAGATAGGTCCGAATCAAGTCAAGCCCAACATAAAAGATGATCTACATGAAGAATTTCACAAGATGCAACTAATGAGGTGTCAATATGATACAAGAACAAATTATAAAAGGGCCCTTAACTACCTAAGTAAGTTCGAACCCAACCAACTACCTATCCATGATCCAAGCCTCAAAGGGTTTGAGTTAGATTAGCCTAAATACATTTTAATTAATATAAAAAAATATTAATTAATATAAATCGAGGCTAGTTGAGATCAGGACCTTACACTATATGGTTAACACATTTTGGGGTCTACACTATAGGTTCAGATACACTACGTCTAGATAGACTCTTACTCTTTTTTAATGGTACTTTTTCATTTTAGCAAATCTTTTCTTAATCGACATTCATTCATAGTACGTGATTCTGTGTCTCAGTCATCATTCTCATTTTCCCTTAATATTTGTGTAGATACCGCATATGCGAATACGTCATCGATGATAATTTCCTTTCAATCCCCTCTCTCTTTTTTTAATAATTATAAAGTATAGAGATCTCTTCATTATTGGGTATCCTTGTCTCTTCAAGAGCTTTAAGAGACTTTTCCGAGACTCGTGTCTTTTCCAGGACATTAACTTCTTTAGGAATTTTAAAGAGAGTAAATTTTTACATAACCTTTTATTGAGTGAAATGGTATACCTCTTCAGAAGTATATGATTTATCATAACCTCTTCGGGAGTGTAATTGGGAAATGATTGCCCATTTCTCCTTTTTTGGGGAGCTGAGCCCTTAGAACCTATAGGTCTACCACGTTTCTGGCATGCAACAGATTCACTTACTGCCATATTTAGATTTTTGTCCTATAGGGACATTAGTTCGTGCTTGTGTGTTCATAGCTAGTACATGTGAACTAGTCACTTTTGCTACTTCATTAAAAACATCAGGGAATTCGTTTGTAATTAAGTACACAATTATCCGTACTTCATTCTCACATTGTGAAGTACACAGATCTGGATGAGACAGAGTAGAAGTATTCCACATTAATTCTTACTGTTATTCAGGAACAAGTTGTTTTACAAGAACAAGATGTTCTTTAAAAACTTTCTTATCTCCCCTTAATGGCAAGAATACTATCTCATTAAGATGACAATCGGCAAAACAAGCAGTGAGCACATCTCATTTCATTGGTTTTGGATATATAATAATTGAGGGTTGAATCATAATTAACATAGATTCCTAATCTCGTTGTAGGTTCATGTAGGTTAGGAACTTGCGATATCAAGCCTTATATTCTCAATAGGATGCTCAAAGAGTGTATTCTAAGTTTAATAATTTGTACTAATAGGCGGGCAGAAGCTAAATAAAATAGGCGAACATCCAACCAATGAGTGGATGCCTAAATCAAAACCATAAAATACCTTTAAAAAAGGATCCACTAGAGAATTTTATGGGTTCACAAATATCACCTTATATCATTTGCAGAAAATGTCACAACCCGAGCCCAGGAGATCGGAGGTTAGCAAAAACCTAACCAGCGACACACTCACTCCCGTGCATATGCACTTAGACCCGGTCTAGATGCACACGCACTAGGGAAAACACACGTGCAACACAAGTATGCGGAAGCTGCAAATATTTACATGTGACACGAGACACACAAGAAACAAAAGGAATGATATCCAAAGATTGACATAAAGGTTGGAACATACAAATTGGGATCCAAGTACAATGTATCGAACATGAGTACAATCAGTGACATGAAAAGAAAGCAATATGCATGCATGCAGAAAATAGTCACGCTCTGGTAGAGTGATGACACACACTCCGCAAAACCTGAAGAGACAACTGGAGTCTCCCCCACAAACTGACAACCGACAAGAACACGGTTGAGGGTACCTAAGCCTGCAACACCAAGGACAACTCGTGAATACGACGATTCAGCAAAAAATAAGCAGTAATAAGTTAACACGTATGGTCTCTAATAGAATAAAAGACATAAATAATCATAACATGTCAATGTAGTAGTCTAAGCAGTTGTGCATTCAAATTAACATATGCTCTCTGAATCAATATGTACATAGCAGATACATACTAGGTGGCTACTACGTGCGTCATATACTCCCAAAGTAGGGATCTTGTAAATGTGCTGAGAACACCATGGGCTAGATAGGTCTCGAGTTCCTGGGGTCCGGATTCCCCAAGACATGTCCTTCTGCAGTAAGGCAATACAAACTAGACCAAAGTCACCCCGTCGGGATCCTAAGGATGAGGCTCAATAGTGCCGGACCATATCGAGTCAATCAATATAAGAACATGCATATCATTACGTGCATAGCTTAACATGTATCTCGTATCAGAATGGGACGTGCATGTCTTGTTAAGCATATATCAAGCAGATGCAAGAGATCATACGAGTTCAACTAATCAACAACCACATCAAACTGAATAGATCAACCAAAGAATATAAGGGATGCCAACAGAGCAGAAAGCATGAAGGTAACCAAGGATGAAGGCATCCCAACTCATGTGCATCAAATAGTAGGATCGAACATGCAAGATCGCTGTTCCACCCAGGATTGACCATGGACAGAGCTAGGAATATCCAATCGTGTGCCCCAGCGCAGAACGCGTATAAGAGAGCAAGAACCGAAGTCAATATACCATGAAATCAGATTATCTTGCGGGAATCAGGATCTTTTACTAGCCAATCCTATTCTAGTTATCCAGTGTTTCTAACCGTACATGATGATGTAGTTTTAAGTTGTCTGATGCACCATTGTCTAGTGTTGCAGTGTATCTGGAATGTGCACCGAAGTCCCTTAAACCAACACCCATGGGGTGTGCTAAACAACCGGATAACGTGCATGAATGATTCGCAGCCCTCGAGATCATTCATGTCATACATTCAGACCATTGGACAAGTCTAGGTAATCTTCATTCTATCATGAAGGCCATATCAGTCTCTTTCTTACGCCTATCCTTATTCTTCATTTTTTAGGGGTGATACGGCTTAGCCGTAGGTGAACATACAGCTTAGCCATAGGTATCTTATAGCGTAGCCGTAATCTGCGCTGCAACTCCACCACGGTTCCCTTTACAGTTCATTCGCAATTATGGTTCACCCGTATTTTGTTCTACGGCTTAGCCGTGTGTTGTTCTACGGCTTAGCCGTGGCTGGACCATAGAAGGTCTGTCAATTGCTTGCTTTCAGTTAATTCAGAAGAAGGCACCCTGTACTGATCTACGACTGGGTCACGGCTGAGATACGGCTTAACCGTAGGACAATATACAGCTTAGCCGTGTCCTGGCCGTAGAAAAAAACTGGGTTTTTCCCTCTCTGGACTTTAAGCCGAAGGTAACTTACGGCTTAGTTGTGATACACACGGAAGTCTTTTCTGAACTAATTACAGAAACACTGAAATGTAAACAAATGGACTCAAGCACATGTAATAGAGGGAAACAAACACAAGATGGGCTGTAAACCTCATTCATAAGCAAGAATACACGATTTAATCTTAATCAAACACATACCCACATGGTTTAGCCAAGTTATGCTTATACTTGCCTCAAATGAGTTCAAACACGATCTTGTTGTCCTTGGGCTCAATTTTCACACTACCAACAAGCTTCTAATCGCCATGCATGCAAAGAAAGAAGAAAAGAGAACCAAAGAGAACCATGAGTACAGTACCAAGCGATCATGAGAACAAGAGGAAGAAGGAAGAGAAGAAGCACAGCAAGAAACTCAAGCTCACCTCCAATCCAACGAGTGATACTCGACGTGGACATGCACCGATGCTCTCCCTGACTTGCTCGACAGAAAGCAAGGAGGAACGATAAGAAGAAGAAGACTCGAGAGAGAGAGAGATCTGTGACAGAGAAGAAAAAAAAGGTCGGTGGACTTATAAAGAGAAATATCAAGGCCAATTTGCAATAAAGTCCCATCGTTCCAATTTAATTCCAAGTCGAGTCAATTGCGGGTCTAACGGAAACAAGTGACATATTCGGCAAACAACGTAGTTACGGGAATCAACAAGCATAACAAAAGACACGCGTTAAAGCCAAGATGATGCATGAAGGATGACATCGAACAAAATCAAATATTACGAAAAAGGGCTTATGTCTACCTAAACGAAGTCAAACTCAACCCAACTACCTATCCATAACCTAAAACCAACCAAAAACAAGAACAAAACACAATTAGAAACCAAATCCTCAGAAATTAGCTACTAATTCAGATCAAATCCGGTTGGGGTGTTATAGAAAAGATGGTCAATGGATGGTACTATAAAGAGTAACCAAAAGAGTTATCAATAATTTCCTAAACATAGTAGTCCTAGAGAGACTTAAACTATCATACCAAAGCATCAAAGCCTCAGAGTCAATAAGGCCCGGGCTTAGTTTAAGCTTCTATCTTGACTTTGTCGTTTTGTTCACAATTAAATGTGATTCAATTTTTGGAAATTGTCTTGTAATATAGCGCTGAGGTTTGAGGAGAATTCACTTAGCTTTTCTAGCATCAGCTTCTAACTATCAATACTAGTAATGATGTACAAATGCTTTGTGTTACCTTTACTTATAGTTTCTGTATGTGGTACCCATTCATCCTAATGTATTTGAATCTAAGTAAGTTTTTTCGAGAACTACTAAAAAAAATAATGCATCCTTAATGCATATGTGGATATCATTTGGTAACATTATGTGAACTCTTCTAGAGCAGTCATGTATTTGTACAGATCCAGCTATGGTTGATATCTTGCCTGAATTAAAGTTGATATCTTGCGGGAATTAAATACCAACTATGAGAAAAACTTCTAGTTTTCAACATAGTATATTTTGTGGCACTGTCTACTAGACATATCTTATCCTCAGTTTTATGCATTCTATGATCTATACCGCATAAAATAATAAACTAATATAATTATTCAATCGCATAATAAAAATGAAATTAAAAACAACTAAGCCATTCACCTTTCAATGCAAATATAATGTGCAAACACAAGATACGGAGATAAAATAATAAGTCCTATTATTCAACAAAATATTTAAAATTGAACTCAATATTCAAACTCATAAAAGTAGTTGTAAGTATTCTAGACCATGCTTGATGGTTCTCCCAATTTTCAAACAAAATGCCTTATTATCACCTCTCTTAGGGTGGTTATTTTCATTTTTACTCAAGGACCTATTAGATCTACCTCCTCTTGATGGATTTTGTTTGACTAGTTTAGCATTTATTTTAAGCATTGGATGGAATGACCATCTTCTAGTGATCATACCTATTCAACAAGGATATGAGGGCATATGTCATATCCTCTAGGATGGCATCACGAACTTTTTACGAGTGTGTAGAGATTGATTTAACAATGACAATCATTAAGAAAAATAAAACTTTAGGTTCTAAATATCCAATAACAAAATATGTAGAATTGATGAATTAAAAGTTGGAATGTTCGATTCTTAATTTAAGAATCAAAACTTCTAGTTCTATCAAGGCTTTAGGCTTAAGTTAGTACTTTAGGTTTTCAACCTATGAATCAAAACTTCTAATTCTATTAATGCTTCAGGCATGAATCAGGATTTTTGGTTTTGTCCAAACTTCAGGTTTGAATCAAAACTTCTGGTTCCATCAAAACTTCATGATTTTATGACCTTCATATCAGTCTATACTACTTTGGATCTTTAAAAAATCAAAGCTTCAGGTTTGATTATGAACATAAATCTCCTGGTTCATATTCCAAATCTAGAACTTTTGGTTTCAGATAACATACGGATCTTAGGGTCCGGATTATTCTTTTGATATAGAACTTCTGATTCTAAATATCGTATGAAATATTGGGTTTCGACTTTTCATATTGAGCTTTTGGTTCTATGAGTTTCTAGTTCTATTATATGTAACTATTGATTCTAGAAATGAATTCATCAAAACTAAAGCTTCATATAACCATATAGTCATAAATTTATTAAAGCAATTATGTTAAGTATGCGGTCCAATGTAATATAACAAATCCATAATTTAAATAAACAAAAGGAAAAGTTAGATACTGATCAAAAACCCTTTTTGTGTTTGACCATCAGATTATCTTTTTTTCATTCTTACTATTTAGTGCTCGCCGCCATGAACACATTAGAAGAAATGGATCTGAAATTCTACTCCGAATGACTTCGATATTATAGAAATAGTTTTTTACACTCTGATTAGTCAAAAATTTCTTTTTGACCATCAGTTTTATCAAGACTTCAAGCATAATTTAGAACTTCAAGTTCATGAATTAGAACTTCAGGTTCTATCAAAGCATTTATGTTTTAAAACTTCTGATCTTATAAAGACTTCAGGATTGATTTTATGGCCTAATATTAATTGGTTTTATTTCTAGATCTAAATATCAAACTTCAAGTTTGATTAAGAATATGAATCTTCGGGTTCATCTTGCGAATCTGAGAACTTTTGGTTCAGATTAAAATAACCCATGGATCTTCTAGTTTGGATAAGAAAGAACTTTGGTTCTTAAGTTAACATACGGAACTTCAAGTTCGGATTAATGTAGAACTTCTGATTCTATTCATAATCCATCGATCCTACTTTGATCTCCCTTTGATCAAAGACATAAACCATCATCTCAAAATATTATTTTAATTTTATGCAAATCTAGAAATAAATAAGATAAACACATATAATATAACTATCAAACTAATAAAGATCATAAAGAAGAAGAAATTACTTAACCGGTAAATATGTTCTTTTTTTGTCGTCAATGTGTAGATTTGCTCACAAGATTTCCGTAGGTACAAACGGATCGTTGATTGGACTTCAGATGTCAAAGATATAACGATTTGAAATTTTGACAACGACCCACACTTCTGCCTATGTCAGCCGTATGATTTTTGCGTCAAGGCCCTTGCATCATGATCTGGGCTAAAGAGAATCGGGCCTGGTTAGGTCTGCTAACCAAACCTGCAATGTATAGAGAAGTAAGAGGCACTTTCGCTAAGGGTGCAGGGAACAGCATCAGCTGTCCCTTTGGTGTTGTCGGGCGCTAGCAACGCTTGCTACGATTGGCTTGGCTTAAGTCGATCCCTTCTGCACTGGTGTTGAGCTAGGGACAGGACAAAACTGTCACTGTTGTTACCGAATGGTGCGGTTGCTAGGGTTGGCTAAGTTTGAACCAATCTCCTCTGTTACTTTTTTTTTATTTAGTTTGCAGAATAATACAAAAGGACAAATAGGGAAAGTGATAGGTTAACTTTAACTTTGCTTTTTAAAAGTGACAAGTGAAATAAGAAAAAAAAAAGAAACTGAAAAAGACTGTGTTGACAATGCAAACTGAGACAAGAAAGAGCAAGGAGAGAGATCTTAGTATTATGAGAGTGTGTAGAATTACAAAGGGAGGAGGTTTATTTATAGGCAAGGTAACCTTCTCATTGAAAAACCCTATTTATAATAGATTCTAATTCTAACTCATTTCATGTGGGCATCCACCCATGATACAAAGCTTATAACAAATGATTTAATCTTCACACATTTATTATTGGCACCATTAGCTTTCTAATCTTCACTTTTATTTTCAGTTTCAACTACCTTGACTACATGTGCTTAAAGCATGGATATACAAATGCAAAAAAAACCTTCTAGGTTGGGTTCTCACGTAAAAATCGAGTCTATTTGTGGTGGTTGCTTGTTTGATTTATTTTATTTTTAGTTGTATATTGTGTGTTTGTTTAAAATCTAGAAAATCATATAACTGAAAGCGCCCTCAAAACTTTCATAAGGCTTTCTTCTTCCTCTCCTTCATTAAATTTTTTTTTCTAGTGAGCAGATTAGACCATGCCCCAAAACTCACCCTATCAATGATAGATGCCAAAACTATAACTTGAGTAATGCAATACATTAAAAACTTTTGAATGTCAAGTTCTACTTTCTCATCTTGAATAAAATCTATTGGTTTGAATAATTGAATCATACTAAAACGGTCAAATTGCAATCAAAAGTGCCCTTTACTAATAGTAAAAAACATACAATTGGTTACTAGCAAAATGTGAGCACTAAAATTTATTTCTATTTTAATTAGAAATAATAAAATAATTAGGGTTTAAATATTATCAAAATGAGAGTCAAAATGCTATTGAAACCATCCCAAGAACAATGTACCCTTCTGCACATGGTTCCTTTACGTTGTACAAAGTAATTAGGTTTAAATATTGCTAACAACCATTGTCCAACTATTTTGGATGTCTTTTCAACCCTAAAGAAATTGTCAAGATTGTATCCCCTAAGTAATTCAAGGGTCCAACACTAAATGTGATTAAGATTTCAAATTGGGAGATGAAAGGAGAAATTGCATTTGACAATGATGAGATGATTGAGAATTTAGGTGTTGTAATAGAAGGTAATAAAAAAAAGCTACAATGTTATAAAGAAAATGCAAGGATATTTTCAATTTCAGAAATTTTGTAAATATATTAACAAAAAATTGTGGAAATCAAATAATTTTAAATTAAAATAACAAATACACAAAAAAAATAATATATTTCTAAAACATATTTTTGTAGGCTTTTTTCTTGATATTATTGCAATTTTCTGGCCATAATTTAAAATGTCACAGTAGTTTAAAAATATCACCGTATTATCAAATATACCAAGGTGTTTCCAGAATATCACAAACTACCGCTGTTATCGGTATTTGTTCTTGAAATGAACTTAGCTGCATAAGTTTTGCTACAATCACTACAAGAAAAAACCTTTTTGTCAACGCATTTATGCGTTGGCAAAGGTTAGTATTTACATTGCTAAACACATTCTGCAACATAATTGAGTGCGTTGCCAGCATGTTGCCAAAGCTTCGTCAATAAAAGTATTCCGCGACGCAATTTGACCGCGTTGGGAAAAATTAACTTTTCAGCAACGTAATATTCGTTGCGAAAATACGTTGCCGAATCATTTTAAACGTTGCTAAAAGATGATTTGTTGTAAAAATTAGTTGACATACGCCGACGCAATAGGTGCGTTGGCAAAAGTTTTGAACCTTTGCCAATGCATGTGGCGCGTTGGCAAAAGTCCACTTTCCACAACGCACGAGGCGTGTTGGCAAAAGTCTACTTTCCGCAACACACTTGTTGCGTTGGCAAATATTCACTTTTCCCAACGCACACGGTGCGTTGGCAAAAAAATTACTTTCCGTAGCGCACGCGGCACGTTGGCAAAAGTTTACTTTTCCCATCGCACGTGACTCGTTGGCAAAAGTCCACTTTCTGAAACGCACTTGGCGTGTTGTTAAAAGTCCACTTTTAGCAACGCAGTATCTACGTTGGCAAATAATCTTTTTCCTTCGCAACACAAATAAGTGCGTTGGAAACATTATTACATATCATATAAGCATGTTCAAAATTTGCTTTCGCCAACGCCATTATTAGCATTAGCAAAGGTATAACATCACACCTCATATTTTCTAATTTTTTATACACAACCTGTATTCATATAAACTAATTGCAATTGAAAATAATTTCTCAATCTCAAATATAAAAATAAAAAACCAACCTTAATGTGCATTCATAATAAAATTCATTCAAACCTCAAACATTTGCATTTATTATAAAATTATATCCAATTCAATTCTAAAACATACCTCCCCTAAATATCAAAATAAAAAAAAAGACAAAATAAAAATATTCAAATAGTTTCTATACAATGTATCAAAATTCAAGCAGATTCTCTCTTTCTCTCTCTCATGTTTCATCAAAGCTGCCATGCATTCCATAATGTCACTTATCCATCTATGAAAAAAGAAAAAAGAAATGCATCAAACATGTTTTCAAGCACATTTCGAGTATAATATACATGCAGAAAATTTAGACTGAAATTAAAGAAGCCATTGGAGTTTTTAATTAAGCAACTCAATAAATAAAAATGAAAATTTTATTCTGAACTAAAATAGAAATTCTAAAATTGATGTATTAAAATTCATATAATAAACATGAATTTACTAACCAAGAAGGCTCTGCACGATCAGCTTCCGACACGCTTGCCCCACCAGGTGATGATGTCGAAAAGAATCCTGCCCGCTGTAGGGCTTCCATTGCCATAGCCTGAAAAGCCGAGAATTCTTCAATTCTTTTATTTGCAACATCAATCTGCTCTTTGAGACTCTGCACCTCATAATCACGTGCTCGAGTGTCAATGACACTCCTAGAAGACGAGGGCTTCAGTCCAACCCCAAATCCCTTTAAGTACCCCGGTCTCAGCCCAAGCACCTCAATCGACATCTCCTCCTCACTCATTGGGGTTGCACCGGGCTGTGAACACCTATCTTGCAACTTTACTAATTTATCTTGTTATTTTTACAAGGAATTAACAATTAATTATATTGAGAAATAATATTATTACCATCTAAATAGATTAAAAACCAAAGTAAAAAAATAATAACCAATATTACATATGTAATATGCTAATAAGCACACTATAAACAAAGTATCACAGGATTCTAGTGATACATGTACACACACACACACACATACTCATTATATACATACATGATTTTCCTTGCATTTTGGATTCACCCAATCGTTCTTTGATTTACTCCAATGAGAGTCTTTATAAAAGTCCACAAAGTGGGGCTTTTGGCCTCCATTCTCTGCCGCCTGATTTCATTAATTAGTTTCATGAGAAAGGTTATATATAAGTATTATAATCTAATTAACATTAGTTTTTGAAATTATCAAGAATTAACATCACCATGATATACAACGTTGATGGAAAGGACCTCGACCCGCATGCATGATTGTAGGGCAGAAGTGCACGAGATGCTTTGGCTTTCTCTAGCTTAGCCTACCAAAATCAAGGAGAAAATAAAAAAAAAGTTAGTAAATCTCAATCATGTTAAATCTTAACCAATAGACATTCATGACAAATAACTTAGTGACATATATAACGCATAGATATTACCTTCCACTTCTCATCAGTCCATACATGATCGATCATGTAGTTCCAATGCTCTGACTTAATGTTATTAGGCGGTTCAATTTTGGGGTCAACACCTTTTTCCAACATATTCTTATACTTAAGGTGCAAGCTACACTTCCAGCCCCTATATAATGTTTGACATTTTTTATCAACTGCCGCCTGTACTTTAGGATCAGTTGTATAATCCTTGATATCAAACTTCTCCTGCAAACATAATATTAGTGTATTGATACCTATTAAATAATATAAATTAATGTTATTAGTTAATTAATAAATTTCAATTACCAAAGCTCGTTGTTTGATGGCCGCTCTAAGTGAACTATCAATATCAGTCAATGTATTAATGCCCTGTAGCGGTGTTACCCCTCTAATCTCTTTGCCAAGCTCCATTGCAAAAGAAGGGGCATTAAGCCCCACTGGCACATTGCAATCATCTGGGAACTCCACTGGGAGTTTTTTACCTGATCGCGCTACAAGCCTTTCAGTCCTCTTACCCTTTGTAGGACCTCGTACAGACCTTTTGGTCGTGCTTGAGGCTGTAAAGACAAAAATGTTGTTTATGCTTGTATGCATAATATATTAGAGTAAGATAAAAATTATAAGCGAAGAACATTAGATTCTTACCTACACTGCTGACCTGGGTGGTTGGTGTATTCACTAAAGGCACATGTTGGGTCTGTGCAAGTTGGGACTGTGCTAAAGGAAGATTTGGGGTCTGTGCAAGTAGGGACTGTGTGGGTATGGAAACTGGTAGATGACGAGCCGATTGACGTTTAGCAATCATCGATGTGACTTGAAAGGAAAGAAAATAATAGATTACGTGTACATATAT
The DNA here is from genome assembly GCA_037013555.1 of Sextonia rubra. Taxonomy (NCBI): domain Eukaryota; kingdom Viridiplantae; phylum Streptophyta; class Magnoliopsida; order Laurales; family Lauraceae; genus Sextonia; species Sextonia rubra. The sequence goes on from JASUAD010000012.1 coordinate 19,177,101, forward strand.
CACTAATAATCAATAATCAACATATTATGGGTACAATATCACTAATTATTGATAATACAAAGAAGTGTATACCACACTAATTAATTGTTGGTAAATATAAAATCAGTCTTAGATGCACACTCACGCACATTACCTTTTTCATTTGAGATCCAGAACACTTATCATCACCATCATTACCATACTCTTCATCATCCTCATTGGAGTAACTCGAGCCTTCCTCACTCTCTGGCGGACTGTACTCCTCATCATCTTCCTTAACCATGTTTCTTTTTCTCTTGTTAACTGAATTCATATGGGTGATCTTCTCAACCGACGCCCTCCAAGAATTTGCCACCTTGTGCAACCCCAAAGCTTTAAGTCTCAATTGATTTTCCGCAATGGTAGCCATTCTTTCTTTTTCAATATCTGACATCTTCTGCCTTAGAGACCCGGGTTTGACCCACAATTTTTCATTCTTAGGCATTTTAGCAAATACTAGTTACTGGAAAATGATGAAAACATGTATGAATATCAACTAACATCAAAATATCATTAAGAATAAAATGGTGGCATATATTTAACCATCTACATAGCTTGCCAGTGAGAAAACATCGGCATTAATATATTTGTAACAAATATAGAGCCAAAAACTGAATAAAGGTAAATAGCAAATTTCTAAAAGTTAAGCTGAATAAAACATTTATCCATATGCAAATGACAAATTTATTAAGAACATTTATCCATATGTAAAGGAAAAAAAATACTACATATCGCATTCTAAATCGGGATCTATATCCGAATCAGAATGCCTTTGTTGGACATCTTCTTCATCATCTGTTTTCTCTGTCATTGTTTCATCCTCGTTATCATTATGGTCTATCATTTGTGCATCACCAATATGTACTTCGTTGCTTGAATGCAAAACCCTATTTCTTGGAATAATCTCGGGATCAATACCATCCCTACGATATTGAATATGAGTATCCTCAATAAAAATTTGCATAGCTCTGGTCGTTTCTTCTTGCTAGTATGCATCATTATGTTCAGATGCTTCTACTAAGCTATGTTCATCACCACCCAACTCTAGTACATCCCAAAATCCTCGATGTCGAACTCGTTGTACGACTTGCCAATTTGTACCTAATTTTGTATCTTTAACGTAGAAGACTTGCTGCACTTGACTTGGCAAAACAAAGGGATCACTTTGATACCACCGATTTCTGACATCAATACTTGTACAATGGGCATCTGTTTGTATTGTTCTCCTACTATCAGTCTTGAACCATTCACATTGGAACAAAACAACTTTGTGCCCATACAAGTATTTCAGTTCCCAAACTTTGCATAAGTATCCATAGAAGTCAATCATTTGTCCCTTATGGTTGCCTTGTACAACCAACCCACTATTTTGGGTTTTACGACGGTTGTCTCGATCTCTAGTATGGAATCGGATTCCATTACAAATGCAACCTGAATAAAGATTGACTATTGTATCGGGACCATTTGCTAATGACCAAAGGTCATCAGTTGCTTCTGGTGACCCTTGCGACCGCATTTGATTCATCTGCATCAACAACATATAGTAGATGTATTAAGTTACTGTTAAGTCAAGCATAATAAAAAAATATCTTATATATCTTACACGTAATTTAAACCAGTTCGGAAAATCTTGCCGTTGTAACTGAGTGATATCACGTCCGCTTGAATTCTGTAGTAGATTTTTGTGTTCCCTAATTATAAAAATTTGAATCATAAGTAACAAAACTCAAAAACTCAAAAAATTTTACAAGTTATGCATATACTTGATTAGATAACCACATACTCTAGGTACTTCTCTACTTCGATGCTATTATATAACACAAACCACTGCGCCATATTAAGTTCCTTCTCGGACACCTCGGGAGCCCTTGTCAATCGTCCAAAAGGACGAACATTTTGTGTGAAGATTGTTAATCCCAGACCATGATGACCACCATCAGCATTCCGTTCATCTCGATTAAATATAGTTTCGACTTCATTAAGGTACATTGAGCAAAAAGTTAGACATTCTTTGACAATATAAGCCTCAGCAATTGAACCTTCAGGCAGAGCTCTATTGGTGACGTACCCTTTCAAAGTCCCTAAAAATCTTCAAACAATCACCAGCTAGAATTAAATTACAAACGCAACACAATTAGACAAAAATATAATTTTAAAATCACACTAGAGTAGTAACAATTACCTTTCAATTGGGTACATCCAACGATACTGCACTGGTCCTACAAGCATAGCCTCACGTGGCAAGTGGACTGCTAAATGGAGCATCACATCGAAGAATGCTGGAGGAAAAATCTTTTCCAACTTGCAAAGTATAAGAACTATGCGCTCCTCTAATTTCTCCAAATCATTTTTCCTCAATGTCTTGGAGCATAACTCCTCAAAAAAATTACCCAACTCGAATAATGTAGTACAAATATCCTTGTTGAGGTACCCACGCATCCCAATCGGCATAAGTCGTTGTAGAAGGACATGACAATCATGGCTTTTCAAACCCGATAATCTACCATTTGTTGTGGTCACACATCTCGAGATATTTGCTGCATAGCCATCTGGAAACTTAATTGATTTCAAGAATTCACAAAAACCCTCTCTCTCCTTCGGAGACAATGTGTACATTGCCGGGGGCATCACATATTCACCATCGGCACGTTTTTGTATGTGCAATTCTTTTCTAATGCCCATGTCCTCCAAATCTCGACGAGCTTTTTCTGTGTCTTTGTTTTTCCTATCTATATTCAATAATGTTCCAAGGAACTGATCACATATATTTTTTTCGATGTGCATGACGTCTTGGTTGTGTCGGAGTTTTAGTTTCTTCCAGTACTGAAGCTCATAAAAGATGCTTTTTTTTGTCCAATTCAGTTCTTCAATGCTACGAGGTCTCTTCTTGTTGCTTTTATGCTTCCCAAACTTGGCAGTTGGCAAGCGATCTAGTTGCTCTAGTGTCTTCTCCACTGGTAACTCCAAGGATTTTATTTGGAGCTCAACCTTTCCATTAAAGGCCTTACTCTTTCGCCAATGGTGGTCCTCAGGCAAGTAACATCGATGGCCCGTGTACCCAATCTTACTTCTCAAACCTTGTGACAATGGATTATCATTACAATTTGGACATGCTAAATAACCTTTTGTACTCCAGCCAGACAAGTTACCATATGCAGGAAAGTCGTTTATGGTCCACATTATAGCTGCATGCATTTGAAAAGTCTATTTGCTGAAGGCATCATAAGTCAGTATACCATTTTCCCACAATTCATCCAACTCATCAATTAGCGGTCGCATGTAAACATCGATCTCTCTTCCAGGTGCTTGCGGTCCTGGAATAAGTAAGGACATCATGAAAAATGGCTCCTTCATGCACTTCCAGGATGGAAGGTTGTAGGGCATAAGTATTACAGGCCACATACTATAGGAGGTGCTCATGTTTCCAAAAGGATTGAATCCATCTGTGGCAAGCCCTAGTCTTACATTACGAGGCTCATATACGAACTCGGGATATTTTATATCAAAGTCCTTCCACTCTTGACAATCAGCAGGATGTCTCAATATTCCATCATCAACGCGCTTATCACTATGCCATCTCATATCCATAGCTGTCTTCCTAGACATGTACAATCTCTGTAACCTTGGAGTCAATTGGAAGTAACGCAAGACTTTATGAGGGATCTTCTTACCATTACCATCATTGACTTTGTATCTAGACTCTCCACATGTCGGACATTTTTCTAGATTTGCATTCTCTTTCCAAAATAGTGCACAATCATGCTGACAAGCATGGATGACCTCGAATCCCATGCCTAACTCACGTAGGAACTTCTTGGCTTCATAGATTGAACTTGGAACTAAATTATCTTCTGGTAAAAGATCTATCAATACCCCCATCAACATGTCAAATGACTTATTGCTCCACTTGCTCAATACCTTTACATGAAGCATTGTAATCACAAACTTCAAAAGAGTATACTTTTTGCAACCTGGATACACCTCACGCTGGGCAGCTTCCATCAGTTTTTCAATATTTTTTGCCTCTTCCCTCTGGACGGTATTAGCAACTTGTGCAGATCCGGATTTTCCCCAATCACGGTCCATGTAAGTCCCCTTGTAATAATCTTCCATTAATTCAGGGAGTTCATCCTCAACATCATCTTCATTACTTGCTATTTCATTATTACCATCATCATTGTCACCATCATCCAATACATAGGGGTTGTTATCAGGAACGGGTTCACCATGGTAGACCCAATGCTTGTAAGATAGCATCATCCCATGAAGGGTCAAATGATTTTTCACAACTTCACTGGTATACCAATCAACGTTCAAACACTTGTTACACGGGCACCGAATCTTACCATCTTGACCTGCATTCTCCATTGCAAACTCAACAAATGACCTAACCCCTTCACGATACTGCTCACTTAATCTCTGTCTAAACCCAATTAAGGTCATCCAACTCTTGTCCATAGCTGATTACATATAAGATCATATTAGAAAGAATGTGATCATATTAGATTACAAGTGTTATATATTAAGCCTCAAAGAAACAAAGGCTAAGATTTCAGTTCTAGGCAACTGATTGGAGCCTAATTAGTTTAGGATCTAGACTTGAAATGGCCTATGTAAAACCCTATATCAGAGCCAAATTATAAAGCATGCGGGCTAGGTCCATCCACTTGACAAATACATAATTTGAGTTTGAGATGTGCAAGTCCCAGTAATATATAAAAAAATATACATTTTTTATAATGATCACGAATATTATGACTAATAATCAAAAGCTCCCATTTTGCAGAAGGTCTAACCCATGTGTTGCCGTAATCCTCTTTATAGCTCATAAGCAAATGGCCATTAATGCAATTATTCTTCTAGGTTTAATATGTATAATTTAAAAAATGAGCAAAACTTAAGATATTAACCTTTTCAAAATTCACATTACGTTATATATATATTTATATTTAAATTTCCTACAATTAAATATGACATTACCGGATTCATATTTCTTCAATTTAAAATTTTCATTCATTTTACATTTAAATAGTAATAATGGCAATGCAGATCGGAATGTATAAAATTTAAATTATATAAAAAAAATTATGTACATCTTTGAAAATTGGTTTTATGACTTTAGATTTAGTAACTTATTAAGAGATGAGATGAACATTAATTTAACTTAACATGTTTTCTCAATTTTTCAATCTTAACATTGATTCAAAAATAATTGTAGGTTTATAATTTTACATCACTACTTACTTTTTAAATAAGTTTTTAGGTATGGAATTTTTTTAATGCTAAATACAATATAATTTTCTTTATATAAGTACTAGATTTATGTATTTTATATTTATTCTCTTTTCATTAATATTGGAATAGAATATATATATATTCTATTAAAAAGTTTTCTAAGCCCAGGCCATTTCTTTAGTAAACACATGACGAAAACAAAAAGAAATTATATCCATAGTCAATCGAATAATAAAAGCAATTAATAACCAATCAAACCCATGAACACCTAGTACTTTAGGATAAAAATATTGAATCTAAAAATAAGACACATGGATTGTAGATCCCCACGGTCGCCCATTAACCCTTTCCCAGATGAGTGTATTGGATCTATGATCAAGTGGGACAAGTGGGCCCACAAGGCTTGGCAACCATTACCAATTTAATGTGAGAAAAGCTAAGGTTGAATTTGGTTCTCTTCCCCAATTTACAGATTGATAGTGTGGGGATCTATGCATAAAGATTGTTGATCTCTTAGAAAGGGAATTTATCAAACCCAACTTCCAGATTTGAGGTTTCTAACACCTAATCAATTTTTTCCTTAATATGAGTAGATTTAGGACAGTTGGATAGTGGGCCATAGGGACCCTAATCACATACGAGTCCATCATGTTTAGGGTCGCCCATGTGTGGTCTAGTGGATGATCGGATTAGATCTTCCATCATGTGATCTTACTACATGAATCTATAAAAAAAAAAAACAACAACAACAACAACAAAAACGCTGGACTGAACATGAACAGAGATGCACAAGACGGTGGAAGTTTGAAAGTTGCAATCATGTTAAGGTTGGACGGTGAAAGATGCACAAGACGGTGGAAGGTTGGAAAGTGGAGGCAAATAGTGGAAACAACCTGTATGTGTTCTCCTCCTTTGCTACTATTGCACGTCCTCTTCTTCTTTGTTACTGTTGCACGTCTTCTTCTTATTTGCTACTGTTGCACAAGAAGAGATGGCTAGAAGAGATGGCTGCTCTTCCTCTTCTCTTGTATTAACGTATCTTCTTCTTGCCTTAAAATCTTGCTAGGTTTAAGGTGCTAGATTTTAAGGCTAAAAATAGAGGGAGAGGTTATTGGATCTAAGAAATATTATACTATATATAGAAAAACTAAGTGGGTTTATTATTCTTTTTTTTTCTATATAGAAGAGGGTGGTACAACTATTTGGGCTAGATTAATCCCCTTCACTACGTCAAAATTCGCAAAAAATGAGAGATTTTGCTCGTCACCCTATCCCTGTAGGAAGAAATCTTTAAGATTAAATTTCTGTAATTTGAGGGCCTCTAATCATCAGTAAAAAAAAAAAAGGGGATGTTTCTTCACTTCTCCCTCCCTTTGTTATTGCCCTGGACTCCTCTCCTCCTTTTCTCTCTCTGCTCCCTCTTTCCCTCTCCCAATTATGTTCATTCCTCTTAATCTTCTCCTCCCTGTCCCTCTTCAATTTATTACATTTTTGAAAATAAAGATTTAATAATTTAACTATGTCTCTTTTATGATTTATATAATTAAATGATAATATTAATTTATATTTTATTAAAAATTAATAACTTTTAATAAAAACATAAATTTTATTTTTCATGGCCTGCGTTGGGCATGAGCCTTGATGCGTTAGTAAAATTTTAAAAAAAGAATTGGACGTAAAGGTTTGAATAGTGCTGCTGGGCTTTGCGTAGTGGGTCAAGTTGGACCTGACCTGAAACAGGACCCGGTTTGGCACCCAGGTCCAGTTCATCGATCGTCTCCTTCACGCTGTCTTCTTCAATGGCGTTCTGTAACCGAAAACTGAAACCCTTCAAACATGGCTTCCGTTTCTCGGTAGCGGTGGACAGAGGACTGTTAAGGTAGTGAGTGGCAAAGGGCTCCTCCGTCGATCGCAGTGGCATCACTCCGGCGACGATGTTGGAAGGGGCGATCGCCGTGGCGCAACACCATCAGTCGGTTGCCCTGTTCTCCGTGTTCTTCTTCTCAGTCGACTGAGAAGCACAAACACAGCGCTTCATCTTCTTCTTTGTGGTCATTAACAAGTGAGGGCTGATCGATGGCCAAGATCACAGTCCTCTGCTCTGCCCATCAACAGAGCACTGAAACCAATTCGGTCTTCTCTGTCTTCTCCGACCAGGATCCAATGAAGAACCCGCTTTGCAATCCTTTTTTTCGATCGCTTAATATGTAATGTAAGTGCATGATCATTGAGAAAAACAATTATCTTATGAGAGAACACATCCCATCTTCAACTACAGAAACATCCCTGGTCTCTTTCCTTTTTTCTTTTGAGAAAACAGAACCCATCTACTGCAGTTAAGTGTCGTCCCTAGCCCATTCGTTTTTTTTTTCTTCTTTTCTGTTGATGTGCAATGAGCAGACCCAAACGACATTGAAGAAGATAGTAAGAAGGAACGTGCTTTTTCTTTAAACATGTTTGAATAAGATGTGTATGAGAAGCAGATCGTGTATAGACAAAGATGAGAAGACTGAAACTAAAAGAGGAGAGACATACATACCGATTTGTATTGGCTGTTCTTGGTGTCGATTGAGGGAAGAATGAGGAGTGATCTGGCTGTTCTTGGTGTCGATTGAGGGAAGAATGAGGAGAACCACTGTAACAACTGCAAACGTAAAAGATGAAAACGAGAGGAGCCCTAGATCCCGATCCTGCGTTCACTTAATCTTTATCCAAATTACGCGCCAAAGGGGAGATAAGTATGAGAGGGATTTTTTCTCCATACTTATTGGTAAGTTTTTTGGTAATTTTTTTTTAATCTTTTTGGTAAGTTTTTTCTTTAATCTTTTAGGTTAAAAATAACAAGTGTACAAAGCTATGGTTTTTAGTATAATAAACAAGTGCTTATTTTTTTTTATTAATAACTTTTCCCACATAACAATATGTGGTTTTTTTTTAATAAGAGTTGAGAACTGTGGGATATAATCAAGTACTAAATTAGTGTGGGATTTAACCCCTTTTGACGTAGTTCTTGTGCCCAAAAAAAAAAAAAGGGTAATATCACTTCCTCCTAACAAGCACTACAAAATTAAAATATTCGGACAGGTCTGCAATAATTGTCCAACCTTAACTTGTTTAGTTATCCTATTTTCCAATTTTATATTCAGTGCATGGACCGTTAAGCCTAGGTCTGACTTGTTCAACTATCTATATTGGAAATCAGTCCTAAGTTTCGAAATTAGTCCCTAGCCCCAATAGGAATTAATCTTAAAGTGAGGTGAATAGTCATATTAAAAGACAAAAAAAGAAAAGGAAGGAGATCAAACCTTACTATATATTGATTTAAATCTAAAAAAAAGTTTTATTATAAAAGAATCATTAAAATTTAACGCCATTGAATTATACGATAGTTTGAATCGCAAAAAATTATAAAATAAGAATATGACTTTAGATAATTAGGATGGGTCTTCACCAACGCACATAATACGTTGGCAATTAAGATGCGTCTTTACCAACGCACATTGTGCGTTGGTAATTAAGATTGATCTTTGCCAACGCACATAGTGTGTTGGCAATGTTGAGGGTGCCTTTTCCAACGCATCTATGTACGTTGCAAATAAGTCAAACCATTGCCAACATATTATTTATGTCGCCAAAGGGTAACATTTCGTTGCCAAAATCTTTACTGTTTTTAGGGGGAGTTTTTTTTTATAATCTTGACACCTTTTGCCAACACAGCCTTATTTGCGTTGGCAAAAGTATATAATTTTGTGACTTTTGCCAATGCATTGTTATTTTCGTTGGCAAAAGATAACGTTTAGCAACGCCTTTTGGATGACGTTGGTAAAAAGCGTTGGAGATTGCGCAATTTGTTGTAGTGAATAAACATTTAGAGTCATTCTAATCTAGTCAAATATTTTAAATTCTCCAACCATCGTGGCCCCGTATCAAACTTCTAAGAGAACAAAAAAAAACTCATCAGAACATTCAAAAGTCAATGTACCAAGTTTCCAAGAAAAATGTAGCAACAAAAACATCCATAGAAGATAAAGGGGAAAAGAAGAAACAGTATTAAAAAAAGATCTATCAAATGCTAGTTGTCCACAACATAGGTTTAAGTGTTACTATCACTGGTGATTTTCTCCTATGATCTGCACTCTGCAAAAGCGCGCATCCATGCCAATTGTCATACAGGACCCAATGAAATTCAGAAGTTATCAGACCCACTATCGGCCTGATAAAACACATTAGTGCATTTGTTGGATTAGATTTCACTTTTCATTATTAACATCATAACGCATATCAAACAATGGTAGCCGATATCAAGCTATACTTGTAGTAAGAATCAGCATATTCCTAATACCATGATTGAATCGAATGTCCACATATTCAGTATCAGTTCCTTAAAAACAATACATATAAGTCATAATTTGAAATCACCATGCTCCAAAACCACACAAATGGTTTTTTGAAGAAAAAAAGAGTAAATGTTAAGTTTATAAATTTGCACATTTATGCATCATTTTAGGATGAATTAAAAGTTTAAATATGTGAATTGCATCATTATTCATATAATTCCATCAATTCATGCATTTTCACTTAGGAACCTAAATTTTCATACATTTTTTGTATTAACTTAGAATTTTTGTATTTTTTCTCTGAAAAGTCTCAATTGGGGTAGAACTCTATCCGAATGGGTCCCGCCTCAATATGGGCTTGCCGGTCTTTTATTGGTTGAGTTAGAATGTGCAGGAAATGAAATTTGTAGGACCCACTTCTCTCTACATATGATGTTGGTCCCATTGCTTGAAGAATTTGGAATATCTACACCCTTAGAGTTCATCTACCTGTGGACCTCATCTGAAAATTAACTAAGACTTCTAGAAGCTCTTATCTCACCTTATTTGTACTAAGGAATCTACCTTTGATTGACTAATAAGTCAAAGCTACTACAGAGATAAAGTTCCTTGCAAATTAAAATTTAGAATCTAATCTTGCTTTTTTAAGGACAGCATATTTTAAAATGCCCATAACTTTCAAACCATAGGTCCGATAGGTACAAATGACCCAACATTGAAAAGTTTATTCAAATTAGGTATCTGTGGAGCCTAAGATTATGAAAATTAGAGCTAAATTTAGAAAGTTGTGAACCTAGAAAGTTTAATTTACATTTTTAAGCGAAATTGCAATTAAATCCACACTGTTGATAATCCCTTGCTGCACAATCTTTGTGGGAACTCTTCTGAATTAGCCAAGCCATTTAAAGGTTTCTAGAAGCTATCATCTCATTCAAATTAAAAAGGGTTAAGAGATTAACTTCATCAAAGAAGATAAAATAAATCTGTAGAAAAGTGTCTATGTTCGTATCTGTAAGAGACCTACAACCATATAAAGAAACCAAAAGGCAAGGATCATTCTATGGCTTTTCTCCTCCCACTTTGGACAACCTAACCTCCTCTCCCTCCCTTCTCCATCTCTTTTCCTTTCATTGTTTTCTGTTTTTATTTTTAGGGTATTTTTATAGCCTTGTTCAAAAACTTAGGTATATTAGAGCACTTTTGAGAGAATCATTATAAGGACTTAGTGATTTTAATGAAAATATTCTTAGAGTTCTTTTCAATAGTTGGCTAGATCTTTGGATTGGATCACACAAATGAAGCTAAGTAGATCTTTAATTTAATTTATGTGAATTTTCTATTCTTTTATTATCTTTTTAAATGAATACTCTATTAGAATAATTGATCTATCTTCATGCCAAAGGCAAACTTCTGATTGATATTCCTAATGAATTAATTTTAATTATTTATACTTATTTTGATAGATTATGCTTAGATTTGTGGTTGTCTTTGATAATCTATGCATAGTTTGATAAGTGATGTTTAGGATGTTCATTCCTTTATAAGGAAAATGAGGCCTTGGGTATTAATTTTGTTTATTTAATTAAAAGTTGGGTTTTGCAATAGTCAAATCGCTCGAATAAAAAATATTGTTTTGTTTCTGATCTGAGTAAAAATTGAAACAAAAAGCATAAATTAATTACATAAATTGGGTTTTTGAATAACTTGGTGGATTCTTACTGCTTTAATATGTTTCTTATCATTGTTATTAACTTTAGAAATTTATTTATTTTTTGATTTGCATATCACACATCTCTTTTATTATTATTATTATTATTCTTTTAAAAAATTAGATTTTTAATTAAAAAGTTCAAAAGTGCTCGATGTAACACTTCAACCCTAACCAAGCATGCTTAGTGATTAATTAAGTAAGTTTTTTCATTAATTACCATCGAATTAGGATGGATTTAACTTGTTTTGTCTTTGTGGGTTATGTTTAGGTCATGCATAGATAGTTGGGTTGAATTTAACCTTAACTAGGTAGTGAAAGCCCTTTTTCATAATTTTTTATTTTATGATAATTCTCATCATTCATGCATTATATTGACATCATCACATTTGTCGCATCAAGCATGTTAACTTTCATACTTGACTCGAATACAATTGAGCTTATTTGTGTTAGTTGGACCTTCATTTGACTTAAATTGTAATTACCTTAAGAAATAGGAACTTTCTTATAAACTCCAGAATGTTCTATATATATAAAGAGTCACTATTCCTAATTGATGTTTTATCTCTGTGATACTCCTTTTGCTTTAATACACATACGTTTTTTTCCTCTATCACAATTTTCTCCTCAAATCAAGAGAATTGATGTGCATGTATGTTTGAAGACTTCTATTAGCATCTCCAATATTTTCTATTCTACTAACAATTCAAGAAATGAAGAATTCAAGCTTTGTTTTCTTTTAATTGATCTATTAAGGTAAGACCTTCTTCCTCTCCACAAGATTTTGGCTTAAGCAGTGAAGAACACTTCTCTTACATACGCATCTCTTTCTTATTCCTGCATGCATATCAGTTTAGGTTTGAAATTTGGGGTGTCGTCTCAACTTGAGCCAAGAGTAAAAATAGTGGTTTGAATTCTAAATCAAGGCAAATATAAGCAAATTTTGGTTTAATACATGTTGGTATATTATAATTCTTGTAATTTCACTAAATGCATAGAATTCAGCCCTAATGTTCTTAGCTGTTTTAAACTCTACAATATGATAAAGGTCAGTATTCATAGAAGTATGAGTTAAAACAAAGAATGAATAAATGAAATTAGTAGGGAATACCTTTTGCAGCAGAAATTGGCTTCAGACGATTGAATGTGCTTTAGAAACTAAAGTTTACGGTTATGCCATAAGGTGTTACGGCTCATAGTCCAGAAAGCTGAAATTTTGAATTTTGTTCTACAACTAAGCTAGACATGTACCGTAAGATGTGTTATGGCAAAGCCATGGCTCAGTTGTAAGACATATAAGCCAAAGCCATAGAAGAGAATATAGTTAAACCATAAATGCAAATGAAAATTGAGATACCTACGGCTAAGCCATAGTGCAACTTACGGTTAAGCCGTAAGATGCCACAACTAAGCCTTAAGTCACCCACGGCTAAACCATAGTACAAGTTACGGCTAAGCCGTAAGTCGCCACGATTAAGCCATAAAACTATTGAAACTTAGAATTAAGTAGGTATTGTACAAGGCCATATAAGACCCTAGTTACTAGATCCTTTTTTCCTATTAACCAACCCAATAGAATAATGAAAGATCAAGAAAAGTCTTGTGGTTTGAGACTTATTTATGTGACGTTATCTATTTGTTAAGTACCTTCTCATGAGTGTTGGTTTAAGAGACTTCGATACACATTCCCCACACAATGTAACACCAAAAGAGATAACTATGTATCGGATAACTTAAAACTACATCATCATGCACGGTTAGAAACAATGGATAACTAAATTAAAGTTGGCTAGTAAAACTACCATGATTTTATTAAATTGAGTTACATGGCATATATGATGACTATTATTGTCTTCCACTCTTATGACTTAAATTGAAATGCTCATCATATGTATTGATTTCTACTCTTCCAATCATGATTTGAATTGAAATGATCATTATATGCATTGAATCTATTTAAAATATTTCTTGATATTATCTTGACATTGACATAGAATTGAGTATGAACGTCTTACACGAATGAATTGAATATATTGCATGGTTACTCAAGTTTAATAATATAACTAAAATCACAATGTCTGGCTCTACTCAGCCTTAGTCTTTTGATACCCGGCGGGGTTGACTTTAGTGTAGCACGAACGTTGCCACTACAGTGTGCTATTTTTGAGCTTTCAGACTCCATATACGAGAGACCCATTTGTACTTTGGCCGGGTCGATCGGGTTCTTAATGGATATATCCTTAGAGGGAGAATATGGCAAATGTAGTAGCCAATTAGTAAAGTATTTCCGTTATTTGACTCTTACAACATGCTTATTCAATTGCACGACATGCCCAGTATACTGAATTGACCTCCTTAATCACATGTTAATAATTCTTGTAGATATAATGCGTATTACTTTGATTGTGTTTATACTTTGCTGAATAATCTTATTCATTAGTTGGCTATAGTATTGCAGGTTAAGTTCCCGATTCCGATCTTACGAAGATCAAGAAGACTCCAGAGGAGACTTTTGGGAATCCCTCTGGCTAGATGAGTGGACAGCAGATCATCTCTGATTGATCCCTCATGGAGCGCATAAAGAGCATACTAGATTTCATTTTTGGAACTATTTCACTCTTGTATCCTAAACTCTATTTTCTCTTGTAAATACATGTTCCTTACAAATCATGCTCATATCATATCATAAATGTGTATAATAGTTTGGTTAAAATTATCTTGTTTCATGAATGTTTTGTTAGTGTCATAGTTAAGAGTGTTGTCAATTCTGTGACCCGAGTCAAGTCTAGTTCAAGGAAGATCAAGTTATAACTATGAAGATCAAACAAGATCAAAGAAGATCAAGATCCATTAAGTCCATCATCTAAAAGATCTTCATTGAGTGCTAAGGGATAAAGTAACATTGACCCCTAATATCTCTATAAATGGAAAAAGGTGTTTCAAAATATCCCTATTTTCAACTACGGCTTAGATCATGACTAAGCCAACAAAATTACAGCTCACTCTCCAGAGAATAGTTTTTGAAAATTTGATCTCCGGCTGGCATTACAGTTACACCATAAAAGGCTTACAGCTAAGCCATAGCATAATTTACGGCTACACCATAGAGTTTACGGGTCAGCTTCCACAGAGAAAGATTTTAGCTATAATGCCTACGGTTAATCTTACGGCTAAGTCGAAAGACCCTCACGGCTAAGACGTAGAATGTTTTACGGCTAAGACGCAAAGTTTACAGGCCACTTTTCAAAAGCAGTATTGGCAAATCTTAGCTGAGGTTGACCTACGGCTAAACTGTAAGGTGCTCATGGCTAAGCCGTAGAAGGATATACGGCTAAGCCGTATGCTTAGCCGTAAGAAGGAAAATCATTAAATCTGGGTCAAACTAGCTGTTGGATTGTGTCAGAGCATACGGCTAAGCTGTAGAAAAACTTTTTCTTAGCCGTAGATCTGACCATTGGAATTTCTCTTTACTTAAGAGAAGCAATCGTTTCCTCCAAATAAAGAGATCAATTTGAGAAAAATACCAATAGCATCTGAGCTCTTGCACCAGTAGTAAAATTTGTTTTAAAGCTCCAACTAACATCTTCTCTACTTAAAGTGATATTATTGTTATGAGAAGATTAGGTGTGCAATTAGGAAGCCTTAAATTCAAGCTGAGAAAACCCGGCCTTCCTAAAACCTAATAAAAGCCTCTTCCTTTGACTGAGCACTCATTTGAAGATCTTCATCACCAAGAAACAAGCTCAAGGTCAAAGTTTCGAGGTCTTCTTTCGAGCTTCAAGAACACCATTCAAAGATAAGGTATCTAGTTATTTGTTTAAGTATTCTTCCTAATTTTATTTCTCTGTTGTATATGGTGGAAGATAAACCACATCATCAAAAAATGTTGTAGTTAGTGGAATAGATCTAGGACCAACCACCTGATCAAAAATCTTGTTGGTGGAAGACAAACCACCGGATCAAAAATTGTTGCAGGAGGTGTTTTTGTGTAATTACCTTATATTTAGTGAAACGAAGAAAGATTGCTCTTAAGAGTGGATGTAGGTTTAGGACTAAACCACCATAAATTTCTGTGTTTTCATTTAATGTTTGTGATGGATGCTTTATAGTCTTATTCCCTTGTGTTGATTATCCTCTTTGTGCTATATCATCCTTGTTCTAATAGAATTTCTACAAACTGTAAGCACACACAGCTCTAAGCATCTTTCTTGATCATATTTGTGGATCCGTAATATTGATTGAGTCTTTAAATTACACTCTATAGTAGCCCAATATCTGGAAAGAATTTTAAATAGTTCTATTCACCCCCCTTTTAGGACTTAGTGTGATCTAGTTGTTGCACTTTCAATTGGTATCAGAGACAAGTTACTTCTTAAGGGTGTAACAGCCTGAAGTAGATCCTTTAGCTAGATTTATGATGAATCTTGACGGAAGCGCAGTTACCCAGCCCCCTCTCTTTGATGGAACAAACTATACCTTCTAGAAAGCTTGTATGACAGCATTTTTGAAATCTATGAACTAGGCTATTTGGGAGGCTGTAGAAAATGGCTAGACAAAACCCATTGGAGAAGTGACTTCAGATGGTGTCAAAACCACTAGACCATTGGATCCTGTAAAATGGTCTGCTGAACAGAAAACCCTTAGACAAAACAATGCTAGAGATTACAATGCCATAGTGTGTGCCATGAATCAAGAAGAGCTCAAAAAGATCATGACAACCACTAATGCAAAACAGGCCTGGAGAATTCTTGAAGTTACTTATGAGGGTACTTCTGTAGTCAAAAGATCTAAACTTCAAATGCTCACAAGTCAATTTGAAAATATTCGCATAGAAGAAAATGAGATGTTTATAGAGTTTTATACAAAGCTCATGAAAATTGTGAATGAAATGTGGGCTCTAGGAGAAACTCTTCTTGAAGGAAAAATTTGTAGTAAAATCTTGACATCACTTCTGGAAAGATTCCATCCCAAGGTAACCTTTATAGAAGAACACAAGGATTCAAAACAAATGAAAATTGAAGATTTAGTGGGATCCCTTCAGACCTTTGAACTAAAATTCAACAATGACAAAAAGAAATCAATTACTCTAATCACTTCTCATATCACCTCTTCTTTTAAAAAAGATATAGGAATAACTAGTGATGACAAGAATGAAGATGTAGCTCTTTTAGCTAAAAGATTTTTGAAACAATTTAAGAAGAAGAAAGTCAAAAATTATAAAAATGAGGTCAATAATGATAAATACAAAGGTCGATCAAGTTCCTTCCTTAGAATTAAGTCTAAGGAGCCCATGTGTTACAGATGTAAGAAATATGAACACATATCCACCGATTGTCCACAAAAGAAAAAATACAAAAAGAAGAATCTAGTAACCACTTGGAATAATTCATCTGAATCAGATTCAGAATCAGATGAATCTCATCAAAATGAACTAGACAAATATACAATTCTGATGGCTACTACTACAACATTCAACTTTTCTGAGGAAATGATAAAATCTGAAATATCACATGAAGAAACCTCTGGAAGTGAGTTAGAAAGTAAATGTGAAATT
Source organism: Sextonia rubra (assembly GCA_037013555.1). Taxonomy (NCBI): domain Eukaryota; kingdom Viridiplantae; phylum Streptophyta; class Magnoliopsida; order Laurales; family Lauraceae; genus Sextonia; species Sextonia rubra. Next base: position 19,193,953 of record JASUAD010000012.1, read on the forward strand.
TTAGGTGATGAGGATAATGACAACACAATGGATTCCTATGAACTACTTTATGAGGGAACTTACAAACTAGTTAAAACTGTAAGTAAGCAACAAAATAAAATTAAAATTTAAAAGAAAAGGTTGATAGTATTAATGATGAAAGGGAGAGATTAATCAAAGAACTTGAAAGAGTAAAAGCCCAATTATCAATAGAAATAGAAAATGTAATCAAATTAAGAGAAAATGAAAAAACACTTTGGAGGATAAAAGATGAAAATAATGTTCTTCGCAATGAAGTGGCTGATTTGAAATGATATAAAAAAAAGTATGAGTACAAGTTTACGCAAAATGATGAGAAGTGCATAAAACTATTCAAACTTGGGAAATCTTATAAGGACATGACCGGCCTTGGATATAACAAAGATGTTAATCAATCTCCATGTTCCGAAGCTATTTTCGTCAAAAGTGTACTAGAGAAGGAAGATACCAGTGTTAAAAACATTTTGGATAGAGCTTCTACGAGTACTCATACTATTTCATCAAATGTCATTTGTCACAATTGTAGAGAAAAAGGTCATTTCAAAGTAGAGTGCAAGTTGAGAAAAATTCATCACAACATAATTCCAAAGAGTGAGAAAAACACTTCTAAGAAAGTTGAACTTGAAAATAGAATGTTAAAGTCTCAAATAAAAATTAAAGCAAATTACTATAACAAATTCCTTTTGAATCAAAAGATGAATAACCTGCTAAAAGAAGTTTAGAAGTTAATAAAACAATTTGAAATATACAAAAGAGACAAGGCAAGAATTGAATATAACACTCTTGTTCCCCAACATAAAACATATTAGGTAAAACATCAAAAGACTGTTGGGATCCCCACTATTAGAGCATCTAGGTGGATACTTAAGAGCAAGAATCTAGTGGTCTACACAGCTTTTAAAGCCACAGATCAAGCAAGATGGTATCTAGACAGTGGATGCTCAAGACATATGATAGATAATAAATCATATTTTTCTAAGATGATTGAGTTTGATAGAGGCACTGTTACTTTTGGAGATGGTAGTACTGCCAAAATTATTGGTAAGGGAACTTTAAATGCTCCAAACCTACCAACTTTTGAGAATGTATTGTGTGTTGATGGCTTGAAACATAATTTACTTAGCATATCTCAAATTTGTAATAAAAATTATACTGTCCATTTTAGTAGTCAAGGTTGTAAGATCTCAAAGAATGGAAAGATAATCTTGAGAGGTCTTAGAACTACCGACAACTGCTATGTGGTTGGAAAATCGAATTCTTCATCTTCCACCTCTTGCTTACGAACTAATACTAATGAAGCTAAGCTGTGGCATCAAAGACTTGGGCATGTAAACTATAGGGACTTATTCTAGCTAAACAAATATATTGAAGGACTGCCCAATATCAGTAGACAAGAAAAATAATTTGTGGAGAATACCAACAAAGAAAACAAATTAAAAGTGCCCATAAAAATGTGAATGCTATGAAAACTTCCTGACCTCTAGAACTTATTTATATGGACCTGATTGGACCAACAAAAAGAGAGAGTAGAGGTAAGAAAAGGTATTTTCTTATTATGATAGATGACTACACCAGATTCACTTGGGTTGCATTCTTGAGAGAAAAATCTGAAGCCTTTGGAGAATTTAAAAGGATAGTGAAACAAATTCAAATTGATAAAGGCACTTCAGTAACCTGAATCCGAAGTGATCATGGTGGAGAATTTGAAAAATGATCAGTTTGACAAATTCTGTGAAAAATATGGCATTCACCATGAATATTCAGTACCTAAAACTCCACAACAAAATGGAGTAGCTAAAAGCAAGAATCGAGTTCTTCAAGACATGGCCACAGTCATGCTTCGTACTAAAAATCTTCCTAGAGACTTGTGGGCTGAAGCATTAAATACTAGTCACTACATCATTAACCGAGTCTATCTTAGGACTAGTAAAAATTAGATAGCATATGAACTATGGTATGGAAAGAAACCAAATGTCAAATATTTTAAGGTCTTTTGAAGCAAGTGTTATATTCTGAAAGATAGAGAGCAGCTGAATAAATTTGACTCGAAAAGTGATGAAGGAATATTTTTAGGCTATTCGACATGGAGTCGGGCCAATCGAGTTCTAAATCTAAGAATTGGAGTCATTCAAGAGTCAATAGATGTTATCATAAATGATGAATCCTTAGTATCAGATGATGTTACTGATGTGGAAGCCTTTGGAGAGTGAACCTACACAATCCATGGTCAAAACTGATACACCTGCTTCCACTGAAAATTTTGTTAATATAAAGGATCATCCTATAGACCAGATTATTGGTGATCTTTTATCAAGTGTAAAGACTAGGAAACAATTGGAGATTATTATGAGTCATCTATGATGTACCTCTATATTAGAACCTACTTACGTTGATGAAGCTTTTTCTGATGATGATTAAATAAATTCAATGCAAGAAGAATTGAATCAATTTACAAGAAGTGACGTTTGGTATTTAGTTCTAAGACCAGAGGATAAAAATGTGATAGGTACTAAATGGATCTTCAAAAATAAACTTGATGAAAATCGTGTCATTGTTAGAAACAAAGCAAGATTGGTAGCATAAGGATACTCTCAAATTAAAGGTATTGACTTTAATAAAACCTTTGCTCTAGTTGCTCATTTGGAATATATTAGGATTTTGTTATCTACAGGTTGCTTCTTAAAGTTTAAATTGTATTAAATGGATGTCAAAAGTGCCTTCTTGAATGGAATTTTGAATGAAGAATGTATGTTGAACAACCTAAAGGTTTTATAAACTCAAAATGCCCTCATCATGTATTTAGATTAAAGAAAGCTCTTTATGGTCTTAAGCAAGCACCACGTGCTTGGTACAAAAGATTGACAAAGTTCCTGTTAGAGAATGATTTTCAAAGAGGTAGTGTTGATGAAAACACTATTCATCCAAAAGACAAGGAATTCTATTTTAATAGCTCAAATATATGTAGATGATATCATTTTTTGTTCTACTTGTGATGAATTGGTTGCTCAGTTTGTAAATCTAATGCAATTTGAATTTTAAATGAGTATGGTTAGGGAACTGAACTTCTTCTTAGGTCTTCAAGCCAAATAATTACATGATGGTATCTTCATTTCCCAGTCTAAGTATGCAAAGGAACTGGTAAAACATTTTGGTCTAATTGCCGGGAAACATGTCAATACCCCCATGAGTACAACAATTAAACTTATTAAGGATGCTAATGGTAAAGGGGTTGACTCAAGTTTATACAGAAGTATGATTAGTAGCTTGTTATACCTGACCACAAGCAGGCCAAACATAGCCTTTAGTGTAGGAGCTTGTGTACGATATCAATCTGATCCAAAAGAATCCCATCTGATTGCTATAAAAAGAATCATCAAGTATATTGCAGATACAACTAAATATGGTCTGCGGTATCCTCATGACTTATCATCTTCCATTGCTGGATACTCAGATGTAGATTGGGCATGAAACCTAGATGATAGAAAATCCACAAGTGGCAGCTGTTTTATGTTGGAAATTGTCTAGTAGCCTGGCACAGTAAAAAACAGAATTCCACATCTCTTTCCACTGCAGAGGCTGAATACATTGCCGCCAAAAACTGCTGCTCTTAACTTCTGTAGATGAAGCAGATGCTTATGGACTATGGCATTGAGCAAGGAACAATGAGTTTGTATTGTGATAACACTAGTGCCATACATATTTCTAAAAATCCGATCCAACACTCTCACACAAGATATATTGATATTCGACATCATTTCATTAGGGAATTGGTCGAAGAAGAAACCATTGTGCTTGAATATATTCAGACTGAACATCAACTTGCAGACATCTTGATCAAACCCATAGATGCCTTAAAATTTGTAAATTTGAGAAACTCTATTAGTGTTTGCTGTTTGGAATAATTTATTTTTTTTCAACTAAAGTTTTATGCACTGACAGGATCTACGGCTAAACCGTAGTTCATTTTACGGCGAAGCCATAGCATCTTATACGGTTAACCCATATTTACGCATGATTTTACCCTACGACTCAACTATAAGGGTTTACGGCTAAGCCGTACAGTCAAATGCCTTCCCTTGTTCTTTGTGCCAAATTTGTATTTAAGCCTGCCATCTTCTTTTTATTTCTCATTATGTGCCTGAACCATCTGCATTTGCCCTAGTTTTTCTTTTTTTGTTCTTTTCCTCTTCATTTCGTCCTCTGGCTCTCATCATCAAGGTATATCTCTCTTTTCTTCCCTCTGTCATGTCTATCTCTCCTTTCTCTTTGTTCTTCCTTGATTCAGTTCTCTTCCTTGTTCTCTCCTCTTCTGTGCACTTTTTTTTTGTTACTATTCATTGTGTAGGTAGTGTGTGTAAGGTCCCGAATCCCACTAATCTTGATTTACGTTAATTAAGCTCGTTCTATATTAATTGAACTCCATTAAGGATAATTTAATCAAAAAATTATCGGGTTTGGGCCTTGAATAGGGAGTTAGGCGGAGTTCAGCTCCACTTTAGTAGTTAAGGGCCTTTTCGTAATTTGTCCTTACACCTTTTGGACACCTCATCCATTTCTTTTCTTGTAACTTTTCGCATGGATCATCTTTCGTGTTGGGTCCGACTTGATCCGGACATATCTTGGTCCAATTGAGGTGCATTTGGCCTAAACTGAAATTTCTTTAAACGTATGGTCTTGCATGTAACTTCCAGAGAAATTCATGTTTAAATGGGAGCTCAACGTATCTTGCTCTTTTCTTTTCGTACAACTGTTGGAGCTCTCCCTTATCTTCAGTTTCTCTTCATTCCTCTTCCCCTAGAGGCGCTACCACGACTGGTAAGGGGTCGTGCATGTGTTAGGAAACGTCTCCACTGATTTCCTTCTCCCTTGGGTACCTCTTTTCTGAAATCTACAGCAGTATAAGGTGAGGGGTTGTTTTCATTTCATCCTTTAGGTTATTAGGGCCATAAGGACTCCACCACATGACATGCATGTGAACTTAAACCCCATTTTCCTCTTTGCATGTTCTATTGTAGAGAACCCATTTCGAGTTGGAGTTTTCCCTCTACCCACACAACAAAAAGAGTTAAAAAGGGGCTGAACACTGGTAACAAGGCAAGTACTTGAGCTTATATGCACTACATGTGTGATTTATTCATTGCATGTTGAGTTAGCTCTTCCAATTTTTCCAACTGTAGTCTCTTCTTAATGGATGTGTGTGAATCAAGTTGTTACTTGGGTGCCAGTGGGGTATGAATTAAGTGGGAATGGTAAAAATGGGAATAGAGGGTGTGGGAGTACAGAACACCTTAATTGGAGACTACTAGTAAGTCATAGAACATATAGGTTCTGTACTGACTGAAATCGGAATTGAGCTACAGAACTGTATCCAGGTTTCTGAAGCTTAGGTGAAGCTACGACTAAGCCGTGAGCACTTACGGCTCAAGGTCCAAAGAGCAACAAAACCCAATTTTGTACTACGGCGTAGCCGTAGTTGTGGATTTTACTACGGCTAAGCCGTATCTAGCCCGTACCCAAGCCGTAGGTCTTCCTACGGCGAGCTTTCTAGAGAGCTCATGGAAGCCAGTTTCTTCTACGATTTGCACACGGCTGCACCGTGGAATACACTACGGCTAAACCGTAACCTCCCCGTACCCTAGCCGTAGGCTTAGCACGGCTAAGCCGTAGACCAACATACGGTTGGGTCGGAAATGCGCCTGAATGACTTATGAATGACTTATGAATGAGCTTCCAATAGCAAGTCATGGATGTTGGCATAAGAAGATGTCCCTTATGCCTATAAGGCAATACCAAGACACGGTAACACAACGACGCCGGATTTCTTATGAGTACGTCGTGTTGAATGTTCTTGGGAATCATAGGCCAATTAATATAGGATGAGTAATAATATCACAATCCGAATGCATGCATCTTGCTACAACACCCCACCTTCAACATGAACTACTTCCTTTAGCAAAACCCTGAGGCAATTCAGACCTGAGCTTCTAATGAGTGCGTGTCTGACAAACCAGAGCTTCTAATGAGTGCGAGCTTGTTAGCCAAGGGTATGATATGACTGATACGATTAGATATGAGTCGGCACCACTCAGCTTACGCCCTTTTGGGTATATGTTATGTATGTCACCACTGCAGTAGGTTTACAAAGGAGTAGTCGGCACTCCTCGGGAAGCTAGTTTGATCCCCTAGCGACCCATATGATATGTATACTCCCTTTTGAGAGAATAGAGCATCGTGGTTGCCAATCAGTATGTATGACATTTGAGTTGTAATTTCTCACTCATGCATCGTGTTCAGTGATTGTTCTTATTGATATATTATGTTATACTTGTTTCATATGTCTCAGTATTTGCTTAACCGTCATGTTAACAGTGTTACCCTTGGTATTGCAGGTCCAGCACCCGGTCCCAACGCGGACACTGACGCACCCCCGGAGGGTACCCCAACGGTACCTCGGGGTGTAAATGAGTGGACGGATGGCGACGTCTATTACTAGCCATCCTACGGAGCACGTGAATTCTTGGGATGTTACGCTTGGACCTTTTGTATCGAACTCTTAAGTAGTATTCTTGGAATGTACTTAAAAGACTTTAACACTATCATATGTATATATATGTTTACTTTTGAAAGTTAACAGACTATGAACTTCATGTGCGCTTGATAATTACTGAGTATTTCGCAGGATTTCGCTTATGATCAGTTATGTTTGTACATGTGTTAGTTTACCTCACACGTTCCTGTGGAACCTCCCTTGTAGGAATTCGTGCATAATTCTTCAGGGCATGGATTTCTACAGGATTACGTATCCATGCCCTGGGGGCCCACTCAAATCCCCAAATTTCCGGGATCGAGGCGTGACAGTGTGCTTATCTCTCGTGGCATTTTGGATTATGGTTTGGTTGTGGTTGTGTTTTTTATTCTTGTTGATTGGTTCTATCATTATGCCTTAGAGAACCAAATGTCACGACCCGAGCCCAGGGTTCGGGGGTTAGCAAAAGCCAAACCTAATGACACACGTACTCCCGTGCATGCACACGTAGACCGAGTCTAAATGCACACACACAAGGGAACATTCACACGTGCCAAGCAAGTACGCGGAAGCTGTAAATATCAGAAACACAAACTAACAGTACAAGAAAAAGGATACCAAGAACAAACTGACATAATTACATATATGAACGTCTTACAAAAAGAACAAAAGAATATATACAATAATGACATGTCATGTTAAATACAAGTCTGGACATCCACAAAATAAGACTCCAATGATGCATGCCAAGAACGCTCTCCCATGGAGTGATCACATCCACTCCTCTAGGCCTGATGGGGCCCCGGGGGTCTCATCTGGAGCCTGGCCGACCTGCGAGGGTTCGGCAAGGGGATCTGGGCCTGCAACACCAAAAACAACTGTGAATACGAAGATTCAGCAAAGTATAAACCATAGCAAGTTAACACACGCTGTGTCTAATAGAATAAAGAACATCATGTGATTAAAGAAAGCATTTTCGTATACTAGGCTGTCATGCAAGAAAGAAATATGCTGAGTAAATCAATGAATACATGCTGTGTACATACTAGTGGCTACTACATTACCATATGCTCCCAAAAGAGGGATCTTATAACATGCAAAGAACACCATTGTCCGGGCCAGGGTACAATAGGTCTCGGTTTCCTGGGGTCCGGTTCCCCAAGACATATCCATACTGCAGCAGGCCATATAAACTATACCAAATTCACCCCGTCGGGATCCTAAGGCTGAGGCTAAGTAGTGCCTGACCGTACAAAGTTAATCATGGAAACCTCGAGTCGATCGTGACAACATATCATACGTGCATATCTGTGAGTGAACATACCATACATGCATACTCAAGGTAAAGAATCACAAAGTGAAAGTAACGAAACATACGTAATCAGGTGGAGTGTTGAGATCAATGATCGAATGCAATATGTTATGCAACAAATCATGCGAAATCGAATCATCTTAAGTTACAAACCAGTTCTAATCTAATTATCCGGTGTTTCTAACCGTGCATGATGATGTAGTTTTAAGTTATTCGATGCACCGTTGTCTAGTGTTGCCTTGAATCGGGCGGTGCACGAAGTCCCTTAAACCAACACCCATGGGGAGGTGCTTAACATCCGGATAACGAACCTGAATGATTCGCAGCCCTCGAGATCATTCACGCGTTGTATCATATTCCGTTGGGCAGGTCTAGGTGTCCTACATTCTATCATGAAGGCCATATCGGTCTTTTCTTTACACCTATCCTTGTTTTTCTTTCATTAGTCTAGTGTGAATACGGCTTAGCCGTGTGTGTGCTACGGCTTAGCCGTGTGTGGTTTACGGCTTAGCCGTGGCTGGGCCGTAGAAGGTTGGTCAATTGCTGACTTTCAGTTATTCCAGAAAATGCACCCTGTATTGATCTACGGCTGGGCCACGGCTGAGCTTCGGCTTAGCCGTAGGGCAATCCACGGCTTAGCCGTGCCCTAGCCGTAGAGGAAAACTGGGTCTTTCTCCTCTCTGGATTGTGAGCCGTAGGTGCTATACGGCTTAGCCGTACCTGCACGAATTCAAATTTCCTGAAACCCATACAGAATGTCTGGGAAGCATCAGAATTGCAATTTATCAATGGGAATAGACAAGTACTGACTCAATGAGTATCAAAAGGGCTGTAAACACGTGTTTCCATAGCAAATTCAAGTAAATTAACCAAAATCAAAAGCATACCAACATGGGTTCTCCAAGTTATGGTTATACTTGCCTTAAATTGGAATTCAATTGCACAATGGGAGCCCTTGGATCCAAACACAACCTAATGCAAATCAAACCACATGCATGCATGAGAATTGGAAGGAAATCCAAAACACACAGACACACCATGCAAAGGAACAAGAAGGAGAAGAACTAGAGAAAGGAGATGAGAAGAATGGAAGGGAATCCACTCACCTCACATGCAAGACCCACCTTCCTCTTGATCGATGGAGAAGAGGAATTCAAGTGAAGAAGAGACTCCACGTGCAGTGCAGGAAAATTGAGAGAAAACGAGAGAGAAAACCAACTTGTCGATGGGTGAGAGTATATATATATGTAATGGGTTGATCAAAGTACAATAAGGGCCAAGTTAAAAGTGTATTTTCAGTTTGAGTCAAATCAAGGTCCAATCGAATCACACGACCTCGGTTGCAAATGACGTAGTTACGAAAGTTAACGAGCTCAACGAAAGACACGTGTTGACATCAAGATGATGCAAAAATGACCATGTCTAAGAAAAGCTAAAATTACGAAAAAGGGCTTGGTCTACTTAATCCAGGTCAAACTCAACCCAACTACCTATCCATGACCCGTAATGAAAAGAAAACACAAACAAAACACGATTAGGAACGAAAACAAGATTAACTAACTGCTAAACGAGGTCAAGCTGGGTCGGAGTGTTACACCAAAAATGCTTACCCCTTTAGTAAGAGGCCTAGATCTTCTGGTAGTTCATCTGGACCTAGACAAGACTCTCCACCCTCGCCTAGGGTTCTGGTTCCAAGGGAACCTACTCAAGAAAGGTCATTTTCTACTTGTCCCATTACTGTTAAGCGTAGTGTTAATCTTCTTACCATTCAGAAGTATAAGGTTTATTCACTTCTTTCCACGATTGGGTGGGAAAATATCATCAAATGGGGAGGTCTTGCTTACCCATCTATTGTTCGGACTATGTATGCATCTATTAGGGAAGCATCTCTAAACTCTCTATCTTTTGAGGTTGAATTCACTGATGGCACCAATGTTATCACTCTTGTCATCCTTTCTGCCTTTTTATGTGCTCCTCTCTTTGATGTGCCTCATTCAGTCAACAAGGATTCTCTTTCAGAGGATGAGAAGCACACTGCTACTATAGCCTTCTGCGAGCAAGCCACTCCTTGGAAAGATAAAGGTTTTCTCCCTATTGCATCATTACTTCCCCAATACCGGATTTTGCATGCAATCTTCACATGTAATATCTATCCTCGTAAGGGAAATTTCTCAGACTTGACCCCATTCATGACTAATGTACTCTATTGTATCCATATGGGTGTCTAAGTATGCCTTCCATCCCTCATTTGTCCCACCATCATTCGCTTTTGGCAATCTCCCGATAAGAGCATTAATGCTTGTTTGTTTGGGTATCTCATGACCCGCCTTGCATCTCAATGTGGGTCGATTTGCCCACTAATGAAGCTCTTGAGTCTCACCCCATTTTTGGGACCATTAACATTCAAAATATGCAGTTCTCCAAGTAGCAGGCAGCCAATCCCTGCTATCCTGATTGTGGGGATGAAGAAGACTCTCCGAAGGCACCCCCCTCCCCCAGTTCACACTCCTAGCTCACCTGATTAGCCTCCTTCTCCGGCTTTCTCCTCCAAGTCGCTTGAAGCTCGGCTGGCTGCTATTGAACAGCGGCAAACAAAGATGGGGAAACTCTTAAAGAAGTCCTTTCAGTATCCCTCCAAGATCACCAAAAGTTGCAGGAGAAAGGATGTCGAGATCCCTTCCCCCTCTCCTTCTTTAGACTGATGTTCTATTAACTGTTTGCGTTTAGTTATAGCTTTTGTTTCTGGAAGAGCTGCACTATTTATGTGTTTTTGGCTATGTTGTTGACCGTGTTCCGCACATTACATATTTTCTTTGTTGAATAGTTGCCTCCCTATGTGTGCCCTCCTTTTCCTGCATTTCTTTATGTGTTATGGCAGTGGTGTTTCTCTTATTTTACTATTTCTCTGTCAATTTTGTGCCAAAAAGGGGGAGACTACTAACTTTAGGGGAACCTCTCAATTCCCACCTTTATAGTGCATTGTGCTCAAAGTCTTTTGTAGGCAACTTATTTTACAAGATCAAGCAACATCTTAAGGCGAGTTTTAGACTTACTGAAATTTCAAAAACTTGTAGTTCTTGGTTGTATAAGGAGTGGTCAATGTTGTAATAGGGAAATTATGCATAGTGTATTGTTTTAAAATGTTGTATTCCCTTCATTGTATGTAATTTTGTCACGAAATTGATAAATGGGGAGATTGTTAGTGTCATAGTAAGAGTGTTGTTAATTCCGTGACCCAAGTCAAGTCTAGTTCAAGGAAGATCAAGTTACATCTATAAAGATCAAGCAAGATCAAGCAAGACCAAGATCCATCAAGTCCATCATCTAAAAGATCTTCATTAAGTGATAAGGGATGAGGTAACATTGACCCCTAATGTCCCTAGAAATAGAATGGTAAAAGGTGTTTCAAAATATCCCTATTTTCAACTATGGCTTGGATCACGGCTAAGCCGATAAAATTACGGCTCACTCTCTAAAGAACAGTTTTTGAAATTTTGATCTATGGCTGGCCTTATGGCTACACTGTAAAAGGCTTACGGCTAAGCCGTAGCATGATTTACGGCCACACTGTAGAGTTTACAGGTCATCTTCCATAGAGAGAGATTTTGGCCATGATGCCTACGGTTGATCTTACTGCTAAGCCGAAAGACCCTCATAGCTAAGCCATAGAATGTTTTACGACTAAGATGTAAAGTTTATGAGCCACTTTCCATATAGCAGTATTGGCGAATTTTAGCTTATGACTGACCTACGGCTAAGCCGTAAGGTGCTCACGGCTAAGTCGTAGAAGAATTTACGGCTAAGCCGTATGCTTAATCGTAAGAAGGAAAATCATTGAATCTGGGTCAAACTAACCGTTGGATTATGTCAAAGCATACGGCTAAGCCGTAGACTAACTTTTGCTTAACCGTTGATTTGACCGTTGGAATTTCTTTCTATTTAAGAGAAGCAATCATTTCCTCCATATACAGAGATCAATTTGAGAAAAATAACAATAGCATTTGAGCTCTTGCACCAGTAGTAAAATTTGTTCTAAAGCTCCAACTACCATCTTCTTTACTTAAAGTGATATTATTGTTCTAAGAAGATTAGGTGTGCAACTAGGAAGCCTTAAATTCAAGTTGAGAAAAGCTCGGCCTTCCTAAAACCCAATAAAAACCTCTTCCTTTGGTTGAGCACTCATTTGAAGATCTTCATCACCAAAGAATAAGCTTAAGAGGTCAAAGTTTGGAGGTCTTCTTTCGAGCTTCAAGAACACCATTCAAAGTTAAGGTATCTAGTTATTTATCTGGGTATTCTTTCTAATTTTATTTCTCTACTGTTTATGGTGGAAGGTAAACCACCGCATCAAAAAGTATTATAGTTGGTGGAATAGATCTAGGATCAACCACCTGATCAAAAAATCCTATTGATGGAAGACAAACCATTGGATCAAAAATTGTTGTAGGAGGTGTTCTTGTATAATTACCTTATATTCAGTGGAATGAAAAGAGATTGCTCTTGAAAGTGGATATAAGTCTGGGACCGAACCACTATAAATTTCTGTGTTTTCACTTAATGTTTGTGATAAATGCTTTATTGTCTTATTCGCTTGTCTTGATTATCTTATTTGTGCTATATCATCACTATTCTAGTAGAAGTTCTACACACTGTAAGCACACACAACTTTGAGCATCTTTCTTGATCATACTTGTGGATCTGTAATATTGATTGAGTCTTTAAATTGCACTCTATAGTACCCCAATATCTGGAAAGAGTTTTAAATAGTCATATTCAACTCCCCTCTAGGACTTGGTGTGATCTAGTTATTGCACTTTTATGTCATCGGAAGCTTCCGCTTTTGAATGCTTGGACAAATGTCCATTATAAGGATCTCACCTATGTAAGTAATGTGTCTCTCTCTTGTGTGATTCTACTTAGACTCGAGTTAGGGTGTGTATTACACAGGCGTATGTATGTCACTATTTGGGGCTAATCCTCATATCCGAATTTTGGGCTCGGGTTATGACACTCCCTGTGAGATTGACCTGTGTTTACCACTGTCTCAACAAGACAACTGCATACTTGCAGTTATTATGAGATTGCAAATAAATTCCACATTAACAAACAAACAAACAAATAGATAACATAAATGAGAGTTAAATTGATTGAAGATTTTTAGATAACATATACTATCATAATAGATGCTCCTTTCATTTGTGTGTTAGAAACATCCTTCACATACAATGAAATCCAAAATCCAAAACAACAAAATGTCTTTGATTCAGGTAACCTAAAGAAAGAAACACAGTTATAGATATTTTGTAGCAATAGACATACCATACTATCATTAAGTTCTAGAACAGTGTCCTATGATTTATAGCCTTCAGTTGCCGAATCATGATCCTTTTATAAACCAAATATTGTCCATATAAAATGTCTGACTTGAGAAATAGCTCATTCACAGGATGCTATGTTCTTCTTCATAGGACTATCCAGCTAACCTTTTTTTTTTTTTATCATTGAAGATCAACATTCAATGAGAGTTATGTACATTTCTCATATGGACAATGGAAAAGGAAAATGAGTAGACACTAATAAGTGAGGACTACTCATAATTTAACTAATAAATTGATAATGTGATAATCCCTTAGTAGCTCTGTTAATTAATCAACCCGGCCTACCATTATCATAATGCAATTCATCATATGCATGGAGAAAAGGAGAAGGTGCAAAAACTTTATTATTTAGTCCATTAATCATACCCCACCCTTGCCATCAACATTAACATATTATGATTTGGTGACTTTATTATTATTAATGTAACATTTTCATCATATAGTTACTGTGCATAAATAAAACCTAATAAATTTAAATTTTCATTATACAATTGGTGTGCATAAACTCAACCAAATAAAAACTCATTTCATTCTAAGAAGAAAACATGCATGCATAATAGAAATCAGATCATGTATGAAAGACCCAAAAATTAGAACAAAAACATCTACACCAAACATCAAATAATCATGAAATTTATATAATATGAACTAATAAAATGAATACTTTGCCACAAATATATTCATTACAAATAACAAAATCCACAATTACAATAAAATCACATAAACTCAACATGTTTGTGGTTACTCAACAAAAAAACAGAGACAAGTGATCTATGAATCAATCTGATCAAAGTTTAAGAGGATCATTATTTAGAATCATACATATGCATAACAATTAATTTAGGGATAAAAAAGTGATATCACACAAGTAAAGATGAAATGCAGCAAAAACAAATTTGAAAGAGAAAGGAGAGAATTAGAAACCTATGAATCGGTTTGAAGATATCTTGAAAGAGATGACAGATAAAAAAATAGATCTTTGGGCCAAAACCTTCTCGTTAGGGTTCTTTTCGATTCTAAGGAGTTGTCGAAAGTGAAAAATCACATTAGTTTTGTAAGTTTTAGAAAGAAAATAAGTAATAGCTCATGTAGAGGAATAAGAATGTGTAGAAGGCAAAAGGTCCCTATGGTGGCATAAAAAGTGGAATATGGGGAGAAAGAGCCATAAGGTAAAGAAATTAAGTGGCAAGTAAATGGCAATGACGTGAGGAGAGATGGAGAATGTTGGAGAAGTTACAATGCTGAGAGCGTGTGGAGTTAAGAGATGAGTGTATTATTGCAGTAAATTATTACATGGTCAGAAAAATATTAGAAAGTCAAAATCAATTGGAAGTTGGCAACTGAAATTGGCAATTTGATTCTATTCATTTCATATATGATAAATAGCGAAATATGCCCATGCTTAGCACAAACAATATAATTCATAATATAGAAAATATACAAACAAATTTTAAATCTTGAATGAAATTAAAATATGATATTCTATATATTACATGGAGAAGAAATATTTTATAAGAAACTTAAAATATGATATTTTCGTATTTGCGGCGGGTTTGGTAGTAAATTGTTATAGGGTTTGAAGGAGGTAGTATTTTCTAGACTTCAAACTGAGTTGAATTTAAGTTTTACATTTGGTTGACTTGGCCCACGGTATTTACGAACTTATATATTACTTAGTATATTTCTCAATGCAAAATTACAATAGCATTGGTAGTGATAGGCGATGCATATCATTCTCATCCACTACATCAACATTTTTATTAATTTGTGGGTTATGCATAAGTCAGAGAAATCGCCATTCCATTCAAGTTTGGATTGGCCTAAACACTTAATTCAACCCAAATTGTTAATATTATGTTAAAACGATCTGCATATGATTTTTCTTTTCGGCCATGCCAGCAAGTTTGAGTTAAAGACTGTGTAGCCGGTTCTTTCTCTTTCTTTTTGCAATAGTTGTAAATTAAAATTTTTGTCCTCATATATTTTATTTCATGTTCCTCCTTTGTGACCTTGCTAAACTCATGTATTTTCACTCTGATCTCTTGATAAGAATATTATAATTAAATAACAAAGAAAAAAAATTTCAAATACTATAAAACCAAGAACAAAAAAAAAAAAAAAGAAAAAGAAAAAGAAGAAGAAGAAGAATAAAAACCTAATTGGAATTTTTTATGGCGTTGAAGTGTGTACAATAGCGAGTGGAAAACGCATGGGGGCAGTAAAATCAACAAAAAGACAGAGAAATATTGCATAATCATTTTGAGCAGTTATAACATTAGTATAAATCCATTTTGTATCTATTGGCTTAGCATTTATATTAATTAACTTGAATTGTAATTAAATTTTAATTAATGTGGAGAGGATGGGGACATGAAGAGGCATTTTGTGATTCAAGATGATTTAGGGAGGGTCAAAATCAACTAATGTTAATTGAAATTCAATTATTTTAATTAATGCGGAGAGGTTGGGAACATGAAGAGTCATTTTTTGAGTCAAGATTATTTAGGGAGGGTCAAAATCAATTGATATTAATTGGAATTCAATTAAGGTTCTTGATTGGACTCAATTCACCTGATATATATAATATATAATTGAGACCACTCACTTGTATTTTCCTCTTTTCAAAGTTGCACTTCTCTTTTTCAACAATGGGGGCTAGATTTTTAAAGAAAAAAATTCATAAAAACTATCCTTTAAGAAATCAAGTGACAAAAGCTAGCAACTTATTATCTAAAACAGGCTAAGAACTCATTCTCTAGTTATTGAGATGCATCCATCTCCATTTGCCTCTTCTAAAACTGCAAAGTTCACATCTGCACTTAAAATAGTGCTTTCAAACCAACATATATTATGCCTATGGTTATCTATTAAGAGGACGCAGTGATCCCTTTATTTATCATCAAACAAATCGTTCTTGTTACTCTTATAATTTTTTTAATAGTACCCAACAGCACTATATATAAGCATGGATTTTGCATCAGTCAATGTTTAAAATAAATTGAAAATATGAACATTATAGACTGAACCAAATAATACAACATAAAGCCACTTTGAACGTACCTTTTTCAAGTTCACTTATTCTACATTTAAAGACAAAAAAGTTGTTCCACCGTAAACAACCACGAATTAAAAGAAAAAAAAATAAACATAAATCAAAACAACATAATTGGAGAAATTTGATCATCAAATGTGATATATCTATATGGTTGCAAATTTTAAGAAAAAAATATAGATTTAGGACCAACATTTCATAGGAAGAATAGTTGGATATTGTTAAGAGAAGAGAACCTTTGTTACAATAGAGCATCCATGTAGCACTTGAAATGAAGGAAAGCGAGCTTACCCTTTTATACTTAAACCCTTGTCAACCATCCTTTTTTTTTTTTTTGTTATCTGACACTATATTGAACTCTGGAAGCCTTTGAATGGATTTCAATTTCTCGATGAAATGATTCTCATTTAAAAAGTGTAAACTATAATGTTCTACATGTGCAATAAAAATATATATAGATGTATTAAAAATATAATAAATAACTATGTTGTTGAGAGAAATCTCTATTGGAAAATCAGTCTACCTGGTGCATATCAACGTCAAGGTTAAGCCTCACTCCCTGTTTTGGGCTTTATGTCATCATCAAACTTTTACTGTCATCAAACTCAAGCACATCATTCTAAAGGCATGTAAGAATGACAAATATTATAAAAAAAAAAACTAGTTGCTCTTTACCAAGTAGTCATCTCTATGTAGCTTCATATGGATTTACAAGGTAAAAAGACTAAGGAATATGCTAGTACCGAAATTCGAATGGAATGAAAAATATAAAAATGCTAAAAGCAAAATAAGATATACAAAATAGTAAGCATTGATAGTGTGAAAATAACATCACTTTAATTGGATCTTTGATTAGTAATTATAACACTCCTCAACTACAACTTTAACAATGTGATCTCCATGGGATAATCAATGTAATTATAGAGAGGAGTTGTAACCCTAAATCCTATATATAAGTTTTCATAGATAACTCCCTTCCCATTATGGAGTCTGTCTTCAACATGATTTAGATTTCTTTTAGTATCTTTTAGTATGGGAAATACTATGAGGTTAGTAACTTTACCCAAACACCAAAGTAATCTCCATCAAGGAGACTTACCAACATTCGAGTCCTAATCAAAATTGGTCTATTAAAGTGGGAAGCCCACACTGGCATGTGGTCATTGGACCACACTTAATCCCCAACAATTCTAATATCCTTCCACTTAGGCCACATGGCCACAAGCATTCCTTCAATATCCTTTGGTTATTGTGATCACCAAAAAATTCTTCAATATCACTAAAAATTTCTGTTTTTATCAAGTCTTTACTCTTTGATCAAATGAAAAACTATTAATACGAATCATGACAATTACACATCATTATTTCTAATGCTTCCTTCCATGTATTACACTCATCAACAATCTCCACTTGTCCAAGTCTTTTATAGAGGCAATAAGATCAATTTTATGACTATCATATTAAATTGGTTACACTAAAATAGTCATGTCTCAAATTTTCTATTTTATTAACTTCATCATATATGTATAAATAAAATAAAGCAATAACATGAAATCATCCAACAAAAATTCATATCAACTAAAATTTGATCAACCTCAACAGTGTATTAAAAAAATCCGTATCAAGGCAGCTTTATAAGCTCCATGTTAGTGACATGTTTCTTAAATGCTTTTGGCACCCTTGTCTTGATCAAAGGATTTGCAATAATGAGATCTCTAGAAATCTTCTCAACAGACACCAGATGATTTCGAATATTTTTTTTCGCAAGAAAATACCTAACTTCCAAATTTTGGCACTACCTAAACTCTTGTTATTATTGGTTAATCTAATGGTTGAGGTGTTGTCCTAATTGGCTCCAAAATAAAATCAATTATATGAAGCCACAAAATTAAAATTTTAAATCATTATATTTGACCCATGGCTTTAAAGCACACCACGTACTTGGCATTAAATACAGATTTACTAAAATTACACCTCCAACTAATAAAAAAACATAAACCAAATGTAGATTTCTTAATATCGACATATCCCGCAAAATTTGCATCTAAGTACCCAATCACTTTAATGTGAGTTGACCTTCTATATGTGAGTATATAATTCATCATGCTCTTAAAATACCTTAAGACTTTCGTAGCTACTATCCAATGTTCCAAACGTATATCACTTTGATATCTATTGAGTACGCCAGCTGCAAAACTAATATTTGATCTTATACATGTTAGAGCATACATGACACTCCCACCGTAGTGGCAAAAGTAACATTTTTTAACTTTTGCTCTCAATTTCATTTTCCGAACGCTGACCTTTATTACTAACTAGCAAAATATCATCCACATATAGTACTAAAGTTATAAACTTGCTCCCACTAATCTTCAGATATATACATTGATCAATAATGTTTCTCGCAAAATCCGAAAGAGGTAATGGTTCCATTAAACTTTAAATACCATTGCTAGAAGCTTGTTTAAGCCTTTATGTGGATGCCTTTGATTTACAAGCTAGACTTTCATTTCCTTGTTTCATAAAAAATTCAGGCTGTTTCATGTAGACTTTTCCTTCTAGATTCCCATTTAAGAACACAATTCAAATGTCCATTTGATGTAGCTTGAGATCAAAATGAACCACCAAAGCTATAATAATTTTAAAAGAGTCTTTCATGGAAACTGGAGAACATGTTTCCTTACAATCAATATCTTCGTTTTGAGTGAATCCGTTTGCTACTAATATGCCTTTGTATCGTTTAATATTTTCTTTGGGTCTTTCTTGGTCTTAAAGACACATTTACAGTTAATAGCCTTAGACCCTTCTAGAAGTTCCACGAAATCCCAAAATTCATTAACAGTCATTAAATTTGTTTAATTTTTCATGGCATCCAACCGCTTTTCATAATCAACAATATTTATGGTTTTTTTTAACATTAGTGGATCTTTAATTCCAATATCACTATATGCCACTTCCAGATACACAATGTAATTATCAAGAATTACTTATTTCTTTTGAAGGGAGGATCTCCTTAAGTCTTCCTGAACGGTTTAATTTTCAGCCGAATGTGTAGTTACTAAATTAGTCACAACATTCAATTCTATCTCCAAACTTAGGTTTTACACCTTGATTTCGAATTTCTTAAAGTGTAAGATTATGTGATTTGATACTCCCACTAATGTTATGATCCTTCAAAATTTTGGCATTATTGAATTTGACAATACTCATACTATGATTAGAAACTCCTTGTGGTTGTTTTCTTATTCGATCTGACTTGCTTTCCTTTAATATAGTTAATGCAAACACAAAAGTCAGTAAAATCAAGATAATGTCAAATTTCATCTTTCACCAACATATTAATCCTCTCTTTTGAGAGGTGTCCAAATCTTTTATTCCACAACGTATATGAGTTCTCATTAATTAGTCCTTTTTTTGCTAATGTGTAAACTAATATTTGTGTTTAGGATTATAAAGGATGTTGCAAATATTGGATCCACTTTAACATGTACAAACCATCATACATAAAAATACTTCCAACCAAAATAATATTTTAGTAGATACTCAAAACTCCATATCCAAAATTAAACATAAAACCATTATTGTCTAATTTTTTTTATAAGGAAATTAAATTTCTACTAATAGAAGGAACATAAAAAAAAATGTCTATGAGGTTCTATAATGTTCCTAACCCAAGTTATTATTTTAATTAATTTAAATATAATCTTGTTTAATTGTTTGTATTTTAGTTAATTATGGTTATTATAACTATTTAATTTTCTTTTGGGTTTTGGGTTAATTGGATAATAATTTTCGGACCATGAGTATCCATCTTTTGACCCGGCCCAATTCGGACCCATTTTGGGCCCATTAAACCAAACCAGGCCCATATTTATAAATTAGCCTAAACAATAGGGTTTTTTTTTATAAAAACCCAAAACTTTTCCCCAAACCCTAAGCCTACTTATATATCATCGATGGGTGCTCTTTTCCCCTCATCTCTACAGTGGTTTCTTCCTCCATCTCCTTCTCCTCTTGATCGGAAGGGGGCAAGCCCAAATCCAAGCCCAATCGGTGGATATCTTCATCTTCTTCGTCATCTCTTCTTCCTTTTCTCCTTCTTCTTCATCTTCTTAGTTGGGGTTGGCAGCGTGATCGAGGAGAGATAGAGATCTAGATCAGCCCATCCATTAATCTTCATCAAAGGCAAGTGAAATATTCATTTTTTTAATGATCTACACTATTTTCTTTGAATCTATGAAGATTAGTAGTATTCATGAAATGCCCATTTAAATCTGTAAATGATGATGATGATGATAGATATAGGAGTAGATGGATTGCATGGATCGGATTGATGATGTGATGGAGAGAGACCCACTTTGATGTTTAAAAAAAAAAATAGAGAGGGATGAGTGTGTCTGGGAATGAACCCAGACATACCCTCTGTTTCCACCATGGACAGGTGGGATTTCCAACTCTTATAAGGTGGTGGGCCGCCACCTACAGATGGGCCCATTGCTGTAGTATGGACCCTTAGTTATTGGATGATGGTGGGCCATCATCATTTGTATAAAAAAAAAAAACAAAAAGATGACCGTGTCTGGGAATGAACCCAGACACGTTGCTTTTATTAGGCACAGGGCAGAGTGTTGCAATTTCCATCAAACTGTGATGGGCCACCAACATATAAAAAAAAATGATGAGATTTCATCATGCCTGGGACCAGTCCAGTGACAGGAAATTGCTGCACATGTTGCTGTTTGGCAGCAGCATGTGCAAGTTTTCACTTGAAAATTTATGTGGGTCCGCCACCTACAGGTGGGCCCCATGACTATAATTTGGACCTTGATTGGTGGGGTTCGACAGGTGGGACCCTAGCAGATGGTGGGCTTCCTTTGATCCAATACTTTGACCCATAGCAGTGGCATGGGATTTTCTAGACTCCGTGATGATGGGGCATTGACAGTGATGAGATTATGAACCCCACCTGTGATTGATGGCTGGTCCCAAAGAATATATACACATATATATATTTATACATATATATATATATATAAAAGGAGATGAAAACGTCTGGGAATCAATCCCAGACGTTAAGTGCTATGTGCAAGGTGGGAGCTTGTGCACTACTGCACAGGCGCACAATGCGCCTGGCAGTAATGCACAGGTGGGTCACCCACCTGCATGTGCTGGCGGGTGGCCCCAACACCCCCCCCCCCCTTTTCTGGCACATATATATATTTAAAAAAAAAAGATATTTGGGACTAAAACTCCCAGATCTGGATGGTGATGGTGACCCCAAGCCATTAAGATTTTAACAACTAGTGAGTGATCTTTTTGACAGCCGTATGATGGGGGGTCAATTACTGTGATTAAACATGTGCACACTATATTATGACGACTAGGTTGTAAAGAGACAACGTGTGTATATATATATGTATAAATACAAATACAAGTGCACCTGGATTTTAAGAGACATTGTATCACTCACATATATATTAATATATATATATATAAAGAAAAGATAGAAGTTGGGTCAATAAACTATTTAAAAGGTTATTTAACCATTCATTTATTATTTTCTTTGGATGGTTACATACTCCGGAAGACCCTTGTATTGGTCTTAGAACCCAATGACTCCGATTTAATAAAACCAAATCCATCACATCATCAAAGTAAGGGGTTATGCGGGCAGATTTCCTCTTACAGACTTCATGGTTTGCACATGACGGTACAAACCACCTGCACTCAGATGAAGTGAGAATTGGGCTATGCATCACCCCGTTTTCAAAAATTCCCAACCTTACTTCATCTTGGTTCGTGTGGAATTGTCGCATGCGTGAATTGTGGTCACAGTGTTAGGAATATTTGTGGAGTTATTTCTTGATCATCATGTTGTATTTATTTATCTTGTTGCATATATGTTAGAATTTATATCCGTTATATTATGATGACTTAGACCGTGTTGTGGCTTGGACTATACAGTGTTTATTTATGAGGTATTCATATTATGTTGAAAACTATTTGGTTGGTATAATGTTTTATTATATGATGTTGAATATCGATCATGGCCAGCCCTTCACACTACCATAGGATGCGTCTGTCGAACAATCACTGAGCCATGTTTATGAGTCTCAACACAGGAAGGGGCAGGGCTGTGTGAGATTATTATGAGGATCTAGTCATTGGACGACTGCAGTCGGTTCACAGATGTACACTGTGATGATTTTTACCGGACTTAGGGCCGAAGACGAGCTTACCACTCGTACACGGTTGGTTTTACCGTGATTTTTGGACAGGATGCTGGCATTCGAAGACGAATTTGATCCACCGTTTCTGGACAGGATGCGGGGCATCCGAAGACGGTATAAATTCCGTAAGGGCATCGGCAGATGCGATGCTCGGCGAAAGTGATATTGTTCATTTGATGTAGAGTCGGATGTAGGATCCGTTCTTTCTATGTTGCATGGCATTCTTTTATTTTTATTGTTTACATATTCTTATGATTTTTGTGTCTTAATCTCACATTGATAGTGTACTTCATTTTGAGTTATGTGTATTTTACTTGCCGCCATTTATGGTTGACCCTTGTTTTCTAAAATTGATGCATAGGTACCGAGCCCGGCTTTGCGGAGGAGGAGGCGCAGGCTGAAGCGTTTCAAACGCTTGAGCCAACTGATGTTCCCGAGTGGGGTGCAAACGATGGCTTCGAGGCCGTCTAACCAAGCACAGGAGTGACTCGTTAAATTTACAATCAATTTAAATAAATCATTCTTTAGATACTTGATCTTTCAGTGGGACATTGTAATAAATTATTATTTATTGCTTTTGCAACTTGAAATATTATTATTATTATCTGGTGATATGCAAACTTGTTTTCCTCTCTTGGTACCTATTGGTTGAAATTACTTCCGTAGGTTGGGAATGAATGTGGATGGCCTAAACTCACCATGGCCTAAGATCCTGTGGGAAAAATAATTAGGAGTCAATGGTTTTGTTTACAGAAGAATTAAAAAAAAATTGACTCCTAATTTCACGTAACCCTATTTTCATTTTTTTTGGGGACGTGACAGTTTCAATTGAAATCCGTTGTCCAAAATAAGCCGATAAGTCCCTATGGCTTTAACCTTAACTTCTTGTCGATTTTCCATAAAGATAGAATTTTGACTTTCCCTTGGACTTTGGCTTGAGACGAAGCCACGCACATAATTACACACATTAACAGCGGAACTAGAATCTATCCACCAAATATTAGAAGGTACATTTATTGGATTCGTTTCCAAATAAATTAATAGATAAGTCGAAAAACTCTCTCTTTCTTTTAACCAATTTTCATGGTTCAAACAGTTCTTCTTTAGATTAGAACCTAAAGTGAGAGAAAACATATCTTTACACTTAGCATAGGTATTTCCTACAAAAATGGGATTACTCCCAAATTGAGTAGGTAAAGTCAAATTAGATGAAACTAATGAACTCACCATGCTTTAAATTAAATCATGTACGCTATAATTCAATTTAACTTAAAATAATGAAAAGAAATACATTAAACTATTTAGTAATGCTGCATCATCATCTTTCTCCTTTGGGATGAAAAATAACATGCCAATTGATTACTTTTGATGAACTAATCATTCCAATAAAGCTATCCTAATACGTACAACATAAAAAGACGGATGACACCTTTGGGCAATATAACCACAGTCTAATTAAGAAGTACGCATTAATGAACCTTATCCCAATTTCTAAGTGCTTGAAAGATGATTGTACTTTTGGGCCAATCCTCCATCTTTTAGTTGGATTCCGCAATTTCGATGTTATTATTTATTATGCTATAAACAGTAGTGACAGATTTAATTCAATTAAAAAAATCTACAAGTAATCATGATTGGGCTGCTTTAGCAGCTATACAATCAATCAAAATTGTGATTTTAATTGACACATATAATAACATCGAGTATGATCCAATATGTCATTGGGAGTTCATCAATAAAAATTTATCACATGATGTAAGAAATTATTTAGGGCCCAAGTGATAATTATTTTATATTTGTAGTTTCATTTGGATGATTAATAGTGATGACAACCCAATGACATGTCACAAATAAGTCAGACTGTCCAAAATTGATTAATCCTTTATACAATCATAGGTCCAGTTTAACCTTGATTGGGCCTTTAAATCAAAGTCTAATCACTTAAACTGTCATATGGTAAAACTAACATATTATAGATTTTCTTTAATTCATCCAATGACTTAGAACAACTAGGGCATATCATGATTCAAAATATAATGAAGAACTAAAATTAGCTTATTTATAACGATTTGATTTATGATTGTTAACGGAAGGGTCCCACATAAACAAAAAGGAATGACTATGTAATTATGCCCTAATTAATTAGTCATTAGATAAAGGACACAGGCACAACTTTTATGTAGCATGGTCATACACTACAATTATATAAAATATATTCATGATAAAAAAAATTTTTTTAGATATGCTAACCATTACTGCCGACCAAAAAATTCTTTTAGTTTTAATTGTTGGATTGTCTTTCTTTTACTGCTTAATGCACAGTGCTCATCACCACGAAACCACAGAGCCAAACCATGCGTCGATCACAGATCGGATGCATGAGATATCACTAGTCAAAGTTGGAAAGCTGATCTTTGATTTAAAGTCTCACTCGCGTCACTGTTTCCACCTTCCCCCCCCTCTGCATGCATCAGCGCAGAACCAAGGTAGTTTTCGAGCTCAGTTCGATATGTCTCGGGTTAGGACCCCTTCACCCAACCTACTATGGAATTCATGCAGAAGCAAAGTGGCCTTTTCCACCCACGGTTCCAGAGGAGAAAGAAAAAAAGTAACAGAGGGAAGTTGCCGTCACATGCTCCTAATGCTTGGTTTCTCTACCCAATTCCCTAGGTGAGAAAAAGGCAATACAATCCCATTACTTTCGAATATGCAATAAAATGTAAATATGATCAATGATGTAAAAATAATAGATAATACATCATTTTAATACGGCTCATCAATCTCAAATAGTGTTAGAAATCAAGATGAAACTTTTAGAAAGAAATAAAAGTAATAAGTAGTAATCTACTTGAATGTCGATTGAGGCAAGTATGACTTGAGACGACCATCTTGTCATTTTCTATCGTTTCTAATACACCACGTAGTAACCCACCCAGTACCTACACCGTCGACTATAACTTGATCATCCTTCCATTTTCATTATTTTTCAAAGCACAAACAAAATTAAGAAAGAAAATTAGATCTAATTAAGAACATGAAAAATAACATATAATACATATGAAGTTTTTTATATGTATTCCTACATGGGCCAAAACTTGATAAATTAATCCTTTCCCATCATTTTCGAATATGCAAAAAAATGTAGATATGGTCAATAATATGAAAATAATAGATAATACATCATTTGAATATAGGCTCGTCAATCTCAAATACTATTAGAAATCTAGATGAAACTTTTAGAAAAAAATAAAAGTAATAAGTTGTAGTCTACTTAAATGTCGATTGAGACGAGCAAGACTTGAGACGATCATCTAATCCTTTTCCATCATTTCTAATACACCAAGTAGTAACCCACCCAAAAAATCTCAGTTAAGCTTATACTTGCAAGTGCCTTAAAGAATCACTTCCATGCAAATTTTCACACCCATATCCAAGGTGATTGAGACCTGATTATCGCATTTTTTTCATTATATATCAATACAAAAAAGAAAAGAAATAAAATCAAAAGTAACAAATAATACATATGAAATTCTTAGTTCTATAAAAACAATATAGAAGTCTTGAATTGAAAGAGGTGATGAGGTAATAAATACCACTACCTCCACCGTCGACTGTAACTTGAATATCCTTCCCTTTTCATCATTTTTCAATATACCAACAAAATTAAGAAAAAAAATTAGATATAATCAAGAACATGAAAAATAACAAATAATACATATGAATTTTTTTTTAGAGTATGCATATGAAATTCTTTCATGCTACAGCAAAATAAATAGAAGCCTAATTTTAGAAAGATGAGGTAAAAAGTAGTAACCTACATGGGAAATTTCTAGGGTCACACATTTAGAGAGTTCATGAATCACTTTTATGCTCAACAGGTGATTTTCCTCTTCAAGTAGCATTAGTTCATGATCATTAGATGAAATCAAATCCAACAGGAGCACAAATTTGGTTATGATGATGCAAGCTTTGTTCAATTAGTAAACTCCAAAACAACAATCTATCTGAAACAAAACACACAGCAATCATAGATGATTAGTTCTAAATGCACATGCCAGATCACCAATGGATTTGGCCTAGTAAAATTTGTTTCCCAAAATGGAACTTCTTCTTTGCTTAATCTTACTCACTGCATGTTTGGCATCACTAATTTTAAGCTTTGTTTGTCTAAATATCTAAACCTAATAGAGTTTGTAAAAATAAGAGCGTTTGGCATGTGCTTTTGTGCTCTATCTAATTTAGATATGTAGATGTTTTACCTCTATTTCCCACAGCCCTCCTCATGATGTATTTCCAAATTAGAGGAAGAAAAAAAGAAGCGCTGCTACAGTAATTTATAAGGATCACGTCCAGTTCGTTTTTTTAATTTTTCTCGAAATCCGAGAGGATAAATCTAGATCCAAACCGTTGAAAGTGTTCACATGATCAAACACGGCGATCCCTCCAAATTTCAGTCGTTAAATCATCATGAAACTCGAGATATGTGCAAGGAAGCGTGAGCCATTGGATATTAGTTTTTGAATTATATGGGGCCCAAACACAAAATCCAAACCATTGGAAATGTTGGGAAGACTAAAAATGGCTATAGGGTCAATTTTCAAGAATTGATTCCTTATGGATCTCGAGAAATTTGTGAAAAACTTTCAACCATTGATTTAATATGCTCAATTTCAAACAAGTCCAAGGTAGTCCTTTTTTTATTTTTTATTATTATTTCTGGGACAATAAATAACAATCCAAACCATTGAAAATGTATAGAAGGTCAATGATCATTGTGAGACCAAATTTCAGCCGTTGGATCATCACCAAACTTGAGATATTTATGTAAAAATATGAATTATTAAATATTTTTAAAAAAATTTAGGGGCCCCAAACACAAGATCCAAACCATTAGATCTCTTTGGGAGGCTAGCCATGGTTATAAAGTAAAATTTCAAAGCTTGATACCTAGTAGATTTTGATATATTTGTGAAAAGCTTTTAACTATTGATTTAAAATGGTCTATTTAAAATAGATGCTTCCATTGCTAAACACATATTTTAATTCTAACCTCTTTTTTTATAGCTCTTTTTTTAATGATTCTATTTTGGATGGTCTATAAAAATAAGATTAGACTTACCAAACAAGCCCTTAGTATGTAAAATATTTAGTCACTTGATAAGCTATAGTACACAATAGTTGGTTTTTCTTAAGGAGCCTGTTGGTTTTTCTAAAGGAGTCAGTTAAGATGATGCTAAGATTTTTTAATATCTCACTATTTCTTGGTGATTGTTGTCTATCATGTCTCTTGTAATTCTTTAGTTAAATTTAAAAATAAAGGCACATTGAAAAATAAACGTCCTGCCCATTTAACTCCAAATCAACATACGATGCTTCTGCCATAAACAAATGAGGTTTAGATTTTGGCAAGGGAATCATCCCACACAATATTCTTAGAGATTTGAAAGGCAACCTAAGCCTTAGAAATTACAGTCTAAACAAAGAATGTATGTGAGTATCATTTAAACAGCTGAACCATGATTGAATTCATACTTTGTTGCTATCCAATTAGGCAATTACTGTCAAATTGAAGATATGCATATGGATACCACCTAAACTGCCAAAACATGAATGGATTCATACTTTGTGACTATCTTTATTTTATGTCCTGATTATTTAATTTGCTCCCATCACAAGCTCATCTCTTGAAGACAGTGGGAAAATAAGCAAACCGGCTCATATAAGAAAATTCATGTTCGGCTATTACTACATTCTCTAGAATTTTCTTTAGCACATAAAGAAAACACACCACTTTCCACATTAGTTAAAAAAATCATCGCATGTATCTTGCATTTGGATTTCGCATGAAGGATGGTTGACTATGTGTATGGAAAGGGGGAAGACTAAATTTGTAGTAGGCACATCCATGAAAACAAAATCTTTTACAATCTAGGGGCATAACAATCACTATTTACAATCTAGGTTGTGTATCACCAATAAAAGAAAATATTCCTAAAAGAGGTAAAAAAAAAAAAAAAGAGGATATTGCAATGTTCACACCCTTATTTTCAATATCAGATTCATAAAAAAAAAATTTAATCAAACCTCATGAAATGATGACTCTACCAAATACCGATGACTATGTTATTGTGCACAGAATGGAATCAGGAAGAAGAATCCGGATTCGGGGGTGTAGATTATGATTGTTATTTTGTTTTATTTTGTTTACTTCTTACAAACATGGGAACGGCTCTTACACACAAAACTGCTGTACAGTACCATTCAAAGATGAATGTGATGAGTTGAGAGACGGTAGATTGAGTTGCAAGACGGAAAAAAATAGAACACAATAAAATTATAGGAGATGAAAGACGATAGCTAGAGGTACCTTCTGCCTGATCATTCAGAGATGAATGTGAGAACCTCCTGAGATTCCACAACATTTGATGATGATGAGTTCTAGCGAGCATTCCTTCTTTCTTTTGAGAATACAGGTCTATAAAAATATGGTAAAAGAAGGGACTTATTAGGCAAGGAGAATGTGAAAAGGCAGTTAGAAGGAAATGTGAGAGGTGTTATGGAATTTAGGGCAAGGAGCTACCGTATTGAAACGCTTGGCTCGTGTTAGTTAAAAGGAGGGGCTTGAAATTATTTTGCAACTAACGCACTGCAGGCCTGTACCCAACATGGGCTAAAAAGTTAAAAAAAAAAAAAAAGATCATATAACCTAATATGAAATCAATATCTAAGCATATTGAAAAAAACATTCAATAAAAATATTGAGCTAATTGATAAAAGAAAATCTATAGCCATTGTAAATTCACAACTTTAATTTAAATAGCAAAGTGTTGTATAAAATCCAACACGTCTTGAGAGACGCTATCATTTAACTCTATTATACAAAAAAAATGCATTTTGTTCTGATATATTACATGTTTTTGTAATAATAACAATCATATATTTAAAAATAACAAAGCATATTTAGAACACTACACATGGTTGGCATTGTTGATTAATAGCTTAATTTATTATTTTTATATTATTAATGAAATTTTAAATAAAGCCCAATCAATTGATCAATTAAAAAGAGATATGTGGTCTTTGTTTCTTCTTTTTTTTCTTTTTTAGTTGTTTACTCTTTTACAGTTGATTTTATAATCTATGAGGCCCATTGATTTATGAGAATCTCCATCACACATGTGAGATGATAATGATTTTAGGAAGGTCCAAAGAGAAGTTTTTTGAGATATATGATATTGTGTATTATAGCGTAATATACCTGTTATATAATATTGTTTATTATTGTTTTCCATATTATAGCCCGGGTTAGTTTTGAGAGATTTTAGGGAACATGGTTCGATTGAGAAAACTGACTCTCTTTTAATTCCTATGTTTTATGAGATATTTTAGATTTATTTTAGGGGAGATATCTTATATTTATTTTAGGGATGCTGCATGTCGCACTTTCACACTCTCTTGCAAATGTGTCAATTTTTTTAATATATATTATAATATAATATAATGCTTAAAATAGTAAAAAAGTAGGCCAACCAAATCCACCAATTATTTGAGAAAGATAAATATAATTCCTTCTTACTTCGCGGTCCATCTATGGTGGGACCAACCTGAAGATCGGCAAATGGTACCACTACATAATAACCTTCATGTTTAATAATTCATGCCATGAGCCACCATGCCAAGGACAGACTTAAGCAGAAGTATGTGGGTGCGACCGCACCTGTCACACTGTGGTACACTTTGCAAATATTACATAAAAGTTTTTAGTTTACTACTAAAAATCCTATAAAAGTTGTGGGCCACCGTCAAAATCCACATAAAATTGTTCCCAAAACCAAATTATACATTAGGATTCACACCCCTCAAACAAAAATGCTCTCTTGGTCAATCCATCAGTGGTTAGGGCTTAATTTATTTTCTATGAAGCTTACATTTTGTTCGAACATACTTGTACTCAATTTAGGCATATTAAATTAATAAATTTGGAGTTGAGCCCTCGTATTTGATTGGGGCCCAAAATTCAAATGTGTTTTACATGAATGGAGATCCTAATTCTCTATTTTTAACCAATGTGATTAGTTAATGAAGTGGGGCATGATATGCCATATGCTCTACTCATTTTGCAAGAGTCACATAAAGTCACATGCATTGTCAAT
Organism: Sextonia rubra; assembly: GCA_037013555.1. Taxonomy (NCBI): domain Eukaryota; kingdom Viridiplantae; phylum Streptophyta; class Magnoliopsida; order Laurales; family Lauraceae; genus Sextonia; species Sextonia rubra. Next base: position 19,224,622 of record JASUAD010000012.1, read on the forward strand.
AGTGGGCTCACGATTTTGATTAATTCGAATGTGTTTTTCATGAATAGCGTACATACAAATCTTGCGTTAATGGTAAATTTATAATAATATACATTCATATCGATCTTGTATTGGCAAATAGGGAACTGAAAGAATATATCTTATGCTTTAGATTTTTTAGTAATAGCATTTGTTTGAATAGATTTTGTTGACAATGAGATGATGATGAGGGAAAAAGAGAGAGGATTAGCTTGTATGAGATTTGTAGAAGATTTAGGACTTTACTTCTTAAGGACATTAGAATATTTAGGACTTTAATCAAACCGCGCCACATATCACACTCCCCCAAAAAGAGTGTGCCGCGTGTCACACTCTTTTTAATATAGGGCCCGTGCCCAACACAAGCCAAAAAAGCCAAAATAACTGATGATATAACAAATAAAGCAAATATAAAATATATAGATATATTATTTAACATTTTGAAATTCACTATGTCAAATTCTATAAAAAAGAAAAAGGAAAAAAAAAGGTGCAAGGAATTAACATAAATTACAAATCAATCATGTAAGTTTTTTAGTTGAAGTTGTTGATGTATAAGAGTATAAATCTTAAACCAATAACAAATCTCTATACCCTATATTGATTTTGGATACTAATGAAATAATATAAAATGAAGCGATATATGAACTTAAGAAAAATCTTAAATCTGAAATCAAAGATATAAGTATTTGAAACAAATGGTCAATAGGAAAGTAAAATACCTAAGCCATGATTGTAGCTAGTAATGAGAGGAAAAAAAAGAACATTGTAGTCATTATAATGATATTTAAATAATAATAACAATAATAATAATTATTATTATTATATAATTGTAAGAGAAAATAAATAAATTTTGAGTAGGTTTTAAGAGTCTAAATGAGGTAAAAACCAAATGAAAAACTAAATTTAGTAAAACTTCTACCTTAAATTTTCTATTACTAAACTATACAAAAAAAAAAGGTAAAAGAAACAAATCTAGTGGCACAAACTCTAGCCACTCTTCTCTCTTTATGTAGTAGTGTTATTACTTATTCAACTAACAAAGAATAAAAATAGAAATTTCAATATCTAATTACCTTAACTATGCTACAGTAGCTAATGAAATGGAAGTGATCCCCCAACTTATATGACACACGCTGATTAGAAAAATGCCCATCAAGCTCACCCATATACTTGAACATTGCATTAATAATACATTTCCAATACATAAAAAATAAGTAAAAAGAGGATTTTAATGAGAAAAATTACTTGCTACACACCACTCTACTTAAGAGTGATCCTGGGCTAGGCCAACCGAGCTCGGCGGGCTTGGATATGTAATTAGAACCCTTTTAATAATTGGACTGATCTTAATTTAAGTGATAAAAAGCCTAAAACTCGGCCCAACCTGTGTAATAAATGCATATAATTTAATTTAAATAATACAAACAATTACTCAAATAGCCACATAATTGATTAAAAAACCCAATTTAGCTTGGCAGGCTCGAGCCTGACTCTTATAGCCAATGTTGGGCTTGACCCAGGCCTAGGCCAATAATTCTAAACTTAGGCTGGGACTGAACATGCATTAAATTGGCCCAGCCTATCCCATGAACACCCCTACTACCCTACTTGTTTTTGGATGCAATACATATTACATCAGTGGGCTCTACCCTTCCTTGCATATGTTGTAGAGGGATGAGAAAGAGAGAAATTAAGGAGGGAGAGATTTTCTAGAAAACAAAAGAGAGATTTTAGGAAAATTGAGAGATTTTAGAGATTTGGTATGGATAGAGTTTAATTAATATAGATGGAATCCTTAAATTGCGCCACGTGTCATCCTCTCGTAAAGAGTGCTGCACCACGTGTTGCCCTCCCGCGAAAGGAGGTATTGTTATAATATATATAATAATAACTAGCGCTTTAGGGCCCGCGCCCAACACGAGCCTTATTTGATAATTATATTATTTGTAAATAAGAATATTTATAACTATTTAAATGATTTTTAATTTAATATTAACATTAAATTCATTTTAAAATCATAATCTTAAATATTTTAGTGCATTCTTAAAAAGTAAATATCATATCAATAAAACTAAATAAAAATGAAAATAATGTACTTGTGGAATTTCATTACAATATTAATAAAAAAAATAATTTTTCCTTTAGTCTGTAAAATCAAGTTAAGAGAAAAAAATATTATATGGTAATATAAATTAGATGGAATACTCCACTATGCAAAGAACCATTAGTTCAACCAATCTTATCACTATGAAAATTCTGAATTAGTTAAAGAGAAGTCGGTAATCAAGATTATCACAAAATTTAGACTTCTCACTTATTCATTTACGCATAACTCAAAAAAAGAAAAAGAAATAAAAATAGAAAGAGATATTTTGACTAAATGTAACAAAACCTAAGATGATCTCTAATTGAGTTGTAGACATTAAAATATAGGATACACTTTCAATCTCTACATCAATAAAAAAAAATGTATTAGTCCTACACTAAGTATAAAATACCATTTGTATTACCACAGATATTTTAACATGAAAGACACACTTAGTTAAGATGTATTAGCATATTAAAATTGATACCTATAAAAAAATATAATGATCATGGCCTCATGAGATATAGAGAGAAAAGATCGAAATTAAATAACTAATAAGAAGAAAATAGCATAACTATCTTAACATTTAAAACAAATATATATATATATAAACCATTAGAACTTTTGGTGTTTAAAGAGAGTAGAACTGCACTTACTCTCAGTGGTGAGTTATTTGATTATGTCTCCATGCATATACTATACTTCATATTCTCATGTAAAACCTATAGGCTGATAAACTGGTCATTCTCTGTTTTTTGTTTTTTTTTTCCTCCTCCCATTATTACATGAAAAAAATTGAATTTCAACACCCACCCATTCATGGCAAGTGGAGTCAAAATAAAAATGAATATGATTGTCCACCTGCCAAAGGTTCTATCAATCTAACCACAAGAGATGTGTATAAATTGAAAGATTTTAAGATAAGAGATAAAGATTGGTTAGTTTATATAAAATTTAAAATTGAGTGAGAGTATTAATTTAAATTTAAAATTGTTATGTTAGGGCTAATCCAAATTATTGGTTGTTCCGGGTTTTAAGGGACATGATTTAGAATAAAAGAGATTTTAGAAATTATACCTCCTGGTAGTGTCATTCTAAGTGATTAATTTAGGGAAGATCTAGCAATTTTAGGACTTGAGCATTAACTTTCTCGAGAGAGGCCTAGATATAAACTTTGAAATGAGCTAAGATTTAGTAGTAGAAAGACCAAGCACAATTCGGTCTAAGTGAGAGACACTAAGAAATCTCTCACATAAAAACAAACATCCAAACCAACAAATATTTTTATTTTTCAAATATAATATAGTATAGCTCAAGTTTAAACTATTCAAGGTGGGCTTGGCTCAGGGTAGGTACTTATGGGCCGAGTTAGGATTTCTCCAGGCTCGGGTCTGTTGTTCAAAATCTAGGATAGGCCTGAACATTACTTGGTCCCGCCCAGCCCATCTTGGCCCAGCCCCATGAACACCCATGACCAATTTAGACTCTATTGTGATTTTAATAGGTAACCATGTGGATCCACAAATTGCCACTTGGATAATGGGATTTAATGGCATGTGAAATGAGATAAAGGTAATTTACCTAATTAATATGATGAGTGGTATGAAAATTCATTTGAGATATATGAAAACCCCTCCTTTTGACTATATGGCATTCTTTAAGTTTAAATATGATATGGATATTAATAGTAGATTATGATGAGATTGCATGCAAGGGATTGCATTGAAAATTTTAAGATATCATATTCTTTAAATAAGAAATATTTAGATTGATTTTAGAAAGAGAGAAATAATGAAAATGATAAGGACTATACTGATTTTTAGGAGATTAAATAGTGAAGAAAGAGATTTCAGGGAGGGAAAATGGGAGAGAATATTAGGACTTTAATTGGAGTGTGCCACATGTCACTCTTCCATAAAAAAGAAGCGTCATATATCGCTCTCTCACTAAAAGGGATATTGTAGTGGGCCCAACTTCTTAGAAATTATTTAGGATAACGTACACATGAAAAGCTCCTTTGTATTAGACCTTAGGATCTTGACATACACTGACATATCCGGTTTTAATAGGAAGATTTAAATCTAGTTTTAGGACATGTTTTGATTGAAGGATCAATATTCAATTCCAAAATCGGTTCTAACTTTTTTTTTCTTAAAATAAAGATAAAATTCAACTTTTAACAATTCACTAAATCTATTATTTTCATGATTAAACATAAAAATATCCAATTAAAATTGATTTTGAGTTACAGTTTGCGACATAAAAGATTTGTCTGCCGTGTCTCAGGTCCATGGGTATGAACTTATATGAATCCGAAAATAAACTCATATATCTATTGGAACCTTAAACCCAGTTTGTTAATTAAAACATATTTTTGGGTTTCTAACATAGTTTTTAGGGGTTGGAAGCTCTAGATGATCTGATATTGGATATCCACTTACATCCTTTAGCAGCAACATGCGGTAATAGAATGTAGGCTTGTTTTATAAACCAAAGTTGCTATGTTATGTGGGTTAGGTTTTAGGCATAAGTTGCTATGTTTGCGCCCACTATGAATTTTTTGCAGCCCATTTTCTATTAGGACCAATTTATCTAAATTCTAACTTCATTAGTGTTACCAATCCACACTCTAATTAGTTTAGCAATGCTTACTGCCCGAGAATCAGAATATTTAATATTTTTTAAGTCACCATTTTACAACAATCCTTTTTACCATCAAGCCCATTCATCGTAAATTAAGTCATTCCTAAAAGTTTGGTGACTCTTGGACAATGTTTTGATATGGAATGATACCCAATAATCTTGTATGATTTTATGGGCTTGTAAATTTAATTTATTAGGAAATCTTTATAATAATGACGATATTGTTCTGTAGCCCACCTTATCTTATCATGAAATCACTTTATGGCCCCAATTACCACACTAACATACAATTCCACTTTTCACAAATAAAACTTAATTATTCTAAAACAACTACTCTGGAGATTGGATTATATATTTCTAGAACATATTTGATCCATGATTATAATTATGATGATATTCAAGTGAGGCCTGCTAATGCTATGTCCACATCAAAATTTGGTAATATCTAAATATAATCATCAATATACCTTGACATGGATCAGCGAAGACAAATATAGGTTAAAGCCAAATTAGGGAGAGAGAGATTTTATAGAAAACCAAGGAGATATTTCAGGAAAATTGAGAGATTTGAGAGATTTGGTAAGCAGATTTCAATGAATACTATGACATAAATTATATCAAAAACATAGTTAAAATATTGAATCTTTATTTTTTTTGAAAGGAGAAAATATTTTCTTTGAATCATAGATGTTTAAAAGTTGAGAGTGAAAAAAAAAACTATTGATATTAAGTCATCCTTGAATGATTAAAGGAATCACATGTGGTCTAAGGAAAAAACAACTATTGATATTTATTTATTGGCATATACTTGTTTCAGTAGTTGCACTTGATTCATCTTCTCCACTTATTTCGACAATTGTGCTTGTTTCATCTTATACTGAGTTTTAAACTTCTGCACTTATTTCAACTTGTGCATTTATCTCAATAAAGTTATTTGTTTTCGGTATTGCAATGGAAGTACTTAGTCCAACATCTTGAAATTTCACATTTTCTTTATAACTTGATACTGGCGCGGGCCTTGTTTAATAATTATATTATTTGTAAATAAAAGTATTTAAATGATTTGTAAATTAATATTAACATCAAATTCATTACACAATCATAATTTTAAGTATTTTAGTGCACACTTAAAAAATAAAGTATCATATTAGTAAAACTAAATATAAAAATAAAATAATGTTCGCGTAGAGTTTTTTTTATAATATTATTAAAAAAACTTAGATAAATTTTCCTTAAATTAGTAAACTCAACTCAAGAGAAAAAAATATTAAACGATAAAAAAATTTAGATGGAATAGTCCAATATACAAAGAATCATTAGGTCAAATAACCCAATCACTATAAAAATATTGATTATTTGGAATTGAATAGAAAAGAATGACCCCTACCAGATGCGGCGCATTTAAAAATGCATATACCATATAAGTAAAATAAAAACATAACCCAAACCACCACAATGAGGGCTTCAATGCTAGGCTCAGGCGAAGCCCATAGATGATCATGCACAACCAATGGTTAGGCCATGTTGGGCCATGCCGAGTTCAACAAAGTCTACTGTTTACTTATTAAAAACTAATTATATTTTAAAATAAAACCATTTAAATCAATTCTAAAAATATTGTATGATAAAAATATCATAACCATAGAGGCTCATTAGACTATTAATAGAAAAAAGTTAGATCATTTTTCTTTTAATCCAGAAGCTCAACCTAAAAGGAAAAGAAATTTTATTTGGTAAAAAAGAATTCGATAGAATAGTCCAATGTACATAAATCATTAGGTCAACCAACCCTCTCACTATGAAAAAATTTGATCAGTTGGAACTGAATAGAAGAGAAAATAAACCAATGTCCAATCTATCCATTTGATAAATACATGTAGGTGGGCGCCTTACCTTCCCACTCATGGCCGCTGAGCCAACTTAGGGGGAAAAAAAAAACTAAATCATAGAGAGTGTTAAGAGGTGTAGAGAATTTTAGTAGGGGCTTCATGGGCCAGGCCAAGTTAAGGCATACTCAAGCCTGACCCAACTTTAGAAGCATTGGCCTAGGATTGGCCCAAGCTTGACACGACTTGTAAAATTCAAGCCCGAGCCCGCCATTTAATTAATTACGCCTGGTCAAATCATTAAAAAAAATTAAAAAGATTTATACATGGCAATAGAATAAGTTTAGTCGAATGTCATCTGTAGAGAAAAATAGAATAATTTGGACCAAGTGAATTTTATTAATATTTTAGGCACAAAAAACCATGTATTAGGAAAGATTTTAGGGAGAATTAAGAAATCAAGATTAGCAAATAGTGCTTTAAGGAATGAGTGGTCTTAAATAAATTTAAATTTCAAATATATAGAAGTGATTACATGTGGGAAAAAAGATTTAAAAAAAGATATAAAAAACTTGGAGATATGAATGAATAGAAGAAAGAACTTTAAAAAATTTGTGGCTCAATGAAAGATACAATAGGTCAATGAAATATAGAAACATCTCAAGACCAATACATGGACCCATGCATTAAGAAATTTAATGCATGTGGGGCATATATTTTATGAATCTCACCAACTTATATTACATTTTTTCAATGATTATGAATTCATCTTGTCAAGCCCAACTTAACTCAAATCCACTAATACCAGGTAAGAAATTTGGAGGATCTGATATGGGTTTCGTATGTATGGCTTTTTTTCCCTCTCTATTGATCTCTGATTGGCAATCTATACTGACATTGATTATAAATGTAAACAAAGATCTTAAGAAATACCATATTAGTTTTATTTTAAATCTATATCAAAGAATGAGCAAAGAATTAAAAATCTCAAATGAAAATTAAAAATCCCTTTAAACCTTGGAATGAGAGAAGCAAAGATATATAATGCATTTAGATATTACCAATTTGCTTCCCCATATTAAAACTAAATTTTATGAGTTTGAATGTAGGTAAAGAAAGAAAAGAGTTTGATTTAGGTTTTTCTCATATTCTTTCAGATGTTGAGAGAGATATTAAGAAAAATTGAGATATTTTAGAGAGGTCATATGTATAGAGTCTAGCTAATATTGATAGAATCTTTAAATTGTGCTACGTGTCATCCTCTCACAAAAAAGGCTGCACCACGTGTTGCTCTATTGTAAAAGGGGGTCTTCAGGACCCATGCCCAAACATTGGCCATGAAAAAATTAAATTGAAAAAAATAATTAGACTTCATTAAACGTTATTAATATATAAATAAATATTATCATATAAATCATAACACAAATACGGTTAAAATATTGAATTTTTATTTCCCTATATGGAAATCAACAAATTATTTATGAACCATAGTGAGATAAGGAGGAAGTAAGATAAGGATTTATCCTAACTTTTTAAATTCTCAAAAAAAAAAAAAAAGGAAAAACCAGTATAATGCTTAAATAAATAATCAAATGGAAATGAGTCCTTTCCATCTTAAGAGGATGTGCATGAATAACACGTGACAACACCACAACCAACCAATTGAATCATGCTTTCTCTAGGCTACAAAAATTTATGATCGGAATTAAAATTGAATCATGCTCTCTCTAGGCTACAAAAACTTATGATTGGAATTAAAGAAAGAAACAAAATTCCTATTAAATAAATAAAGTGCCACGTGTCATTCTCTTACGAAGGGGCTTCTATCCAACCCTATAAGAAAATAAATATATTTTTAAATATAAATATTTAAATAAATTATAAATGAAAATGTTTTAAGGATGCTAAGTTTTTTTTTAATCATGGGACTATAAGATGGATGGTGTGACCTAAATCAGCAGCACCATGCCTAAATAATTACTTTAGTAATCAAATATTGGTGTCATTTTAGGTCCTTATTGTTTAATAGGGATTGAGAGATGCAATTTTTGTCTTCTTGTTTAATGTTTTAGTTCATCCACTTGCACAAACAGAGTATCTAAGGTTCATATGTGAATTTGGACTCAAATCTTTTAATCTATCCAAGTAACCTCTATAACCTACACCATAAAAGATAAACGCAAATCTCTAAAACTTTATCCATTAATCAATTATCTTCAAATATATAAATGCTCATAACTTACCATTTGGCCCAGCCTGATTGATTAAATACGCAAGCTTAGACCTAGCTTTTATTGTCCGTGTCGGCCTTGGGTTGGGTGTGGGCCATTGTTTCTAAAATCTAGGCTGGGCCTAGATATGCCAAATATAAATTATTTCTATTCCCAAATATAAATTAGATAACTTAAATGGGTTATAAAAGCTAGACTTCTCTTTAAAGTTTGAGAGGAGTAGGAGTATAGGAGACTGCAAGTTGTTTTGGAAACAACAAAATTTAGAATGATCAAGGATAACAAATGTTAAAGGAAAGATAAAACTGACATGCAAGCACTTTCAAAGAAAACTGGCTCTTTAAAATCAATTGCTCACTTGGAGCTAAATTGGACTTTTACAATCAATTTCTCAATTGGAGTTAATTTTCTAATCAATTGAGAAATTGGACTTCAATTTCAAAATCAAATCCTATAAGCTTAATATATAATAATAACAATAATAATAATAAGCTCTCCTAATTATTTTGAGAAAAGCACTGTAAGGGCATTTTTTTTTGGGTCAAAATCAAATCCTATACGCTTAATATATAATAATAATAATAATAATAATAATAATAATAATAATAATAGGCTCTCCTAATTATTTTGAGAAAAGCATCGGATGGGCATTGTTTTTTTTGGGTCCAACATTTGTATAATTTTATTGTATCACTTCGAATAATTGTGAATTTTGATGTGCCTTACTCTCAAATTTGGAGAAGCAGGGAAGAATTGGCATTGGGCATATGCAATTCTCAATTATTGAATCTACTCTAAGCAAAAGTAGGACTTTATTCACTCTTGACCCATACTATGATGACAGGGATAAAAAAAATTATATCATTCAGGTCTGGGTGTAACTAGCATTGGATGTCGGCTCACATGGCAGGCTCCATTGAAAATCAGGTTGTGGATTTACACTATAGACCCAACCTGTTTAAAAGCCTCCACTGCCAAAATATGCACAAATTGGTCTACACCCAAGGTGTCCTTTATCACAAATGGTAGGACCTTGATGAAGTTGTTGAGGGATGAGAGAGAAAAATTAGGGAGAGAGAGATTTTATAGAAAACTAAGGAGAGATTTTAGGAACATTGAGAGATTTTAGAGATTTGGTATGGATAGAGTTTAGTTAATTTGGATGGAATCCTTAGAGTACACCATTTGTCCCCCTCTAACGAAGAGGGATGCGCCAATGTTGCCCTATTGCGAAAGGGGTATTGTTATAATATATATAATAATAACTAGCGCTGCACGCCCGTGCTTTGCCCGGACCTCTATAAAAAATTTAAATAGTTTATTACAAAGTTTATCAAATTGATGAAAGTTTAGATGTTTATAAAATTTAATAGACTTTTGAATTTTTTTTCTTTTATTTAAACTATGAGAATCATTTAGTGGGCTACTTACATTTTCAAACTTTTTTCAACTTTTATTTTATTCATTTAGTACGTTGACTTTTCCAAATACCTAAATTTTATATTTTTATAAATTTTTTTAATAAGCTATTTAATTTTTTTAAGGCCTGGGCTAAGCACGGGCCATATTGTCAGTTAATATATATAAAATGGATGTTTTTGAGGAGTGAAAAAAAGTATATTAGAAAATTTTATAGATAGAAAGAAAGGAAGATAAAAGTTTATTTAGCTAAGCGTTTTGCCCTCAACCTACACTTATTAGTGCTTGATTAATGCTTACGAATCTAAATGGGATGTAATCACTTTTATGTGAGTGATTTTACCCATATGTAATTTCGTATATTTCATCAATTTTTTAGGTGGGGCCATCCATGATTAACAGCATCGAATTTATTTTATTTTGTCATTTCAGTGGGTGGGTCCTTTGTGATTAATAATCTTTAGAGGGTCCTATATTGGTTACAGGTTAGGGGGGAGTACCTATCAGGATTTTATCATCCAATGGATGGTCGACGCATGGGGATCACCATTGGTCCTTGATCTACATGGAGGGGGATCCCCTTGTGGGGCATTGTGATTATGACAGGGTAGCCATTCATTATCCAATGGGAGGGTTGACGCATGGGATCACCATTGGTCCTTGATTTAGATAGAGGGAGATCCCCTTGAGGTTCATTGTGATTATGACAAGGGTAGCCCCTAGTGAGTAAGTCCGTAGGCAAGTGGGGCCTGTCACAGTGATGAGCCTGTTGGCATTTTCATCGTTAAACACACAAATTATAGCCATTGAGCGATTTTAAGAGATCTAAGTTTAAAAAATACTAATTATCTAAAAGATAAGAGGAGGGAGAGAGATTATAGGAGGAGATAGGATGCTGATGTGGCGTTCTAAAAAAAATAAAAAATAAGGAGTGCTGATGTGGCACTCTAGAAAAAAAGAAAAATAAGATGTGTTTATGTGGCACCCTCCAGACGCCTCCATTCTTAAAGCTTTAATATATATAATATAATGGTCAAAAGTAATCTAATGTGGCCAAAATCAATTGCTCAAATCTGACTTATTGAGATAAATGTGAGGACTCTAGAGATTCAACAACATTTGATGATGATGAGTCTACTTCAATCTCTTGATAATACGATTCTATTAAAAATATGGTGGAAGAAAGGACTTATCAGGCGAGGAAAATGTGAAAGGCATTCAAGGACACGTGTGAGATGTTATGGAATTTAGGGCCAAGGAGTAATGGTATTGAAACACTCGGCTCACGTGAGTTAAAAAGAGGGGCTTGAAATTATTTTGCAATGGTCAAAAGTAATTTAATGTGGCCAGAATCGGTTTCTCAAATTTGGTTGATTTCTCAATTGAAATCGGTCATATATTATAATTGTCCTGAACTAAACATATAGAATAGTAGCCATGATACAATCTGTATAGTGCATGTCAGTCAATCTGCAATCTGAATATAATGGATTTTACTTGGGGTAGGTACAAGTAACAAAAGATATCCAGACCTAATATCTTTAGGCAGTTTTAAGCATCTCTAGCTAAAATATAGATTCTCTACAGTAAGTTGAAAAACCCAGGACTACATTAAAACTGAAAGTGTTTGGCTATCTAATATTTTTACAAATTCGAAATAACCAAAGAAGTGAGGTGAAATGACAGGGAGAACAAGATTTTATGCATGAAATTCTTAATGAAAATATACCTCATGTTCAAAAAAAAGTTATATTCCTATAAAGTCCGGGACTCCAAATGCATTGCTTAATTTAAATTTTATGGAAAGACAAAGGAAATGATGCGTGATTATCTAGTTTATCAATAAATTCAAATTTTAGGGAGAAAACTTACATTAGAAATTAGAAGTTGAACTACTGCCAGTGTCAAGCACATGCAGATTTTGCTAGTTATCTATGATTCATTTAGGTTATAAATAGAGCTTGTTCTTTTTACCATTTCAATCAAACACTTTAGTTCATTACTCAAGTATTGGTCTTCTACTTCACCCGTATCTTATTTGAATTTTTTGAAAAGTTAGAATTTGTTAGGTTTATGTTTTATATTTCGGGTTCACTGAATTGGTTTATTGGGTTAGCCAATGATCAGGCTTTGGGTTAAGGGTATTTTGATCTTTGTATTGGGCTTTCTTATGGACTAATAACAAGAAACTTATATATATAAGATGTAACCTGTAACCCTATATTTAACCATAAGAGTGTAATAAAATAGTGAAGTTCTCTTTTGGCCGTGAAGTAGGCACATCGTCGAACCACGTAAATCTCTCATGCGCTTTTGTGTGTTTATGTTTTCTTATTGTGCGTGGCTTGATTGTCGATCACAGGTTTTGCATTTCTGCATGTGCACAACAATTAGTATTAGAGCCTGAATTGTGGGTGTGATTGATAGGAGATTTATGCATCATCGAACACAAAAAGAGAGTTGGCTCATCTCTCGTTTTGTGTTGGCACAAATCATATGTTCTTAGTTGGAAAGCCATAAACCACATCGTGGTTTTTGCTTGTAGAAATTAAAAGGGGAGAAGAAAGCTAAACAAAAGAGAAACGGCAGCTTGTCTTTATCATCTTGTTTTTGACAAGTTGTGTAAAGAAACGAAGGTGTGTTGCTTGGTTCTAGATTTGAAGAGAAGGGTTATGTTCACCACCGTCAGAGAAAAAGACACGTTCTTCTTTTATTGATTTTGCAATAAAATGTCTTTTGCTTAATATATAATCCTTAGATTATATGATAAGAATTGTATATGAAGATTTAAATCTAGATATTTAATCCATATTACCCCTTTATATGGTTAGGCCAACAAGCTTTACCAACATGGCTCATTTCATATACTTGTGCTGGTTTACATGAAAGTATTTGATTGGTGCACATGTGGCATTTTACATGAAAGTGGGGCCTATTATAATAATTATTGAGTTCAAACACTTTTTGTGAAATTTTAAATAGATCCTTAATTTTTTAATTAAAAAAAAGGACATCATCGGTTACTTATTATTATTTTTTGAATGATATAAGTTGCTTATTCCAAATAGTATGTAAGTATTCAATTATTCCCATTGCTGATAAAATTTTCAAAACTAGGGTTTAAAAGATAATTACAACTTTAAAAGTACCTTTTGAAGACTTAAATATCACCACTAAATGGAGAAGACTCAATTGTTTATAAAGGCAAATGGAGAAGAAATTTTTTATACCATGTAACTATCATAATATCACCACTAAATGACTTAACTCCCATCTTCACATAGAGAAAGATAGAAGAGAGGACATGATAGAAAAGCAAAGAGTGCTTATATCATTTATTTATTTATTTATTTTTTCTGAAAAATTTCACTTGCTAATGGTTCGACTTCAAAAAGGACCCATTTGAAAGAAACATGAAAAACTTGTATGGTATTATGAAACGAACAACTTATAATGTCCTCCGTTGAAATCTCTATAAAAGTTAAAGGATCCATTTGACAATCTTCCAAACTTTTATAATCGAAACAGCCTAGGGTTCAATTTGCAAAATCACCAATCTTCTTTTTCTGCTCTTTATAATGCTCGCTCCTATGCTCGATTTCTCTCGCTCTTCATTCACTTCCGTCGCAAGAAAACTTGGTCTCCATCTCGATCTCGTCGTTTGAAGAAAATCAAAGGTAAACCCTCATCTCAGCTCTTTGGGGCTTCTCAAATCCGTCCTTTTCTCTCTCAATCTTACTGAAAAGAAGCATCTGAAAGTACTGTTTCTATTCGGAGATGCGCATATCAGTTGTTCGATGAAATTCCTCTTAGAAAAAATCCCATTCTCGTTTGAATGCAATGGCTAGAATCTGATTATTTACTCACCAAAGCAATTGGGTGCATTGAGATTCCTCCAAGAAAAATTTCGTCCTCATTGAATTTCGTTTTAGATTTCAATGGCTAGATTGTGATTATCTGCTCGCGGAAGTGAATGGGTACAATGAGATTCCTGTAAGAGAAGTTTGCTTCTTATTGAGTTTCATCAGAATCTGTCTTTTCCTTTGTCTTTCATTCTCTTTCTCTTGTACTTTAAAAGTAAACCCTAATCTCAGCTCTTTAGATGACTGCAACAAAAGGGAGAAATCAAAGAATGGCATTTGTGGTCGTTTGGACTTGTACCATTTTTCAAAATATCGGCTGATACGAACTGCATATCCGTCGTGTCTAATACACTATTTAAAATTGGCTAAAAATCAGGCTGTATTGCGTAACCGGCTGGGATCGTGTGCCATTGTTGCCTCTAAGACTTCAAAATTGAAATTCACTTTATGAAAAAAATTTTAGGGTCCTCCTTTTTTTTTTTTTTTTTTTTTTTTTGGGCCTCCTGGGTATTGAATTTGAAGGATTTCTAAGGCTCACTTGTTCAATGAGTATTACAATTCTATCATAGGTGTTAAAATGTGAAAGTAAAGGATCAAAGGTGAAGAGCCACAAGGAGTGATCAGATAATCTCTCTTTCAATAGGAATAGATTATTCACCTGTCACCCTAGTAAGTTAATTCCTAGGAAGGTGGTGGTCCCATTTGCATCTCCACTTTTGGTCTTTCACTATCACCTCTAATACTCCTTAAAATGAAGCCACTTTAGGGGTTTTTACTTGTTTGTCTTTATACAGTAACACAGTTGATGTGAAAATGCCATTTAGATATGTGAGAGTTGTATGTAAAATTTACATGTGTGAAATGCAATACCATATTGTTTGGAATCACCATCCAGACTTGAGTAAATATTGAATAGTTTGGATTACGTACATTGGATCTTCGTATATCTCAAAATCTTTGAATATTTAAGACAAGAAACTGATCATGCGTAACCGTTATGCATGTGCATCGTTTATGTGTATTAATGAGTGCAAACAAACGATACCTTAAGATCATTTTTATTATTTTCGAATGGTGAACACCCCTGTATTATGAATCATGGCTTATCATGTTGATTTGTTCTAGAGTGAATACCAAAACAAAACCCCACAACCACCAACCTTAAAGAGGGTAGTATGAATAAATTCATAAAGACCTTGAATGAAGTAGTGAGGAAGGAAGTGATAAGAGTATGGAGTTACAAAGAACGTGGCTGTATACACTGATTTTAAAGAACACAAGGAATAAATGAAATTGCTGAATTTAGATGAGAACCTTGGAGGGGAGGGTGATCTTCAATTAATCTGATGTTTTCATGGCTAAACTCCTGGCTGGTTTTAGAAGAAGCAAATCCCTGATGTTCCTTTACTGTTGAAATCAGCAGCCAAGGAATAATAGAAAAGGGAAAGCAAAAGGAGGGGACGGGGTCATCAGGGGCGCTATAAGGGAGAAGAAGCGTGCCCTTTAACTTTGAGGATGTTGTGACAGGCCTCCTTTGTTCGACGTGACTCCAAATGAGAGTACTCACAGGTGGATGAGTAAAAAAATTTCTTATGAGCTTTCTTAGAGTGCTGCTAGAGGCTTTAGGATGCATGCATGTCCTTGTAGAAATGTCCCTTGCCACCGGTTTATAGGGTTCTGAGCTCCATTGGTGGAAGCCCTCTTAGAATTGTTTTTCTTTGTTGGTAAGGGGAAACACATGGTGGTCACTGAAAGTGCAATAGCTAGATCTCACCAAGTCCTAGAGGAAGGGTGAATAGGACTATTAAAAATTTCTTTCCAGAAAAGATGTTTTATAAGAGTGCAATAATTAACATTAAGAGTCCACAAGCAAGATCAAGAGAGATGCTCAAAGTTGTGTGTGCAGACAGTGTATAGAAATGCTATTCAAATAAGGAAGATATGGCTTAAAGAGATGATCAACACAAGTAAAAAGGATATAAGGCATCCACCACACACAACAAGCAATAAACACAGTAATTCATAGTGGTTCGGTCTTAGACTTACATCCACTCTCAAGAGCAATCTCTCCTGGTTCCACTAAATATGAGGTACTTTCATAACAAACACCTCTTGCAATAATTTTTGATCTGGTGGTTTGTCTTTCACCAACTGGATTTTTTAATCAGGTGGTTGATCCTTGATCTAGTCCACCAACTACAACAATTTTTGATGTGGTGGTTTGTCTTCCACCAACTACAGCAAAGAGAATTGAAATATAAAAGAACACCCAAACAAGGAATTGTATACCTTAGTTTTGAGTGGTGCTCTTAATGCTTGAAAGACTACCTCCAAGCTTTGACCTCTTGTTTTTGCTCCTTGGTGATGAAGATCTTCAGATGAGTGTTCAGCTAAGGGAAGAGTTTTTAAGAGGGTTTGGAAGGCTAAGATTTTCTCAGATTGAATGAAGCCTTTCCTAAATGCACAACTACTCTTCTTGGAACAATAATGGCACTTTAAGAGTTGTAGAGTAGGTGGTTGTGGGAGCGTTTAGTATGGTTTTACTAATAGTGCTAAGGCTCAGCTATGCTGGGATTTTACTTAGTTCAATCAACGTGGTATGACGAAAGGAGAGGTCCCCTTTAAATACAGAAAAGCTCCAACGGTTAGATCTACGGCTGAGAACAAAATGGCCTACGGCTTAGCTGTATGCTCTGACAACATCCAATTGCTAGTTTGACCAGATTTAACGTTATTCTTTCTTACGGTTAATCTTACGGCTTAGCCGTAAATCCTTATACGGCTTAGCCGTGAGTACCTTTCGGCCTAGCCGTAGGTCAGCCGTAATCTGAAATCTCCCAAAATTGCTCTCTGGAAAGTGGCCCGTAAACCTTACGGCTTAGCCGTGAATCATACTACGGCTTAGCCGTGAAGGCCTTACGGCTTGGCCGTAAGGTCAACCGTAGGCATTATATGACCAAGAGCACTCTTTGGACAGTGGCCCGTAGATTTTACTGTTTAGCCGTAAATCATACTACGGCTTAGCCATATCCCTTTTTCGGTGCAGCCGTAGGCTCAGCCGTAGAACAAATGTCTCAAAATATTCTCTTTGGAGAGTGAGCCGTAGGATCTACGGCTTAGCCGTGGTCCAAGCCGTAGTTCAAAGACAGGGTGTTTAGAGGCCCTTTTTCCCATTCTATTTCTACGGATATTAAGAGTCAATGTTACCTTATCCCTTGGTACTCAAAGAAGATCTTCTAGATGATGGACTTGACTGATCTTGCTCTTCCTTAATCTTGCTTGATCTTCATTGATAGACCTCGAGCTTCCTTGATGTAACTAGATCTTGAACCTCAGAGATGTAACTAGGTCTTTCTAGAGCTGTACTACACTTTGGTTACGTAATTGACAACATATTCTTACAATGACACTAACAATCTCCCCCTTTGTCAATTTCGTGACAAAAATATACAAAATGAAGATGATACAACATTGTAACTCAACAATAGGATACAACAAGTATTACAATACTGAATACACCTTAACCAAATAGATCTACTTAAGTCCTAAAAGTTCAACACATTGAGGCTCCCCCTTTGAAGATGCTTAACCTGCAAAAATCTGGAAACACAGTCTACTAGAAAGGTGGGAGGTTAGAAAGCTCCCCCTGAAGGCATGCATATAATTCTCCCCCTTTTTGGCACAATATTGACAAAGAGATATACAATAAGCACCACAGCCATAAAGCATAAAGAAGGGCATGAAGACAAACAAGTGCACATAAAGATAAGCAACGGCGAAGTAATGGCCATATTATATTAGAAAATAGGTGCAGTACAAGGCACATGACAATTTCCAAAACACAGAAAGAGTGCATCACCCACAATGACAAAAGATGTAACTAATATCCATAAGGTGAAGCACAGCCAATGTCCAAAATACATAAAGAATGCAGTGTCAACAAAGCACATGACAGAACATCAATCAGAAGGTGGAGAGGGGGAAGGAATCGTCACATTGTCTCGCTAGCAGCTTTTGGAGATCTTTGAAAGATATTGAAAGGATTTCTTTAATAGCTTCTCCATCTTTGTTTGCCGTTGTTCTAGCGCTGCCAGCCGAGCTTCAAAAGAGGCAGATGAAGAAGCCGGGGGAGGAACCGGAACCAGTGAAGCAGTAGAGGGTGCTGTAGGAGGAGGCCTATTCGGTGAGTCTTCTTCAGCCCCAGAGTCATGATAGCGGGGACCAGCCGCTTGTAGCTTGGAGAAGCGCATGTTTTGAATATTGACAGTTCCAAAGGTGGGGTGAGACTCAGGAGTTTCATCAGATGGTAAATTGACCCCACAATGAGAGGCAAGGCGAGTCATGAGATATCCAAACACGCAAGCATTGGTGGCTCTACCCGGACATAGCCAGAAACGAATAATGGAAGCACAAAGAAGAGAGGGAAGGCACACTTTGACCCACATATGGCAGAATAGAGGACATTAACCATGAAAGGAGTCAGGTCAGAGAAATTGCCCCTCCTAGGATATATATTATATGTGAAGATTGCATGCAAGATCCGGTAGTGAGGAAGCAAGGAAGCTGTAGGGAGGAAGCCCTTGTCCTTCCAAGGGATGGTCTCGCCACATAGAGCAAAAGTGGCAGCTTGTTTCTCCTCTTCAGAGAGAGAGTCCTTGAGGACCGAAGGGGGCACATCAGAGAGAGGAATACACAGAAGGGCAGAAATGATGGCAGGAGTGGTAACATTTGTGCCATCAGTGAATTCAATTTCAAAAGAGAGAGAGTCTAAGGATGCTGCCTTGATGGATGCATACATGGTTCGCACAATCGATGGGAAGCCAGGACCACCCCATTTGAGTATATTTTCCCACCCAACCGTGGTGAGGAGGGTATGAACACCATAAGTTTCAACTGCAGGGATATTAACATTTCTCTCCACAGTAATTGGACGAGAGATAAAGGACCTATCTCGAGTGGGTTCCCGTGGAACCAAAACTCTGGGAGAGGGTGGAGAGCTTTGTCGAGGTCGGGAGGAGCTGCCCGAGGCTCTAGGCCTCTTACCCACGGGGTAAGCATTTTTGGTCCGTGGAGGCATAGGGACCGAGCATATGTAGTTAGGCAACAAGAGTAAAACCAATCCACAACACGGAACAAAACGGAACGTAAGCCAGAAAACCAAAAAAAAAAAAAAAAAAAAAGAAGAAGCACACAATCGACACAGATGAAACGAGCACAGCAAAACGAAAATAAGAGAAGAGGAAGAGGGGATCAAAACGGTGGATGCAAGGGAAGAGTATACCTTGAGGAAGGAGGCCAGCAGAGGAAGAACGAAGAAAGAAAGAGAAACCAGAGAGGTTAGGGCAAAAGAAATCCAGGCGCAGTGAGAAAGAAAACGAAGGGACAGCCTTAAGTACACATCGGCGCGCAGAACGAGGGCGAAAATAACCCCGTACGGCTTAGCTATAGAGAATTTTACGGCTGAGCCGTAAACCCTGACGGTTGAGCCGTAGGGTAAAAGTTTGCGCAAATACGGGTTAACCGTAGAGTCTTTTACGGCTTAGCCGTGAAATGAGTTACGGCTTAGCCGTAGGTCCTGGGCAAAAACAATTTAATCCAAACAGCAAACACCAATAGATTTCCTCAAATTTTCAAATTTTAACACATCAAGAGGTTTGGTCAATATGTCTGCAAGTTGATGGTCAGTCTGAATATATTCAAGCTCAATGATTCCTTCTTCGACCAATTCCCTAATAAAATGATGTTGGATATCAATGTGTTTGGTGCGAGAGTGCTGGACTGGATTTTTAGAAATATGTATGGCACTAGTGTTATCACAATACAAGCTCATTATTCCTTGCTTAATGCCATAGTCCATAAGCATCTGCTTCATCCACAAGAGTTGAGAACAGCAGCTTCCAGCGGTTATATATTCAGCCTCTGCAGTGGAAAGAGATATAGAATTTTGCTTTTTACTATGCCAAGCTACTAGACAATTTCTAACATAAAAACAGCCGCCACTCGTGGATTTTCTATCATCTAAGTTTCCTGCCCAATCAGCATCTGAGTATCCAGCAATGGAAGATGATGAGTCATGAGGATACCACAGACCATATTCAGTTGTATCTGCAATGTACTTAATGATTCTTTTTACAGCAGTCAAATGAGATTCTTTTGGATCTGATTGATATCGTGCACATGCTCCCACACTAAATGCTATGTTTGGCCTACTTGCAGTCAGGTATAACAGGCTTCCAATCATACTCCTATATAGGCTAGAGTCAACCCCTTTACCATTAGCATCTTTAGTAAGTTTGATGGTTGTATTCATGGGGGTTTTGACATGTTTCCCAGCCATTAGACCAAATCGTTTTACCAATTCCTTTGCGTACTTGGACTGGGAAATGAAGATATCATCACGTAATTGTTTGACCTGCAAACCTAAGAAGAAATTTAGTTCGCCAACCATACTCATTTCGAATTCATATTGCATTAGATGAGCGAAACGAGCAGTCAATTCATTACACGTGGAGCCAAAGATGATATCATCTACATATATTTGCGCTATTAAAACTGACTCTCTTGTTTTTTGGATGAAAAGAGTTTTATCAACACTACCTCTTTGAAAATCATTATCTAATAAAAATTTTGTCAATCTTTCATACCAAGCACGTGGAGCCTGCTTAAGACCATACAGAGCTTTCTTTAATCTAAATACATGATTAGGGAATTTTATGTCTATCAAAGCTTTAGGTTGTTCAACATACACTTCCTCATTCAAAATTCCATTTAGGAAGGCACTTTTAACATCCATTTGATACAATTTGAACTTTAAAAAACACGCTATAGATAACAAAATCCTAATTGATTTTAAACGAGCAACTGGAGCGAAGGTCTCATCAAAGTTAATACCTTCAATTTGATAGTATCCCTGTGCTACCAACCTAGCTTTGTTCCTAATAATAACACCATTTTCATCAAGTTTATTTTTGAAGATTCATTTAGTGCCTATCACATTTTTGTCCTTTGGTCCTGGAACTAGGTACCAAACATCACTTCTTGTAAATTGGTTCAATTCTTCTTGCATTGCTTTTATCCATTCATTGTCCGAGAAGGCTTCATCAACGCAAGTAGGTTCTAAAACAGAAGTAAAGCACAAGTGACTCATAATGTTCTCCAATTGTTTCCTAGTTTTTACACCTGTTAGAGGGTCGCCAATAATCTGATCTATGGGATGATCTTTTACATTCACCAAATTTTCAGTGGAAGTAGGTACATGGATGAAAATATCGGCCGACACCGAACCAATATTTTATTGTGAATCGGTATTGGTACCGTTCTGTCAAAATATCCCCAAAATATCGGGATATATCCGCTGATATTTTGAAATATCGGCCGAATTGAAATATCGGCCGATATATCGGCCGTATCGGCCGTTATTTTGAAAATATCTGTCATATGTAATATTTATTTATTTTCAAATTTTTTAAAAATTTAATATTAAAATAGGATATTTTGAGGATTTCACCACAAGGTTGTTTTTTTTAAGTAAGTATGATTATTGCATACTTTATATATGATAGTTTCTTATTATTTTTTCATGTAATTATTTTTATATTCTCAAATTTATTTTCAAATTTTTTAATAATCTAATATTAAAATTAGATTTTTGAGGATTTCATCGCTAATTTATTTTGTAAAATAAGCATAATCATTATATGCTTCATGTTTGATAATTTTTTTCATTGTTCGTTTATGTAATTTGTTTTATATTTTAAAATTTATTTTCATATTTTCTAATAATTTAAGATTAAACTATTATATATTTAGTTTTTCACTATAAATGCCATTTCTTAATTTTATATAATCATTGTATAGTTCATATATGCTAATTTTTTACGGTTATTTTATTATTTATGTGATTATGTCAATATTTTTTGTATTTGTGAATTTATTTTTGGATTGTTAAAATATGTTATTAGAAAAAAAATTAATGCATCATTTAAATGTGCCTATTTGAGATTTCAAATGCTAAAATGATTTGTCTTGGTTTCTATTATTTTTTGGAGCTTAGCTTTTAGGTAAGGCCAACTAGCAAAGTTCCTTAAAGATAAT
Organism: Sextonia rubra; assembly: GCA_037013555.1. Classification (NCBI taxonomy): domain Eukaryota; kingdom Viridiplantae; phylum Streptophyta; class Magnoliopsida; order Laurales; family Lauraceae; genus Sextonia; species Sextonia rubra. The sequence goes on from JASUAD010000012.1 coordinate 19,246,805, forward strand.
TCATAAGTTATAATTATTGTTCTTATAAAAAAAAAAATACAATTTCAGACAGGACAGCGATGTAGGATATCATAACTTAGGAGGACCAATATTTTGATTTATACTTGTTACTAATGAAAACAAATATTGTTTTCCAGCCTTTTCTAATATTTTGGATTTTTTTGGATATTTTTTCAAAATTTTTTGGATTAAAAAAAAAATTCACAGCGTGATGACCGCGGCAGACTGCGAACCGCGACCGATATCTATACCGTATTGGTTTTTGGGACCGACCGATACTGTGACCGATACCGCAATTTTCATCCATGAGTAGGTACATTAGTTTTTACTATGGATCGTGTGGGTTCAATCATTGAGGGAACTTTCACTTCATCAACATCATCAGAAATTGTGGATTCATCATCTATAATAACATTTATTGACTCTTGGATGACTCCGGTTCTCATATTTAGAACACGATAGGCTCGACTCCGTGTTGAATAGCCTAAGAATATACCTTCATCACTTTTTGAGTCAAATTTACTCAGTTGTTCTCTATCCTTTAAAATGTAACATTTACTTCCAAAGACCTTAAAATACTTCACATTTGGTTTCTTCCCATGCCATAATTCATAAGCTGTCTGATTTGTACCAGTCCTAAGATAAACTCGGTTGATGATGTAGCAGCTGGTATTAACAGTTTCGGCCCACAAGTCTCTAGGAAGATTCTTACTATGAGGCATGACTGTGGCCATGTCTTGAAGAACTCGATTCTTTCTTTCAGCTACCCTATTTTGTTGTGGAGTTTTAGGTGCTGAATATTCATGATGAATCCCATCTTTCTCACAGAATTTGTCAAATTGATCATTTTCAAATTCTCCACCATGATCACTTCTGATTCGGGCCACTGAAGTGCCTTTTTCAATTTGAATTTGTTTTACAATCCTTTTAAATTCTCCAAAAGCTTCAGATTTTTCTCTCAAGAATGCAACTCAAGTGAATCTAGAGTAATCATCTACCATGACAAGAAAGTACTTTTTCTTACCTCGACTTTCTCTTTTAGTTGGTCCAACCAGGTCCATATAAATAAGTTCTAGAGGTCGAGAAGTTTTTATAGCATTCACCATTTTATGGGCACTTCTAATTTGTTTTCTTTGAAGGCATTCTCCACAAATCATCTTTTCTTGGCTATTGATCTTGGGCAGTCCTTCAATATATTTGTTTAGATGGGACAAGTCCCTATAGTTTACATGCCCAAGTCTTTGATGCCACAACTTAGCTTTATCAATATTAGTTAATAAGCAAGAGGCGGAGGATGAAGTATTTGATTTTCCCACCACATAACAGTTGTCGGTAGTTCTAAGACCTCTCAAGATTATCTTTCCATTCCTTGAGATCTCACAATTATGACTACTAAAGTTCACAGCATAGTCTTTATCACAGATTTGAGATATGCTAAGTAAATTCTGTTTCAACCCATCAACGCACAGAACATTCTCAAAAGGTGGTAGGCTTGGAACATTTAAAGTTCCCTTACAAATAATTTTTGCAGTACTACCATCACCAAAAGTAACCGTGAATCCATCGAATGCAATCATTTTAGACAAACATGTTTTATCACCAGTCATATGTTTCGAGCATCCACTATCCAGATACCATCTTGATTGATCTGCAACTTTAAAAGCTGTGTGGACTACTAGATTCTTGTTTTTAGGAATCCACTTGAGTGTACTAGTAGTGGGGATCCCAACTGGTTTTTGATGTTTCACTTAAAATATTTTATGTTGGGGGGAAGGAAAGTTTGCTCCAATTTTTGCTTCATCTCTTTTGTATATTTCAAATTATTTTCTTAACTTCTGGACTTCTTTTAATAGATTATTCATCTTTTGGTTCCAGGGGAACTTGTTTATTTGGGACTTCAGCATTTTGTTTTCAAGTTCCACTTTCTTAGAGGTGTTTTTCTCATTTTTTAGATTAATGTTATGATAAATTTTTCTCAACTTGCACTCCATTTTGAAATGACCCTTTTTTCCACAATAATGACAAATGACATTTGATGACACAGCATGAGTATTAGTAGACGCTCTATCCAAAATGTTTTTAACATTGGTATCTTCCTTTTCTAGAGCACCTTTGACAAAGACAGTTTCGGAACTTGTAGATTGATTAACATTTTTGTTATATCCAAGACCGGTCATATCCTTATAAGATTTCCCAAGTTTGAACAGTCTAATGTACTTCTCATCATTTTGGGTAAATCTGTACTCATACTTTTCTTTATATCGTTTCAGAACAGCTACTTCATTGTGGAGAGCATTATTTTTATCTTTTATTTTCTAAAGTGTTTTTTCATTTTCTCTTAATTTGATTACATTTTCTTTTTCTGTTGATAACTGGGCTTTTATACTTTCAAGAGTTCTTTGACTAATTCCTCCTTTTCAGCATTAATACTATCAACCTTTTCTTTTAAATTCTTAATTTTGTTTTGTTGTTTGCTTATAGTTTCAACGAGTCTACAGGTTCCCTCACAAAGTAGTTCATAGGAATCCGTGGTGTTGTCATTATCCTCATCACCTGAATTTTCATATTCACTCTCTGACTCACTTCCTGAGATTTCTTCATTCGATATTTCAGATTTAATCATTTCCTTAGAGAGATTGAATGTTGTAGTGGTAGCCATCATAACTGTATATTTGTCTGATTCATTTTGATGTGATTCATCTGAGTCAGAATCTGATTCAGATGAATCATCCCAAGTGGCTACTAGATTCTTCTTTTTGGATTTTCCTTTTAGTGGATAATCGGTGGATATATGTCCAAATTTCTTACATCTGTAATACATGGGCTCCTTATGCTTACTTCTAGAGAGGGAACTCGATCGACCTTTGTATTTATCATTAATGTTTTCATTTTTATAATCTTTCACTCTCTTTTTCTTAAATTGTTTCAAAAATCTTTTAGCCAAAAGGGCCACATCTTCATCCTTGTCATTACTAGTTATTCCTATGTCATCTTTAGAGGAAGATGTGTTATGAGAGGTGATTAGTGCAATTGATTTCTTTTTGTCATTGTTAAATTTGAGTTCAAAGGTCTGAAGGGATCCCACTAAATCTTCAATTTTCATTTGTTCCGAATCCTTGTGTTCTTCTATAGAGGTTACCTTGGGGTGGAATCTTTCCGGAAGTGATCTCAAGATTTTACTACAAATTTTACCTTCCGGAAGAGTTTCCCCCAGAGCCCACATTTCATTTACAATTTTCATGAGCTTAGTATGAAAGTTGGTAAACATTTCATTTTCTTCCATGTGAATGTTTTCAAATTGACTTGTAAGCATCTGAAGTTTAGATCTTTTGACAACAGAGGTACCCTCATAAATCACTTCAAGGATTCTCCAGGCCTGTTTTGCATTAGTGGTTGTCATGATCTTTTTAAACTCTTCTTGATTCATGGCACACACTATAGCATTGTAAGCTCTAGCATTATTTTGTCTAAAAAGTAGCTGAGCAGCAGACCATCTTACTGGATCCAATGGTCTAGCGGTTGTGACACCATTTATAGTCACATCTTCAGTAGGTTCCGTCCAGCCTTTCTCTATAGCCTCTCAAACAGCCCAGTCCATGGATTTCAAAAATGCTGTCATCCGGGCTTTCCAGAAGGCATAATTTGTTCCATCAAAGAAAGGAGGCCGGGTGATAGAGCTTCCTTCAGGATTCATGGTGATTTTAGCACAAGACGGATCTACTTCAGGTTATTACACCCTTAAGAAGTAACCCTCTCTGATACCAATTGAAAGTGCAATAGCTAGATCTCACCAAGTCCTGGGGGGGGGGGGGGGGGGGTGAATAGGATTATTAAAAATTTCTTTCCAGAAAAGATATTTTATAAGAGTGCAATAATTAACATTAAGAGTCCACAAGCAAGATCAAGAGAGATGCTCAAAATTGTGTGTGCAGACAGTGTTTAGAAATGCTATTCAAATAAGGAAGATATAGCTTAAAGAGATGATCAACACAAGTAAAAAGGATATAAGGCATCCACCACACACAACAAGCAATAAACACAGTAATTTATAGTGGTTCGGTCTTAGACTTACATCCACTCTCAAGAGCAATCTCTCCTGGTTCCACTAAATATGAGGTACTTTCATAACAAACACCTCTTGCAATAATTTTTGATCTGGTGGTTTGTCTTTCACCAACTGGATTTTTTAATCAGGTGGTTGATCCTTGATCTAGTCCACCAACTACAACAATTTTTGATGCGGTGGTTTGTCTTCCACTAACTATAGCAAAGAGAATTGAAATATAGAAGAACACCCAAACAAGGAATTGTATACCTTAGTTTTGAGTGGTGCTCTTAATGCTTGAAAGACTACCTCCAAGCTTTGACCTCTTGTTCTTGCTCTTTGGTGATGAAGATCTTCAGATGAGTGTTCAGCCCAGGGAAGAGGTTTTAAGAGGGTTTGGAAGGCTAAGATTTTCTCAGATTGAATGAAGCCTTTCCTAAATGCACAACTACTCTTCTTGGAACAATAATGGCACTTTAAGAGTTGTAGAGTAGTGGTTATGGGAGCTTTCAGTATGGTTTTATTAATGGTGCTAAGGCTCAGCTATGTTGGGATTTTACTCAGTTCAATCAATGTGGTATGAAGAAAGGAGAGGTCCCCTTTAAATACAGAAAAGCTCCAACGGTTAGATCTACGGCTGAGAACAAAATGGCCTACGGCTTAGCCGTATGCTCTGACAACATCCAACGGCTAGTTTGACCAGATTCAACGTTATTCTTTCTTACGGTTAATCTTACGGCTTAACTGTAAATCCTTATATGGTTTAGCCGTGAGTACCTTTCGACTTAGCCGTGGGTCAGCCGTAATCTGAAATCTCCCAAAACTGCTCTCTGGAAAGTGGCCCGTAAACCTTACGGCTTGGCCGTAGGGTCAACCGTAGGCATTATATGACCAAGAGCACTCTCTGGACAGTGGCCCGTAGATTTTACGGTTTAGCCATGAATCATACTACGGCTTAGTCGTATCCCTTTTTCAGTGCAGCCGTACGCTCAGCCGTAGAACAAATGTCTCAAAATATTCTCTCTGGAGAGTGAGCCGTAGGGTCTATGGTTTAGCCGTGGTCCAAGCCTTTGTTCAAAGACAGGGTGTTTAGAGCCCCTTTTTCCCATTCTATTTCTACCGATATTAAGAGTCAATGTTACTTTATCCCTTGGCACTCAAAGAAGATCTTCTAGATGATGGACTTGACTGATCTTGCTCTTCCTTGATCTTCATTGATAGACCTCGAGCTTCCTTGATGTAACTTGATCTTGAACTTCAGAGATGTAACTAGGTCTTTCTAGAGCTGAACTACACTTTGGTCACGTAATTGACAACTTATTCTTACAATGACACTAACAGTCACACCTTGACCATGCAATTGACATGTGGCCATTGGCACATAGCCTTTTGGCCTTTTGTGATTATCCTCCAATTTTGGCTCCACTTGGATCACTTGATTTAATTTTGATCCCCATTTCCTTTGGGTCAAAACGGGACGTGCAAACTTTTTAAGGGCATATTTACTAAGGGGTAGATAGAAATTATATAAAAAGGGACTATATATTCCATCATACTACCACGAAATACATGACATGGTAATTTTGTATCAATTAGATTTATTTTTTCCAATTTTTCTTTCGTCTTCATTATCATCATCATCAAAGTCTCGTCCTAACCATATTTAGGTTGGCTACATGAATTTTGTTTCTACATTCCAATCTATCTAGAGCCAAATCCTCGGATAGTTTGTACTTCTTAAGATCTGTTGTTACTATTTCTATCCACATCCTCTTCAGCCTACCCTTATGAGCCTTTATCAACACTTTCTTAACTTTAGAATATATCATAACATGCCTGATTGATGATTTGGATTTTATTTTTATTTTTATTTTTTGATTAAAGATAACTAAACAAACTATTGCAACTTCTTTATTTTCCCTTGTAACATTAATTTTTTAAATGTATTTAACTATTTACACATCATTATGATATATTCATATATGCCAATGTTGTTCTTCATGTAATTGTTGCAGTCTTATATGTCATCGTATTTATGTTGCTATGAATGGATTACGATTAAGTACTTTTTAAAATTTTTAATTGTTTTTCATCTTTATAAGAAAAACAAAAAAATCCTATGATTCACAATATGATTCAATTCATCCACTTAAATGATTTGCGAGATGATTTTGATTTTCACAACAATGCTTATACTTTTTTTTTATTCATGCGAACTTGGGATTATATGTAAATATGTAATGTTTAAAGATGTCCACCCGTAGTGATATTGGCACGTAGGTGAGCACTAAATTACTTGTTCGAGATGATTTGGGTTCAATTAGTGCAAAATTGAGTGCACTAAGATTCATGATTAGTTTTGAAAATTTGCTTTCTTATTGATAGGTTGGCTTTTTAACATGGCTAGAGTAATAGATGTTCCTCCCAAAGGTGGATTCAGTTTTGATTTGTGTCGGAGAAATGAAATGCTTTTGCAAAAAGGTGTTCAGCCTCCATCTTTCAGAAAGACAGGAACGACTATTGTTGGTTTAGTTTTTCAGGTATGTACATTTGCAGCCACAGTAAGCTGCATATGAAGATTCTATTCTAGCAAATTTGTATTCTTTTTTCAGTTTCATTTTCTACAGTTGAATTTTTTTTCCCCTTGTATGGTTATGTTCTGAGATGGATTTGATCCATTCCTGATTTTTTTCCCTGTGCGATTAGAGGTCATTAATTCACAGCTTAAAGTAATGACTATTCTGCATTGCCATTTTTTGTGTTGATCAGACGTACAAGTCAAGAAAGAAAACTTTCTCACTAGTTATTGGATCTATGCTTTCTTTACTTTCACAATTATTTTAAGGTGTGGAGTCTCTCTGGACCATAGATATAGAAGGATTAGGTGATTTATTGATGCAAATAATTTTATATAGTTAATATGATATTTTGTTCTCTCAATTGCATAAGTCAAAATTTTCCTAATCAGTATATTCCCCATGTAATTTCTTAATGTTGGGAATGCCCCATATAATTGCTTAATGCTGACTGGTCAGACCATTATTGTAGGGAAATTTTTTTCTGTCAATAATGTGTGGTCTTGCTTCTCATTTCTTGAATCTGTTAAAATCAATTGCACTAGTTTTGTTCAAAAAGCGGTAAAATGAGACCTAACGTTCATTTGTTTCTTAGTCTCGTAATTATGGTTCAAGGAGGTTAGTTAAAGTGTTCCTTTGCTCTGGCCTCTGGAGCTTATTAGTCTTTGTTTGTCTGCTCTTGATGCTTAATTAATTTGGTTGTTTGCTCTGATGGCTTGCTAATGTATATATGCTTCCCAAAATGTACATTTTTTCAGCTTAGGTCATAGATTTTACTCTTCGATAGAAGCCTCCTGGTTTGTATGTAGCTAAATGCTTGTCAGTTGTCACTCTGATCTCTGGTAAGAGGACCCTCTATACCAACGTTAGAATATGCGCCCTGCTACAATCATAGGGATGAGAACTCATTGAAACTATTGTTTCCATTACGGCACTTGCTATGACATGTTAGGTTGGCATGATCATTTGCTTTCTTGTTATAAGATGCCTTTTTGTGATTGGCAGTGGAGAAAGTACTGTTAATGAATCAAGGAATAAAAGAAAGGGATTGGTATAAGTGCACTATGTGGATATAAAACCAAGCAAACAAACTCACAAAAAAAAAAAAAAAAAAGGCTCACTAGGAAACCAACTACTAAACCGAGTCTACATACAAGACGATTCTGTCTCTTTTTTAGCTAAACACTCTGCCCCCTCATTAACTTCCCTAATCAAATGAAAAAACACTGCCACTAAGATGAGAGAAAAATCTACCATTCAAAAAATGGATGACAGTTCCAAAGAACAATTATGTGAGATTTGCTCTTCCATTAAGACATATACATGCCTTCCCTGTTGAATAAGGTATCTACAATCTCTGAGTTATCAAATTCCTCTTTCAAGAAAGCCCACATTTTGGTCCTCAGCATTACGGAAGAAATAACCTTGTCCCTAGGTTTCTCCAATCATTTCCAAAATAGTTGTTCCTAAACTCTTTCTGTTTTTATTTTTATTTTTTAAATCAAAGGGTAGCAAAGGGAAGAAGCCTCCTATGAAACAGCCTGCTCTTGTCAAGGGACTGCTAAGTCTTGCCTTTTGTGGAGATTGATTATGCACCAAAAATGCCTCACAACTTCAGGAATGACTCCCGAGTATAGGAAGTCACAAACTTACAATGCAAAAATAGATGGACAATAGATTCCTTCTCCATCTTGCAAAATAAGCAATGTCTGAAATGGATTCTGGAACAATCTCTCCTGATTTTGTTCACCAAATGTTGCCCCTAGTCCTAATTCCTCAATGGTGGATGTTAAGTGGAACCTGGAATTGTTTGTTCAAACTTGATCTCACTTAGTGCCAGTGTGACTGGTTTCAGTGGCTAGAAGCCAAAAGGTTTAGGACAAGGTGGGACAAGTGGAGACAATCTAGTAGAGTGTTCTGTGATTATTTAGTGCCACATCTAGTAAGCATGCCTTTGTAAGATGATAATTAGACATGCAGTGTTATGTGAAGCCAAATATTGGGTAAGAAGAGCATGATAAGAAGATGAAGTTGTTGTGACTGACATGCACCTGCTGAGATCGATATGTGGATTAACAAGAAAGTCATACTTAGGAACTCAACTTGCTTCCCAACCCTTCTCCTTAGAAGTGAAGTGAAGGGCCACTTCAAGAGAGAAGAAAAGAACATCGGTCAAATTAAAAAGTACCAAATTTCCTTAGAGTCAAACTAGAAAGTACCAAATTTCCTTAGTCATCTTTACTTTTTTTTGTTTTTAAGTGAAAAAAGATAGCTTCTCATGCCACTAAATGACAAAAGCTTCTTTTTACCAAAAAAGTAAAAAAAAAGAGAGATATTTTCATGCGCCACTAAATGACAAAAACTCATGGGATGACTTTTTGTCATTTAACACCTTTTGATTTAAACCCCCCCCTCTTCCCCTTCCCCCTCGGGTCTTCTTTTATTCTCTCTTTATTTGACCCTTCACTTTACTATACAAGTAAATTACCCAAACATGCCTTTAGGAAATCAACTTGGCTCCTATTAGAATCAATAAACTAGTGGATTCTTTATGGACTCAACTTAGCCCTTCGCTCCCATTCTCTATTTGTAACCTTGTATTTTTGGACAAGTACTTGTTTCTGTAAATCATTCTCTATCTATGTGTGTCTCCCCCTCTGAGAAGTTACCCTCTGACAAAGTGACGGAGGCTCAAGTCATCATCCTAACTACTTGATCAATGGCTGACAAGTTTTCATTGTCCAAAATGAATGCAAGCTGATCCAACGGTCTAATCCATTTGGATGGGTGCCAAACTTGGGATCGGTGACTATCGCAAGGGGTCCTTGTTTTATGATCCACTTGGATGGATCATAAGTTCGGCTCCACTAGGTGTTTTGGCATGCAGTGCTCACCTTATTGTGAGCATTAGTGATCGGTGGAGCGATTCTCATATATCAATATAATGGAAAAACTTCAAGTGAGCACCAGTGCTTACAATAAGGTGAGCATCATGTGCCTAAATACTTATTGGGGCTCACCTGGTTATTCATTTGAGTGAAGTGGACCATAAAATAGGGACCCCCTTTTATGGTTACTGGTCGCGGGTTTTGCACACATCCAAATGGGCGGGTTTGTTGCATCAATTGTATACTTGTTTTGGATGGTGAAAACTTGTTTGCAAGATGTAGATTTGAGCTTCTATTACACCACTTCCTTGGTCCCATCCCCAAGTGGGGCCCTAGGTGCACCTTACAAGAAACAGTGCTCACCTTTTCGTGAGCACCAGTGCTCCTGTGAGGGGTGAATTCTATAAACTGCCCTCCTAAATATAACAGGGGATTTACTCGGCTCCTTCTTGGCCTGAAGGGATTAGTCTGACCCAAGGGTTGAGATACCTCTGTAAAAAAAAAAAAAAAAAAAAAAATTCCCCTAATACAACATCCAACCAAAGTTACCCTCATCTTAGCCCTCTTGAATGCTTCATACATTGAATAGCTGAAAATAAGACATTTGAACCGAGGGGGAGGGTGGTCCCACCATCGAGGCCATGAATCACCATTATTCTCAATTCTGTACTAATCCAACCATTCATTTCTATGAGAGGGCCCTACTTATATATATGTCAGTATTGAACTATTGATATGAGAACAAAATGCTATTGACATACACTAGTGGGCCCACTTTTACAGTCTAAATCATTAGATATTATAGTTTTTATGAATTAGCATTGAGCCAATTCAATTTAATCAAACTTTTCCTCTTTATTAGATTGTATGTGTGGGACTCATTTATGGCTGGCTTCATTTGGAAATATAGGGAGCTGTTTTGACTTTCCTTTTCTCTTTTGGTAGTATATGCATGAATTATTGTTTTGAAGATGAAAAAAAGGGAAGCTTTATTTCTATTGCCATCTTAGAACTTCTAAATTTATTTTAGAAATCATATTTCCCACATTCACTCCTCTAGTTTCTTATTCGTTACTCTAAGAGGACATTTTTGTGCTACAAAATGCCCTGGCTTTTTCTAGCACTCCTCATATGTATACATATATATATATATTTGATTGTTATTGTCATTTGAACCCACAGCCTTATGGTTGCAATAGTGAGCACATTCCATTGTGCCACAAACTTTTGTCAGACGTTAAAACAATTTGCATTAACAAAAGAATATATTGAATGATGTGATGTTGTACGGTGTAATGGATGTAATATTGTAAGGAAACATGAACTGCAAAACTGCCTCCTAACGGAAACAAACAAAAAAAGTAGTATATATTGGAAAACTTCAAATGAGTAATGGTAAGGTTTCTCTCCCTGATGCCTGAAACCATGAGATAATTCCGGCCTCCTTGGCCTTACCTAAGGTTTCCAATGCCTTTGGCAATTATTGTGAAGGAAGAGATTGTTGTAGACTTTTCAGGGCTGGCAGAAGTTGGAATATCAAATCAAGAAAAAATTTTAACTATAAAAGATGGATGCAAGCTTTTCATGCTTCATTCTTCAGTTCCCTAATTGTGGAAGGCAGTTTCAAGAATGCTCTTTCTAAGTTGAAGGATATATGCAGGAGTAATTGGAGATCTCATTTGTTCTTAATGGGGTTATGGACTCATTTCATCCTTAGAGATCTCCTTTGTACTTGTCATTATCATCATCATCATCAAAGCCTTATCCCAACCATATTGGAGTCGGCTACATGAATTCTGTTTCTTCATTCCGTTCTATTTTGAGCTAAATCTTTTGATAAGTGAAACTTTTTCAAATCTGAATTAATGACTTCTATCTATGTTTTCTTCGGCCTGCCCCTACTTCTTGATGGGCCTTCCACCTGTACAGCCAAACTTTTTCTTACCGGTGCCATTACTGGCCTACGCTCAACATGCTCAAACCATCTTAAGTGGGTTTCTCTAATCTTATCCCCTATTGGTGCTACCCCTAAATGTTCTCGAAAGCACTCATTTCTAATTTTATCTTTCCTAGTTTTACCACACATCCACCTAAGCATTCTCATTTCCGCTACATCCATCTTATGAATATGCGTCTTCTTAATTGGCTAACATTTTGCTCCATATGCCATAGCTGGTCTAACTACTGTCCTGTAAAATTTGCCCTTCAAATTTATTGGCATTCGTCTGTCACAAAGCACTCCCAAAGCTAGTCTCCATTTCAGCCATCCGGCTTTTATCCTGTACTCCACATCTTCGTCAATCTCCCCATCCTTACTAATTATCGAGCCTAGGTACCGAAAAGAATCTATATGTGGTATCTCATGGGTTTCAATTTTGATGGTAGTTTCAACACTTTGTATATGTCCACTGAAGTTGCAATCCATATATTCTGTCTTTGTACGACTTATTTTAAAACCTTTAGATTCTAATGCCCCCGCCATCTCTCAAGCTTTGCATTTACACCTCTCTTGATTCATCCACTAATACTATATCATCTGCAAACAACATACACCTTGGTACTTCTTCTTATACTATATCACCTTTGTACTTGTCAAAAGGAGGTAACTGAGGATGAGTGGAAAGATATCTTCTTAAGGGGCTATTTGATAAATTTACTAGTACAGTTGGAGGAAGTTAAATGTAACATCATTGGATAGAGTTGTCGTTTTGGTTGTAATGGAAATGTGACTTTCTTTTTTTTTGTTTTTTCTCTTTTAATTTTTATTTTTTGCAAAACTGCATTTTCTATATGATCTCATATATACACAACCAATCATGTGCTCAATCAGATGGTGGGCCATAGTCCTACACTCCAACTGATTTGAAATTTTACAATGTATCCTTGGAGGGTATGGGATCCATCTTAAATGGGCCAGCTTATCTCTAAGTGGGCCGTATGATGGAGTCTTGGGCTGGTTCTTTCGTTCTTGACATGGAGTTAACACATTTTAATCATGCGCTTAATCAAACAATGGGATCCACCTCTATTGAAATGAAATTTTAGGATATATCATTGGAGGGGATGACATTCATTTTGAATGGTTTGGATTATTATTTAGTGTGCCCCACAATGGAGTCTTGGAGATCTGTAAGTTATGTAATAGGTGCAACGGGGGACCCAAAACTGTTTTCATCACCACCGAAACAATACCATCATATCCATCATGCATGGATTATCAAACGGTTGGACCGCCTTTATTGAAATGTAATTTTATGATGTCATTAGAGGATATGGTAATTCATTTGAACGGCTTAGGTTATCATTATTTGGGCCCCACGTTGGAGTCCCAGGCACGTGTTACATGGTTTTAGGTGCAACAAGGGATCTGGAATCGTCTTCATCGCAGGAATTTCACTGTAATACCAGTAGGGGCTGCCAAACATGTTAAAATAAAGCGACTGTTGCATATTTACTTTTTGATACTAGTAAATTACCAAACAGCCACTAATGGATTATCCTGGATAATTTGATCAAGTCACAGATTTGTTCGTTTTCCTTTAAGTTCTTGTATTTTTCTGGTAAACTTCTTATTGAACATGTTTACAGTTTTCCTTTAATATTATTCTTTTCTCTCTCTCTCATTAAAAAGTATTCTTCCTAATGAGCAAGTTATTATCTTCTGTTCTCACTTGTATCTCTAGGATGGTGTTATCCTTGGGGCAGATACAAGAGCCACTGAAGGTCCTATAGTTTGTGACAAGAACTGTGAGAAAATTCATTTTATGGCTCCAAACATTTACTGCTGTGGAGCAGGAACTGCTGCTGATACAGAGGCGGTAACTGGTATTTGTCAAGGATGATGAGCTTCTTTTTTTATTGTTATCACTACAATACTAGTCTAATATTTTCAGGAACATCTTGTCATTCACTGCCTTTGCTGTGAATTTCTCATTTTTTAATTGATTGTTTCCATCTGCATGCTTCATACCAATGTCAGTGGGCCTTTTTTTTTTTTTTTTATTGTTTAGATATGGTCAGCTCACAATTGCAGCTACATCGGTATGCAACTGGTCGAGAATCAAGGGTTATTACTGCCCTTACCCTTCTCAAATCTCACCTTTTTAGGTAAATTTATCTATACACTGCCAATTTTACTGGTAGAGTTAGATTTTTCTATATGGAAATCTTAGTACTGAATTGTGACTTTTGGCCAGTTACCAAGGTTATGTTAGTGCTGCATTGGTACTTGGGGGTGTTGATGTTACTGGACCTCATTTGCATACTGTAAGTATGATTCTGCATACCTGCAATTAAATGGCAGACTTTCTTGTTGTGTTTACGGCCGTTTTGAAATGGAGCAACACACTGTGCAGATCTACCCTCATGGTTCGACTGATACTTTGCCATTTGCAACAATGGGTTCTGGTTCTCTTGCTGCAATGGCCATCTTTGAGTCAAAATACAAAGAGGGCTTGACAGTGAGTTACCTTGCTACAGTTGCATTGTGCTTTTCAATTTGTTCTTTTTACAGCTGGCGAGAATGAAATTAGATGATGTAGAAATATGATTTATAACTGAAGAATTGGTCTCATCTAATTTTTTTGACAGTGATGTATTAGGCTGTAGAATGTGGCCTTTTGGCTCGAAGATCAACATGATGTATATTTTTTCCACCATCCTTTTGACTTTTATTTCTTTGCATAGGGGACCTTTGCTTGAATAAATTTACATATGTCAATGCAATTCAGGCATAACTGCATAACCTTTATGCATCCATATGTTCGTCTGCACCATTTATGCATCACATGAGTGGATCTTGGTGTGAAAATGGGCTGTTTTTGAGCCCAAAATTTACACATCCCAGACCCTAGTAAATCGTTGCAATCTTAGTATTTACAGGTACATGCTACATTGAAACTGACATGATTTTGGAGCTGATCGGCTGTTTTCCCCCTTATCCTGTGGGCCTATAAATCAAAATCTGAAGCATTCATCCTCTTTAGAATGCCAAAATTAGCTAGGGGGTTAAATTTTAGCCGCTGATTCGTCATGGATTTTGACAAACTTGTGAAAAAATCTATACCATTAGATCTACTTTCCTTGACTTCTGTTGGCCCCTAATTCTTGATCCGAACATTTCATCTTCTTTCGAAGGCTAAAAATGTCTTCTTTGTTTTTGTTTTGGGGGTGGGGGGTTCCAAATTTAATTTGTTGATTCATCATGGATTTTGAGAAATTTGTGAAAAATTGCTAATTTTTGGATGTCCTCTGATTCACATGCGAAAACAATGTGAAAATGACAGACAATGGAATGTGTTTCCTATGTACTTAACATGCGAAGAGATGTGAAAGTGACAAACAATGGAATGTGTTACCTATTTGACTCATTTGCATAAGTAAATCAATCTCATGTGCAACACTTCATTTACGTGTGTGAAGCATTTTCCATTCACATGCGTAAAAGGCAAACAACCCCTTAAGAACAAAAGAAAAATAGTTTTGAATATATCTTAGAAGCTTTACCATGTTTGATCCTCTATTGAATTTAACTGTTCAATTACTCATTTCTTATTAGGAGTTAATTTTTCTTCTAAAGTGTACTTTTGTTAATATATTTTTGAATGAGGAAATGTGAAATGATGAAGGATGAATATTAAAAATCATCTCTCTTTGGTTCACATTTTGTCCCTGGACTTCACTTTTATCTGGTATTCGGCTATAGAAGAAATATATCATGGTCATTATTTTAGAGTCTTTTGAGTATTGAGGTACAAATTAGTACATCGAACTCATCAAATTAGATTTACCAAAATCAAGTAAATCTTCCACAACGAATTTTTGAATTTGATTGAGTGCCAAATTGTGAACAGTGAACTCGAATACGATCTGGCTGAATTGTGAATTAGGTGACTATGAGTCTATGACGTGTGCCATCCTTTACAACTTTGCAAGCTCCGCTAATGACTGGAAGACACCGAGCTAATTTGCACCTAAGAAAAAGCTGACTCTAGATGAATCTATTGAAAAGTATTTATGTTGTCTCTACTAAGGCCTGTTTCTTTAGAAGAATTTATGGTGGGGTTTTTACATGTTGAGGTTTTTGGGGACATGATGTGATGGGTTGTCAGGTAGCATTTCCAACTGCTATGTTCATTTGCAGGGAATTTTTGAATTCCAGCCACTTGAAAGGACTCAATAAATCTTTGGGAATTTCAGAATTTCACCCCTCACCTTTTGCTGGAATTCCTGGATGCTCAAGTACAAGGGAAAATCCAGGAATTTCACTATTTTAGGAATTTTAGAATTCCTTAGACATGAATTCTAGCAAAAGAATTGGCCCTAACAAAGAAGGTGTGGGGTTGTAGATGAGTTACTTTATGGATGGATGATGTGTATCTCCACTTTGATCGCCGAGCATGGTTTAAAGTGGCAGACTTGGACTTGACTCAGGCCCCAATTTTTTTTAATAAAAAAACTTAAAAAATGTTAAAAAATTGCGAAAACAATAGAAAAATACCCTTAGGAGCCCCTTAACTCTGTTTATATATTTATGCAACGGCTAACAATAGATTGTGGGTTGTGATTTGTGAAAATTGAAATCAAATTTGAAGTATGAACTATGAACTATTAAATGAAAATTGATTAAAATCAAATTGAACTCTCAAGTATGGAGTATCAAGTGTCAACTAACAAGATTCAAGTATTAATTATCAACTATGAAATAACAAATGTCAAATAGCAAATGTAATAACATATATTAGTCCTTTAATGCATTCTTCATAGATTTCAATACTGTGTTGAATGCCTTGTTGGTTGGATGTCGCCCTCAACATCATCCTCATGTTGTTGACGATAGTATTGAGCGATATCAAAATTGAAGGACCCTTATCCTCATTGTCCTTGATGGCTTTGTTCATGATCATAAGGATAGTGAGTTGGTGGTGGTACTTGTTGCATAGGTATCATAATGACTCCATACTGCTCTTGCCCGCCATATTCATGCAAAATACCACCGTATGCACCATATTGCCCATATGATGGATCAAATTGTGATTGCCCATAGTCTCCATATTGTTGTCCTCCATATGGAATTGATGCTAGTTGATGTGGTTCTTTATGAAATTGTTCTGATCGCTCTCTTTCTTGTCCACCAATGGGCTTAGGTTCATCACTCATGTTATGGATAGTGATATTATCTTGAAATTTTTCTATCATCGCCACCATCATCTCCTTGTTGTTCATGACAACCATCATCTCCTTGTTGTTCATGACAACCTTGATCTCCTTGTAGTGAGCCACTTTTGCTTGAAGATGATGTCTTATGTTCTTCTTCATGAGTGGCTAAATATTACTTAAACCTGATTTGTCCTTAGCCCCTTTAACACGTTCTGAACTAGAACGTGTTATCTTTGGCTCACGTTGTAAACCTTGTAAAGGCCCCTCTGCCACACTCTTGTCCTTTGCCCGTATGGTAGTACATCTGTGAATGGGAGGTGGGGATGGGGGTTCCGATTCATGTTCTGGGGGCTCGGTTGCATTAGGATCATACATGTATTTATCTAGGAAATCTGTATTTGGTAAAACTGCAGCCTTTCTTTTAGCCAACCAGTCTTCTAAAGGGTCATCTTCTTCGAATATATAATCCAAATTAATTGGATGATAGGCTCCGTTATCCTTTCTTTGGAGGTTTCTTGCCCTCAACCTCTTGTTATAATGGACAACGATTAACTTCTCCAACTTGTCTGTGGCGAAACAATTTCTGGTTTTTGTGTGGATCAAGCTGACTGTACTCCAATTTTGTTCACAGCTACATGATGATGCTGTTTGGCTCAAAATGTTTCTTGCAAAATCTCTAAGGTCAGGAGTATCATCACCAAAGTTGTTTCACCATTCAGCGATAATTAAAATTTAAATTAAGCCATACCCCATGAGAATACTGTAATTCTATATTAATCCACTAAAGAATACTAAAAATGATAATAGAAAATAGGCATATAACAAACCTGGATCTATCATTTTATGAGCCATTATACAAATGTCATATCCAAAACTTCCAAGAGTACCTTTATAATTCCTCAACTATGAAATTATCAAGTTAAAATAACTAAATTCATAAGTATTAGTTTATGAGTATCTTGATGCAAACAATTTGTGATATTATGAAACCTTAGTTAGTTAAGAATGGAAATTTGCTTCATCTTGTCCCTAACCATTGTCTCTAATGTACTTCTAAAGCCTCAAAAACCTTCCTCGTGCTTGGAGAGGCCCTTGTTATAGTAGCATGATAGGTTTAAAAAGTATGCTGCATGATGTCATAAAGTAGTACATTGATTAAATTCTAAAAAATAAATCAATGTTTTAAACTTCAAACATCAAATTTAGCAACTGTGTATATCTTGATTTATCTGCGGCGTGTATCTCTTGATGTAATTGGTTATTTCATCTTTCGTCAATAATTTTCGACAGCGTATTATAATAAGTCCCATACTTTTCTATAGATCTTGCCTCAGTAGCAAGCTTCTCTCGATTCATTGCATTATAGATATAGCCCATTGTAGGCTTCGTATCACTATCCACCTTTTTCAATGCTTTCACAAGGGGCTCGAGTAAGTATGTAATTCTCTCTGCCCTATGCCAAAAACTTGTACCGAATACAATTTGTTGTACAAGTTGTGACAAATTCTATCTTGAAAATATGGAGTTTATATATGCTTCACTCTTCCATATCTGTATTGTGCTTGCCTTATAATGATAAAGATTCTCTAATGCTAGAAAATTGGTAGAAAATCTTGTAATACCCAGCCTCAAAAATTCGCGACCATAATTGAATTCTCTCATCATATCGATCATAAACTGATGGTTGTAAATCACGCTTGTAATGTTCTTTTCATCTTCAATAGTTTTATGAACATTTTCCAATTTACCAATGTTGCCCAACATAAGATCAATACAATGTGCGGGTACTTGTCATGTAATATCTTCCCTGCCACCTTAAAATTTGCCGTATTGTTTGTCACAACTTGGACAACATGTTGATCCCATCCATCAGTCATTGTTAGGGTCAAATCCATTAAACTGAACAAATATTGGGCATCCAATCGATGTTTACGTGTATTTGCTGAGTGAATAAAACATGTTCCTGTTACACAATAAGCCATAAAATTAATTATTTATTGCTTATTATTGCTTGTCCATCCATCACACATAAGTGTGCACCTTTATTCTTTCCATGTTTTAATATGGTCATGCAAGTACGTCGTATAATCTTTATATTTCATATCAAGATATTTACAGCCAATCTCATAAGTGGTATGAGGTTTAACTCCGGGCCTTGCCTCAGCAATGGTATTCACCATGGCCCGATAGTATGGTGACCTAGCCACATTTGGAGGAATCCGATTATAATGGAAGAACTTTGAAATTGCTCTATCTATTTTCAAAGCTCTAGTTTTCATATCACCCATCATAGAACTAGAAATCTTGGGTTGCTTCATTCGTTGTGTTCTATGTAATAATGGATTCAAGGTACCTTTCCTTGCTGTCCCTTAGAAGGGTCGGAGGTAATCTTGATGATCCAGTCCAACCTCATCGTTCTTCCAAATGAGCAAGCTCAACTTCATAAGCTTGACGGCTCTCATTCATTGCCCTCCTTATATCCCTAGCCTCTTCATCTTCATCATTATCATTAGAAGAATCATCAATTCTCTCCATTCTAGCAACCCTCTTTTGAAATTTTTTCTTTTCTCCTTTATTTTGTCTTTTTTCCTAATACTATCTCCCTCTTTTCTTTCTTGACTTCAGTGGGGACATTTGGACAACCTTTTGCATCTCTTGAAATATGTGCAAGATGCTATTTAAATATGTAGATTCTACCACTCATGGTTTTTCCACACCATTTACATTTTACTGTATGATGGTCTCCACCAACAATCTCTCCATGAGCCCATCCAGGATCAACTTCCCTCTCTTTCTTCTGTGGTGCCATTCTGACTTAAGTAACAAGTAATTTTCACAATTTATCAATTTCAAAAATATATTAATAAATGAGGCTATTTATAAGTTAATAACTTAACAATTATCATATCCCATAATCATTTTCTCAACCATCTAATCTAACTCTAAAAAACATATTAGAAAGTTACAACTTGCATGGGTACATGCATAGATCTATGATTAGAAGCATAGAACTAGTATACAACCTATGCATTAAGTTCATACAAAAAACATAACAAACTATTGAAAAACAATTTTCATTTTTTCTATATATATTTTAAATCCGAGGCAAAAATTTGAAAAAAATACATATTTGCAATAAGTCTTGAGTGGAAAATCCACCTACAAGCAAAACACATATCTTATCACCTTTTGTCAGCTATATAAGCATGCAAAAATCAATAAATATAAATTTTTATTTATTTTAAATAAAAAATATCATAAAAATTACAACTTTATATCATACATGCATTGATCTATGATTAAAACCATAGATCTATGTAGTGCATACCCAAAAGAGTGAGATTCTACAAAAAAACAAAGCAAATTATGAAAAAAAAAATTGATCTTCCCTATTTTTTTTTAAATTTGAGCCAAAAAATACAAATAATTGTATTTTTCATGGACATTATGAGTGGAAATTTTAACCTCAACCACATCAAACATGGTATGGTCCTCTCTCATCCATGTAAGTGAGAGAAAACGAAAATACATATCTCAAGAAGCAAGATTTCAAAATCCTTCTTTTGAATGAATAGTGCTCTTGATCTTTGGAAGCTTGAATCTCTCAAAATAAACGGATTTGAGCCAAGATCTTAGTAGAAATAGTGTTCTTCAAGCAAGAAACAGCTTCTCCTCTCTTTTGAAACTAAAGAAATGGCCTCTTAGAAGGTCTTTAGGAACAAT
Organism: Sextonia rubra; assembly: GCA_037013555.1. Lineage (NCBI taxonomy): Eukaryota > Viridiplantae > Streptophyta > Magnoliopsida > Laurales > Lauraceae > Sextonia > Sextonia rubra. The sequence goes on from JASUAD010000012.1 coordinate 19,267,195, forward strand.
ATGTGTCGGCCGAGCCCGTCACTGTGAGGACTCAGCCAACTCAGGCGAGTCCCACTATAATGATCCCGACGATCTCGAGCTAGCTTGATCGGACTCGGGATGGGCTGGGTCCCAGTCGATTCGAACTCAAGAATTTTTTTTTCATGTCGCTGAGACTTTGTGAATCCATTGCTAAATTTCCTTCTTGATGACATCCAACGGTTAAATCTCACTTTTGAAGGATGGAAGGCATGTGCGTAGTCATCTTGAAGGCCTCACATTGGGAAGTGCCACATGGGTGGAAATAAAGAGTTACTGATGTTAAGAGGCGTCCAATTTAATTTAGAAGAAAGCTACAAGAGAATGGGCCCGTGTTCTAAAGAAATCCCAATGCTACAATTCGCTGTCCCTTTCTTTTGTTTCTTTTCTTTTTTATTATTTTTGTTTTTTATTTAGTTGGTGATGTTGTTCATCACTTTAGGGCTTTATGTATTATGAGACTATTATCTTCTTCCTTACGTTATGATATGAATGCAATGGAATAAAAAAGCCCCTTTTGTGTTGTCTTGAGTCTCCACTTTTGCTCATGAGCTCTTTTGTAACGCCTCTGGATCTTAATTTGGTGAGAGCCCAAGTCAAGGTATCCTCTTATCCTCTTCTTGTTTCTTTCCTTTGCACCCTCGATTTACAAACCAACCGTTCAACCCATACAAATAATCCTCCCAAAACCAAAACCCAACCATCCTAACTGTATCAATAATCCTCCCCACACCCAAACCTAGCCATCCAAACCATATCTATATTCCCAAATCTAACCATTCCACTGACGCCAAACAATCCCAAACCCAAACTGCACTTCCCCAAACCCAACCACATTTCCTCAAACCCCCGTGCTTAATCCAAAACCTAAATAATCTGGCCGAGCCCTAGGTGGGTCCCACCTGACCCAACCGATCTAACCCCACCTATTTTATTGAATTTTCTCATTGTTTTCATTTCGCAAACTTAAAGTTAATTAAAATCCCTAAATCTGAAATCAGTTGGAGCTTTTATAATGCTGCGATAACACCAATTTCAAATCTAAATTTTAAGACTCATCACCAAATTACATTGTCCAATTGCACACAAATTGAGCCTATCCATTTGTTCAAATCCTCGCAATGGAACAAGTAATTCACGTGAATTGGTTATTCCCTGAGTATGTGGAAGTTCTAACTTCCATTGAGATCTTTCCCTCTCACAACTAGAGGGGCGATTATTGCAGGACTTGAGACATTGCCTTGGAACATTACAAATTGCCCATTCAATTTTCAATGTTAGATAGTGTGGATGGTGTGATTTATAATTCAACATTAATTAATAATTTTCAGATTGATCTCATCATTCCATATTAGTCTAGAATTCCTCTTGCCTTGCATCATAACGCCTCAAGTTTTTGGCATGAATGGATAGTTAAAGAAACTTAATTTGGTATCCGAGCCAACTAGTTGCGAGTTTAAATCCCAAAGGAACGACTCGACGTTAAAAAATGCATGTCACCAAAAGTGTGCCGATTGGATTCCACTTGAGGGGAAGTGTTGAGGAGTGGGCTCCACCCGAGGAGGAGTATTGAAAAGTATTTATGCCGTCTCTACTAATGCCTTGAGGTTTGGTAAGAATGGTTAGGTGAAGAAAGTTAATATGGTATTAGAGCAATCTCCTTGAATGAAGAGATGGTTTGTCGACTCCTCTTTCAACTTGCACGACCCAGATATCTGATATGCCTTCTAAGGCAAAGCCTCTCCTCAACATGTCTGTAGTGGACTCCCTACCTGTGATTGCCAACCAACAAAAGGCTATAGATGAGGGGGTGATGCAATATTGACCTCCATGGCCACGTATAGGGCCCAATGAGATTTAGGATTTTTATTTGGTAATTATGTCATTAGATTGCTAATTTTACTTAATGAGCTGTAATTAGGATTTAGTTTCCTATATTATGTAGTTTCCTAGTTTCATTAGATTTCTTAGGCCTTAAGTTATTTTATTATTTATATGGCATTGTAATGAAAAATTATTGAGAGTTGATTAATTAAATTGTGAGCTTTCCCATTAAGGTGCATCTTTGTGTGTTCTCTTTGGAGATGTTCGAAGTTTATTTGGACACATTTTTGTGCTTCGGCATTTCTTGCAAGCCCTAACCCTAGGGCCTGTAGTGGAGGGAAACAAGGATGAAAATAGCGGTAGCGGCGACCGTAGCGGCTAGCCATCGAAACACTATGTAGTGGGCACAATGTAGAGGTAGCGGCATAGCGGTGTGATTTGAAAAAATCATCAAAAAATTCTGAAAAATCTTAAATATAGAAAATGATAGAATATATGATTTTTTTGCAAAAGTAATTAAGATAAAGGGGTTTAGCGGTCTCCTCATTACATGAGGTCTTGTATCGCTGTATTAATAGAAAATAATAATAATGATCTTTTTTTTACATATATTCATGTTGTTATGTTAACTTAACTAATGAAAGACTTATTAAAAAAATTGTGATGAAGTAATATCAACAAAATAAACAATGTTTTGAACTTGAAGTCAAGACTCAAGATTTAAATGTTGGAATTTAGAGTGCAATAGTAAACACTAAACGGTGAACAGTCAATACAACAAATGTGGAATGACATAATAATTAATAGCTCCATAAAAACACTCAATTTGAGAGGAACTCTCTGTATCAACTTCAATTCAGCGAGATCCTATGTGCTTTGGTGTTCTTTTAAGGATAGAAGGGGGATCTTATGTGTTTTGGTGTTCTTTCAAATATAGAAAAAGGGTAGAAAAGTTAAGTAAAAATGTTTTTTAAGAAGGAAAAGTAAAAAAATAAGCTTTAATATGAATTTCAATTTTTTTTAAAAGCAGTCATCATTCACACTCCGTAGCGGCTCCGTAGTGGTCGTAGCTGTCCCATAGTGGCCGTAGCGGACCGTAGCGGCCGTTACGGTGGATAGCGGTGCTATCCTTAATTTAGCGTAGCGGTCGCAGCTGTTACGCGTGATGTAGCATAGCGGCCGCTATTTTCATCTATGGAGTGGAGCCATACCCACCTAGGCTAAAACACGATGGTTCTAGAGTGACCCCTTCACTCTAAAGCAGCATAAAAAGATTTTACTGAGAAAACCACAAAAGACAAGTTTTCTAAATGTGCCCGCCTTCCTCTTCCTTGCAAAGAAATATGTTGGCAAGAAAAGTGGACGACGCCCCATGCTAGACCTCTTTGATTGAAATAAACCCCTCGTAAAAGATAGGACCCCAAGACATAACATTATCCATTTATACATAACAATTACTGACAGTTTAGTCTTTATTAGACAACACTCTAAACACTCTTGGATGAACCTACCCCTTTAGTGAAAAAACTCCCCCCAAAAGAATTGGACTCATCCTCCATACAAGCAAAATTGAACTGTAAATGCCCAACACATGATATCTAGGGACTGACTTAGGAACCCTATGTATCCACCCCATACTTAACCCACAGTAATTTTCCTCTAAAGTGCCTCCATTACACAATAATTTTCCTCTAAAGTGCCTCCTTTACCCTTCTAAATCTCTACCAATGTCACTTGTTGGCAAAACCCTAATTTTGAACTCCGGATTCCCCACACCCAAGCCCCCATTTCCATTTGACTTGATCACCTCACTTCATTTCAAAGGATGAATTTTCCTTCGATCTTTTTGACTTTCCCTCAAGTTCCTTCCTATCCAGCTTGGGCTAGCTTCTACACTTCCTATCCCATGGTAGTGGGTTTTATATATGTAAATGTTTATGTTACACATGAAACACATTACCATGCTTGTCAAAATCACCATTTTCACAAGTAAATGAGCATTTGAGCACATCCAACAATTTAAAATGTATTCGGACATTTTTGATTTTTTCATGAGTTTCTTAAAGTGCATGAAGAATTATGACATGGGATGAAATGTTTGGATGATTATCATTAATATAAGAATATTGAATGATTCAGATCAAGAATTTGGGACCCACAAACGTGCAGAAAATTAGATCTATAGGTTGGGACTTTTCACAAATTAGTCAACATCTAGTAGTACTTAGGATAATTGAATGGTTTGGATTACAGATTTGAGCCCTACATGAATTAAAGAAATAAGGGTGGTTAATGGGGCCCCAAGAATGCAATCACCATGTAAGAATTGTACTACTGCTCTTTGCAAGCCTCTTTTGGTGTGTAAATGGCCTTATTTACACACTATTTTCACACTTCATTTATGATCGCATGTTTAAATGAGCACAACCAAATGTGATGATGGATAATCATTGCGCACGTGAGTCATTTATATATGTAAAGGATTAGAAACAAATGACCCATTTGGCATTTTAAGGAGTGAGAGATAGTATAGCGGCATATTAGACTAATATGCTGTGGTCAAAGGCTCAAAGTAATCCTTCCCACTAAAGATTAATATGACCTCTTCTATATGGACAACTTCTTTTCTAATTTCTCAGTTACTGGGTTAATAGGGCTGTCAACCTTGGCATAGTTCCTAGTGAGAGAACAAGGTACATGATAGGAAGTTGCTCTACCTCACAATCAGTAGTATTTGCCAACAGCGAAACCACCTCTGAGCATCGACACCCACCAAAACGCTCTTGGACATATTAATCTTTGACCTGAAGCCAACTTGATGCAGGATAGACCCATGGTCCCTCGTGGGTCGACCCGTCTTTGGGCCTATCCCACCTATCCTAATTTATTTAGGGTTTTATTTGCTTTAAGTTGTTTTAATAAGATGTTTTAATGATGTTTTAATCTCGGCCATCAGTGTGATTCGATGGTCTAGATTAGTCTTAGGGTTAGTCTTTTATCTATTTCATCCTTATCCTCATCATCAAAGCCTTATTCCAACCATGTTGGGGTTGGCTACATGAATTCTATTTCTCCATTCCATTCTATTTTGAGCCAAATCATTCGATAAGTTAAACTTCTTCAAATCTGAATTAATGACTTTCATTAATGTTTTCTTCGGCCTACCTCTACCTCTCGATGGGCCGTCCACCTGTATAGCTAAACTTTTTATCACCGGTGCCATTACTGGCCTACGCTCAATATGCCCAAATCATCTTAAACGGGTTTCTCTAATCTTATCGCCATTGGTGCTACTCCTAAATGCTCTCAAAAGCACTCATTTCTAATTTTATCTTATCCTCTAAGCATTGTAAAGCCTCTTTGCTCAGTAGTTATGAATGATTAATAAAAAAAGAAGTTTTGGGAGCTTCCCCAAGTTTCAAAATTTTAACGCCTCCTGCAACTGGAGTTTGTGAGAGCCCAATTTTCTAATGCCTCCTGTGACTAGAGTTTGGTGAGAGCTTAATTTTTCCCTCTATTTTCATCTTCTACCTTGCCTGCCCCACATCTCCATTCCATTCAGCATTATTTGGTATCAGAGCCGAAGATCGATCCGTCCCCGGATTCAATTCTCGACAGTCATCATTGTTGCCGATTCATCCATTGCCACTATCGTCAATCCCAGCTCTGAAACCTCAACCCCAAAATCCCCAGATCTAATGCCCACTCCATACTTTTCCCGAATCTGAGATCCGAAAACCCAGTCGCCATCGTCAATCCTAGGACCGCATCAGCTTCACCGATATCGCCATCAACCCACCCAGCCACTGCGACACCCAAACGCTCCCTCTCTTAGTCACCTTCTTTACCCATTCAGCCAAACACAGAAATAAAAGATCACCTGACGACCACACCTTCATCCTCGTCAAAACCCTAAACCACCTTAATCCCTAAACTAAAACCCCATTCACCAAACCCCCACAACCCGCGGCCTAATCCAACACCAAAACCCTATTCCCTCAACGCCTGATCCATCCATCCACTTCCGCTGAACCAGAACACCACCTAAAAAAAAAAAAAAAAAAAAAAAAGAGAGCCGCATCGAGATAGAAAGAGGAAGAAAGAATAGATCAGAGGACAGGCATATCGGCATCGCCTGCAGCTTTCTCTGTCAGCTAGCATCCTCGCCCTGTAGACGATCGTCGGCTACATCAGCATTGTCGCTCACCGTATGCTTCGTTCTCCACCACCAGCAGCAACAACCGTAACATCACGGTCTCTCGCACTACCACTACAGGATCACGTCGATTGCCTGTCATCGTGGATCGTCGTCGTTACCAACTCCATCGCACCAGCAGTGAGCACCAGTTTCGCTTCCACCATCCCCTCGGTGCAGCCATCATCGCCACAGCCGGTCCTCGCTTGCCCTGCTGTCCTTAGCTTGGCATCAATCCATCTCATCTTGTCGACACAGAAGTTCAGAAGAGAAAGAGGGGACTTCTACGCCTTTCATCTAATCTGGGCACGAATCACAAGAAAGGTCGTGGAATTGGTTTGGGTAAGCCCGACCTGAGCCCAACATTTGACACTTTCGGTACTAGTTCAAGTGCAGCTTGTTCCAGTACAAAGAAACCCAACAGCAGATTGCTGATACCTTTGGAGATGTCTGTGTAATGTCAATGTCTAGTCAAATAGGGATTTGACCAAAATCGACGACAGTAACTTGTTTTCGCGAGATCGAGGCCATCCTGACTCCGATTTCAGATTTATTTGACCCTGTGCGTTTGTTTTGAAGAGATCTATACAACAGGTCAGATTGATTTATTTCAAAGAAAAAAAAAAGTGCATTCTTGTTTAAAGTCTTCCATATGGAATCGGAAGAACTAATGTTGATAATTCACCGTGCTGTACTTAAAGTGGCAAATTCATTTAAGTATGGACGATGGTATACTGATAATGAAGCCTACTTTGATCACTTTCTAAATTTGAGACAAGGTAAGAAGCTTTCAGTTCTTGAATACGGTGATGAATTTTCAAGACTACAAGCATTATGTGGACTACATGAGAGTGATGAACATTATGTTACAATCTTTGTTGAAGGTTTGAGACCAAGCGTATGGAAAAATATGCAAAAGGAGTGTAATAATATGTATGAAGCATTTTGGGAAGCGATTTGTGTTGAACGTTTGATAAAACGCTATCGCCTCCGGAAAGCTAAGTTCATCATCATCATCATCATCAAAGCCTTATCCCAACCATGTTGGGGTCGGCTACATGAATTCTATTTCTCCATTCCGTTCTATTTTGAGCTAAATCTTTCGATAAGTGCAACTTCTTCAAATCTGAATTAATGACTTCCATCCATGTTTTCTTCGGCCTACCCCTACCTCTTGATGGACCCTCCACCTGTATATCCAAACTTTTTCTCACCGGTGCCATTACTGGCCTACGCTCAACATGCCCAAATCATCTTAAACGAGTTTCTCTAATCTTATCTCCTATTGGTGCTACCCCTAAATGTTCTCGAAAGCGCTCATTTCTAATTTTATCTTTCTTATTTTTACCACACATCCACCTAAGCATTCTCATTTCCGCTACATCCATCTTATGAATATGTGTCTTCTTAATTGGCCAACATTCTGCTCCATATGTCATAGCTAGTCTCACCACTGTCCTGTAAAATTTTCCCTTCAATTTTGTTGGCATTTGTCTATCATAAAGTACTCCCGAAGCTAGTCTCCACTTCAGCCATCCAGCTCTTATCCTATGCTCCACATCTTCGTCAATCTCCCCATCCTTACTAATCATCGAGCCTAGGTACCGAAAAGAATCTTTACGTGGTATCTCATGGGTTTCAATTTTGACAGTGGTTTCAACACTTTCTATATGTCCACTGAAATTGCAATCCATATATTCTGTCTTTGTACGACTTATTTTAAAGCCTCTAGACTCTAATGCCCTCCGCCATCTCTCAAGCTTTGCATTTACACCATTTCTTGATTCATCCACCAATACTATATCATCTGCGAACAACATACACCATGGTACTTCTTCTTGAATATGCACAGTTAACTCATCCATAATTAATGCAAAGAGATAAGGGCTTAAGGATGATCCCTGATGTAAGCCTATAGTCACGGGAAATCCGCCCGTTTCTCCACATGTGGTTTTCACATTTGTTATTGCACCTTCGTACATATCCTTTAAAATTTCAATGTAACCTCTTGGGACATTCCTTTTCTTTAAGACCCACCAAATTAAATTCCTCGGTACCCTATTATAGGCTTTTTTCAAATCGATAAAGACCATATGTAGATTTTTCCTCTTTGCTCGGTATTTTTCCATTAATTGCCTAAGTGAAAAGATAGCTTCCATAGTTGATCTCCCTGGCATAAAACCAAATTGATTTTCCGAAATCTTAGTCTTTTTTCTCAATCTTTGCTCTATTATTCTCTCCCATAACTTCATAGTGTGACTCATAAGTTTAATCCCTCGATAGTTGGTACAATTTTGTATATCTCCTTTATTCTTATATATAGGTACTACAATGCTTCTTCTCCATTCATCCGGCATTTTCTTTGTCACAAGTATCTTATTGAATAGTCTACATAACCAACTTACTCCAACCTCTCCTAAGCATTTCCATACCTCTATCGGAATACCATCTGGGCTTGTTGCCTTCCCTGTCTTCATTCGCTTTAATGCTTCCTTTACTTCCACCCCTCTAATTCTACGGAGAAAAGTATACTCTTGTAATGAAGTATCCTCCTCCACTCTTGTATCGCCCAAATATTCTTCATTTAAAAGTTTACTATAAGGAAAAACTGGGAAAGCTAAGTTACAAAAGGAAAAATCCAATGCTGTGGAACCACCTGTGGAGTATATTCAGGCTGATATTGATAAACAAAACTAGGAAAGAAATGCTTCCATGACCATTTTAGACATTGTTGATCAAGCAATGCAGGAGGAACAAGAAGAAATACACAATGAAGAAAACTACAAGGAGTCTCATCATGTCATGGATCTGATAATAAGTCCACTTCCTGAAGAGCAACATACATCAGCAGTCAAACAGGTTGTTGTTTTGAAGGTTGAAAATAATGATCAACAGATGCCAGCAATAAGTAAATTTGAAGACTTGCATATGGTTAGCCATCAACCTGAAGATCCAATGGATATGAATGTAGACTCATATTTAGACGTTGTACAACTTCTTGATATCCCTCACATTGATTTCATTTTTGGGGATAGACTGTTGACAATAAAAGACTATGATCTACTGCTTCAACACCAATAATTGCTACATCTAACGATCAAATCACGCATCAATGTTGAAGTCAAACATCAGCAAAAACCATATGTTCAGTTCCTTTCTATCTGGATGAAAAGATTGATTACAGCTTCCAATGCATGCCAAGAGGTTGAAGATCAAGAAGCACATCGAAGCTTTGTACGCTTGATATTTGACCCTAGAGGACTTCTACTAAAACTCGAGGTCGAGTTTTCTCCAAGCAGAGGAGAATTGATGCAGGACAGACCTATGGTCGCCTGTGGGTCGACTCGTCTTTGGGCTTAGCCCACCTATCCTAATTTATTTAGGGTTTTATTTGCTTTAAGTTGTTTTAATAAGATGTTTTAATGATGTTTTAATCTTGGCCATCAATGTGATTGGATGGTCTATATTAGTCTTAGGGTTAGTCTTTTATCTAGTTAAGCATTGTAAAGCCTCTTTGGCTCAGTAGTTCTGAATGATTAGTAAAAAAAATGTTTTGGGAGCTTCTCCAAGTTTCGAAATTTTAACGCCTCCTGCAACTGGAGTTTGGTGAGAGCCCAATTTTCTAATGCCTCATGTGACTGGAGTTTAGTGAGAGCCCAATTTTCCCCTTTATTTCCATCTTCTACGTTGCCCGCCTCGCCTCTCCATTCCATTCTGCATTACAACTGTAAAGATGTATGAGTGCTTTTCAACATAAGAACATCCTCCCTAGTATTTGAGCTAAACAATATAGTATCATCTACAAATTGAAGATGAGAAATCACTGGCCCATTTCATCCTGCCTCAATACCCCAATCAGCCCAGCATGCTTAGCTTTAACTAGGACACCCAAAGCCTTTGCCACTAAAGGGAATAGGAAGGAGAGGGGGTTCCCCTGCTGAATCCCTTTGGAAGCGTTAAACAATTGAGATGGAGAGCCATGTTGTAAAATTTTTTAACATTTAGAGTCATATTCTCCTAGTACTCTAATGTTTAAAACTTTGTTACTATTAACTGTTGAACCTGTAGTCATTAGTTAAAACAACCAAAAGCACTGTGAAATACCCCTCCTTGAGAATGGTTACTGCTAAAGGCTATTTTTTTTTTTTTTACTTTTTATTTATTGAAAGTCACACAATTGAAAATTTTCCGACACCGGAATTGCTCTCAATGCAGAGTCTTCTGTGGTTCATGCAAAAGTGCCTGCACTATTTCCATTTCATGTTTTGAGCTGTATGAAACTAATTTTGGTGAACTATATCTTGAGAAATATCATGCTATTGTTACTCTGCAGTATAAGGTGACTAAGTTTATTTGCAGAGAGATGAAGGAATAAAACTTGTCTCTGAGGCAATATGCTCTGGTATTTTTAATGACTTGGGAAGTGGTAGCAATGTTGATGTCTGTGTAATAACCAAGGTTTGTACTTGATCATGTGCATATGTAGTAGAGTAGAACTTTGATTGGTCTTGAGCTGATGTTATTGTTTGTTCTTGTCCAACCTTGCAAATGCAGGGTCGCACTGAATATTTGCGAAACCATCAGTTACCAAATCCTCGAACATATGTTAGTTCCAAAGGGTATTCTTTTGCCAAGGGACAAACTGGTTAGTAACTTCTATCCTGTAATGACTATTATTTGATAATTGTATCCGTTGAAGCACTCCACATGTGTTGCCAATATTCTGTGGATTTTGCTATTAAAAAATCCCTTTTCGATACAAAACTACCAGATTCAGTTACAGTAAAATGCATTCCCCTTTGCAAATCCTTTTGTTTCTTACTTCCTATAACCACATGCTTATACATAAGTATGATAACATAGGTGGTAAAATGAGGTGCTTCACACATCCTTTCTGATGCAGCCCAGGATCACGATTATAAGGGACTACACCCATAGATGGAATTTGGCCGAATCCAAAGGATTCAACAGCAACCACAATCACAAGAACAAATACTCAAACCACTAAATTCTCAATTCATTAATCAAAGGATATCTATTTGATTTAGGATAGACACGTGGTTCTCCATAGGTCAACCCGCCTTTGGGCCCAGCGCACCTATCTTAGTTTTTTTAGGATTTAATTATGTTCTCATTATTTTAGTGGGATGTTTTAATCCTAGCCTTCAATTTGTTTCAATGGTTTAGATTAGTTTTAGATTTTTTATTTTTCTATGTAATGATGTAAAGCCTTCTTGGCTACTTAGTTATTGATGAAATAAAAATTCTATGAGTGATTTTGGGGTTTCTCGGAGTTATCTTCTTCCTTGCCCACAATGGGGAGTTTAGCGTGAGGCCACCTATTCCTTTCACCTTCCATCTTTGCCCACCCACTTATGGTACCCGGTTCCACATCAATTGGTATCAAAGTCGAAGATCGATTCACCCTTGATTTGAGATTCGACAATCATCATCGCAGCCGAACCATCACCATTAGGAATCAATACGACATCCATCAGGTAATACGTCTGTACTCTATTTCATCCCAACAACCATCATCCCTGCCGAAACCAAAATCATTTGGGCCCTTTTAGTAAATCCAACACATCTCCACCCTCACTGTGACTGAACCCAGGAAACCAATCCCGATCGAAGCCCCAAGACCAAATCCCCAAACATCTTTTAGTCCACTAGAACCCTAAAAAAAAAAAAGAAAGAAAAGAAAAAAAGAAAAAAAAACCTCTTTGAACCCATCTTCTCCCCCAAATCCTTGACGAACCCATCGCAGCCCTCATCTTTGCCTTCCAAACTCTAGAAAACAATGAAATAGAAGAAGAAGAAGAAGAAGAAGAAGAAGAAAGGGAGGAGAAGAGAAGAAGAATGTACCTGGCACCCATCGCCGCTCGCCTCTTGTTACTTGCCAATGCAGCCTGCTGTTGCCATTGCTAAACTCGTAGATGCCAAGAATAGAATCCTCGTAGTCCATTGCTCATGGTTGTTGTTAGAAGCCAACAGCTGCACACCATTTCCTCTCCCACTTGCTATTGTCGGTGCCTTCACATCTTCAGCACCGTCCATCCTTATCTTCTCGTCGCTGCACAAACAGGGCTTAGAACCCCTTTTGTGACTTGTGTTGCATTAAGACCGAGAGGAGAAAACACTGTCGCACGTGTCTCTCACACATCTTAGGTCATTTGTTGGACCTAATTTTTAGCTTGGGTTAAGTTAGATTAGTTCGGACCCATCTCACTTGAAGCCTAATCTATTTGAAGAATCCTCTAGCCACTTTTGGCACCAACTAGTTGACATCACCCCTGACATCAACAACATGCAATTAAAGGCCGGAATTTGTTTTTGCGATTGCAGAATCATCTAGACTCCAATTTTAGATCTGCCTTCTCCTACGAACTTCTGGAATCAAGATCTTCACATTAGGTTAGGTTGATTTAATTTGGAAGAGCATTCAATATCAGTCTTGCATTTAAGTCAACATGAAATTGGAAAGCCTTGAAATTTTCAATAGATTTCAGTTAATTCTCTACAAACTTAATTATGGAGATTGGTATGTTCAAACTGAAATTAATTTTCACCAATTTCTTAATTTGAGACAAGGAGATCTCACAGTTGTTGAATATGAGTATGAATTTGCAAGGCTTCAATATTTATGTCAGCTAGTAGAGGATGAAAGACATGACTTAATTAGTTTTCTCTAAGGCATGAGACTGGATATATTGGAGAGAATGAGTGAATGCGAGACTATTGTAGAAGCAATTACATATGCTATCTGTGTTGAGCTCAAGCTTTGATGATCATGCATGCAAAAATCTAAGTCCACAATGGAAAGACATCGAAAAGTAACAGAAGCGCATGTTAAGCAATCTATGGAATAAAACATTAAAATGTTGACATTAAAATGCAAGAACCAGAAAAGAAAGGGTCAGTGTAGGCTGCCACAAAAGAAGATGATATCATCAAAGCTCCTCATGTTGACTTTATACTTGGAGGTTGACAATTACTATTTGAAGATTCAGAGCAGATGGTACAAATCCAAAATTTAAAGCATCTAACAGTTATATCTCACATCTAAGCATATTTTCGATTTCACAAGCAACTATGCCTTCCTTCTCCTTCTTAGTGGAACATTAGTTTGAAATCAAAAGCATTGAGTCAATCCAACCACCATGTAAAGAGAATGAAGATCACATTGAATTTTCAATCCTAGAGGACATCTACAGAACTCGAGGTCGAGTTCTCTCCAACAATGGTAGAGTTGATGCAGGACAGACTTGTGGTTCCCCATTGGTCAACCTGCTTTTGGGCCCAGCCCACTATTTTAGTTTTTTTAGGATTTTAATTATGTTCTCATTTATTTTAGTGGGATGTTTTAATCCTAGCCTTCAATTTATTTCAATGGTTCAGATTAGTTTTAGGTTTTTTATTTTTCTATTTAATGATGTAAAGCCTCTTTGGCTACTCAGTTATTGATGAAATAAAAACTCTACAAGTGATTTTGGGGTTTCTTGGAGTTATCTTCTTCCTCGCTCGCGATGGGGAGCTTGGCGTGAGGCCACTTATTCCTTCTACCTTCCATCTCTGCCCGCCCACATTTGATACCCCGCTCTGCATCACTATCCCATAAGGGTATTTACATATTTATAGACAAGAATGAGCACTTTCTTCTACATTAGGATTCAAATACCTAAATCAATAAGAAAACCTAACTTGATCAAATACCAGAGCAAATCAAAATACTAAAGTAAATAGGAAACTAATTAATTAAAGTCCTAAGTCCTAACTGATATCAACTTCACACAATAAAACAACTATCTAATCCTAATTGGGCTGATCCAATGGGTTTGGGCCAGGTTAACACAATGGCTCATGGGCCTGGTCCAGTGGACTTGGGCCTAGCTCGTCCTACATCACTTTCTTAGTTGAGCATGTGCTGGCTGGACACATGTGTCATACACTATTCATGAAAAATATTACTCGTTATGATTGTATGTATATATTGTCCTTGCTTCCATAATCTAGCTGGTGGCCAAATGGTGCAACAAAAGGAGGTCCAAGATTACTGCCCACCATGCTTGACCAAACCTCCTTTTTAGAAGTATTTGGGCTCAAAACCCTCTTCTATCTAGGTTCTTCTTCGACTCTCCTTCCCTGCCATTGTAGTACCCTTCTGCAGTAATCACCTGATCTTTGCCTCTATGCCTCTCGCAGTGTCTCTATTGATCCTTCCACCTTCCTTGATCCCCATCCCAAGAGGATAAAAAATACTTCCCACAGTTTCTCCCTTGCCTTTCTTTAAACAATGTCTGCAGAAGACCTTCAGGCCTCTTCTCTTGCAGCTGCTTCTTCCCCATAAGGGAAAATTTTAAGAGCAGCTATAATTCCTATCACCTGGATCAAGATGAAATGGCCCTCTGCTCAGCAGCATTCACATCAGCATCTCAGAGAGGTCAGCATTAGGTACCATGTTTCTGCCACTGTGGCATCACTACCTTCTGACAAAGCTTCTAAGAGTGAATCAATCTTCTTTCCCTTCCATTATGAGAACGGCTTTCCTCTCCTTTCTCAGCATCATTTTCCTACCACCTTCCCTCTTGCTGGACTCCACCAGAAATTTCCTCTGCCATTGAATCTCCTCCCTCAACATCACCAGAAAATAATGCATGAAATTAACAATCTCTATCTCCTTGGTTATGAAATGATGCCCCTCTACTTGCAGATTGAAATTGAACTCCAGTGCTTGAATTACCTGCCGAGTTTCTTTAAGATCACAGAAGGAAAGCATCACCTTCTTGCCTCCGGATGAGGCACCTTGACATCCTAGAGGCCAGATGCTTCACAGAGAATTGAATGGAAGGTCTGTCTCCCTACCACCTTATTCAAACAAACAAGCTGTTAGAAAGCCATGTAGAGTTGCTTCTAATGACTTCTGGCCGGACTCATTAGCTGGGTTTCAAGGTGTTGGCATCCCTTTTGATGGAACCTGCATGAGAAAGCCTCTTTTTCCTTGGATTTTGCTCAACTCCTAGTTGGGGGAAACCAACACTTCCTCCCAGGGTATTAGCATGTTGATAACTAGCAGAAGAAGCTTCTAGAGTCTCAGCCCTCTTGCAGTTTGACTTCTCTAGCTGAAAGAGACCCATGTATTTGGCAATGTTAACTGCTGGCTTCCTCCCACCTACACTGCTTCCATTTGTCACCTTGACCACTTTGATGGCCACCCTTTTTTATTTGAAACAAACAAAACCCAAAACACTTCCCATTACCTCTCCTACTGGAGGCAAGAACGAAAGCATCCCACACCACCTCATACGGAGAGAATGCTACTCTCAACCATTCCAAAGTTATGGATTCTGGTGTATTATCCACAAAACAGAAATCAGATCACCCCATTGAATAGCTCTCTCTCTCTCTCTCTCTCTCTCTCTCTGCGTGTGTGCGCATGTGTATACATTTTTAGTTTGAGAAACCTGAAGGGCATAGAACCAGTGCTAAAATGATATTTCTCGAGGCACCCAACTTATACACTTTATGCTTAAAAATGAGAAGTTTATTAAACATAATAATTTGAAGGAATTGATTCACCACACTAGTCAGCTTGAATAAATTTAGTGGGTTCATTGAATCAACCGCCTGTAGTTTTTCTCTTGATGGGTTGCACTTTTAGTAGAGTAATGGCTCATGCTCCATAGCTGGTAGTGTCATGGTGACTATGACACAGCTAGATGTAATACTTGTACTAAGTTCTCAGGCCTGTGTAACATCTATGTTTTTCTTCCTTTTCTATGCCCATGTAACGTGTATATTTTTCAAACAATCATAAGCCAGATGAAAATATAGTTTCCACAGAAGTCTTGAGAATGCTTTAGAAACCCATGTCGGAAACCCCATTCTCTTAAAAAAAAAAGTCAAATTGTCAAGATCGTAAATTAAGGGAGATATTTATGCGCATCTAACATGGTGAGGGACAACATAGTAGGGCTGACTTTTTGAACCATCCACACACATGGGACACCCTTAATTACAATGAATCAATTGAGTTTTTACTAATCTGAATGGATTGGACTGTCGGGTTGGGGTTCAATTTTTCTTTAATTTAAAGTTGTTACATTTGTGTGTCACGGATGAAGGGGTTAGAGGCTTGGGATTGACCCCAAGCTTGATTTACGGGCCCTTCTAAGGTGACTCTTTACTCCCCCAAGTCTCATAATCATAAAGGCTCTAGGTGGGGCCCTATGAAGTTTGTCCCTCATCATATGGTGACAGATGGATGCACGTGAGTATCTCCTATATAAAACCATAATGGGGATTTTCTATTAAGTGTCTTGTGGAATAATGGGTTTGATCTCTCAACGTTTTTTCGTCTCCAAAAGAGATAGAGAAGTTAAGGCCATTCGAATCCATGTTGTTAGATAAAAAAAAATTATGATCTTATACAATTGGCTTCGTGGGCTGTAATGCCAAGGGTTTGCTTCCCAGATCTAAATGGGTCCCCACTCCAAAGCCCAACTAGCATATTGACCACCTAATGCTATGAGAGATATATTTATCCATTCCTGAGTTATCGAGGTCCCTGTTCCATACTTTGAAAAACATTTATTTGAGATGAGTTGTCAGATTGTCAGCCCTACTTTGGTTGGGCTGTACCAAATTTGACTTGACATGGACTGGTAATTGTATGATGAAGTACTTGGTTTAATTTGGCTGAGTGTCGATAAACTTGCGTGCTTCGGTACTTATTATGGAAGGGATTGGGTTCAACGACCTAGATCCATGATTGTATCATTTAATATGATTTAAAATACATTGATAAAGAGATACGAAGTCAATGATCAACCCCTCTCTTTCTCTCTCTCTCCCTCTCTCTATTTGCAAACCAGAGCTGGCCAGGTACTAAATTATGAGGCCATCACCTGTACTCTAAAACATGCAAATCTTGTATGATTGTGCACACTGATAGGAAGATTTTAGTTATGGCTATTGGATGATCTAAACTCGTCTGACCATTTTTTATTGTGGCTAGGACCATCCGGAATAACTGAGATCGCAACCCTAGCACATATCGAGAATTGATCTTGTACATGTGTGCCTAGGGAGTGGAAATAAAGTCCTTGATAATAAACCTAGGGATGTTTTGCTTGTGGGGTAGAGTAAACCCAAAATCAGGAAAGAATAATAAATGACGGGGTTATGATTATTTTTTGTATTTAGTTGCTTGATATAGAATTTTTTTTACTTCTTGTATAAAAAGTATAGATTTTTTTGTACTTTGGTGATGAACTTTTGACTTTTTTTTTTTAAAGAATGAGGGAAATTTGAATTTTTTTAAAAAAGAAGGGGGGAAATTTGAATTTCAAAAAATTTTATTTTACCCCACCTCACAAACGAACATGCCCCTAGATCTATGCTTGGCGCCTAACTTTTTCCTAGTATTGATCATGTTTTGAAATGAATTAATGTTTATATGATCAGATCTAGGATTTGTCATGTAACTCTATTATGCATAAGTGGGTTTTGTCTTATATCCTTATCATTTCTTGAGTTACTGCTGCTTTCATGTGTTGGCACTTGGCTGTATGCTTATTTGCATGACAATTGATTCATTCAGTTATTTTCTCTTCCATCATGGGGATTCTTGTATTTCTTACCTTTAGAATGAAACTGAATACAAAAGACCGGATGTGACCGATAGAAAGAAATGAGGAAATATAGATTTACCCTTTTCATCAATTTCGATGGATGACTTATTGTCTAACAATATTTCTGTTTTTTGTTACAGAAATTCTGTCAACAAAAATCATCCCTCTGAAGGAGAAAGTGGAAGTGATTGAAGGAGATGCAATGGAAGAGTAGAGCAAAAGGTGTGACTTGATGATCAGTCTCATATAAGGACCTATGAACGCTTTGTCATTCATGTGGCCGGGCCTCAATGTTGTTTGTCATATGCATGGGCACCAAGTGAATTTATTTCATTGAATGCTATTTTTGGATTTCAATTAACCTTTGTGGTCAACAACATCATTACAACAACAATAGTTTAACAGCTCATTGTAGAAATTTGTAGAAATTTGGGGCTAAATATTCGCATTTCTGCAGCAAGTGCCATTATAAGATTTCTGAAACCTTAAAATATATTGCTGGAGCTGTGGCTATATAGTTTACATTACCTCTATGATGAAAGATTTTTTTCTTGAGCTTGTTGGGCAAAAATCATAGGGAACAGAAGTGATTTCAGTGGTTTGAGAAGCCCATTTTATAGCTTGATGGTCATGCTCCATATCAACCTGGTCCACTGTTTGGGAGGGCCACATGTATATGCTGAATTCTGGGTGGTTTCTTTTCTGCTGTCCGATTTTTACATTCTGATTACTAGCTGGCTGGGAACAGTGTAGTAGATGGAGTAGATGAGCTCCATCTTCCTTTGGTGAGATGGATTCATTTAAAATCTTGTGCAGTTAGGAATTTGGGAACTATTTATCAAATGGTGACAACTGACAAACCTCCTACAAAACTCTTCATGTGCAATTTAATGATGGACATGAACTGTCAAATCCTACTTGGGCCACGCCATTGGATTAAAAATATGGAACTGTTTTGAAAAATACTTAGATCAACTGTTAGGAACTACTAGTTTCTGTCACTGGTTACATGCTCTCTAGTGCTTTGTTATTGACCATTCACCATTTAGTTAAAAAAAAGCCCAAAGCTTACCCTGGCCACGGGGCCAACCAAACCAAAAACAGAAAAAAAAAAAAGCGCATAGCTTTTAGCTGGGGATGCCTACGGGCTGCATCTTGATCAATTCAGCTAGAGCTAGATCCTGTTTGGCATTGTCACATTCTCTCTCTCTCTCTCTCTCTCTCTCTCTCTCTCTCAACTCAAGTAGGTGCTAATTCGAGCTCGAGCAAGCTCTAGCTTATCAGGCTTGGCTGAGTTCAGCCCTTTTACATCCCTGGTTAAGGTGCTAATTAGAGAGTTTTTGGAAATAACTTGGATAATAAAAGCGCTTGTGTTAGGTTCACTTGTTGGAAACCTTTGTTGGAATGATTTCTTAATCAAATCTACTCAAGGATGTGTATGGTTCTCACTGCATTTCCATGTTACACTTTCATCACATTCCACTGTAAGGATATTCATAATATGGGGAATTTGCTACGAGACGAGTATGGTAATAACAGTATGGCGCAATTACAAAAGATAAAACAAGAGAAAATCTAATATAAGTTCTTAGGTTTTTGCATTATTTAAAAAAGGGACACAAGTTTCAAGACTTTTCAAATTAGTTCCTAAGTTTTCCAATAAATTGTCAATAAAGAACATCCGGCAATTTAAACGTATTTTCCAGCAGTTTTTTCAACAATTTTCTTAAAATACAAAAATTACCAATCATTTGAAGCCATGACATGGTTTTAGTAGCCATTACATGCAGCTGATCATTGTGGGGACGTTGATTGTTCTTGATTAATGTGAGGATACCAGAAAAGGAAATGCGGACAATATGAGAAAATTAAGAAAATATAGAGAAATTGAATAAGGATTTTATTTTAATAAAGGGTAATCTGGGTACTTAAAAAATTGAGAGAAAAAGTTGTTGAAAAATAGCTTTAAATGGATGGATGTCCTTAATTGAAAACTTCTTAGAAAATTTAGTGATTAATTTGAAAAGTTTTGAAACTTATGTCATTTTTTGAAACAAGGCAAGAACTTAAGGCCTTTTTTAAGAATTTCCTGATAAAACGGGGGATGTGCTAAACGAACACTAAAAGCCTATCAGTACATTCAAATCCCTTTTCACAAAAAAAAAAAAAAAAGATAAAATTACCCCAATGTCCCCTCCTCTTTGCAGTCACTTCCCCTCCTCCGTTGTTGGAGCTCATAGCCAACGGGAGGGGGAGGTGGGGAAGGGAAGGAGAGAAGATGGAAGAAGAGGGAAGGGTTGTGGGGAGAGAAGGAGGTTGGGATATATTGGAAAATTTTTAATTAATTAATTAATTAAAATTTTTTACTATGTAAACTGAGCAAAAGTTGGTGTTGATTTAGCAGCTCTCACAACAAAACATAAGGCATAGGCTATCTATTAGAGACCACTACTAATGCATTAGTAATGAAAGCTAGAACTAATAATGGGCCAGCAGACGCTATGGACCATCTATACTGCTATTAGAAGCATTATTTGGGTCATCAGAGATCCGAATGGGGGTGCTTGAATTGGTAGAACCTGGGCCTGAGTGAAGGTAGAATGTTCCAGTAAACTCAATTGCTGCTCGTTGCTCGTTCAGTTGCTTGAGTGAGCCCACTGTTATTGCTTTCACTTTTTTGCCGTGATTTTCTTTGGAGAGTCATGTTTGATACTTTTATCTTCGATTTCAATCTTGATCATGAAATGGTAACCTCTCACACAAGATTCTTTCCAAAATCCTCTTTCACTAGACATGATTTCCCACATTTATGCTGGCCTTTTTTTTATTTAAAACCACGATTATCACTGCTCTTAAATGCCTCTGTATAACATTTGAAATTAGTGACTTTGGCTCTACTTTTGCTCCCCCCACCCCCCACCTCAACATAAATATAAGAGATATAACCAAATACTTTTTAACTGTGAAAGATTTACTTCTTTTTCAGGCTAAGCTTCCTCTGGCAATCCACTATCCAATGGTATTGAAGGCACATGATTGATCAAGTATGCAAAAGAATTCATTGCTTATGTTCAAAACTGTTTAGGCAATCTAGCATGTACTCTTATGCTTCTAGCGTGCTCTACAATGGTTTGGTCTATGCGCTTGGTCACACTAGTTTGCTGCAGTGTATTAGGAATGGCATTCTCTCGCCTTATCCTATTTGTGGAGTAATACCTTTTAAACTCTTTGCTATAATACTCTCCTCTATTATCAGATCTTAGGCATTTCAGTTTCAAAGCTGTATCATTTTCAACTATAGCTTTCTACTTTTTGAAAACACCAAACACATAGACTTGTGTTTTATAGAATAAACTCATAATTTTTTGGTGGTATCATCAATGAATGTAACAAAGTAAGAAGATCCACCAAGTAAAGATACCTGTGTTTGTCCCACACATCTTTATGAACTAGTTCAAACCTTTTTGATTTCGTTGACCTCCTTACTTTAGAGACAGTTACTTCCCTTTGCTTTTCAAAAACACACTCTTCACATAACTCTAAATCCAAAAAATTCAGATCTTGTATAGAACCTTTAGAGTGAAGGATTTTTATCCCTATTTCACTCATGTGTCCAAGTCTACAATGTCATGTGTTTGAGTTTGTACCTTTATCTACAACTGCAATGGAACTAATATTGTTATTAGTCAAGTAAAGAGTATCTTCTTTCTTACAGTGAGCAACAACCATACTCCCTCTCGCAACCTTCCATGAATCACTTGAGTAAGATTGTTACATAACGTGAGCTTACAAGCTGACCAATAGATATCAGGTTTTTTTTTAGGTTTGCTACATGCCTAACATCATTTAATTGCCATGTACCTTCGTTTGAAAATTTGATCTGAATATCTCCTTTGCCAATATATCACAAGGTTCATCACCACCAAGATAGAATTTTTTAAAATCACCTTTTACATAATTTTTGAGATATTCTCTATGTACAGTGGTATGAAAGGACACACCAGAATCTATAACTCAAGATTCAGATTTATAATCAAAAGAAAGAATTAAAATATCTGGAACAGTATCACTTGCAACATTTGTGGATGTATCATAATTATTGTCATTGTTCCCATTCCTTTGCTTGTTTTTCTTTGGTGGAACTCTGTAGTCCTTTTTTAAATATCCCCTCATGCCACAATTCCAGCATGTGATCTCGTCTTTTGATGATCTTGACTTATTCCTTGATTTAAATCTTCCACGACTTTACCCTCTCTCAGTTTTCCTTCCTTTATTTACCACATTCAATTTATTTCCTGATGATTCACCTAAGGGTTTTCTATGAAGTTCTTCATCGATGACAGCACTCACAAAAAGCATCAAACTTTAGTTTGTTTGATCCTGATGAATTACTTAGTAAAGTAACGATACCACTTAACTATTTGGTAAAGAAGATAAAAGTAATAGTGCCCAAATCTCATCATTGAATTGTATTTTTACCGATAACAACTGGCTCATGATTGTATTGAACTCATTTATGTGTTTAGCAACAATCCTACTTTCAGCCATCTTTATGTTAAACAATCTTTTTATTAAATGGACTTTATTTGAAGCAGATGATTTTTCATACATTCGTGAAAGGGCAGCCATAAAATTTTTAGTAGTTTGCTTTTTTGAAATATTAAATCCAATAGACTTTGTTAGAGAGAGTCTAATCATACCTAAGGTTTTTCTGTTGAGCACCTCGTAATCTGAATCTGACATAGTCACAGGCTTCCTTGTTTTTTCTCCAAATGGAAAGTAGAAATTCTTCTGGTAGAGGAGATTCTCTATTTGCATCTACAAGAATGCAAAATTTTGACCATTAAAATTTTTAATCATCAGCTTTGTGTTATTCATCATTGCTCTCACTTAAACCAAAGCTTTATGTGCTTTATTACTTTTCTGCCAATCAAACTGTCAATCTGTTTCATTTATTTCGTAGATCTCGTCACTACGAGTGTACGGGAAAAAAATGGATCACAATTCAGGGTTTGTATGACCTCAAAAAACACAACTGTATTTTCGTTGTTGAATTTGGTCAAATCTGCTGTTGACCGATGCTGATGTCACTTCTTACTTCACAGTCTTATCTTTGCTGGGCTTCTGAAACGGATCAGGTCAGAACCGACCTGAACCTGAACTAGACTCATCTGAGCCTGGGTTTCTCTATTAGTTGGGTCGACCTGAACCCGACCCGAACCTGAACCAACCTAGAAATTGGGTTGTCTTCCTCCTTTTTCACTTACGGAACAGATCTTGAAAGAGAAACCTTTCTTTCTGCAACTGAGAAAAAAAGAACAGTGGGTATTGACTTCTTGGCTCTCCTTCTCCGGCGACGATGGCGCCGATGATCACAGAGGTGATGACGAACAATCAGCAGCAGTGGCGACAACCCTCGATCGTTCAAGGATGAGACCCACCTCTGGAATTCAGATCCAATGGTGATGGAAGCCTGAGAACTAGGACAAAAAATGACTCTTTCAAAAAGGACAAAACCACCTCGTCTTTCTGTATAAAATTCCAACTGAGAGTATCTTGAATCGGATTGTTCTGTGCAATACAACCACAATTGCTCTTGTTATCTGAGACGAACAACTCCGAATGTGACTTCTTCTTGATTCGATCTTGTACACCGTTGATGATAGCCGCAATCAACTTTGAGATATACTAGTTGTAAGGATGAAGGAGTACCAGAAACACACAATCTGGCACACGGAGACATCATTTATATGACATATGAGATTTACGTGGGTCACTCGTCTACCTCTTTTATGCTTATAAGAGTATAAGACTCACTCTAAGATTTTCCTTTTAAGAGCACAACTCTCTCACATCACTTAGTAAAGTACAAAAGCTCTAATTAAAAAGCATGCAGACATTTACAAACCTCGAATCTAGCCTTATGGTGTAGATTAAATCATTAGATTACATAAATAATAAATATGCTCAAATAAAGCTTCACCAACCCACCAATTAGACTGCTAGGGCCCCATGCACTAAGTCTACTAATTTAATCTGTTTTTCCCTTTACTTTTGATTTTAATATATCTTGGATTCAATTTAGGAAGCCCAATCTATTAGGAATCTTGTTTGACTAATTTTTGAAGGAATTAAAAAAATTTACCTTTAATAGATTTCATTGATGGGAAGAAATCTCTCTAAGCATTTTTGGCCTTTTCTCTTAACCTATGAAATCTGTAAAGTACTATTAACTTTTACTCATATTGGAATAGGTGAGAAGGGAGATAGGAGAAAACCTTATTTTAAAAAAGGAGATTTGGTCGTCATCAACATCATGGTGCAATGTATGCTTCTAATCTTTTAAATTATTTATTATTTAATACATAAATCAAAATCGTTAAATTTGATATTTTGTTGCAAAAAATATTGAATCTTTCAATGGTATCAGAGAATGGATTTTGATTTATGCATTCAATAATCTTTGTGGTCAATCATTGTTATTTAATAAAGATAGATCTCAGATCCCTGTATAGTGTTGTGTGATCGAGTTTTCTTTGTACGTATTTGATCATGTTATTGATCAGTGAGTAGAACCATGTAAGCCTCATTGTTTGCGTGGGTGAACCTCTTACACACTCATTATGATCTGTCTTCACATGGCATAACCTTAACGCCTCTTGTAACAAGTGGCTGGAGTTTTGTATTACATGAAGTCTGGGCATGACGAGGTCTGTGTATGCTGAGTGGAGTATGGTTGTTTCTGTAATTATGTCCTACGCCTTGGTACTTAGTCGGCGCAGATAAAAGCACCGTCAACCAATGGCTATATACGAGCATACTTAGGATGTGTTTGGAACTGAGATAAAATTTTGATAGAATTGATAGCTAATATCATCCAAGCCTATTCAATGGAATTATTACATCGGATGAGATTCCATTTATCCCAAAGGTGGATTCAATCTTATGTTTGGTTGTCTCCGGATAAATGAGACACAAGGGACCAAAAGATCTAAAAAATATAATCCCATCCTCCACTCAAAGCCAGATCAGGTGGGATAGGGACAAAAAGACCTAAAAATATAATTCTATTCTCTACTTAAAGCCAACCCAAGTTATCCCACCTCTCAGGTGGGTTTATCTAAGTCCCCATACTAGACAAGATAACATTATCCCATGCATTAAAAATACAAACAAATAAGGGATAAGTGGGATAGGATGCAAAAAGTTACTTATCCCCCACTTATCCTCTCTTATTCTGTATCTAATCACATCATTATTGTCTTGGGTTCTTTTTTGGTCATGTCGTTAGAGTTCAGGCCAAACCTACCTTTGAAACCCTAGTGCACATATGTTCATGTGTATCTACCGTCAACCAATGGCTATACACGAGTACACTTATTGTCTTGGGTTCTCATTTGGTCATGTCGTTAGAGTTCAGGCCAAACCTACACATATATTCATGTGTATATTTGTAGTTTGGTATGATTTTTGTTTTAGATATTTCAGCTTCTAGATGACCCGAACAACACCTGTAACATGATAGATAAGAACCCATACCACATGCTGGTGAAAGCGACAACACCTAGGTTGACCAGATCAACCAATGAAATATATTTTTTATGATGATCTTGATTTCATGAGAAGTTGGATTTACAATCCACTTTGCCTATGGGTTCATTCAAGTTAGATCTATCTAATGGTAAGTTCTGGTCTCCCAGTCACTGATTGGTTAATTAGGCATAATAATTAAAAAGTGACATTTGTTTTTGGCTTTATGTGACCTTCCTTTTCTGCTTCATCTGACAACCATTACTGAGATCGTTTATAAATAAGTCATTTCTAGTTCCCACTTATAGTTTGATTTATGATATATGCCCTGATCTCTGTCTCCTTGGATGGACTATTGTAAATTTATAATTATTTTAGCCCTTTTTATCATATTTGGTTTAACTTGCTTATTTTGAGAATTTGAGGCAAATATTAGTTTCCTTTTGGTGACAAAATTATGCTGAATTTTATTGATTATTAAATCTATTTTGTTTTTAATTGCTACAACTTCATGGTGATATATATGATGTGGTTTATATTTTCTGTTTTTAGGGGTTTGATTATATACTAACTAGATTGAATTTCATTTTATGTCACGTGTATTGGATTTTGCATACTTTGTGGGCTATTTTATTTTAATACATGAAAAGTGTCTATGAGTATTTGGGGTCCATAACAAATAATATATATTCAATCATTGTATATTTATTTCATAGACCTAATAAACTATCATGAAATTTAAAAATATAAATCAATTTTGGAGAAATAATGGCCCAATATTTTAGTTTTCATCACTAGTGACGATATAACCAATCTAGGTTGCTACAACAGACTGCATTTTTATTGACGACTTTTCCCGATGCACACTCGAAAGCATTGGGAAAAACCTTACTTGTCCCAATGCATGTGAGTTTGCATTGACAAAATCCCCTCTTTTCCCGTCGCATCTGAGTTTGTGTCTGCAAAAGCCCTGCTTTTCGCAATGCAAACTTACATGTGTTGGTAAAACCCCTGCTTTTGCCGACACAACAATTTTTGCGTCGAGATGGATCTTGTGCGTTGGGAGTATAGAACCATGCATCGGGAGAAGGATATGTTCCACCGATGCAAAAAACCTTGCGTCAGGAGAAGCATACTGTCTCCTGATGCAAGACTTTCTGCGTCAGTATTTAGCTTCCTCGACACATAGTGTGCATCGGAAAAAAAAAATTCCAAACTGAAAATTGATAAATTATTCCAAACCCTTTGCTAATGCATGTTATGCGTCCGGGAAGTTTTTGTTTCTTTTTCTTTTTTGAAAATCTATTCCTAATAAGTTGGGTTGGGTTTAATTAGACCCGGTCCAAGGTTCAGCCCTATAAAAAGTTTTCGCCCTTTTATTCCCACCCCCAACCCTAAAAATGAGTAGTAGTGGATTACTTTGTATGTATTTGGATAATTGGTGTAAAGTCAAAAGATATTTAATCAAAAGAGTATAGAGTAAGAGGCGCTTTATCATAAGTGCACATGTAGACTCCTCGAGGCAGTTCAAACCCAACAAAGAGAATTCTACATGCACATTCATTTAAATAAATCACGCGAGCCCATCTTAAATTCAAACGCACTAATTAAAAGAGTACCCTCCTAAATTTGCACTGTCCCAAGCTTTACTCTAAACAAAGTAGGATCAATTGGAAGATTGATCAGTATAAACTATGTGTGGTTTACACATGATTTTCCGTTTTTTTTGTCTTTAAAAAAAGAAAATTTAAATAGCTTATGCCCCTCATGATTAATTTACAGATCTAACAATGTAACCTGCTTCACTATAAAAAAACTTAAATATTTTGAATTATCTTTTTTTTTTATATAATGGAGGGTGTCTTTGCCTTTTAG
Source organism: Sextonia rubra (assembly GCA_037013555.1). Taxonomy (NCBI): domain Eukaryota; kingdom Viridiplantae; phylum Streptophyta; class Magnoliopsida; order Laurales; family Lauraceae; genus Sextonia; species Sextonia rubra. The sequence continues at coordinate 19,294,267 of JASUAD010000012.1, forward strand.
GCTGGACTAATCCCTTTGGGCCCAAGGAGAGCGGAGTAAATACACTAAACCCAATTCCTATAAGATTAAAATCCATTTGAGGGTCTAGTAGGTAGGCAGTTGTTTGGAGTAATTTAGTTTTTGGAATAAGTCAGTTCTATTATAGAGGTATTTAATGTTGCCTTGTTACCATTTTGTGAGAAGGCGTTGGGGCAATCGATTTGGAATGGCTACAATTGCCTCATTAGAGCTGCGTGCACCACCTATATGCCTTGCATGGCCCATAAGCCGTCCACTTGCTTTTAAAAATATGGCTCTAGTTTATAATTCCTAAATGTGGCAACAAGTGCCACACTATCATTAAAGTTTTAAATATTTTTCAAATGTCTCCCCTAAAATCACCCACACTCAATTTTCAACTTTATTTTAACCAATCAACCTTTTATCACTTATCCCTATTATCTTTCAATTTTATAATATTCCATATATTATAATTTCTATAATAGATTTATATTTTTATTAGAAAATTAATAATTTTTAACAAAATTGTATTTTTTAATAAAAAAAATTTCCATGGTTAGGGCATGGGCAACACTAGTAGAAAAATTAAATGAATCCCATCTAATCTTAATAAGGCAGTTCATGAAATAGATGGGATTCTCCACCCCTAAAATCTAGGTTTATAATCCACGTGCACTGCACATATAGCCTCTTATGACATTTCACCCACAAACCTTTTTCATCATGAAGGCATCTCACACGGATATCTTCTCCTCAACTCTTCTGCCCCTTCATTCGACTCCTCTCCGAATTCAAGTTCTTGTATGTGCCCCTCATATTTCTTTTCTATTCTCTATGATTTATATCAATTTATATTCATAACGATACTGTTGTATTGTGCTCTATTCTTCTCAGCCTTGTCCTTGTTGGTTTATTTTGATTGGGACTTTGGAGAGTGATGCAAAATGAGAGAGGTTGCCAGTCGTACTTTTGTCGAGAAACTTGCAAACTAGCATAGTTGTACCCACACTTATATCCACTTTTAGAACTGACTCACCACTAAAACCATACATCCACTAAAACTGAACCAGCTCCTAGTATTCTCATCCATGCATAACCATGATCTCACTCATCAGGTATATAGAACTCAATTGATCAAACCTAAGTGGCTAACCCACTAGCGTATCGACTTGAGTACTTAAGACATATAAATCCATTTTGAGGCAGCCAGAGCACACTCGATTATATGTATTCCAGTCCATTGGCTTCTCCTAAATGGCCATCACATGCTAATACACGTATCGAGGTTTATTCCATGCTTCCTTGATCTAGGTAAATTAATTCACTAAAGTGGAGATTTATGGTTATATGATCTTTTAGCTATGGTGAGTCACACCATAGTTATAGAACCCGAAGAGGTGTTGCACATTAGGAAACTAATGAATAGCATTAGATAAAAAAAAAAGAAAAAAAGAAAAGATTAACACAAACAAGCTTGCCAAATACTTGCCTAATATCCCATGTTGGGCCCACTTGGCACCTTTGTTGAGTCTTCCCTTAATCCCTTGGTAAATAACTGAGGCTACTAAATTAAGGTTAAATTATAAGTTTTTCAAGTGGGCACATGCTCATTAAAGCAATTTGGATATAGCCTTGTGGGCCATCTGCACCCTGTTGACCCGTAAAATAATTACATATATTGCAGTGAAGGCATTACAGGCAAATTCCAAATCAAGGGTACATAAATCCAGGGATTGTGAAATGCCAAGTCAAGTGTTGCATCTACATATTCAGAGCTGATGCAATTCACTCAAAAGACTTCAGATGAAATTAGAATGCAGCAGATCGAATTTCAGAGTTAGTGGACTTCATTTGGTAACTCGGTTTACCAAACATCAAATTTAGAGTTCATTGGCTCACAGTCTAGGGGTCATTGAATACACTCAAGTTCTTGAGTTATGAAAGTGGCTGAAAATCATATGACAACTCCAAGTTATGTTTATGAATGATGCTTCAAAATTTTAAAGCATTTGTGACTTCATTTCAGTTCAAATTCAAGTTTTAGTGACTATCTTCAAAGTCCTTGGGGTTACTGTGACAACAGACAATTCTACACGTTAGAGTCAGTAGAAACTCCTAGAGGAAGCTCAAATTATATTCAGGAGGGGCTCTGCAAAATTTCAGGTTAAGTGGATGTCATTTGACTGAAAGTCAACAAATATGTCAACTTTGGGTCAGTGACCCCTAAGGCATGGGGTCACTGACCAAAGTCTTGCTTTCAGGAGATCGAGGTTAATGAAATTTGAATGTAAAGCCTACGTCATACTCAAAAGTGGTTTTGCAAAATTTCAAGGCAAGAGGACTTCGTTTGACCCTACTTCAATTACATGTTAGTTAGGAGCCCGTGACCTCCAAGTTATATGGGTCATTGACTAAAAATCTTAGTTCTGGGAGGCCAAAGCTCATGAAATTTGGATTAGAGACTCAAAATGTGTTCAAAGTCAATTTTCAAAGCTTCAAAACAATTGAACATCATTTGGGTAGAAAGCAAGCTAACTGCCCGCAACATAAGAGAATATTGACTTAGAACATGCAACGAGTGGATCACTATTCGAAATCCTACTTCCACAAATTCAAACCATATGAAATTTAGATGGATAGTTCAAGATGCCCCTGACATCAGTCCCTCCAAGTTTCAAGTCAAACTGAGTTCATTTGGGCCTTAAACAGCTGAAACAAGGGCCCATTTTCATGAAAAGTCAATAGGAGGGTTGTCCAACTTCAGGAGGTCAAAACGAGCTGAGATTCCTATGAAACGATCAAAATAATGTTTTGGGAAGATTGGACATCATTCGAGCCTAATCAAATGAAAACGGGTCATATACGCAAAATCCCCAAATTGGACCTGTTAGTGACCGAGGCCATGGTCACTAACACATGTGAAGCGGTTTTGGGCAATTTTTAGCAGTTTCTGTACTTTATTTCGAACTCCAACCTCACATAACTCCCTAAAGCACCTCTGGAGTCTATAAAGGAAAGTGTTGGCACTTGAAAAGGGGTTCGAAAACAAGTTCAAAGAGGTTCCAACAAGTTCAATAAGTTCAAAGCACATTAACAAACAAGTTCTAAGAATTCACAAGGCTTCTAAGGTACTTCAAGCACTCCAAGTCTATTTCTTCTTCTTCTCACTAACTTAAGGTGAGAAATGGCTCAAAGAATGAGAAAAAGCATGCATATCACTTAGAGAAGATGGGTGCAAAGGCCATAAAAGACAAAAAAGATGAAACCTATTTTCTTTGGTTTTCTCATTTGAGAGGGTTTTGGGCCATATCGGAAGTTGTGAACAAGCTTTGAAAATTATAGGTTTAGAATGATACAACTTTGGCTTCATTTTACATGTATAAAGCACCATTTCTGAATTTGTATAAAAACAATCCGTAACAAAAAAAGTGATGGTTACCAAAGGTTTTAGTCGATTCCAGGACCAAATTAAGGACTCTTGGTAGTTATTCAACACTCCAAAAGTCGAAGAGCACAAGCTCTAGTACTCTAAAGGCATTAGAAAAGCGAAATGTAGAAGAAACAGGGACAAATAATGGCCGTTTCGGCCACTGTCTATCAGTGACCCTGGGCCACGATCATCCCTTTCTCCCTTTGTTTTTTGACATTTTTAGCTCCTTTTTTCATGTATTTTCTTGTAATTTTTGAGTTTAGATCACATCTGAGACTAGAGGGAAAGGTTGTAAAATTTCAAAACTTGTGAATAATTTGCATCTCCTCGATCAGAGCATTTGGACCCATGTAAATAAAAGGAAATTAATAATGAACTGTAATTATTTTTCATTCTTCTTAACGCTTGAAGTGTGTGAATGTTGGACTTAAATCCGTTACATTTCATATCGCGTTTCGAGCATGATCACACCCATGTCAATATATGGAAATGTGTAAAAAGATCTAGATGTGACCAACATGTTTATGTTGGTTTTTCTTCTAATTGTATTATTGAGGCTATATTTTTTTGCCTTTCTTCTTCTTCTTCTTCTTCTTCTTCATCTTTTTCCCCATTGATGTAATTGGATATATACCTTTATTACATTATTGAGTTCTATTGGCAAAACCTTCTATTTGTATTCTTTAACTGCTTGATTATATAGTCTTCCATTTCATCAAATATGGACAAAAGTTGGATAACGCTGGTTAATCAAAGATTAAGTTACTAATAACATGACAAGGTGGACTCACTTATGGAATTTGGGAGGGCGAATGAGGATAGAGGTAGTATGACTTGGTGCCCGTGTAATAGATGCTTAAACGTTGATTGGCGTGAATTTGAGACCGGGAAAGTTCATTTGGTTCGATGGGGGATTATGTTATCATACATGACATGGTTACACTACGGGGAAAATGTAGTGAACCCACCTGATGAATTAGATGTGAGTGGTGATAAGAGAGAGGATGAGGAGCAGGGCCAATATCTTGAAATGCTGGACGACCAATACAGGGACACTTACTTGGAGGATGAAAATATCTAGAGGGAGGATGCACAAACTTTGATAAAATGTTAGAAGCTTCCTAATGCGAGTTGTACCCGGGCTGTAAGAACCTCACTTTGCTGGCGTTCATCATTACGATGCTATAAGTGAAAGTAAATTGCAGGTGTAGCAATAAGTTGTTCAACATGGTTTTGGAGATTTGTAAGGACCTCGTTCCAGAAGCTAATCTGGTTCCTGGGTTAATCTATGAGGCCAAGAAGTTGTTGTGTGACTTAGGCTTGGGATATGAGTTCATCGATGTAGGTCGGTATGATTGAGAACTCTTTTAGAAAGAGACCGCAAACTTGGAGAAATGTCCTATATGTGGAGAGGACAGGTACAAGATCAGAAAAGGCAATGGTAAGAAGATCCCTTACAAGATTCTGCATTACTTTCCGATTATACCGAGGTTACAAAGATTTTTCATGTCTAGGAAAACAGCCACAAATATGAGATGGTACAAAGATTAGCATAAGAATGACGAGGTAGGAAGGCATCTATCTGAGTGTAAGGAGTGGAGATATTTCGATGTGCAACATCCAGAGTTCGCTCGGGAGATCCATAACTTGAGGTTGCGCTTGGCCACAGATGGGTTTAACCCTTTCAGCAACATGAGCACTTTTTACAGTATGTGGCTTGTTATATAGATGCCCTACAACATGCCACCCTAAATGTGCGTGAAAGAGCCTTTTTTCATGACTTCCTTACTTATTCCTGGGCCTCAGGCACTAGGAATAATATCGATGTTTACCAGAGGCCGTTGGTCGATGAACTAAAAGAGTTGTGGCAAAATGGTGTTCTAACCTATGATGCCCATAGTGAATAGACTTTTAGGATGCATGCAGCCGTAATGTGGACCACAAATGACTTCCCTTTATATGGTAACTTGTCCAGGTAGAGCACAAAGGGTTACAAGGCTTGTCCCCCTTGCAATGGGGATTCTTTACCGCACGAGTTAAGGAGTAAGACTAGGTACATGGGCCATCAAGCTAACTTGCTTATGAGTCATCCCTGGAGAAGGAGTAAGGCCTTTAACGGTTAGCCTGGGCAAAAGAAGAAATCTTTGGAGTTATCTGTGCCATAGGTATTGGATTAGTTGGATCGACTACTGGAAGTCAGGTTTGGGAAGCATCCTATTAATATGAAAAGGCCCCGTGACTCCAGAGATCTGAGTTGGATGAAAAAGAGCATACTATATGAGTTATTGTACTGGAAAAACGTCAATCTCCTGCACAACTTTGATGTGATGCATGTTGAGAAGAATATATGTGAAGCTACTATTGGAATGGTCTTTTGTATAGATAAGAAGAATGAGGACACAGAAAAAGCTCATGATGATTTGGAGGATGGCATAACGCCATAGTTGCATCTACAGAGGAGTGTCGATGGCTCGGTGGTTAAGAAACCCTAGGCATTTTATACATTGCTCCCAAAAGAGTTAAGAGGGGTTTTTTTTTTTTAATTTCTTGAAATCCATCAAGTACCTAGATGGCTATGCAGCGAACCTCTCGAGGTGTGTGAGTTCAAAAAATGATAAACTGTTGGGCTTGAAAAGCCACGACTGCCATGTTTTTCTGCAACGTCTTCTTTTGATTGGTTTTCATGGTTATGTGGACGATGAGGTCTGTACAACACTATTTGAGTTGCGCAACTTCTACTGAGACCTTTGCTTGAAAATACTAAAGATGAGCGCTTTGGAAAAGTTGGAGGAACACATAGTACTCATACTGTGCAAATTGGGGAAGATATTTCCTCTGGCTTTCTTTGATGTGATAGTCCATCTAGCAGTTCAACTGCTACGTGAGGCCAAGCTTACTGGGCTAGTTCAATATTGATGGATGTACCCATTCAAAAGGTAATTGTTGTTTGTGTAAAGGTTTCTTGGGGACTTTAAAAGGGAACATTACCAATTGCACTTACCCAGAAGGTTAGATTGCTGAGGCTTACATTGTTAAATAGTGCCTCACTTTTTATTCAATGTATCTTAAGGGGAATAATCGAGAAGATCAAAACTATGATGATGGCGAACGTAGCCCTGGGATGTCGGTCTTAACTTAAAGTGTTCGTCCCTTCGAACCGATCACAAGGGCCTTTGATGTGTCCTAGAAAGAGTGCAACATGGCGCAATGGTTTGTATAATAGATCCGAGAGTGACCCATTCTTTAGTATGTGGTTAGGTTGAAACACCTGTATTTGTATTCAGAGCTTGTAAACTTTATGTTTTCTTCCCATGCTTACTTGCTGTTTAGGTAGGGAACACAATAATATTGTACAGAATCAAAGAGGACGTGACAAAACTCATACAACGAGAGGAATTTCCAAGATGGATCCAACAGCATGTAAGGTTTAATGCTAAATATTATCAAACTAAAATGGAATTGAAGTTAACTTAAAACACTTACACTATGTTGTCCATGTAGATGAATCAATTGCAAAGTGAAGGTTTGCTGAAAGCCATCGATGAACTATGCTCATTAGCAAATGGTCCCAATGTTATATTCAATTTTTATTCAAGGTGCATTTGCAATGGTGTTAGATTTCACACAAAAGACCACGACAATCGTTGAAAGAGTCAAAATAGTGGGTTGGTTGTAGAAGGAGAGCATGATAGGGAGATGATTGACTTCTACTAATATTTATGCAAAGTTTGGAAAATGAACTACTTACATGGGGGTAAAGTGGTTCTATTTGAATGTGAGTAGTACAACACTAGTGGTAGAAAGAGAATACAGTGTGATACAAATGTCACAGGCATTGAAATCACTAGTAGATGGTATGAGGAGGATCCCTTAATCTTACCAGATCAAGTGAATCAAGTCTTCTACGTTAATGGTACAAAATTAGGCCAAAATCAGAAAGTCTTAGAATGGGTAATGCATCGGGGAGTATGGAATGTACCAGATTAGGATGATGATGTAGCTAGTGATCCATTTCAGCAAGAAATCGGGCCTAATGATGTCCTAATCCTCGTTGAAGATACAAATGTGCATTACTCTGGGGATGGTGTTGACATTGAGGACAAACAAAATGATAAGTCAATATCGGAGCATATTGTTGATGAGGATGATAAAATGGCAGAATATTTAGATTCTAGTGAAGATGAACTGCATAATCAGTCTGATTCTGATGTAGATCTTGATATGGACTAAGATATCTAACATTAGTTTTCTAATTTGTAAATCTACAAATGTTCTAAATTTATAAAATTTTTGGTTTATGTTTCGTGGCATTGGTTTTCATTTTATTCATATATTTCTTATATATTAAATTATGGGTGTTTAACTATTTACTTCGTCTTCTTTGTCCAATTATATATCAAAATTACACAAATATGCCTAAAAAGGGAAATTAAGGGGCATGTAAGGCTCGGGGCCCTCATTGAGTGGGTCGGTTTGAGTTACTGGGCTTGGGTTGGGTTTGTTGGATTTAGATGTGGTTAGTAGCTCATTTTAGGAATTAGATAATCTCATGCATAGCATATTTGTATGGGACCCATCGGTGAGGGGTGACCCAAACCCATCTTGGATCCTTGGCTTTGACCCATTAACATAATGGATTTTAGCCCACAAGCCCTTTCTTAAAATTTTGTAAAACTCACTAAAATAGCAGAGAGCCCTTTTTTGTAAATAAGATATATCTTACCTTAACTTAGCCCTAAATCTCCCTATCACTTTCTCTTCTTCTTGCCTTTTTTCTACAACATTCAGAAAGCCCAAGCCCTAAGGAGAAAAGGAGACTCATCCACCATCATCACCTCTCCATCTTTTTCCTCTTCTACTTACACCATAAGTTTCTTCCCCTAACTCTGATTTAGTTTCTTTCTTTTCAATAGGGCATGCATAAGTAGATTGAGTGGAATGTTTTGGGTTTGTAGGATAAAATTGGGTTAGAGAATCGGATAAGAAAAGGGGATTTTTGTTTTGGATTGAACCCTAGACAATCTGCAAATTTGAGGTTTTTTTGTATTGAAGCCCTAAAGCAAGTGGATAGTTGCAACTGATGTTGGTCTCTGTGAATCCCTATATGTTTCCTACCTAAATTTTATTTTGAAAATATGTTTATAGAATTTCTTGTGAAAACCAACTTTTGGATAATAGGACTCGATGAAGTAGATTTTGAAATTTTCTTAGTGTAGGGTGTTTATTTGTTGAATTTCAATTGATCGATGGCCATGAGATGAGGGTCCAATTAATAGGACAATGATGATTGATAGCCTCTTTTATCCCTTTTGTGAATACTATAGGCTCTTTCTTTGGTAAACAAATAACCAAAATTTTGGTGGCTCAACCGAAAGGCTTGATGACCATAAACCTTGTAATGGTTTTGATTAAGTAAAAGGCTTCTTTTAATTATTTAAGAGTTGAGAAGGATCATGTAAATAGGTTTATGAAACTATTTTGTAGCCTTCTCAATAAGAAACTATCGAAGAATTCAATGCCAACAGGAGATACATTGTGGCAGGTGGTTTTGTGTCACCTTTGAATCGGATTGTGGGGCCTAGGTGGGCCATCTTCTGTTAAATCAAGTCTAGGGATTTGAAAATAGACCCCTGGGCGACCTTAGGGACCCACTGCCTCTGTGGATTGGGTTCATTTGGACCTATCATTTGTGCACCCTAAAGATCTGTCCACGTGAGGACCATCCTTCGGAATGACAAATTTGGGTATTGTGCCACACATCAAACCCGCTGTTTCCTTTTAATAGAATTATGGAAATATTATAGAAATTCCATTTAGGCACTGCTACTTTTATAAAAAGAAAAGAAAAACTAGAGTTGGACCCCACCCAGCTTACCATCTTTATATATAGTTCAAAGTCTGCAGTTAGAGGTGGACGTACGCCATTGGGACTGTGTATATTTTGGAATACAATATGCAACTGTGCCGTGCAGGTTCGCCCATTTTTGGATATCGTATTTGGTATTGCGGGATTACCCATTTTTGTATATCTTATTTTATAGTGAGATTACCTATTTTTGTGCATTATCTTTGTTTACCTGTTTTTGTGCATTATCTTTGTTTAATTAGAAATAACTATTTAGTATATCCACTTTTATTATATTGATTGTCTTAACTCATTTTCTCTTATAGTAATTATGGTTCCATAAATTATGAGATGGTATGTGTGTGTTCATTACTTGTAGCTTACTTATTTGGTAGATTATGTCAGTTTGACTCTGCTCTATTTGGTGTCTAGGTACTAATCCATAACTGAACCAGAGGATGAGGAGACACAGGAAATTCCAGTGAATGGCGGAGTTGTTGAGTAAAGTGCCAACAACATCATCTGAGATGTCTTGATTTGTTGTTTAGATTGAGCACTTTTACTATATTTTATTGGTTAAATAAGGCTGAGTTTGGAAGCCATTCATAGTAGGGATTTGAATTTATTTCTTTTGTTTATGATTAAACCTTAATACATATGCTTTAGGTTAGTTGACCAATAAATATATCTGCTATTATCGAGTTGTTGATTTATAAAATGACCAGCTGTGTAGTGATTGGTATTGTTGATTTCTGCTGTGTTTATGATGTCCGATCAACATACATAATCTCATGTAGGACTCCGATCCACCCGAAATTGGAGCTCGTGACATTCTTTTTTATGAAAAATTTTAATTGGCCCCAGATTTTCTTACCCTTAGGACTGGGCTTGGATTCGGCCAGTTTTGGAGCGTGATAGATGGTAGCAGAGAGAAAGTTTGTAAAAGTTCCAAAAGATGCTAGAAACGTCGGTTCGATGTGAGGATTGAGATTTTCGATTGGGAAACATTAGATGTAGTTGTGTATAGTTATGTGTGTGATTTTTGGTTGTGTTTAGAATTGCATGTGTGTGTTTAGCTTCCTCATTATAGGTGTTTAGTTTATAATGACTAGTTGTTTTGCAAAGTATGGCACCTAAGACAGGGCGAATGAAGGGTAATCCATTTTTTAACGAACCTTGAGGACTAGTGGGACAACTAAGGATCCAATGCAAACCCTACTTCAAGCTATGTTAACCCACTAACAATATCAGGATCAACAAATGACCCATTTGTTGGAGGCAGTTCAAAGAGTGAACTAGTCCTAGGTGGTGCATGTTGCGCCTTAACCTCCACCGCCACCATCGCTGCCTCCACCACCATCCCAGCCGTTCAGGGTATGGCCTTAGGTGGTAGATCAGACAACATTCCAAATTATTATATTTGAGGCTCTGCAAAGGATTAGGCCGCCTCAAGTTATCATCGCCTCCAGACCGCAGGATCCTAATGACAAAGGGGACCATCGTAGTTTAATGGGGAGTGAACATCCGATGGTGACAGAAGAGTTTCTTATTAAAGTGGACAATTGACAACTTAGTGTGCACAGGGAGGCAGAAAATTAAACTAGCTGCTTCTATGTTCTGGGATGTAGTTAATAGGTGTTCGGCCACTATCAAGGCTGCATATGATGAGGTAGCTGAGGAAGTGGCCTAGACTACTTTTCTGACGAGTTTCTTGAGAAGTATATACCGGAGCATGTTCACATTCAAAAGACAATAGAGTTTGAAAGGTGCCTTAAGCAAGAAAACTTGTCTGTTCGTGAGTTTGAGCTGCAGTTCACCTATCTCTCTCGCTTTGCTCCAACACTCATCGCCACAAAAAGTCAGAAGATTCAGTGTTTCCTTGATGGTCTTCGACCAGATATTCTACTGCATGCCAAATTGTAGGTTCTAAATACTTATCAGGAGTTTTTGGATATGGCTTACTGGGTCGAGGAGGTGATAGGGAGCATCGCCCCTTCCAGTAAGATTAAGTAGAAAGTTGCTCTCCTTCCGGCCCCACAGTAGCACAAGAAATAGAAGAGAGAATCATGCTTCATTGGTGGTAATAATTACCCCACACCCAACTGTCAATGGCAGACAGGAGGATGTTTCCATTGTGGGGATGTTAGTCACCAGAACAAGGATTAGTCTAAAAAGGAAAGTCAGCAACAACAGTACTGGCAACAGACAGTGCAAGGAGCTCCTATCCTAACTTAACCCCTGAGGTAAATAACACTAGCGCCTCCCCAGTAGCAGCGACCTTAAGGAGCACAATAGCACTATGCCAGACCATAGGAGCAGTAGATGCAATTATACCAACCTCCACAATAACCCTGGCCTCAAAGAGGGCTTTAGTGACCTTAGGGCCCTAATCGATAGCAGTCAAGGCCCTAACAAGCAGGCACTTAAGAATAGGCTATCGCCGCAGAGCCCATTATTGAAGGTATCATTTCTATCTATGATATGATAAAGATGTTAAGGTTTAGTTGACCTGGGATCTACTCATTCGTACATTTCTCCTAGTTTTGCCTTGAACATTGATGTTGGAGTAACGGAGTTGCCTTTTGTGTTAATGGTTGCTACCCCGATGGATAAGAAAGTTAGTTATCAGGATTATTACCCCGATTGCAAGGTTGTCATAGGTGGCTTTGTATTGAAGGCTAACTTAATACTATTGTTGATGAATGATTTTGATGCCATCTTGGGTATGGATTAGCTTGCCACTCGTCATGTAGTTATGGACTGTTTGGCTAAGACCATTAAATTGAAAGTTGATAATGGCACCGTTATGCAATTTGTTGAAACAAAGAAGAAAGTGTTTACTTGGTTGATCTTAGCCATTAAGGCTACAAAGTTGATGATAAAAGGTTGTGACGGGTATCTAGCATTTATCTTGGAGGATAAATGGATTAAATTCGTGGAAAATACATCTGTGGTGTTTAAGTTTCTAGATGTTTTTCCCGATGATATTCCTAAGTTACTGCTAATCCATGAGATTGATTTCACAATTAAACTTGTGCTGGGCACATCTCTGAACTCAAAAGCCCCTTATAAGATGGGCTCGATTGAGTTGAGAGAACTCAAAAAGCAATTGCAGGAGTTACTAGACAAAAGTTTCATTAGACCGAGTGTCTCTCCTTGGGTTCTCTAGTTTTATTTGTGAAAAAGAAGGATGGGTCAATGAGCATGTATATAGATTATAGATACTTAATCAAGTGACTATTAAGAACAAGTACCCTTTACCTCAAATTGATGAATGGTTTGATCAATTGTAGGGTGCCCAGTATTTTTTTAAGATTTATCTAAGATCAGGGTATCATGAGTTGAAGGTAAAAGAGCAGGATATTATGAAAACTACATTTAGAACTAGATACGGTCATTATGAATTTTTTGTGATGTCCTTTGGATTGACAAATGCGCCGGCAGCTTAAATGACCATAAGGGAATACATGCCACTTCCTTCGCCTTTGAGCTCGAAAAAGAGATTCACCAAAGCACACCAGTCAAGGACTTTGGATTGGAAGTTATTCCGTAGGGGATTAAGGAGGCGATCCTATACGGAGTGAATGTAATTGTAATTAGTGTGATATGAACATTATAATTTACTAAATGCTTATAGTATTTAGTGTTTAATGGTTATGATTTGTGTATTTATGACTGAATTTGCAGCTAAAGTTTGACTATTGTGATATTAAATCCAACAAACAGTGCATGCCCAAGGGAGAAGTGCTAGAGATGGTATAGGGACTGGAAGTGTGAGTTCTTCGTGCACTATATTGCTCTATTGGATAATGGTGTGCTTAATCCTAAGAATCATCCACTTCCAGTGTATGGCAAGGATTAATGGGCCGCAATGGTTGATTTTTGGAAGATTTAAAGTTGGAAGGTAATTTCAATTGTTTTAATCTTAATTATTAATATATGTATATATGTACATATCACTTATTCATTTTGTTATTCCTTTATTTTTCCTTTTGTAGAAAAAGTCAAAAAAAGCCTGAGATAGTCAGAAGGCATTGATCACCAACCATAAGTGAGGGTCCAGATTGTTCTCGGCAACCATGTCCATCATTGTAAGTGCACCTTTAAAAATCTTTAGTTGTGTGTGAGCTGTTAATGTTCGATTGAGGTCTTACTGGTCCATGTAATGTAATAATAGGTAAGAGACAGTGAACAAGAGCCTGCCTTCTCGGACTTCTACAAGGACACCCATTGGAGCAAGAATAAGAATGACTCGGTGGATGAGACAGTGGGCGACGTCACGTATGTATATCGAAATGGGTTTTGTTAAATCCTAAAATTATTTCTTTTCTTAGTTTTAATTGGTCTACCTCTTAAAGAATAACAATGCGGAGTTAGTGGAGAAGACAGCCACACAGTCACAGCCCATAGTCACATCCCCAATAATTCTGGAGGAGATAGTTGCTGATGTGCTTGGGAGGAGGTCAGGCTATTTGACGGGATTCGAGATCCGAACGAAGTCGGCATCATCTTCAAGGGCAGCCTCAAGTGCAACTATGGTAAGGAGCTTGAAGCAGTCGATAATTGACCAAGCCAAGGGCCATGCTAAACAAGCCACGGCCCAAGCTAAACAAGACAGCGTCATAGCTACGCAGACTAGGAGATAGGAGGCTGTAATAGTCTAGTTAGTAGCTCAAGTAGGGATAGTGATTCCTAAGCTTGATATGGGTGGAGGGAGCTTATCGAGTGGAGGCTAGGGTGCAACATATCTTGGTCAGTATATGATTTTATTTTCTTTTGCTTTAGTAGACATAAAAAGTTCATTCTTGGGACTTATAATGCAAGTTGTTAGGATTTAAAATTGAAAACTAGGGTTTTGAGGGGCAAAATCATTAAATAATGACTGGATAGCCTGTAGAATGGTACAAGCACATTGGTTGGGACTGTAGGAACTTCTGGGAGTTGACTGTACCCCGACAGGACACTCAGTTTAAGAATAGGAAGCAAAAATGTCAGTTGTTTAGACTTAGAATAGAAAACATTTAAGTAGTCTAGTGAATTTTCTTTATGTACGTGAACATTATATTGTAATTCATTATAAGAAACTGATAATGTTCCATGCTTATTGTCACAGGTTGATGGACTTTATGGGGCCTGCCGCATTATGTACACTCGATGATATGGTTGTGGTTCTTGTATGTTGATATTTTGTTCTTTGTGGTTCTTAGTTATTACTATACTTTGTGGTTCTTGGATATTGAGCTATGATATTGGTGCTTCGTAACATTTTTTACTTTAAAATCTATACATTTTGATGCGTTTTGCTCATGATGGGTTCTTATGTGTATTGTATGTATGGTAGAATGATTAATTGTTTAGATTGAGCTTGTTGGTTGAATGACTTGGAAACAAGATATGCATGGTTAAGTTGCTTGTACCTGAATTATTGTAATCTAATGCTCTGTTACCACCAAGTGAAGGGTCTTGATTCTCTTTGCATAGGCGAATCAAATCTCTTTCTTGTACATCATAACTATTTATGTCATTTATAAATGCTATTAATTCAATTGAAACCTATAGTTTTAAGTAGTGTGGTAGTCACCAAAGTGACCTCATCTAAAAAAGACTAATAGGTTTCACTTGAAATTTAAGACCCCTTATCACTATTTATTGTATAAGGATAATAGAATTTGACTCGCGATTTTAAATTAGGAGAGTGAGAATTGGCTCAAAGATGCGATTGTCACTCAGATAATTGTGAGACCGGAATAGGGTAGTTTGATATATGTTCTTAATTGAGAATTAGTTCCTATATCCAAAGGTATAACTCTTAGTAAATTATGTTCATATTATCGCATTAGCCTTATGGATTGATATGTTTCATTCATGAGTGATTCTATTACATATTGTAGTCTCGACCTAAAGGAAAGATTGTGATGATGTACTGAATCACTCACCAAATATGTTTTATTTATAAAACGAATCATTCTGGATTTTTATTTTAGCGTGAACTCAAAGCATTAAAGATTATTTTTTTCCTTTTATATTTTAACATTAACTCCCACTACCCTGAATGGACATCTCTCAAACAAACCGTTGTTAAATGGATCAAATCTTATGGACTAGAAAGAAGAGCTTTTATTAACCTTAGGTGGCCTAAACTTAGACACCGCATTATTGGAACCTAAGCCTGTTGATCTTATTAAAAATAGCTCTCAAACTAAGAGAACATATCATGAAAAATAGACCAAGCCCAATCATTTGAGTCTTATAATAATCAAAAGGTCCATTGCGAAAAATATCTGCGGTTATGTCCTGGAAAATGAAAATGCTAAGGACTATCTTGAATTAGTGGAATAGAAATTTCAAACATCGATAAAGCTTTGATAGTTACTTTGATTGCCAATTGCTCTTCTATGAAATATGGGGGATTTAGTGGGATCAGGGAACATACCTGCTTGAAGAAACATAAATTTTGAATATAGTGGTATAAATTATTCTTTTATTTATTATGAAACAAATCTTTTTAATGTTCTCTCAAATACTTGGTGGATTGATTTTGGTGCCACTAGTCATGTGAAAAATTTTATGTGGGGCTTTCACTCAAGCCGAAGTCCAAGTAATGAACAAAGAAACATTTCGATGGGGAACTGGTTGAAGGCTGAGGTGAAAGCAGTGGGGACTTGCAAACTAATTCTTGATTTTGGATTCCAGTTAGACCTTAATATCACCTTTTATGTTCCTACAATAAATAGAAATTTAACTTCTTTATTTAGACTTAATTTAGAAGGTTATACCTTCTTTGTTAGACAAAGTACTTTGAATGTTTATAAGAATCAAGTTTGGATTGGTGGTGGCATTTTATGCAATAGCCTATATAAAATGAATCTGAATCCATATTTTGATAGTTCCCTACTTACTTAACATTATGAATATTGGTGCTAAGGGAGGGATTTTAAATGAAAGTTTTTCAACTTTGTGGCATAAAAGACTAGAATGTATCTCTTAAAAGAGATTAAAAATATTAGTAAATGATGAGGTATTGAGAACCCTAGATTTTATTGATCTTTGCGTCTGTATAGATTGCATAAAAGGCAAGCAGACTAAAGACATCAATAAAAATAAGGCCGCAAGAGGTTTAGAACCATTTAAATTAATCTACGCGGATAATTGTAGTTACTTTCCTATATCATGTTATAGTGGTAAAAAATACTTTATCACCTTTATCAATGATTTCACTAGATATGAATATGTCAACCTATTATATGAGAGATATGAATCTTTGAAAGCCTTTGAAATTTATAAAGCTGAAGTGAAAAATTAGTTAGATAGACAAATAAAGGTTGTGATATCTGATAGGGGTGGAGCGTATAATTAGATGTATGATGAAACAGGTTAAAGTTCTAGCGCATTTGCTAAATCCTTGGAAAGTCATAGTATTCGTATACATTGCCTGGCTCTCCACATTAGATTGGTGTGGTTGAAAGGTATAATAGAATATTTATGAAAATAGAACGGAGTATGTTAAATAGTAATTTTACATTACCTGATTCTATATAGGAAAAACCCTAAAAACAACTACATATATCCTAAATCGTATGCTCACTAAGGCTGTTCCTAAAACTCCTTATGAGTTATGGATATGTAAGAAGATAAGTTTAGGACATTTGTATATTTGAGTTTGTCTAATGAAAGCTACAATTTATAACTCACAAGGGAAGAAACTGAACTTTAGAACTATCAGTGGGTATTTTATTGGATATCCTGAAAAGTTCAAAGGTTTTAGATTTTACTATCCTACTCATACTACCAATATTGTTGAAACCGGAAATAACAGATTCATAGAAAGTGATGACATTAGTGGGAGCAATGCACCACGATCGAAATGTAGTATTTGAAGAACATTGGATACTTGTTCAATTACCAATTGAAAGGGTTAGAGTTGGTGTTTTAAATGGCTTGATTCAGAACAATATGATAGAAATCCAACCGACCATATCAAATGCATCACTAAACGACAATGTCACTCATAATAATGTGATTAAAGATATCAATCATCCAAATAAATATTTGGTAGAGCTAGAAGCTTTGAGAAGACCTTACAGATCTAAAAGGTTTGATATATCAGATGATTATATTATATGACAGTGCAATAACTAGATTTCACCAAGTCCTAGAGGGGGGTGAATAGGACTATTAAAAATTTCTTTCCAGATATAAAGTTATATTAGTGTGCCATTTAATGGCTCAATCAATAATAAGAATCCACAAGTATGATCAAGAAGGATGCTCAGAGTTGTATGTGCTAACAGCGTGTAGAAATGCTACTAGAACAATGAAGATATAGCTCAAAAAGATTATCAACACAAGTAAAAAAGGCCATAAGACGTCCATCACACACAATAAGAAACAAATACAGAAATTTATAGTGGCTCGGTCCCAGACCTACATCCACTTTCAAGAGCAATCTCTTTTGGTTCCACTGAATATGAGGTACTTACATAACAAACACCTCTTGCAACAATTTTTTGATCCGATGGTTTGTCTTCCACCAACTGGATTTTTGATCAGGTGGTTGATCCTTGATCTATTCCACCAACTACAACAATTTTTGATGCGGTGGTTTGTCTTCCACCATATACAGCAGAGAAAATTGAAATAAAGTAGAACACTCGAACAAAGAACTGTATACCTTAGCTTTGAGTGTTGCGCTTGAAGTTTGAAAGGATACCTCCAAGCTTTGACCTCTTGTGCTTGATCCTTGGTGATGAAGATCTTCAGATGAGTGCTCAACCAAGGGAGAGGTTTTATAAAGGTTTGGAAGGCTAAGATTTCCTCAGATTGAATGTAAGCCTTTCCTAAATGCACAACTACTCTTCTTAGGACAATAATGGCACTTTACGAGTTATAGAGAAGGTGGTTGTGGGAGCTTTTAGTATGGTTTAACTAATGGTGCAAAGGCTTAGCTATGTTGGAGTTTTTCACAGTTGATGTCTATACCAGGAGGAAAAGAGAGGTTCTCTTTAAATACAGAGAAGTTCCAACGGTTAGATGTACGACTAGGAAAAAGATGGCCTACGGCTTAGCCATATGCTCTGACAGCATCCAACGGCTAGTTTGACCCATATTCAACATTTTTCCTTCTTACGGTTAAGCTTACGGCATAGCCGTAAATCCTTATACTGCTTAGCCGTGAGCACCTTACGGCTTAGCCGTAGGTCAGACGTAAGTTAAAATTTTCCAATACTGCTCTCTGGAAAGTAGCCCGTAAACTTTACGGCTTAGCCGTGAATTATGCTACGGCTTAGTCGTAACCCTTTTACGGTATAGCCGTAGAACAAATGATTCAAAATCATCTTCTTGGAGAGTGAGCTGTAGGATTTACGGCTTAGCCGTGATCCAAACTGTAGTTCAAAATAGGGTGGTTAGAAACCCTTTTTCCACTCTATTTGTAGGGACAATAACGGTCAATGTTATCTTATCCTTTGGCACTTAGTGAAGATCTT
Source organism: Sextonia rubra (assembly GCA_037013555.1). Classification (NCBI taxonomy): domain Eukaryota; kingdom Viridiplantae; phylum Streptophyta; class Magnoliopsida; order Laurales; family Lauraceae; genus Sextonia; species Sextonia rubra. The sequence goes on from JASUAD010000012.1 coordinate 19,313,027, forward strand.
CTAGATGATGGACTTGACTGATCTTGATCTTGCTTGAACTTCATTGATAAACCTTGAGCTTCCTTGATGTAGCTTGATCTTTCTAGAGCTAGACTAGGCCTGGGTCACATAATTGACAACACACTCTTACAATGACACTAACAATCTCCCCCTTTGTCAATTTGGTGACAAAAATACACATAATGAAGAAGATACAACATTTTAACTCAATAATAAAATACAGCAAGGGTTACAAGGCTGAATACACCATAACCAAACAAGTCTACATAAGTCCTGAAAGTTCAAAAGATTGAGGCTCCCCCTTAGATGTTGCTTGACCTGCAAAAGTCTGTAAACACAATGTACTAGAAAGGTGGGAGGTTAGGAAGCTCCCCCTGAAGGTGTTAATATAATTCTCCCCCTTTTTGGCACAATATTGACAAAGAGATAGGAAAACACAAGAAGCATCACAGCCATAAAACATACAGAAAGGCATGAAGAAAAACAAATGCATACATAGAGAAGCAACTCCAAAGTAATCGCTACATCATATGGGAAAACAAGTTCAATACAAGGCAAAAGCAGGAGCCAAAATACAGAAAAAGTGCATCACCCATAAATACAAAAGATGTAACTAAACCCAGTACCATATTAATAAGGTGAAGCAGAGGCAATTTCCACAATACATAAGGAATGCATCTCCAACAAAACACATGACAGGAAACAAAACATCAATCATAAGGAGGAGAGGGAGAAGGAATCGTCACATCGTCTCTCCGGCAGCTTTTGGAGATCTTTAAGAGGTATTAGAAGGATTTCTTCAATAGCTTCTCCATTTTTGTTTACCGTTGTTCAATTGCTGCCAACCGAGCTTCAAGAGAAGCAGAGGAAGACGTCAGAGGAGGAACCTGAGGCAATAGAGGGAGCTGAATGAGGAATCACGTCTGGTGAGTCTTCTTCAGCCCCAGAATCATGATAGTGGGGACCAGCCGCCTATTGCTTAGAGAAACACATGTTTTGAATGTTGACAATCCCAAAGATGGGGTGAGACTTAGGAGCTTCATCCGATGGTAAATTTACGCCACAATGAGAGGCAAGGCGAGTCATGAGATACCCAAACAAGCAAGCATTGGTGCCTCGACCCGGATAATGCCAGAAATGAATGATGGAAGCACAAATAAGAGAGGAAGGCACACTTTGACCCCCATATGGACACAATAGAGGACATTAACCATGAAAGGGGTCAGGTTAGAGAAATTGCCCTTCCTGGGATAGATATTACATGTGAAGATGGCATGCACAATCCGGTAGGGAGGGAATAAGGAAGCTGCAGGGAGGAAGCCCTTGTCCTTCCAAGGAATGATCTCTCCACATAAAGCTAAAGTGGCAGTGTGTTTTTCATCTTCAGAGAGAGAGTCCTTGATGACCGAATGAGACACATCAGAGAGAGGAACACATACAAGGGTAGAAAGGATGGCAGGAATGATGACATTGGTGCCATCAATGAATTCAACCTCAAAAGATAGAGAGTCTATAGATGTTTCCCTGATAGATGCATACATGGTCCGGACAATAGATAGGAAGGCAGGACCACCCCATTTGAGAATATTTTCCCACCTAATCGTGGAGAGGAGGGTATGAACCCCATATTTTTCAACTGCAAGAAAATTAACACTTCGCTCCATAGTAATGGGACGAGAAGAAAAGGACCTATCTTTAGTAGGTTCCCGTGGAACCAGAACTTTGGGAAAGGGTGGTGAGTTCTGTCTATTTCTGGAGGAGCTCCCAGTGGATCTAGGCCTCTTATTGGCGTGGTAGGCATTTTTGGTCCGTGGAGGCATAGTGACAGAGCAAATAGACAAGAATGAGAATCATAACCACATAAGAAAAACGTAAGCCGAAAAGCCACGAAGGAGAAGCACAGACTGACACAGAGGAAAACGTGCACAGAAAAATAAAAATAAAAGAACTGAAGCAAGCAAGAACAATTGAGGAAGAGGAGATCAATACGGTGGAGGCAAGGAGAGAGAGAGTACACCTCGAGGAGGAGAGACCCAAAGGGTGGAAGGAAGAGGAAAAGAAGAGATGAAACGAAGAAAACCTTAGGGCAGAGCAGTCGTCCCACACAGAATGAGGAAGAAGGAAAGGAATCGAAGGGTACAGCCTTAAATGCAAATTTGGTGCAGAGAACAAGGGCGAAAATATCACTGTACGCCTTAGCCGTAGAGTATTTTACGGCTTAGCCGTAAACCCGAATGGTTGAGCCATAGGGTAAAGTATGCGCAAAAACGTGTAAACCATAGAGAGGTTACGGCTCAACCGTAAAATGAATTATGGCGTAGCCATAGGCCCTGGGCAAAGTGCAAATTAATCCAAACAGTAAACACCAATAGATTTCCTCAAATTTTCAAATTTTAACACAGCCAGGGGTTTGGTTAAGATGTCTGCAAGTTGATGTTCAGTCGAATATATTCAAGTACAATGGTTTCTTCTTCGACCAATTCCCTAATGAAATGATGTTGAATATCAATATGTTTGTGCGAGAGTGCTAGACTTGATTTTTAGAAATATGTATGGCACTCATGTTATCACAATACAAGCTCATTATTCCTTGCTTAATGCCATAGTCTATAAGCATCTGCTTCAACCACAAGAGTTGAGAACAACAGCTTTCGGCGGTAATATATTCAGCCTCTGCAGTTGAAAGAGATATGGAATTTTGCTTTTTACTATGCCAAGCTACTAAACAATTTCCAACATAAAAACAGCCGCCACTTGTGGATTTTCTATCATCTAAGTTTCCTGCCCAATTAGCATCTGAGTATCCAGCAATGGAAGATGATGAGTCATGAGGATACCACAGACCATATTCAGTTGTATCCACAATATACTTGATGATTCTTTTTACAGCAGTTAGATGGGATTCTTTCTGATCTGATTGATACCGTGCACAAGCTCCCACACTAAATGCTATGTCTGGCCTACTTGTAGTCAGGTATAACAGGCTACCAATCATACTTCTGTATAGGCTTGAGTCAACCCCTTTACCATTAGCATCCTTAGTAAGTTTGATGGTTGTACTCATGGGGGTTTTGACATGTTTCACAGCTATTAGACCAAATCGTTTTACCAGTTCCTTTACATACTTGGACTGGAAAATGAAGATACCATCACGTAATTATTTGACTTGCAGACCTAAGAAAAAACTCAATTCGCCAACCATACTCATTTTGATTTCAGGTTGCATTAGATTTGCGAACTGAGCAGTCAATTCATTACACGTGGAACCAAATATGATATCATCTACATATATTTGCGCTATTAAAACTGTCTCTCTCCTCTTTTGAATGAAAAGAGTTTTATCAACACTACTTTTTTGAAAATCATTATCTAACAAGAATTTTGTCAATCTTTCATGCCAAGCACGTGGTGTTTGTTGAAGACCATATAGAGCTTTCTTTAATCTAAATACATGATTAGGGAATTTGTGTCTATAAAACCTTTAGGTTGTTTAATATACACTTCCTCATTCAAAATTCCATTTGGAAATGCACTTTTAACATCCATTTGATACAATTTGAACTTTAAGAAGCAAGCTATAGATGATAAAATCCTAATTGATTCCAGACAGGCAACTGGAGCAAAGGTCTCATCAAAGTCAATACCTTCAATTTGAGAGTATCCTTGTGGTACCACCCTTGCTTTGTTTCTAACAATGACACCATTTTCATCAACTTTATTTTTGAAGATCCATTTAGTGCCTATCACATTTTTATCCTTTGGTCTTGGAACTAGGTATCAAACATCACTTCTTATAAATTGGTTCAATTCTTCTTGCATTGTTTTATCCAATCATTGTCAGAAAAGGCTTCATCAACGCACGTAGGTTCTAAAATAGAAGTAAAGCACAAGTGACTCATAATGTTCTCCAATTGTTTCCTAGTTGTTACACCTGTTAAAGGATCATCAATAATCTGATCTATAGGATGGTCTTCTATATTAACCAAATTTTTAGTGGAAGTAGAAATATCAAATTTTACCATGGATCGTGGGGGTTCAGTCACCAAGGGAGCTTCACTTCATCAACATCATCAGAACCAGTGGATTCATCATCTGCAATAACATTTATTGATTCTTGGATGACTTTGGTTCTCAGATTTAGAACACTATAGGCCCAACTTCGTGTCGAATAACCTAAGAATATACCTTCATCACTTTTCGAGTCAAATTTACTTAGCTACTCTCTATCCTTCAGAATATAACATTTGCTTCCAAAGACCTTAAAATATTTGACATTTGGTTTCTTTCCATGCCATAGTTCATAAGCTATCTGATTTGTACCAGTCCGAAGATAGACCCGGTTGATGATGTAGCAACTGGTATTGACAACTTCAGCCCACAAGTCTCTAGGAAGATTCTTACTATGGAGCATGACTATGGCCATGTCTTGAAGGACTCGATTCTTTTTTTTAGCTACCCCATTTTGTTGTGGAGTTTTAGGTGCTGAATATTCATGGTGAATGCCATATTTCTCATAGAATTTGTCAAACTGATCATTTTCAAATTCTCCACCATGATCACTTTGGATTCGGGCTACTAAGGTGCCTTTTTCAATTTGAATTTGTTTTACTATCCTTTTAAATTCTCCAAAGGCTTCATATTTTTCTCTCAAGAATGCGACCCAAGTGAATCCGGAGTAGTCATTTACCATAACAAGAAAGTACCTTTTCTTACCTCGACTCTCTCTTTTTGTTGGTCCAACCAGGTCCATATGAATAAGTTCTAGAGGTCGAGAAGTTTTCATAGCATTCACGTTCTTATGGGCACTTCTGATTTGTTTTCCTTGTAAGCATTCTCCACAAATCATCTTTTCTTGGCTACTAATCTTGGGCAGTCCTTCAATATATTTGTTTAGCTGAGATAAGTCCCTATAGTTTACATGCCCAAGTCTTCGATGCCACAACTTAGACTCATCAGTATTGGTCATTAAGTAAGAAGTGGAGGGTGAAGTATTTGATTTTCCTACCACATAGAAATTGTTGGTAGTTCTAAGACCTCTCAAGATTATCTTTCCATTCCTAGAGATCTCACAACCATTACTACTGAAATTAACAGTATAGTCTTTATCACAAATTTGAGATATGCTAAGTAAATTGTGTTTCAACCCATTGACACACAGAACATTTTCAAAAGGTGGTAGGTTTGGAACATTTAAAGGTCCCTTACCAATAATTTTGGCAGTATTGCCATTTTCAAAAGTAACCGTGCCTCCATCAAAATCAATCATCTTAGACAAACATGATTTATCACCGGTCATATGTTTTGAGCATCCACTGTCTAGATACCATCTTAATTGATCTGCAGCTTTAAAAGTTGTGTGGACCACTAGATTCTTGTTTTTAAGTATCCACTTAAGTGCTTTAGTAGTGGGGATCCCAACTGGCTTTTGATGTTTCACTTGATATGTTTTATGTTGAGAAAAAGGAATGTTAGCTCCAATTTTTGCTTCATCTCTTTTGTATATTTCAAATTGTTTTCTTAACTTATGAACTTCTTTCAATAGGTTATTCATCTTTTGGTTCAAGGGGAACTTGTTAGAGTAATTTGTTATAGTTTTTATTTGAGACTTCAGCATTCTGTTTTCAAGTTCCACTTTCTTTGAAGTGTTTTTATCACTTTTTAGACTTATGTGATGATGAATTTTTCTCAACTTGCACTCTACTTTGAAATGACATCTTTTTCCACAATAATGACAAATGATATTTGATGAAATAGTATGAGTACTAGTAGACGCTCTATCCAAAATGTTTTTAACACTGGTATCTTTCTTCTCTAGTACACTTTTGACAAAAACAGTTCCGAAACTTGGAGATTGATTAACATTTTTGTAATATCCAAGACCAGTCATGTCTTTATAAGATTTCCTAAGTTTGAATAGTCTTATGTACTTCTCATCATTTTGGGTAAATCTGCACTCGTACTTTTCTTTATATCGCTTTAGTTTAGCCACTTCATTGCGGGGAACATATTTTTAATCTTTTATCTTCCAAAGTGTTTTTTCATTTTCTTTTAATTTGATTACATTTTCTGTTTCTGTTGATAATTGGGCTTTTACTCTTTCAAGTTCTTTGATGAATTCCTCTTTTTCATCATTAATACTATCAACCTTTTCTTTTAAGTTTTTAATTTTGTTTTGTTGCTTACTTACAGTTTCAACTAGTCTACAAGTTCCCTCATAAAGTAGTTCATAGGAATCTGTTGTGTTGTCATTCTCCTCATCACCTAAATTTTCATATTCACTCTCTGACTCACTTCCTGAGATTTCTTCATATGATGTTTCAGATTTAATCATTTCCTCAGAGAAGTTGAATGTTGCTGTAGTAGCCATCAGAACTGTATATCTATTTGATTTATTCTGATGTGATTCATCTGAGTCTGAATATGATTCAGATGAATCATCGCAAGTGGCTACTAGATTCTTCTTTTTATATTTTCCTTTTTGTAGACAATTGGTGGATATGTGTCCAAATTTCTTACACCTGTAACACAAGGGCTTCTTATGCTTACGTTTAGAGAAGGAACTTGATCGACCTTTTTGTTTATCATTAGTGTCCTCCTTTTTATAATCTTTGACTTTCTTTTCTTAAATTGTTTAAAAAATCTTTTAGCTAAAAGACCCATATCTTCATTCTCATCATCACTAGTCATTCCTATGTCTTTTTCAAAAGACGAGGTGTTCTGAGAAGTGATTAGTGCAATTGATTTCTTTTTGTCATTGTTAAATTTTAGTTCAAAGATCTGAAGGGATCCCACTAAATCTTCAATTTTCATTTGTTCTGAATCCTTGTGTTTTTCAATAGAGGTTACCTTGGGATGGGATCTTTCCGGAAGTGATCTCAATATTTTACTACAAATTTAACCTTCCGGAAGAGTTTCCCCCAGTGCCCATATTTCATTTACAATTTTCATGAGCTCGTATGAAAGTCTGTAAACATTTTATTTTCTTCCATACGAATGTTTTCAAACTGACTTGTGAGCATCTGAAGTTTAGATCTTTTGACTACAGAGGTACCCTCATAAGTAACTTCAAGAATTCTCCAGGCTTGTTTTGCATTAGTGGTTGTCATGATCTTTTTAAACTCTTCTTGATTCATAACATACACTATAGCATTGTAAGCTCTAGCATTGTTTTGTCTAAGAAGTAGCTGAGCAGCAGACCATCTTGCTGGATCCAACGGTCTAGTGATTGTGACACCATTTTTAGTCATTTCTTCAGTGGGTTCTGTCCAGCCTCCCAAACAGAGCGGTCCATGGATTTAAAAAATGTTGTCATACGGGCTTTCCAGAAGGCGTAATTTGTTCCATCAAAGAAAGGAGTCCAGGTAATTGAGCTTCTGTCAGGGTTCATGGTGAATCTAGTAGAAGGATCTACTTCAGGCTATTACACCCTTAAGAAGTAACTCGCTTTGATACCAATTGAAAGTGCAACAACTAGATTTCACCAAGCCCTAGAGTGGCGGTGGGGGTGGGGGGGGGGGGGGGGGGGTGAATAGGACTATTAAAAATTTCTTTCCAGATATGAAGTTATATTAGTGTGCAATTTAAAGGCTCAACCAATATTAAGAATCCACAAGTATGATCAAGAAGGATGCTCAGAGTTGTATGTGCTGACAGTGTGTAGAAATGCTACTAGAACAATGAAGATATAGCTCAAAAAGATGATCAACACAAGTAAAAAAGACTATAAGACGTCCATCACACACAATAAGAAACAAACACAGAAATTTATTGTGGTTTGGTCCCAGATCTATATTCACTCTCAAGAGCAATCTCTCTTGGTTCCACTGAATATGAGGTATTTACATAACAAACACCTCTTGCAACAATTTTTTAATATGGTGGTTTGTCTTCCACCAACTGGGTTTTTGATCAGGTGGTTGATCCTTGATCTATTCCACCAACTACAATAATTTTTGATGCGGTAGTTTGTCTTCCACCATATACAGCAGAGAAAATTGAAATAAAGTAGAACACCCAAACAAGGAACTGTATACCTTAGCTTTGAGTGGTGCTTTTGAAGCTTGAAAGGATACCTCCAAGCTTTGACCTCTTGTGCTTGATCCTTGGTGATGAAGATCTTCAGATGAATGCTCAGCCAAGGGAAGATGTTTTATAAAGGTTTGGAAGGCTAAGATTTTCTCAGATTGAATGTAAGCCTTTCCTAAATGCACAACTACTCTTCTTAAGACAATAATGGCACTTTACGAGTTGTAGAGAAGGTGGTTGTGGGAGCTTTTAGTATGTACTCTTCTTAGGACAATAATGGCACTTTATGAGTTGTAGAGAAGGTGGTTGTGGGAGCTTTTAGTATGGTTTAACTAATGGTGCAAAGGCTCAACTATGTTGGAGTTTTTCACAGTTGATGTCTATACCAGGAGGAAAAGAGAGGTCCTCTTTAAATACAGAGAAGTTCCAACGGTTAGATCTACAGCTAGGAAAAAGATGGCCTACAGCTTAGTCGTATGCTCTGACAGCATCCAACAGCTAGTTTGACCCATATTCAACATTTTTCCTTCTTACGGTTAAGCTTACGGCTTAGCCGTAAATCCTTATACTGCTTAGCCGTGAGCACCTTACGGCTTAGCCGTAGATCAGCCGTAAGTTAAAATTTTCCAATACTGCTCTCTGGAAAGTGGCCCGTAAACTTTACGGCTTAGCCGTGAATCATACTATGGCTTAGTCGTAACCCTTTTACGGTGCAGCCGTAGTGTCAACCATAGAACAAATGGTTCAAAATCATCTCTCTGGAGAGTGAGCCGTAGGATTTACGGCTTAGCCGTGATCCAAACTGTAGTTCAAAACAGGGTGTTTAGAAACCCTTTTTCCACTCTATTTGTAGGGACAATAAGGGTCAATGTTACCTTATCCCTTGGCACTCAGTGAAGATCTTCTAGATGATGGACTTGATTGATCTTGATCTTCCTTGATCTTGCTTGAACTTCATTGATAAACCTTGAGCTTCCTTGATGTAACTTGATCTTTCTAAAGCTAGACTAGACTTGGGTCACGTAATTGACAACACACTCTTACAATGACACTAACATTATATATATTCAGAAATGTGATTTTGATATAGGTGTGAAAGAAGATCCGGTAAAATTTTTACAGGCCATTAATGGTGATGATTCGAATAAATGGATTGATGCCATGCAAGAAGAGTTAAAATCTACATTAGTAAATAAAGTTTAGTATCTCGTCGGATTGCCTAATCAAGGGTCTATAGCTATAGGATGTAAATGGATATTTAAGACCAAACGAGACTCAAAAGGCAAGATCGAATGATTTAAGGTCAGATTTGTAGCTAAGGGATTTACTCAAAGGGAAAACATTGATTATAATAAGACATTTTCAACAGTTTTTTCAAAAAACTCTTTTCAAATTATAATGGCATTACTAGCTTTTCAAATTATAATGGCATTACTAGCTCATTTTAATCTAGAATTACATCAAATGGATGCAAAAACAACGTTTTTGAATGGGAATTTAGCTGAAGAGGTATATTTGAAATAACTAGAAGGATTTGAGGAAAAAGGCGAAGAGAATCTATTTTGTAAATTAAAGAAATTTATATATGGGTTTAAATAAGCTTCAATGCAATAGTATATTAAGTTCAATGGTACCATTACTTCCTATGGGTTTAAGGAGAACATTATTATGGATCAATGTATATACTTGAAGATCATGATCATATTAAGTTCTCTGAAAACCATATATTAGATCTAACAATGAGTGGTCGTCATGACCACATGTCTAACATAGACTTCTCTCATTATTGTACTCTAGATAAATGTAGGACGCACATCAAAAATTTGTATAGTACTCTAGCAACCTACGATTGAAAATTGGTTTTGATTTGTTAGGTATTTATATAATTATAGAAAAAATAAGTTAGTTAAATATATTTTCTTTAGAAGAGTTTACTTAAATGTTAATAACCATCTAGGTAAGAAAATGAGAGTGGATGATATACATAGAAAGTTGTGACAGACCAAAATCATTGTGCTTGATCAAATGAAGATAAAGATTCAATGAAATAATCTTTTACATACAGCTAATTCACCTAACCCTTTTTTTATTTAGTCCATACCCTATCTGTCATGTATTCACCTTATATGTGGGGATGAAGTTACTTCATTATGCTATAATTTTTTATGCTCTCAACTCACTTTGGTTTTTTTTTTTTACAAAAAAAAAAAAGAAAGGAAAAAAAAGAACCCTTTGTCTAGTTTTACTGCAAATAAATTATTTTTGCTAACGTTTGAAATAATTCGATTTATCATGATTAAAAAGTTTTCCCCATGGAAGAGTTAATAGAAAACTATTTTTAAGGTTGGCAATCATAATGAGAACATGACCATAATAGACTAAGTACACTTCTTGAGAAAAAAAAATCAATTATCCATTCAACACTAGAAAGGTTACATCAAAGGATCTCCATACATTATTTCTTCACCATCCAACATCTTCCTACTACCAAAAAACTCAAATTTGCCGTCCTTCATAATTCTGCCCAAACTGCCAATTAGCAGGTACAACATCAGGTGACTCCACCATTTTTCCATCACTTGTAGTCACTTTGAAAGACAAGCCTTGCCCTACCAAGTTCACCCCTGTTTGCCAATTTTGGCCCCAGTTGCGCATCATCTGCAACCACCCTGTTTTTGTGCCCTTGATCTTGACATCCGTTACATCACCTGCACCCGCAACATTATAGACCAGCACAAGAAGCCAGTAAGGGTTTCCCTTGAGCTCAAACCTCATGCCACCCTGCTTGATGCATGGAACGCGATGGTACTCAACGGGGACAATGCCGGCTACGTACTGAGCTAACTTCCTGAACATGGGCAGGGACAAGTCGAAGTGCTTCTGTGGTGGGTTGCACCAGATGTCCACGGTCTTGGTATAGTTTGGAGGGCAGAAGTTGGTCGCGGTGACGGTGATGATGTTGTTTCCAGGCAAACACCATTTTGAATTTACACATCTAATCGAGAAGCATGCACCGCAGGTTAAGCCATTGTTGAAGAGGGCCGTGCTGAGTGCTGTCGTCTCTAAACCGTATCCTTGCTTGAAAAGATTACCATAGCCGCAAGCTCCTTCTGCAGGGAAAGGTGTCTGTGTTTATGAGGTTTGTGATGAGATTGTGTGTTCATAAGGTCATGAGATAGTTTCTCTCACCACTACCAACTTAACTCCATTTTGTTACAAGAAATTGAAAGAGGAGTACTTCTAAAAATGAAAAATGAATCATTTTTAGTAGTGAAATCATATAAGATGCCTTCAGGTCCGTTAGTGCAATGTCAACTTGTAAAATTTATATGTGATGGAAGGGTCGCATTGTGGATATGATCATTTTGGGTAAAATTCATTTTAATTAGATCATCATAATCATTGGTTTCGAGCATGTCTTAATTAACATTGTTTCAATGAAATTCATTCATTGGTGAATATAATTCAATAGTATAAATTTAGGGCGAGCACCAATTCAATGGAGTTAGATTTATTATGCGTTCTGTCATGGTGATAAAAAGTTGACTCCATGCAAGCCTTAAAGCCTCACTTATGGATGCAGAGGCTTATAGAAAAGGGTTCAAACTCTCTTGTATTTCTCTATCTCCTGTTTATATTATTTTTGGTAAGATTATTTTTACTCTTCTATTTTCTCTCCTCTTGTGCTTTATTTCCTTTGCATATGATACAAAGGATATATGAAAACTTCTTATTGATTCTAAAAATTGAGTACGCACACACAATCATGATTTGTTAAGTGGTACTTCTCATGGATTATGCAAAAGGTAACCTTTTTACAACCACTTGAGGACTTTGTGAAGACGCACAACACTAATGGATTACATGAAAGGTTGTTATGATTATTTAATGTTCGAAATTCTTGCGTTTTGGACAAAACTCCAGTTGAAATTGAGTTTTAATTTTACATTTTTAGATTAGGACTATAATGTGTGACATCAGATGCATTGAAGCAAGGAAAATGATGTCAAAAAAGTGTCGAATTGCACCACAAAGATATTCCAAGTAGAATGGCTCCTTGGTTGAGTAAGCCATGAGCCGGGTCGACTGAGGGCTGCCCAGTTTTTAAAGCCTAGCTAGAAACCTTCCTTCGTCGACCCAAGCTTTACCCCAATCGACCGAGCTTCATGGATTTTCCAGCAGCCTTGCATGATTTCTTTTCTTTTCCCTCTACACTTACCTGTTTGAGTCTCATTGGAACACTACCTCCTAGTGACAAACTTTAGCCTATTTAAAGGCTTCTCTATTCACCCCTAACCTATGCATCTCTCTATTCTAAACCTAGAATTCCTTTGGAGATCGTCTTTTATCTAGAGTAGCCATTGGTGGGTTGGTATGAAGTTCATGCTTTTGTTCTAGAGTTTTTTCTTCTACTCTCTTGAAGTAGATTTTGCGTCTTGAGCGACATCAAGATGGGTTATGTCAAAAACAGGCGAATGGTGAACGACAAGTCATTGATAAGAAGAATTGCATTCCTTAGGTTGTGTCCAACTAGGGAGGGTCTGTGACTATATCTTGTAACCATTCAATTTTCATAGTGCTTGGTTTACCTTGGACCAAAGAGATCAATCTCATAGTTTTTTCCTTTCTAGGGTTTTCCACGTAAAAGACCTCATTTTTTCTCTTGTGGTGTGATTGATTTAGCTTAGTTCTCGTTTTACTAGTTTAAGGTATTCGAACTGCATACTAGAAATTTAATTGGGACTTTAACCTTACAAGGTTTAAACTCTTTTCAAAGGTAACCTTTTTGCAGTCACTTGGAAATTTTGATCTCAAATCTAACCATCCAACCCCCTCACGCTCACTAACATGCCATGCATTAACACTCTCCCTAATTTGACACTAATTTAAGTTATACTTACAGTTGGATTAAATTTTCTTCTATACTGCAACAACTATTTAAGCATTATATTGTTTAACCTCTCTTGTAGATGAACCAATAAAAAAAATTATAGAATAGAGGTTATCTCTAATTTTTTTATTAATTGGACTAAGTCATAGAGCTTATATAACTTGGATCCTAGACATATGATTTTATTTGTTTTGTCAAAAAAGGCAAATGTTTTATAGAATTTTCTCAATCTTATACCTTTCACTAGGATTTTTCATTTCAAATATTTCTAATTTAAGGTTTTTTGCCCACTTTACTTTATAACATCATGATTTTTTCTATCTTACAACTTTTATTAATTTTCATTATTTCAATTTAACACTGCTTTGACTATTAACCATTATTGGATTTTGGTCACGAAAATAAATGCACTTAAAACCACTATTAGTCTGGACTTTAAAAAATTGATAGTTACTATTATCTAATTACAATGATTTTTGGGACACTTCATATCCACAATATTCCTTGCATGTACAAACTACATTTATGAATTGGTTGGATCCAAAGTCATCCCACGGAGGAAAATGTGTATGCTTATTAATAGGAGTACACCCCATTTTAGAACTAAAAAGAATGTATAAAAATAATATAAAAAAACCTACATACGAAGCAGCAAAACTTGAAAAAAGGCATTGAAAGCAACCATGCAATGCTTATTACTTATGCATTAAGTGTGATATACAACTTCGATAATTAAATTTAGATGAAAGAAACCAAGTATATATGTATGTGTTTTTAGGGCATTTTATAATAGGTATGGCCGTATGGGTATATGAAATTATCTTAATATCCCCATTTTATTACTTTTAAGTGATTGTTACAAGGACATTTTAGCATATACACACATGCAATAAAGAAAAATAGACAGGCCCTCAAATTTTAGGGCATGCAAGAAAACTACCCAAGCATTGCCCTAGGGCCTTTTGAAGACTGGGCCAGATCGGACTAGCTTGTCTGATGCCCAGATTGATAGGCCTAGTCATGTCCATTCTTTAAAGATTTGGTAAGGATTTTGTCTTTACCATCAATTTAGATCAATGTTAAAATCTCCAAACTCTCTTAAGACTTGGGAGGACCGGACTTGGTCTATCTTGATCCAGTTAGAAGGCAAACTCAATGTGTGTGTATAACTTGCACTAGGTGAAGTGGAGAGTAGTAGCCAAACTGGAGCATTGGATCACAAGATAGGCAATTGAAAGAGTCTACTTAGATTGGGGATGGTCAAAGTTTATCCCGTCTGATCATCACAGCCTATACTAAGGGGGAAGAAACTGTTGGTTATTTTCATTTTTTTTTTCGGATTGTTTTCATAATCATTAATTTCTATAATTTCTTTTTTTTTTTTGGTTTATATCAAGGGCTTTGATGATTGGATGGGTGTGGAACTTTAGTAACCGTTACTGAGGTTTTCCACTTTTTTAAATCAACCTATTTTTATTTGTAATAAGGGGTTGCTCAATTGGTTGGCAATCCATGGGTATCCGGGTGTAATTTCTTTCCAATGTGTGGGCTTCCTCTTCCAACTTATATGTAATCACTTGGGCCCCAGCCCCCTAGGTTGAGGTTTAAAAAAAAACCTGCTTCTAATTAATCTTTCTATCTCTTTTTTTTTCCTTCTATATTTCGAAGTGTTGGGTACACCTTTGATGAGTTCAAGCTATTCACGTACTCATCTACTTCAGCTTGTTAAACTATTCAAGATGGTCACTAAAAATTTGCGCATAGATAATGATATTATATTACTTAACTGAAAAATATTTTGAGATAATATCCAAGTATCTTAAGATCATCACCTAAAATTGAAATTATCTTGAGAAAATAGCAAGACTTATTAATAAAATAAAAATGAAAAACCTATAAAAATGGATTTTTAGCATTTTATTATTTGTTCATTAATTTTAACTCATTCGCACTTAGTTTATTTTCCACAACGCAAAATCTCCCAATAATGTATCAAGAAAACCATAACTTTAAAAAATATTTTAGCAATTTTCTTGAGACACTAATTTCCACAAAAAAATAATTGTGAAAATATATGAAAGACTCAAGAACAGAAAAAAAAAACCCCCCATCAGATTTAAGATATAAAAATGAAAACCTTCAGAATAGAGCAGAGTGCTTTTTTTTTTCTTGGGTGAATGAATAGAGCAGAGTGTTGAAAATAACATACGCATAGTTTCAGCACCAGTGTCATCTCCATAGAATGTGGCATGTGCTAGTTCCCATGTCTGCCCAGAAACATCAGCTGCAATGAAAAAAAGAGCCAAAACCATGAGTCCAAACTTACCCATGTTGTATATTTCACCGGACTCCCTATGAACAACATTGTCTCAAGCATATGGTATTTATGGAGAAGAACTGATGAGGATATGGGGTTAAGATGATTAAATGAAATGATAGAGAAATTCAATTATTTTTACTTTTATTAGAAATTGTTAATAAATGTATTGCGTGTTAGAATAGGAGGGAAATGGAAATCTTACGAAATCTTAAAAAGTTATCAATGAAGATACATATGCCACAAAATTTTTCCAGTAAATAGGCATGGAATGGCAATAAGCAGGATGTGGTCACGCTAAGGAAAATCTAGATGGTCATCTTCAGGTAACCTAACCCAAACTTCGACCTAAATAGGGTTTAGTCACACTCACAGGATATCCACTTTCCATATCGGGATTAGAGACCCAAATTAACTTGTAATAGGTTAGATATTTATAGGTCCAAATCAAGGCCAAGTCGCATATAATTTTTTGTTTTTTTTTAACATAATGAACATAATGACCCTTTATTAGCATGATAAAAACCAAAGACCTCAATTTTGAGGTATAAAGTAGTTAACTAGCTCTATGATAAGGACTTGTTAATAAAAGATTGACTTTTGATCAGGCAGCCCAGTCCATTTGGATTGTTGTAAACGCATGGGGGTGTTGTGTGTGGTCCATACGGATCCATTATAAAGTAGGTCACAGTAGGTGGTGCACATGGTAAGACCGTGCACAATGGATGCACATTAACTTCGACCAGAATGGGGTATAGTCACACTCACAAGATATCCACTTTCCATATCAAGATTAAAGACCCAAATTAACTTGTAATGGCTTAGATATAAATAGGTCCAAATCAAGGCCAAGTTGCATATAATTTTTGATTTTTTTTAACATAATGGCCCTTTATTAGCATGATAAAAACCAAAGACCTCAATTTTGAGGTATAAAGTGGTTAACTAGCTCTATGATAAGGACTTGTTAATAAAAGATTGACCTTTGGTTAGGCAGCCCAGTCCATTTGGATCATTGCAAATGCATGGGGGTGTTGTGTGTAGTCCATTCAGATCATTATAAAGTAGGTCACACTAGGTGGTACACATGGTAAGGCCGTGCACAATGGGTGCACATTAACTTTGACCTGAATGGGGTTTAGTTACACCCACAGGATATCCACTTTCCATATAGAGATTAAAAAGCCAAATTAACTTGTAATGGCTTAGATAGATATCGGTACAAATCAAGGCCAAGTCGCATTGAATTTTTTGTTTTTTTAACATAATGGCCCTTTATTAGCATGATAAAAATCAAAGACCTCCATTTTGAGGTATAAAGTAGTTAATTACCTCTATGATAAGGATTTGTTAATAAAAGATTGACCTTTGGTCAGGCAGTCCAGTCCACTTGGATTGTTGCAAATGCATGGGTGTGTTATGTGTTGTCCATTTGGATCCATTATAAAGTAGGTCACACTAGGTGGTGCATATGCTAAGACTCTGCACAATGGAAGCTGATAAGTCCTTAAAAATGCATATTTTAATAAATACTTTTGATCTTGTTAAGGACTTATTGATTCAAAAGATCCTCATTTATATTGAAATTATGATTTTGTGCATTTATACATCATTGTAGTAAATTTATGCATAATTTGCTAACAAATAATTATTTTTGCCTAAATTCATGAAACCTGCCATTTTTAAGATTCTATTTTTAGAAAGTTTTTGTAAAAAATGGTTATGATGGAATGATATGATCTTTCATTATCATTAATTAATCTAAGTCAAATCATATCCAATGATGTGCTTACACGCTATCATTTTATGAGAGATGGACCCACATTCATGCATTGCTAATTCATAGTAAAAATTAATTTTTTAAAATGAAATGTCACTGTTTGTTTATAGGTTATTGAAGAAAGGGGTCCCACACTCCAATTGTTGCATAAATTCAAAATCGATGCAAGAAAAGAAAACCAAGGTGGAGATAATTCAAGGAAAGAAAAGTCAAAGAAGGAGAATTAAAAATTGGAAAGTCAAATCCTGTTTTTCTTTGAATAACATACATTAAAATAGTCATAACTCTCAAACCAAATGGTGGATTTGAGCAATCTACCTACTATTGGAAAACTCTTTTCAAGTAGATATCCATAGAATCCAAGATTGCATCAATCAGAATCAAAACGACAAAGATATGACTTTGAGAAGTTTACCATAATTTTTAGGCGGGATTACAAAGAGTTCGGAAATTTTCTACATGTTACATACTTTAGGTGGGGCCCATTCTAAGCAAAGTGAAGTACAATGAAGACAAAAAACAGGGTCTACCATTCATATAAAAAATTTTTCTTTGGTGGGGCCAAATTGTGAAGATTTGATAAAGTTATTTTTAGAAAGCTTGTGTAGAAAATTTTTAAGCAAGGAAACAATAAAAAATCTCTCATATATTTTGCCAAACACTGGAAGACTTATTAGCCAAGAAGAGGACTTACCAATTGAAGGAGATCTTTGTTACATAGTAGGATTTATAGAGAGAAACAAGGGGCTCTTAACTCTTATAAATTAAAGGCATTGGCCTCCCATATTCTTCATAGAAGAATTGCCCACCTCCCACTTTTAAATTTCCTACACTCATATCTCCCCATCTTGTCCCTACATCTCTAGTCATCAAGGAGGCTTAGTCCTATGGACACACCACTAACCTTGAGGGTTCAACTAGAAGGAAGAATTCTCATCCAACCTAATAGGTAGTATGTTTGATTTTAATTTTCAATCTTATGTAAAACAATTTCATGCTAGTAATAAAAGTTTGTTTCTTTTCAATTCTTCTTGTCTTTGATTTTGTGGTGTTTTTAATATTAGTCTTGTGAGCCATTGCAATTGCGTAAATTCTCATTCTTGTTTAAATATTGGGAGAGAGTTGTAATCACGACTATTAATCCATCTTAGTAACCCATTCAATATACTTTGTCTCTTCAGATATACTGTATTTTTGGAGGCAATGTAAGATGGAGTTAAAGAGGTTTGAGTGAAAAATTATTAGAGGCTAATTTTGAAATTTATTTTACATTGAATGGAGATTTGTTATTTTTACTTAGATTGATAACTTAAGATGAAAAATAAAGCCCTATGATAGCACTTGTAATCTTTTTTTACCCAAGTTGAGATAAGGAGTTAAAAGAACAACTTACCACCTTTAATTTCTATTTCACCACGTTTGAATTTCAGTTTTTACCACCTTTGAATGTCAGTTTTTACCACCTTTGAATTTCTGTTTACCAACTTCAGTTTATTGCAATTTAGTTTTAATTACTGCACTTTTATTTTTCTCATCATGTTCTTATTTTTTTTATTTTGTTTTTTTTTATGCATAGTTTGATGGTTAGATTAGAGTTTATTGCATGTATTTTCATGTCATAGGATTTTGTGCATATTTTAGTTGCTAGAAATTAAGCTTTCAGATCTGAATCTAGTAATAAAATTCGGACTCAACACACAAATAGTATAATACAACACAGTTTCAGCAAACTACAGAAATAGTTTTTAGTAAAAAGTTCGAAGTAGGTGTTAAGTCAAATCATAATATTTTTCTTTAAAACTTGGGAAAATTAAAGTTTAGGATATAGACTTTCATATACTAAAATTTCAAGTTGAAATAATTTTGAAAGGTTTGTGAACCAAAGGCTTAAACTTTGCCAATCAGGCAATCTGATTAAAATTTCTGTACAAAATTTTGCAAAATTGTCATGTTTATGCATTCATTACTTTTTCATTTTATATTTTTTTCACTTCTTTTTTTTTTTTTTTGTTAGTTTCCTACCTTAGTACAGTTTGAATTCCAGCATTAAACTTAGATTTAGGACTCATTAGATTAAGAAAAATCATGCATAAAGTTTGTATCAGCACACTAGTTTTCCAAACTTGGAATTTTTCAACATCTCATGGCATGCATTGCATTACTAATTTTACTAACCTTCTAAATTTACATTTATTTCTAGTTTTATTTCTTTTATTGTTTTAGATAATTTCCAGAATTAAAATACCTTGCTAAACTTGTTTTAATTAAAGATTTTAAATTGGAAAGCTTTCTAATTTTGGAAACTCTACCTTAGGAAAGTTTTTAACTTTAAGATTTTAATTTTAGAAAGTAGGTTTGTTTTCTAACTTTGATTGTTTGTTATTAGCTTTTCCTGATTGGTTATTACTAATTTTGATTTGTTTCAAATTTATTTTATTTTAGTTTTTAATTTAGTTCTTAGTTTTATTTTTAGTAACTCTCTACTTTTGAAAGTTCTAACTTGTGTTTTAGTGTTGCAGCAACTTTAGTTTTATTTTAGGAAGTTTTAGATTTAGGTTTTAGTTTTAGAAAAGTTTTATTTTATTTAGATTGTAATTGTTTAATTTTTATTTTTACAAAGTAGGATGCTTGTATTTGTTAGTGTTTTAAATTAGGCTAGTTTTAGATATTATTTAAGGAAGGTTACAAGTTGAAAATATTTTAAATACATTGCTCCCCGAGGATCGACTTGGTCTCACCAATTTTTATTACTATATTGTGGTTTTGCACTTGGAACTCATGAGCAAATTCACATAAATATTGTCCTATGGGCAGTATTTCAGTGCATTAGGTGTGCACAGTCTTGTTGCGCATACTGGCTGCTGAGCCCATCTAAGGCCCCACAAATGATGGGATATGGGAGGAACGGAAAGTTCCATGTTGAACCTTCCTAGAAATTAAGTTTGAAGTCAAACTGATGGGTTTAACTCCCTGATCTAATGCCTAAAAGTTTAATGCCTTCATATTAAGATAGAAAAATGACCCTTGAGCCAATGGCAGGTCATATTGGTGCAAACCCATGTACAATATAAGGGTTTGTGTGTGTGGTCACTCAAATCGGTGAAAAAGTGGGTCCTACTAGGTGGTGTAAATGTCTTAGGTGCACACTGGATGCATAGGAATACTATCCAATTGGCCATATTACTATGACATCTAATGTGTAGATTCTGATGCGCATACTTTTTGCTAGTCCCCACCTAGGGCTGCATAGATCATGGGACAAGGTAGGGATGAAAATGTTGAGGTGGACCATCCCATGTGAGTTTTGGAGTAAAACTATTGTTTCTAACCCTTTGATCAATGACTTGCAAGTTTAAAACCTTTATATTAAAAAAAGGACCTTTGATCCAATCAACCCGCCCATTTAGAAGGGTGAAAACCCATGGGATTTAATGACAATTGTTGGGCATGGGGCGGGGGTTGTGTGTGTAGTCCACTAGGATTGGTGACAAAGTGAGCCCCACTAGGTGGGATGCACACAGATGCAAAGGAATATTGTCCTATGGGCAATATTTTGAATTTGCAACTCTGCTCATCATGTGTTGGGGCCCATCTAGGCCCCCATACATGAGTCCTGATGGCGGATCCATGATTTTCGTTCAAGGGGCGCGGACGATGATCAATTAGAAATGTCAAACATTACTTTGTACTTATGTAGTCACAATATTATTTATTTATTTATTTACATTACCAATGACAAAGATAAAATGCGCTGCATTTATATCCTACTACTAACAACCCAATTTCTATATAAGCTTTTTAATTACAACACCCAATTCTCAAGCGATCAATTTCTTTTTCTAATAAGTGGCATGAAAATCAAATTCTGCTCAAGGAATTAGCACATCAATTAGCAATCACACGACAACAATAATATAGAAACTCTAGAGAACTCCAAATAAGTAAAAATAATTATCATGTGAAAATTAGTATCACTTTTATCCTCTTTTCTTAAGCTTGTAAGAGTTCCTCTATTATATGAATCCACATGAGATCATCTGTAATTATAAAGAAAAATTTTCAGTATGTGAAACCAAGAACAATTCAATTAATTATTTTATTTTACAGATTAAAGATTGGATTTTCTACATGGTTGGCCTTTGATGGTCAATTGTGATTAAGCCTAATGTATTAGCAATTACATGCTAAAGAAGGTTAAAGATGACACATCTTTCATACAACACAAGTCACAATGGGACATACTATCATGCTTGTCAATTTTGTTTCGCTTGACATTCGGATATAGCCTCTAAAATGAAATATTTTAGTTTTTGCGAAATTTTAGCAAAACTTTTCGAAATAACTGTCCTGTAAAATATAAAAAATAAGAAAACAAAAATAAGATATAAGTTATCCATTTAATTCATCCTAGTTAAACAATACTGTGATAAGCCAAGTGCCAACTAACCGCTACAACCACATAAAAAAATCCATAGATTTATTAGTGATGAGTCCCATCAAGTTATCAACAAGCTATCAAATTAAATACCCTACGGCACAACTGCACCATTCCATCAGGAACGACAGAGCAACATAGACTAATCAGAGTAATATGACCACATCAAAACAAAAAAAAAAAAAAATGCTATAGATATTCTCATTCCCCATCAAGTTGTCAATAAGACATCAAATTCACAACTTCACCATTCCATCAGGAACGAGAGATCAACAGAGAGGAATAACAGGACAGCCTAAATGAGAAAGAGAAAAAAAAACACAAACAAGAAGATAAAGAGGGCGCAAATAGCGTATGGGCTATGATGGCAGCCTCTGAGCTCGAGCAACTCACAGATGGCAGTAGACGGCAGAGGGGTGATTTTGGGTTAAAGGGAAAGAGGGCTTCGACTTTCGGGGGTTTGAGAGAAAGGAAAAGGGATTTATAAAGGAGGCTTTGAGGGTAGTTTCTTTAGGGGTCATTTGTTAATTTCACATATCATGTGAAAATGCTTTACATAGTTAAATGACTCACATGTGAAATGAATTCAATCGTTTGTCATTTTCACACCTTTTCTTATGTAAATTAAAAATAATCCAACAATTCACCGTTTATCATAATATTTTTGCCACTTTTCATGATTTATCACAATTATCTTAAAATATATAAAGAAAAGGACTACATCTGTAAACCAAAAAAGGCATTCTAGAGAGTTTGGACGGTTTAGATCATCAAGATGGGGCCCACAAAATTAAGAATTTTAGATTTTTATTGTTAGAACTTTTTGTAAATATCTAAAACCATATTATGATCGAACGGTTGAAAATTGGTCCCAAGGCCTTTTTTAGTCTTCACAAGAGTTGCAACGGCTCCGATTTATATTAGGGGGCCTACAAGAGTAAAAAAATAAAGAAAGGCAGACCGGGTTCAATCGCGGGTTCAATTACGTCTAACAGTCTCAACTGTTTTGATTATATCTCAAGTTGTATGTTGATCCAACGGCTGCAAATTGGTCTCATGGCCGTTTTCGGTCTTCACAAGAGTTTCAATGGTTTTGATTTACATTAGTGGGCACACAGGAGTCAAAAAATAAAGAAAGGCGGACTGGGTTCAATCACGGGTTCAGCACATCCAATGGTCTCAACTCTTTTGACCATATCTCAAGTTGTATGATGATCCAACGGCTGAAAATTGGTCTCTGAGCCATTTTTGACCTTTAGAAGAGTTTAAACGGTTCAGATTGCTATTTTGTGGCCCACAGAATACAAAAATGCGAAAGGCGGACTACCATACATGGTTATTGTTCACCTGTCTCTCAATAGTGACATGGGTAATGTTTTCACACTTGTTAAGGTATGAAAATTCTTACCTGATTTTCAAGCCATTTTCATATCATTTTCACATCTACTTTACACATTTTATGTGTAAATGCGTGAAAACAAACGTGATAGTGTGTAACCATTACACATGTGGTTCATTTACCTATATAAATCAACCAAAACAAACGACCCAGTGTAAAGTGGGGCATTGGGCAGCGGCCCATTGAAACTTTGAGGGTCTTGTGGATCCTAGCAGGCCGTCGGTGGACCTAATGTGGTTCCACCCTTGCATTCCACTCTCGAGCTTAATTGGCTTGGGTGAAGCTCGTAGGTTCCACTGGCATGATCATGGCCGTCAACATATAATGAAGTGCATATTTGATAGAAGGCTTTCGCGTCCCAGCACGATTTCTAGTAACCGTAGGATGGGAATGATGTGAGGTCGATGGTAATGAATTAAATTGAGGCAACTGCTCAATTGGTTATGAAACTTTTGGTGTAATAGGTAAAGTGCCATCAACTATGGGACTTCGGTTAGGTGGTGTATGTAGGTTGGGAGCTGTGGACTCTGGATCCCGAGGCAGGACAGGAGAAATTGGTTGCTCAGTAGTATGAGGATGTATTATGAAGGTTGTTTGATGTCGGGTTGCTAGAGTGGGAAATTGGGTTAGGATGTAAGATACTGGTGGGTTGGGTGTGAGATGTTGGGTTAGGAAATGTTGGATTATTATTCAATGAGGATGAATAATTGAGTGGTGGTAACAATACCTGAGACATCTATTCCGTTGGAGGAGTGAGAACTGGATTCTTTTTGAATGGGAACTCAGACTCATTGAATATGATATGACAAGAAAGGTATACACGACCAGTAGAGAAATCGAAATAGCGAAAGCCTTGATGATGAAGACTATAGCCCAAAAACACACTTTTTAGATAGAAATTCAAGTTTGTTTCTGTTGTAAGGCCTCAAGTATGGAAAACAAGCACATCTAATGCTTCTCAAAATAAAGTAATCAGATTTTCCGTTGAAGAGTTTTTTATATGGGGACGTGTGATTAAGAATCTTGGATGGAGGATGATCAATAAGATATACAACTGTATTAAAAGCTTCAACCCAATACTCCAGGGGGAGTACCCGCCAGAGCCATTAATGTGAGGCCCATATCGACAATGTCACGATGTTTTCTTTCTGAAGTCCCATTTTATTGTGGTGTGTGAGCGCATAATAGTCTATGAAAACTATTGTACAATAAATGAAACTTTTGAAAATGAGAGCTAATAAAATCCCCAACTCCATCAGATTGTAATGATTTAGTAGTTTGGGAGAACATGTTTCCAACCATATTATTAACTTTAATGAAGCAATCCAGAACATCAGAACGATTTCTCAATGGGTACAACCAACTGTGCTTGGAAAAATCATCGATAAATACATTATAATGAAGAGAACCCTTTATTGAAGGATTGGGTGAAGGACCCCAAAACATCAGTATGTATGACATCTAGAGGAGCAGAAGGTATAGAATTAGAAAATGTAAAGGGCAACTGAGTACTTTTGCCCATGGGGCAAGAGTGACAATGAAATTTTATTGATTGAACCATGAGCTGTCAAATTGTTAGACTCTAACAACTTTCTTCAAGATAGCGACTGTTGGGTGTCCAAGACGACGATGCCACAATGGTGGAGACATGCGTTCACCATGGAGAGCACATGGAAGACAGGCTCTATTCTTAATGTGTTGGTGAAGAGAATGAGGGTAAAGGCCATCCTTTCTTCGTCCTTGGAAGGGCATCTTCCTCGTATTGTTGTCTTTCACACAAAAACCATTTGATGACAAAAAAAAATGACAATTGTTTTCTGATTAAATTTGTGGACAGAGAGTATTACTTAGGACAATGTAGAAAGTCATTTAAATGATAACTAGACTTATTAGTATGACATTGAGAGGAACCAATATGAGATACGGTCAAACATGCGCCATGACCAACGGCCACCTGATCTTCACCTTGGTATGCACTATTGAGAGTTGGATTGGCCAAATCAGGCGCAGCATGGCTAGAGGCATCACTGTCTGTGTACCACAAGTTCTCATTAGACTTGGAGACTTGAGCAGCTACCATTGCTTGTAGTTTCTCCGATGGAATCTTTCGTCGGTAGGCATGATTCATGTGCTGATAACAATCAATTACACTATGATATAGGCGGCCACATATTTGACATTTGGTTCTTACAATGGAAGTTAATGCAGTTGAACTAGTGGGAGGGTTAGGAGGACTTGACCCTTTCTTTGTACCTCTTTATTGGCCTGATTAACCAATGAAGAGGAAGAATGGGAGTTCATTCCTTTTGTGGATCCATGCTCAGATGAATATAGTGTAGTGGTTGTGTCACAACCCGAGCCCAGGGACCCGGGGGTCAGAGAAAGTCTAACCAATGACACACGTACTTCCGTGCATGTACACCTAGACCTCGTCCAAGCATACACACACAAGGGATCATTCACACGTGCAAACAATGTACGCGGAAGCTGTACGTATCAAGGCATACCACAACATACCAAAAGACATAATAGATTGCAAAAGCATTAACTGATGACAAGAACAATTACAAGAACGTATGACAATAAAGAGGGCTCACAAAAATCAAAATACAGATATCAATCAGGCCCACGGTACAAGTACAGAAAAATCCCCCAATAGACCCAGACTCAAATGAATGGGGAAAATAAAATGATGCAAACCGTACTCTGGAGGATGGATCAAGTCCACTCCTCTAGGCTGGAGGGGGCCTCGCGCGCCTCTCCTGGAGTCGGGTCGACCGACACAGGATCGGGAAAGGGATCTGAGCCTGCAACACCAAGGGCAACTCATAAGTACAACAACTTAGCAAAATATAAGCCACAAGAAGATAACACGAATTGTGTCTGTTAATGAGCAATAGTCACAATGCAAGATTCATAGTAAGCATGTTCGTATACTAAGCAATTGTGCAAATGAATAAGCATGCTATCAGAATCATAAACAGATAACAGTCAAAGTGGCTACTACATTGGCTATATTCTCCCTTTCGAGAGCAGTCGGAATGAGAACACGAGCGACCGGGCCAGGGTACGCATAGGTCTCTAGTTCCCGGGGTGCGGAGTCCCAGGACAGAACACTCTGCAGAGGCAAACACATAAACTAAACCAAAGTCAACCCCGTCGGGCATCCTAAGGCTGAGGCTCAATAGTGCCATATACCAATCACAATCAATTCGGATGATGCACCTCAATCAATCAATCATATCACATACAGATCTCACATATCACATTAAACGAACAATAGGAAGTGCATCACATATACTGATGCTGATACTGATACGGAATGCAATAAGAGAAGCACTGATAATTGAGTACCAATAACAAATAATCATTGACTCAAGCACTCCACCGGAGCAATGATAAAAACACAGTAATAGAATGGTCCCGCCTGGGCTTCTCTCTGGGTTTGCTGCATTTCCCACAGAATCGAGAGGTCCAACGCAGAACACATAAGAGGGCATGAACGAAGTCAATATGCTATACAAATCAAAGTACTTTGACGAATCAAGGTCAATTACAAGCCAATCCTAACCTAGTTATCCTGTGTTTCTAACCGTGCATGCTGATGTAGTTTTAAGTTATCCGATGCACCATTGTCTAGTGTTGTAGTGTATCTGGAATGTGCACCGAACTCCCTTAAACCAACACCCATAGGGAGGTGCTAAACAACTGGATAACGGGCATGAATGATTCACAGCCCTCGAGATCATTCATGTCATTCAGACATTCCATTGGGCATGTTCAGGTTAGCTACATTCTAACATGAAAGTCATATATGGTCTCTTTCTTAAGCCTAGTCCTTTTATTCTTTTCTCAGGATCACACGGTGTAGCCGTAGGTGACCTTACGGCTTAGCCGTAGGCATCTTATAGCTTAGCCGTAATCTGCACTGCGGCGGAGCCGAGGTTCCCCGGACTGTTCATCCGCATTTACGGTTCAACCGTAATTTACTCTACGGCGCAGCCGTATCCTGGTCCACGGCTTAGCCGTAGTACAATGTACGGCTTAGATCAGGCTGGGCCGTAGAATAGTAGCAATTTGCCAACTCTCAGTTATTTCAATTGTCACCCTGTATTGATCTACGGTTCGGGTTACGGCTGGGTCTCAGCTTAGCCGTAAGCCATTTCACGGCTCAGCCGTAGCACATTTCACGGTTTAGCTGTGAGTGCACTGAGTCATTTTTTTTCTGGAATAGTTACAGGCATACAGAAAACGAACCTTTCGACCGAAAACAGGAAGATAACAGCAAAACTGACTCAATAGGGCTGTCCAACACTGATGCATACAATGAAGAGTAAAAATACAAACAATCAAAGCAGTACCAATCGGTGTTCATGCTACTTGTGCTTATACTTGCCTCACAAACGGAATTCACACACTCTACGGTCGTTGCTTTGACTCAGTCCACTGGAAACACCCACCAACTTGGCTCCTTTCTTCCTCCCTCACGAAACAGAAACGGAGAAGGAAAGAGAGAAAGAGAGCTGAACGAGAGAGACAACTGAGAGAGAACGAGAGAGAGAGAGGGGTAGGTAGGATCTTTATAAGATAAAAAGGAATCCAAATTACAAACAAGTCCAAACAGATTACACAAATGTCAGTTTGAGTCAACTGATGATCCAACGAGAGCAAACGAAATCATTCGGATCCAAGACAGTTACGAAGATCGACAAGCTCAACAAATTACACGCGATGACGTCAGAATGACGCAAAACTGACAAAGTCAATCAAAAGCCAAAATTACGAAAAAGGGCTCGATCTACCTAAACCAGGTCAACTCAACCCAAACGATCTCTCCATGACCCAAAACCAAAGGAAAGCAAAATCAAAACACACTTAACGACAAAATCGCACGCAATTACCCACTAATCCGGATCAAATCGGGTCGGAGTGCTACAGGTTGTCCCATCAAAATGTGCAGGAGCATTATTATCCTCGTGGCGTATCTCAGCACTAAGAAGTAAGCCATGGAGATCAGCCAAGGTAATTGGGACCTCCCTAGCCTGAGCCGAGTCAACTGTCCCATTTAATTTGGATCCAAGTCCATTGAGAACTAAAGTCACAAGATAATCTTTGTCCACTTGGTTTACCAACCAAGGACAAATTGTCTGCTATTGAAGTCAGTTTTTCAATATAAACAGTAATGGATTATGTCAATACCTGGCTCAAGAATTCCTAGGTTAAGGTAAATTCTGAGGCACGACATGTGTACTTTGGTGAAAGTCCCACCTGTACCTAAGTCTAAATGGAATCCCACAAGAGATATTCATATCTAACACGTATAAGGACATTAACGAACATCTGTCCGAGTATCAAACATGCGGAAGCCTGTCCGTATCACCTATAACTTTTTTTTTTTACTTTTCGATATATCAAACCTAAATCATGAAAACATTCAAACTACAAAACATTTCTAAAATTGTAACACTCCGATCCCCTTCAGATCAAGGATCGCCAGTTTGAGGACCCCCTCCTGGTGAAGTTCAGAGATCGGATTGCAGATCGACCTGATTTCAGCCTGGTAGACGGAGTTTTGTACTTCAGGAATAGATTGTGTGTTCCCGCTGTGGATGAGCTGAAAGATAAGTTGATGACAGATGCGCATGATGCTCGATATGCGATGCACCCAGGGAGTACGAAGATGTACCGGAACTTGAAAGATAGATTTTGGTGGAACAATATGAAGCGGGAGATCGCAGGGTTCGTAGCTCGATGTTTGACCTGTCAGAGGGTGAAAGCTGATCATCAGCGACCTCCAGGATCATTGCATCCATTACACACTCCGCAGTGGAAGTGGGAACACATTACCATGGATTTCGTCTCCGGTTTTCCGCCGACCAGTAGAAAGAACAATGCTATCTGGGTAATAGTGGACAGATTGACGAAGTCAGCACAATCATTGCTGAGACGACAGAGAAAGTGCAGAAAGTGATAGAGAATCTGAAGATTGCTCGATCCAGGCAGAAGAGCTATGCGGATACTCGGAGGAGACCTTTGTCATTCCAAGTCGGAGATTGGGTGTTTCTTAAAGTTTCTCCGATGAAGGGCACGGTGAGGTTTGGTCAGAAGGGCAAGTTAGCTCCGAGATATGTAGGACCGTTTGAAGTCAAGAGCCGAGTTGGAGATTTAGCCTATCGGTTGACGCTTCCAGTTGAGTTCTCCGGTGTTCACGATGTGTTCCATGTGTCGATGCTCCGTAAGTATGTGCCAGATCCGAGCCATGTGATTCGCTACGATGACATTCAGATTCAGCCTAATGCGACTTACGTCGAGCGTCTGCTTCGCATCGTTGGGACCCGAGAGCAGATTCTCCGTACCAGGACCATCAGATGGGTTAAAGTGTTGTGGGAACATCATGGTCCAGATGAGGCTACATGGGAGCTAGAGGAGCAGCTAGCACGCCAGTACCCCCAGCTCTTTGCGCAGGTAGGTAGTCATTCCGAGGACGGAATGATTCCTAGTGGGGGAGGATGTAACACTCCGATCCCCTTTGAGCCGGATTAGTGGCTCATTAGTGTGTGTTTCTGTTGTTTTATTCTTTTGGACTTGGTTTTGGGCCTTGGATAGGTAGTTGAGTAACCTTCGACCTGAGATAGGTAGTTCTAAGCCCTTTTTCGTAATTTTGCTTTTATTTTGCTTGCATCATATTTGCATCATCTTGGTGTCAGCACGTGTATTTTGTTGAGCTCGTTATATTCCATAACTGTGTTAGATCCGTTCGGAGTCAATTGGAGAAGTTAGACCTTCGTGTGACTTGAACTGTAAATAGTCAGAACTTTTCGGACTTTGACTTAAACTTCCAAAACTATATATATAAGGGTCAGCTTCCAGATGTCCAACTCCTTGCCCATTTGTCTTCATCGTTGCATGCAAGAAGATCTCCAGGAGAAGCTCCCTCCACGTCCATTTTTCTTCTTCTCTTCTCTTCCTCACTTCCGGTTTGTGTGAGTGTGACTTGGGTTCTTCCTCTTTTCCTCTCATCTCTGTTTGTGTTTGTGGCTTGGTAAGTGGGCTCTCCCCAAGTCTTTCTTCTTCATCTCCAATTGCACCTCCTTTTCTCTTTGCTATGTCTTCATCTCATGCATGGTTTCTTTCTTTGATTTGTTTTGATTTTAGTTGATTTGGAGCTTGATTCAGTGGATTGTCAGAGCTTTGAGGCAAGTATAAGTACAGGATTGATAACACATATGGGTGTTTGTTTGATTGCTTTGATTCAGCCTTATTCTCTGTATAAAAATGTTTTACAGCCATTTTCTAAGATGTTAGAATCAGTTGAGCTTGTTTTGACACATTTCTGTACCAAAATTCAGTTTCTGTACTCAGCCCGAATTCGTGTTCTGTATTGTACGGCTAAGCCGTAAATTTCTACGGCTCACATTCCAGAGACTTGAAATTTCGATTTTTGTTCTACGGCTAGGCTACGGCTAAGCCGTAACTTGTCCTACGGCTGAGCCGTAAGCTAGCCGTGACCCAACCGTAACCCAGCCTTGGATTAAATCTCTGATCAGTCGAAACTTTCTAGAGACAGTGTGCCTACGGTGTGGCTACGGCTAAGCCGTGAACTGCTACGGCTAAGCCGTGGATTGGTCTACGGCTAAGCCGTATACTGACCGTAGCTCAGCCGAAAGAGCTATCAGATCAGAGGTGGAAAATGACCAGTTTAGCTGTGTTTTGAATGGAACCATGGTTAAGCTGTAGTGCATAATACGTCGAGCGCGTAAGATGTCTCCGGCTCAACCATAGGTCCCTCATGGCTAAACCGTTAGGCATGGCAATTCTGAAATATAACTTAGGATAATGGTGAGACTTGTAGGGCTCAAATACATGTTAACCACCTATGTAAACCGGCCCAATGGATTCCTTGGATCGCATGAAGAGTCTGTTAGGCTGTGACTTATTCATATGAGCGTTGATCACTGTTAAGCACCTCCCCATGGGTGTTGGTTTAAGGGACGTCGGTGCACGCTAAGATTACATTGCAACACTTTGATGGCAACGGTGCATTGAATAACTTAAAACTACATCAACATGCACGATTAGTGACAGTGAACAACTAGATTAGTATTGGCTTGTAATGACCCTTGACTCCGTATTAATCTGAGATGCATTGCATATTGTTTACAGATTTGTCCTCTGTTCTGCCAATCTATGTATATGCATTCCGCAGTCATTTTGCTTTCATTCTGTATATCTGTTTTTATTATTCGTTTTGCACTAAGCTTTGATCTATGCTGTGCTTTGACTTAATATATACGCTTTGTTGGCTTTGTCTATCTCTGATTTTGAGTATTCCCTGATGGCTCTGCCCAGAGGTTAATACGTGAGGATAAGATCCGGTCTTTGTCATCGGTGAGTCCAAAGCGGATAATCTCCCTTTTTATGGATTTGATTTGATTGGTATTAGTCTGGCTCTACTCAGCCTCAGCCCTAGGATGCCCGACGGGGTTACCTTTGGCTTAGATCTCTGTATCTCTGTATAACTGCAGTGTTGCTTTGTCTTGGGACCCCGGAACCCAGGAAACCGAGACCCACTTGTACCCTGGCCCGGTCAGTGGTGTTCTCCTCTGCTCTGCTTTGCTCTGCTCTCTACTGGAGAGAATATGGTTAACGTAGTAGCCACTTAGTTCAGTATTTCTATGCTTTGATCCAAATATCATGCTTTACTTCTATGCACGATTTGCTTAGCATACTAGATGAAACTCTGAAATTACTTTCTGTCCTTATTCTATTTGATACTATGAGTGTTTCATCCCTGTTACTTGTATTTGCTGGATCGTTGTATTCATTTGTGTTGTCTGTGGTGTTGCAGGCACAGATCCCTTACCCAGCTCCCCGGCGGTCGAGGAGGCTGCAGGGTCGAGTGTAGAGGCACCCTCCGGTTTGGCAGAGTGGGCCTGATCACCTCTGCCTAGTGCGTGCATGCATACCAGTGGCCTTTGATTTTGAGTTTTGGTTTTTGAGATTTTGTATTTTGGCACTTTGGCACTTGGACTTTTTATTCTGTATATTTGCACATTTTTATTTTGTCGTGTACTCAGACTTGTATTTGGTTTTTCAGTTGTAATTATCTTGTCTTTCCGTTTTGCATTTGTTTTAGCTTCCGCTATTTTCCTTTGTTGCTTGCTATGATATGTACAGCTTCCGCGTACGCTTAGTTCGCACGTGTTAGATCCCTTGTGTGCGTGCATCTGAACTGGGTTTGGATGCACGTGCACGGGAGTACGTGTGTCACCGGTTTAGCTTTTCGCTAACCCCCGATTTCTGGGCTCGGGTCGTGACAAAAATACCAATGATTTACTAATCCCATATCTATATTATATACAATATTGTACCCACGAGTTCTACATGACTTGAACATGGGTGAATGTTTACATAGACATGTAAGAACAATGATAGTAGATCTATAGGGATGTACATCATCTAATGCTGATAAAAAACAAGATGAATCATGACCTTCACATATGATCTACTAAAGCAAATGTCATAAACATCATATCAACCCAAATTTCCGAAACACCCAATATACAAAACTTATGGATATCTACGTGTCACTCTCAGGCATATGGATCAGTCAGAACGCCTTTGCTATCAACTCGTCAAGGCGTGAAGAAGTCACTAAGGTCTCCTCCTTTGACTCCTCGGTCTCTATATGACCGATAAAGGGATTTAAGCATGTAACACCAAATAAATAGCTGTGAATAAAATTATTTAGTAAAGCATAAGCGTGATTAAAGTAATACAAGCTGTGTCTAACAAAATTAATTGACAAATGATTATAAAAGATCAATCTTAGTCTACTAGGGAATATTATACATTTGAATAAATCATGTTATATGAATGAATATGGAAAATACATTCAATTTACTTACTGCATATGGTTATATCCTCCTGGCAGGGTCCTTAATCGTTGGGTAGTCAATGCTCGTGCCCAGTTACACATGAAACCTTAGTTTCTAAGGTCTAAAATTTTAGATACCTACTACAGTGGTAATACATAATACCACCCAAATTAGACCCCATCGAGTCTTATAGGGGCAAAGCTAAGTAGAACCTAACTAACTCGAGTCAATTAATAAATTGAGTAAGATTTCAGTCTTTATCAATTAATTTAATTTCAATCTAATTCAATTGTTCTTACTCAACTGAATTCAGAATTTGTATCAATAAACTGATTGAATATTCAAGCAATTCAACTTTATTATAAAAAATGATTCAATAGTAATTTAGGAGAGCATTAATCAATTTAACAATATGCAATGCAATTCAATTTGTGGAATCAAGGAATTTACTAGCTGATTGTGCTTGAAACGTGATGTGAAATGCAGTGGATTCAAGTCCAACATTCACACACTTTAAGCATTAAGAAGAATGGGAAATAACTACAGTTCATCATTGTTTTCCCTTTGTTTACATAGGTTTAAATTCTCTGACCGCAGGGATGCAAGTTGTTTACAAGTTTTGAAAAATTTACAACCCACCCTTTAGTCTCATATGTGATTTACACTCAAAAAGTATAAGAAAAGACATGCAAAATGAGAAAAAAATGCAAAAAAAAGAGTGCATGGAGATGGTGACCATGCGCCATGGTCACTGGCAATGACCGTGGCTCACAGCCACTGGCAGATAGTGGCTCAAAAGCCCATGTTTGCTTCTATTTTCTCTTTATTTCGATTCTATGACTTCTTCAAAGTGCTGGAGCTTGCTTTCTTCAAATTTTAAAATGTTGAATAAACATCAAGAGTGCCTAGTTTGGCCGTGGAATCGACTTAAACCTTGATAATCATTAGCTTTTGGTTATAGACTGTTTTTGTACAAATCCAAAGAAGGGTGCTTAAACAAGTAAAAATGGAGCCAAAGTTGCATCATTCTAAACCTATAAGTTTCAAGGAATAGAATGAAGCCTAAAAGGGCTTGTTCACAGCTTTTGGAATGGCCCAAAACCCTTCCCAGGTGAGAAAATTAAAGGAAAAAGACTTCATCCAAGTGGCCTTTGCATTTGTTTTCTCTAAGTGAGATGCATGCTTCTTCTTCTTCTCTGAATTGTTTCTCTCCTTAAGTTAGTGAGAAAGGAGAAGAAGAAGTAGGCTTGAAGTGCTTTAAAAGTCTTGTTGATGCTTGGAACTAGGCTTGTAATTTGTTGAAATTGATTGATTGCTTGGAACTTGCTTCAAATCTTACTTCCAACCCCTTCTTTAAAGCCAAAGTGTGCCTTTTATAGGCTTCAGAAGAAGTTGGGATAGTTCTCAACAGTTGTAGGGGAGTTACACTTTGAAATAAAGTGAAATAACTCCCAGAAACTGTCTGAGACCAAGTCACAAGTATCCTTAACCGTGTGCAGTGGTCATGGACAAGGCCTAGTTTTGGATTTTTGAACATGTGACCCATTTTCGCTAAACTTGGAGGGATGTTTTTTGAAAAACTATTTTGAGTGTTTTAGAGCAATTTCAACATGTTTTGACCTTCTAAAGTTGATCAACTCCCCCAGTGACTTTTCATGAAAATGGGCCCTTGTTTCAACTGTTTGAGGCCCAAATGACCTTAGTTTGGTTTGAAACTTGGAGGGACTGATGTCAGAAGTGTCTTCAACTATCCATCTAGATTTCATGCAGTTTGGATTTGTGGAAGCAAGATTTTGAGCAGTGACCCACTTGTTGCATGTTCTAAGTTACTATTCACTTTACACTGTAAGCAATTAGCTTGTTTTCTACCCGAATAATGTTCAATTGACTTGAGATTTTGAAAAATTGACTTTGAACATATTTTGAGTCTCAAATCTAAATTTCATTAGCTTTAGCCTTCTAAAAGTAGGATTTTGGTTAGTGACCCCATGCCTTGAGGGTCATGGACCCAAAGTTGACATATTTTTGAAGTGGGCGCAAACGAAGTTCTTTTGACTCGAAAATTTGCATAATATCTTTTGAATATGACTGAAGCTTTATGTCCAAGTTTTATCAATTTTGGGTATTAAGAAGCAGGACTTTGGTCAATGACCCCATGCTTTGGGGGTCACGGACCCAAAGTTGACATGTTTATTGAATTTGGGTCAAATGATGTCCGTTTGACTTGAAATTTTATAGAGCCTCCCTTAAGCACAATTTGAGTTTCCTCTAGGAGTTTCAGTTGATTTGATCTTCATGAGATGTCACTTTATAGAGTGACCCCACAAAGCTTAGTAGACGACAATCCGAACTGAGTTTGGATCTAAATGATGTCCAAATGCTTTGAAACTTAAAAGGATAGTCTTTGAATGTATTTGAAGGCATTTCTCTGAGTTTCAGCTTGTTTTGACATGTAGAAATGTCAATTTCTATAGTGACCCACAGGGAGTTAGCAGATAGTTACTAAAGTTTAGTTTGAGCCGAGATGAAGTCCAAATGCTTTGAAGTTTTGAAACAATATTCCCAAGCATGTTTTAGAGTTACCGTGAGAGTTTTAATCACGTTGGTAACCCTGAAGCTTGACTGCGTTCAATGACCCTTAGACTTTGAGCCAACGAACCTTGAACTTGAAGTTTTGTAAGTCGAGTGAACAAATGAAGTTCACTAACTCTAGAATTTGAACTGCTGTACTTTGAGCTCATCTGAAGTCTTCCGGGTGGATTGCATCAGCTCTGAACATTTAGATGCAGTACTTGACTTGTCATTCCACAATCATGGGGTTTATGTACCATTGGTTTGAAATTTGCTTGTAATGTCTTCACTACAACAATTGTAATTACTTCATGGGTCAACAAGTGCCCACTCAAGGTGCAATAATTATAGTATGACAATCATTGTGCCTTAAAATAACCAATCTATAGGAATGATGAATGGCTTGATGAAAATGTAGTTTTATCAAGGTAGGTTGTAGGCTTAAATTTGAAATTTTGATTAAAAAAACATAAAGGGTTTGGGATGGAATTTGGAAAAAACATAAGGAACCTAATTTCTTCGCCCAAGTTTCATAGATATCAAAAGGAACATTTCTGTGGGGACTGTGGGGAACACCCACAAAAAGAATCCCTAGGGAATTAGAAAATTTGGAAATTTATGAATTTAGTTTTGGATTTTGGATTTTAGAGATGGATTTGATTTTTTTCATGACCTATTTATTACAAATATCTAGAGTGACATCTCTGTAGGGACTGTGGGGAACACCCACAAAAAGAATTCCTGAGGTTTTAGGAAAATCAAATGTTTGGTTTGAAACAAATTTAGGTTTGGATTTTCATGTAATCTTTGTTCATTTAAAAAAAAATTCAAAGAGGTTTTGACTTGGCTTGACATGAGTCAACATAAGATGGAATTTTGAAAAAGATTGGCTTTTTTGGGTTTTGATTCAAAACAATTTGAGATGATGGCTCAAAATCTGGTTTGACTCAAGATAAATTTAAAACTTGGGTTCGTGTTTTTGGAAAGAAAACCCCTTTTTCTTTTTGAATAATTTCCCCAAAATAGGTTCTCTTTGTTATGGGAAATTCATTTCTTTTGTAAAATACCCAAAGTCGGTCCACCATATGCTATGGGAGTTTTGAATGATCACACTTGACGGAGTAGATTACTAGCAGCGGATCTCACTGCTCAAAATCATAGTAACCGTGAGGGTAAGACAATAGTCTTGGTTGACTTGGCCAAACCGTAAACCTCAATTACTTTTCCAAGGCTATGTTGTGGCTATGGGAAAGATGGTGAAGCATCAGTCATCTTGGGTTTGAATGATCACAACGGCAAGGGCCACTAGGCCATGGATCCTATTGCTCAGTCATTTTGTAATCGTGGGCAAAAGGATCGGCAGTAGTGACAATGGGGGCTTAAATGAGCATACTTGAGAGAATGGGCCATTAAATAATGGGCCCCAATGCTTAGAAACAATAGTGGTGACAATGGATGTTTAGTGATGGAGGCTAATACATCAAGTTGTGGACCCCACCGCTCAACACAACAGTGTTCGTGAACAAGAGCCCAACAATGACTGCAATCAATGAGTTTATATGAAAACCCAGACTTCCATCCGCTGCACTTGTTCTTTTGAAAATGCAGAGCATAGTAAAGGGAGGGAACGATTTGGACTCCTCTCTTTCTTTAATCTTCAATGAGGTTTTTGAGCTTTCTTCATTGTCCAGGCTTTCTCCATGCCTGGTATGACATTCTGAGCTCCATTTTCCCCAAATTCTGTTCTTTATGATTTGTGGAAGGTACAATGGTTGAGAAGGGACAGCCTACTTAATCCCTAGCATAGTGCAAGCACAAGTTGAGTTGTCACAACCTCTTTGGGAATTACAGGGGACTAAGTTGTACTAGTTTGCCCATTCACTAGCATGATGTGAACATAAACTTAACCACTATGAGCGGCCGATTAAAAAAACCAATGAAAATAGGATGAACCATGGATCGAGTGGTTGAATGTAGCTTTGAATGAGCCGTTTTACATTGTCTTTCTCAACTGAAATTCCAAAGCTAATTTGCCCTTCTTTGCATTTTCTGATGCCAACCCGAGATATATTATCTGAGTCACTTTAAATGATGCTGAACATCTTTGTGGGAACCTAACAGATACAATATCACCTTCCGATCATTGATGACAACTAATGATCTTTGTTTCGAAATTAACTTTGCGAAGCAATATTTCCTTCATTAGCTCTAAATAAACTAAAAGTAGTGTGTTTCGATCTCTCACAAGAATGTCTAATGGTCCCATCATAGAAAGTCACCGTCCGAGACTTTTTTTTTGTTGAAGTTTGTTAGAGATGTCATCTTGGGAATGTGGAAATCCTTTAGTCGGCTTCGAATTTGAGTGTGGAGAGTAAAATAACCTCCAATAGTTGTAGGAAAGGCTAATGAAAACATGAGGAGTAATTGAAGGTGGCTGCCTATAGACCGATAACACTTACTTTTGTTTTCAATGCTTTAAAATTGATGTTGATTTTTGTTGATTTTGTTGAAGACATACCATGGACTTTCAAATGCCGTACCTTTTATACATGTTTGAAGTTGTTTATGCTATGTACTGTATATAGCTACTGTCATGCTTTGCTCGTATTGTACATTCATTTCTTGGATTGGATGTTGTAACTTTCAGGCTTGAACACGATTCAGATTGCCCCTTTAAAGGTCTTAAGGTGTTCGAACACCTGTTTGGACGAAGAGCCTAAGTTCTGGGACTTAAATGTGCCTTAATGCTAATTCTTAGACTCAGTTCTGAGTATTATTTTCTCCTTTTGGCCTTTTGCTAAGGGAGATGCTGCCAAAATTTTAGTAGAATTTCATGCTTTAATCATTTTGCTGCTACTGATGTCTTTCCTTTTTTTTCTTTTTTTTTTCTTTTTTTTGCTTTTCAGATAGAATAGGCGAAGCACCCACGACCTCCACTTCCGGCGCATCAAAGAGCCTCTCTAAAGTCAAAACTGTAAGTAACCCTGATGTAAGGGACTCGAATGAACTATTTGCTGCTACTTTGAAAAACCAAAAACCAGAACTTTGGCTGTGAGAAACATTGCAACAATAGATCACCACAATGTAGCAACAGTTTTTAGCATTAAAAGATGAGACTCTGAAGCTTTGAGGTACCATATAAGGCTGGAGAATTCTAGTTCAAAGAACTAGGCTCGTGAAGAGTACATTCTCGCCAAAGTAAAAGCGAAGCAGACAATCTTGAATGACTTTGTTTAATCCCTTGAGAGTGAAATGAGTATCAAATTAGATGAAATTGACAATGATGCTACTGTCCCAACGTATGCAAGATATAAAGGGCGCGTCCTAAAGGAAGAAATTCTAAACGCGAGGAAGGGACTTAAGAAGTTCTTCGGCTAGGTGTCATTGCCGCAGCTACTTGTTTGACTCTTTTATCTTGATCAGCCTAAGTGGCCATGTATACACTGACTTCATTCTTTGTATTTAAACTTTAAATATATATCAATGGAAAAACTTTTCTTCTTTTCCATTTTGTTATTGGTATGGATGCTTGGTTTGATTTTGTGTGGGTGTTTGATGTGGTTTGTATGGATTGTCTGTTTGGTATGGTTTGTTTAGTTTGGTTTTTTTAGACTTGTATGGGGTGTGACTTGCAATCTTTTGAATTTATAAATCAACAAAGAAAAGGAGTCATATAGGTGGACTTTATCTAATGCCCATGTATAATGTTTTTTCCAGGGTCCATGACTTAATCCTTTTGGACAGAATTTTGGTTTTGAGGTTTGTTTGGGTTTTGGTTATGTGGGGTCTATAAAAAGACTTATTCCATATAATGGAGGGTAGCTATGTAGGATCTGCAAAAAAACTGTTCTATAAAGCTGAATTTTACTATATAGGGTCACAAAAGGACTTGGTCTATACAGCAGGATGTTATAAGGGGTTTTTTGAAAACATTATCCAAGTAACAAAAGTTGACTAGAGGGGTCGAAAGACTTTATCCTCGTAGTTGTTTTGTACAAGTATAAGGGATTTTAGTTAAGAGTCATGAGTTGTGAGGCACGAAACCAAAGGTTTTAGAGGTGAGAATGTACACTTTACATGGTTTAGATATGATAATGACATTCAAGCGTACAATTTCTTGAGAAGTTTTCCATTGATAAGCATCATGTATTTGTCTTCTTGAAGTGTGAGGAGTGCATAGAGTAGACCTTGTCGACGATGAAAGGTCCTTCCCATTTGGATTTAAACTTGCCTTTTGACAAGTGTGTGGAGAACATGGGTGTCTTAGCTATAAAGACTAAGTCTCTTTTCTTATAAGCTCTGTATTTGACCTTTTATTGAACGGCCCAGCCATACGAGCTTGATATAATCTGATTCTTTGCAGAGCAGCAAGCCTCCTTTCATCAAGGCTTTCTAACTTTTGAAGTCTAAGTTTAGCATTTTTTTTTCCTTCAGTGTATTTGTTTATCACAACTACTAGAGAAGGGAGTTGGATTTCCAAGAGTATCACAGCTTCACAGCTATAAACCAAGGAATATGGTGTTGATTTGGTTGGACCTCAAACTATGGTTCTATAACCTCATAAAGCTTCAGGAAGTTTGGTACCCCAACCGTTTTTTATTGTCAAAGACCATTTTTTTTAGAATTTTGCAAATAGTATTGTTGAAAGCTTTAGCAAGCCCATTAGCTGCAGGGTTATATGCCATGGAAGGACAATATTGGATTTCATACTTATCATAGAATCTGTAGAATTTGTCATTGTTGAATTGAGGATCATTGTCATGATGCAAATGTATAGGCACCCTAAAATGACAAATGATATGAGTCTTTAAGAAACTGAGGATCGTATCTGTTTTGACTTCTGCAATGGGCACTACCATTTGGAAAAGTAATCCATTGCGGCTAAAATGAATTGATGACCATGTTTTGATGGTAAATTGGTTTTTCCAACTATGTCCATTCCCCAAAACACAAACGGCCAAGAGGTGGATATAAGATGTAGATATTTAGGCCATTGATGAACGTAATCATAGTGAATTTGGCATTTATTACATCTTTTTGCAAAACTAATAGCTTTAGGCACCATGGTAAGCCAATAGTAACCTAACCTTCGAATCTGATTGTGGAGCTTTGGTATAGCCTAATAAGCATCGCATAAGCCAGAATAAACTTCTTTGAGTACTTGATCTATTTCTTTTGGTGATAAGCAACAGAAAAGAACTCCATCATATGATTTGTGATAAATAGTCTTTGAAGGCATATCAAAGTGAAATTTCAGAGCTCGTCTTTGAATACTAGTTCTATCTTTAGTATTCTTTAGCAAGACTCTATGAAGAATGTAATTAATAAAAGGATTTCTCCAATCTCTGAATGAATATTGAAAAGATGAAATTTGATTGTTGAGCACATCGAAGTAAGCTGCTACTACTTTATGAGTATCTTGTGGAGGTAGAAGTCTTAATTGGATTACTTTCAACA
Organism: Sextonia rubra; assembly: GCA_037013555.1. Lineage (NCBI taxonomy): Eukaryota > Viridiplantae > Streptophyta > Magnoliopsida > Laurales > Lauraceae > Sextonia > Sextonia rubra. Next base: position 19,353,780 of record JASUAD010000012.1, read on the forward strand.
CCATTTTGTCATTTTTAGGGATTGACATTGAGGTTGCCAATCTTGCCAGTGCATCTGCTTTGACATTTTGATGTCTTGGAATATGATGAAACTCAATTAGCATAAACTTTCCTTGAGTTCACAAGATTTGTTAAAAAAGAGGGTTAAGTCTGATTTCCTCACTTCATACTCAAGATTCATTTGTTTGATTACAAGTTGTGAATCTCCATAGACTCTAAGTGTATTGATGCCTGGTTCCAAGGCTAATTCGAGACCCATAATCAATGCTGTATATTTTGCCACATTGTTTGAACATGCCTTGATTAATGAGAAAGAGTGAAGGACATTGAATCTTTCTAGGTTGCAGAAAATGATTCCAATCCCTGAAATTGGTTCTCCTAGCTCATTAGTTCTGGAAGCTCCATCAAAATGCATGATCCAATGTAAGTCTAGATTAATGGTGCGTTTCCATAGTTGTTCAATGAAGAAAAATGGCTCATCAAGGAGATTGTCTATGAATTTAAAATCTTCCGAGAGTGGATGTTCTGCTAGAAAATTAACAAGAGCCTGTCCTTTTACTGCCTTTGCAGGGGTATATTTGATGTCATACTAAGAGAAAAGAATTGACCACTTGGCAAATGATCACTTAGTGCTCCAGCTTTTTTTACAAGTGTCTTCAATGGGTTGATATTGGAAACTAAGTACACTACATTGGAGAGGATGTAGTGACGTAGCCTTTGTGTTACAAACATCAGTGCGAGACATTCTTTCTCCACTGGATGATAATTATACTCAGCACCAACCAGCATCCATGACAAATAATAAAGAGCTACCTCCTTACCTTCATCATTCTTGTGAACTAATAACCCTCCTAGAGAGTGATCAAGAGCTTGAATATAAAAGATGAAAGGTTTGCCTAGAATCAGAGTTTTGCCTGGAATTAGACTAAGAACCTGTGGGTTTGTGAGATATTGTTTGGTATCTCGAAAGGCATCGTCACAAGTTTTATCCCATTCAAAGTCTACTCCTGTCTTCATCAGTCTGGAGAATACTCTGCATTTCCTTGACAAGTTTGAGATGAACCTACGAAAGTAGGTAAGTCTACCCTGTAATCCCTTGAGTTCTTTGAGAATTCTTAGAGAAGGCATTTCCAATATAGCTTTGCCTTTCACTGGATCTAGTTTGATGCCACCTTTTCAACCCACAAATCTTATGAATTTTCTGGAAGAGACTCCAGAGAAACATTTCAGAGGACTCATCTGAAGGTTGAGTTTTTGCAACCTCTCGAAGACTGTATGACAATCAACTAGATGATCTAATTTCTATTTGCTCTTGACTGCTAAGTCGTCGACATAACATTCGATATACTTATGTTGCATATCTTTGAAAATTTTCATCATCTTTTTTGGTATGTGGCTCTAGCATTCTTGAGACCAAAAGGTAGGACGGTGTAGCAGTACACACCAAAGGGAGTTCTAAAGGATGTGTGCTTCTCATCTTCCTTGTATATCTTGATTTGATTGTATCCCAAAAACCCATCCATGAACGACGTTTTTTCAAATCTAAAAGTATTGCCAATCATGATTTCTGGTAGGGGTAATAGGAAATCATCTTTAGGACAAGCTTTGTTTAGATCTCTGAAGTCGATGCAGACTCTGATTTGCCCATTCTTTTTGGTGATAGGCACTATGTTAGCCAACCAGTTAGGGTGTTGCTCTTCATGGATTAAGTAGACATCTTTGAGTCTTTTAACTTCTTTTTCTATTTTATCCATGATTTTTGGTTTTGTCCTTCTTTGATCTTGCTTTAAGGGCTTAGCATCATCTGCTATATTCAATTTGTGCACGGAAACTTATGGATCTAGATCCGACATTTCTGCATAGGTCCATGCAAAGCAATATATAAACTCTTGCAAGAAACTCACTTACACATCAAGTTATTTTCCTTTGATCTGAGAGCTTACAAAGGTAGGACGAGGATTTTCTAGGGATTCCAAGTTTATTTCTTATACTTGGTCCTCAGTTGGATGTTCGGGGAAAAGATTCTTCTGTAGCATTTTTGGAAGTGTCCAACTCCACAAAACCTTCTCGGGTTTCATTTAGGGGTTTAAGCCAAAGCCTGATCCCTTTCCATGGATTTGGTTTTTTAGGCTCTTTAGCTTTTACATCAAAGGCTAAACATTCCCAACAAGTGCATTGAGATGGATCTATTTCTTCATGGAGTTTTGGTGGTCATTACTCAGTGATTTGTGCCATTGTATCATCATCATCACTTGCCCCTTCAGGATGCTGAAAAGCAGCCTAATCAATAGGATCTTGGAAGACAATAGTCTATTGAGCATCATCAGAGTCATAACCTTTGGTGAAAACCACAGATCTTGCTCTGAGATTTTGATTCAACTTAGGAATATTGCTGTAAGGAATGTACCCTATGCAACGCCGTAGTCATTCATCCCTCTGTCCCTTTTTAAGATCTTGTCACGCCCCGAACACGAGAATTGGAAATTAATAGTGGATCTTGAGGCACAACACACGTAACCCGTGACAATCCATGCCGCATCAAAACACGTACGAACTGCCACAAGGGTAATTCCACAGGTACATGTGAGAAAGATCCGTGAACACGTATTAGTCATATCTAATTTAATCGGAAACCTGGAGAACTCACCTATACATATCATAGGCATTAATAAAACATTCGATAATTCCATTAATATAACCAAAGTCTTTTGGTTTCCCAACCACATGCACATGATACAAAAGTTCCATGAGCACAAGCAAAATGCAAAATGACAATCCAACTACAAGCCAAACTATGGCTACACAACCACCCTAAAGAACCCTGTTACGCACTGTAGAGGATGACTAATAAAATACATCCTCCTCATTCCACTCGTTTACGTCCCGAGGTACCGCTGTGGTTCCCTCCGAGGGCGCTTTGACTATCGTATCGGCACTGGGTTTCGTACTTGTAACACCAAGGGTAGCACTGTCAACACAACGGTTAAACAAATATAAGGATACATAAGCCTATCATAATGTAACAATTGAAATTAAACAACATAAGGATTAAAAGATAGCAAATTCGGAAACTAGGCAATTGTGCAGGTGAATATGCATGAATAAGAATAATAGATGAAAGACAACATCATACTAATTGGGATCCATGTGGCTATCTTCTCTTTTAAAAGAGAGAATATCGTACTGTGGGAAATCACAAGCGATTGGGCCAAGACCGTCTAGCTACCCTAAGAGCATCGACCAACTCTTTATATAACTACTGCAGTAGAAAACATATGGAATACCCTCATTCGGTCCCGTCAAACCTCCTATGGGTACAAACTAAGTGGTGCCGACTCAATGTACCAAGACTAATCCAAATTCATACTTATCATACATAGCAATCGACTCGTACTTATATCGAAATGTATTTCAGTCTTGGGATTGTTACCAATCATAGTTGGCTCGATGGAAAACTATCTAGTGATTTTGTTGCTTGGATGGAGGCACGAAGAAGCAAGAACCTCCAAAATCATAAATTTGGGATGGTGCAGGCCATGGCAAAAGCGGAGGATCCCAATCTACTATAAAGTGTACAAAGGCGTCTATCTTTCAGCATCCTCAAAATCCGACTCAAAATCTGAATCTCTGATCATTGAGACAACATGAGGTGGGCATGTCCGTCAAGACCTTCCGCGCAAGCGATAAAGTTCACTTCGAGAGATGTAACAATTCGAGACATCTCATCAAAGGTTTGAAACTACATTGCCATTGCCAAGCTGCGGTGGGGTGGCTGAAAGCCTACCCAGCACAAATGAATCCATGCTGAGTAGTGTAGAGGATTATCACATCCTTCAGCCAAATGAAGCCATCTATTTATGTATCTATAAAATAGTTCACCCTTTTGTTGTAATGTTAACATTAGCTAACTGAAAGTGACAATAGAATCAGGCCCCATGGGTGACATTTCCCTAGTAGGAGGAGGTACATCATTGTTTTCCTTGTCAGAATCTGAGTTACCAACCAAGGAAATCACATTTGCTGAATATGAAAACCTTCATTGTCTTGCAGCAGATGGTTCACCATTCTGAGCAGGGGTTATATACATAGCTGGACTACATGTCCTGTCTGTATGGATAACAATGCCTGTTTGCTTTATCCTTGATGGTTTTATAGATATAACCAAAGTTTAACCTACCTGCTTGATTTTAGATTTAACTTTAATCACCGAAGGAGCTTTGGTATCCACAAACTTCATTGCCTGCTTTTTTGTCGATTGCAATTTTCTGATAGGATCAAATCTTTTGCTAGATTATCATCCATTGGAGAGCTGTTGTATCTGGCTTAGACTTTATAGGCCTTTCTTGATACATGGCTGCATTGGTGAAGTAGACCTCCTTTCCTTTGAATGGCTTTTTTATCTACAAAGACTCGATGTACCTTACCCTCATTATCAATATATTTAAGACATTGACGGAGAGTAGAAGATAATATGGAGTAATCATGAAGCGATCACATTCCCAAGAGGATGTTGTAGTAAACACGTATCTTAACTACGTGCAAAGTGGCTTCTAAGGTTATATCACCCAACTGGAACCGAATCTTGCCAATCAGATCCTAGGCTTCCCCATCATAACCTCGGATTGAGGTTTTTGTAGCAAATAGCTTGCTCACTAGGATACCAAGTTTTTGAAGAGCTGTAATTGTGATGAGGTTCAAAGCTAATCTTGAGTCAACCTAAACTCTCAAAATAGGTATGTCTTTGATGTAGGCTATGAAATAGAGCCTTGTGTGTTTCATATTGCCTAAGAGGAGATCATCTTTGGCAAAGGAAACAGTAGCTTTGAAAGCACTATGAATAGAAAGACACTCTATACACTGCATTTGATGCTTCTTGGATTTTGCTTTCAAATTGTTCTTCTCTATCTGTTGAACTTGTGCTACATGAATTTGACAGTTTGTATCCAAAGCCTATAAAGCTTGTATGAAGTTGTTACGAGTCTCCTCAAACATCTGCAAAAGATCAAAAATGTGAAGTCATGTAGGTATGTGCTTAAAGTGTTCAACAACATCATACGTGTATGGCTTTGGTGGCCTTACATTAACATTTACATACGAAGAAGTTACATTTACATTGTGCTACTCCCCGAAGGGTTTACATAAGAAGAAGATGGTCTATCATAGTTGACTCCATAGTTACGACCGAGATGAGTGCCGATGTTGACTATGTTGTTTTAGTTACCTTTTGGATGAGTATCTCTTCTTATTGCATTGACTTTTTTAGGTTCAGCAAAAAGTTGGCTGACTTTTTCCAGGCCTGCTTCTTGATCTGCATTATCAGAAGTGGCTTGAGTTGTTTAAGGTTCAACAGCAGAAGTATTAAGAATCACTAGAGCAGGAGCCAATGGCATCTCTTTGTCTAAATCAAAGAGGTTATCCTAAACTTGGAAAACTTCCTAAGGTACAGTAGGAGTACCATTGCTGAGGTCATTATGTTTTTTTGGCAACTCAAGCTCATCAGTTGAGTTAGGAACAATAAGCTGAGTGCTTAGTTCAGAATCTACATTCAAAGAGGTTGACTCAACAGTTGGTTCAGGAAAAATATCTAGCATGGAGATTACTACATGCGAATAAGAAGGCGATACTTGTTGTTATTGCACTTCACCGGATTCAACCAATGGCAAGTGGTCCAGATGAACTTCTGGAGGTAGTGGAAAAGGAGGAGGTATATCATTCGACCAACCACTTGTGCTCAATCTGTGTATATGATAGAGAGCTACTGACAGTATATTGAGACCGTGCTTAATATTGAGGGTACCCGTTTCAAGTTCAAAAGTTTGTTCAAAACTTTTATCCTCAATCAGAAAGGTATTTATAACACGCCGACCCAGCGTGACCTTGTTTAGCACCTAATTAATCCTGTTTTTGTTGTTAATTGTGTTTTGCTTGTGTTTTGGGTTCGTTGCGAATTATGGATAGGTAGTTGGGTTGAGTTTGACCTAGATTAAGTAGATCAAGCCCTTTTTCGTAATTTTAGCTTTTCTTAGACATGGTCATCTTTGCATCATCTTGATGTCAACACGTGTCTTTCGTTGAGCTCGTGAACTCTCGTAACTACGTCATTTTCAACCGATGTCGTATGATTCCATTGGACTCAGATTTGACTCGAAATATAATTTGTCTTAACCTTGGGCTTGTATGTAATTTGCATCTTTATCTTATATATATAAAGAGAGATCCAGCCATTCCATCGACTCACGTTCTCTCACTCTTCTCTCACTGTTCACGTGGAATTCTCTCTCTCCCTCCTGACTTCTCTCTTCCATCGATCAAGCTAATTTGAGGGATTTTTGGTTAATTCATTCCCTGGTGTGTTGATTGAGGTGAGCTAAGGTTTCTTCCATTTCCCTCATCTCCTTCTTCTACTGCTTCTCCTTCGTGTTTCCATGAGTGCATGATGTGTCTTGATATTCTTTCTCTTTCTCATGCATGCATGTTGCAGTGGATGGTGTTTGGTTGTGTATGAGCCCAAGGACAGCAAGTTATGTAATTGAACCCCATTAAGGTAAGTATAACCATAATCTATGAGAACCCATGTTGGTATTCATTTGATTTTGGTTAATTTGCATGAGTTTGCATGGAAAACGTGTTTACAACCCAATTTGTTAGTATTCCCTCTTTCTTTGTTGGATATTTGCACTTCTGATGTCATTACAGGTTTTCTGCACTTGATTTAGAATTTGACCCCATGCATTGTACGGCTAAGCCATATGTCACCCACGGCTTAAAGTCTAGAGAGGGTGAAAATCCAGTTTTCTTCTACGGCCAGGACACGGCTAAGCCGTATATTGCCTTACGGCTAAGCCGTACCTCAGCCGTGACCCAGCCGTAAATCAGTACAGGGTGCCTTCTTCTGGATTAACTGAAAGCAAGCAATTGACAGTTCCTCCTACAGCTCAGCCACCGTTAAGCCGTAGAACACACACGGCTAAGCCATAAAATAAAATACGGGTGAACCGCACTTGCGGATGAATAGTAAAGGGAACCGCAGGGGAGCCGCAGTGCATATTACGGCTACGCCATAAGATGCCTACGGCTAAGCCGTACGTTCACCTACGGTTAAGCCGTATCACCCCTAGAAAAATGAATAATAAGAATAGGCGTAAGAAAAAGACCTATATGGCCTTCATGATAGAATGTAAAACACCTAGACTTGCCCGATGGAATATGATACAATGCGTGAATGATCTCGAGGGCTGCGAATCATTCATGTTCGTTATCCAGCTGTTAAGCACCTCCCCATGGGTGTTGGTTTAAGGGACTTCGGTGCACCAGCCAATACAATGCAACACTAGACAACAGTGCATCGAATAACTTAAAACTACATCATCATGCACGGTTAGAAACACTGGATAATTAGATTAGAAGTGGCTAGTAAATGACTTTGGTTCACTATGCTAACAGTTACTTGCATGACATGTTGTTTGTTGATTATTAATCTCCACTCTCTAGCATGATTACTTGTTTCAGATACTTTCACATAGTTGTTTCTTTACCTTGAGTATGCATGTGTAATTCACGTATAAGACATGTTCTAAGATATGCACGTATGATATGATTATCACGATCTACTCAGGGTTTTCATGATTGACTCTATATGGTCAGGCACTATTTAGCCTCAGCCTTAGGATCCCGACAAGGTGAATTTGGTATAGTTTTCATGGCCTTGCTGCAGTAAGGAAACGTCTTGGGGAACCGGACCCCAGGAAACCGAGACCCATTGCACCCTGGCCCGGACAATGGTGTTCTTTGCACGATATAAGATCCCTCTTTTGGGAGCATATGGCAATGTAGTCGCTATCTAGTTATATACACAGCATGTATACATTGATTCACATAGCATGTTTCTTTCTTGCATGACAGCCTAGTATACGAATGTGCCCTATTTAATTTACATGATGTTCTTTATTCTATTAGACACAGCGTGCGTTAACTTGTTATGGTTATACTTCGCTGAATCGTTGTATTCACAGTTGTTTTTGGTGTTGCAGGCTTAGATACCCCTGCCGACCCCTCGCCAGTCGGCCAGACTCCAGCTGAGACCCCTGAGGCCCCATCCGGCCTAGAGGAGTGGATGTGATCACTCCCTTGGAGAGCGGCTTGGTCATGCATAGCATAAGAATCTTCCTTTTGAGGATAGTCATACTTGTATTTGTCATGACTTGTACATATTATTTTGTTCATTTTGTAAAACCTTCAGTTATGTCTATATGTCAGTTCGGTTTTCGTATTCTCTTCTTGTACTGTTAGTTTGATGTTTCTGATATTTACAGCTTCCGCGTACATGTTTTGCACATGTGAATGTTCCCTTTTGTGTGTGCATTTAGACCAGGTCTACGTGTACAGGCACGGGAGTACGTGTGTCATCGGTTTGGCTTTTGCTAACCCCCAAACCCTAGGCTCGGGCTGTGACAGTATTCATCATCAAAGTAATCATCAATCCACTGATCATCTTCAAAATTAGAGTAGTTTGACCAATCTTCCTCATCATTTGAATTAAGAGGTGTGCTATCCCATGATATCCTGTTGCAACTGGATTTTAGTAGTGCTTCCTCATCTTTTGGAATTGGAATGATGAAGTCAGCCAAAGTAAAGTGTTCTCTGACCGGTTTGGGAGGTTCTTCTGATACTGAAACTTTGACCACCTTTTTTTTTCTTTTTAGCTTGCTTCTCTTATTTGGCCAAACAATTCTAGGCAGCTCTTTGAAGGTTTTTAAGTTGCCATTTTTAACCTTCCTTCTTTCTGCAGGTGTGGGTTTGGTTTTAACCTTCTCCCTGCCTTCATCATTCACTAGGTCTGAATGAACCCACATTTTTTCCCTTAAAGAAGTTTTGACCGGTATTGATCATTGTTTGTCATGTACTGCACTAATGACTCGGAATTCAACGATCATTGGTTTTGGTGGAGTGGACACTGTTATAGGTGCGAACTATCCAAAGGAGATCATATTGACTAAAGCAGCTCCGATTGAAAGTTATCACTCCATTTTTCCACATCTCATTGACATTTTCTTTCAAAATGAAGCAGTCTTTGAAAGTTCAATTTTCTTTCAAAATAAGACACCATCTAGTGGTACACACAGTAATTTGGGTCATTGATGCGACCCACTTTTTCAAGTTTCTTCATTGGTGGAAGTTCAATTTTATTATTTTTCATCAATGACCAGGAGATTACTTCAATATCCCCATCAAAAGGATATTTAGTTTTCTTTCTTTTTTTATACTCTTCTTTCTTAGTTTGATCAGTTTTTACATTTTGAGGCTTTTAAGGAGGTTTGGAGCTATAAACATTAAAGACCTCCTATTTCTTCTTCAGTTTTGGAGCAGAAGATGAAAACGGCTCTGCTTATTGGAAACTTGCTTTCTTTTGACTAATCTCCTTAAGGGTTAGCTTTACATTAGTAGCTACTTTAACCAATCAGGGTAAAGATCTAGTTTTATTACTAAATATGATAGCCTTAATCTCTGGTCGTAAATTGGTTTTGCACATTTCAATAGTTGCCCTTTGAGATGGTTGTTCTAAGCATCTATAAGATAATGCTCTCCATCTGTTGATAAAGGACTATACAGTTTCATTGTTTCTTGCCCTATACTGTTGAGCATGGCAGAGGTGACTATTTGATCCTCTTCTTGGAAGTGAAGTAAAAACTTCTATTCCGTGATAGGCCATGTCATGAAAGTGAGTTCTGGTAACTGTTTGTACCAATCACATGCAACTCCTTTTAATGTGCCAACGAACAGCCTTATTTTTAGTGCATCTAACTTTGGCAAGCTTTCGAGAAGTGACTTGAAATACACAATATGCTGATATGCTGACTCCTTTCCAAAGTATGGCTGAAAAGTAGGAAGTTTATAATCTAGTGGAACTGGAACCAAAAAAAATTCCGGAGGATACTTGGGTGTGATACCCTTCTTTTTCGTCCTGGTCTCCACTTTTGATTTTGTCAGTATCTCTTTAACTTCTTTGAAAGTTACATGTTTTTCAGGATTTACATAAAGACCAAGGATTAATGAATGATCACCACCAAAAGAACCCACAACTATCACCTTGTTTGTCGGGGACTTGATTTGAGCTGTGAGTAGGTCAATTTTAGTGACATTTCTCCTAATCATTGCCTATTCTCTCCTGTCAGCAAATAGAGGACTGACTGGAGCTTCAACTAGACCACCTAACTTATTTACCAAGATTTTTAACTGGGTAGTCAGGTGATCGATTTTAGCTCCTTGTTATTTGACAATGTCACTAACGTCATCCTCTTAATTTTCACCAGCATCTTCTTCACCGACGTCTTTGCTCCCACTAGCATCATCATTTCCATCATCGGTAGTCCTACTCCCTTCAACCATGAACACAGTGTACTAACGAGGGTAAGAGGATGTTAATGTAGGAGGAATGGGTTAACTATCTTGTATGCCTAAGATAATGATAGGATCCTCATCGGAGTTTGTTTCAATATGACCTTCAGAAGTCTTGCTTGAATGGGAATTGGAGTCGAACTCATGTGATTGAGTTCGAGCCATACTCTGGGCAACTCTTTAGGCTAAACCTAGTCTAACCATGCATGACATGGTCAAGTCCGGATCATTTTCTTTAATCACTCATTTTTTAGGGATTGTATTCTGTGACAGCTTTTGGGTTTGATCCCTGTAACGAGTCAAAGCTTTTTTCTTTATTTGATTAACTAGTCTGGTTGTCAAGGTTTGATCTTTGGACCTAGCGACCAGTGGCCTGGAAGCGCTGGCAACTTGTTCCCAATCCATGGAGTCAGAAATGGGAAGCGAAACGATGTCAACAGCACCTCTCTTGTTGTTTTTCTTCTGCTCCTTCTTTTATTGGAGCAAATCCTTGAAGTGAGCGAGATCGGTCGAATTATTACTGACCAATCGCTCAGCTTTTTTTTGTCTTTAGCTCCATGTGATAAATACTGGGGTGAAGATGGTGTAGTTGGTGCTATAATAATAGAGACTAGACGCCTCCTACCAAACCTCAATCCCTCTTTTTGAGTCAGAGGGTAGAAGATATTATCTTCAAGTGAAGCCAAGAGTCTGTTTTCAGCCTTGTTGGATTTTGAAATGTGTGTTGCGGTGACCACATGCTGCATCAGAGAATAGACACATATTTCTGGGCCTTTTTGCGAGTCAGAAGTTGCCGAAGGTCTTCTGGTGCTTGCTTGTTAATGACTCGTTGTTTGGTCAAGTAGATGATTATCTTGAGCCTTGAACAGCCACTGAATGCAACTTTCCAAGTGATATTGTATTGTGATCTGTGAACCAGACCTGCCTTGTCCCCAGACGAGGTTTGATGATATGAAGGCTGTTGTCCCTTAACTATAGTTTGTGTTTAGTTTCTTCCTAAACCTTGTTGAGAACCCCAAACGGACTCTGGGTATGTTTGGAAACCCAAGGTTTGGGAGTCCCTGTCTTTTTAATGGATTTAGCGGCCATTGATGACCCATTCAGATCAGTTAAAATCATGGAGCCCATAGGAGTAGAGAGTCTTTGGAAGACTGAAACTCTCAATGCAGAGTCAGTAAAGTCAATTTGAGCCCTCTTTGGTGCTCTTGCAAATTTGGGTCATGGAGATTTTAAAGGGCCTCTCCTTGGTTTCATTGAAAGTGGTGATTAAGGAACCCATGATATCTCCGCAAAAAAGTAAGCCCAAAGGACTATATTAGTGTCACAACCAATATAGCTGCCTCTTGGGCCAGCTAGAATGATTTATGAATACCTTCTGAACCAACATGGTTTTGAACTGAAATGATCAGAAATAGGCATAAACCTATTCTCATTGTGCTACGCTGACTATCTTACCTATCAGAATTTCTGTAGCATTTCGAGACTATATAGTCAGGCTTAATAACATGCTAAGCTGACTAGACTTGGCTACTAAAATTTTAGCAACATTTCAAGGCTATCTGTGTCGGACTTATAAACAAAAGAGGGTTGGATCCAATCAAAGGGATAAGGACACACAGGATCAAGCCAGCAACAATACTACAATGATCACACGGGATCCATTAATGCATGACGTCGGACAATGCATGATTGCAATGTCATTGGTCTTATCACTAATTTGATATAAACATTTGTTTAGATCTTATAAACAAACTAGTGATCAGACATCTAATTACGTAAAGCCTTTTGAAATGAATCAATACTCTCTTATTGCATAAAAGGGTGTTGATTTGGTCGGTGCATGTTGAGGTGGAAAGTTCCTTTAATTAAATGGCAAAAGTGTATACTTCGAGGTGCCTAATGACTTCACTTGAATGATAAAAGGATGCACTTCAAGGTGTAAAATTCCTTCATTTAAGCTCCTAAACCCATTATAGACATCAAGGTCTTGCATGGGTGTCTTCATAAGTCAAATAAGTCCATTTCGAAGGAAAATAAGTTAGTGACCGCAGGCATGCAGTCATTGCCTATTTTCCACTACCTCCTGCGATCACAAAACTTTTTACACAGTCTCTCATGGCCATAGGCATTTTACACAGCATCCCGAGGCCACAAGCTAGTTTACATAGCATCTCGCGGCCACCAGCTCACAGCAGTATATTTCAGCATTTTTTTCAACACTCTTCATGCATTTTAGCCAATTTTCATATCTTTTAGCCAAATTTGATCACAAATCAAAGCTATGACTTCCCATAGACGACTCCAATTTTTTTATCGTGCTCGAAACGTGATGTGAAATGCAATGGTTTGAGTCTAATATTCACACACTTCAAGAGTTAAGAAGAATGGGAAATAACTACAACTCATCATTATTTTCCCTTTGTTTATATGGGTTCATATGCTCAGAGCACAGGTGTAACACTCCGACCCAACTTAATCCGGATTAGCGACCAATTAATGCCCAATTAGTTTTTAATTGTGTTTTGGTTTTGTTTTTGTCTTGTTTTGGGTAATGGATAGGTAGTTGGGTTAAGTTTGACTCGGGTTTAGGTAGACTTGAGCCCTTTCTCGTAATTTTTTATTTTGTCGGACATTGTCAGTTCTGCATTATCTTGGTATCAACACGTGTATTTTGTCGAGCTCGTTAATCTTTGTAACTGACTCGTACGCAACCGACTTCATTTATTTCTGTTGGATCGTTATTTGACTCGAACTGTAATTCATGTAAATGCTTGGACTTTTTTGTAAATTGTGTTAATCCCTATCTTATATAGACCCAACCACCGCCTCTTTTCTTCTTCTTGCTTCAACGTCCTCTTCTCTCTCTCGTCATTCTTCCTTTCTTCTTCTTTCTTTGCTCAAGCCAAAGAAGGAAGCTTGTGCGCTCGGTTTCAATTCAATTCCGCAAGTGGATTAAGGTATGTCTTGAGTCCTCATGTGTCTCTCCCGCTCCTCCTCATCTTCACATTAGTTGTTGTCCATGTACTCAACATCTCTTTTTTTTTCTTCTTTCCTTGCAAGTATAACGAGTAGAATTGTGTTTTGATAGCGGATTTAAGCCTAAGGACAACCGCTTGAGTGTCGAACCCATTTGAGGCAAGTATAAGCACAATTTGGATGAACACTTGGTGATGATGATTTGATTGTGTTTAGCCTTATTACTCTTGCATGGTTTGTTTATTTTACAGCATTGGTATATCAATTTGCACTTGTTGTTATCTTATTTCATGTTGTGTTCAAATTCCAGTTTTCTGTAACAGGTTCAAGAAATCGACCCAGTGTAGTAACGGCTAAGCCGTAAACTGCACTACAACTGAGCCGTAAAGTGTACTACGGCTAAGCCATAATCCCAGCCTTGACCTAGCCGTAGATCAACACAGGGTGTAAGTTTGAAATAACTGAGAGTTGGCATTTTGCTGGTCTTCTACGGTCCAGCCACGGCTAAGCCGTGAAGTGTTCCACGGCTAAGCCGTACCCTCACCGTGGCTGAGCCGTAGAACAAAAATAGGGCTAAGTCGTATGCCCACTGAGAAATGAATTAAATGGATAGTTTAATATCAAGACCTTGTAGAGCCTTCGAGTTAGAATGTAGGCAACCCGACTTGCCCAACGGAATGTAAATATCGCATGAATGGTCCTTAGGGCTTGACTCATTCATGTGTGTTGTCCAGCTGTTAAGCACCTTCCCATGGGTGTTGGTTTAAGGGACTTCAATACACTTTTCTCACTACATTTCAATACTCCCCTCGTGAACAACTGTGTATCAAATAATTTAAAACTACACCAGCATGCACTGTTAGAAACACTGGACAACTAGGTTAGGACTGGCTAGTAAATAAACTTATTTTACAGTGGTAATCTGATTTGTATTGTATATTGATTTCGGTTTTGCCCTTCTAATCACATGGTAAGTGTTCTGCGATGGGGCAACGATTGGTTAATCCCTGAAAGCTCTATCTATAGTATATCCCGTGCAAAAACAACTGATTTCATGTTCTTATCCTTATACTGATTGGTAATTGTTATAGATATTGCAAGCCTTGAGTTCATGCTTGACTTTCGTGTGATGCACATATTGTACTGTATTGCTTGTTGTTGTGATATGACATAATATGATTTGATTGGCTGACATTGACACTGATTAACATACATCACATGACTTGACTGAACATGTATATTTGGCTCTACTCAGCCTCAGCCTCAAGATACCCAACGGGGTTGACTTTGGCGTAGATTGTTTACCGCCTCTATAGAGTACTACTATCCTAGGATTTCAGACCCTGGGAACCAGAGACACATTCGTACCCTGCCCCGATTGATGGTGTTCTCGTACTGATTGCTCTCGAAAGAGAGAATATCGCAAATGTAGAAGCCACCTAGTATAGTATTTTTGTTATTGACTTGTATAGCATATTTTATTCATATGCACGATTTGCCTAGTATACAAACATGAACTCCACAATCTTGTGTATCAACGGTTGTTACCTTTTCTGCTAGATACAACACGTGTTAACTTATTGATGCTTATACTTTACTGAGTTGTCGTACTCATTCGTTGTTCTTGGTGTTGCAGGCTCAAATCCCTCTCCTACCCTCTCGTCATTCGACCAGACTCCAAGAAAGGCACACGAGGCCCCATCTGGGCTAGGGGAATGGACTTGATCTATTCCCTAAGAGCAGTTTGCACCATTCCAGTCTTTATCTAAGCATGAGGGGTTACCTTGGTATTGTACTCAGGGTTTTTGGGTCATACTTGTATTTTGATATTTGTGGAGAAACGGGCAGATTTCCCGTGACTATAGGCTTACATCAGGGATCATCCTTAAGCCCTTATCTCTTTGCATTAATTATGGATGAGTTAACTGTGCATATTCAAGAAGAAGTACCATAGTGTATGTTGTTCGCAGATGATATAGTATTTGTGGATGAATCAAGAGAGGGTGTAAATGCAAAGCTTGAGAGATGGCGGAGGCATTAGAATCTAGAGGCTTTAAAATAAGTCGTACAAAGACAAAATATATGGATTGTAATTTCAGTGGACATATATAAAGTGTTGAAACCACTGTCAAAATTGAAACCCATGAGATACCACGTAAAGATTCTTTTCGGTACCTAGGCTCGATGATTAGTAAGGATGGGGGGATTGACGAAGATGTGGAGCATAGGATAAGAGCTGGATGGCTGAAGTGGAAACTATGTAACACTCCGATCCCCTTTGAGCCGGATTAGTGGCTCATTAGTGTGTGTTTTGTTTTGTTTATTCTTTTGGACTTGGTTTTGGGCCTGGGATAGGTAGTTGAGTGACCTTTGACCTGAGATAGTTAGTTCTAAGCCCTTTTGCGTAATTTTGCTTTTGTTTGGCTCATATCATCTTTGCATCATCTTGGTGTCAGCACGCGTATTTCGTTGAGATCGACAATTTCCATAACTGTGTCAGATCCGTTTGGAGTCAATTGGAGAAGTTAGACCTTCGTGTGACTTGAACTGTAATTAGTCTAAACCCATTGGACCTTGTTTTAAACTTCCAAATCTATAAATATAAGTCAGCTTCCACATGTCTTACCCATTTCGTTGATCGACTGCATGCAACTCCAGGAGCTCCACGTTCGTTCTCTCTCTCTCTCTCTTCTTTCCTTCTCTTGATCGATTGAGGATTTGGATCCTCTGTTTGGTTTGGGTTCTTCTCCATTCTCTCATCTCTGTCCTTGCCTTAGGTAAGTGGGTTTTGCATTCTTCATCTTTGATTGGATTCCTTCTCCAAGCTATGTGTGTTTCCCTCATCTCATGCATGTATGATTGCTTTGATTTGTTTTGATTTTAGTTGCTTGGAGCTTGATTTCAGAAGATTTGTCAGATTTGAGGCAAGTATAAGTACAGACTTTGAGAACACACATGGGTGCTCTATTTGAATGCTTTGATTTCCATCTTCTTTAGTGTATATAATGTTTTACAGCCATTTTCTAAGCTATGAGAATCAGTTGAGCTTGTTTTATTCAGTTTCTGTACAAAAATTTCGTTTCTGTAATCTTCCCGAACTCGTATTCTGTATTGTACGGCTAAGCCGTAAATTTCTACGGCTCGCTTTCCAGAGACTCGAAAATCTGAATTTGTTCTACGGCTAGGCTACGGCTAAGCCGTAATTTGTCCTACGGCTGAGCCGTAAGCTAGCCGTGACCCAACCGTGACCCCAGCCGTGAATTTAATCTCTGATCAGTCGAAACTTTTCTGATATCAGTACTTCTACGGTGTGGATACGGCTAAGCCGTGGATTGGTCTACGGCTAAGCCGTATACTGACTGTAGCTCAGCCGTGAGATGTATCAGATCAGAGGTGGAAAAGCTGACAGTTTAGCCGTGTTCTGAAGGGAACCACGGCTAAGCCGTAGTGCATATTGCGGCTACGCCGTAGGATGCCACGGCTAAGCCGTAGGTCACCCATGGCTAAACCGTAAGACCTGTAAACTATCGGTTAAACTTAGGCTAATGGTGTGACCTTGTAGGGCTCAA
The DNA here is from genome assembly GCA_037013555.1 of Sextonia rubra. Classification (NCBI taxonomy): domain Eukaryota; kingdom Viridiplantae; phylum Streptophyta; class Magnoliopsida; order Laurales; family Lauraceae; genus Sextonia; species Sextonia rubra. The sequence continues at coordinate 19,370,719 of JASUAD010000012.1, forward strand.
ATACAGGTTAACCATACCCGTAAACCGGCCCAAATGGATTCTTTGGAGCGCATGAATAGTCTGTTAGGCTGTGACTTATTCATGTGAGTGTTGCTCATTGTTAAGCACCTCCCCATGGGTGTTGGTTTAAGGGACTTCGGTGCACATGAGGATTATATTGCAACACTAGGATGGCAACGGTGCATCGAATAACTTAAAACTACATCAACATGCACGGTTAGTGACAGTGATGCAACTAGATTAGACTTGGCTTGTAATGAACCTTGATTCCATATTAATCTGAGATGCATTGCATATTGTTTATGGTTTTGCCCTCTGTTCTGTTAATCTATGTTATGCATTCCTCAGTCATTTTGCTTTCGTTCTGTATATCTGTATTATTCTTCGCTCTGTACTATGTTTTGATCTATGCTATGCTTTATATATTCTCTGGCTTTGTATATCTCTGATTTTTGGGTATTCCCTGGTGGCTCTGCCCAGAGGTTAATACGTGAGGATAAGATCCGGTCCTTGTCATCGGTGAGTCCAAAGCGGATAATCTCCCTTTCTATGGATTTGATTTGATTGGTATTGGTCTGGCTCTACTCAGCCTCAGCCCTAGGATGCCCGACGGGGTTACCTCCGGCTTAGATATCTGTATCTCTGTTTAACTGCAGTGTTGCTTTGTCTTGGGACCCCGGAACCCAGGAACCGAGACCCGTTGTACCTTTGGCCTGGACAGCGGTGTTCTCCTCTGCTCTGCTCTGCTCTCTTTTGGAGAGAACATGGTTAACGTAGTAGCCAACTAGTTCAGTATTCTATGTTTTGATTCCATTATCATGTTTTACTCCTATGCACGATTTGCTTAGCATACTAAGATGGACTCTGTATTTAATCTTCTGTCCCTATTTCATTCGCTTTGATACTATGCGTGTTTCTTTCCTGTTACTTATATTTGCTGGATCGTTGTATTCATTTGTGTGGTCTGTGGTGTTGCAGGCACAGATACCTTGCCCAGCTCCCCGGCGGTCGAGGAGGCTGCAGGGGCGAGTGTAGAGGCACCCTCAGGTTTGGCAGAGTGGGCCTGATCATCTCTGCCGAGTGCGTTCATGCATGCTTCCAGTGGCTTTTCGTTTTGGGATTTTGAGTTTTGGTTTCAGGGGATTTGTATTTGGACTTTGGACTTTGGACTTGTATTCTGTATATTTTGTGTATATGGTTTTGGTGTGTATTTGGTTTTATATCAGTGTATTGTCTTTGTCGCTTCCGTATTTGTTTCTGCTTTGGCTTCCGCTATTTTCTTTGTTGCTTGCTATGATATCTACAGCTTCCGCGTTCGTCTGTTTCGCACGTGTTAGATCCCTTGTGTGCGTGCATCTGGACTGGGTTTGGGTGCACGTGCACGGGAGTACGTGTGTCACCGGTTTAGCTTTTCGCTAACCCCCGAATTCTGGGCTCGGGTCGTGACATACGTATTGTATGGTATCAGAGCATGCTAGTATAAGCATGTAGGCATCTAAGATCGTGGTGAGACAACGCTATCAACTATTTGACTCGAAGTCTCATAGGTTGATTTGGGATCGGACTAACTCAGGGCATTTTATATTTGTGTGTTGTGTTTCTTTTCCTTTTGCAGGATGGCATCAGGATCCGGATCTAGGGATGAGAATCAACAGGGCCATAACGGTGATAGTGGATCGGTACCCCCACATATCAGCAGTGAGGAGCGCTTGATGATGATGATGCAGTCTATGCAATCATTACAGGCGCAGATGGCATCCATGGTAGATAGGCAGAGTCAGGCTGCTGCAGTAGCATCACCTCATGTAGATCAGCAGGTGATTTTCCAGCCTAAGGAATCAGACCCTAATGCTCTTTTCGACAAGTTCCGTAAGCGAGGGGCGACTGAGTTCCATGGGATAGAGGATGCATTGCAGGCTGAGCAATGGTTGGAGCAGACTGAAGAGCTATTTGATACGATTGTGTGCAGCAACAAGCAGAAGGTAGTTCTCACAGCCTCTATGCTTCGGAGTGTAGCTAAGACATGGTGGAGGAGTGTTAAGACCTCATTTCAGACTATGCCCAGTGCCACAGTTTGGGAGACCTTCAAGCAGCAATTCCGTCGTAAGTTCATGCCTCTCCATATTCAGCGAGCCAAGGAAGTGGAATTCTTCAACCTTCAGCAGAGACAGATGCCAGTTGCAGATTATGTACACAAGTTTACAGAGTTGTCCCACTTCGCAGAGGATATGGTGAACACGGAGCATAAGAAGGTGACTCGCTTCGTCAACGGCCTGAATCCGAGACACAAACGCCACGTGGTTGCTTGTATGTGGCCGGCTACATTGGATGACGCTATTGACAGGGCTTATGATGCAGAGGCCATCTTTGAGGAGGAGCGAACAGAGGCTAAGAGGGCAGCAGGTTTCAGTGGTAGAAGTCAGTTCCAGAAGAAGTTCAAGGGTAAGCAGGGCAGTTCGAGCAGTTCTCAGGTGGTTTGCAGTCACTGTGGGAAGGATCACCCCACCGATAGATGTTGGAGGAAGAGTGGGGCTTGTTTTGGGTGTGGCTCTACGGACCACAGGCGGGCCCAATGCCCGAAGTTTCAGTCCTCTCCACAGACGAGACAGACAGGACCTACAGCACAGGGCAGATCCCAACCAGCTCGCCCAGGCCAGACGCAGAACCGCCAGACAGCCCGAGCATATGCTGCTACGCATGAGGGCGCGGAGGAGGCCACGGTAGTGGAAGGTAAAATTTTAATTTCTGATGCAGAAGCTTTAGCTTTATTTGACTCAGGGTCTACGCGTTCGTACGTAGCACCCCATTTTGCTGTGCAGCTTCGACAGCGACCTACACCACTTCCCTACTTGTTGTTAGTATCCACTCCGGTTGGTAAACGGGTGGAGTGCAGTGTTTTCTACCCTCAGTGTGATGTGCGGATAGCTGGTCATCAGCTCCCAGTAGACCTCGTGTTGCTCACGACACTGGATTTTGATGTGATCCTTGGTATGGACTGGCTTGCGAGATATCATGCGTGTATCAATTGCTACAGCAAGGCTATTTATTTTGATTTGGGCAGCGGATTCCGATTTGAGGGCAGCCAGACGAAGTGCCCCAGGCGTGTGATATCTGCTTGTAAAGCAGACAGGATGCTTCGTAGGGGATGTGAAGGATTTCTTGCATTCATTTCAGAGAAGAAAGATCAGCGACAGCTCAGCGAGATTCCAGTAGTCAGCGAGTTCCCGGATGTCTTTCCGGAGGATGTGCCAGGGTTACCACCAGCTCGAGAGATAGAGTTTGCGATTAATTTGATGCCAGGTACAGCACCCATCAGTAGAGCTCCATATCGTATGGCACCTGCAGAGTTGTTGGAATTGAAGAAACAATTGCAGGATTTGTTGGATAAAGGGTTCATACGCCCAAGTGTTTCACCTTGGGGAGCTCCTGTATTGTTTGTCAAAAAGAAGGATGGCAGTTTCCGGATGTGCATTGACTACAGACAGTTGAACAAAGTGACTATCAAGAACAAATACCCATTGCCTAGGATTGATGAGTTGTTCGATCAACTTCAGGGTGCAGCTTACTTCTCTAAGATTGACTTGAGGTCAGGGTATCACCAGCTCAGGGTGAAGGATGAGGATGTTCCTAAGACAGCTTTCAGGACTCGGTATGGACACTACGAGTTTCTTGTCATGCCGTTTGGTTTGACGAACGCACCCGCAGCTTTTATGGCGTTGATGAACAGGGTGTTTACTTCCTTCTTGGACCAGTTCGTTGTGGTTTTTATAGATGACATATTGGTCTATTCGAAGACTGCTGAGGAACATACAGACCATCTGAGGAAGGCATTGCAGCTGCTTCGAGATCACAAGTTGTATGCAAAGTTGGCTAAATGTGATTTCTGGCTAGAGCAAGTTGCATTTTTGGGACATGTGATTTCTAGAGATGGATTGATGGTGGATCCAGCTAAGATTGAGGCAGTAGTCCATTGGCCCCGTCCTAGATCAGTGACGGAGATTCGGAGTTTTCTGGGCTTGGCGGGATATTACCGCAGGTTTGTGCAGGATTTCTCGAAGATTTCAGCCCCGCTGACTCAGTTGACTCGGAAGAAGGTTCCGTATGAGTGGACAGAGAAGTGTGAGCGTAGTTTTCAGATGTTGAAAGAAAAGCTCACTACGGCGCCAGTGTTGACTCTCCCGGATGGTAGTGAGGGATTCATGATTTACTCAGATGCCTCTAGAGTTGGACTAGGCTGTGTACTGATGCAGAATCAGAAGGTGATTGCCTATGGATCCAGACAGTTGAAAGAACATGAGAAGAACTATGCCACACATGACTTGGAGTTAGCAGCCATTGTATTTGCACTGAAGTTGTGGCGACATTACCTGTACGGTGTGAAGTTTGAGGTCCATTCCGATCATCACAGTCTGCAGTACTTGTTTGATCAGCATGACTTGAATATGAGGCAGCGAAGATGGTTGGAGTTCATCAAAGATTACGACTTTCCGATCAAGTACCACCCAGGCAAGGGCAATGTAGTTGCAGATGCACTCAGCAGGAGGACAGACAGTCTTCAGGTGTTGGCAGGATTTTATATGCTTGTGCATGATCAGCCTGTTGAGGTTCGGACGGTAGGTGGATTGGTGACATTAGCTACTACCGTCGTGTTTCAGCCTGAGGTGATTCAGCAGATCAAGGATCGCCAGTTTGAGGACCCCCTCCTGGTGAAGTTCAGAGATCGGATTGCAGATCGACCGGATTTCAGCTTGGTGGATGGAGTTTTGTACTTCAGGGACAGATTGTGTGTTCCCGCTGTGGATGAGTTGAAAGAGAAATTGATGACAGATGCGCACGATGCCCGATATGCGATGCACCCCGAGAGTACGAAGATGTACCGGAACTTGAAGGATAGATTTTGGTGGAACAATATGAAGCGGGAGATCGCAGGGTTCGTAGCTCGATGTTTGACCTGTCAGAGGGTAAAAGCTGATCATCAGCGACCTCCAGGATCATTGCATCCATTGCACACCCCGCAGTGGAAGTGGGAGCACATTACGATGGATTTCGTCTCCGGTTTTCCGCCGACCAGTAGAAAGAATAATGCGATCTGGGTAATAGTGGACAGATTGACCAAGTCAGCACATTTCCTTCCGTTCAAGAAAGGGATGACATTCACAGAGATGGCCAAGAAATTTGTTGACGAGATAGTCAGATTGCATGGCACCCCAGTATCGATTGTGTCCGATCGCGACAGTCGTTTTGTATCTTCATTCTGGAAAGCATTTCAGGAAGCTATGGGTACGACGCTGAGTTTTAGTACGGCATACCACCCCCAGACCGATGGACAGTCTGAGCGTACCATTCAGACGTTGGAGGATATGCTCAGAGCTAGTGTGCTGAACTTTGAGAAGGAATGGGATACACATCTGGCCTTGTGTGAGTTTGCTTACAACAACAGCTTCCATGAGAGTATTGGTATGGCACCTTATGAGGCTCTATACGGACGCAAGTGCAGGACCCCAGTGTGCTGGGAAGAAGTTGGAACTAGAAGTTTCCATGGTCCGACGATCATTGCTGAGACGACAGAGAAAGTGCAGAAAGTGATAGAGAATCTGAAGATTGCTCGGTCCAGGCAGAAGAGCTATGCGGATACTCGGAGGAGACCTTTGGCATTCCAAGTTGGAGATTGGGTGTTCCTTAAAGTTTCTCCGATGAAGGGCACAGTTCGATTTGGTCAGAAGGGCAAGTTAGCTCCGAGATATGTAGGACCGTTCGAAGTCAAGAGCCGAGTTGGAGATTTAGCTTATCGGTTGACGCTTCCAGTTGAGTTCTCCGGTGTGCACGATGTGTTCCATGTGTCGATGCTCCGTAAGTATGTGCCAGATCCGAGCCATGTGATTCGCTACGATGATATCCAGATTCAGCCTAATGCGACTTACGTTGAGCGTCCGCTTCGCATCGTTGGGACACGAGAGCAGATTCTTCGTACCAGGGCTATCAGATGGGTGAAAGTGTTGTGGGAGCATCATGGTCCAGGTGAGGCTACTTGGGAGCTAGAGGAGCAGCTAGCGCGCCAGTACCCACATCTCTTTGCGCAGGTAGGTAGTCATTCCGAGGACGGAATGATTCCTAGTGGGGGAGGATGTAACACTCCGATCCCCTTTGAGCCGGATTAGTGGCTCATTAGTGTGTGTTTTGTTTTGTTTATTCTTTTGGACTTGGTTTTGGGCCTGGGATAGGTAGTTGAGTGACCTTTGACCTGAGATAGTTAGTTCTAAGCCCTTTTTCGTAATTTTGCTTTTGTTTGGCTCATATCATCTTTGCATCATCTTGGTGTCAGCACGCGTATTTCGTTGAGATCGACAATTTCCATAACTGTGTCAGATCCGTTTGGAGTCAATTGGAGAAGTTAGACCTTCGTGTGACTTGAACTGTAATTAGTCTAAACCCATTGGACCTTGTTTTAAACTTCCAAATCTATAAATATAAGTCAGCTTCCACATGTCTTACCCATTTCGTTGATCGACTGCATGCAACTCCAGGAGCTCCACGTTCGTTCTCTCTCTCTCTCTCTTCTTTCCTTCTCTTGATCGATTGAGGATTTGGATCCTCTGTTTGGTTTGGGTTCTTCTCCATTCTCTTATCTCTGTCCTTGCCTTAGGTAAGTGGGTTTTGCATTCTTCATCTTTGATTGGATTCCTTCTCCAAGCTATGTGTGTTTCCCTCATCTCATGCATGTATGATTGCTTTGATTTGTTTTGATTTTAGTTGCTTGGAGCTTGATTTCAGAAGATTTGTCAGATTTGAGGCAAGTATAAGTACAGACTTTGAGAACACACATGGGTGCTCTATTTGAATGCTTTGATTTCCATCTTCTTTAGTGTATATAATGTTTTACAGCCATTTTCTAAGCTATGAGAATCAGTTGAGCTTGTTTTATTCAGTTTCTGTACAAAAATTTCGTTTCTGTAATCTTCCCGAACTCGTATTCTGTATTGTACGGCTAAGCCGTAAATTTCTACGGCTCGCTTTCCAGAGACTCGAAAATCTGAATTTGTTCTACGGCTAGGCTACGGCTAAGCCGTAATTTGTCCTACGGCTGAGCCGTAAGCTAGCCGTGACCCAACCGTGACCCCAGCCGTGAATTTAATCTCTGATCAGTCGAAACTTTTCTGATATCAGTACTTCTACGGTGTGGATACGGCTAAGCCGTGGATTGGTCTACGGCTAAGCCGTATACTGACTGTAGCTCAGCCGTGAGATGTATCAGATCAGAGGTGGAAAAGCTGACAGTTTAGCCGTGTTCTGAAGGGAACCACGGCTAAGCCGTAGTGCATATTGCGGCTACGCCGTAGGATGCCACGGCTAAGCCGTAGGTCACCCATGGCTAAACCGTAAGACCTGTAAACTATCGGTTAAACTTAGGCTAATGGTGTGACCTTGTAGGGCTCAAATACAGGTTAACCATACCCGTAAACCGGCCCAAATGGATTCTTTGGAGCGCATGAATAGTCTGTTAGGCTGTGACTTATTCATGTGAGTGTTGCTCATTGTTAAGCACCTCCCCATGGGTGTTGGTTTAAGGGACTTCGGTGCACATGAGGATTATATTGCAACACTAGGATGGCAACGGTGCATCGAATAACTTAAAACTACATCAACATGCACGGTTAGTGACAGTGATGCAACTAGATTAGACTTGGCTTGTAATGAACCTTGATTCCGTATTAATCTGAGATGCATTGCATATTGTTTATGGTTTTGCCCTCTGTTCTGTTAATCTATGTTATGCATTCCTCAGTCATTTTGCTTTCGTTCTGTATATCTGTATTATTCTTCGCTCTGTACTATGTTTTGATCTATGCTATGCTTTATATATTCTCTGGCTTTGTATATCTCTGATTTTTGGGTATTCCCTGGTGGCTCTGCCCAGAGGTTAATACGTGAGGATAAGATCCGGTCCTTGTCATCGGTGAGTCCAAAGCGGATAATCTCCCTTTCTATGGATTTGATTTGATTGGTATTGGTCTGGCTCTACTCAGCCTCAGCCCTAGGATGCCCGACGGGGTTACCTCCGGCTTAGATATCTGTATCTCTGTTTAACTGCAGTGTTGCTTTGTCTTGGGACCCCGGAACCCAGGAACCGAGACCCGTTGTACCTTTGGCCTGGACAGCGGTGTTCTCCTCTGCTCTGCTCTGCTCTCTTTTGGAGAGAACATGGTTAACGTAGTAGCCAACTAGTTCAGTATTCTATGTTTTGATTCCATTATCATGTTTTACTCCTATGCACGATTTGCTTAGCATACTAAGATGGACTCTGTATTTAATCTTCTGTCCCTATTTCATTCGCTTTGATACTATGCGTGTTTCTTTCCTGTTACTTATATTTGCTGGATCGTTGTATTCATTTGTGTGGTCTGTGGTGTTGCAGGCACAGATACCTTGCCCAGCTCCCCGGCGGTCGAGGAGGCTGCAGGGGCGAGTGTAGAGGCACCCTCAGGTTTGGCAGAGTGGGCCTGATCATCTCTGCCGAGTGCGTTCATGCATGCTTCCAGTGGCTTTTCGTTTTGGGATTTTGAGTTTTGGTTTCAGGGGATTTGTATTTGGACTTTGGACTTTGGACTTGTATTCTGTATATTTTGTGTATATGGTTTTGGTGTGTATTTGGTTTTATATCAGTGTATTGTCTTTGTCGCTTCCGTATTTGTTTCTGCTTTGGCTTCCGCTATTTTCTTTGTTGCTTGCTATGATATCTACAGCTTCCGCGTTCGTCTGTTTCGCACGTGTTAGATCCCTTGTGTGCGTGCATCTAGACTGGGTTTGGGTGCACGTGCACGGGAGTACGTGTGTCACCGGTTTAGCTTTTCGCTAACCCCCGAATTCTGGGCTCGGGTCGTGACAAACTAGCTTCGGGAGTACTTTGTGATAGACAAATACCAACAAAATTGAAGGGAAAATTTTACAGGACAGTGGTTAGACCAGCTATGACATATGGAGCAGAATGTTGGCCAATTAAGAAGACACATATTCATAAGATGGATGTAGTGGAAATGAGAATGCTTAGGTGGATGTGTGGTAAAACTAGGAAAGATAAAATTAGAAATGAGCGCTTTCAAGAACATTTAGGGGTAGCACCAATAGGAGATAAGATTAGAGAAACTCGTTTAAAATGGTTTGGGCATGTTGAGCATAGGCCAGTAATGGCACCGGTGAGAAAAAGTTTGGATATACAGGTGGAGGTCCATCAAGAGGTAGGGGTAGGCCGAAGAAAACATGGATGGAAGTCATTAATTCAAATTTGAAGAAGTTGCACTTATCGAAAGATTTAGCTCAAAATAGAAAGGAATGGAGAAGTAGAATTCATGTAGCCGACCCCAACATAGTTGGGATAAGGCTTTGATGATGATGATGACTTGTATTTTGATATTTTTGTAACTGTCCTCCCATTTTGTTTGTTGTACTCAATATAATCTTTTGCGGTTCTTGGTCCTAATTGTGTAATGTTTTGCTATGCCATGATATGTACAGCTTCCGCGTATAATTTGTTTGCACGTGTGAATATTCCCTTATGTGTGTACACTTGGACTAGGTCTAGGTGTGCATGCATGGGAGTACATGTGTAACTGTTTAGGTTTTTACTAACCCCCGATTTCTGGGCTCGGGTTGTGACAACGGGGATGCAGGTTGTTTACAAGTTTTAAAAAATTTACAACCCTTCCCTCTAGTCTCATATGTGATTCAAATTTAGAAAATATAAGAAAATACATGAAAAATGAGAAAAAAAATGCAAGAAAGTTAGTGCAAGGAGATGGTGACCGTGGGCCATGATCACTGGCAGTGATCGTGGCTCACAACCACTGGTAGACAGTTGTTAAAAAGCCACTGTTTGCTTCTGTTTTCTCTCTGTTTTGCGTCTGTGACTTCTTCAGAGTGCTAGAACTTACTTCCTTCGATTCTTGGAGTGTTGAATAATCACCAAGAGTGCTTAGTTTGTGTAAGGTCTCGAATCCCACTAATCTTAATTTACGTTAATTAATCTTGTTTTACACTAAGTAAACCTTACTAAGGCTAATTTAATTCAAAACTATTGGGTTCGGGTCGTGGACAGGTAGATGGGTTGGGTTCGAACCTTGTCTAAGTAGTTAAGGGCCTTTCTATAATTATTCTTGCACCCTATGGACACCTCAACCCATTGCCTTTCGTGTAATTTTTCATGTAGATCATCTTTTGTGTTGGGCCCAACTTGATCTGGATTCATTTTGGGCCAACTTTTGGCCACGTGACCTATTTCGTAAATGTCCCCAAACAATAGGGCTTGCATGCAAAGGCAAGAAAATCCTTTTAAAGAGAGAACCCAACGTTCCTTCTCCTTCTTCCTCTTCCTCTTCACGTGGCTACTGGAGTGCTCTCTTCCTCTCTTCCTCAATCTTCACCTTCAATTCAAGATCTAGGGAACTACTAGGCTGGGGGTGGTCTTGCATGTAAGGGTGGGGATTCTTCTTCTTCTTTTTCTCCTTCCTTGTGCATTTCTTCCATTAGAGTATTTCCTTCTCCAAGCTATAGCTACATAAGAGAACCCATTCTCGTTTTGGAGGTTTTCTTTAGCTACACAACAAGAAAAAGTTAGAGAAGGCTAGCACTGGTAAAAGGCAAGTATTTGAGTTGTATGTGCTGCATGCATGATTAAGTTATTGACTATTGAGTTAGCACCTTGCATTTTCCAATTTCAGCCTTTTTCATTGTTTTAATTGATGCAAATGTGGTATGATTTGAGTTAGGATGTAAACATGGAACCGGAGGGTGTGTGGGTATTGCACACCTTTAAGGACACTACAATTGAGCCATAGAAACTCTACACAGTGCAGGTTCTGTACCAATTTGTATTAAAACTGAGCTACAGAACTGACTTCAGGTTTTTTAAAGCGTACGGCGAAGCCGTACATGTTTACGGCTCAAAGTCCCGAGAGCAACAAAACTTGCTTTTGTACTGCAGCTTACCCACGGCTGCACCGTGAAATGGACTACGGCTAAGCCGTAGCCAGCCCGTGCCCAAGCCGTAAGCCTTCTTACGGTGAACTTTCCACAGAGCTTGAAAACTCATTTCCTTCTACAGCTTGCACACGGCTACACTGTGAAATGCCTTATGGTTGAGCCGTAACCTCACCGTAACCTAGCCGTAGGCTTAATTCAGCTACGTCGTAGGCCAATATTTGGTTAATCCGTAAATGCACCTGAAATTTAACAAGAACCATGAACCACTCGGCTAAGCCGTAGCATTGTACACGGCTAAGCCGTAAGAACCCAGTAAATGTAGGATATTAGGAACCCTCAATGATTTTGTAGGGCCTTAGTGTTAGCACCTCCCATACCACCACATTGGCCCAATGGTAACCTTATGTTGGAGAGAATGAACGATTCCGGATGATCTCCCAATGACAAGTCATGGATGTTGGCATAAGAAGGGGCGTCCAGTCTGCATATGAGGTGATACCAAGACGCAGTAATACAACGACACCGAATGTTTTATGAGTACATCGTATTGAATGTCCTTGGGGATCGTGGGTTACATAATATAGGGTGAATAATGATTCTGGGATACTTAGTCCGAATGCATTCATCTTGCTAAAATACACTACTTTCAACATTTCATTATCGCATTCACTTCCTCTAGCAAACCCTGAGGTAATTCAGACCTGAGCTTCTAATGAGTGCGTGTCTGACAAGCCAGAGCTTCTACTGAGTGTGTAATTGCTAGCCAAGGGTGTAGCCGAGGTCCGGGCCCTTATAGCCCATATGCATCTGCTTCGCTTAATTGTCCATTTGCCTTCCTGATTAACTATTCCTTATGTATGTTACGACTAGTTCGATTGAATCCGAGTCGGCTCCACTTAGCTTGTGTCCTTTGGGTATACGTATGTCCCTATTGCAGTAGTTTATAGAGGATTGTTGACGCTCCTCGGGAAGCTAGCTTGATCCCCTAGCAACCTATATGTATGCTCCCTTTTTGGGAGAATAAAGCATCATGGTTGCCCCTTTGTATGTACGACGTTTAAATTGCAATTTCCTCATTCATTGCCACTCATGCACTATATGTCTAGTAATTTATCATTGCCCTCTTTAATCAGTGTATACTGTTAAGTCCTTTAATATATATTATGTTATACTTGTTTCATATGCCTCAGTACTTGCTTAACCGTCGTGTTAACAGTATTACCCTTGGTATTGCAGGTACAGAACCTGGTTCCAACTCGGGTGTTAACGCGCCCCCGGAGAGTGCCCCAACAATATCTCGGGGTATAGATGAATGGAAGGATGGTGACGTCTTTTATTAGTCATCCTACGGAGTGCGTCAATCTAGGAGGTGTTACAGTCACATTCTAGTCTTCCATTGGGGAAAACGCTTATTGGACTTTTGTATTTAACTTCTTAAGCAGTAGTTGGGTTGCATGAAATGTAATTAAATGATTTTAACACTGATATGTATATATATACATATATCTATCTAAGCATGAAAAAGGATATGTTTTCTTATTGCTTTTGATCCTTCCAGAGTATTTTGCAGGAGCCCGTTTATGATGAGTTATAATCCTATGTGTGTTGGTGTTCCTCACACGTTCCTGTGGAATCTCCCTTGTAGGAATTCCTGCCAAATCCTTCAGGGCACGGACTTCTACAGGATTACGTATCCACGCCCTGGGGCCCACTCGAATCCCCAAATTCCCGAGATCGGGGCGTGACAGTCTGGCCGTGGAATCGACTTAAACCTTTGATAATCATTACCTTTTGGTTACGGACTATTTTTGTACAAATCTAAAAATAGTATTTAAACAAGAAAAAATGAAGCCAAAGTTATGTCATTCTGAATCTATAATTTTCAAAAAAAACAGAATAAAGCCTAAAAAAGCTTGTTCATAACTTCCAGGATGGCTTAAAACCTTTCCCAAGTGAGAAAATCAAAGGAAGAAGACTTCATCCAAGTGGCTTTTGCATTTGTTTTCTCTAAGTGAGATACATGCTTCTTCTTTGTCTCTAAACTATTTCTCACCTTAAGTTAGTGAAAAGGAGAAGAAAAAGTTGGCTTGAGATGCCGGAAGTGCTTTGGAAGTCTTGCAGATGTTTGGAACTAGGCTTGTAACTTGTTGAAGTTGATTAATTGCATGGAACTTGCTTCAAATCTTGCTTCCAACCCCTTCTTCAGAGCCCAAGTGTGCCTTTTATAAGCTTCAGAGGAAGTTGGGATAGTTTCCAATAGTTGTAAGGGAGTTACACTTCAAAATAAAATGAAATAACTCGCAGAAACCATCCAGGACCAAGTCACTGCTGTTCGTCACTGTGGGCCGCTGGTACAGATAAGGCCTAGTTTTGGATTTTTGCACATGTGACCCATTTTTGCTTGTTTGGGACTGAAATGGTGTCCAACTCCACAAATTTTGGATAATGCTTTTTGACACTATTTTGAGTGTGCCATAGAAATTTCAACCCATTTTCACCTACTGAAGTTGGTCAACTCCCTCATTGACTTTTCATGAAAATGGGCTCTTATTTCAGTTGTTTGAGGCCCAAATGACTCCAATTTGGTTTGAAACGTGGAGGGACTGATATCAAGGTTATCTTGACCCACTTGTTACATGTTCTAAGTCATCATTCACTTTACACTGTAGGTAGTTAGCTTATTTTTTACCCAAATGATGTTCAATTGACTTGGAACTTTGGAAAATTGACTTTGAATATATTTTGATTCTCTAATCCGAATTTTATCATCTTTGCCTTCTTAAAAGTAGGACTGTGGTTAGTGACCCTATGCCTTGAGGGTCATAGACTCAAAGTTGACATATCATTGAAGTGAACGCAAACAAAGTCCTTTTGACTTGAAAATTTGTAAAATATCTTTTGAGCATGACTGAAGCTTTGTGTCCAAATTTCATCTATTTTAGGCATCAAGAAGTAGGACTTTGGTCAGTGACCCATGGGTCACGAACCCAAAGTTGACATGTTTGTTGAATTTGGGTCAAATGATGTTGGTTTGACCTAAAATTTTGTAAAGCCTCCTTTAAGCACAATTTGAGCTTCCTCAAATAGTTTTAGTTGATTTGATCTTTATGAACTGTCACTTTCCACAGTGACACCACAGAGCTTAATACACGACCATCAAAACTGAGTTTGGGTTCAGATGATGTCCAAATGCTCTGAAACTTTGAAAAATAGTCTTTAAATGTATTTGAAGGTATTTCTCTAAGTTTCAGCTTGTTTGAACATGCAGAAGTGTCAATTTCCATAGTAACACCCAAGGAGTTGGCAGATAGTCACTGAAGTTTAGTTTGAGCCAAGATGAAGTCAAAATGCTTTGAAATTTTAAAACATCATTCCCAACCATGTTTTGGAGTTGTATGAGAGTTTTAGTCACTTTGGTAACCCCAAAGCTTGAGTGTGTTCAATGACCCTTAGACTTTGAGCCAATGAACCTTGAACTTGAAGTTTGGTGAGTCGAGTGACCAAATGAAGTTCACTAACTCTTGAATTTTGAACTGCTGCACTCTAAGCTCATATGAAGTCTTCTAAGTGGATTGCATCAACTCTGAGCATCTGGAGGTAATACTTGACTTATCATTCCATAATCCTAGAGTTTATGTACCCTTGGTTTGGAATTTGATTGTAATGTCTTCACTGCAACATTTGTATTTTTTTATGGGTCAACACTAGCCAATCCTATTTTAGTCACTCATGGCATCTAATCATCCATTCTGATGTAGTTTTAGATTATCTAATACACTACTATCTTTGCTTGGTGTTACGTCGTATATAATTTGTGTCAAAGACCCTTAAACCAATACCCATAGTTAAGTGCTTGACATAAAAGTGAAAATACATGAATAATCCCAGTCCCGATTATTCATGCATATTTAGTTATCGTTGGATACATTATTAGGGTTTAAAGGTTCCAAAGCTAAGGACCTATGAGATCTTTTAGTGTTCTAAAGTCATATAGTCTAATTTCATATCACAATTAACCTCAGGGTTAATTATGAAGTATTTGGGATCAAGTGTTAGATTTTGTGGACTCAATCCATCAGTTGATGTAATAAAGGATTGATTTCTTTATTTATCAATAAAAACATGCTTTACTTTCATGAGATGAATGTTATTTTACTACTTCATGCACATGACCAATACGTATGACATAATGGTTCATGAGTTGAACCGGGTCCCATTAGTATATTAGATGTGATATAAGTGCATGGATGAGATCCACACACGGGAGATATATGTCACAAATCTTATGCTTTAAATAGCTTCATAACCAGTAATGAGATTGGGCATCTCATTTGATAAGGTTGCAGCACTTTGATCACTATGAGCTAGTGTGATTTGTCTCAATCATCAGAATGTAAGATTCTGGATCACGGTGCTGGTACATTGGATGTATTGAAGGACCATGAGATGCACCTTATAGAATTCCGTCTCAATAATAAGGTATGCTCTCATAATTCCCTAACAATAGGCTCTCAATCCTGAGACATTGACGAACTCAAGTTTCTATCTATTCATTTGCTTTGAGTCACCAATGAGTGAGGCCGACTATAGGTTAACACCTCGGTGTCTTGGGTATATGGTAGTAGAACTGTGGGAACGTTGAATGATCAAGATGAAATCTATCTATATTATCCCCTTGTGCCAATTAATGGATTTGTCATTAGTAAGTGCGCACCCATCTCAATTAAGAGTTAATTGGATGGTACTGATGATTACTGTGATTAATTGGGGCTCAAGGATAATAAGATGTGGAACTTAGATTGGAAGAGACGGATTTATTCCAATTGATCCACGGATATTGATAGAGGGGCCTACTTGTGGTAATTGGGAAGTTTAGGGTCTTCATTGTAATTTATTCCTAAGACTGGAGTGCAATTGCATTTATATAGTGGTGTTATTTGCAGTTAACTATGGGCCCGGATTGCACATGAGATGTGGGGTCGCGGTGTTCCAGTTGGAGCCAGCTTTCTAAGGAATCCCTAGTGGTCCCCACGCTAGCCCAAGTTATTGGAAAATAGTAATTCGACTCGAACTCTAGAAAGAAAGGATAAGAAAGGAGAAACTTGCTAATTGCTTTGGAAGTAAGACTTCTATTTCAATTAGACAAGGGAGAGATTTGGAAGTCTATAAAATATCCTTGGACGTCCAAAAGAGTCCCTCTCACGCCCAAAACCCTTTCGTGCAAGAGTTGCACGAGTTTCTCTCCTTCTCTCTTCTAGTTCCTTGAAGTTTCGAGTTGGGAATTTTCTCCTGAAGATTCCACCATTCTTCTCGAGAGAAGTAATCCAATTCGGGTCATAGCGTGGAAGGCTAAGAGGTGTAGAAGAAATCCATTAGAGCACTACGGATCTCCAAAGGTATGATCTACTTCTTCTATGTCGTAGATTATTTTGGATGTCTAGTGTTGGTAGAATTTTTTACTGTACATGGTCACGAGATTGAGGGTAACGCATCCTGGATTGGGTTTTGGTCTTGTGTATAGTTGATCCCTGTGTCAAGTGGATCAAAAGTTTTGAAAATCTATCCACGAGACCCACCTACTTCCAACAATTGGTATCAGAGCCAAACCTCATCTCTAATCATATTAAATCAGTAATCTTGTTTTAATCTTCGCATGAGATGCGAAGAGGATAGAGCAAGGGCTATGATAGGATCAGTGTTTATTGGGTTTGCTTGCTTTTGTAGTAGATACATGTTTGGAAAGTCACAAAAGGTTTTAATCATAATAGGAGGATGATAAGATGCCTTTAAAACATACTGAGATCATTAGAGGTGATTGGGTACAGCAGGAGCCGAATCAGAAAAGAACCCAAATTTCTGGGTTCGTCAGGTCGGTTTGTCAAAGTGACCACTATGGCTATAGAGGTCTGTTGGCTACAGAGGTCTGTTGGCTAACCGTCAGGTCCGTCAGGTCGGTTCGTCAGCTCGACCCCCGCCGGGGGCGCTGCCCCCGGACCCCCGTTGCGTAGGGGGTCTTGTATCGTGGTGGCAAAATATTTGGCATCTTGTTTTTCTATTGTGGTTTGGCAACCTGGTTTTGTGAGATGCTTTGTTGTATGAGATACTAACTTGCAGGTGATAATGTCCTCTCCATATGACCCACATGTTTTTCTTTCCTTTTAATTATTGGTTTATTCATGGCTAAGTGTAAAGGGCATCATGGTCTCCTTGGTTTCCCGTGAAAGGGCAAGGCATGGTGAATTTCCCTATAGCCCTTTTATTTCCATGTTTAGACTACCATGTAAGTCTCATTATAGAGACATAGGAATTTATGTATTTTTAAAATTTGTAAATTCTAGAGATGTCCGAAACAAAGAAGGAAAGAGAAGTTGGACTCCTAATCAAAGAGTTTGAAGATTACCAAAAGGTGTTTTGGAGATGCCCAAAGAGTTTGAGGAATCCCAAAGTTTTGGAAAGTCTAGAAGTCCAAGAAGTCTTTTCCGCCTGGGTCATGTGGAGGAGAGGACTAGTCTTTTGTTATAGCACTTTCTATTTATGGATGAATGCTTATTTTAGAGTATTTCCATATTTGATCCAAACATAGCAAATTCCAAAATTGGTCAAATCAAATTAATTTTTGGAAAGAGTTCTAATTAGAGTTGGTAGGCCCATGAGATGGATCTATTGGTAACACTAATTTTAAAAACTGGACTTTCCTTAAAATAACTTGACTTGGAACCAATCATTGGTCTTATCATGAGATGAATATATACCTATATCTGATGGACCCATACACCTATAAGGAAATCCTCAATTCTAAAATATTAAGTGGGAGCGGGGCATTTCTATATATATAAAAATCCCCATGGTTTTCCACCATAGGTCCATTGTAAGGAAAGTATTAGCCTTGCGCCATTTTGAGAATGGCCATTCCCCACGGAGGGCTTGTATTTATCTGGATACTGGATATAGATCTCCTATGGATAGTGTTGATGAGACGGAGTGGGAGCCCACTCCCCAAGGAGGAGCTGCCCGCAACGGTTGTCATGCAATGCTAGTTGGTGGGTCACACTTAACTAAAATAATGATGCAGTATCCCCAAGGATTTGCCTCATGTATTTTAGAAACCGAAGCTAATCGGGAGCCATACATTATTTGGTATGAGATACTTAGATAGTAATGTATGAAGGGGATCATAGATAGTTAGTCTTAATCCCAATTTTTACCAACTTTTGATCCGCACCAGTCTAGGAGGTATTTGCACTCCCCAAGGAGGCATACCCCGCAGGATTGGGATTCCGATGTATTCTGAATTTTGTGGTTATGAGGATTCCCACATAAATTTGGTAGAATACTAAACCCTAATGTCATTTAAATTAATTAATTGAATGTATGGTTATGTGCTACAGTATTACAAGCATGAATTCGAATACTTTCAATCCACTTGCGACCATCCTCAACCAGAATAAGTTGGTGGGATCCAACTATGTAGACTGGAAACGGAATCTGGATATTGTCCTGACAGCTTCAGGATATAAATATGTCCTTACCAAAAACCCCCTTGAAGAGCTTGGCCCAGATGCATCAGAAGCAGAAAAGGACCTTTACACCAAATGGGCCAAAGACGATGAGATGGCCCGATGTTACATTCTGGCATCTATGTCTAGTGTGCTGCAACATCAACATCAATCTTATAAGACTGCATATGATATGATATCGAATTTAAAGGAGATGTTTGCAGAACAAGGCAGACCTGCTAGGCAGGCAGCCATGAGGGTGCTCATTAGCACCAAGATGGCTGAAGGTACATCAGTACAGGAACACATGTTGAAGATGATGGACTCATTAAATGAGTTAGATGTACTGGGAGCTGCGATTGATGCAGAATCGCAGATTGACATAATCCTTGAGTCACTACCAGAGTCATTCAACAATTTCAAGGTCAATTATAACATGAATAAAATGAATCTGACTCTGGCTGAACTATCTAGTCAGCTGGTAGCAACTGAAGGGATTATGAAGAAAAAACCAACTGCCTTAATGACAGAAAAGTCAGATGCCAAGTCCAAGCCGAAAGGCAAAGGGCGGAAAGGCAAAAAGAAATCAATTCCAAAAGGTCCTAAGGTGGAGAATGGTCCAACTGGTGGCGTGGCTAAAGCTAAGGGTTCAGGGACAAAAGGAAAGTGTTTCCATTGTGGTAAGACAGGACATTGGAAGAGGAATTGTCCAGAATATCTGTCTAAGAAAAAGACCCCAGGTATGATTGAGTCACTTATATCTGAAGTTAGTTTTGCAACTGGTACTTCAGAATCCTGGTGTGTGGATTCCGGGGCAACTAATCACATATGTAATACATTGCAGGGGTTCAGGGAAACCAGGAGGCTAAGTGATGGAGAAATCATTGTCAACCTAGGATCTGACGCTAAGGCGGAGGCTGTTTCAGTAGGAGTCATTACTTTATGTTTTTCAAATAAGAAATTGGTTTTGTCAGAAACATTATATATACCGTCTTTAAGGCGGAATTTAATTTCAGTTTCTAGTTTGGTGAATAAAGGTTATTCTATTACTTTTGGTACTGAAGTTGTCATAAAGAGGAATGGTACTTTCATATGTTCTGGCAAGGTAACCAATGGACTTTATTTGTTAACTCCCACAATGTATGAGATACATGATACTGAAACAATTAGTAGATCATCATTAAAGAGAAAGTCACTTTCATCTAATCCAACAAAACTTTGGCACCTGAGGCTAGGTCATATAAACCTTAACAGGATTGAGAGGCTAGTGAAAGATGGTATCTTACCTTCATTGGTGGTAGAACCAATGCCTATTTGTGAGTCCTGTTTGGAAGGTAAAGTGACTAAAAGACCCTTTTCAGCTAAGGGTAATAGGGCCAAAGATTTATTGGAATTAGTGCATACTGATGTCTGCGGACCCATTAATGTCAGGGCCAGAGGAGGATATGAGTACTTCATCACTTTCACAGATGATTACTCGAGATATGGTTACATATACCTTATGCACCGCAAGTCCGAAGCTTTTGAAAAGTTCAAAGAATTTCGAGCGGAAGCGGAAAAGCAATTAGGTAAGAGTATCAAGACTCTTCGATCAGATCGAGGAGGGGAATATCTCTCTGCTGATTTTATGGGTTACTTATCAGAAAATGGGATTCTATCCCAGTTGTCTGCTCCTGGTATGCCTCAACAGAATGGAGTAGCAGAAAGAAGGAACCGGACTCTTTTAGATATGATTAGGTCTATGCTGAGTTTCTCAAGATTACCTATATCCTTTTGGGGATATGCTTTGGATACTGCAATGTACATACTAAACCTCGTACCATCTAAGTCTATACCTAAGACTCCCCGGGAATTGTGGTCTGGGCAAAAGCCTAGTCTACAACATTTACACATTTGGGGTTGTCCAGCACACGTGCTCAAGGTTAAGACGGATAAGTTGGAAGCGAAGTCGGAAGTATGCACATTTGTAGGATATCCTAAAGGAACTAAAGGTTGGTTATTCTATAATCCCAGAGAGCAGAAAGTGCTGGTCAGCACCAATGCGGTTTTTCTGGAGGAAGATTATATGATGGACCAGAAATTTTTAGAAAAGGTGATCTTGGAAGAGATTCAGGAGCAATCAATTCCAAATCCAAGTATGACCGGACTTGAGGAAGAACCACCCTTACCAGACCCAGTAGTTACACCAGTACCTCGTCGTAGTGGGAGGATTGTCAGACCCCCTGACAGGTTCTCATTCTTGGGAGAGTCTTATGAAGCAATCCCAAAAGAGCCGGAACAAGACCCCTCTAACTATGATGAAGCAATCAATGACTTAGACTCGGGACGATGGCAAGATGCTATGAAAGCTGAGATGGAGTCTATGTACTCAAATCAGGTCTGGACACTTGTGGACTTGCCTGCCAATATTAAACCTATTGGGTGCAAGTGGGTCTACAAGAGAAAAAGAGGACCAGATGGAAGAGTGGAGACCTATAAGGCTAGGCTTGTTGCGAAAGGATATACTCAGAAAGAGGGGATCGATTATGAGGAAACCTTCTCGCCAGTAGCCATGCTCAAATCCATCCGGATACTCTTATCCATTGCGGCTCATCTCGATTACGAGATTTGGCAAATGGATGTCAAGACGGCTTTTCTCAATGGCCATCTTGAGGAAGACATCTATATGGTGCAGCCAGACGGTTTTGTAGCTAAAAACCAGGAGCAAAAAGTTTGCAAGTTGCAGAAGTCTATTTATGGACTGAAGCAGGCATCCCGAAGCTGGAATATCCGTTTTGACCAGGCAATCAAGTCATTTGGTTTTTGTCAAAATCCGGATGAGTCATGTGTGTACATGAAAAGTGAAGGTGACAGGGTAGTTTTTCTGGTTTTATATGTCGATGACATCCTTCTCCTCGGGAAAAACATAGGAATGTTGTCAACGGTAAAAGTTTGGTTAGCCAAGACTTTTGATATGAAGGACTTGGGAGAAGCTAGTTACATCCTAGGGATCAAACTCTATCGAGACCTGAAAAATAGGATGATTGGCTTATCCCAAGTTGCATACATAGATAAGGTGCTAGTACGATTTGCAATGCAAGACTCCAAGAAGGGTATCACACCTTTCAGGCATGGAGTGCACCTTTCCAAGGATCAGTGTCCTAAGACACCCGAGGAAAAGGTGCAAATGAGGTTGATACCATACGCTTCGGCTGTTGGTAGCCTCATGTATGCTATGTTATGTACTAGATCAGATATCTGTTATGTAGTGGGCCTAGTCAGCAGATATCAATCTAATCCAGGACCTGAACATTGGACTGCTGTAAAATGTATTCTCAAATACTTGAGAAGGACTAGAGATTACATGTTGATTTATAGCAGTGATGAGTTGATTCCAGTCGGATACACAGATTCTGACTTTATGTCAGATAAGGATTCTAGGAAATCCACCTCTGGTTATGTATTTATGCTTGGAGGCGGAGCTATCAGCTGGAGGAGTATAAAACAAGAATGTACCGCTGATTCAACCTCGGAAGCTGAATATGTAGCAGCTTGTGAAGCAGCTAAGGAAGCAGTATGGCTTAAAAGATTCCTTTTGGAACTTGGGGTGATACCTTTGGCACGACAGCCACTCACAGTTTACTGTGATAGCAGCGGGGCAGTCGCTCAGTCAAAGGAACCCAGAAGCCATAAAAGCCAAAAGCATGTACAGAGGAAGTATCATTTAGTCAGAGAGATTGTGCAGAGAGGTGATATTGCTATTACCAAGATAGCCTCTGCAGACAATTTGGCAGATCCCTTTACTAAGCCTTTGACTACCAAAGTCTTTGAGCAACACGTAGAAGGGATGGGCATGAGATGCAACCCTGACTGGCATTGAGCCCAAGTGGGAGATTGTTAGATTTTGTGGACTCAATCCATCAGTTGATGTAATAAATTGATGATTTCTTTATTTATCAATAAAAACATGCTTTACTTTCATGAGATGAATGTTATTTTACTACTTCATGCACATGACCAATACGTATGACATAATGGTTCATGAGTTGAACCGGGTCCCATTAGTATATTAGATGTGATATATGTGCATGGATGAGATCCACACACGGGAGATATATGTCACAAATCTTATGCTTTAAATAGCTTCACAACCAGTAATGAGATTGGGCATCTCATTTGATAAGGTTGCAGCACTTTGATCACTATGAGATAGTGTGATTTGTCTCAATCATCAGAATGTAAGATTCTGGATCACGGTGCTGGTACATTGGATGTATTGAAGGACCATGAGATGCACCTTATGGAATTCCGTCTCAATAATAAGGTATGCTCTCATAATTCCCTAACAATAGGCTCTCAATCCTGAGACATTGACGAACTCAAGTTTCTATCTATTCATTTGCTTTGAGTCACCAATGAGTGAGGCCGACTATAGGTTAACACCTCGGTGTCTTGGGTATATGGTAGTAGAACTGTGGGAACGTTGAATGATCAAGATGGAATCTATCTATATTATCCCCTTGTGCCAATTAATGGATTTGTCATTAGTAAGTGCGCACCCATCTCAATTAAGAGTTAATTGGATGGTACTGATGATTACTGTGATTAATTGGGGCTCAAGGATAATAAGATGTGGAACTTAGATTGGAAGAGACGGATTTATTCCAATTGATCCACGGATATTGATAGAGGGGCCTACTTGTGGTAATTGGGAAGTTTAGAGTCTTCATTGTAATTTATTCCTAAGACTGGAGTGCAATTGCATTTATATAGTGGTGTTATTTGCAGTTAACTGTGGGCCCGGATTGCACATGAGATGTGGGGTCGCGGTGTTCCAGTTGGAGCCAGCTTTCTAAGGAATCCCTAGTGGTCCCCACGCTAGCCCAAGTTATTGGAAAATAGTAATCCGACTCGAACTCTAGAAAGAAAGGATAAGAAAGGAGAAACTTGCTAATTACTTTGGAAGTAAGACTTCTATTTCAATTAGACGAGGGAGAGATTTGGAAGTCTATAAAATATCCTTGGACGTCCAAAAGAGTCCCTCTCACGCCCAAAACCCTTTCGTGCAAGAGTTGCACGAGTTTCTCTCCTTCTCTCTTCTAGTTCCTTGAAGTTTCGAGTTGGGAATTTTCTCCTGAAGATTCCACCATTCTTCTCGAGAGAAGTAATCCAATTCGGGTCATAGCGTGGAAGGCTAAGAGGTGTAGAAGAAATCCATTAGAGCACTGCGGATCTCCAAAGGTATGATCTACTTCTTCTATGTCGTAGATTATTTTGGATGTCTAGTGTTGGTAGAATTTTTTACTGTACATGGTCACGAGATTGAGGGTAACGCATCCTGGATTGGGTTTTGGTCTTGTGTATAGTTGATCCCTGTGTCAAGTGGATCAAAAGTTTTGAAAATCTATCCACGAGACCCACCTAGCCAATCCTATTTTAGTCACTCATGGCATCTAATCATCCATTCTGATGTAGTTTTAGATTATCTAATACACTGCTATCTTTGCTTGGTGTTACGTTGTATATAATTTGTGTCAAAGTCCCTTAAACCAATACCCATAGTTAAGTGCTTGACATAAAAGTGAAAATACATGAATAATCCCAGTCCCGATTATTCATGCATATTTAGTTATCGTTGGATACATTATTAGGGTTTAAAGGTTCCAAAGCTAAGGACCTATGAGATCTTTTAGTGTTCTAAAGTCATATAGTCTAATTTCATATCACAATTAACCTCAGGGTTAATTATGAAGTATTTGGGATCAAGTGGGTTAGAAATAGAAATCCTAAGTTGCATTAGAAATGACCTAAAATAACAAATCCCTCTCAAGCGGGATCCAGGTGCGCTCGAGCACCTTTGTTTTTTGTTTGAGAAGTTTCAACTGATGAGTTTTTCTTCAGTTTTCTGCACCCATGCTTATGCGCGTGCTCACATGCGCTCGAGCGCATGCTTTAGCATTCCCATTTGGAATTTCTAAATCACATTCTCTTTCTCTTCAATTCATTCCCCACTTTTGAACCAGTATATGGAACATCTTGTTCCCCGTCAGCAGTTCACATTCATTCATTCCCCCTTCATTTCTCCAAACTACTCATGAATAACCATAACAAAATCAATATAAGGACAAGCTAAAATGCAACTAAATTGGAATTAGATTTCATAGCATCACAAGGTTTACCAACATGCATTAACATTTGCATGCGTATACTTTCCTCTATTCAAAGCTTACTCACTCGATCCTTAGACTTTGTCTCAAAACAAGCAAAATCCCCAGGCTAACCCCAATATGAAATACATGGAATTGAAACATGAAAATGGGTGCATGTAATGATCTAGAGTCTCAATAAGTCCTTTAAAACCATGATTCTATACAAGTTATGAACTTCTCACCTTGTATGAAGTTTGAGAAGATAGCAAGAAGAAGGGGATAAATCGAAGCCTGTAGTTAGGAGGAGATGGAGAATTGAGATTCCCACTTCAATTTGACATGCAAGCCTTCCTTACTCAATTTATTTGATGAAGAAGGTGATAAGGAAGAAAGAGAGAGCTCCAGTAGAATTTCACAAAGGAAAAGGTCAAGTGAATGAAGTGCTAAGTTCTTTTATATATCAAGTTTTCTGGATTTTTATAAGAAAGTCCCAACTATTTTGTTTTTTTTTTTTTTTTTGAGTCATTTAAGGGTCCATTGGATTCAAATGAGATCAAATGAGTTTGGGTCAAACATGAAAGTTGATTATCTCAACGAGACGAACGTAATGGTATCAATATGATGCATGTATGATGCAAAATCACAAAACCTAAAATTACGTAAAAGGGCTTCATTTACCTAATTGAGGTCAAACCTGGCCCAAACTATGTATTCGCGATTCGAACTTGACCCATTAGACTCAAATAAGACAAAAGAAATCTAATCCTAACTTAATCAACACTAAACATAATTATTTATATTAATATTACATTAATTAGTTACTAATTGTACTTGCTTAACCACTAAGAGGGTTACAGATTAAGTGTCACGCTAAGTTGTTTGCAATTGATGTTTTAATTACATTATACAAGATTGAGAATCAAAGACATATCATCGCTCGGGAGATAACCATGCTCCTGAGATGTAGGCAAGCATGCAACAGTAGAAAGAATCGACAGAGTGAGAGTGCATTGAATCAATTGTGAATTGACTAATCAACTTCGTACCATTGAAGATAAGCCATATCACTTATCATGTTAGGCTTGCCTTCAGACTCCATCAGAAATTTTGGTGGGCAGGGCAGTGTTCCATCGATGTAGCCCATAAGATTGTTGCTATTGAGAATATGTCCAAACTGTGTGAGCCAAAGAATCTACTTTGCTCGATCTAGTTTGATTTACACACGCTAGCAAATATTGGAAATGCTGGGTAGTGGTGATTGAGAGGAAGGTAACCATGACTTTACAAGGAAGCGTAAATGCTAGGATTGATCAAGAAGTCGTTAGACAAATAAATTTGACACATGAATGATTGCACTATTCTTAGATTGGTAAAACCTGTTTCATCTTCTCATTGCTGCATAGTTTTTATAATTGTTATGTCACTGTCTAGATCCTTATTTTGAGGATCAGTTACAAATGTATTTACATGTGGGAATCTAGGTTGTCCTGGTGGATAGGATAGCCACCCCCATAGCATAAAAGTGCCAAGATTGGAACAATGCAAGTCCTAGAGGGGGGGGGGGGGGGGGGGGGGGGGGGGTGTGGATTTGACTATTTAAAATTTCTTGCCAATTATTAGATCAATTTAGTCCAAAAGTCCCAAGCTTAAATAACACTTAATTAAACAAAGAGTATAACTTAATAAAACAAATTAATTAAGTGATCAAGTGATATGCTCAAGTTGTGAGTGCTAGCAATAAAGAGATTTTCCAATTTTAACAATTTGAACTAGCACTCGTGAGATGAATGACAAATAAGAAAATAACTATTCAAGCAATGAAATAAGAAAGCGTTCAGCACAATAAGATTTTTATAGTAGTTCAGTCCCAGACCTACATCTACTCTCAAGAGCAAACACTCTTGGTTCCATTAAAATAAGGTAACTACATAAGTACACCTCCTCCGATGATTCTTTGATAAGGTGGTTCGTTTTCCACAAACAATAATTTTTTTATAACGTGGTTTGTCTTCCACCAATAAAATCAGCGAATAGAATTTAAGATGAGCACCGAAACCAAAACAAGTTACCTTAGTCTTGATTGTTGCTCATGAAGCTTGAATTATGATCGCCATGCTTTTGTGAAGATCATCTCCCAAATGAGTGCAAAGCCAAGGGAAGAGGTTTTGGAATCTAGGGTAAGGTATGGATTTGCCTATGAATGGTTCAAGGTTACCCGAGATTGAATTTCCACTCAACACTCTACAATGAGCTAAGAAAGCTCTTTGATTGAACTATGGATGAGTATGAGTGTGTGGAACAGTGTGTTGGAGGCTTAAGAGAGAGTATAAGAAACTTAGATGATTTTCCAAGAAGTTATCGATCAAAATGGGAGCTTTATATTTATATATATATATATATATCCACCAGATAGATTTAAGGCAAGCCGTAAGCCTTGTATGACTAGCCGGACCTCCAACATTCAAGTTCGAATGGCTAGTTTGACTTCTAGACAAAACTATTGTTTTACGGCTAGCTTCTATGGCGAGCTGTAAATTCCACTTCTGGTTAGCCGTAAGCTAAACTATGGTAAGTTGTAACGCAATTTGAAAATTAAGCTTATTTATGGAAAAATAAGCCAGAGTCAACTGGGTAGCTCGAAAATCAAGCCAGACCAAAACACCAACCTTTGGAAAAGAAGCTGGAAACCTCCATGAAGCAATGGAATCAAGATATGAAAGCCCAAAAACTAATTTTTAAAACCAAATGATCTTCCTATAAAAACTTGGGACTCCTAAGGGCTTTCCTAACATATTCTAAGGGTTTATTACCTTTGGCACTCATTGAAGTTCTGCCATATGAAGCACTTTATGCCTTCCCAAGTCTTTGTTCTTCAATCTTTTAACTTGATCTTCCTTGAATTGTCTTGATGAAGAATCAACTTGGACTTATGAGGATTTTGACATGGAATTGACAATCTAATGATAGTGCAAATGTAACCATGGTACTAACATATTCTTGATGGTTGCGTTGTTATTTCCACTCCTAGTCACTGAGCCAATTCAGCAAAAAAATTTATTTACATTTGGTATAAATTACAAATTCATTACATTAAAATGATA
Organism: Sextonia rubra; assembly: GCA_037013555.1. Classification (NCBI taxonomy): domain Eukaryota; kingdom Viridiplantae; phylum Streptophyta; class Magnoliopsida; order Laurales; family Lauraceae; genus Sextonia; species Sextonia rubra. The sequence goes on from JASUAD010000012.1 coordinate 19,398,418, forward strand.
TGGCAAAATTCAAAAAATCAAAATTGTTCCTCGAATTGCTCTCATGCAGTAGTGTCTTCGTTAGTGTTAAAAGTCAAATTTCAAAAGGTTGAACTGCTCTTTCAATTCTCTCATGCAGTTATAGCATTGTTAATATGGGTTAGTTAAGTTTCAAGTGATTGAGCTCAAATTTGGATTGGAGTTAGTTTGAGAACGAGTCTTCAGGCAAAGCATGTGAGCCGGGGTAGGATTTTGTTGGTCAAATAAAGGGTTTTGAGTTTTGACTCTCTTTGATGCATTTACTGCCATGTTAAATTTAATGCAGGATCACCATTTGCAGATGATTTCCTGATAGAGTCTTTGGTGTGAACCCCAGTAAAATTAATGAGGTGGACTCGAGATAAAGGGTTGGGGATGGCATACGGCAGAATGCATGGGAAAAATGCACTAGTACAAGTCCCTAATTAAGGCAGCCACTAAGCTGGATTTTGCAGGTTCAATTCAAGCTATGCTACTACATTGGGGTCAATATAATTTTTTTAAAAAAATTAAGGCAGCCACTCTTATAACCAAAGGTAGGAAGAAATGAGGAAAATGGTTAAATATAGGGTCACAGCTCCTAGTTAGGCCCATTTGATCACCCACCCCCGGCCCCCTGCACCGAATCTCATCGAATCTCATGGGTTTACAATACTAATCCAAATGCATTGGATTATTGGACTGAATGAATTTTTTTAATATAAATCTACTGAATTTGTGGGCCATAGATCATGGGATTTGGATGATCTGATAGATCTGATATTTTAAAGAGAGGGAGCGCCCATCAAGAACTTTCCATTCCCCACTTTATCTCCTTGTGGGATCTGCAGCGAGGTGCTCATGGAGCACTCACCATCAAGGTGCAAAGGGAATAGGCACTATTATGACATCTGAATGTTGGCTTTTGTATGAAACTTTATTTGGGTCGATGCAGTTGATCCAATAGGACCCAAATTTAGAAGGGTTCAAAGATTTTACCCATCCCAAAGTTTTCAATTTGTACTTTGTCACGTGTGTCCTTAGTAATCCATTTTAATCTTATGACTTTGACCGATTCTATCAATGCAGGAAATTTATGTATTACCACGAGACATTTTTTTATGCTATGCGAGGAAGTCTTTATTATTATTACTATTTCTTGTAATAGAAAATAAAAGAGTAGAGGGAGAAAGAGAGAAAGCTCTTATTAAAGAGATGTGTGTGTATACATAATAGGGGGAGGAAGATCACTTTCTCCCCAAGCAACCTAATAGGGAAAGACTCTGACCCTAAGTAATCCCCTTATCTCATGTGGGTCCCAATGTGGGCATTTACCTATGATAATACATCTTATAACACTCCCCCTTGGATGACCACCATTCAATGACAATTGCCTCATTAAAACCTTGCAAGGAAAAACTTAGTGGGAGAAAAACCAAAGCAAACGAAAAAGAGTACAACATTCTGCAGGATCATTGACTTGGTGTTGGACGTGCATAATGCTGCCTCGTTAAAACCTTAACTAGAAAAGCCCAGTGGGATAAAACCTAGAAAAGGAAAAGGAGTACAGCGCACAGATGTCCTGGGTAGCATACTTTAGGATGCCTCCCCCTGATGACTACTCCCCCTAATGATAACAACCTTTCACATAGTTAGGCATGTTAGTCTCGTGTACAAGTTTCTAAAATACTGATTTTTGGCAAAACCTTCGTAAACTGATCAGTCAGGTTGTTGCTTGAATGAACTTGCTTGACTTCAATCTTGCTATTCTTCTAAAGCTCATGAGTGAAGAAGAACTTTGATGTAATGTGCTTCGTTTTGTCATCTTTAATGTATCATTCTTTAATCTATTGAATACATGCCCCATTGTCTTCGCAAATAATGCTCGGGGTTCCTGTACTAAGAGACAATTAACAAGAACTATATATATGTTGAGTTAAAAAATTTAGTCACACACATTCCCCATTGATTTCATAAAGGGCTAAAATCTCAGCATGGTTAGAATAAGTAACTACCAAAGTTTATTTAGTTAAATACCAAAAAAAAAAAATGATGGCATTGCCATTAAGAAACATACAACATGTCTATGATCGACCCTTATGAGGAACAGGGATATATCTTGAATCTGCATAACTTACAAAATTTGAATTCTTACAACCATAAGAATAAAATAGAAGCAAATATAGTAGGATTCATTTGACACCAATCCAGTATTTTGAGTTGGTGTGAAACTATATATAGCAACCATATTTACAAATAATAAAATATCCCTTTACAACTTCTCTCAATCTACAGGCTGAGACAAAATTCTCCTGTAAATAGTCAATAGTTTTCTTGAGTTCTTCTGGAGTCCCGATTAGATTTATGTCATCTACATAAACTTCTACTATTATAAATTCATTTAAGGATTTTATAAAGATACTCAAGCAAATGGGATTATTTTCATACCCTTCCTTAGATAAATATTCATTAAGACGATTATACCATATTCTTCTGGAATGCTTCAGGCCGTCCAATGAACGTCTTACTTATATCGAGTACGTACTCTCTAACTTTGCTTTAGACAAAGCAAATCCTTCTGGGATTTTCATATATATGTCTGTGTATGTTTTCAATCCCAAGTTTCTGCAGGAAACCTTGTATCATAAGTCTTGCCTTCTATCAAGTAATTTCATTCATTTTCCTTACAAATACCTATTTGTAAGCTGCAGGGTTAATATCTTTTGGGGTTTGTACTATAGGTTCAGATACACCATGTCTATTGAGATACTGTAATTCTTTAATGGCATCTCTCTATTTAGCCAATATGTTATTTGTCGATATTCATTTATAGAATGTGGTTCCGTATCCCAATCATCATTCTCATTTTCCCTTGATATTTGAGTAACTACCGCATATGCAAATATATCATCAATGATAATTTCATTTCTATCCCATCTCTCTCTTGAATAATTATAAAGTATAGAGATCTCTTCATTTATTGGGTACCCATTGCCTCTTCAGGGGTTTCTAGAGTCTCTTCCGAGAAATTAATTTCTTTAGGAATTTTTAGAGAAGGTGGATTTTTCATAACCTCTTCAGGAGTATACCTCTTTTGGAGTATGATTGGGATATGATTGCTCATTTCTCCTCCTCTTGAGAGCTGAGTCCTTGAAACCTATAAATCTACCATGCTTCTGGTGTGTACAGATTCATTTGCTGCTATATTTGGACTTTGTATTCTACAGGGACACTAATTCGTGCTTGTCCTACAAGGACATTAATTCGTGCTTGTGTGTTCATAGCCGGTACATGTGACTTAGTCACTTTTGCTACATCATTAAAAGCATCAGGGAATTCATTTGTAATTAAGTGCACAATTCTCCGTACTTCATTCTTACATTGTGAAGTACATAGATTTAAATGAGACAGAGTGGCAATATTCCATGTTAATTCTTGTCGTTCTTCATGAGTGGGTTGTTCTAAGGAACAAGGTGTTCTTTAGGAACTCTCTTCTCTCCCCCTAACAACGAGAAGACTGTCTCATCAAGATAACAATCAGCATATGCCACATTAATCGAATGTGATTCGATATTGAAGATTGTCTCGTAATATAGCCGTGAGATCTAAGGAGAATGCACTTAGCTTTTCTAAGATCAACTTATGGCTGTCAATACTAATAACAATGTACAAATATTTTGTGTTACCTTCATTTATAATGTCTATATGGACATCATGTGGATCCCAATGTAGCATCCACCTATGATAATACATCTTATAACATTATCATTATTATTATTATTATTATTATTATTATTATTATTATTATTATTATTATTATTATTTGGCGCCTTACTCAAGGGGCTAGGAGCTTAGGACCAAGCCCTAGTCATATGGATGAAAGACAGGGCTGGGTGCCTTACTTAACACAACCTAGGGTGAATGCACTTGCACAAGTGAAGAGAAGACACCTTCCCAATAGGAAGGGAAGACTCACACTTGTAAGGAGAGAAGATTAGCACATGTGATAAAGGAGAAACTTGGGGATCAACCCATAGTCATCTGGATAAAAGGCAAAGCTCCCAACCAATTGGCATCCTGATATGCTAGAAGTTTTTTTTTTTTTTTTTTTTTTTTTGTCGTACAAACACAAACATAAACTCATACATATGGGAAAGGAAGCTTGCACACATGTGAACATATGCCTACACACGTGGGAAATGTGGCATATCCAGGGTTCGAATACTGGACACCCAAGTATAAACGGCCGCTCTTTTATCTTGATGACTAGGGATCAATCTCTGGTTTCTCCCTCATCACATGTGCTAATCTCCTCTTCTCACACGTATGTTTCTTATCTCCCCAGGCTGGGTGTGCAGGTGCTCTCATTAGCCCAAAGATCCCAGCCCCTTAGTCATCTGGATGAAAGGCAAGGCTCCCAACTAACTGGCACCATAATATATACGAGGAGTTGAACTCATATAGAGTCATCCAGGTTCCTTATGAGTTAATCTACAGTTGGGGTCATAGCCACCACCCATTGTTCCTATTTACTAACAATCACCTTTTTATCTTTTTTCTATTTTTATTTATTTTTTCTTTTCTTTTTTACTGGAGGAGACTCAACTCACACAATCATTGGCGCTACATCACATCACTAACTAGTAGAGCAACAACTTTTGGGGGTGGGGGTGTAGGGGTGTGGGGCAAATAAATTTTTACAGAAATATTAATCTTAAACACCGATTAGACGAATTAATTATGAAAAACAATGAATTGACGGATTATGGTGAAATATATTATTTTGGACATAATTACCCGTACGACAATATCGTTACCTTTGCAACCATATTGTTATCCACCATGGTACCCATATTGGGTATATTTCATATTTCACCCACCAGAAATGATATTTTAGTTTCTCCATCTAAGGTTTCAATGAAGTTACCCCAAATATTGAAGAATAAGAGAACAAATATATGATTTAAAGGGATGAATGCACGAAATCTGTCAAGATAATACACATTTAATAGATTTTTTCTCTTCTCCTCTTGTGTTGTCTGAATATTCCAATGTTGAAATGTTATTATATACTAACTTCCTTCTTACAATGAAATGAAAGACTTATATTCCCAGGTTCCTTGAAACCTTTAGTATGGTGATTATCATTTATCTTCCCCTTGAATATCTTAAAATCCCTTTTTTGTCTCCAATAACTCTAACTTTTTTTTGAAAAAATTACTCGATTAATGGTTTTACTTGTGAGATTAATTAATCCAATATGAGTTTTAAGAAAATCTTTAAAACAAACTTACATTTTTATTTGATATTATAAATCTAGTTTTTAATGCTTCCTGGAGAGATTTACTAGCTTAGATTTGGACCTTATATTTAGTATATATGAAAATTTTTAAGTGGGCTCCACAAAATCTGATACTTCTCATTTTAGCTTCCAATGTTTTTAATGGTGGTGAGATTTTCTAACTAAGCTTTGGATCTTATATTAGAATATTGGAGAAAATGGAAACGTTCCTTAACATAACATTTTTATAATAGAGATTTTTGCATATACGCCCTAAGGTTTTTAATATTTGCAAATAGGTCCCTTTGATTTCAATATTTGTAAATAGGCTCCTACTTTGACATTTTAATACCTCTCATATCCCAAAACATGTGGATTTGATGTAATGAGCAACCATCATGAAGATTTTGCTTAACTTTTACAAAAAAAATGCCACTTTTGCCCTTCAATAATTTTTGTATATACCCTTCCTATGGTTTCTAATATTTATTAATAGGCCCCAAATGTGGGTTGAATAATAGATCCACTAAATTGACTCAATCTTATAAATGTGTCACCTAATTCTCTCTTGATTTTTTGCAATTTTGATAGATATTTTTAAGCTATCCCTATCATCAGTACGAGCGTAAAGCATGTTTTGAAATAATTATATTTATGACCATTTTAGCAGCGCAAATGATTAAGTAAGGTATCATTTAATCTAATATGTCCACTAAAAATCATATATTCATCTAATTGGGTGTCTCAAGTAGTGCCACTTAAAACAAATCTTTTTTCAAATCATGGTCTCCCCTATTAATACATTTTTTTTTTCTTTTAGAAGTAAAGGCTTTGTAAAACACCTTTTCAAATGTTTGAAATTAGAGATAATCAATACAAGAATGCGCTGTAAAGATAAGAATTTTTGAGTAATCATTATGCAGAGAGATAGCCAACATAAATTTCTAAAACCCATGGGGTGCATCTTCCCAACCTTTATTGACAAAACCTAGAGGTCTATTGACAAAACCTAGAAACATTCTAGGGATATATAAAAAAAAACTCTCTTTTTAATATTTTAACCGTACAAAATAAATGTCCACATCTTGCATGACCTCTAATTTTTTATTTTTTTAATGGGAGTTGAGATGAACAACTGATTCATCATATATAAAATACATAAATTTTTATAATATTTTATTCACGTATTGTATACATGACCAATACAATGGAACTGGGCCCTATTTTTATTGGAGTAAAATGTATTTAGAACGCATACAAAGAAGCAAGAATTCTACATGGTTTAGGTTTTCCTAAGTGGCCCCAATAAGTAACCTCCAGATGGTATGAAACTCATTAAGAAGATTTGCAAATCTCCATTTTGAACTTCTCTCTCTTTGGTATTAAAACTTCTGTTCTTGTATACCTGCCAAACGATTTAAATCTTATGTTTTTTTATCTAATTCCAGAACCTGTTTTCTATTAATACTGGTGCTGATATTGGTGCCCCTTAAACTAGTCAATAGATTTGGTTCCTTCCATTTACGACTAGCCTCACTTGGAAAGTCAGACACAAGCTTGACCAAGTGTTAACACAGCTTTATTACCCCATCGAACGTGCGTGCAGGTCACCACTTTTACTGTACGATGGTCGACATCAGATTTCTTATATGGGAACCGTCAAATTGCATCAAACTGGTTCCTACATTTTGTTTGGTTAAATTGAAACTGATTATGCATTTCTCACATGATGTATCTAACGGTAAATGTCACTTCATGCACCTAGAAAATTGATTTCATGGGTAATTAGATTTTCCCATGGTGAGGTCCACCATCATTATGTGTCCACCAGACTTTCTGGTGGACCCTTGTTTCAAGGGATTCAGGGTAGGTTCCACCAATATGCCACATTTCATCTAGTAAAAAAAAATGTTAGACCCGACACGTGCCATTAAGTCAGGAAAGTGCTTTTGAGTATAAATAACCCTTCCCTTAATGCTGATTAAGAGCAGTGAGGTAGAAGAAGAAAGTAACATGGTTTTCTATGAGTATGCGCTTGTGGTCGTGGTCATGGCCATGGTGGTGGCTTTGGCTCCTTGGTGGGCAGTTGCAGGTGCGAATATCAATGATGGGTGGGAGGACGCACACGGCGCCACATTTTATGGTGACATGAGTGGCAGTGAAACTATGCGTGAGTTCAATACTTCATGATCTTCTTTTTAAGAGTCATAGCGTGGTTTTATGATACCAACTCCTAAAATCCTGACTTTGCTTTTGGAAAGAACATAGTTCGTGAGGCTCATATATGGTCATTCTAAGCTCTCTCACTTCTACCCAAAAAAAAAAAAGTCCTTTTACGTACGCCCATTGATATCAATCTGATTATTTTCCCAACAACTTTTCTTTTTTCGAATGATTCAGATCTATTCTCATGATATTCTCCCCATTTTCCTAAGTATTGGCACCCACGCCACGTGAGTTAAGACGTGCTCTGAAATTTAGAATTTGCTTGCCGAAAAGCAGAATCCATGAGTAAGTATCAAGAGAGGGATCGCCTGTGGTCATTACAAACTCTCACCCAGATACCTAGATTAATAAATTGGCACTTTTAATTTTTGGCAAGAATGAGGATAAGTTGGCACTTCTAACTTTGATTTTACTATTTTTCAGAGTTGAATTTTTTTGGATACCCCACCCAACAATGTGCGTTGGGATCCGAGGTCGCACAAATATGTGGAAAAAATAGCCCACATAAGTTAAAGACTACACGTACGTGTGTGGGGAAGAAGAGCCGTTCTCATCGTTTTATAAAGACTTTAAGGGACACTTTCCCCCTAAAATCCTTAAAAGCTTTTCTATACTGCAACTCAAGCCTTGTGTCATTTACAAAACACACGAGCCATGTGTCATTGGCCACCTTGAGTTGCAAATGGGCAGGGTCGGGTTGGTTCACATTCTGTCCAACTTTATTTTTCTGCCAAATAACAGATGGTGCGGTCCAAGTTCGTATAGAAAGATAAAAGAGTGCTTTGAATGCTAGCTATTCTCTCCAAGGATGTGTACTAATTCAGTTTTAACGTTGTAGAAAGCGGGTAAATGATTTGTAAGTGTGACATAGGGGTATCAATTAAATCTGTGTCTTATCATTCCTTTGGTTTATATTACTGAGTTAAGGACAGAAATGAGCAGGTAAACCCATTTACTGGATAATCTAGATCATCTAGTTACAATCAAATGGACAGCTAGTAGACGAAACACTGAAAACAGCCAAGATTGTCCAAGTAGTTCACGTTTTTGGGCCAAGAGCGACCAACAGTTGGACCCAAGTTTTTAGTTATATAAATTGGTTTGTACAAAAGGTTTCCTAGCAGGTATTAGGATTGAGTAATTGTGTTTTATTGTTAGTAAAAATATGATTTGCTCTATATATATAATATTTGGGTTATGTACTATGGGCTTTGCTCTTAGGAGCAATAAATTTGATCTCCACACTCAACCTTAAATTTTCTAGTGGATCTAGATGTAGAGGCCCTGATCTATAGCCAGAGATCTATGTGTGTTTCGGTGATTGAAAAGCTCCATGAATATCTTCACCTTTTATATTCTCATGGGAATGAGGAATATTTAATCTTAGGACTCCCTTATCCTTATATAGATAAATTCTAAAAAATTACACTTATTGTAAACTTCTTCACTAGAAATCCACGTCCATTAATCTTATTAGGAGTCTTACGGTGGAGCCAAATCAAGTTTTACAATTAAGTAGGATCGTAATTTTTGCTGGCATCTGCCCTGCTTGATATGTCGTGGGACCCATAACAGATGAGCCACACAATTTCTTACCCTTTCCCCTTGTAAATTATACACATAATTGATCTATGTCCAAGATAAACCCATCCAGCGGCCTCGCATGGCTAAACCATGTGCGGATTGATCTCTAATATGAAACTACATCTCGTGTGCCTGTAGAGGGAGCGTGTGGCTATGGCGATCTGTTCAAGCAAGGATACGGGCTAGAGACAACGGCCTTAAGCATGGCCCTTTTCAACAACGGTTGGACCTGTGGTGCGTGCTATGAGATCATGTGTGTGAACGACCCAAAATGGTGCCTGCCCGGCACAATTCGAGTGACCGCAACCAACCTCTGCCCTCCTAACTACACCCAGGCTGATGATCATTGGTGCAACCCCCCTCTCAAGCATTTTGACCTGTCCCAACCCATGTTCAGGAAGATTGCCATATATGAGGCTGGCATTGTTCCGGTCAAATACCGGCGGGTCCCATGTCACAAGAAGGGCAGCATGAAGTTCGAGATTAAAGGCAACTATTATTGGATTCTTGTGCTCGTGTACAGTGTCGCTGGCGCAGGGGACGTTGTCGACATGAAGGTGAAAGGGTCAAGTACAGGGTGGATCCAGATGACAAAGAACTGGGGCCAAAATTGGGAGTTATCTACAACATTAAAAGGACAGAGCTTGTCATTTCAGGTGACTACAAGTGATGGTAGAATGGTGCAGTCTGATAATGTTGCACCTGCTAACTGGCAGGTTGGACAGACCTTTGAGGGCAAGCAGTTTTAGGGTTACAACGTGCATGAACTTGCATGGGTTTTTGTCTCCTGAAATAAACGATAAATAGATTATGTTTTTTCTTCTTTAGTGAACATTATAAATAATTTGGTTTGGGTTCTTTCTCCTCCAGGGTTCACCGTATGGATGTATGCAGACCATATTGATTTAGATAGCTTTTCTTTTGGTGTGGGCCAGGAATTTTTTTTTCTGCAAAAGAAGAAAAGGTCCAGAAATTTGGTTTTCAGCATGTATACAAAATTGCCCTAAAATAGATTAAAGAGTCCAGAAGTTTCTACATTAAGATATTAAATTAAAAAAGATTGAGTGATTGAGACTTGAATAATTTAATAACTAAAAGGAGACGGCAACAAGCATACACCAGAACATTTTCAACATTAAAAATTTTCAACACCAAAAGGCCCGACTCAGTAGATGGTACATTATCATGTATGTAAGAAAAAAATCAATAAAAACGACTGTAAAACGAAATTAGTGGAGACAATCTAATTAAAATTAGAAAACTCCAGGATTTGAAATTTAGATCGAAAAATTAGAACACAATACGACTGAAATCTTTGAGAAAGATGACATATGTGAGGTTGATAGGTTAGGATATTTGATTCTGACTCGAATTCAGATTCGCAACGTTCATATCAAATGTCGCACAGCAGGTCCCCATGTATGTTGTTTTGAACTACATGGGATAGACTTAGTTTTCAGAAAAATAATTGCATGCAAGGCCAGAACCCATCAATACCTGCAGGATCTTCTCTCCTCCCTATTAAAACTCCACAAGAAATACGTCAGTCTCATCATTCTCTTGTTCTTCTATTTTCTGGAAGTTGCAAGTCTTCCAACTTGTAACTGAGTTTTTTAATTTTCTTTATTTTTATCATAGTTTTCTTTTTTTTTTTATTCACCTTTCTTGAGGCGTTCTTTATCTCTTTTGATGCACTTCTTCTTTGTGACATCTAGTTGTATACGGGTTCATGAGCATATTTTTGTTGCCAAATATGCATGCCAATCGAAGGATGAGTATTTAGAAATGTTTCCATTGCTTTTACTAATGCCTTCCCGTAGATCAAACGAGATTTTAGGGAGATATTAAGGTCTTTTGCATTGAGAATGACAGGATGAAAATGGAAAATCATGTGTAAGAGATTAGAAGACACCGACTTATCAACATCATCATTTCAGTAAAGCCTCATCCCAACCATGTTGGGGTCGACTACATAAATTCTGTTTTTCCGTTCCATTCTATTTTGAATCAAAACCTTAGATAAGTTATATAGATAAGCAAGTGATTGAGAATCTCTTTTAAATTGAAATTGAGATTTAGATGAATCAATCAATTACAAAATAATTGCAAAATTGAAATCGGTTTTTAAAATCAATTACAAAATTGCGACTCAATTTCACAATCTAAATGAAACTTTAATATTTAATATATATATATAACCGTGTGGCCCCATTATCTTTCTCCCCAATTTTTCTTCATATAAATATAAAATTGGGCCCCATCTCTCTAATGCTTACATAAGCATGCCTTGAGTTTCTTGTCTCCCTAATAACAACAACTTTCCTTGTGAAACTTAGCACCCTGAACTAAAGTGGGACGCACATTCAAATTGGTCATTTACAAATTTAATTGAACTAATAATTAAAAGAATGAACAAGAAATTGAATCTCATAAAATGATATAGCTCTTATAGTTATAAACCTCTTTATTTGAAGTAGGATTTGACAAACCCCCAAATACACATCTAGACTAGAGTAGCGCACCGACATTGAGAAGTAATGACATTTAGGATGCATGTTACAACCTTGGGTAAAATTGATTAAGAATGTATATAAGTACTCTCTAAAGAAAAAGAAATCCTAAATCCACATAATGCCATTTTCATAAAGTTGATCCTCTAAAGCTCAAAATCATAAAAATTATTAGTTCTATAACAAGGCACAAGGCTAGCCCAATAAAGTCCACCCCCACAACAACAACAACAAAACACTACGAAACATCCTTAAACTTTGCTCAAGTTTTGCTTTAAAAGGATAAGATTTACTGTCAAATTGGTCATAATTTATTTTATTATTCAAACATGGGTCAAAATTTAGCACAAAAGATTTTATGGAATTTTATTCATGTTTTTTATGTCACCAATGTTATGGTGGGACCAGTTCCTATTATGGTGATTATTGGCCCATTAAAAAATAACCATTTTATTCATGCTTGGCATTATTCCAAGAGACTGCTAGAGAATGCAAAATAACAATTATTTGTTGCTAGGTGATTCCTGATCAACACCCCATGTGGCATACTAAGAGATTTAAACCCTAATGTGGGTTAAGGTCCAAAACCAGATTTCTATATGCAATTCAATTATTAAGAAATTAAAATAAATTTAAAAAAAAACAATCACAAGAGAGACACGTTCTTTCCATAGAATTATACTTACGTCCAAAGAAAACCAAACACTAAAAAATCAAAGGTTACAATATATATTTACTACCCTTGCCCAGTTGAACACAACCTAAGGAATATTTACAGCTTATCTTGTCGATGCACACACCATTCACTATCTCTCGTATTTAAATCCACATATATGTCTAGACACCACTCAAGACAAATCTACTGCGAGACTAGAAGACAAACTTTAGAACTCAAAGCTTCAATACAACAACAAGAGATGTACTCTAAAGAAGAGCAGTGTTGAACCATAAAAAATCACAAATATTATAAGTGTTGCAGTGAAGACATCACATACAAATTCTAAGCTCTAAAGCATATAAACCCTAGAATTATGGAGTGACCAGTCAAGTACTACAGCCAGGTATTTAAAGTTGATGCAACTCACTTATAAGACTTCAGATGAGCTCTAAGTAAAGCAATTCAAATTTCATAGTTAACGGACTTTATTTGGTGACTCAAGTCACCAACCACTAAATTCAAATTTCATTGACTCTAAAACCTTGGGGTCACTAAACAAGCTCAAGCTTCGGGATTGCTAAAGTAGCCAGAAATCACATGGCAACTCCAAAGACATACTTAGGAATAATGTTTCAAAGTTTCAAAACATTTAGACTTCATTTCAGCTCAAATTCAAGTTTTAATGCCTGTCTACTAGCTCCTTGAAGTCAATGTGCAAAGTGACACCTCATGAAGACCAAATCAGCTAAAACTCCTAAAGAAAGCTCAAATTATATTTAGGAGTGGTGCTGTAAAATTTTAAGTCAAATGAATATCGTTTGACCCAAGTTCATCAAATATGTCAACTTTGGGTTAGTGACCCCCAAACCTCAGGGTCACTGACCAAAGTCCTACTACTGGGTGATCAATGTTAATCAAACTTGGATGCAAAGCTCAAGTCATGTTCAGAAATGACTCTGTAAATTTTTCAACCAAAGGGACTTCGTTTGACTCTACTTCAGCTACATATAAGCTCTTTGGTTAGTGAGCCCCCCAACCTTTGGGTCATTGACCAAAGTTCTACTTCCAAAACGCCAAAGCCGATGAAAATTGGATAGGAAACTCAAAATGCACTCAAAGTCAACTTCTCAAAGTTTCAAATCAATTGAACTTCATTTGGGTATAAAACAAGCTAACTGCCTACAAAGCAAAGGGACATTAACTCACAATATGCAACAAATGAACCACTGGTCAAGATTTTACTTCCACAAATTCAAATAATATGAAATTTGGATGGATATTTCAAGATGCTCCTAACATCAATCTCTCCAAATTTCAAGTCAATCTGAAGTAATTTGGGCCTCAAATAGCTGAAATATGGGCCCATTTTCATAAAAAGTCAAAGAAAGCGTTGACCAACTTCAAAAGGTCAAAACATGTTGAAATGTATATGAAACACTCAAAATGGTGTTAGAAAACATTCTTTGAAGTTTCGTGAAGATCGGACATTACTCGACCTCTAAATGAAAATGGGTTACATAGGTAAGAAAGTCATAAATGAGCTTATCCGTGACCGTGGCCACGATCACGAGCACCTATAAAGAAGTTACGGTTGGCTTTTGAAAGTTATTTTGCTTAATTTCAAAGCATAATTTCCCTACAACTGCTGGAAAACATTACAAGTCTCTCTAATGCCTTTAAGGCACACTTAGGCTTTAAAGAAAGGATTCGAAGGAAGGTTCAAAGATTACAAGTAAGACCACAAAGCTCCCTAACATCCTGAACAAACATCAAGCTTCAAGCTCCCTCTGTTCTTATTCTTCTCACTAACTTAAGGTGAGAGAAGATTCAGGGAAAAAGATATGCATGTCTGTTACTTAGAGAAGATGAGTTCAAAGCCATCAAGTGTAAGGAAACTCTAATAAATGAATTTACGTTTTCTTTTGTTCTCTCACTTAAAGAGGCTTTAGGCCATCTCTAAGGTTATGAATAAACCTTTTTAAGTTTCATTTTACTCTTTGAAAATTATAGGATCAAAATAACACAACTTTGGCCTCAGTTGCTTATATAGAAGCACCTTTTCTAGATTTGCACAAAAGCGATCCGTAATAACGAAGTGGTGACTACCAAAGATTGTAGATGATTCTATGGTTGAATTCAACACTCTTGGAGATTATCCCATGCTCTTAAAGTTAGAAAACACAAGTTTCAGCACTCAAAAGGCACTACAAAGGCAAACATAAATGAAATAATGGCCAAAACAACCACTGTCTATCATAGTCACTGACTCCCTGTTCCCATTTTTTCAGCATTTTTTTTCTTTTTCATGTAATTTTCTTAATTTTCCTAATTTGGAACACATTTGAGACTAATGGGAGGGGTTGTAATTTTCTAAAACTTGTAAACAACCTCCATCCCTGAGGTTAGAGCATTGAATCCATGTAATTAAAATGAATTTAATGATAATACGTAGTTATTTTCTCATTCTTCTACGTTCTTGAATGTGCGGATGTTGGTCTTGATTCCGTTACATTCATCATTATTCTCGAGTGCTTTCAAAAGATAGGCGCTGTCTATGGGAAATTAATTTGCTCTAATTTGTGATCATACTTGGCCAAAAGACATGAAAAGTTACCAAAATACATGAGAAAGTGCTGTAGAGTGTTGCCATTGGCCACTGATAGTAAGATGCTGTGTAAAATGTCTGTGATCATAAGATGCTTTGTAAAATGATCTATGACCATACAGGGTTGTGTAAAAAGTTCTGTGATTGCAGGATGTTGTGCAAAATGGGCAGTGATGTGGGTCCACGGTCACTAACCTGTTTTGACCCTAGCTGAGCATGTTTGACACTGAAGACACCCTATTTAAGACCTTTGATGTCTATGATGGGTTTAAGAGCATTTATGGATGAATTTTGCACCTTGAATTGCATCAATTTGTCACCTTAAATGAAGAAACCTTGCACCTTGAAGTGCATGGACCAAATCAACAACCTTGTATGAAATGAAACAGTATTGATTCAATCCCAAAGGCTTTACATTACTGGCTATAGGATCACCAATTCGTTTATAAGACCGAACAAATGTTTATATCAAATCAGTTATAAGAACAACATTTGCAGTCATGTATTGTCCAAAGCCTTGCACTAATGAATCCTGTGAGATCATTATGGTAGTGGTGCAAGTTTGATCCTGTGGGCCATATTCCTTTGGTTAGATCCAACTCTCTCTTGCTTATAAGTTTGACTATGTAATCCTACAATGCTGTCGAAATTCTGGCACCTAGGACTAATCAGCATAGCATGCTTCCAAGTCTAACTACATTGTTTAAAAATGCTGTCGAAATTCCAGTAACCAGGACTGGTCAATATAGCACAATGAGATTGAGTTCGTATATGTTTTTGACCATTTCAGTTCATCCAATAAGGAGATCATGTTGGTTCAAATGGCATTCATAAACCATTTTGGCTAGCCCGAGAGGCAGCCATATTGATTATAAGACTGATATAGTCCTTTGGGCTTAATTTTTGTAGAAAATACTGATGGGCTCCCTAATCATTACCTTCGATGAAGCTAAGGAGAGGTTATTCAAAATCTCCATGACCCAAAACAGTCAATCTGCAAGAACACCTAAGCAGGCCCGAACTGACACTGTTATGCTAGCATCAAAACTCGTAGTCTTTGAAAGGCTTTCTACTCCTGAAAGCTCAGCTACTTCTTCTGAGACTCCGAAGCGTACCAAGAAGACTGAAGTTCTCAAACGTTGGGTTTCCAAATACGCCCAAAATCCATTTGGAACTTCTGTCAGGGTTCAGGAGGAACCTAAACTCGAGATGTAGTCACAAAGCAGTAGCATTCACATCATCAAGCCTCATTCGGGGCAAGACAAGTCCGATTCACTGATCACAAGCCAATGGTTCCTGGCAAGCTGCGTACGATGGTTGCCCAGGACCCAAAGTCATCATCAACTCGACACAAGCAGCAAGTTATTAACAAATAAATACTTCAAGCATGGAAGGACCTTTGGCAGTTCCATTCTCATAAGAAGGCCCAGAAAGGTGCGTCCATTCCTGGATGCAACACGTGGTCACCACAACTATGTACTTCAAAACCCAACAAGGCTAAGAACAAACCTTTGACCTCACTTAAAGAGAACACCTTCTACCCTCTAACTCAGAAGGAGGGATGAAGGTTCGGCAAAAGGCGTCTACCTTCGATCATTGTAGCACTTACCTCACCATCTTCACCTCAATGTCCATTTTACGCCGCTGAGCATCAAAAGAAAACTAAACGATTAGTCATTAACAATGCGATCGATCTGGCTCACTACAAAGACTCGCTCCATCAAGAAAAGAAGCAAATGAAAAACAATAAAAGAGTTGTCGTTGACATCCTTTCATTCCCTACTTCCAATCCAATGGATTGGAAGCAAGTTGCTGGTACTTCAAGGCTGTTGGTGGCCAAGTTCAAAGATTAAACGCTGGTAACCAGGCCAACCAACCAAATCAAAAGGAAAGCCTTGGCATGCCACAGAGAGTGGACTCAGAAGCTGTCACCGTGCAAGATCACTCAAAAATGGTGGTCAAAGAAGATGACCCTGACTTGACCTTGTCTTACATAGTCGGGCCAGGTTCTACTCGAAGAGTTACATGGAGTATTGCTCAAACTCAATCACGAGGGTCTAATTCAAACTCTTATTCCAGCCGAACTTTTGAAGGTCATGTCTAGATTGACTCCGAAGATGATCCCATCACAAACCTGGATACAGAAGACAATTTGACTACTCCTCAAGCATTGACATCGTCCTACCCCCGTCAATACACTATGTTCATGGTTGAGGGGGTGGAACTAGTAAAGATAGAAATGATGATGCTACTAGGAACAAAGATGCTAATGAAGAAGATGTCGATGAAAATGAAGATGATGATGTCAATGATGTTGTCAAACAACGAGCTAAAATAGTGACATCGAGCTGCTCAAGATCTAAATCCAATAAAGTAACCATAGCCAGTAGCACCCAAATGGAATTATGTTTCACCACGGGAGAGACCACTTCATTGAAGTCAATGCCCTCCTTCTAAATATAGCCTTTTGCAGCTAGTTGTATTTTGAACTTAGCATCTTCCACCCCTGGAGTTCCTTCCTTCTTCTTTAAAACTCATTTGCAACCAACAATCTTCTGGTCCTTCGGCGGTTTCACCAGCTCCCAAGTATGATTCTTGTAAAGGAGTTCGATCTCTTTACTCATGGCAATAGTCCATTTTGCTGATTCCATACTAGTGATAGCACCATAATACGTAACCGGCTCATTTGGGCCCCAGAAGAATTACAGAAAATCAAGAAACTGAGATTAAAAATTTTCTACTTTTTTTCCCCTGATTACTTTCAATCCACAAGGATTTAATCGCTAATATTTTAGTTCTGATTTAAGCCCTTTGCTCCAAATAAGATTAACGGTTCGAATTAGGCCTTTGATGAGATATTAGATGATATCCAATTGGAAAAATCTCTATCGTTACAAAAGAAAATGCAGGAATACCTCAAATGCCAATATTTTGTGATGGTATTCTTACGTGAGCAAACTAGATTCAAGCTTTGATACCCCTGTAAGTCAGAGATTGCTACGAAAGCAATCAATTGAGTGCCATGAGTTTTCTATAATGCAAGGGACCGATCCACGTGGAGGATGAGGTCGCATATTCAAGAAAAGGTCAGAGGAGATCTGTTAGAAATCTCTCCCGCTCAAATCAATCCCGATTGTCCACAAGCTTAGAGATAGGTACCTAATGAATGAGCTAATGAGTGGAGGAGTTGAATCACAAGAATCTATATAATGAAGAAGATAGGGATTCTAAATCTGTATTTCTCATTCCCCCAACATATCCTCTTATATAACCCTCCTCGAAGAGCTATTGAAGAGAGACATAAAAGGGTTCAAATGCCCTTTTCTGTTTCCTCATTAAAGAAGAAAAACTAGAAGACAGTTTAGAAGGAGGAGCGTTATGTCCATTAGTGGTGGACCAATATCATGGCAGTGCGCCAAACCCACTAAGCCAAACACTTTGTTATTAATCAGCCTCACATGCATGCATGAAATTTCACTATCGGCTTGTCCCAAAAACTTATACGGTATTAATATCGGTCGCGGTTCGTGGTCCGTTGTAGGCATCGTAGTGTAAATTTTTTTAATAAAAAAATTTATAAAAATATCCCAAAAAATTCATTATATTAAAAAAGGCTAGAAAACAATATTTTTTTCATTAGTAATAAGTATAAATCAAATTATCGGTTCCCCTAAGTTATGACATCGTGTATCATTGTCATGTCTGAAATTATAAACTTTTTTATAAGAACCATAATTATGACTTATGAACTATTAATCAATGTGAAATTTTTGAACATACAACATATTTGTAATTTATTTATAGTGTTAGTATCTTGTACAGTATAAACTCCTATCATGATTTATCAATCATCATTCATCATTCATCAATCATCACTCAATGATCAAGCAAGTTGTAAAATTTAAGAACAAGAACATCAACATAGCATATTACATAATAACAATACTTTAAATCATAAAGCAATTAGAGAAACTGAATGCACACCTTCATTCTAAGTGGAGTGTCGCCCAGGCTTGATATCATTATCATTATCATTTTTTCTTCCTCTATATGGGTTATAATAATATGATCAAAACTCTTGCGCTGCACTCCAATACCCTTGGCCATATTAATATTGTTGCTGAAGACCGGAAATCCCTTCATAGTACGATGAGCTATTCTTAGTGGATTAAGATGACTAGAGGCCCAAATTTAATTCAAAATTATGATAAGGAATAAAAATAGCTTGTAGAGGGCCACGTTGGATTATCCCTTGCTCATATGATGGTTGTGACAATGGAACTAGAGGCAACTGAGATTACCAATTAAAGTTGTATCTATACATAGCATATTGTTGGCCAACATTACCCACAAAAGTACCTTTCCCTCTCCTTGACTAATGCTTCTACCAATCCATATCTCCATTTATGGGACCTATCCTACATAACCACAATGAAGATCTAAGTTTGTAGCATTAAGAAAATGCTCTACTGTCTCATATATTAGTGGCTCATCATTTCCATAGTGCTCACCATCCCCAAGTGAGTCAAGAGACATTCCTGCTGATGATAAAGATGTAGAGATACTCTTCTCACCCACCTCCTTTCCTCTTGCCTTTGTAGGATCAATCGTAGTACCCCTCTATTGCTATGTCAAATTAATCTCTCTTAATATGTAGAAGGCTTTCATTGGCTTAAACATTTTTCCAGTTAAATCTCCAACCATCTCCGTTAGCTCTAGATCTTAATCTAATGGTAAAGGATGTATGCACATGAATATCTCCATATATATATTTATATATTGACATGGTAGCATGGTGCAATTGGCATGGTGTGAAATCATATTGACATAAAAGAGCATTGAAAATTTACCATACGTGTGAGGTATACAATAATTATGCAAACTAACAAAAATCATATTTATGGTGAAATCATCAAACACATCATGTTTTAATATTAAATCATTAAAAATCCGAAAATAAATAAACTTTTAAGAAGTTTAACTCTTCTAGATCTACTAAAACGCTTCCTAAACTCATGTAATTACAAAGCAAATTACCAATTAACTAAAAATACTCTTAGTCTTAAGTTAAACATTTCAAAAAACCTAACTTCAAAAGATCCTTTGCGCGAACTTAGAAATTCATATTTATGGAGAAATCAACACATCATATTTTAATATTAAATCATTATAAATTCAAAAATATAAAGTAGTGACATAAAAGAACAATGAAAAATTGTCATACTTGAAATATACAATGATTTTGAAAACTTAAAATACCAAAATAATGGTGAAATCCCAAAGATATTATATTTTAATATTAAATTATAAATATATTCAAAAATAAATAAACTTTAAAAAAATCTAAATCTTGCGGATTTATATATTCTACTCTTAGATCTACCAAAATGGTTTTAAAAACTCATGTATTTGCAATCTAATTTAAAAAATATATATATTTTACTTTTCATTAAAAAAAAACCTTAAGCTTCATCAAAATCCCCAATTTTTAAAACACCAAATCATAAATCAACCTCAAAATGTACAAATCCAAGTAAATGCATGTAAATGAGAAATATCATTTTTAAATTTTATCATCTTAGTCTCTTACTAAAGAAATCCTTAGGAAAAAAAAAAGAGAGAAAGGATGCACCTTAGAAGAGGTGGTAAGTGATTACCAAACCAAATCCAAGAAATGTGTCTTTTTTATGACCTTAGAAGTGAAATCCAAGGTGTGCAACAGCTAGGTCGTGAATGGGAGAAGAGGAGCAATTTTTTCCTAGCAAAGAACATGAAAAGTGAAAACCATTAAACCACAGTCGATATTTTGAAATTATTATCATCGACGACTTGCAATATTTTGCTGGATTGATACCAAGACCAAGTCACAGCAAAAAATCGTATTGGTACCGACTAACAGTACTAGGAATTTCATCTATACTCACATGTACGGAGAGAGGGAGAGGGAGAGGAAGAGATGATCATGATGACAAAGGGAAATATCCAAACCCTTTCATGGTTTTTCCCTATAATTTTTGTGCAATTGAAACATTCTTTATTACACAAACAACGACCTTTAGATAACAAATAAAGCCATAAATGTCAAACTGTAGAGTTCAAAAATGCTTTGAACCATTGAACAGAATCCTTGGGATATCTCCTAAGATTATCTTTGTAGTCCACAAAATAGAGGCCAAATCTAGTTGTGTATCCCGCTGTCCACTCCCAGTTGTCCAAAAGAGACCACACGAAATATCCTCTCACATCACACCCATCCTCCCTGCATTCATCCAACCCACAAATTAAGGATACAAAACTCTGCACAACCTGAAGTTAAATAATTAACCCTTCGGAGATAAACAATGATTATATGTATCAAACACACATGAGTGAATATAAGGGAGTTAAGAAGGGGACAAACATAAATATCTTCCTAATCCAACTTATCTTACGATCTAAACCATGCAATCGCACACAAAAAAAATGAGAAGATTTCTATACAATTATCTCTAATATATCAATATTTTGAAAATAAATATAAAAGGAGAATATATATGTGAGTCATGTGGGTTAACCCAAACCCAAGCTGTTTTCCTGTTGGTCAGTTAAACTCAACCCATGGCCGACCCGTATTTTATGCGGGTAAGGTTTGTTGGGTCAAATACAGGTTGGATTGAGTTTAACTACCCCTACTTGAAATCCTCTCACATGTAAGAGAATAGATGATCATTACGGATCGGGTTTGGTATTGTGAATCATTGAATCTTTTGACAGGTTGGATCGGGTATGAGCCAGGGCAGGTGGGCATGTTTTGGTTTAGCTCAACCAATACAAAACCTGCCTCCTTGCAATCCTGGTTAATGCCCAGCATGGTTATAACCCAGCGAATTTTCTAGTCTGGTAGTGAAATATGTTAATTAATATGTATACGCATAGGCCATCTGAAAATTATAAGAAAAACATTACAGGAGTTGACATCATCGCTATATTTGTTATTTTTCTAGTTACCTGATAGAAGCAAGCAAGTTCGTGAGATAATCATTATGATATTTAATCCTTTTCTCATCTTTCAAAGCATCCTCAACAGAGGTAAATGGGTCGTTCGGATCATCCATCCCTGCCATCCAATCCAACTAAATTGCTATTAATATAACTATTTGATATGATTTAAGTCCATGCATTTGCAACATCTCTACAAAGGAAGACATAGAACTACCATTTTCTGTGATGATGACTGCTGGATTCCCATATCTTTGCTTGATGTAATTCATTAGGCTTCTAATCCCTTGAGGCACAATGTACAGCCAAATAGAATTTGCCTAAAACACAACAAATTATTTGCATTAGAGAACCATTAAACTAAATATATACTAATTTAAAACATATGAGACGTTCTCATCATGTCTCAACATATTACTAAAACAAATTTTGCCACAAATTAGCTGTTTTATACAAATTTGATGAAAACTTACACCAAATATAAATCTTTTGGCTCAATCCTTGCATGTGATTGATTATATATGTGGCGATATTTACCTTCAATCCATTACTTTAACACCTTAAGTTGAAATTAATTTCTAATAAATACTTTTTTTTGTGTGTGTAAAGGCAATTTACTTACACGGGAATTTAAGATTGCTTAAACAAACAGGGAACATGTGAGCAATGTAGAACTATGCAAATTTAAGTTGTCATGGAAATTACCCTATCTCCAATTGCCTTTCCATCCTTGAAAGCTGCAACCATGAAGAGAAAACATAGATTTGGAGTAAATGACCTACTATTTGAAGTTCCTTGATATCCATATAGTTTGATAATTGTTAGATGGTAAATGAGGAACTTACGAAGGGTAATCGCACCAGAGTCAGCCAAAGAATCATTAAGTAGTATGTTAATTATGTTGGTCGAATTGCTCTTGGCATAATATGTTGTGTAGTGATTAATACCCACAAAATCCAAGGACCCCTTAACCAAAGCTGTTTCAGCAGCAGAAAACTTTGGCAATCGGTTTCCCACCCGTTTTCTCATTGAACTTGGATAGTCACCGAAAAATATGGGATCCATAAACCTGTAGTTTATTCCAAAGAAAATTGAAAGTAATCAGCATCTACCATAGGGTTTTGCAATTGTTGCAGCCTACAAAGTTTTCTTATTTGCTCAACAATATTCTAATTCTGTATGGTCTTTTGAACCTAGTTTTCTTGTAATTCTAGAAACAAGTTTGAAATATTGAATCTTTTACTATATGTCAATTGTGAATTTCTTAACTTATAGTGATTTATCATTCAATAAGGGAACCAAGAGAAGGCCATTGATGCTTCATTAGGTCCTATTAAGAGCACCTACAATAAAAAAGAAGCACCTACAATAAAAAAGAACTGCCCTCTTACGCTAATAGTAAGAGGTGTGTGCTTTTACCTAGCTACCCAGGGTTTGAACCCTGGGTATGTCACCTCTTTCTGTGTATGCGGGCTTCCTTTCCACTTTTGTGGGCTTTTTTCCCACGTGCGCGGGCTTTCTTTCTCACTTGAGTGGGCTTTCATTCCATGCATATGGACTCTCCATTTGGGTCCTAGCCCCCTTCTCTAGGCTACCAAAAAAGGAGGAGCACCTACCATTCAAAAAAAAAAAAAGACTTGGGCCAATGACATGACAACTATAATCATTTTATCATTGAATCAAGATCCTAGGCTGGTAGGACTTTTAAATAATTCTAAAAAATCCATCAATGATTCCATCTGAAAAACCCAAACCAATAAAAATCATTCTCCCACCATGCACTAATCTATACATGAACTTTCATTCTACACCTACCATCAAATTGATCATGTTAGAAAACACATTGTCGAAGTTAAAAGAAATATAGGACTCAAATCACACTTATACTGCATATAATTATTTAAAGGTCAGCATTCACTTATTTTAAAGAACAACCAAACCATTCCTAGCTGAGGAACAGTGTAATAACCCAACCTGTCTTGGTGGGCCAGCCTTATAGGGTGGGCCATGATGGTCCAAACCATGTTTCGAGTCCTAATTTGATCAGAATATTTGTAAGTCATCGAATCAGGACTTTTGGTAAGTCCATTGTAGGAGTCCCAATAGACTTCTTCTCTCAGAATATGTTTCCTATAAGACTCCCTGTAGTTTCCAAACAGGACTTCCCTCCAAACACTAAATACATATATATATTAGACAGTAGGCAGAATCCATCGTTTGCACACAGCAACGATAGAAATTACGAGAGAGATAGAGAGAGAGAGAGAGAGAGAGAAGACTGACTTGGCTGTGAAATTGCTAGGAAGAGAAGAAGACCCCAGCGGGACAACGGTGGATGTCTGACGCGAAACCACTCACCGCCGGAGCAATACAATATTATACCAAGTGAGTAGAATCAATCATCAACCTCTGATGAACTGTGATTATTTTGTTCCGACGCCATAGTGATTGTCAGCATTGGGTATCGGCCAGATTTGGTTTTAAATCCAAAAAATAACATAAAATAAAATAAAATAAATCATCAAATCAATGATCTGATCTGATGGTAACGAGTGGGACTGTTTGTCGACCCCTTTTTGGCCCTGGTTTGGAATGGGAATCAACAAAACTGGACCTTGAGTGAAGATTTAAGGGAGTACCCAAATCTGTCGACGGTGCACTGGTAGAAACTTCCTTCAAAAACCTAATTCGTAGATGGGAATGAGGCAAATTAAAATCTGGTGATTCACATACCTTGAAACTTTGATTTCGGCTGAGAAGATGATGGATTATCCTACAAATTCAGATCGGAACAGAGATTTCCAAACTTCCAGACCGTCAAGAATTCGCTTGGCCGACTGAGGTTGTGGGCCACGTGGGGCCACTTGATCCAAGATCACGTCCACACATCTTGGAGAGGACCCCTGGGCGACCACTATGGTGCAGATCCCATGTGCATCGGACCGTTGGGCCCCACCCTGCAACTGCCGCGAGTTGAGCCAGGCGGTGTTCTTCTCTGACGAACGAAAACAGTGAAGAAGACACAAGCCTGTAATATGAAATCGACGAACTGGGGAGAGATATCTTATAAACCTTTGGAAATTACGAAATTGCCCTTACTATTTTCATTATATCCTAAAATCCCTTTTTAAGGCTTATGATAAATTTATGTCATGATAAATTATAAGTCCCATATTTTTCTATTACTTAAATTAACATGTGTTCGGTTAATTGAATGTTATGTGGGCCCTTCATCATAATTAACTATTCTTTATGACTTAATTTTCCATGATAAATTTTAGAATAACTAGTTCCTTCAATGTGATATTTTCCCTTGGATTTATTAATTGTGTCTTGATGGATAACTTTATGATAAATAATTGATTACCCCAATAAAACATGAGCAGTGCCACCGCCTGGTACCAACTCCGATTCGGAGTGGGGCGAGAATTAAACCAGTGGTATGTGGTACTGGCCAAAGAAAAGAATAAGATGATTTAGTCAATTATGGTGGAGATGAGTCTAGACTAAAATTATGGAAATGAATTTACCATTGATGATTGAAATAAGCGTGATACCAACTGCTGGCACTGAGTATAGAACTTCCCTCGTGGATGTTGGTCGAGGGGAAGAGGTTCAGTAATCATGGTGGCATGATAAGCCATGTTGTTGATAGAAACGTAGATACTCCAGTTGGGAGTATCGGAACAGGTTCAACATTCATGGTGGATGACAAACCATGTCGTTGACAGAAATGAAGATACACCGTATAGGGTATCGGAACTATTTGATGCCACAGTGAGAAATCACTCGAGAAAGAAATTGATTAGAATGTTACTGAAATCATATCATTGAATATATATATATGTTCCCCGAATGATTGAAATATGCTTTATCTTAATGTTTCTTATTCTACTCACCAGTTTTACTGATTAGTGGTTCGCCCTACTTCAGGTAATGCAGTTGTGGAGGTTACGGGAAGTGACGGGGATCAGCCGATGGACTTTGGCATACGTGGCTGATCCAGAGCGCGGAAAAGCAAAAGAATAGATTTATAGTCGGGAGTAGCCCAAGATTTAGACATTATTATTATTTTCCTTTTCTCAAATAGAAATTGTCTTATTCAGTAGTGTTATCAAGACTTATAATATTTACATAATAGTTGAAATATAAGGAAATTTGATTGTTTATGACCTTGATGCTCATGAGAATTTGATTTAAGTGGTGTTGTTATTAAAATCTGAGTGCGGCTTAAGAATCTGAAGAGCTCCAGATTCTTGGGTCGTTACAAAGTGGTATCAGAACAAGGTCTTGGGCAAACTTTAAAAGCCTTAGAAACCACTAGGCAACGTGGTGAGGTCGTGGATTGGGTATTTAGATAAGGAATTTATTTACTACGTACTAACAATTGTACTTCCACTGTAGGAAAAAAAACATGACTTCCCAAGGAAACCCCATCCGTAACTCCAATCAGAATGGAACTGAAAGTGGTACCTCGAATCTGAACGAGGGACAGACTCAGGTGCCTGAATATGTGAAAACTATGTTTGATACTTTCATGAGAGCATATAATCAGGTGCAAGAGCAGATACAGACCTTGGCGCAGCGACCAAATGACAATGATCGACCACAAGGCGGGGTCCATGCTGGGGGAGGCAGAGACAGAGAGCGAGACTCGTTATACAAGAGGTTCAATGAGTTTCGTCCTCGATATTTTGAGGACACCATAAATCCATGGGAGGCGAACAAATGGATAGAAAACATGGAGGCAATCTTTGAAGTGATGGGCTGCACGGATCACCAGAAAGCCCTGTTGGCAGCATTTAAACTGGAAGGAGATGCAAAAGAGTGGTGGAAATCTGCAAAGAAAACCTATCCAGGTCCGGAGGGCGAGATTACTTGGGCTTTCTTTAAAAAGGAATTCATTATGAAGTTTATACCGGAGCATATTAAGGAAAGGAAGAGAAGAGAATTCCAGAATCTAGTGCAAGGAGGCATGTCAGTGACAAAGTATAATAATAAATTTACTGAGCTGTCTCATTTTGCGGAGGGCTTAATAGCAACAGAGGAGATGAAACGTAATAAGTTCATTGAAGGGTTGCATCCAGATATTAAGAATGATGTACGGCTGGGACAGCCAGTAACTTATGCGGATGCTTTAAAAAGGGCATATGTATCAGAAGAAGCTACTGATGAAATCAATGGGGTGACTCCACCAACAACGACAGAAAATAGAAAGAGAAAACGAGAAAACCATCCATCCCGGAAGAAGCAAAAGGTGGATTCTCAGGTTGAATGCAGTCGCTGCGGCAAGAACCATGAACTGGCGCAATGCCCATGGCAGCGCGGTGCGTGCTTTACATGCGGCCAGGTGGATCATAGGCGTAAGGACTGTCCAAAATGGCAAAAGACAAATCAGACACAGCGACAGGGACAGCAGTCGCAGCAAGACCAACAAAATTTCTCACAGTCACACCAGAACCACCAAAATTACCCTCCTCAAAATCAAGGAAACCCACAGCAGAGTAATCAACAGAATCAGCCACCACAGAGGAACCAACAGAACGGTCAGTACCAGCAGAGGTGATATCCACAGAATACGCAACAGGGGCAGAATCATAACCAGGGAAGGAACAATCAAAGCGGAAATCAGCAGAGACAGCAACCTAATGCTAGGGCTTATGCAATTACACAGCAGGAGGCAGACATGGCAAACAATGTAGTTGAGGGTACGCTTTTTATCTTTGGTACTAAAGCCATTACACTATTTGATTCTGGTTCTACACACAGCTTTGTTTCACATGTGTTTGCCCCAAAACTAAACATCCAACCCTCTAAACTTTCTCAAGCTTTAATTGTATCAACCCCCACTGGAGGACAAGTGAACACTAGAACAATATTCTATGATTGCCCCCTGAATCATGATAAAGTCGTCATGCCCGCAAATCTAATAGTATTACCAATGCATGATTTTGACATTATTTTGGGAATGGACTGGTTAGGAAAGTATAGGGCTGTGTTAGACTGTTTCAATAAGATAGTTCGCTTCAAATCAAAAGGATATAAGGAGGTACAGATAGTGGGAACCAAGAGACCCATGGAGTCTAAAGTGATCTCGGCAATTAAAGCCAGCCAATTACTAAGAAATGGGTGTAGAGGATACCTTGCATTCGTCACTGAGGAGAAACAAAAGCCTGAGTTGGAGGATATACCGGTAGTGAGAGAATTTCCCGATGTCTTCCAAGATGACTTACCCAGTTTACCGCCGGTACGGGAGATCGATTTCACTATTGAATTGATGCCAGGAACAGCCCCAATCTCTAAGGCACCCTACCGCATGGCGCCTGCTGAAGTAAGGGAACTGAAAGAACAGTTGCAAGAATTGATGGATAAGGGATTCATTAGACCTAGTGTCTCACCGTGGGAAGCACCTGTATTGTTTGTTAAGAAGAAAGATGGAACCTTGCGCATGTGCATTGATTACCGGCAATTAAACCAGGTCACTATTAAGAATAAGTATCATCTGCCGTGGATAGATGAATTATTTGACCAACTCCAAGGTACAAGATGCTTCTCAAAGATTGATTTACGGTCTGGATACCATCAGCTAAGGGTGAGAAATGAAGATATACCAAAGACAGCTTTTCGGACACGGTACGGACATTACGAGTTCCTAGTAATGCCGTTCGGGCTAACAAACGCACCAGCGGTGTTCATGGCACTCATGAATCAAATTTTCAAGCCATATTTGGATCAGTTCGTAGTGGTATTCATTGATGACACCTTAATTTATTCAAAAACGGAAGCGGAACATGGAAATCACTTGCGCACTGCACTACAATTGCTAAGAGATAATCAGTTGTATGCAAAGTTAAGTAAATGCGACTTTTGGTTAGCGCAGGTAAATTTCTTAGGCCACATCATTTCAGGCGAAGGCTTGTCAGTGGATCCTGCAAAAATCGGAGCTATCACTAATTGGAAACGACCAACCACGGTGGCAGAAATCCGAGGTTTCTTAGGACTCGCAGGATATTACAGACGGTTTGTGAAAGGTTTTTCTTCTCTTGCGGGACCTTTGACTCGGCTCACTAGGAAGAATGTCAAGTTCAACTGGGATGATAAATGTGAGTCTAGTTTTCAGACATTAAAGGACAAGCTAACCTCAACACCAATCCTAGCCCTACCATCTGGCAGTGGTGGTTTTGTGATATTCTGTGATGCGTCCCTCCATGGACTGGGGTGTGTACTCATGCAGAATGGTAAAGTGATTGCTTATGCTTCTAGACAACTAAAGACTCATGAACAAAATTATGCGACGCATGATTTAGAATTGGCTGCGGTCGTCTTTGCTCTCAAGATTTGGCGACACTATCTTTATGGAGAAGAATTCCAAGTATATACAGATCATAAGAGTCTGAAATATGTTTTCTCTCAGAAAGACTTGAACTTGAGACAGAGGCGATGGTTGGAATTTCTAAAAGATTATGATTTCTCTATTTCCTACCACCCTGGTAAAGCAAATGTAGTAGCCGATGCTTTGAGTCGGAAATCAATCCAATTTGCCTGTTTGACCGCAGAATGGAGATTACTAGAAGAGATCAGGAATCTAGAAGTAACTCTTTGGCCCATAAGTGATAAAATTTTATTGGGTAATTTTAAGGTGCAGCCAGAACTCATACAGCGAATCAAGGATCACCAAAGGGATGATGCGGCACTTTTGGAAATTTTCGAAAAGATGGATAACAAGCCAGAATTTTCACTCGCCAATGGTACCTTATATTTCCGAGATCGGCTATGTGTTCCTAATATTCGAGAGATCAAGGATGAGATATTACAGGAAGCACACCATACTCGATATACAATTCACCCGGGGAATACCAAGATGTACCAAAACCTCAGAAAACGATTTTGGTGGATTGGGATGAAAAATGACATTTCTGAATTTGTAGGAAGGTGTCTCACATGTCAACAAACAAAGGTAGATCACCAGAAGCCAGGAGGATTGCTACAACCACTTCCTATTCCGGAATGGAAATGGAAACATATCACCATGGATTTTGTGTCGGGATTTCCACGAACCTTTCGGAACAACGAAGTTATTTGGGTTATTGTGGATCGTTTGACTAAATCCGCCCATGTTATTCCTCTCAAGAATAAGACTTCGATGAAGGAATTGGCTCAAAAATATGTCAAGGAAATTGTTCGGTTACATGGCATTCCGGTTTCCATTGTTTCGGACAGGGATTCCAGGTTTGTGTCTAATTTTTGGAGGAAACTACAGATGGCTATGGGAACACAATTGCGCTTTAGTACGGCATACCATCCCCAAACTGACGGCCAGGCTGAAAGGACTAACCAAACTCTTGAAGATATGTTGCGAGCATGTGCATTGGACTTCAAAGACAGTTGGGATGAGCAATTACCACTTGTGGAGTTTGCCTATAATAATAGTTATCATTCAAGCATTCAGATGGCACCTTTTGAGGCGTTGTATGGGCGGAATTGTCGAACTCCTATTTGTTGGGAGGAGGTAGGTGACCGACGAATACTTAGACCAGATTGGGTACAGACTTCGACGGACAATATCAAGAAAATCCGAGATAGGCTCAAGACTGCTCAAAGTAGACAGAAAAGCTATGCTGACCATCGCAGGAGAGAATTGGAATTCGCCGTAGGAGACCATGTTTTTCTCAAAGTATCCCCGACCAAGGAAGTAATGCGATTTGGGAAAAAGGGTAAGTTAAGTCCACGTTATATTGGACCTTTCGAAGTAACGGGACGAGTTAGTGATGGGAATGCTTATGAGCTTGCACTACCACCTCAATTGTCAAGTGTCCATAATGTCTTTCATGTGTCTATGCTAAAGAAATACAACTCAGATCCCTCGCATGTTATTGACTTCGAACCTCTCCAGTTGCAACAAGATTTGTCCTATGAAGAGAAGCCGGTGGCTATTCTAGAGACAAAGGAAAGAGCCCTGCGGAACAAGACTATTCGACTAGTTAAGGTCCTATGGCAGCATCATAATCAACTCGAAGCCACCTAGGAGTCAGAGGAGGAGGTCCGTGACAAATATCCGCAACTTTTTCCATCAGATATGATTTAAATTTGGAGGACCAAATTTCCTAAAGGAGGGGAGTATGTAATAACCCAACCTGTCTTGGTGGGCCAGCCTTATAGGGTGGGCCATGATGGTCCAAACCATGTTTCGAGTCCTAATTTGATCAGAATATTTGTAAGTCATCGAATCAGGACTTTTGGTAAGTCCATTGTAGGAGTCCCAATAGACTTCCTCTCTCAGAATATGTTTCCTATAAGACTCCCTGTAGTTTCCAAACAGGACTTCCCTCCAAACACTAAATACATATATATATTAGACAGTAGGCAGAATCCATCGTTTACACACAGCAACGATAGAAATTACGAGAGAGATAGAGAGAGAGAGAGAGAGAGAGAGAAGACTGACTTAGCTGTGAAATTGCTAGGAGGAGAAGAAGACCCCAGCGGGACAACGGTGGATGTCTGACGCGAGACCACACACCGCCGGAGCAATACAATATTATACCAGGTGAGTAGAATCAATCATCAACCTCTGATGAACTGTGATTATTTTGTTCCGACGCCATAGTGATTGTCAGCATAGGGTATCGGCCAGATTTGGTTTTAAATCCAAAAAATAAAATAAAATAAAATAAAATAAATCATCAAATCAATGATCTGATCTGATGGTAACGAGTGGGACTGTTTGTCGACCCCTTTTTGGCCCTGGTTTGGAATGGGAATCAACAAAACTGGACCTTGAGTGAAGATTTAAGGGAGTACCCAAATCTGTCAATGGTGCACTGGTAGAAACTTCCTTCAAAAACCTAATTCGTAGATGGGAATGAGGCAAATTAAAATCTGGTGATTCACATACCTTGAAACTTTGATTTCTGCTGAGAAGATGATGGATTATCCTACAAATTCAGATCGGAACAGAGATTTCCAAACTTCCAGACCGTCAAGAATTCGCTTGGCCGACTGAGGTTGTGGGCCACGTGGGGCCACTTGATCCAAGATCACGTCCACACATCTTGGAGAGGACCCCTGGGCGACCACTATGGTGCAGATCCCATGTGCATCGGACCGTTGGGCCCCACCCTGCAACTGCCGCGAGTTGAGCCAGGCGGTGTTCTTCTCTGACGAACGAAAACAGTGAAGAAGACACAGGCCTGTAATATGAAATCGACGAACTGGGGAGAGATATCTTATAAACCTTTGGAAATTACGAAATTGCCCTTACTATTTTCATTATATCCTAAAATCCCTTTTTAAGGCTTATGATAAATTTATGTCATGATAAATTATAAGTCCCATATTTTTCTATTACTTAAATTAACATGTGTTCGGTTAATTGAATGTTATGTGGGCCCTTCATCATAATTAACTATTCTTTATGACTTAATTTTCCATGATAAATTTTAGAATAACTAGTTCCTTCAATGTGATATTTTCCCTTGGATTTATTAATTGTGTCTTGATGGATAACTTTATGATAAATAATTGATTACCCCAATAAAACATGAGCAGTGCCACCGCCTGGTACCAACTCCGATTCGGAGTGAGGCGAGAATTAAACCAGTGGTATGTGGTACTGGCCAAAGAAAAGAATAAGATGATTTAGTCAATTATGGTGGAGATGAGTCTATACTAAAATTATGGAAATGAATTTACCATTGATGATTGAAATAAGCGTGATACCAACTGCTGGCACTGAGTATAGAACTTCCCTCGTGGATGTTGGTCGAGGGGAAGAGGTTCAGCAATCATGGTGGCATGATAAGCCATGTTGTTGATAGAAACGTAGATACTCCAGTTGGGAGTATCGGAACAGGTTCAACATTCATGGTGGATGACAAACCATGTCGTTGACAGAAATGAAGATACACCGTATGGGGTATCGGAACTATTTGATGCCACAGTGAGAAATCACTCGAGAAAGAAATTGATTAGAATGTTACTGAAATCATATCATTGAATATATATATATATGTTCCCCGAATGATTGAAATATGCTTTATCTTAATGTTTCTTATTCTACTCACCAGTTTTACTGATTAGTGGTTCGCCCTACTTCAGGTAATGCAGTTGTGGAGGTTACGGGAAGTGATGGGAATCAGCCGATGGACTTTGGCATGCGTGGCTGATCCAGAGCGCGGAAAAGCAAAAGAATAGATTTATAGTCGGGAGTAGCCCAAGATTTAGACATTATTATTATTTTCCTTTTCTCAAATAGAAATTGTCTTATTCAGTAGTGTTATCAAGACTTATAATATTTACATAATAGTTGAAATATAAGGAAATTTGATTGTTTATGACCTTGATGCTCATGAGAATTTGATTTAAGTGGTGTTGTTATTAAAATCTGAGTGCGGCTTAAGAATCTGAAGAGCTCCAGATTCTTGGGTCGTTACAAACAGTTAAGCTATAGGCCTACCCAAACGCATGACAAGCATGATTTTTAGGGGTCCAAAGCCTCTACTCATAACTTGTTTATGAATTTCTACCAAAAAATTATTTATGAAAAATGGGAACCACATGATCTAAAGAGGCACAATTTTTAGGGCTTCCAAATTTTGCACATCCTGACCATTAAATAAAGGAGGGCAGGTTCAAATATTTCCACAAATAATTGGAGGGCTATACAACTTGAATGAATGTCAAATTTGGATCAGTGCTCATTCTTGAATGATGATATGTGTGAATTGCTTAGATTGATCATAGGATGAGTAAGGGTAGGTGGGCCCCAAGGCCGGACCATTGATAACCTAGGAATGGCTTGGTGATTCTCAAAACATAAGAGTAGTATGTATAATCCTGATTGGCGTGAAATTACAAGCTGAGACAGTGATTTTGAGATTGTTTGGATTTTGTAGATAAACCCCAAAAGAAAATATCTGCCTTATATGGTATGGATTCTTAATAACACGATATTTAAATCTTTTATTTAAAATGTCCAACCTATTGGTGGGTGAATCAGACAATGGAGACTTGGCGTAATCCCTGCCTATATTTATCTAGGACTAATCATCTGAAATGAGCCAGTCCCTAATTTTTTGGCCCATAGCTAAATGAACTAGACCTACGCTAAGTTATTGTAAAAGTAATATTCATAATCTAATAAATATTGAATTACTTTCAATTAGGGAAAAAAAAGAAAAAAAGAAGGAATGTTATACCATCCAAACTGGAAGTCTAGAGCTCTGTGTGTTGCAGTAATGTCTTCAGAAGAGTTTGTCATTGGCACATACCACATTACATCAAATGATATCCCAACTGTTCCATGTTGTTTTGCCTGTTAACAACCACAAAACGTCAAACTCAAGATGCATGACTAATGTGAGGCCTATAAATAATCTCTTGCCCATGAAAATGATTTAGTTTACCTTGTACTTTTTCCTATAAATATCCACAACTGTGCCATGAGCAAGAAGAGTGTTGTGTGCAACAATATAAGGCTCAGTTGCTGAATTTCCAGCTCTGCAAAACATGCGAAGAAGGATGGAGCACCTTCCTGGTGCTTGGAGACCCACATCATACCCTTGGATCGCAAATGTATGTGGTTCGTTAAATGTTATCCAATGTTTCACCCTGTCCCCAAAGTTTTGGAAGCAAGTTTCTGCGTAATTTGCGAAGTCCTCTCTACAAAAGTTCAAAATTTTATGTTAGTTCATTGGTAATGAACTTTTATATAACTTAAGTATGATCAAGAGGCTATAAAGACCAGCATAATTTCCTTGTGAAAGTAACTACTAGAGAGAGGTGAGGGTAAAAAGATTAAGAACTTTACAGGTACATATATAGGAATCTTGGAACTACTATTCGCATCTCCTTGTATATATAGGAACAGTACTACTTCTTTTGAGCTGTCTTTTAGATAGACCAAAATCAACACGATCTTGCACACAATGGGTACACCGTCCACTCTTCATACCATGTCCTTGATATGCCTTTTAATTATGAGGACAGCTAGTAAACTCCCAGCAAGTTTCATTTTTTCAAAAAGCGTCCGCCTTAGTAGGGCCCACTGATATATATTATAACCATGGAATGTCAGATATAGGTAAGATCTACCTATATTTAAAATATCAACTCCTTTAATCAACTGAAAACCTTGATCTATTGGCCCTAAATTTTAATGATTTTAGAGGCATCATTTTCTTAGGATTTCAATCCACTGGTGAGCAGTTGTATGAGTGTCAAATCAGGACTTGTGACAATTCATGGGGGTAATTTATGTGAAAAGATTAAAATTGGCTCCAGATGAGCTCTATGACATAAAATAGTAGAGGAGCAAAATGGGGAGCTTTTTAAATGGAGAGTTTTTTAGAATCAACTGCATGGTCGAACAGTGCCTCAAGTTGATAGTCAGGGTAGTGGACATGGAGAAGTGTGCGGACAAATTATTGAAATAAGTCCACAAAAGAAGAACCTACATGACAAGAAAAAGAAAGATTTAATGCGGTTCACTACCAAAGGCTACTCTCAGGCATGGAAATAGTGAAAAATCGCCACCATTTTAATGGAACTTAACATATTTTGTTAGACTGGCACATGCATGGCAAAAAAGGTAGAAAAATGAAAACCTTCACCCCCCCCCCCCCCCCCCCCTTCTCCTCTCTCTCTCTCTAGCAAACACAATCAAAACAAGCAAACACAATCAAAGGAAAAAGGAAAAAGGAAAAAGGAAAAAGAAGATTTTCATTAGGTCTATGTTAAAAGGGGAAGACATTATTAGGTTATTTTCTTATATTCCCGGTTAATCAGATGAGTGTTTTGGGTAGGTAGAATCCAATTTAGAGTTCAAGGCTTTTTGGTATTCACAACAGGGCTTTCCTAGTTCTTAAAAAAGAATAAACTATTTATATAGATGTAACTTGAAACTCTAACCTAAGATGGAGATTAAAAAATGGATACAAATGTGAGTTTTTTCTCATCAATACAGTCACATCACTAAACCATATAAATCTTGTGTTTTCGTATAATTAATTGTTTGATTGGGTCTGTGTGTCTCACGGCTGTGTATTGATCATATTTTTCACTACACCCCAGTAGGGAGCCTCACTCAAGAAGAAAATAGAGATTTTTTTAGAATTAATTGGTGAATATCAAAATAGTGTTTCCACTTTATAAAGATTCTGGGATTTTACCAGAAAAATCCACTTAAACTCGTAGACCAAAAAGGTCCCCAAAAAAATCACCTCTTAAGTGCATCTAGACAATCAACTTTCTATAGATGGTCTGCAGAGACAAAAGATTTGATATTATGTGAACTTGATAGAAGTCATTGATAGACAATATAGTAAGTCAAGAAGGAGATAGTGATTGATATATATAAGCCCTCCATATTTTTAACTATTGATCTTACTGAAAAACTTGGATGTGCTATAGACATGAATTGCAAAACAAACACAAATATGAACTGCAAATGATTTCTTTGCTTGATGGTAACATTTGCTTGACACATAATAAAAATTAAGAAATTCCAGGATAAAATCAGTCTAATTACAACATATATTATAACATTGTGAGTTCAAGAGAGAAATAAATTGGGTGACAGAGAAAATGGGTGTAAAAAATAAAATAAACATGAAATTGATGACTTGCATACATCAGATTATGTTTGGTGACAGAAAAATTGCAGAAAGGATTTGAGTGACAGAGAAAGGTAAAAAGGGCAATGGGTTTAGGTGACATTATTTGAATATGGAGAATAGAAAATGACGCTAGGTTTGGATGAGAGAGAGCTTCCAAAATATGAAATGGGGCTGGGTTTATGTGAGAGAGAGAGAGGGAGAGAGAGAGAGAGAGAGCGTTGCCTACCTCAAAGGGGAATCTGGTTGGGTTTGGACGACAGATAAAGAAAGAGAAATAGACAGAGAAAGAGAGAAGGTTGCGCCTGTCATGAGCAAGAATGGATGAATGGTGATGAGGAATTAGCTATCCAGTAGTCGAGCGAGAAGGGAGAGGATAAATAGAGAGAGGTCGAACGAGGAGGAAGAAGTTACATAGGGTGACCAATTTGAGTCTATGAGATAGAGGGTCATTTCTATGCTGGTTTTCGTTTGGGTGGGGGATGGTGGGCGAGGGGGGTTGGAGAAAGGAGTTGGTAGTGGGTGGTAGGAGTTCGAGGAGGAACAAGAAGGAAAAGGCCTTTCCGCCAATTGTAACCTCTTTTTTTGCTTTTTTGATTCAGCAACCATATCATCACTTGTTTTAGGTAACCAACAGTATTGTTGCTCATGTCTGCTTCTTCCTCTTCCTTCTTTCTTTGCTTGTTTCTCTTTCTCAATCTATCCCACTTCATGTCTCGCCCAACCCACCACCTACAACACATCTATCATCGTCAACAACTCCATCCCAAAAAACCCCATTTCTATTTTTACCTTCTCGTACTATCAATCTTTGTCTTAACCTTGCATGGAACTCATCCAAACCCATCTTTGCAAACTCGCTGCCTTATATTGAAGGTACTTTATTTATTTGTTTATTTATTTATTATTTTGCTTTGTATGTGATGTAGTACGGACCTAGCCCAAACATTGACCCACGGATCAACCCTGTCCATTGGGTTCAGCCATAGGCCCAATTGGCCGAGAGCTACTATGGCACCTTCTATAATTATCCTACTACTATTATTCTTGATTAATAGGATTAAAAAGTAGTAAGTCTTGCTTGCCAAGAACTAGGTTTGCCACTCCATAAATAAGAGAGACTTTCATTATAGTTGGTTATGCCTTTGATAATTAATAAAATTATGATTGAGTTTTCCACTTGGTTATGGTTTATTTATTGGTTATGTATGCGACTTAGGGCTGGAATCCATTTTGGATTTGATCAATCCTTTGGAAGAAAGATTGATCTATTTTTCGATCGTGGATTCGTGGCTATATCAATTGGTATCAGAGACGAAATCCTCCAGTCGCCAGTGAAACATTGACTTCCCTGGATCTCAATTCCATAGTCACCATCACCACTCACCACTCCCAGCCCCCCGATCCCATTTCCGTCCACCAAACCCCAAAAAACCCATCTCAAACTCATCATCACACCACTGCCAAAACACCATCTCAAACCTGTTGTCACACCACTGCCAAAACCACCATCTCCACTCACTCCAAAACCCATCTTCGTTCAACCGGCCCATTCCATTCACCAAAACCCAATCCCGATACCACCCTCATCCCACTGCAACTCCATCTTAACCACTAGCCACCACGACCTTCCCCAAACCTTAACATCAATCCAAATCCATCTCCGATCCAGTCCTCCCATCTCAGTACATCCCAATTCATCCCGAACCATACCCAAGCCCCAAACTGTCCCCAAAAAACCCAAAACCCCCTTTCAAAAATTAAAAAAAAAAAAAAAAGAAAAATAAAGAAAAAGCCCCAACTCCACCTGCCGACCCTCTTCTCCCCTCCATCAACCCCACCAGCATTTTCCCGGACCACCCAAACCCATCGAAACCCATTCTGCCAATCCCGAAGACCCTACAACCACATCCAAACCCTCCATCACTCCAGCTCCGACCACCAATTCCCAGCAGCAAACGAAGAAATAAAAAGAAAGGAAGAAGAAGTAGAAGATGGAAAGCAAAGAGAAATCTGAGTTGAGAAGGAAGTACTTGGCACCTTTTGCGGATCTCTCCCGCTCATCACCTGCTCGGCGCACCATCCTCGTACCTCTACTAACATCCTTGCCTTCTCCTCGAGTTGCCAAAGCCTTGCCGGAACAGAACTTCCTCGCAGCCTTCACCCAGAATTGTAAGCAGTAGGGCTCCTCGCCGTCAGCTAGGAACCCCATCTCCAACCCATCCATCTAAGCAACTTCTCTTTTTGTTCTTCCTTCCTTTTTCACACGTTTCCTTTGAGCCCATATCCAACAAGGCACAAGTCCCGGTCTAACCTGACCCAAGTCGGGCCCATAGGACCAATTAAACAAAAACAAAACAAAAAAAGAATCTTTTTCAAATGGCCACCCACACCAGTCAAATTTTTTGTAGTAAATTCATGAATAATCAATGCGACAATTGCATCAATGATTTATATGCGTGGGTGGATGCTCACAATTAAAGAACTCACAAAAGCTTCCACCAACACTAACAATGAATCGTCCAGCACTTCTGTCCCACAAACTCAAAGACTTCAATTAGAGGCTAGTCCCCGGAAATCAATCCGGGAGTTTCTTCAATGTCTTTTTGATGAAAGAGACAATAATAAAGCTCCGCGGCAAGATGACCTCTCAAGAAGGGAAAAATTGGAGGTTATTGATTTTTCCAGGCAATCTGATTACTCGCGGCTTTCTTAACTGGCTGACTTCAAGCAAGGATTATTTCACTTGGTATCATATTGATGATCTTCAATGAGTTACTTTTGTCAAGATCAAGCTCAAGGGTCTTGCTAGAATTTGGCAAAAAAATATTGATGACCACAATGAACAGATAGGACGCCCCCCTATCACCTAATGGGACATTATGAAAGAAAGGTTGAAAGATAAACTTTTTCCATCTTATTATATTAATTCCTTCCAAGGAGTGCTCATCCATCTTCAACAAGCCTCCACAACCATTGATAAATATACTTACAAATTTTATGAGCTTTGCATCCGTTGTAGGGCAAGTAAAACAAATAGCATGCTGGTCACCCAATATCGAGAGAGGTTGCGCCCAGACATAAAGAGTGTAATAACAATATTTGATTTCACAAGTATCGATGATATCTCTTGCAAAGCACGGAGAGTTGAACAAGAGTTGCGTCAATGATGCTTTGGAACTCAAGCCAAGAAGTCCACCTACAAAAGGGGCCTTAATCCTAATTTCAATCGGACCACACAGCCAAGATTCCAACCTCCCCTGGTCAACCACAAAATCAGTTGCCAAGATAGTTACAAGCTCACCCCAGATAGATAAACCCTCAACAAATTCAAAAATAGCAACCAAATTAGAGTAATCTTAGAGCGCTAGCCCGAACAGATAAGCGGGATATTATCTGTTATTCATGCAAGCAATCCAGACATTATGCTAAGGAATGTCCACACAGAAATTTG
The DNA here is from genome assembly GCA_037013555.1 of Sextonia rubra. Classification (NCBI taxonomy): domain Eukaryota; kingdom Viridiplantae; phylum Streptophyta; class Magnoliopsida; order Laurales; family Lauraceae; genus Sextonia; species Sextonia rubra. The sequence goes on from JASUAD010000012.1 coordinate 19,438,323, forward strand.
CATTGTGAAGGTGATACAGATAATAATGAGCACATTGAGATGGAATCGTTTGATTGGGTTCCACAACCTAAGTCTGAATAGCCAATTGAAGCTTCAGAACCTGCTGAACATCGACTCTTGCCTTTCCTTCATGGACACCTTTTAGTTGTAGGTAATGCAGAGGACGATAATGATGAGAATCTAACTCATATCTTTTCGGACTCAAGTTCATTACATCATTAGTGATGGTGGTAGTGCAATGAATGTTATATCTAAAGAAGCAGTTGATAAGTCGCACTCAATGACTACACGGCATCCAAAGCCTTATCAAGTTGCATGGGTTGATGATTATGCTCTTCCAGTCCGGCAACAGTGCATTATTCCAATCAAGCTTGGTTCTATGAAGACAATGTCAAGTATGATGTTATTCCTATAAATGTTGCCCACATCTTGCTCGACCGCCCTTGGCTCTATCTTCTTAAGTCATCACCAGTCATGAGAATAATGCTTATTCTTTTAAATGTAATGGCATATGTATGCAATAATGGCCTCTAACAATCTCATTTTCATCACCAAAGGCAACTCCTCAAGCATCTCTTTATATCCTTACAATGTGCAAATTTGAAGTTGAAAGTAAAGAACAAGGTGTAATGTATGCTTTGGTAACTCAACAAGTGCCAGATTCTAATAAAGATTCAAAGCCATCTATTCCCCAAGAGGTAACTCCACTACTTCATGATTTTCTCATTTAATTCCTAATAAGCTTCCACATGAATTGCTACCAATGCGCGATATTCAACATGCTATTGATTTGCTACCTGAAGCTTCTCTCCCTAATTTGCTTGCCTATCGGATGAGCCCATCTGAATATGCTAAACACAAAAAGCAAGTGGATGATCTGTTACAACGAGGATATATACAGGAAAGGCGAAAGCTGGCATATGTGCGTGGATAGTCATGCCATCAACAAAATCACAATAAAGTATTGCTTCCCCATCTCTAGGCTTGATAACATGCTTGATCTTATGCCCCGTGCTTCTCTCTTTTTAAAGATTGAACTAGATATCATCAAATCAAAACTAGGCCAAGTGATGAATGGAAAACAGCTTTCATAACTATAGCTGGCGTTTATGAATGGTTAGCTATGCCTTTTGGACTGTCCAATGCTTCTAGTACTTTTATGCGTGTGATGAACCAATTGCTAAACCTTTTCATTGGATCATCTACAAAGTATGTTTCAATTTCTTCACAAAGAACGTTTCTATATCAATTTGAAGAAGTGTGCTTTTATGAGCAACTCTGTGATTTTTCTGAGCTTCATTATTTCTTCAAAGGGCATTGCAATGGATCATTCTAAAGTACAAGCTATTATTGATTGGCCTCTTCCAACTAATTTGACTGAAGTTTGAAGTTTTCGTGGACTTATTACTTTCTATAGAAGATTCATTCGTGACTTCAGCAGCATTATGACCCCACTTACCAACTGTATGAAAAAAGTTGACTTTAAATGGACATCTACAGCTACAAGAGTATTTGAGAAAATTACGCAAAAGATCACAGAAGCACCCATTTTGCACCTTCTAGATTTTGACAAGGTTTTTAAAGTTGTTTATGATACTTCTAATGTTGGCATTGGCGGGGTTCTTAGCCAAGAAGGTCATCCAGTACCATATATGACTTGGAATTTTACACGGTGGTGCAAACATTGCGACATTGGCAACCTCATTTACTGGGAACCGATTTTGTCTTTTATTCGGATCATGAGGCCTTAGCACGAAAGTGGAGTGCCTTTCTTCAGCAGTTTACTTTTAACCTCCAACATGAAGCAGGCAAAGAGAATCTCATGGCTAAAGCATTAAGTCGTCAAAAATACCTTCTTGCTATTATGAGAGTCACTGTACCGGATAAGGGATTTGATCCCACACACCCTATACATATAAACTCAAAATTCATTGAACAACAGCTCTTGAATGCAATTGACTAGGTACAAGGGTACAATTGTGTTTTAATTATCCATTGAGCTTGCCTTTACAAACTATGTTGTTGTAGGCATTTTCTCTTTATTTTTTTTTTCCTATAACGTCCCTTCAGTTATGTGTGAAACGCAGAGAAGTAGTTACCTTCATTGAATCTTATCACATCAAATGAAACAATTGAGAATGTTTGCTTTTCTATATTGAAATGACAGGGATGGATCTATTGAAAAGTAAACCCTCCCACGGTCCTATACAAGGCGGTTCTATGAAAGGTTAATATGAAGATGATGGCGTGAGAAGGTAAATTAAAATAGAAATGGATTGGCTGGAATAGAGGTGTTGAGGGAGGTATTAAGTGAGGCGTAGTGGGTTGTGGGTAGGATGAGAAAAGGAGTGGAAGAGATAAAGAAAGAGGAGCAAGAAGGGGAACACAAAAGAAGAAAAAGACGTGAGCAATGATATTGTTGCGCAATTAAAATGAGCAATGATATCGTTGCACAATTAAAACAAGTAATGATGTCATCGCTCAATAAAAAAGGAAAAAAAAAAGAAGTCAAAATTCATGGGAGGGCCTTTTATGTGCATTTGGACCTATGAGGTCCCTTTTTATGCATGGGCTATCTAGAAGGTTTCTTCTCATAAAATACTCTGATATCTTTTTCTACGACACCCTATGCTTTTTGAAATAACTTTTCCCTTTCTTTCAAAAAAATGTAGTGCATTAGTAGAAAAAACTTGAAAAGGCATACGAGGGTTAATATATCAACTGATATAACTATTACAAGGATAGTTATTCAATAGTTATTGCCAGATTGCGAGTCTAATTATATTTTATTTTAACATAAGGGTTGCTAAGTTGGTTTGAAATGGAGAAACAGAATTTATATAGTGGACCCTAACATGGTTGGGATAAGGCTTGATGATGATGATGGTTGCTAAGTTGGTTGGCAACTTTGCATATTACCCGACTACTTAAGTTTGATCCCTAGGTATGCCACTCTTTTTACATGTGTAGGCTTTTTTTTTCCATATATGTGGACTTCTCTTCTCAATGTGTGGGCTTCTTCTTCCCATGCATGTTGGCTCTCTTGCGTTCCAACCTATGTTGCTGGGGTAAAAATAAAAATCCATGAAGTCAGCCCTCACACATTGATAACACAACAGTATATTGACCACATGGCCCACATATGGCCCATATCAATTCAGAGAATATGCATTAGCCGCAGCGACAACACAGATGTCAATCAAGTATCACAGGAATTACTTGAATAACTAATATATAAAAGCCCATATGAACCTTTTGTGCCGATTTTCAGAGTCACGGTTGTGTCACTCAATTCTTTTAGCCATCTATAAAGAAGAAACTACCAATGACAACACTGCCATCAACAGCAATACTATATATATTTTTAATTTTCTAAGAAATATCTGAAATTGCTAATATCGTACATGATTTGGGGGCTGAGCCAACCATTGTATTTGTCTTCAAGGGCTTGAGGAAGGTCCCAATGATAAAGAGTCACATAGGGTTGGATTCCTGAAAATGTAGAAAGTGTTCTGCCATTATTAAATAAGAATAATGGTAAAAGGAGATTTTTTATAACATTTGATTGGTTTTCTACCTTTGGCAAGCAAGGCATTTATAAGATTGTTGTAGTGATCGATCCCTGCCTTGTTTATTTCACCAGTACCATCTAAATTCAGAAACCAATGAATCAATTAGCATTTGGAAATAGGAAAAAAGGGTAAAAAAAATTCTCCTTTTGACGATCTTACTGAAAAAATTTATGTATGAAAAGGTCAAGAAGGAAACCCAGGGTGAAGAAATGCTAATCTTACCACTGAGGCAATGAATAGACTTTTTTAGATAACAAAACATAGGATTAGCATATAAAAATTATTTAAACCTTCTATGAGTTTTTATTATTTTTTTTAAATAGACAAAATGAACCATCCCCACCCCCCCCCCCCACCCCCCCCCCCCCCCCCCCGCGCAGAAAAATAAATGAAATTGTGTATATTCTTAACTATCATTCTATTTACCCTCTATATTCAGATCATCTGTATAATACTTTCATTATATATTTCTATTCTCATTCAAAAACTTACATTTTTATATCTCCTATTGGCATTACTACTGGCATTGGTGGGCTAGAATTTTTGTTTGAGGGGAGTAGACCCAAATAAATAATTGGATTTCAAAGAAACCCAATTTCTCATGTGGGTTTTCAAGCAAACCCATGAATTTTATGGGTTTTGAAAGTAGACCCAATATTTTAATCTGTATTATGGAAGTAGACCCAGGTCCCATGGGGCAACCACACTAATACTATATATGTGTAAGTCTGCCAGTGACTACGCCGATAATTATAGCTGCATCATTAATTAGATCTCACTAACATCAATTGGGACTTTGATTGTGCTTAAATTTAAATGAGGCCTCTTGCTAAACCATGGTCCATCTAGTGACAACCTAAGTACGACTCTGGATCCTGTAGTCGGTCACTTAGATAAAAGTTCTCATGAAAATCATGATAATTCAAAGAGAATTCATCGATGAAGTCCAACCTAAGAACCCATTTGACGATTTATATGAATTCATAATTACATATGCAAGAAGATATTAAGGGGGAATATCTACAAGGGAACATCCGAAACTCTCCTTTTTGACCAAAACTGAGTACCCCTACTTTTCACTCTATGATAGCAAATTTGGAGCAATTTAATGATCACTTGTAGACTTCTACTGCTAATCTAATCCTTCACAAAAATCATTTCCCTCTAAATTTCTCAAATTTCTTAAGAATTTTCAGAGCATGCCCAATGTGCTTAATGCAATGACCATGCCCTTGAAAATTTTTATGAGGTGCGAAAGAAGATGTAGGTGGTGCAATTTTATGGGCCTGGTATTTGGGGCTCCAACATATTGGGGCGGCTCCATCAATAGGTGCCAATGGTCACGATTGCCCATTTAAATTTGGCCCAACTACATTTTGCATTGGGCTTGGGCACTTACTCATGCTTGTGGATCTGGGCCAAGAATGACAGACAAGCACACTTAACAAAAGGGGCATGCCCACTCCTATATTTCAAAGCTGTTAAAATAACCCCCTCAGAGCTTTCTTCCGATGTTTCTGACCAGTTTTATTCAATACAAAAATTTTATGTTTGATGCAGCAAGTTTTTGGGAGGAAATTGGGAATGCTGAACTTACTTTTTTGCACAAACCAGGGGAATGGGGTTTGCAGGAGTTCGGACTTGGTTTTTCCCTAGGACGTGGAAAAGGTTGTCCACAAATTGGATTTTCAGAGCAATATACAGACATCCCCTTCATATTGGTATAAAGTATATTCTTAATGGAAGTCCTTTGAAGTGGACAATAGCATGACCTCACTTTGATGGAGTGTAGATTATTCATTTATATCTAAAAGTAAGAATCATGGAATAATACAAAACTTAATAGGGTTTGTTGAGTTCATACTAGGATAAATGCGAGACCAAGCGATTGAAAACCGATATGCTCCCATCCCCATATCAGCCAGGAGTTGTATATCTTCCTGTAATCACAAAAAGAAAAATAATTTCATGTGACACAAAGTTTTATACTGGTGTTGGATGAAAGAAGTAAAAAAAAAGTGTAAAACTATTGTGATGTGAAGCTTTTACTTAAATTGGCGTTATGAAGAAAATGAGAAGAGTAGAGTAAACTTAAAATGGGACATAAAGTAGATGCTATACCTCACTTTTCAAGCTGGGGAGAAATAAAATTTTATGCTTTAGTACTTGTTATTCTAATCCCTCCCTTTAGTTCCATTCATTATTTGATCAGTACTCCTCCTTTCTACTCCTCTCATGCTAAACAAACAAACCCAGGTTTTAATGGGCTGTAGAAAATCAATGATTCTATCAAAAGACAAGATTTTCAAGTTCAACTGGTCAATCGCAGCGACCGAATGGTCAGATGACTGTAAAACTTAACCCATTTCATATCTTCATGGTTTTATGACAAATCCTGATTGACTCGACCAAGTAATAAAGGTTAACTACACAATGGGTAATCAACAATGTGAAGGCTAAAGAGGGCTTACATGGAAACGATTGTATTGGTCCACAGCAACATCTGCATTACTCAAATCAATCACCTTCCCTGTTCAACAAGTTTAAGTCAAACAACAAAGATAGTATTTATCCAATGCCAACTCAAGGGCATGGGCATGTGCATTGGGGAAATTACTTATGAAGAATATGCAATGAGAAAAATAAATAAAATAATTAGAATAAATAATTAGGATTGATTGTGAATGTGAGAAATTAATCTAAGAAAGCAATAAAAATAAGCAAGGCACACCAATTAATATGCTTTCTTAAAGATAGTAATTTCCCACATGCAGATGGTTTTGATGAAATTTTGTCCCCAAAATACAGTGCCCAAGTCTGATTCAAAGTCTACACACTAGAATTAGAAATATGGAATTGCCCTTAAAAATCATAAAATAAAATATAAATCTAAAACTCTATAATCTCTGGTATTTTTGAATTGCATTAGAGAATTATGAAGAATGCCCTTAATTTATAGACTTGGCAAGAACCCCTTAGAATTGGGTCACATCTATTTACATGGGCCCAAAAGACACATGTCATCCAAGGGGCACAAACACATTTTGAAAAGCCATGAACTTTAAAACATTTGAAAGGACAAATTCAAGTGTCTCCTGATATTTATTTTTCTTTTTGTCAAAAATGTGGGTTTTTGGAAAATATCCAACACGTGTTGTTTAAAATAAAAAAAAATAAAAAATAAAAAAACTAGGAGTTTGTATTGATGAAAATGTGATGATCTAATGGTTATGGGTCTTGTTCTTTATTGGAGGACAAAAAAAGGGTGAAGAAATGGAGAACTGAGAAAACCGTCCGCAGGACCACAACTCAAGTACTTGCTGTGATTAGTTTTCTCTTGCTTGTTCTCTCCCACTGCTTTCACCGCGCGTCAATGGCCTGAAAGAGTGGTAGAGGGGATCTATTATTCTCCCATTTTTAAGCATTTTGTCATTCCATCAGCCACATATGTAAGTATGATTTCTAATTGAATCAAACTGTCATTAAGTTAGTTCCGTTGGTATATTTTTTGTCTGATGACACAAACTTGCCGCTATTCAGTGTGGAGTTGAGAAGCTTCTTCCTATTTATTTGTAACAATAGCTGAATTTTATGGTATGTTTTTTTACTTCAAATATGGTTGAGATTTAAACATTTGATGCAGAAAATCCAACTGTTCTCTCTTAATCATATCTCTTTGGTACAAACTCATACACCCACATGCTCATACTATCCAAGTTCTTGTCCACCTGACCTAGGATGGATCGTGGTTGTAATAGGGGGGGCCCACTGCTTGGGCTACAAGTGGATTGATTTTCTAGGGGCTATTTGGATAATTTACTTAAATAGCAAAATGAAGAGAATGGTCAAATCAAGTGATAATTAAAAAAGCGGGGATCCAATCTTATAGTAATAAATGAACAAAAGTTAAAAAATTATTTTCTCAAGCCCAGGAAGAGGACTTTTTTTTTGTCATTGATTGACATGAGAGAATAGCTTTTTAACTTTACTTTTTGTAAAAAGAAAACATAATTTTTTGAAATTTAGTTTTTTTTAATTTGACGCCCACTTTTTATATATATATATTGAAGTGATCATTCACTTGTAATATATTGAATTGATCATTCACATTACAATACTTTACAAGTAAATGACCAAATGAACCGAGGATACTCTTTTTCTTTTCTGTTTTTCAACCTATCTCTTTGTAGCTCCACCTGTATCATTTTCTTTTCTATTACGTTGTATTGCATTACTTGGATAACTGAAAAAATGGGTCAAATCCTTCCCAAGGTTTAATATCATATACCGCATCAAATTGTATCAGAGACATGGTATCATAAGTCAGGTCAAATTTGTTTTCACTACAAGGGCTTCTTTATGCATGCATGCCAGTCAATAACTGATTGATTTTACAAACAGCCTTGTCAAAGAATGGTTTGGATTGCAAAACTTAAATCATGATTTTATTTCTATCAACTGCTTTGTTGATAAGCTCGGAGTTCTAAAACCCAATGTGGTGAGTTCTCATATATACAGATGTCTACTCCTCTATAACCTGACCAAGGTCCAAGCTTGAGTTCAACTCGGCTTCATCCAAATTGCAACTTTTAACTGATACTATCATATTCAAACCAGACAAATATAGGCTGATCTTAAACGCAGTTTGGTATTTTGTTGGGTACAGTTGGTCAGGTTTTCTCTGCAAGCATACTTAGCTAGGCCTCCATTGGGCAGTATCTTAGATTTGGTTTCGAGGTCCATTGGTTTGAATTGGGCCTAACTTTTAAATCGATGAATAGGGAGATGACATAGGGTCTATCTTAAAGGCCTGGACCAAATGATATATTTATCACAGCAGAGAATGGAGTATTTTGCAAGTGGGCTGGGCCTAGCCAAGCTTTAACACTTGCAGCTGGAACTGGAGGCGAATGGGCCTTATAAGTAGATAGAGACAACTAGTGTTTGCTAAAGTTTCAGCCTCCTATGTTGGGGGCAAACAAAAAAAACCCTCAGAGGGTGGGATGGTCAACTAAGGTCAATTTGGCACTGATACTTGTGCGGGCTACCTTTCTAGTTAGATACGCTTCTTTTTGCGTGTAGCAGGCTTTCTTTCCACATGTGCCGGGCTCTCTCATGAGTTCCAACCCCGTTGGCTGGGTTAGGAAAAAAAAAGGGTTCAATTTGGCAGTGATACTTATACGCCTGTGTGCGTTTCACATTACGAAATTCCAAGATTCCACGAGAAATAGACAAGTGAAAATCCAAACAATTGAAGAAGACTCACATGCAAACGGTACAATGAGAAGCAAGTACTGTTAAGACCGTGAGAATCTGCCTTAACAGCTCACATCACTCAAGAATCTGAACCTCTGGGGACAGTTCAATCCTGAGTCAAAGCAAGGGGCCCATGGTGGAGTCCACTATATTAAAAATTGGCTTAAAATTACACTTAAATTATTTAAATAGTTAGGAAGTCCAACAATAAGTTCGAGGTCCCTGATTCAAAATTATTTGAGGCCTTACTCATGCACAGACTTAGTAGGTGGCCAAAAGGTCCAATAGCAATTTGCGCCACCGTATGATTAGCCCAATCATTCCTCTCCACTGTATGATTAGCCCCATCATTCATCGTGGGCTCAATTTTACAGTAGGTCCAAATCTTTTTTGGAGTAAATTTTGTAGACATCCCAATGATAGTGAAGGCATTCATTTTCAATGGTTTCAATATAGTGAGTCCCACTGCGAGTTCCACTGTTTTGACTCATGATTTCTTAGAGGATCCGGATCCATGTGCGCGATGTCCAACATGATGAAGGAGGTGGGCCATCATGTCTAATGTGGACCCTAAGATAATCCTACTAACCATAAACAATTTTTTATTTATTTTATTCTTTGCACTAGAACCATACAATTGAGCAATGTTCGTTTTCCAATTTTATCATGAAGTGGATTTTGAAAATGAGGAAAGAGGCAGTTAAAAAGGTATGCAACAATGACAGCATCCAAATTCCAATCTAGACAGTATGATGATGTGATCTCCTCAAAACTCGTTGTTGTAACTAAATTTAAGTTTTAACCATTTCTTAGGGATAATTTTTTGAGATATTTTTATACACCTCCCTAAGATTTTTAGGATTCATAAATAGGCTCGTGTGATTTTAATATTTGTAAATAGGCTCCAGCCTTTTCATTTTGATATCTTACATGTCCTAAAAATCAATAGCCATCCCACCACCATTTTTTTTTAAATCAATACAAGGCTCATTTCATTAGATCCAAATTGAGCATAATGACAATCAATGCCTATAATTATAATTTACTCTAATTGATCCAATCCATGCACAACCCACCGTTGGATTGATAAGACTTTTAATATACATGATTATGCTTCATGTGCATGAGAGCATTACTTAGAGAGAGACAGTTGGGACTTGGGATAAAATAATAATATTTTAATAAATAATAACATATGCCTTATTTTTATTGGATGTAATTGGCAAAGCTACTATTTTTACACAAAATAAAAAAATAAACAAAAACCTTATGACAGCTGAATTTCGTTTGGACTCCTGATTTGTGGGACATGAAAAGTATAATATTAAAAGAGCAAGGGCCTATTTGCTAAAATCAAAGGGGCATATTTACAAATCCTAAAACCGTAATGGAGAATGTAAAGAAAAAAAAACAACAAAAACAGAAAAAAATCTATTTTTTTAAGGGTGATTTGTTTGTTCTCATTGACATTTGTGTTTAGATTTACATGCTTAATGTAATGTTTGGCATGTGTTGAGTAAAACAAGGGCATTTATACACCATCATTTTCACACCCCATATGTTTGAAAATTATTCACATCTCCTCTTAGTAAAAGTTGTTGCAGAAGTTCTACATGCACTTTTTTTTTTTTTCATGCAGGAAGGGACCCATCGTTTGTAATCCAAACTATTTAGTTTATTTTTTGAACTAGTTAACCCCAATTCTTGAAGCTGATTATCTTAAATATTCATCGATTTTGAGTAATTTGTTAAAAAATTCCTAACCTATAGATATAATCTTCTAAACTCATGACAACCTGCAATCCATGGTCTGAACTGTTCAATATTTTTGTATTATTGGTAAATTTCATCTCATAAAGTTTCATATCTTAATTTCTCATGAATTTTCATAAATTTTTGAAAAACCATCCAAAATATTTAAATAAATATAAAACCATTCGATTTAGTTGTTTACTCATGTGGAAATAATGATTTTGACGAACATGACAGTATTTACCACATGTGCAATGCTCATATCTGTAACATATGAATGTATAACATTTATGAACGTAATACTTACATGTGTAAAAGGCAAACGACCCCTTACTTAGAGTTTAGGGAGCCTCATAGTCTAATCTAATCGAGCAAGATATATTCTCTTCATCCAACAAGGAATGGGATGCACAACTAATAAATAAATTCCACCAACGGACCGAACAATGGCACTTAACTTTTATATCATCATCATCATCACCAAAGCCTTATCCCAACCATGTTGGCATCGGCTACATGAATTATGTTTCTCCATTCCATTCTACTTAACTTTTATATGAATTTAAAAAATAATAATAATAAGAAACAAGAGCTGCTTGATTACCGAATGTATGGGCGAAAGTGTCCCAGACCGTTGATCCCCTTCCATCCACCTTCACTGCCCCTTCATACTGAAAAAAACACAAGAAAGCTTGTGAGAAAAGCTTTATTAGAATGGATCACACAATTCAAAACCCAATATAATCAAAGCAATCATTCTTCAATTTTCCTAAATTGAGATCATTAATGTCTAACAATAAGAATAACATCTAGTGTATTCTAGGGTTTAAAGAATTAATATTATTACTCTATTTAATTGTTAAATGGAGGGATTACTTTAAGATCTGAGCACACTGTGGGGTCCGCCACAAATTGGCATGACTTGATTTGGACACTGATCTAACCTACTGGGACCATTGATTTATCTATAATAATTGAGTAACCATAAAATCATCATTGTTTTCTAAGGGTCAGAAATGGACAATGAGACTTATTTTCATATTTATTCAGAGAAGAGGTGTCCTATCAAAAGATTGTACATATGATTGATACCGTATAAAACATACATATTATTTCTGTATGATTCATGTGTTTATATATGCTCTGTTCATTCTTAGAACATGAAAATAAAAGTAGAATTTATGCACACCCTACAAAAGAAGATGGATTTTATTATTATTATTATTATTATTATTATTATTATTATTATTGTTATTGTTATTTTGCAAATGGGCTCCACTGTAGGTTCAAGCAGCTCAGGAGTGAAAGTCTTCAACACTTCAGAAACGCAAAGGAACACATGCGTCATCTTAATGTAAAAAGTTAGGCGACTCCAACTTCCTCACAACTTGCAAGACAGGCAAATGTAATCAATGAAGAAAACACTTTCCTCTTTCACTAACTACGATACACCCTAACTTGGGATGAGAGTTCTGTGCAGCCAAATAACTTACATTGTAAGAAAATTCACAAAAAAATGAACTTGTTAGTACAATCTATCCAATTCACAAGAAATATGGTGATGTTGCCATGCTGGTGTTTCTTAACTTCATTGGTTACTAATTGTTTTGCACTGAATTTTCTTCTACAAGCATCTGCAATCTACGTGTGGATGCCCCCATTTGGATGTCAAACAGAGGAACCCCCTAAATTTCGTGGCTTCCATTGTGACAACACTGAATGTTTGAAGGTGAAAATTCTCCATGCTTCCCAGGTTTCTTATGGTAAGTTGTTTGATTGAATCAAAAAGCTGTTGAGGCTATAATGGGCATTACTGGGGCCAGCGGTTGACACACACTTTGCTATGTGGGTGTGGCCGCCCCAGGTTGTTTTGAAAATTTCTTTAATGAAAAAATGACCATATGTCCCAAGTCTTATTTTAAAATCAATCCTGCTATGTGGGAGGCCACACTTTACAATGTCCCACCTCCTTTAATGCCCCATAAAAACCTCATTACATTAGATGGACATTGCTCCATGTCTCCTTTTCTCTCTCTTTGAGACTTACATTTTGGATTTTTTTTCATTTATAATATGAATTTATATATTATCTCTATAATTTCTTGCAATGTATAATTTTTTCCCCTCTTTCTGTAGTTACCCTCATAAATGAATTATATCGCGTATTTTTCCTTCTAATTTAGTGAATATATGATGTCTCTATTTTTTTTTTTTAACCTCTTACCTATAGTGTCACTGCTAACTTTATCATAGTATAGTTTTTTCTCTTGCCTGCTAATTCCTCTTGCCTATGTATAGTGGAAGCAGTTCAACTAGGGTTTTCCCTCATTAACAACACAAACCATGTATCCTCCCTTTCCTTCTCTCTTTAATTTGCACATCATTTTGAAAATTATTTCAATTGTAGATTTTACAAGAATTTTATGTCATTAATTTTGTGCTTACAATTTGATTATAAATATAAACATTTATGTGCTTCATATATTTTTATTTGATGGATGTGGTTTGCATATGCATAGTGTAGTCTTGTCCAAAAAGAAAAAAAATCTAGCAGAGTTTAACAAAGGTTTTGCCCCACCCAAATAAAAATTCTAGATTCCCAGTAGGCCTACATCAACATAGTAAGAGCTCCATCAGACATTGTAAAGACCACTGTTGAAGATGAAGTTTCCAATGAAGATTCAAAATTCTATTTAGTTTCCAATGAAGATTTCAAAATTCTATGTATTCCTCAGCCGGTTAATGGAAATCATCATCATCATCATCATCATCAAAACCTTATTCCAACCATGTTGGGGTCAGCTACATGAATTCTGTTTCTCTATTCTATTCTATTTTGAGCCAATCCTTCGATAAGTTAAACTTCTTCAAATCTGAATCAATGACCTCCATCAATGTTTTCTTCGGTCTACCCCTACCTCTTGATGGGCCCTCAGAATTCATGTTTGAGTTGTGACAAAGTTTTACGCTGGCTATCAACCTACCTCACGCAACCCTCCTTCTTTACTCGACCTTGAGACCGGCAGTAAAAACTAGCAAAGTTTGTTAATGGAAATCATCACTGTAAAAAAAATAATAATAAGTGAATTAAATAATATATATATAAACAAAGCTCTAAAGTTTATAGGAATATACCATGAAAATTCTAGTATCATTACATTAATAAATTATTATTTTCAAGTTGACTTTCACATTGGTTGGGTGAATTCATACACATATCATACATGGGTTTTGATTTTATAGAGGGACTTAACAATCCCTACATGTTTACCCTCATAAATTAGAATTGAAACAAATGTTAAATTCAACCCAAAATTAAACCCACTAAGTATAAATTTAATCTAATTATAAAAAACATGGAATGAAAGGCATCAAATTAGATGTGTCCATAACGATTGTGATCACAAGCCATTAGATATGACCTCTCTGTGTTGATCGATCACGGAGATGGTATTCATTACTGGGTTGCTCACTCTCTGAGAAATGTGATAGTAAGGCTACTTTAGCCGCTGCTATAAGCTATAGCGGTTACTTTCCTATTTTTTAGCGGTGGCTAGAGGACCCACTAAAGTGTGAAAGGAATTTTGTATGTTGGTTAAATTCATGGGTTGGACAAAACTCAAGTCCGAGTCAAAGTCGTATCTCTATTTATTTTTAGACCAGGAGTCTGAAGAGGCAATTGAGTCCCAGAAGAGCTAAAACAAAGAAAATCCGAAAAATTCAAAGAGAGCTGCACGATCGATCAAGCGAAGATCCGATTGATAGGATTAAAGGCAATGGCCCAATTCGATCAATTGGACCTGAACCAAAAATTCCAACAACTTGCACATGTTTATTTCAATTTCAAGTGAAACTTTCATATTTAATGCCAACTCCATTCCTGGTTGGAGTACACTTATGAGGCACAAATTTTAGGCTATATAAAGGGGTTCTCTCTCAACCCTAAGTCCAGATCTCATTATTCTACTTTTTTGGAAATCATCTTTTCTAGAGTTTACTTTTAAGAGTTGAATGGCTGAAGTTTTGCTCTAGAAATCCTTATCTTCTACATTTTTTTGTAGAAGACCATCTTCTAAGCATAGAAGATTGTTTGAGGAGTCAAGTACAACATCTAGAAAGCGTCTAGGTGCTTAGATCTATAACAGAGGACAGCAGAAAATCGTTGCAGCAGGGTGCTGTGTAATGAGAATCACAAATCCTTAGATTACGCAAGAACTAGATAATGGTTGTGAATATATCTCTTATAACTGTTGTATGATTCATTGTGCTTGATTTTCGGTCGTGTTTTTTACCAATTTGGATTTCCACATTAAAAAAACGTGTCTTCTTGTGGGATGATGATTCTTCAGAAGAAGAGAAAGACCCTCAGCTTGATCTTTTTGATATTGTGAATGACAAGTTTATGGTTTTTATGGCTAGATCTATTATGTCTGATGCTAGCTCTGCTGAAGAGAATACTAGTAATGGAGTGTTAGATTAAAAAGATGATTGGAAAGCAGAATATGGAATTTTGTTGGAAGAATTTATGAAGATGCGTAGGTTATTCGAAAAATATACTCTCAAGCGAAAAGAATAGATTTTGTCTATTAAGAAAGAGTTAAAGGATGTAAAATCAAAAGTTCATCTTTTGGAAAAGCAGAAAAGCCACATGGCTGATAAGTTAACTACTAAGGGTCACAAATATGGTTCATTGTAAGATGATTTTAAGAAGTATAAGCAAGAGTTTGAATCATTGAAAACTGTTAAAGCTGAAAAGAAAGATTTGGCTGGCAAACTGAAGATAGCATTGACTAAGCTGGATTCCACAAAAGCGTCTCTAAACAAGATGAATACTAGTTCAAAATATCTTAAAGACATCTTGTCTATACAGAAACTGCCACATGAGAAACGCAGTCTTGGTTTCCATGGCGGTGTATCTACTTTGAAGATGAAAGGTAAAACTACTTTTGTTAAAAGTTTTACTTATAATTTTATGTCACCTATTACTTCACATGCTGCAGCACATGTTCATAATGCGAGGAGTGGTTCAAGAAGAAAGAATGTATCACGTCCTGCATGTACATCCACTTGTCATCACTGTGGAGTTAATGGACACATTCGTCCCACTTGCAAGAAGCTGTATGTTTTTCCAAAGTATAAATATAGTGGAAACATGCTGAGCCAAAGGTCAAGACAATAGGTATTGGATTAAGAAGTCTGATTTACCTGCAAAAGTTGCTCACGCTGTGCTAAAAGATTAAACTACACAAGTGTGAGTAGTTACATTCAAAAAACCCCGATCAAGAAGATCAAGATCCAACCCCCTATGATGCTATGAAGACACAATTAAGGGAGAGTAGATATTGAGAGGGAGCTTTGCTAGAGTCTGATTGACGTATCTGTTGCATGATGTCATTAGCATTGTCAATTATGGACAAAAAAGGGGGAGATACTGCATTCAGGGGGAGACATTCCAAGTTAAGATGCATCAAGATGATTAAAGTGCAGAGTTTTAGAGACAATCCAGATCTACAAGTGTGCTGATAATAAATTTTTATTTTTTTTATTTTTGCTGAAAATTCAATGTATTTTGGGTTTTGTTTCGGGTATATCAAATTATATTGTTCTAGAGAGTTTTGTCTACGAATTTCCAAATGAGGAGATTGAAAGAAATTTTGTAAGTTGGCTAAATTCAAAGGTTAGACATAATTCAAGTCCTAGTTGAAGCTATAATTTTATTTATTTTTAGACCAGGAATTCGAAGAGGCAAAGAGTCCCAAAAAAGCTGAAACGAAGGAAAAATAAATTCGAAGAGGGATGCCCGATCAATAGAGCGAAGATCTGATCAATTAGATAAAGGCAGTGGCCCAATTCAATTGATCGAACCACTGCCTGACGATTGTACCTGGGGGGGAAATTTCACCAACTGGTGAATTTTTATTCTGATTTTAAGTGAAACTTTCCTATTTGGTGCCAACTCCTTTCCTAGTTAAAATACACTTATGAGGCACGAATTTGGGGCTATAAAAAGGGGTTCCCTCTCAACTCTAAGTATAGATCACATTATTCTAAGCAGAAATTACTTTTTTGGAGATCATATTCTCTAGAGTTTTCTTTGAAGAGTTAAAAGGTTAAAGCTTTTCTTTAGAGATCTTTGTCTTCTACATCTTTTTGTAAAAAATCACCTTTTAAGCGTAGAAGATTATTCTGGAGAGTCAACTACAACATCTAGAAAGCATCTAGATGCTTGGATTTGTAACATAGGACGACATGGAGTCGTTGCAGCGAAGTGATATGCAATGAGAAACACAAGTCCTTAGGCTACTCGAGAACTGGATAAAGATTATATCTCTTGTAATTGTGGTATGATTCATTGTACTTGATTTTCAATTGTATTTTTTTCTCGGTTTGGGTTTTCACGTAAAAAAACATGTCTTCTTGTGATGTGTGCTCTTGTTTGATTTATTTCACCGCGTAGTTGATTGTTTACACACATAGTACTGAAATTGATTGCCTTAATCCATTCTAGAGGTTCTTCCAAAATCTACAAATTGTTTTTTCTTATAGTGAGAGAAAGGCCCTATAATAGCTTGCTTTCATCAAAGTGGGCCACCTTTTCAAATTAGAATCATGAATGATCATATCTCATGCGTCATCGTCATCATCATCATCATCATTATCAAAGTCTTGTCCCAACTTTATTGGGGTCAGCTATATGAATTCTGTTTTTCATTCTTATCTATATTGAGCTAAATCCTCAAATATTATACTTTTTGTACCTATTTTTTTTACTACCTCTATTCACATCTTCTTCGGCTTACCCTTCTCTTGATGAGCTATTAATTAGCATATCCAAAATTTTTCTTATCGATACCATTGCCAACTTGCACTAGATATGCCCAAACCATTTCAAACAAGTTTTTCTAATTTTGTCTACTAAGTTATCTGGAAATTGCTTAGATAAGCACATCTCTAATGAGGGACAAAGTGAGGCGCCCCCCCCCCCCCCCCCCCCCCCACCAACACAAAACCCCCCTACAGTTTTTTAAACACGCGGGACACTTGGACCCTACAAACAACAAAGGCTCCTCACACTCATTACCTTCCCATGAATTGACTTAATGATAATTTTGACACACATCTAAGTATTAAGGTTCATAGATTGAAATCTTATATATATTTTGCTTCATTAAACTATTGAACTTAAGGTCAATGGATGAAGGGATTAAGATGATATAATAAAGTTAAGATTGTTGTCATATGTGAGCCCCCCCTCCTCAACTCGAGCTGACTAGAAACCCATCTGCTCATGCCTGTTGGGGCCACCTGGGGATGGAAGGGATTTGAAGATCTCCCTTGGACCCTCCTCTCTCCAAAAAAAAATCGACCCATCCCTTATCTCTATTTGGCCCCTACAAACTTAATTGTGTATGGTCCATTCAGATGGATGCATAGTCTATCCAACGATGCACAGTCTATGCGAATAGGTCAAAGTTGGTAGGACCCTCAAACAATAGGGGTGGGGGTTTTGTGGTCAACTCAAATGGACCGAAGGATGGTCCAACATGTGCTTGCGGATAGTCCCTCTACCATCAGATATAAGGACCCCTTTGCCAAGCACTAGTGCTCCCCTTATGCTGAGCATCACTTTCCAATTAGGCACCACCAGGGGATAGGAAAGGAGGGAGGGGGGTCATCCCAACCACTTGATCAATGGCTGGCAAGGTTTCACAATCCAAAATGAGTGTAAGCTGACCCAACGATCCAATCCAATTGGATAAGTGCAAAACTTGGGATCAGTAACTATCACAAGGGTTCATGATTTATGGTCCACTCTGATGGATCATAAGTTGAGCCCCCACTAGGTGTTTTGACATGCAGTGCTCACATTATTGTGAGAACTAGAGCACGAAGGAGGTTTTCACACATATTACATATGTAATTCGTTTTACCTATGCATGTGCATGGGAAAATAATTTCACTTACACATTGAGCGCAAGGGATTCCATCTGCACCTTGTTGTGGGCCCATGTGATGATGGGGCTGGGGATTTCGAAAGATTTGGTTGGTGCCTACCCATGTAAAAAATATACACCTTACCTGATCATCAACCTATCTCACATGATCATCCTAACACTTTGATCAACGACCCCAATGTGTGGTTTGTTTTGATGGGTGACCAAGTGTGCCCCACTACGAGCTATGCATCATAACACCATAAAACAGGTATGCACCTTAAAGTTTTTGTACATATAAATGCGTACTATATGTGCACAGTGTGGGCCCCACAAATCATGGATAGGGATGGATGGAAAGATCAAGGTTGGACCATCTCCAATATGAAGTTCCATGTTAGTCCAACTTTTCTAAACACTTGATCAATGACCCACAAGTTTAATGCCTTTAATTTTAAAAAGGGAAAAAAAATCCTTGATCCAATGATCTAGTTCATATTGATAGGTGCAAACCCATAGGAACAAGGGTAGACTTACATAGAAATGGCTTCGGCCAGTAGCCCGAGGTTAATTCTAAAATTGCCATATATTAGAATGGCCTTATATGTCCAATGTATATTTAATAAACAGTCACCCTACATCTAAATCCTTTGATTGCCCCACATCACAAAACCTTGGTGAAACACTCATCTTCTCTTTTGACATCTTCTTCCCACTGAGAGTACCAAATCCTCTTTGCTTTGTTCCCTTTGACATCTTCTCTCTACTGAGAGTATGGGATCCTCTTCGCACCGACTGAGCTTGAAAGATCGTCCCATATCCGGATTTTTGTATTGCACTTCAAAATATATGCAGTGAAAAAGTAAAATAACTAGCAAATAAATCAATCACACACCACAAGAAGAAGGCATGAAGGTTTTTTATATGGAAAACCATGCTCAAGAAAAACCACGGGTCATATCATCTAGACCAAAGACTACCAAGCACTATGTAATCGAAGGTTACAAGATTATACTCACAAACTCTGCCCTAGTTGCAACGCAACTAAAGGATTACAGTTCTTTTTGCTGACTCCTTATCGTACACCGCTCAATGCACTTAAATAACCACCTTGAATCCGCAAGGTGAACAAACCTTCTACAAAAAAAGCCAATCTTCTACAAGGAACTAGAAACACAAATCTCTAGAACTCAAAGTTTCAGCACAATCTCTCTAATGACTGCTCTAGAAAAGAAGCATATCTCCAATGTGTATTTTCAACTTAGAATAGGGAAATGGATGTCTTAGGGTTAAGAAAAACACCCTTTAAATAACACACAATTTGTGTCTTAGGGTTAGATTCTTTGTAAAATCAGAACTAGCAGTTCTGACACAAACAAGAAACAATTCCGTATAGGAAAGTGGATTTTCTTCGTCAATGTGCTAAAACCCGATTGCATGAGCGCTCAAGCGCGCATGCAAATTCAGCATTTTTCTGCAAACTTCCCGAAGCCATAACTTCGTAATTTTAGCTCTGATTCACACAATCTTGGAAAATACGGATATCTACTCGAAAAGATCTTTCAAACGGTAGATAGCTTGCCCCAATCCAATACTTGGTTTATGAGGTATGACCTTTTTAATCCATGTTATCTTTAAAAAATCACTTCAAAATGCTTCAATTTGCATTCTTTCTTCGATTTCTTCACTTTGTGGATCCAAAAACTCATTTGACAGTCCATTCTAAAAGAAATAAAAAATTACAACTCAATGGACCCAGAGTTTTATCCAACCCATGAATTAGCCAACTAAAAGTTTTTGGGGTCCCGAATTTCTAAGTTACAAGCCAAATAATATGCAGCGGAATAATAAAAGTAAACTTGCAGACAAACAATCAACCACACAAGAAGAGGACATGAGATTTTTATGTGAAAACTCAAATGGAAAAAACCATATGCCCTTCCGGATTAGTAAAACTAAGCACTAATTTCGAACAGTAATATATTCACAACCCTTTCCGGTCAGTCCCTCTACCAGGATGTAGTTCTTCTTATAAGAATCCAGAACACAAATCGACCTTACGTGCCCTACTCTCTGTTCTTGATCCAATCACCTTGATTCAACAAGATGAGCAATCTCTTAGAAAGAAGTAAAAACAGCAAACTCTAAAGCTCAAAGCTTCAGCAAACTCTCTCCAATAGAGGCTCTAGAAAGAAGGATGATCTCTAAAGTATATTCTAAACTTAAAATAATGAAATCTATACTTTAGGGTTAAAAGAGAACCCCTTTTATAACCAACAATTCGTGCTTCATAAAGATAGCCTTTGTAGAACCCATCTTACTAATCATCACACAAATAGGAAATAATTCCGTAAATGGTCAATGGATTTCTATTCGTCAGGCGCTCTAGTGGGCAAATGGGCACTTAAGCGGGCAAAGCTTCTCCTTGGCAAAAATTCCCAACCTCCGGTCAAGTGAGCTATCCTCTGAGTGGGCAAAGCTTCTATCCCAGCTTCAATTTCTTCACTTCAGCTCTTCGGTGACATGAAACACAGTCCATCCTAAGAGATAGAAAATACAAATCCATGGTCCCAAGTTTTGTCTAACCTATGAATCAGCCAATTACATAAAAGTCATAACACCAACACACAAATATCCTAATAAAGATTCTCGTCATTGGTCCTCTCGTGGTTAGTCTATTTTCCTCCCTCTCTCTCTCTCTCTCTAAATAACCCTAAATAAAGCAATCTCTCTCCCTTCTCAAATGTTCTATAATCCTATTCACTCTATACCTAAATGTAACCAGTTAAGCTTCAAATCCTAATTTCAAACACTAAATCCCCAAATCCTAAGTCCCACACCAAAAAATCTAATCATATCTACAAGTCCAAAGATGGTATACAGGAGACAAGGTGGAAAGAGAATAAAGCTAAAGAGCTCACACATGGTGATGCAGGCCATCATCATACTGGGCCCCGATTGAAAGTCTACACCCGCAGGCCCAAAACATAGTAGCATTGTAGTAGGATTCTATTATAGTAATTGCTTGATATTTGGCAAGTCCAGTTGGATTTGATTCCAGTTGGATTTGATTTAGGATTTCTTACCTGTTTAGAATTAGGTATTTTCCTTTTTTAGAGAATGTTTTAATTATAAATAAAGGTTGTAATCTCTTCAAGAGAGATAGAATTGAATATTGAATAAAGCTTTTGGGCATTGGTTCTCAGTTGAGAGAGTTATTGTCTTTGGTGAGACACCTAGACAATTTATCCCTAAGCCTTTTGGCTTGGAGATTAGCCCGTTGGCTAATCTTCTTCCCCTGCGCTGCTTCAATTGGTATCAGAGACGAAGATCCAAGTTCGGATCGCCGTCTGGTCGCCGATTCGAGGTTCCCGTGCGTGCGTGTGGTTCATTTTTCGTTCATCTCTTCCACTGTCGTCAGTTCCCCTCTCCCTGTCACCCAGATCCCTTCACTCCCGACCTCCATACCCTCCACAGACCCCTTCCTATACCCCACCGCACAACCGAAACCCTCTTCCCCACCCACACCCCCCCTAGCCGAACCCAGACACCCCAAACCCACCACCACCGACCCGACCCTTTTCCCACCGAAACCCTCACCACCGGATCCCAATCATTCCTCTGTCCTTCACCATCGGCCACCCCGCGGTTGCTGTCCACCCTCCCAACCCCCAGCGTCCCAACCCCAGCGAAGAACAGAACCAAAAAATCCCCATCCCCAGCAACGAACAGAAAAAAAAAAAAAAAAAAAAAGGACGAGAAAGACAGGGAACAGCGGCGCCGAGCACAGCGCCTGCGCTTGCGCCTGCGCACAGCGGCGCCGAAATTTCGACCGCCTGCGCCTGCGCACAGCGACGCCGAGCCCGCCTTCTCTCTCCCTCGACCGGCAGAACCCACTCTCTTCCTCGCCGGCCGACGGAAATCACCGCTCGCTGCTAGCGTTCCCGCTCTCTCCAGCGCCGGCTGCAGACCACGCTGTCGTCTCTCCCTCTCCATCGCCTGCCGGAAGCGTCCACCGCCATCGCCCACAGTCGTTTCTCTCTCTCGCCGGGAGCGTCTCTCCTTTCCTCTCTTGCCTTTTGCTTCTGCATCAGACGAGAGGTGAGTTGGCTTTTGATTTCCTCCTGTCAACACGGTAGCAAGGGCAAGATATTTTAGTAGTTGGGTCATTACAGTTGGGCCTAAACTGCTACCCGCCCCCAGCCCACTTTGTTTCAGTCCGGGTCTGACCTGACCCAGACCTGACCCGCTGCCTGGTTCAGCCCAGGCCCACAACATCTGCCCGGTTCAGCCCCAACCCCTTACAGCCCAGGCCTGTCCTGCTTCAGCCCAGATCCACAGCAGCTGTTCAGCCCAGGCCCACTCCGGCCCAGGCCCACTCCAGCCCCGGCCCACTCCAAAAAAAAAAAAAAAAAAAAAAAAAACTTTTGTTTCCTTTGCTTCCTATAAGCAATGTCAACCCGCAGCGGTCAGCCATATCGGGGCAGATTTTCGGATCATCAGCGAGATGCTATGTTAATAGAGTTGTCTGAAAGAGTACATGCATTGGAAGAATTGTCCCGCGATTCACAGAGGCCTCCTGCCGCCGAAGCATCCTCTAGCGCTGGAAACCAACACAATTCCGGCCGACCAGCAGAAACAGGCCCGCAAGAATCTATGCATGATTTCATTCAGCGTCTTCTTACTGAAAAAGATCCTGCAGACGCACCTGCTGCACTAAAATTTGATGATATCACTAAGCGCGTCAAAATTGATATATCTGATTTCTCTGGCCGTCTCAATCCAAAGGCTTTCATTGACTGGCTCAATTCCCTCGAAGATTATTTCTCTTGGTATCATATGGACGATGCACAGCGTGTTGCCTTTGTCAAAGTCAAACTGAAAGGGTCAGCACGTATTTGGTGGCACAGCGTTGAGCACAATAATCTTGTCATGGGACGCCCTGCTATTACCAAATGGGATGATATGCGTGAAAAGCTTGAAGGTAAATATTTGCCCTCCAATTATTTAAGTCTCCTTCAGCAAGAATATTTTGTTTTCAAGCAGGGCACCTTATCACTGGATGAGTATACAGAGAAGTTCAATGATTATGTAATCTGGTGTAAAATTCAATATGATGATTTCACGCTAGTCAACCGGTACAGAACAGGGTTGCGAGAAGAAATCAGACGTGAAGTCCTCATGCATGATTTTGAAACTGTTGATGATATTTATAACAAGGCAAAACGGGTTGAGCTAGAATTGCGGTCCTCCACTTTGAGACGATTTGGTTTTCAAGTCGGTGAGTCAACGACTCGTCGAACCCCCGCCTTTCAGAATACTAAGGGTTATCCACCCAATCAAAATAATCCTCAATATAATCGTGCTCCTCCACCAGCGGGTTTTCGTCCACCTCCAAAACCACAGCACAATCACCCCAATCAGCGTCCTTTTGCTCCAAATCAAAAAGGGACAATGCCACAGGAGCAAGATATGCGGAATCGTGGACCTCCTCGTCAAGATCGACGGACTGATGGTTGTTATCAATGTGGACAACCAGGACACTTTGCTAATGCATGCCCTCAAGTTCGCAATCTTTATTATTGCGATGAAGATCCTTATTCGTCTGAAGACTATGATGAGCATCTTGAGATGGAGCCTCCTCCTGACCATTTCCAATCAGAAGCTCAGCCAGATCCACAGTTAGAGGCTCAATCTGATCCTTCTCCTCATGCCGTCACCGGTGCAGAAGAAGGTGGTCCTGTTCTTATTATACGTCGGCTTCTCCTCACCAATGAACAAGAAGAAGCTGATTGGCGACGAACTTCAATCTTCAGGACACGCGTGAGATGCAAAGGTAAGTTATGCAATTTAATTGTTGATGGAGGTAGTGCTATGAATGTTGTTTCACAGGAAGTGATCACGAAGCTCAATTTGCCTACTAAAAAGCACCCAAAGCCTTACAAGGTCGCTTGGGTAGATGATCATTCAATCCCTGTGACCCATCGATGCTTGGTTCACTTTAAAATTGGCATATATGAAGATGATATATGGTGCGATATTATTCCGATGAATATTGCTCACATTCTGCTTGGCCGACCGTGGTTATATGATCGAGAGGTACATACGGATCAGAAAAAGCACATTCATTCTTTTAAATGGAAAGGACAAGTGGTGGATCTTCTCCCATTGCCGCCATTAGCATCTTCACCGACAGTTTCTACCACTCCATCAAACCCTCATGTTCTCTCTATGCGGAAATTTGAAATGGAAAGCAAAGACCAAGGAGTTGTTTATGCTCTTGTGCCTAAAGAAACCCAAGAAGCAGAGAATAAACAACAAGATTCTATGCCACCAGAAATCAAGTCATTGCTCCATGATTTTCAAGATTTGATTCCCGCAGAGCTTCCTAATGAGTTACCTCCTATGCGGGACATCCAGCATGCCATTGATTTAGTCCCTGGATCAACCCTTCCTAACTTGCCTGCTTATCGCATGAGCCCTGCCGAACATGCTGAATTGCGCAGACAGGTTAAAGATTTACTCCAGAAAGGTTATATCCGAGAAAGCATGAGTCCATGTGCAGTTCCAGCCCTCTTAACACCGAAGAAAGATGGTTCTTGGCGAATGTGTGTTGATAGCCGAGCGATTAATAAAATTACCATCAAATATCGGTTTCCGATTCCTCGAGTGGATGACATGCTTGATATGATGTCTGGATCTTCTGTCTTTTCCAAGATTGATCTCAGGAGCGGATATCACCAACTTCGTATTAGGCCCGGAGATGAATGGAAAACAGCATTCAAAACCAAAGATGGGCTATACGAATGGTTAGTCATGCCGTTCGGTCTCACGAATGCTCCCAGCACTTTTATGAGAGTAATGACTCAGCTTCTACGACCTTTTCTTGGCAAATTTGTTGTGGTATATTTTGATGATATTCTCATCTTCAGCAAATCAAAGGAAGAGCATCTCGATCATCTGAGGTATGTCATGCGTGCACTTCGAAAAGAAAAGTTTTACATTAATTTGAAGAAGTGTACATTTTTGAACTCCACAGTCGTATTTTTGGGCTTTGTTGTCTCGGCCCGCGGAGTTGAACCTGATCCAGCCAAAGTCAAAGCAATCCTTGATTGGCCTATTCCCACTACTATACATGAGGTACGTAGCTTTCATGGTTTGGCTACCTTCTACAGGAAATTTATTTGTAATTTCAGTACAATTATGGCTCCTATAACTGACTGCATGAAAAAAGGAGAGTTCACTTGGACCAATGCTGCCTCTCGCGCATTTGAGCAAATTAAGAAGAAAATGACTGAGGCACCAGTTCTGAAACTCCCGGACTTTGACAAAGTCTTCGAAGTTAGTTGTGATGCTTCCCATGTAGGTATTGGCGGAGTCTTAAGTCAAGATGGTCATCCAGTTGCTTATTTCAGCGAGAAATTAAATGACTCCCGTAAGAAATACACTGTTTATGATCTGGAATATTATGCAGTAGTTCAAGCTCTTCGTTATTGGCGTCATTATCTCATTGAAAAAGAATTTGTCTTATACTCTGACCACGAAGCTTTGCAGCACCTGAATTCTCAAAAGAAAATGAGCGCCAATCGTGTTAAATGGAGTGCATACCTACAAGAGTTTTCTTTTGTTCTGCGTCATAAATCTGGCACGGAAAATAAAGTCGCAGATGCATTAAGTCGTCGATCTCACATTCTTACGACAATTTCCGTCAATGTTCCTGGCTTTGAAGAAATACGCAGAGAATATGCAGCTGATAAGGGCTTTGGTCACATTTATACAGCCCTTCTAAATGGTGAAGGTTCAGAACACCCAAAGTTTTCTCTTCATGATGGATATCTCTTCTGTGGAAATCAATTATGTCTGCCTGCTACATCTATTCGTGAATTTATGATACGTGAGTTGCATAGCGGCGGATGTAATGGACATTTTGGGCGTGATAAAACATTAGCCCTTGTGGAAGATCGTTTCTTTTGGCCACGTTTAAAAACAGATGTTGCCCGTATTTGTGAATTATGCAGAGTATGCCAACTTGCGAAAGGTCAAAAGAAGAATACAGGTTTGTATCAGCCCCTTCCTATTCCACATGCACCTTGGCAAGATTTGAGTATGGACTTTGTCTTGGGCTTACCAAAAACAGCGCGAAAAGTAGATTCTGTTTTTGTCGTTGTTGATCGTTTCTCCAAAATGGCACATTTTATTCCTTGTTCTCATACAGCAGATGCCAAGAAGATTGCCATTCTTTTCTTTAAAGAAGTTGTTCGTTTGCATGGCCTTCCCAAGACAATAGTGTCTGACAGAGATACAAAGTTCATGAGTTTCTTCTGGAAGACTTTATGGCACATGATGCGCACTAAACTCCAATACTCAAGTGCCTATCATCCACAAACTGATGGCCAAACAGAAGTTGTAAATCGGAGTTTAGGAAATCTTCTTCGATGTCTTATTGGAGAACATATTGCTTCATGGGATCTTATTTTACCTATGGCAGAGTTTGCCTATAATAATTCTGTTAACAGAACAACAGGGAGATCACCGTTTGAAGTTGTCACTGGTGTTACGCCACGACTGCCTATTGATTTAAGTCCTTTACCAGTTGATTCTAGATCTAGTCCAGATGCTGAACAATTTGCCCAACATATGAAAGATGTTCATGATGAAGTTCGCCGGCAAATCGCTACAAGTAATGAAGCCTATAAAAAGCACGCGGATTCTCACAAACGCCATGTTGAGTTTACCGAAGGTGATTTGGTAATGGTTCGTTTGAAGCCCGAACGATTCCCTGCAGGTAAATACAAGAAGCTTCATCCACGAAGTGCAGGTCCTTTCAAGATTCTAAAGAAAATCAGTTCCAATGCCTATGTTCTAGACCTTCCTGCAGATATGAATATCAGCTCCACGTTCAATGTCGAAGATTTGACAATATATCATGGGCACCACAATGATGAATCCTTTGAAGAACAAGCTCTTCGCATTCCTCTTCATCAATTCCCTCCAGACGAAATTGAAGATGTTTTTGATGATCAGATCATTTCAACAAAGAATGGAGGATTTCACAAGTTTCTTGTTAAGTGGAAAGGCAAACCTATCTCTGAAGCTACCTGGATTACGGATGCAGATTTTCAAAAGATTAATCCAGATTTATATGAGCAGTACCAAGCCAGCAACTCGCCAGAGTCGAGTTTTTCCAAGCCGGGGAGAGCTGATGCAGGCCATCATCATACTGGGCCCCGATTGAAAGTCTACACCTGCAGGCCCAAAACATAGTAGCATTGTAGTAGGATTCTATTATAGTAATTGCTTGATATTTGGCAAGTCCAGTTGGATTTGATTCCAGTTGGATTTGATTTAGGATTTCTTACCTGTTTAGAATTAGGTATTTTCCTTTTTTAGAGAATGTTTTAGTTATAAATAAAGGTTGTAATCTCTTCAAGAGAGATAGAATTGAATATTGAATAAAGCTTTTGGGCATTGGTTCTCAGTTGAGAGAGTTATTGTCTTTGGTGAGACACCTAGACAATTTATCCCTAAGCCTTTTGGCTTGGAGATTAGCCCGTTGGCTAATCTTCTTCCCCTGCGCTGCTTCACATGGGTATAAGCTTTTCTATGCAGAAAAGAGTAATACGAGAAATGAAGTGGGAATAGTTGTAGATAAGGATTTGAAAAAGAAAATTGTGGAGTGAAGAGGTTTGGTGATATAATTATAGTAATTAAACTAGTGCTGGAGGAAAACATAATCCATATCATCAGTCCATATGCTCCCCAAGTAAGGCTAGAGGAAAGTGTGAAAAGACAATTTTAGAATGATTTAATGCGAGAAATCATAAATAGTGATAAGATTTTCCTTGAAGGGGATTTAAACGGGCATATAGGGAAGAGATGATAGAGGCTATGAGATAGTGCATGGAGAGCAAGGATTTGGAGAAAAAAAATGAATTTGGAAATACTACATTGGACTTTGCAGTGGCATTTGATCTTGTAGTAATAAATACTTACTTTAAAAAGAGAAATGAGCATTTAATTACCTACAAAAGTGGGAGTAATAAGAGTTAGATAAACTTTTTTCTAGTTAGAAAACAGGACCAATTGGCTTGTAAAGATTGCAAAGTTATCCCATGAGAGGGTTTGACCATGCAACATAAGCTCAGAGTTTTAAATATTTACATTAGAAGTAGAAAGAAAGCGATAGTAAATAAAATGGGCCCTAAAACAAGGTGGAAAGATTTAAAAGGGGAAAAAGCAAATATATTTAAAGACAAAATGATTAAGAAGGGAGAATAGAATCTTGAAGGAGAAACTACAGCAATGTGCAATCAAATGGCTAATTGCATTAGGAAGGTTGCAAAAGATGTACTTGGAGAATTAAAAGGAAAAAGATATGTTAATAAAGAAACATGATAGTGGAGTTTGGAAGTTCAGGAAGTCATTCAAGAGAAAATACATTGCTATAAAATTTGACAGGGGACTAAAAGTATAGAAAATTTTGAGCTGTAAAAGAAGGTGAAAAAAGAAGCTAAGAAAGTAGTAAGTAATGCAAAGTTCAAAACATATGATAACCTCTATAATAGGTTGGAAACAAAAGAATGAGAGAAGAATATTTTTAAGCTCGCAAAAATAATAGAAAAGAAAATGAGGACTTAGATCATGTCAAATGTATCAAAGACAATGAAGAAAATATTTTGGTGAAGGACAACAATATTAAAAAAAGGTGGAAGGAATATTTTAACAAACTTTTAAATGAAGAACATATCGAAAATATAAGAACTAAGGAGGATACTTTATTACCAGAGCATGCCTTTCTCCATAGAATTAGAGGGGTAGAAGTGAAGGAAGCATTGAAACAAATGAAGACAAAAAAGGCTACAGGCCCAAATGATATTCCGATAGAGGTATGAAAATGCTGATAGAGGTTAGGGTGAGTTAGTTATCTAGACTATTCAATAAGATACTTATGATAAAAAAAAATGTCAAATGAATGAAGAAGAAGCATTGTAGTACCTATAATATAAGAATAAAAGAGATAGACAAAATTATACCAACTCTCAAAGGATTAAACTTACGAGTCATATTATGAAGTTATGAGAGAGAATAATGGAGTAAAGACTTAAACGGAAGACCAAGATCGCTGAAAATCAATATAGTTTTACACCAGGGAGGTCAACTATGAAAGCTATCTTTTCACTTAGGCAATTAATGGAAAAATATCGAATAAAGAGAAAAAATCTACACATGGTCATTATCGATTTAGAAAAAACCTATGATAGGTTACCGAAGGATTTAATTTGGTGGGTTTTAAAGAAAAAGAATGTCTCCAGATATTACATTGAAATTTTTAAGAATATGTATCAAGGAGTAGTAACAAATGTGAGAACCACATGTAGAGAAACAAGTGGATTCCCTGTGACTATAGGTTTACATCAGGGATCAGCCTTAAGCCCTTATCTCTTTGCATTAATTATGAATGAGTTAATTACGTATATTCAAGAAGAAGTACCATGATATATGTTGTTTGCAGATGATATAATATTGATGGATGAATCAAGAGATGGTGTAAATATAAAACTCGAGAAATGACGGAGGGCATTAGAATTCAAAGACTTTAAAATAAGTCGAAAAAAGACAGAATATATGGATTGCAACTTCAATAGACATATAAAAAGTGTTGAAACCACTGTCAAAATTGAAATCTATGAAATACCACGTAGAGATTCTTTTCGGTATCTGGGCTCAATAATTAGTAAAAACAAGGAGATTGACGAAGATGTAGAACATAGGATAAAAGCTGGATGGTTGAAATGGAGACTAGCTTTTGGAGTGCTTTGTGACAGACGAATGCCAACAAAATTGAAGGGCAAATTTTACAAAATAATGGTTAGACCAGCTATGACATATGGAGCAAAATGTTAGACAATTAGGAAGACGCATATACATAAGATGGATGTGGCGGAGATGAAAATGCTTAGATAAATGTGTGGTAAAACTAGAAAAGATAAAATTAAAAATGAGTGCTTTCGAGAGCATTTAAGGATAACACCAATAGGGGATAAGATTAAAGAAACCCGTTTAAGATGGTTTGGACATATTGAGCGTAGGCCAGTAATGGCACCGGTAAGAAAAAGTTTGGCTATACAGGTGGATGACCCATCAAAAGGTAGGGGTAGGCCGAAGAAAATAGTGATGGAGGTCAGGTAAAGAAGTTCAAATTATGTAAGAATTTGGCACAAAATAGAACGGAATGGAGAGACAGAATTCATATAGCCGACCCCAACATGGTTGAGATAAGGCTTTGATGATGATGATGATAATCTACAACTCCAAAAATGACCAAATCACTATTGGGCATATATCGACAAGGGCATTTTTAATACCATTGATGATGAGATAATCTTGGAATGCTTTCAAAACATGATGAACCGTCAAGGGAAATTGTAAAAAGTTTGTTTTAGAGTTGAAATGATTTTTGATGAGAAAAATGTATGTTAGTTGATATAGTTAGATATTTTGTATTTTAAATGTAATATATTTTTTCTTTTGGTATTGTAAATGTGTAGAAAGTGTAGTAAAGTCAAGTAAAAGTTTAGCCCCACTGAAATAAAAATCCTAGGTCTACCACTGCGTAGGAGCTAGTCATATTTGTGGCGTGTGGGTTGCTATTTGTGTATGTGATGCAATATGGGCTCACAAGCGGTCCTTCTTTTCAAGTTAGATTATGATTATATTATTTTATTAGTAGATTTCTAATTATTTTGTTATTAAGGAAATTTCTATTTTTAGATTAGGCTTGCTTAGGCATTAAGTTTATTTCTATATTTATATGGCAATGTAATGAGTTATTTTACAGACTTAATTAATTGAATAGATCCCCAGGGGTGTGTCCTAGTATCTTGAAGTCTTGTTGAAGACGATTCCAAGTGTCCTCCAGCACATGCTTAGGCACTCCACGCAAGCCCTAACCTTGGGTCTGCACCAATTATTATCAAAGCAAAGATCCATATCACTCTAATCACCCTCCGGTCATCGATCGGCACCACCAACCTGTTCCTTCTACAAACCCATCTCGACCTCACCAGATCATCCAAATCCCACCAATCCCAAAACCCCCGAACTCCATCTAACATCCCAGTCGAATAGAACCCCAACTCCATCTCCGTCAGACTCTACCGTACTCCATTGCACCCAATCGCAACACCCCCATCCTGAATCCTTTTTACCCCAGTCCAGTCTTCATTAATTGATGCACCATCGCCACTATTCCTGACCCCTACCAGTCGAAGACCTCACCAAAAACAACCCCCCAATCTTCCCAGATGTCACCACTGCAACCCCCATCTCCAACTTCCAAACCAGAAACCCATCGACGATATCCTACCCGAAGTCCCCATTTCCACGAGTCCCATAATCGTATATAAAAAAGAAGGTCGAAGCGAAAAAGGAAACAAAGGAGAAGGAGACTGCGAAACACCACGTACCAGCACCTGCCCTCGCCGCTCTCCGTTGCCTGCTTATTGTTGTCGTCGCCGCTTGCCGCTTTTCGCCACCAGATCGGCCATCGCCGAGCCAGCTTGCGATGTCCGTTAGCGGAAAGGGGTTTTCGACAACCTTTGTTGGCATAAAGGAAGCCACTTACAATCTCGTGACACGTGCAGACAATACCCCTTTTGGTTATTGGGCATGGTTTATGATCCGGCCCAAATCTTTTGCCCCATCTGCAATCTATGGCCCAACAACATATTGTTGACACCATCAATCATCAGCTAAGCAGTCCACATTGAGATTAAAGGCCAAATGTTGGAATGTCCAAAATATGTATGCCTCATTAACGGTGAAGGTGATATGAACGATACCCCAAATAATTTTAAGGGTACCGAAACCGATTCTAAGGATACTGAAACTAAGGAAATTGAGGATACAAAAACAGATAGCATGAGTGATGCCTTCATAGTCATCAAAGAATCTACTCCAACTGTTGTCAGCAAAGAGACTTTACCAACTATTGAAAAAAAATGGTTGCAAAAAATATTTTCGTTCTATGGATATAGTTTATGGTCAAAATTACACAGTTGTCGTTAACAGCTAAAACTGTAAAAACATCATTTCTCAAGCTTTGGTTGATTGCCACAAGCTGAAAGCTTACAAACATAATTACCCTTATTTTGTCAAATGACTGATGACAGGTAATCAAGCGTATGTTCACCATATTTGCAAAGTTAAACTTGTCATTGGTAAAAGATTACAAAGATACAATCTGGTTTGTGATGTGCTCTTTATAGATAGTGGTGATATCTTATTGTATCACCTATGAATGTATGACAAAAACGGAACTCATGGAGCGTGCGGCAACACGTGCACATCATGCACATTCATACATGGTAGAAAACAAGTTACAATTCATCTTGAAAAGCTGAAGCCATTGAAGAAAAATTCCCAGACAGTTGCAACAAAAGAAGCCCTTTATGTTCACCATATTTACAAAGGCAATCTAAAGAAGATTTGAGTTCGTGGATGAACTCTTCTTTCAACCTAGGGTGAATGATGCAATACGGGCCTATAAGTGGTCTTCCTTTTTAAGTTAGATTAGAATTATATTATTTTTTAGTAAATTTCTAATTGCATTGTTATTAGAAAAGTTTTCATTATTAGATTAGGGTTATTTAAGTACTATGTTTGTTTTCTTATTTATATGGCAATGTAAAGAGTTATTTTGTAGACTTGATTAATTAAATAGATTGTAGGTTGTATCCCTAGAGGTACGTACTCGTATCTTGAAGTCTTATTGAAGACAATTCAAAGTGTCCTCTGACACATGCTTAGGAACTCCACTAAGTCCTAACCCCGAGGCTTGTATCATTGTATGATCCATTTGGATCTATATTGAAGTGGGTATCACTAGTTGGTGCAAACGGTAACAACATGCATTCTAAATACAAAAGAATGTTGCCCTATATATATAAAGCCCCTTTTTAGTGTGCACATGCTCATTTTTGTAAGTTAAGCACTGCCCTGTGGGCATTTGGCTATAGATTAAGGAATGAGGATGATGAGATTGACTTTAAATTTTACATATGATTTGGTTGCACCAGGATCTTCTAATCCCCAAATTTATCCATGGTTGTTGGGGACCAAGTGAGCCCCATAGGTTGTCTCTTGCGCTCTACAGTGCAAGACATCCGCACCACCCGAGCACTTAAGTATCTTACATGCATGTAGCCCTCTCGTGAATCAGCACCACCCAAATTTAACTCTTATGCAAGTTATATAGGCCTCAAAGTAAACATGCAATGTGGTACTCATCTCAGTCTATGGAAGGGTTTTGGAAAACTTTTGATGCCCTCAAATAGTATCACCATTCAATGGATGGCAACTCTCATTCTTTGCAAAGAGGTATGAGGCCAGAGTACTGAAAATCTTTCAAAACCTTGCACCGCATCATGCCAATGCTTGAAAGTGACTACAGAAATTTTAAGCTTTGAAGTTGTCGACTTATTCGTCCACACATGCACAAATCTAGGGCTATCTGCCACCCTTGTCAAAAAACTCGTCTCCTTGTGAAGCCACTTGCATAGATAGATGCATATTAGTGGTCGAAAGGTGAAGGAAAAATAAGGAAACTAACTGGTCTTTGTTTGACGATTTATCCTAAATAACTCCAAAAGAGCCTTCAACCAGCCTTAAAAAGCGCGTCATTGTTAATTTGTTACTAAAATTATGAGAATATTTGACTTATTCCTAAATTAAAGAACCCATTTTGGAAGACGAACATTCTATTAGATGAGCTTATGGTAATAGTATCATCACAAGAGAACACATTATATATATATATATATATATAGGTAACGCTACCAAAATTTTTGGGCATTTTCAAAAAAAAAAATCTTTTTTTAGCCAATGAGACTTTAACACTTGTTATCTAATCTCCTTAAAATTAGTTACCCCTATTTTTTTGCTCCCTTTATAAATGAAAAGTTTTATATATATATATATTAGCAGAGAAAATAAAGGCTAGAGAGGGAGTTACATCATGGCCCATGGAGTTCTCCTTTTAAAATCACATAGAGCTTTGGCTTTGACGTGAGCCAAACGATACCTCTCTTAAGCTATTCCTCTCCAAAATCTTCTCTTCATATCTTAAATTTATTCAAACCTATTAATCTTAATTATCTCATAAACCTATATTTTAGGATTGTCTTTAATCCTTTCTATATGTAGAAATCTTAATAAGAACCATTTGATAATCAAACTTGGTAAGAATATTAGATTCAAACTTTGTCAATTATCTTCTCCAGAATTATCTTTGTGCTCTTCAATTATCTCCACTAATTTGATTTAACAAATTCTCTAAATTAATTTAGAGATATTTTTATGTTATATCAATGTAATACGATATTATAAGATAATTTTTGAAATGTTGACTCTTATTTTAGGATTGGGCCTAAGCACAGGCCTATATTGCTAGTAACTATTTAAATAAATTCATAATTGAAAATAGAACACTTTTTTATTGATTTTTTTGTCATTAATTTCGAATAGTGGATTTTTTTTAAGTGAAGATAGATTATTCATCCATCAGCAGCCCTGTACAAACGTCAAAAGAAATCAATAGCCCTTTATCTAATTGATAAACTTCAGTAGATCAAACCTAGTAAGTAGAGAACATGAAAGGTCCTAAACTTGTACGATGCTCAATGGGAATATTTATACGTGCCTGTTTCTTACTATCATGTATCAAATTATGGGTTCAGTTCTAGTAACTCTTTTGATATTTGGCCCTCAAATTTTAATAAAATGATTTTATATTTAAAAAATTGACTTTCTATCCAACGGTCTAGTCTAGCTGTGGGCACAACTCTTTGCGGTGGGGGGAGGGGGTTGGGTTGTTGTTTTCGTATATGGAAAAAATTTAAGTAGATCATAAGGTAGGCCCCTACTATATTGCCTTCATTGCAAGGTGGTTAGGAGGTGGAACTTTTTCTTCTAGTGAATTGATATTATTACATTACAATTCCTTCCTCATACCAAGAAAGGAAAATCCCAAATTGGATCCCAAATTGACGAGTTGGTGTAAGATTATCCATGTAGTTATGCACTCTTAGAATAGGAATCCATTTTTTGAAAAATCTTGGCTATTATGTGTAATCTAGTCATCTGGGATCCTTTTGTTGACCTATGTTGCATTGAAGGGATATGTATTGTCTTAAATATATATATACATATGAGAAATACTACTATGCATCCATCTCTCACTAAAAGGTGAGGAATAATTTTTTTTTTAGATTTAATAAGGTCAAAAAGGTATTATGATGCGTAATGATTTTGTCCACATTAATACTTTTTAAAAATGGAAGTTTCTTCCACCATAGTGTGAGGGACATATCCATAGTAATTTTGTTATATATATATATGCAACTAGACTTTTCTATATCTTGTCAAAACACCAGATATGTTTATATAGTACCTCCCATGATTTTGATGTAGCTCAATTAAGTTGTAGTGAGCAAGAAATTGTATAAAATGGTATCAAACTATGACAGGTTGTACTTATTGAGAATTATGTAAAAAAAAAAATTTCTCTCTAGAAGTGCCACTGAGAGTAAAGGATTTACAAATATTGTTCGAAATGGAAAACAAAAAAGGAAGCATGAAGCAACATTCACCGTCATTGCAGCCGTCCTTCCCATCTGCATTGGTTGTTAAAGAAAAATGACAATAAAATAATGATATGTATTATCCGTTTTTCCATGTCTGTGTGTATTCTTCAATGAATCCAAGAACATGGGGATATAATATCAAGTCTACAATATTATCCATTGTCCATGATTTTATGTATTCTTCTGTGGACCCAAAAACAAAGGAATAGATTAAACTTAAGTAATTTATCTACAAATAAAAGAAAGAAAACAAAAACTAAAACATCACATGGAGTGTCTCTATGTCAAATCATTTAAATGTAAAAACACACAGTTTCCATGAAATTACATAGAAACTTCACTGGAACACTCAAAACTCCCATTGTACATTTGATGACATGAGACCATAAGGCACTATATGCTGATAGATATTTCAAACCATTCAGTAAATCCATGTAAAAACATGAGATGGAAAAAAGAGTCAGACCTGATAAGCTGAAGAGGCAGTGCCAAAAACAAACCCCTTTGGGAAATTTCCTCCTTTAATGGACCCTTGATCCTCTGCGAAACAACTCTCAATCTCCAAAACACCAAGAAACAACGCAATAACAGCCCTTTTGAACCACATTTGTTCTTCACAAGAACAGTTGAAAGAAGATGGGAAGTCTCTCCTGTGAGAGATACAAATGAAGGCAAGGAAGAGAGAAGGAGAGGTGTTCTTTAAAATGAGAAATGGAACTGAAGTGGGCTGTTGATAGAGAAGAAATGCCAACCCACTTTCACACGTTTCCGTACAATTTGTGAGAATGGTATATATATATATATATATATATATATTTTGGATCTTTGCTTTTCTTTGGATTTTGCGTTCTTCATTTCGTTGCTTGTTTTATCCTGTATTGCTATTGTTTGTGGTGTTCCTTTGTGGGAGTGGGACAATGGAGGGGTCACGAGGAATTTCTCCGCTCCTCTCGCCAATGTCTCGGGATGTTGTGGAATTCTATGGTGAGAAGTTCCTTTGGGTGCTACTGGGGTTGGGCTCAACCTGAGTTCGCATGGCCTATTTTGGTCAAAAAGGAAATGTGGGTTGGGTCTTCTCGGGTTCAGGTGGGGCCTCGGGTCTGAGTCTTGAAACCAACATGGGATTCAGAATCGGGTTGGGTTTGGGCCTTTGGCTACCCAATTTAACCCAGGTAACCGTCTCATTTATCGGCATATATATGTTTATTGCCCAATGCATTGTATGATGTATATAAATATATATAGTTTTATTTAAAATTCTGTATCCTTTGAAAAACTAACCAAGCCCAACAATATGGGTATAGACCTGACTCAACCTAATTTGCACTTGGGTAGAGAATTTACAATTTAAGTGGATCTCCAAGTTGGGCTTACTCCGTAAGGTTTGGGCTTTGCCACTCCCTGACTGAACTGGCCAAGTTTCACTCAACACTTTGTGAGCATAGTTGGTCACATCATATGGCATGAACTCAAAATATACTACGGGATGCATTGGAGTATGATTCGGATCAAGGGATAGAAAGTAAGGTTGGAAATATCACCATAAAATTAAATGAAGATTTCCAGAATTAAAAGTACATATTTAGAATAGTATTTCCCTAATACTACGGGATGCATTGGAGAATGATTGGGATCAAGGGATAGAAAGTAAGGTTGGAAATATCACCATAAAATTAAATGAAAATTTCCAGAATTAAAAATAATTACTTAGAATAGTATTTCCCTAATATGATTATATTCTCAAAATATCACCAATTATTTTAAAAATATTTTCTGACTCTGTTATAATTATTTTTATTTTTATGTTTAATAACTAAGAAATTAGTACATTTTTTACAAGATTTTCTCTAAAATATCCTTTAAAAATCCCTCATTTTTGAAAAATATGCCGACATTTCGTTGCGATGAGAATTTTCCGAGAACAATATTTATGATAATGATAAAAACTTGCCAATTTTTTTTATCTTGCCACATACTCGAAAAAGTTTTATTTTTTATTGTGACAAATCAGGTCAAGACTTGAAAATTTTATATGTTTGAAAACAAGATATTTTAAAGATTTCTTTCAATGTGTAAGATACATTTAATAAATTTGTTCTTTTGATACGAAGATTAAATCGTATCTGTTTCTTGGAGTCGGGCTAACTATATACATATCATGACATCCATGCTATTTTTTTTTTTTTTTTTGGAAACACATGTGCTAACCAATTTAAGGATATTTCATGGGAGATGATTCCCAATCATGGACATTTCAAAACATTGAGTTGCATATTTTAACAAGAATAACTAACTCAATGTCCATGCCCCACATGAATAAGGCCATTCATACAACATAATAATAAAATCGTGTATTTAAAGTATCCAAACGTGTTCCCCATGATTTCTATAAATTAGATGGTCTCAAATTTGATGACCAAGACACATGACTTCAATTGGCTCTATATGTCATCATTAAATGGTCTCTACTATAATTAAAACGAATCCAAAGCCTGATTATATTAGCAAGCAAATCTTCGAGCTTGTAACACTAGTTTTCCACAAAACGAGGAAAGCCAATGTTTATCAATTGTATTTCTAGGAGTAGTGGCAGCTGGAAGAATTTTTGTCAGTGGAGCTACTTGAAAACTTAGAATCTATAAACTCTAAAAAAAAAATGTTTCACACTTATTAATATGCATCATATATCTCCAATTAGTCAAAAAAATAATTTAAAGTTCGCAAATCATAAATAAGAGAGAATTTTAATATATTGATACTATTGTCTTGACAAACATAACCATGCAAATACATAAATTTTTACAATTGCCCTTGATGAATTTTCATATTTTGAAATTGCTGCATAATAACTTCATTCTCAATACTATCAAATACATCTTTATCAACATATGTCACTAAGCAATCATTCATCCACTAGTCTCCCATTCGGTTAAGCAGTCAATTCTTTATGTATTTTATTATTGAAAAAGATCTTTCTACAATTGCAGTTGCATTTGGTAAGGCCAACACTAATTTCACAAGTAAATAAACTAATGGCTATATGAGAACCTTCCCGGTCTCCACTAACTTTCTAGCAAGGTCAACAATTCCATTTATACTAGAGCACATCTTAACAATGTAGTTCTAATGTTGATTTAATTCAGACTAAAAAGCCAAATTGTATTAGGGTTTAGGATGTTCAAAATAAATTTCAGGATTGTTAATTACCTCATTAAAAAAAATTCAGTCTAAATGTTTATTTCCCCAAAATTCAGGGTGTTCACTTGACCACCCTCACCAATGTGTAAAGTCGCCCCTCTCCACGAGGACCTACAAGGAGAGTGGAAATCCTCATTCCTCATAATCTTCTTCTGCATTCCTATTGTTTGCGGTGGTACATGGTGTTCCTTCTAACGGAGTAGGACAATGGAAGGTTCACGAGGAAATGAGGAATTTATCTTTTCATCTCGCCAATTTCTTGGGATGTTGTGGCATTGTATCGTGAGAAGCTAGGTTGATACTAGGGTTGCAACTTGGGTTGGGCCCAATCTAGGGTCGCATGGCTCATTGCAGTCAAAACTGGAGGTTTGGGTTTGTTTAGGTTCAAGGGGGTGACAGTGTTCTTAACCCATACATGCCAATCGGGTTGAGTTTGTTTGGGGCCATTGGTTAACCAAAATTAACTTGGGTACCCGACTCATTGGGCAATAAACAACCTAATGTGTATTATTATAGATTATAGGCCGTACATTGTACATAATTTTTTTAAAAATGTTTTATCATTTCAAGAAGCAAACCATACCCAAAAAGTAAGGTTATGGAAATGACTCAATGAGCCTCACTCAACCTAATTTGTGCCCGTGTAGGGAATTTACAATTTAAGTTTGAATCAGATTGGGTTAACCACCCAAAATCTCGGTGAGTTTTGTGTTAAGCCATTACCTCACTGTATGTATTGCCCAAGTTTCACTTGTAGTTGTGAACATAGTGGGTCACTTGGCATGTGGTATAATATGCCACTAGCACTGCAGGGCCCGCGTTGGCCATAAAAAATAATTAAGTT
This sequence comes from Sextonia rubra, assembly GCA_037013555.1. Taxonomy (NCBI): domain Eukaryota; kingdom Viridiplantae; phylum Streptophyta; class Magnoliopsida; order Laurales; family Lauraceae; genus Sextonia; species Sextonia rubra. The sequence continues at coordinate 19,478,521 of JASUAD010000012.1, forward strand.
GCATTAAAAATTATTACTATTTAAGAAAAAAATAAATGAATATAACATATAATACAAACACAATTAAAATATTGAATCTTTTTTTTAAGGGAATTCAAAAAAATATTATGCAAAAAAGATCAAATGATCCTAGATAAGATTAAAACAAAGAGAGGAAGAAAGAGGGAGAGTTGTACCTTAGGCATAGTTAGAATTATGTATCTCCATAAGAATAGTCTATTTCTTATAGATTATAAAAGACATTAACAATGAGCAATGAAAGAGAAATTTTAGAGTAGGGGAGTATACTTAAGGCGAGGAGAATATTACCAATGAGAGAGGGCAATGAGGGAGAGTATTGGGTTCCAAGGCAGTCACACGCCCCACCTTTAGAAGAAATTCACAATGTTATATTCTTAGAATTTAGGATGTGGCTTAAATTTTTCATCTTGACCATACGAGGCGTTATAATGTGGTACCACCATTATAGAAACTTTTATATGGGCCCCCCTTTTCAGAAATTATAATGTGGGGGCACCCTCTTTGAGATGTAATGTGTATAAAATTGAAAAATTTTAGGGATAAGGGATAAAAGATTGATTGGTTAAAGTAAAATTTAAAATTGAGCGAGAGTGATTTTAAGGAAAATATTTGCAGATTATTTAGAACCTTAATGATAGTGCACCCTGTGTCGCTCTCTCAAAAAAAGGGCATTGTTATTATATAAATAATAAATTTTAAAATAAATTATTTATAAATATTTAAATAACATTATCATGTAATTCATGACACAAACACAATTAAAATTGAATTTCAAAAACCAAGAAAAATAAAAAAAAATGAAAAATACCTTAAAAATATATCACCCATGTCCATCCGTGGAAAAAGAAAGTAAAGATATTAGTAAATTTATATATTCTTTTCAGATATTAGTTGGAAAAATAAATATAATTCTAAACCTTACTTATGAACATAGACATTGTTTTATAATAAAAGAAAAGAAATAAGAGATAGAAAATTTAATTAAGATTAGTACCATTTTAGAGTTGACAAAGGTTGTTGTCTTGAGATCAAGAGCCTGACAATATTTCTTAGTGTTTTGTAGAAAATGCCTGAAATATTCAATCTTCTGCAATTAGGATACAATCAAATGCTTATCATTAAAGAATTAATCATGAAAGAATTAAGAAGTTAGTAGACCTTGTATTAGTGAAAAAGAAAAAAGGATAAAAATAAAGAAATAAGAAAAGATCGTTGAAGCAGTAGTTATACAACTTTCATGTTTATTGTTCAGTTTCAAAAGAATCCCCATAGTGATATGCTCCAGTCTTCATTGACTCAAGATAATAAGAGCGTCTAGTCCAATATAAAAAGAATTATCAGATCAACTAACCCTCCCACGATGAAAAAAATTGATCAGGAATTGAATAGAAAAGAATTATATGAAGAAGACTTGCATCGCGCTTATGTAGTGGATGAGGTACAATAATAATTCTTTTAGGTTTAGATGATGCAAATATCCAAGCATGTAAAAAAATAATCATTTCATTAAATATCACAATTTGAACCAAATGATTATTTCATGATTTTTTTTCTACAATATTCCCACTTCTATAGATGTTTTTAATATAGCCACGTGTCATGAAAAGTTATTTCAAAACAAATTTAAAATCCAAGTTGCATGGTTACATATTGGAAAGAAGAAAATAATTGGAGAATTCAAGGAAAAAAATAATAATAATAAATTAAAAATAGTGAGATCAAACAATAAAATAATAAAATAAAATCAATGGATTTTGACCTTATGGAAGAATGACCTAGTTGTGCAAACTCGTGGCCACCTTTTAGAGGTATAGATGTTGCTCAATGCAATTTGCTTCTTACTGTGAGTGATGATGCACTTTTGATCTAGGACAATCTTTTTGTTTTTTCATTTCTCTTATAATTAGGGAGAGTCCATTTTGTTTGCATAAAGAAAGAACGATCAAGAGGATATTAATATGGCAACATATGGAAAGTTTGTCTTAGGATAACCCTAGTAGATGTCATATCTATTGATATTGTTGTGCCTTGACTCTGTCGCATATCTTTGTAAAAGTGTGATGACCATTAAATGTGCAGTGTATTATTTCAAATGTTTAGATCGCTCAAAGTTCATTTTAGATTAATTTGATAAGATGGATGGCTTAGAGAGAGATTTTAGGAAAATATATAGGAAAGAGAGTGGATAAGATATATATATATATTTTAGGACTTTAACCAGAGTGCGCCATGTATCACTCTTCTGCGAAAAGACTGCGCCATTTGTTGCTCTCTTATGAAGAGAATTGCGCCACATATCACCCTCCCATGAAAAGGGATATTGTTATAATATATATAATAATGGGATGCATCTGAGATGTTTTCAAAAATATCACGAACTTTTTTTAAAAAAAATATTTTTTACACTTTATAATAATTAATATTTGTTTATCAATTTTAGTATTAAGAATTGACCAAAATTTCCCTTTTAATATGATGTGAAAAGCCCAAGATTTTAAAATATGCTGACATTTTATGGAGTTGATAATTTTTTGAGAACAATATTTTTGACAATGGTTAAGAATTAATAACATTTTTCTTGCAAATTCTCGAGAAAGTTTTATTTTATTTTATTATGAGATTAGGCTAAAACTTTTGATATCTTAATGTATAAGATGTTTTTCATAAATTTGGTAACTTGGTCATTGATGGGAAAATTGGGTCTAATCTCATGTGTTTAATTGTTGGGGCAACTTGGTAAAACACATGTGCTTGGAATTTATTAAAGCATTGATTGAGTTATATATTTCAGCAGTCAATTATGGTGTTAACATATCAGCATGTAAATACTTTGTGTTAACGTACATTGCATGCTACCGTAGCATTAGTGGTATGAACCATAGCCACATAACCTAATACGGCAACTCATGCCACAAAATAATAGAGGCTTATATTTTTCCTTTTTGTTCTTTCTTCTTGTTCTTTTTTTTTTGGGTAAAGAATAATGTCTGATATTTAAGGCACTAAATCGAGTTCTATGCTTTCCATAAATTAGATGGTTTCAAATGTGATTACCCAAACACATGGTTTTATCTAATTACCAACATCTCTATTGTGATTACAATGAATTCCAATACGTAATTACATTAGCAAACAACTCTAGAATTTCTCATTGCATTTTCTGTAGAGTTACGGAAAACCCACATTTAGCAATTGTAAGTCCACAACAGCTTAGTCCATTAAGGATTTTTAGATGCAACACGCCTTCCCCAATATTTAAAAATGAGCTTTTTGTATATATCCCCCCCAGGCTTCAAATATTTGTAAAAAGGCCCTTGTATTTTCCGTATTTGTAATTAGGCCTTTGCTTTGGCATTTTATAAACCTTTCACATCCCCAATTAAGTAGATTTGACAATGAAGAAAAGATGTCATTTGGTTTTCGTTGATTTTGATAGTTTTACCTATATCTTGCTTTATCACTAAGAAATCCTTCTCTTTCATAAGTGTATTTTTTTTCCCTACCTTTTGCACTTAAATTTTTTTTCCAACTAAGCCCACAAAGTTCTTCATGGTAGGCAACTGATGACATCCTCTCTTTTAACATTAAGATAAATTCTCTTCTTTTTTATTGTCATATTATTAGCTTTTCTGAAATCTTAGGGCCTCCTTCGCATTAGTTATTATAATTATTATTATTGAATCCCTTCTCTTGAGAAGGGACACTTAAAATAGATTTACATGTTACTCTCTCTCTCCCCCCCTCCGCATAATGGTTTGGTTCTAAAGGCCGGAAGGGTGCGCCTCGTGGATTCTAGGAATTTATATATATTGGTCATCTTTTTGCATAATGGTTTTGTTTTAAAGAACAATTTTTTTTATGAAACCAAAAATTGGGGAGATGACTAACATTTAATAATTTTTTTCAGGGGCCCTACTCTTAAGCCACCCATTAGATGAATATATAATTATTAATGGACATATCAATAACTTGCTCTACTAAAATGATGGGGAAGTCATGGACTGACCTTGAGGTCCCTAGTTCAAACCTTTGTAGGACTTACCCGATACATATGGCTCGTGAGTGGTTGTATGTATCCAATGATCAACCACAAGGGGGCCTCGGCAAGTTCCCTCGTTACCAAAAAAAAAAAAAAAGATCATAAATAAAATTAATTCAAAACATAGTTTGTGCTCATGTTGCTGATAGCTAGAGAATAGCTTAAAAACATCAATCAAAATTGAAACAAAAATAAGCAAGAAGCAGGTGACACATTTATTGGATTGAGGCAATTTCACGAATCTATTATGAACCCACATTGGAGGCCTATTAATAAATATTAGAAATCTCATGAGGGGTATATTAAGAAAAAGGTTGAAGGCGAAAGTGTCATTTTGGTAAAAAAAAAAAAAGAGGAAAATCCTTATGGTGTTTGTTTATTACCATCAAATATATATATATATGTGTTGGGATATAAAAGGTATTAAAATGCCAAAGAAGGGCATATTTACAACTATTGTAACTAAAGGGACCTATTTACAAATATTAGAAATATTAGCTGGGTATAGGAAAAAACTCTTCAAAGTTCACAACTTTGCGAATTTATGCATCATAAAAAAAAAATCCTCAGTTACTTATACATATTGGTAGTCAATATGCATCAAACTTGATATGAAATCCTTAGCTACCATGGTGAGAAATCCCTGCTCTTGGAGCAGTGGGAAACCCCTAAAAAATCTGCCAATTACTTGACAATTTCTCACATGTCACCAAATGTATTCTAATAAAAGGTTCCTATATAGGCTAAGGTAATTTTGTATGACTGTTCATTGGATGTAAAGACTATTTCATGAATTAAGATGTACTCAATAGACTAATAAATTTTAGCAATTAAAAAAAAGGTAGACTACCAAAAACATTAATTCTCTTCTAATCATGATTCATGCCAGAAGGGATACTTCACAGCTCAAGATGAGGGTCGAATCAAGTTTCATGAAAATCATCTTTAAGCTATAATTTACAAGTCAGTTTTCAAAATAAATTATTTTCTACAAAAAATAAATTGAGGATGTAGTTTATAATCAATTGGCCAAAGTGGGAGAATGTTAGTATTAGATGTGTGGTCCACTTGACCTCACACCCATGCATGGGTCTCACCTTTGGAGTCCAAAGCAATTAAAAACTCCTCTTCTATTTGGTATTTGAAAATCCTATTAGACTTGAAAATTAACAATTACTTCCTACTAAAATTACTAATAAGAGGGACAATTCTAATCAATTCAAAGAAAACTATCGTAGAGATTTATAAATATATAGGTCTAGGGTAACTTGTTTCTCTTCAAGAGATTATTGCTTAGCTCTCTCATCACTTGTATGTATAAAAGAGAAGTGGAAGTGAATTGTAAACCCCATGCTTGAATAGCTTATTCTTCTCCACATGCTCAACATGTGATGGAGCTAGGTATGCCTGTAATTTATAGATTGTTTTATTCAGATTTGATCTGTTAAAGTTGATCCTGTGATTATGGTAAATCTAACTATGTCTATTTTCCCTATAGTCATCCTTTTAATGCACAACTAAGTTATCATTTAGAACAATTCCACGTGTTTTCTTGGATATGGGTGTAATCATAAGGGTTACAAGTGCTATGATCCGATCTCTAAACTGACCGACATGAGTCGTCATGATGTATTTGATGAAAATGTGTATCCTCTAGCTTCCAATCTTCAAACCAAACATCTTAAGTCAAAGCAGTCTGATGATAGAAATTTGTTGAGAAATTTCAACTTTACCATTGGTAAGATTACAACTACTCTGAACACTACTACACAAAATGATTTTGTGGAGGCCACTATTCCATCTTCACCGACTAACGTGTCTAGAGTACACACTGCTACACAGTTTTTAGCTATACAAAGAGCATCACCTTCACAAATTTCTGGTGGTAGAGCTATGTAAATGGACCCACCGTCTACATCTAGGCAGCTAGACTCCAATGCAGAAACTCGTCCTTTATATAATATACAACAGATACACAAATTGCACATGGCCCAATGCATGTACAAATGCAATCCAATGATATTGTTTCAGTTGAGCGTGAACCTGTGCTGCTCACTACTGCTCATAGTGGACCCAAACGTTTAGAATTGAGTTGGGGTCGGTTGGTTCTGGTTAACCTCAATAGAGCTTTGATGTTAGTTCCTCAATTGCCTCTGATAGACAACTGCTTGCTCCAAATATAAATCGCAATACTACTCATGATGGGCAACATACATCAGTTAATTCCCATCGTCCTCATGTTATGCGAACAAGAGCCATGGATGGCATTTTCAAATCAAAAACATTGTTGAGCACCAGGTATCCTTTACCTAAGGCTTTGCAAACTACATGGGCCCCATCCAAACCATCTTGTTTCTCTCAAGCACTTAAATGACGGGAGTGGCGTGCCACAATGTCAGTTGAATAATCTGATGCTCTTCAATGCCATGGTACATGGACCCTAGTGCCTTACAAAGATAATTTTAATATTATAGGGTGTGAGTGGGTCTACAAGTTGAAATCTGATGGATCGATTGAAAGGTAAAAAGGCAGGCCTTGTTTCTAAAGGGTTCCATCAACTGGACTTGATTATGCGGATACCTTTAGTCCAGTAGTAAAACATACAACAGTCTGCATGGTACTCTCTATTGCTATTCTGTCAGGTTGGCTGATTAGACAATTGGATGTTCATAATGCTTTCCTTCGTGGTGTTCTGGTAGAAGAAGTATATATAGCTCAACTTAGGGGTTTGTTGACCCAACCCGACCTACCCATGTGTCTCAGCTCCATAAAGCAAACGATGGCCTCAAACAAGCTCCACGAGCTTGGTATCTTCTTTTGACCAACTATCTTTAGAGTCTTGGCTTCGTAGGCTCACAAGCAAATACATTTTTGTTTGTTTGACATTTTGGGGGAGAATTTATTATTTTATTCATATATGTGGATGGCATAGTTATTACGAGCAACAATATTGCTGCTCTACCAAAACTGTTAATGGTCAAGGGAAGATTATTTGCAATGAAAGACTTGGGTCCTCTACACTATTTTGTTGGAATTGAAGCCCATCGCCTTTTTTCTGATCTTTATCTCACTCAAACAAAATATGTTTGTGATATCTTACATCAAATAAACATGCACCCCACCCCCCCCCCCCCCCCCCCCCCCCCCCCCCCCCGCGGGTTGGTAGTCAAGCAAATTCTTTGCTTTTTAAAAGGAAGACTAACTCATGAACTTCATTTTCAAAAAGACCCATTCAAAATTATAGCCTATTCTAATGCTGATTGGGCAGGTGACCCTAATGATCAAAGATCCATGGCATGCTATACTATCTTTCTTGGACCAAATTTAATCTCTTGGAATGCTAAGAAACAACCAACAGTGTCTTGATCTAGCAAGGAGTCTAAATATAGGTAAATGCCTTAACTGCTGCATAACTCTATTTGGTTAGAATGCTAACCAATGTTCTTAGGATTTTTCTTCAAAATCCACCACTTATATATTGTGATAATATAAGTGCAGTAGCTGTAGCCTCTAATCCAGTCAACCATGCTCGTACCAAACATGTGGAAGTTGGTTATCACTTTATTAGAGAAAAAGTCATCCATGGAGATATTCAAGTTTAATTTGTGGCGACCATCAGTCATTTGGCAGACATTTTCACAAAAGGTCTTAGTATTGCACGATTCCATTGTTTAAAGGACAAGCTACATGTCAAGATAAGGCTGTTATGCTTGCAGGGGGATGTAAGCATATCTTAGCCATCCTCACAGGTGGCCCAGCTGTCATATCTTAGATTGAATCATGAAAGAAAAGGATATTTGTCATCACAACTGTCCTCAGATCTTCAGATATAATTCTTTGACCATATAATAGATATGTTCACCTATTTTGTAGGATCTAAAAGCTCCTAAGCATTTATTATATGTACAGATAATGAGAATAAAAATATCGACACGTTCATCAATATATTCTCTACAACCTCAAAGGTTAGGGCCAAGCTAGAGCTGGGCTCAAAGCCTTTAAATAAGAAAACTATTATTATTATTATTATTATTATTATTATAAATTACATTATTATTAAGAGTCGAGTGTCAGCTGAGCGTCATCTTGTCTAACATCAATTGCAAAAGAGCCATTAAGAAATTTTTGGAGAATATAAGTTATCTCTAATAACTTTTTTTTTTGGACAAAGTCATACATGCTTTGGTAACTTACATTCTAGACAAACAACTTTATTTATTTTGTCAAAGAAGGACGATAGTAAAAGAGTATGATTTATTTGATACTTTTCATGGGAATTTCCGCGTATGAAATCATTCTAACAGTGTCTTATCTTTGAAAATTTTAAATTATTTACATTCACATACCTTTTTTCAATTCGGATTATTTTGAACTTAATACTGATTTGACTATCATTAGTTGTTGGATTTTAGCCGCAAAAATAAACACACTTAAAAAATACTATTAACTTAGACTTATAAAAATTGAGAGTCATAATTATCTAATTAAAATGATATTTCGATCACCCATATCCTTAAAGTTCCATGCATGTACAAACTACCTTTAAATTGGTTGGTATCGCAAGCAACTCTATTGAGGAAAATATGTATCCTTATTGACAGGAAGGAGTGCACCCCCTTTTAAACTAACAAGAATATATAAAAATAAGCCTAAAAGAGAAACAATAAAATTAGAAGAATATTATTAAAAGCAATCATGCAACACTTATTACTTATGTACAAAGTAGAATATATAACTTAAATAGTTAAGTATAGATGAAATAAACCAAGTAGATGTGGATGGATTTTTGGGACATTTTGTGATAGGTAGGTGGCTATGAAACTGCCTTCATATCACCCTTTTATTAATACTAAAGTGACTGTGATAAAGGCCGTGTATATTTACATATATAAATATGTATTATATAAAGTAAATAAAAGTAGGAGTGTTAAGGCCAAGGATGGCCAAGCAAGTACTATCTAAGCCCACCTACAAAAAATTTTCCATGCTTGATCTAGGGCTTTTCCTTCGAAATAAAAACCCTCATTTTAAGGGCTTTTCGAGGGCCAAGCTGGGTGGGCAGGGCCCCTTGTCTTAGGGATAAATTGATAGACCTACTGATGGCACTAGCACATACATGACCTTGCAATACATGTGCACCAAGTAATTTTGAGTGGTGTCGAACACATGATGTGCAAATTAAATATTAATTAAAATGAATGCTTGGGTGTGTATGTTGGATACTTTTTGATGAGAATTTCCTTCTTAGGAATTTCACACGGTAATGCAAGTAGTCTTTTGAGAATTTTGATTAAGTTCTGCTATATATACACTAGTTTTTTCTCTTCTTACACTAAGATTTTGAAACAAAATTTATTACTTTTTTATCCTTGCATGAAAGGACCAAAAAGCCCTTGTCTCTTGGAGACTTAAATCCATTTTTTCTTCCTACACACCCAGACTTTCTTTTTCTCCTTCCCTCCAATAGAGACCATCTTCCAATTACACCATCTCCTACCATTTTTCCTTTAAGAGAGCATCATCTCTTTCCCTCTTTTTCTACTCTCTTTCCTCCAAGAGTGAAAGTCACCATTATGTTTCTTTGTCGTTACTTTTTGTCTTATCATACATTAAGTAGTACTCAAACAGTGCAATGGAGGGGGAGATTAATACTCAAATAATAGTTTTCAATGATAATGATAGTGACAAGGTCAATATGGAAACCAGTTTATACATTTTCGGTCTGTTTTAAAAATCTTTTTTCTCATCTTGCGATCTGTTTGGCCTCGTAGAGCTGAGTAAATTATTTGTGTTCGGCCTGCAAGGGCCAAACATAGTAGACTTGTTGGGCCATGAATGGCTGAACATCTTTGTAGTGTTCGACCATTGTTGGCCGAACACATAGTTAAATGTTCGGCTATTGTGTTTGGCCAACAATGGTCAAACACATGCCATATGTTTGGCCATTCAAGGCTAAACAAATCTATTCGAAATGCTTAGACTTCATTGATTTTCTTTATAGGATGGTCTGTCTAAACAATGCAGTAAAGTTTCTTCCAACTGTGTAATTGATTATATGAGTGAATTTACCACTCATGAGGTAAGCCGCAAAGTAAAATTGTTATTTAAACTACTTGCAAGAGTTAATATATAAAATTGAATGGTGATAGGTATAGATACTCAAAAGCCGTGATGCATTAATCAAGTGGGCTCGTGATGTTAGCAATAAGAACAGTATTATTGTTGTAATAAGGGCCTCTAATGTAGGTGCGGTTGGTGTAAAACCGAGAATTACCCTTGCATGTGAGAGATTTGGATATTATAATGTCTGCACGAAACATGACGAAGGAATCCTAAAAAAGAAGATCAAGCAAACAGGTTCTAAGAAATGTAGATGCCTTTAAAATTAAAATGCAAGAAGTTAGTTACAGATGATGATTGGATGTTAGAGGTTGTGTGTGGTATCCACAATCACTTTGCTGCGGAGTATCTAAAAAGGCACTCATATGCAGGGAGATTGTCAAATGAAGAAATCAAGTTGTTAGTTGATATGTCAAAGAGCATTATTAGGCTGAAAAAGATTTTGGTAACATTGAAACAATGAAGTAAAGTATATATAATCATAATGAAGACTATCTACAATGCACATTATAGGTAAAAAGTAAATGAACAAAGTAGGAGAAGTCAAACGCAACAACCGTTGGGAAAATTGGCTGAGCATAAGTACATTGAGTGGCATAAGAACTATGACAATACCGATACTGTTTATGACATTTGTTGGACACACCCAATCAGCTTAGAATTATTGCATGCATTTCCACATATCTTAATAATGGATTGCGCTTACAAGACGAACCGGTATTGTATGCCTCTTTTAGAGATTGTTGAAGTCATGTTCACAGAAATGACATTTTACGTATGTTTTCCTCACTACCAAGCTGAATGTGAAGATAATTATGCATGGGAGTTGGCTGTAATTCGTGCTATATTGTTGATGCTAATGGTGTTCTTCCTGACGTTATTGTCACGGACAGAGAGTTAGGGCTCATGAAGGCCATCGATAGTGTATTCCCTAAGAGTCATTATTTATTGTGCACGTGGCACATTAAAAAGAATATCTTGAGTAAATATAAAAAGTTATTTGAAACTAAGAAAATGTGAGACAAGTTCAATATGAGTTGGAATATGGTGATGTCTTTTTCCACATAAGAAGAGTATAATGAATTAATGGCTAGGTTAATGAAGGATTCCATACTTATCTAGAAGTGCTTCATTATGTGAAGAGTAAGTCGTTAGAAACATACAAGAAAAAATTAGTGTCTGCATGGGCAGATAGTTGTTTGCATTTGGGGAATACTACATCAAATAGATAATCTCAATATTTATGCTTAATGTACCCACTTTTTATTTGTATACTAATTACTAATCTATATTTTTTTCATACAGAACTGAGAGTTCAAATGTACAGTTGAAGAGACAACTTGGATCAAGTCAAGAGAATCTTGAATAATCAAATTAGACAAAGATACACAACCTGCTCCTATTGCAATATACTAGTATAAAAGCATCATTTGAAAAAAGTAAGACAGTTGTGCAGCACTATTTCAAACCTGCTGATTTCAATGAGCTCCATGGCAATATCTCAAAAAATGCATTGGATAAAATATTATCAGAAAGAAAGAGAGCCGATCAAGTTGGAATTAACAAAAGCTCATGTATATGTATCCTTCATTGGATACACAGGTTACCTTGTGCTCATGAAATTGGAAATTATGTTTCTAAACAATGCCGAATTCCCCTCAGTTGTATTCATCAACATTGGTGTAAGCTTGAAATGCTGCTTAACACTGTAGTCAAGAGGCTAACTTTGACTTGTAAAACCGAGCTGGCGTTAGTTGAAAAGGCTTTTAATGAAGGTGATCATACAAGGCAATTGCAAATGTTGAGGAATTTGAGGGAGGTATATGAACCAGTTAATACCTTCATATTAATACTAGAAGTAACATTAAAAAACCGAGGTCGGCCATCTCTAAAGGTTGATACTTCTACTAGACATAATCCAAGTGCCTTTGAATTGGTACAATCAGCACATGATAGTTACTCTTCTGTATCATAAGGAGTTAAAGTTGTTGACAGCAAGGTTAATGTGGATGTAACATCTAAGAAAAATAGAAAAGCTTAGGTGATTCGCACATGATCAAACCCTATTCTTTCTTACTGTAATCAATTTCTTATTGGAATTAGGGATTACATACGTGTCGTAAAAGATATTGAAGCCGATGGAAATTGTGAATTCAGAGTGATTGCAAGGTTGCCTGGGTATACTGAAGATGATTGGCCTCTAGTCAGGAGAGATTTAATTAATGAACTAATTGCTCGCTCAATGGAGTATTAGCAACTATATGAGGTTAAAAATAGAGTTCAGGAATTGATTGAGACATTGTCATACTATGAAAATTACCCCAGTTATTCTTATTGGATTACTATGTTAGACATGGGCCATATTATCATATCTCATTATAATTTGATATCATACCACTTTAACATGCAACAATGCTTTACCTTTTTACCCATTTTGTCAACACCAGTGGAACTTGTTTCTCGCAAGGAAATAGTGACGATTTTGTAAATGATATCACTTCATTCAGGTAAAGATCATTACTTTAAATATTGATTAAATTCGTTGTAAAAATCATGATATACAATTCCTAACTTTTGTTATATTTCAGCTCTTCTTAGATCCAAGTCATCCAATTTCACTCATTGCGAACAAGTGGCGAGAATTTCATTTTTCATATGTAAAAGACTGGACATTTGCATATAGAACACGAATAGACCGTTTCAAAGAGCTCGTCAGCTCAGATGTAGCAACATGTGAAGCAATAGACATTGGTTGAAGAAATTTACTCATATGGGCTGTAACCCTTTTGGAATGTAACTCATATATATTTGTAACTCCTTTGAAATGGAACTCATTTGATCTAACAAGAAATTCGGAATGGAAACCATCATGGAATTTAGCATGAATATTGAAACTTGATTAGTAGTAGTAATCTTGGAAATTTAATACATGACTTTTTTGAACTGCTTACACACTTAGTAAAAAAGAAAAACCATAACCAAGTATAAGTAGACATCAATGTCGTCATGGACATATCCACCTTTGTCACTGTATCAAACTTATGTTTTAGCCACTCCAACCTTGCTGACTGACCCCGCACTTGTGTAAGCTCATCATATGCCTCCGAGCGTCGAACGCCTAATGCGCGGCGCAGTAGTTTTTGAGCTTTTGCAAATCCAAAATGATTGTTATATGAAACAGCTATCCCCATCACTAGGATCCCTAGAATGGTGGCAACATCATCGAGAGTGATGGTTATCTCTCCGAAGGGCATGTGGAACGTATTGGTTTCTGGATGCCACCTTTTCACAAAAGCTGATACAAGGCACTTATTCACAGATTTGTAAGAAGTCCAAATCAATGGTACCAATCCAGATCTATCAATTTTCTCTCTAAATAAATTTGACTCGTTCAAATGCTACGTTGCTACTTTTTGGCCATGACTCAAGCACTTCAGTGGGAGATAGTCCTGAAATTAAAAATATACATTTGTTAACTAATAAAATATAAATTTATTTTGCAAAAATAAAAAAATTTCTCTCTTTCCCAAATGAATTTTGCAACATGTGTTTGAAAGCTCTTCAATGCTGAAGGGTCAGTCAACCCAACAAGTTCTTCTCCATCATTGTCTTTATCTTCATTCTCTTCAAACTCTGGGACTTTCAGTTCTTCTGGCTCTTCAACAATTACCTGTTCAGATATTTGACAACGCCTTTTTTTAGAAGTCGTTGGTCGAGCTCTAGAACTACTTGCCATATCTGTAAAGGTCACTAGAACCAAATAGGTTATTATATTATTTCACTTGAACTAGCATCTTTCTCATATTTGTAAGTGTCGCGCGAACCACAAGTCATCAGAATAACATTACTGTTTGGCTATCATAGTCCAAACATTTTCAGTATGTTTGACCATAAGTGACCGAACACATTGAGTGTGTTTGGCCAAATTTGGCCGAAACACATCACAAATGTTCGGCCACTGTTGGCTGAACACAATCACTATGTTCGAACAGTATTCATCCTGTTTGGCCACGTAGGGCCAAATGGGGCGTGTGACAAGGGTTGCAAACATCCATTATGCAAACATCCATTTATAATCACAATAATGGTGTAAGGAGAGGATAAATCAAAGGCCATTATGCAAACATCCACAAAAGTCATTTCAATGAAAATGGTGGGGAAGATAAATGATTGACAAGAGAAGAGAAAAGAGAACCTAACTTTGAGAATGGTGGAGAAGAGAAGAGAGTATCCTTGAGAATGGAGATGAATGGAGGAGGAATGAGAGGAGCAAGCTAAACTAGAGGAGGAAGGAGAGAAGAGGAGTGGAAGAGGAGATGTATAAAGAAAGAGTATAGAAGAGGAATGTGTAGAGAAAGAGGATGGGAGTATAGTATGTACATATAAGAGAAATGTGTAGAGAAAGAGGATGGGGATATAGTGTGTAAATGTATTGACTGTGAGATAAAAAATACAAACTTAGTCACTTACTCTATTGTGTATAAAGAGAAATTGTGTAATAAGAGTAAAAAGCAGTGTACAAATAGAAGGACTCAAGTTGATTTCTATGATGAAATAGAAAGAATTCACAATGAAGACATGAAATGTCACTTTTGGCCGGTTTGAATGTTAGACCATTTAGCATCTTGAAATTTTATTTAAGAAGCAGCATTTGAAGTCTTCAAATGATTGCGAGCAAAGCAGTCCCTTTTAATCAATGTCATGCTGACACGGCTAGATTAAGCATTAACAAAAACAACTTAATCTTCAATGCCATGGCAACGTGGCTGTTGACATTGGCTTTTTAGCTGTCAAACTGAATGCATCTCAAGACATGAAAAAGACAAAAGTGGTAAGATGTTCAGTTGGCTTTGGTTCACCCCTCTCTAAATTCTTGGCATATTGGGAAAGTGGGAAGATTTTCAAGTCCGAGTCCGTATCATGTGAGTCGATTCATGAGGGTGTCCAAGTCTGGATCCCGTGAAGGCAACCGTAGGTGGATCACTCACGGTTCGAAACATCACCCTTGAAAGCCTACCATACACTCTACAAATTGAGATTCAGTGAGGAAAAACTTCATTGTGACTATGGCCTGACCAATCAGGTCTCACCACATCACCATTGGGCAGCCTAGTATGCACTGTCCACGTGCGTGGCGGTAGAGTTGCCAACAGGTACTCAATTTTTCAATTACTCAAAGGTTCCGACTTGTGAAAAACCGGGTCTAAAACCTAATTTAAATACATAAATGGGTCCAGTTCCAAAACCTAATTTAGGTTCCAATTTGTAAACGGTTTGGTTCTGGGTCCATATATATGAGTTTAGACTCATAGACCCAGGACCTAACACAAGAGCCACATTGCAAATTGTAGTTCAAAATCAACTTTTGTTTGACATTTTTATATTTAATCTTAAAAATTGAAAACTTGACTCCTTATTATAAGTTGAGAAATATCCTTAATTTAAAGAAAAAAATAAAAAATTAAGAAAGTTAAAAGAAGTCAGAACTAATTTTGAAACTAGAACTTAATACTTCAGTCGAACCCTGCTCTGAAACTGAATCCGAACCCTCTTATCGGAACCGGGCCTGGAACCAACAAATAGGTTCTAAATCAGAACCGGTTTCGAAACCGAAACCGACATTTAGAATCAGGCTTAAGTCAGGGTCTAGTATGGAACCATTCCATAACTGACCCATTTGCAACCTTATCATTGGTGACAAGGCGGGACCCACTGTGGGGTTTTTTGACAGAGGATACGGACTCACGGGTTGTACATGTCAGGCTGTTGAGGGTGACGTGGCAAACCATGAGTGGTCCACCCTCAGGCAAGCACTCATATAATCTCAATTCTTCAAGTCCCAATTTGGCTCTATAATTGGGGTAAGAAAGATGGAAAGCCAGCTCTTTTATGAGAAAGAGTCAGGCCAAACACCATCCTAGAAGATTATCTTGTACCTTAATTTAATAATTTTAAAATTTGATAATCTGTTTTTAATCATAGATTTCTTTGGGATACAATATATGGTAAGCAAAGGTTCGATGAGTATAAAATTTATTATCAGGTGAGATGATAGGTGGATAAGAGGCATTACAATGATAAAAGGCATGGCCAAATGGGCTCCATAGACTTGAACCATAATGCAGTCTGCTCATAAGAGAAAATTCTTGAAAAAAAGTTTATAATATGTAGTCATAGAGAAAATTCTCGAAAAAAAGTTTATAATATGTAGTCATAGACTATGTTCTCGTCAAGAAAAGTTTACAATACATAGAGTTATAGACTATTTTCTCATCCTCATGTTAGAACCCAGTGACTTTCAGTGCGGTCCCACCTTTGGAGATGGGCCAGATATAACCTCCCTCAATATGTAACATTTTCCAATAACACAGGATATGTTTGGATGCAATTTGGATTGAGGATTAAAATCTATAATCAAAATTTGGGGAATGTATATATATATATATATTCACATGATTTAAGGCCAAATTAAACCGCCATGTGATCATGCAGCATTAGATTTTGACCATCTATTTCTTGGCTTTTATAGGAATATAGGATGCCTAGAAAATAAAGGACCCTGGTTTTTTTTTTTAACATACGGTATCTAGAATGGAAAGTGCGTCATTTTATAAAACAAGGAAGCTATAGGAGATTTGATCTTAAATTAAAAGGCACACTAATATTGGAAAATTCGCCACAAGAACCCTTTTCTTTTATTGGTGTTCATATTAAAACCTTATTGGCATCAATATTTAAAACTTAAAACTAAAAGGTAATAAATAAGATTTTATGAGAAATAAGAACTTAATATAAATTTAAAGTGCAAGTTGCCCAAACTTAAAAAAAAAAAAAGAAGTTTAGGAATAGGTTCCAAAATTCAGAAATTAAAAAAAATTGCAACTTCCAATGATAGACTTCTAAAACTTAGAAATGTAAAAGAACAAAAATAAATTTAATGAATTAAAAATAGATGTCTGCATGACGAGAATTTTAATTATTTTTGCCATTTTTACTCAAGAGAAATCGGGCCTTTTTGGTGAAAATGGGGTTACACGAATGTACACTATGGAAAGGAAAAAATATTTAATTCTAGAAGCTAGAAAATAAAGTAAATTATCTTTTACACTTAAATCTCCACAATTAATTTACATAGGTAGGATTTTTTTTTGAAATATATAAAAAAAATTCAAACCAAAGAATTGCATGGTGTATTGGATCACTAGTGAACATTTATGTTAATTGTGTTAAACCGACCGGTGATTGACTTCTTATAAAACACATGATTAAAAACAAAAAAGGAACAAAAAGAAGAATATTAAAATACATATAACTATATAAAAAAAGAAAAAGAAATAGAAAAGTTCAACATAGATTTTGATCAGTTTTTCTAATAGTACTCGTAATCAATGAAAATCTTACATATGTTATAGACATGCACACGTATGCATAGATGGTGGTCAATCCACTCATAGCCAGTGGTACCGTAGGATTTCTTGGACAGGTTTTGGTGGTGTTCAAGTGCCCTATTCCTCGTTCCCGGGATGTTATAAGAAGAGCGGCAAACTAGAATTTTAGAGTTTGTAAATTTATGACATGATGTGATGGCTTCTTCTTACATTTACAAATGTAATCTTTCTTCCCTACACTACTAAAATTTCAGCTGCCTAAATTGAATGGGCTCCAAGCACAGTCAAAACTAATAAAATGGTCAAAATCAAAGGCAAATGGGGAGGTGAAAATTAAAATCAAGGCGGGCAAGACTTAAAATTGAACTGATAAGCTTCTGCCAGGTTGCACAATAGTTGATCCTAATTTGACACTCATCCGGAAATGAGTCTAATTAGATTTGCATGATACACATGCTTTCAATTTTGCATGATCATTGGTTGCCTAACATTTCAGGTGCCCCTGATCCATGTCCAAGCCTTCCGGTACATAAGCTCTAAACGGCCTATTTGTATAAATACTAGGAAATCTCATTTCTTCGTTTGTGTGGACAAACATTTCCAACTCCCTCATAGCAATCATTCTTCTGCATTATTGAGAAAAATTAATTCTCTTTTGTCCGTTTGCACCGCAAGGGGGCTGCACCAAATAATAAAGTCATGCATCAAATGTCTACCAACCAGGCACGCCCATAGGTGCACACTCTTTAAGAGAAATGGCCCACCCCCTTGTACACTTGCTCCCTGGAAATACCTGTCATGTTCTTTTCAAACAGACAGCCTCTGCGTCTAAGAAACGCAAAGGATGTTTGACTTAAGAAAGAGAGTGTTTGCTTAGTCTGAACTCTGAACTGAATAAACAACAAAAGAATAAGAATTGGCTACTGCTGCATGGCTTCCTCTTTTGAGTATTGAGGGTGGCAACTGGCAATGTGTCTCGTAGGCGTATGTGGCAGTGGATCGTATCAGGTGGGTCAGGTTGACAACTATCAGCAACATGAATTAGTTAAACCTAATTGGATCCATTTATTTATTGAGTCGAAATGTCAAAGT
Source organism: Sextonia rubra (assembly GCA_037013555.1). Lineage (NCBI taxonomy): Eukaryota > Viridiplantae > Streptophyta > Magnoliopsida > Laurales > Lauraceae > Sextonia > Sextonia rubra. Next base: position 19,497,181 of record JASUAD010000012.1, read on the forward strand.
GAAGCCAATCTAGAGTCAAAAGGGTTAATCCGAACCTCTAATTAATGGGTCTGTTTCAGATTAGGTAGGCAGGTTATCATGCAATTAGTTGGGTCTGATTTGGACACACATCAGGTCGCTGGGTCAAATAGCAACAACGGGCTCAACCATAACCTAACCTATTCATCAACCAAAACCTAACCTAGTTATCAACAGAGTGAAAAATGTCAAACTTGATAAAAAAAAAAAAGGGTCAACCCAAACCTGAATTACATCACTAATCAATAACTCCCAGCCCTTACCTCTCAGCAGACAAACCCCTTACCCAGGTGTTCTCAGGCAAGAGTCTCATTCCTAATTTTTTTGCCAGAAGAGTCTCATTCTAGTTGAATGAGGAGAATCATGGGCATAATTGGATCCAATAAGGAGCTTTAAAAATCTCTTGAAGATGAGATAAAGCAATCTAGTGAGTTAAAGAAGAGATCACTTCAATTACAATAGTCTGGACCGCACAAAGTGGCAAGTAAACAAGCAGGAGGGTGTTTCTCAAGAAAAGGATAGTCGTCTATGAATTGGCCATTACATTTAGGCAACATCCAAAACCCGAAAAAGAAAAGAATAACAAAATCCATTTGATATTTCAAACTACTAAAGAATGCCAAAGTACAGATAACAAAGCAGTTTGCATGTGATTTCTTTTCTTCCTTTCTCTTTTCTTCACTTCAGTTTCTACTTAACTGGTTGGAATTTGATTCTGGAAGATGAAGCATAAAAATACAACAAATCTGACCTCAAACATCATTGCACCAGACCTCTTATGGCCCTGTTATTACACTCATCAGTGAACAGGAATTGTGAAATCAATTAGTTGGTCCCTGATCTGCATTATGTAGCAGCGGCAGCTCTCTGAAAACATCAAGATAATGCAACAAACAAAATCCGTAAGCCATTCTTTCCTCATGAAGAACTAAGTAGCCCATAGGAACTAGAGTTCTTGTTCACTTCGGTGATAATGCATGTTAGTATACAACAGTTTCCAAAGCATTTTATTTCCTTAGTGATTTTGTTTTCTATGGGAAAAGGAAACCCTTAAAATTTTCTTTTGTTTGGTGCAGCAAAAGATTTTCTCCAGTGAAAAGTGTTTCTGCCTTGCATAAGACTTCAAAAAATGGTTTCCCACGTCTTGGGTCTGAATCTGCTTTCCATAAAAACAGTGGAAAATGCTTGCACCTCAGAGAATGAAAACTTCAGAACATGTTAACACAGACATAAAACTGTCTTCCCTTGGAAACCATTTCCACTTCCACAGAAAATGGTCCGCACAAACATACCCATAAGCTTTTTACTATTTCCAGCAATGGTAACCAACTATAGTGCGGAGAATACTGAAAGATGGAATACCTCTTTTCGTAATGCCCCAGATACAATGCCAAAACATGTTATTTGTCAGCCAATTTCAATGAACTATGAAGCCAAGCTTCAAATGGGATATTTGAAAAAGAAATTAGAATTTTTTTTAATCAGAAAAGAAACTAGAATTCACTCCTACAAGAAGATTGAATGAAGCAAGGAAACTGGTTGAGGCTTTGTTTCACTCCTCACAAATTTGTGAATGAATTGGACAGCATTACAAAATAGAATCCAGCAAGGAACCAAGTGCAGCCCAATCCGATAGAAAAATACAGCAAGTGTTGAAGCTGTAACAGATGAAATACTAATATAACCACATAATATTTCCATAAAATAATAGTTTTATTTCTATGAGAAATGATTGCTCCACATTAAAAGGATTTAGAATTGGAGCAAAACAGTAAAGAAAACAATTTCGCTTTTTACATAATATATGGACAGCAAGGGTAGGGGGTAGGGCTTTGTCTAGATAAGATATGGGCCTCAAAAATCAATAAGAAAAAACTATGGACCAAAAAATCCAATGGTGAGATTGGTCCGCATTGTCAAACCTTTATCCATAAGCTTACAAGCACGAGCATTTTTATGAGAGGGTTGTTTAGGGTTATGGAAATCAGTCCATTCTAAAAGGCATGAGGAGAGTGAAACCCCAAAAAAGCTGTAACCCTAATTTCTCAGAGAGTGGAAATGTTCTTGTCGCACCATGATATAGGCCAAGTGCCAGACCACATAAATCTTGAAATGATCTTGTTGTATTGCTCCTTTCTTCATGGCAACGAAATCGGTTAGTTTCACATAATTTCAACGTCAATATTTTGACTTAGGCATTAGGCATTATGCATCTTATCAGGGAGTAATCAACCCATAATGCTCAATTTATCAGCCAGTACACTGCTAAATATGTGAACTGTGATAAATGGAAAAATATATGATCTTGGGCCATATGATGTATATCACCAGATAATTCAATCCATGGTGAAGTGCTTAAGGTGTTCTTTAAGCTAGTGTCTTAAGCTATGATGTCCAGATACGACATGTAAGACCCCACCTTAATTTTCTCTAATTTATACTTAAGTTTATTGCATTAGATTTAGGTGGTGTTTGGCATCTCTAGTTTTTACCTCTTATTGTCTTAAAATGGTTTCAAACCATGTTTAGACTGTTTGGCAACTGCTTTCCTTGTGTCTATTTCTAATGGAGTTAAGACATTACATGTCTATTTTAGATGGGTCATAAAATGGCCAGATTTCAAATTCTTAAGCGGATAGACTTCACAGATGAACAATGTTTTGGACATCAAAGAGGGCAGCACAATTTTCATTTTTTTCTTTAAATTTTGGGCCAATACATCAAGATCCAACCCGTTCAATAGATTCAGAAGGTCAAACACGGCTATGTATCCAATTTTCAGCCGTTGGATGATCTTTTATGTTTAGATACTAGCAAAAAACCCGAGACCTTTAAATCTACCTTTTATACAAATCTAGGCCCCAAATGAAAGATCAGAACCATTAATCTTGTTTGAAGGCCCAAACACGGTTATACTGCCAAATGTCAACCCATGGTTCCTTGTGGATCCTGAAAAAATGAAGGAAAACTCCTAGCCGTTGATGTATTTGACTGGGTTTTGGACTTGTCTTCACACAGTCCGTTTTGTCATTTTTATTTTTCTCCAAATCTGGGTCACTCAATTAGAATCTGAACCATACAAATGCTTAAGATGACTAAGAACGGTCAACATATCAAATATCAACCATTGATCATTCTCCAATCTTGAGATATTTGCAAAACATGTTAATCTGGAGCCCTCAACTACAATTTATAGACCCTTATGTCAAGATTAGAACTGTTAATCTTCTTCGAAAGCCCAAACACAACTATGCTGCCAAATTTCAATTCCTGGTTCCTTGTGGATCTTGAAAAAATTAAGAAAAACTCCCGACCTTTGGTGTACCCATTACTTGATTGGGTTATGGACTTGTGTTCACACAGTCCACTTTTTTCATTTTTTTTCCAAATCTGGAGCCCTCAACTACAATTTGAACCATACAAATGCTTAAGCTAACTGAGAACGGCCACCATATCAAATATCAACTGTTGATCATTCTCCAATCTCAAGATATTTGCAAAAACATTAACCTTTTGACATTAATTTATGGACTTTGTGGGCCCTTATATCAAGATCTGAATCACTAATTGTATTGGGAGTACTACAAGTGACAATGCGGTCAAGCATCAAATGCAACTTCACCGTGTATATCAATACATTTATCCAAAAAAAAAAAAAATCGCCATTGATTTAAAAAGTCCGGTTGAATCAGTTTTTAAAGCGTTACCAAACTACCTAATTCTACAACATCTACTCCAAATAGGGACAATTGAAACAGATCTGTTTTGTACAGATAAGAGTTGCCAAACGAGCCCTTAATTTGGGAATTTTAGAGGGGTTGATTTAGAATTTTGGAAGAATTCGGGGGTTAATTGTAAATAGTAAAACCTGTTGAGAAGCCCATACATAGATGATATTTTGACCTTTAGAAAGGTACTTTTGAAACTTATTCATAACTAACCTTGAATTGTCCAAAGTACCCTCAATATTCCTTTGTCCTATCTCTAACAAAAAGGGCATCTGAGTGTAAACTAACTTATATAACCAACTCCTTCATCTCATTTTCATTTCAATGAAGCTTTCTCTCTTCTCTGCTTTCCCTCTCTCTTTTCCTCCATTTCCCTCCCAAATCTCTCTCAAATTTCCCTAGATTTAGAGCTTTAAGAGTCATCAATGACTTCCATTTTCTCTTCTCCAAAGCAATCATGGAAGATTTAGGCATCATTTTCTCCCCTCACCTCTCCAACAAGATAGATCATCATCTCCTCTCTCTATCAAGGTCAATTCCTTTCAATCTCTCCAATTCTCCATTCCCTTTGGGTTCTTTTGTCAATTCCAGCCCTAATCCCTTCTCTCCCCTTAGATCTTGGTAGGATGGATTCGATTTAGCCATTAGAGGGTTCTTGGCTGCTAGAGCTTGGATTTGTGGCTTTGGGCTCTAAGGAGGAAGATCTAGAAGTCTAGAGGCAAATGAAACATGGTTTTAGCATTACATATATGTGAATGCCTTGACTCTTATAAACTAAGTGTTTGAGGAAATGTTTGAGTAGATCACCTTGCTTATAAGCTCATGTTTAAACCATTTTCTTTTATGGAAACCCAATTCTATTGCAAAAGGCCTTAGTTACTGTGTTTAATGATGTTTATTGATGTATTATGATGGATTATGCTATGGATGATGTTCTATGATGAAATGGAGATGAATATGGTGAAATTTGATGGAATATGTATTTGTTGGAGATTGATGGGAATTGGATGGAAAGAGCGAAATTTGGGTTGGGGTTGAGGAAACCTTTGCAAGCCTAGCCTCAGTCTTTATGAATAGAAAATGTACAGAAATGGGACTCAAGCACTTCTCGGTTAGCTCCTCGGTTAGCCAAAAGGTTACTTAGGGTCGGCTAGCCGAGTGGCCTATCAAAGCAAAAGGCTGTAAACAGACCTCTTTGGAATTATCGCCGAGAACATTCCTTAATGCCAACCCTAAATTTCTTCGGTGAGCAGACAATTTCCACTTTGGCTTGCCAACAGGTTCACCGACAGAGGCTAGACCCTTTCAATTAAAACTGGATTTTTGGACCTTGGGCCCTGGATACCAATTGGATCACATGTAACCCTTCTCTAATGGACCTTAATGCACGCCTAACATATGTGGAGGCGTGACCTTAGCCTGTTCCTATGGGGTTGTTCCAAAGTATGGTGTGGGGATTGAAACTCGATCTTGTAGATGAATTTCCCAATTCTACGGATGCCTTGACCATCAAATCACCTAAGGCAAATTTACTTTGCATTCTAGGTTTGGAATGTCCATCATGTGGAAGGACCCAGTGACCACACCTGAAATGTGCAGCCCTGACCTAGAGTTGGGTACTCTTTTGTACATTCATTGATTACATGGATGGCCATGATCTCATACATTGTCGTTGCATTCATTGCTCTCTATTCTTATGGTCATTAATTATGCTTTGATGTATACGATTATTAATATAAATAATGGAGACCTTGACCTAGGGTTTACCTAGAGGAGACCTAAGAATTGTGAATGGAGATGGATGTCTGTGTTTGTGGCCAAGAAGGCTATTCGATAGTTTTGTGTTTGGGATGTATTGACCATGGAGTAGATGGATAGTTTTGGATATGGATTAGGTACCTTGATGTGCACTGATGTGTATGTTTGTGGCATTTTGTATTGCGGATGGAGGGGTTTATGATAGGATCCAAAGGCTTGGATTGCTTTGAAAAAAAATAGCAACATTAGGTTGCAAATCTTTGATTATGTCAATCTTCCCATATAATGGAGATCTAGGAAGCATGGACATGCGCTTAGGGTCCTCGTATTTGTGTCAGAAACGTGTCCGACATACTAAAAAATGTGTCTGTTATTTATTATTATTATATTTTAAATTTGGACATGGCAGTACATGACGGGGGCATGACAAGACATGGCAGAGTTATTTAAAATTTTTAAATCCTTTTTTTTCTTTTTTTATTGTTAAGTGTGACCAAAGCTTGTTATAAAAAACAAAGAAAAAAAAGTATTAAATGAAGTTTTAAAAGTTCATAAATAATTCCGGAACACTTTTAGACCAAATATGAAATTTCCTAAACAATCTTTGGTTTTTTTTTTTTTTTTTGGCTACTCTCTGTTCTAACTCAAAAAATTTTTTTTTGCTAGTCTTATCTTTTTTGACTTTTCCAATATTAGTTATGTTTTTCTTTTCTATTAATTGTGACATTATGCTTTTTTAATTTGGCTAAAAATATAACTATTCTTTAATTTTTTGATTATATATAAAACTATATATTTATTATTTACCGTGTCCTAGCCGTGTCCGTATCCTACTTTTTTAAGATTTGCTGTATCGCAGTGTCTGTGTCGTGTCGTTTCGTATCCGTATCCCGTGCATGTATCCGTGTTTCTTAGATGGAGAAAATAAAGTAATGATTGATTATCTTGATTTAGGCAATATGATTAGTGATTGATTGCCTTTAATTAAGAGATTGATTAGCGATTGATTACCTTGACTTAAGGTACTTGATTATTAATTGATATTTAGGATTTAAGGTAATTAATTAGTGATTGATAGAATAGTTTTTACATTTGAGGCAAGGAATTTTATAAATGTCTTGTATCCTTCTTTGTGAAAATCAGAGAAAAATTATTTCCCAAAAATTCTGTGCTTGCGCAAGGAGTTCGTCCATCCTCGAATTGTGGGCAATTTATCATCATCATCCAACAGGTATCATAACACTTTGCACATGGTATGGATTCATCAATGAATGGTTTACTTTGTATGGATTGATGAATAGACTGATTATGGACCAGACCTTGGATGGATAGACATTCTTGCTCACACAAGAAGCCTAGCTAGACACTGACAATTATTGCATTGATCCATTGTTATCGGCACTAACATCCACTTAGTTGTTTAGCTTAGCCTTGGGTTGATTCCCCTTGGTAAGATCCCATTACAATTAAGCCTTTATGATTGACGGGTTAAATAAGTGGTCTATACCACTGGATGCCAACTAATGGACATGTACACGCACTGTATCAATCTTCGGCCCGGCAGCTCTACTAATTGCGATTTTGCCTAAGCTATTATCCCACGCATTTCCACACTGCACCTCGTAGCTAGTATGGGAGGGTAGCGATATAATATCCCACGGTGCCAGCTTGTGTGGATGCACCATGTTGTTACATGTATGTATAGTTTAGATGGATGTTTACTTTATCGATTCATGTTATATCTATTCTTACATTGCGTACTTATTAGATGAAGGAGTTAGGTCCATGGGATTGGGGTTAAACTTGATACTTGTGGTGCTCCTACATAGATCTTTCCATCCCCCTGGTCCCATCCCCAACACAAGAACAAAGTCCTACAAAAAGTGGGTCCCATAAAAAGTTCTCATGGTAACTCTGTAAGAACGATTCTCACTAGAACAAAGCCCTATACACACACATACATGTGCATGCACGCATGCACAGAGAGAGAGAGAGAGGGGGGGGGGGGGGGATCCCTTCTCCCTTATGTGTAGGGCCCCACTTTGGGATGGGACCTGGGGGTCAAATCATGGGCACTACTAGTGTATGATGATGGGGGCTTATGTTATTAATAATTAGAAACACCAAAACCTCGAGCTGTTAGTGAATGACTGAGCAATTTATATCAAAAAGCCCCACGAGCAGAAAGCCGTACGAATTCAAAACCTAATAGATTGACGAAACAAACAAGCTAGACAAAATGATGGAGGTAACATGCCTTTTAGGGGTTTCGAACTTGTGACCTCTGGCCCTAATACCATGATAATAACTAATTACACGAAATGCTCAAGTTATTAGTGAACGGCATAACAATTTATATTTGAACCCCTTGATCAAAGGGCAACGAGTTTCAATTGTCCAAAACAGTTGTACAATAGATCTAACAATCTAGTCCATTCGAATGGGTGCAAACCCAAGGGTTTAGTGATTATGAAAGGGGTCCCTATGTGTGGTCTATTTGGATGAGCCATCAGGTGGGCACCTCTCAAGTTGCGAACCAATACTCCCAAAATGCTTAGGCGTTAAAGGCGTAGAAAACAAAGCACTTAATACCCATCTCAAGTGAGACACTCGGACTTGAAGCATAAGCTTGTACAAGACGTGAAATGTGGCCTTTTTTGCTCTACGCACGTGGGCACACACAAGACATGGCATGGGGTCATTTTTCCCATATGCACATGAGCCAAATGCCCACAGATAAGACATAAAATGGGGCCCCTTTTTCCCTGCGTAGATTCGAAACTAGGATTTGTATGCTCTGATACCATCTTAAGTTGCTTATGAATATGCCCAAAATTCCTAGACATTAAAGGTGGGGCAAACTAACTCCTTAAAAACCCCATTATGAAGTGCGCAAGTGACAAGGAAGAGGTGTGCATTAGATAAGAATTCTGTATATGCATTTTATTTTTATTTATTTATTTATTTATTTTTATCATAGCAAACTACTAGGTTGTCAATTTAAGTAGAGTTGCAGAGCTGAACATTCTAGTTCATTCATTCTTGGAGTCGTCATCATCATCATTAAAGCCTTATCTCAACCATGTTGGGGTCGACTACATGAATTCTGTTTCTCTATTTCGTTCTATTTTGAGTCAAATCTTTCGATAAGTTAAATTTCTTCAAATCTGAATTAATGACTTCCATCCATGTTTTCTTCGGCCTACCCCTACCTCTTGATAGGCCATCCACCTGTATATCCAAACTTTTTCTCACCGGTGCCATTACTGGCCTACGCTCTACATGCCCAAACCATCTTAAACGGGTTTCTCTAATCTTATCCTCTATTGGTGCTACCCCTAAATGCTCTCAAAAGCGTTCATTTCTAATTTTATTTTTCCTAGTTTTACCATACATCCACCTAAGCATTTTCATTTCGCTACATCCATCTTATGAATATGTGTCTTCTTAATTGGCTAACATTTTGCTCTATATGTCATAGCTGGTCTAACCACTGTCCTGTAAAATTTGCCCTTTAATTTCGTTGGCATTCGTCTATCACAAAGCACTCCAGAAGCTAGTCTCCACTTTAGCCATCTAGCTTTTATCCTATGCTCCACTTCTTGGTCTCCCCATCCTTACTAATCAATAATCATTGAGCCTAGGTATCGAAAAGAATCTCTACGTGGTATCTTATGGGTTTCAATTTTGACAGTGGTTTCAACACTTTGTATATATCCACTGAAGCTGCAATCCATATATTCTGTCTTTGTATGACTTATTTTAAAGCCTCTAGATGTTAATGCCCCTCGCCATCTCTCAAACTTTGCATTTACACAATCTCTTGATTCATCTACCAATACTATATCATCTGCAAACAACATACACCATGGTACTTCTTCTTGAATATGCACAGTTAACTCATCCATAATTAATGCAAAAAGATAAGGGCTTAAGGTTGATCCTTGATGTAAACCTATAGTCAAGGGAAATCCACCTGTTTCTCCACATGTGGTTCTCACATTTGTTACTGCTTCTTCTTACATTTGTTACTGCTCCTTCATACATATTCTTAAAAATTTCAATGTAACCTCTTGGAACATTCCTTTTTTGTAAAACCTGCCAAATTAAATTCCTCAGTACCCTATCATAGGCCTTTTACAAATCGATAAAGACCATATGTAGATTTTTCCTCTTTGCTCAGTATTTTTCCATTAATTGCCTAAGTGAAAAGATAGCTTTCATAGTTGATCTCCTTGGCATAAAACCAAATTGATTTTCATAGATCTTAGTCTTCTTTCTCAGTCTTTGCTCCATTATTCGCTCCCATAACTTCATAGTATGACTCATAAATTTAATGCTTCGATAGTTGGTACAATTTTGTATATCTCCTTTATTCTAATATATATGTACTACAATGCTTCTTCTTCATTCATCAGGCATTTTCTTTGTCACAAGTATCTTATTGAATAGTCTATATAACCAACTTACACCTACCTCTCCTAAGCATTTCTATACCTCTATTGGAATACCATCTGGGCCTATTGTCTTTCCTGTCTTCATTCACTTCAATGCTTCCTTTACTTCCACCCCTTTAATTCTTCGGAGAAAAATATGCTCTAGTGATGGAGTATCCTTCTTAACTCTTGTATCGTCCAAATGTTCTTCATTTAGAAGTTTACTAAAATATTCCTTCTACCTTTCTTTAATATCGTTGTCCTTCACCAAAATATTTTCCTCATTGTCCTTGATATATTTGACATGATCTAAGTCCCTCCTTTTCTTTTCTCTTATTTTTGCGAGTTTAAAAATATCATTTTCTCCTTCTCTTGTTCTTAACCTATTATAGAGGTCATTATATGCTTTGAACTTTACACTACTTACTGCTTTCTTAGCTTCTTTCTTTGCTTTTTTATACAGCTCAAAATTTTTCATACTCTTTAGTCCCCTGCCAAACTTTGTAGTAATGTTTTTTCTGTCGAACAACTTCTTGAACCTCTATACTCCACTACCATGTTTCTTTATTAATATGTCTCTTCCCTTTTGATTCCCCGAGTACCTCCTTTGCAACATTCCTAATGCAATTAGTCATTTATTCCACATTACCGTAGTTTCTCCTTCAATATTTCTTTCTCCCTTCTCAATCATTTTGTCCTTAAATATATTTGCTCTTTTCTCCTTCAAATCTCTCCACCTTGTTTTAGGGTCCATTTTGTTTACTACCGCTCTCTTTCTACTTTTAATATAAATATCTAAAACTCTGAGTCTATGCTTCGTAGTCAAACTCTCTCCTTGGATAACCTTGCAATCTTTACAAGCCAATCGGTTCTGCTTTTTAACTAGAAAAAAGTCTATCTGATTCCTATTACTCTTTTATATGTAATTAAATGCTCATCTCTCTTTTTAAAGTAGGTATTTGCTACTATAAAATCAAATGCCACTGCAAAGTCCAATATAGTGTTTCCGAATTCATTCTTTTCTCCAAATCCATGCCCTCCATGCACTCTCTCATATCCTCTATTATCTCTTCCTATATGTCCGTTTAAATCCCCTCCAAGGAAAATCTTATCATTATTTGGGATTTCTCGCCCGTTTAAATCCCAAAATTGTCTTTTCACACTTTCCTCTAGTCCTACTTGGGGAGCATATGCACTGATGATATGAATTATGTCTTCCTCTAACACTAGTTTAATTGCTATAATTCTATCACCAAACCTCTTTACCCCCACAATTTTCTCTTTCAAATCCTTATCTACAACTATACCCATTCCATTTCTTGTATTACTCTTTTCTGCATAGAAAAGCTTATACCCATCCGTGAGCTCCTTAGCTTTATTCCCTTTCCACCTTGTCTCATGTATACAAGCCATACTAATTCTTCTTCTTTTCATTACCTCAACCAACTCTATGCTCTTGCCTGTTAAGGTTCCTATATTCTAAGTAACAAGTCTAATTTTCCTATTCCTCCTCTTCTTCTCATGGACTAACTTCTTTAACCACGCTAGCTCAAAGTCATGCGGTAGCCCTTTCGCACTTTTCACTGCAGCCGGGTGACGCTGCAATGCGTCACTTAAAGCGGGGAACGCCCTAGCCTTATCGTGAAATATCATTTTCTCAGAATTCATGTTTGGGTTGTGACAAAGTTTTATGCTGGCTGTCACCTACCTAATGCAACCCTCCTCCTTTACCCGGGCTTTTGGACCGCCAGCAAAAACTAGTGGAGTTTAGTTCATTCTTGGAGTAAAAAAGAAAAAAAAAAGAATTATGTAGAGGTGTTTAATCCCTCAAGCACAAGGTTTCAAGGATTAGATGTATTACCAAAACTCAACTTTACGCTGAGAATATTGTAGGACCTGTTACAACAAAATATATGTAATATATGACATGACATTGTGACAAAAAGAACAAGAAAAAAGTTGAAAAGTATGCTAGATAATAATATTCCCAAATGCATATGGAGAACCATTGCTCCACATTGAAATGTTAAGCCAAAAAAAAAAAAAAAGAAATTTACCCGTTTTTTCTCTTCCATGTTTGCCTTTATCAGAGAATAGATTGCAACACCCACAATAGCAATAATCGTACCAATGCCAGTCTGGATGGAGATCTTATTGCCTGTGTGAAGTTTGAAAGTGTTAGAACAAGAGAAAACATAGACATACTCTTAAAACAGTTCCAACAAAATTCCAACCATTAAATTGTGGAATTCAAATAAACGGACTTGGACAGATTACAGAAAAGTAAATCAAAGGCTTTGAACATGATACAGTTCAGCATGTGTTGCAAAGACTACAAGTAAAACTCAAAGGTATAGCAGACTAATCATTACCGAACACCACAATTGAGAATCCAATCACAAACACTCGCTTCAACACATTTCCTACTGCATGGGTAAGAGGTGCAACTCGTTCTAAGGTGTTGGTAGCAATCTGCAAGGAAAAAGAGTTAATTACAATTGAAAACAACAATAAAATGGTCAAAGAGAATTAACGAGACAGAAGGGCCAATGTAGCAGAAAAAATATGTAAATGAAGTTCCACGTACTAGTTATCCTATTTTCTGGCAATTTGGAGCATGTGAAAGAAAAATCTGTCAATAACAGACATAAAAAAAAATACAATGATGTGCAGTATCGATTGATTCACATACATCTAGGATGTTTACATCATAGGGTCTGAAAGAGCCTAGAATTGACATAGATGGAAAATAAAGAAGAAGAAGAGGAGTCCCAGAAAAAACTAAACAGCTGTGTCGTTTAGGATTGGAAGACAGGCCACATATCTATTTTATTATATTTTCAATATTATGAAAAAACCCTCATGAACTTTCTAAAATCAGAGAGTAGTGCCCGACCCTTTACAGATAAGTCCCCCTCAAGCTGAAGCATAATATTTACCATGCCCCACCTTAGACAAAGCATTACTAAATTGCTTCCTCACAATGTCCCTTGTGAGAAAATCTGTAAGTTGGTCATTGGTTTACATACTATCTCCATTTTTTTCCACTCAACCTCCTCACTGATGAAATGACAATTTCCACGTGCTTTGTACACTCATTATAGACTGGATTATTGGCAATATCTGTGGCTTCTTTACTATCACAACACAAGACAATCCCGTTTCCCTTAAGACCCAATTCATAAAAAAAGATTTTCAACCATATTCACTTGAAACTTCTATGTGCCATTATGGAGTACTCAGCCTCAGCATTTGATCGAGCAAGTACCACATCCACAAAACAAGGTTTCCACCAACTAGTGTGCTATTCCCTGTAGTGGACCACCAATTTGTTTTAGATTCTATGCAATCATTAACAGTATAGGCTTTCTATATCTAAATGTCCATGAAAAATATACAAAATACCCTGTCCTAGAGCTCCATTCAAGTGCCGAAGGATTCTATGAGCTGCAACGATATGTTCAGTGTGAGGTGCATGCATGAATTGAACCACACCAACCACATACAAGATATCTGGTTATGCAATAGTCAAATGGATTATTCTCCCTAAGAATCTAGGATATGACCTCAGGTCATGAAGTAACCTGCCAGTTTCAGAATGTAAGCGATGGTTTACTTAATAGGAGTATCAATCGGTTTAGCACCCAACTATCATTTTTCTTTTAGTAGATGGAATATATAATTAAGCTTAGTGATAACAATTCCATTCTTGGACATTGCAACTTCAATCCAAAAAAAGTACTTTAGACCCTTGTTTTTTAACTAGAATTCAAGGAATTCCTGTTTGGGGATTTTCTGAATTCCCAAACAGTTGAATTCCTAGATGCTTTCTTGTACTTAAGCATCTAGAAATTCCACCCAAAAGTAAAGGAGTTCGAATTCTGGAATTCCCCAAGGTCATTTGAGTCTTTAACTAAAATTCAGAAATTCTTGGAAAGAAACATGGCATTTGAAAGTGCCAGGAGACAAGCCATTACATCATGTCCCAAAAACCCCAGCATCTAAAAAAACCTATCAAAAATTTTTGGAAAGAAACGGCCCTTAGGGGCTGTTTCTTTTCCAAAATTCTTGACATGAAATGCTATTTTGAGGTTTTTTTTTTGACATGATGTGACATCTTGTCCCTTGACATTTGAAATGCTATGTTTCTTTCATTAGAATTCCAAATTTCAGCCACTTAAAAGGCCTCAAATGACCTTTTGGATTCTTAGAATTCGACACTTTATGCAAGAGGAGGGATTTGGAATTCCACCTCAAGGACATAGCTTTTGGAGGATTTGAAATCCCTTCGGACATGAATTCTTGTAATTCTAGTAATCATGAATTCTTGGAATTCTGGTAAAGAAATAGGCTCTTAGTTCTCCTAGGTCCTTGATTTCAAATTCTTTCCCAAGACAGGACCTTGGATCCTTGATTCCTTTTCCATCATTTCTGCTGATCACTATATCATCAACATAGACAACCAACATTGTCTCTTTATCACCATTTCTCTTTGTTAAATTTGTATGAGTTGCATGACATCTCCTGTACCAACATCGAATCATTGACTAAACTTGTTGAACCAAACACAAGAAGATTGCTTTACTCATATAGAGCCTTCTTGAGTTGGCAAACTTTTGCTTCCTGGCCTTTTACTAAAATACTTGGAGGCGGATTCATGCATATCTACTTCTTTTAAATTTCCAAGTAGGAAAGCATTTTTGGCATCTAGTTGGTAAAAAGGCCATAAGAAACTGGTTGCTGGAGACAATATCACTTTGACTCAGTTTAATTTTACAAATGGACAAAACCTTTCCCAATAATCCACACCATGAGACCGTGACAATCCTTTTGCCATGAGTCTTGCCTTACACCTATCAATTGAATTGTCTGGAATCTGGATTATGCTTGACTGAAAATATCCACTTGCAGTTTGCTTGATGCTTCTCCTTTGAAGATCAACTAAATGCCAACTACCATTCTTCTCAAGTGCCTACATTCCCTCAATCATAGCATCTTTCCACCTAGGGTGTGTTAATGCCTCAAAATCATGTGCAGGTCTGCATAAGGGTGACAATTGGGCAACAAAAGGACAAAGGAAGTAGAAAAATGGTCACAGGAAAATGAAATTTTGTATAAGATGTCAAGCAACAACAAGATCGTGCAACCTTCTGCATGTCAAGAGTTCTTAACCATTGCAACCAAAATGCATAGGTGCTAGAGTTGCGGCAAACAATATACTTAATATCCCCACCTTCTGGGTGGGACATTGCCGGACTCGAAGCACGCACCCGTCATAAAGCGGCATGGGGTCTTCTACTTTGCACAACTGCGCCTGCAACATAATACCAAGGACACGGCAGAGTGGATTCAAACCAAGGACCTGTGGTTGGGTCTAACTAATACCATATCAAGAGTTGCTAACTATTGCAACCAAAACGCCTAGGTGTTAGAGTTGCAGCAAACAATATACTTAACATTGCAATGCAATGGGAAGATCCAAATCTGAATCAGTTTGAGATGGGTTACTTGTGGGTATATCTAAGTCCGGCACTTCCCACAGTTACCTGATGGGTTACTTGTAGGTATATTTGAGTCCAGCACTTCCATTAATTAAGTGTCAAACGAGAACAACGGTCTTATCTTCTGTTCCTGTCCAGAGTTTTTTCTGGAGTCTCATATTCTTTAACACTTTCTTCAACAATGGGTCTGAATATGATGTGGATATTGACTAATCTAATGGAGGAATCTCTCCATCTCGCTCCCCCAAGGTTTCTGGCCTCATGATTTTTTTTCACTCTGTAGAATAACATGGTATACTCTGATGAAAGCTTTACATCCACAGGTCCAAACAGTTTCCATTCATTCCAGGTAGATAGCAGTTTGTACCCTTTTGTGTACTTAGATAGACAATATGGATGCACTTCATTCCCTTCAGGTCTAACTTATCACGATGTATCTTTGCATTATGCAAAAAACATGTACATCAAAACACTTGATGAGGAATGGAAAAATTAGAGCAGCCAGGCACAGGACTTGTTTTAAACTTTTCATCTTAAAACACATTATGGTAATACAATTTATTAAGAAAGGAATGGTTAATACAACCTCCAACCAATATGACCATGGAACATTCATCCCAAGCAACAAGGTTCTTGCCACCTCCAATCAATGTTGATTCTTACATTCAATGACCTCATTTGCTCCAAAGTATATGCACGCGATCTTTAGAACTCTATCCCGTATTCCAGTAGATAGGACTGAATATTACTAGATGTATACTCCTCCATTATCCTATCGCAATATCCTAATTTTTTTTATCAAACCTAGTGCAAAACACTTTTAAGAAAATTCTGAAAACTACCAATAGAACATCTCAAGACTTCATAGGGTACACCCATGTATATCTACTAGCATCATCAATCTTAGAGAAAGAAAATAAAGATACCTGATAATAGAAGTAAAAATAGCATATCACGCATCTAAATGAATATATCAAATGGGGTATTATTCTTTTATTCACACTTATTGGATAAGAGCTTCTATTATTCTTTGCAAACTGAGACGAGTGATAATTGATTACTTTAACATCACTCGTGACATTTGAAGATAACAAAACATTCCTTAGATTTTGAACCATTGATGCCACAGTACAACATTTTCTATGCATGCTCATGACTACAAAACTTTAGATTTTTTATGCATAGGCCCCAATGTCTAGAGTCCATTGTTTTTCATGGCTACCACCAATCATTTGTCCTGTCCTCAAATTTCTTACATAATCACATCATAAATTTAATCTACTATAATCCTAATGCAAGACAAACTCATCCTCATCAATAACAACCTTCATAGGTAGAATATTCTCTATTACACACATAAAATAATATATATATATATAAGAGAGTGTTGACTGTAAGCAGCAGTGCAGTAAGGGCATAAAGATGTAAAAAGTACCTTGATGAAAAGGGTAGGTCAGATTTCAGCCATTCTGATCATCCAACTGCATGATTTTAACAGTTGGAAATCTGCCTTTCAAAAGTGATTTTTCAATGGCCCTGATCATGACCTAAGACAACTGGTTGGGGTAACCACTTGAATGTTAAACTTGGGTAAATTTCACGCATTCTCAAGTAGCTAACAAATAAACCAAAAATGACTGGGTGTTAAAAAGGTGCGGGAAAGTAACTACTTAACACCCTCCCAACCTCGGGTGGGATACTACTCGAACAAGATGTGTTTAGGGCCTTTTTGCTCTATGCACATCTGCCTACACACAAGACTCGGCATGGGACATTTTTTGCCCTGCGCAGATTTGAACCCAAGATGTTTTGGCTTTGATACCATCCCAAGTTGCTAACCAATACACCAAAAATGCCTAGGTATCAAAGGTGCGGCAAGTTAACTACTTGACAACAAACCTTGACTCACCCTATATCCATATGGCCCCTTTCCATGCCCCTACCTCAAATGCAGCCCTAGATGTGTCCTTGCACCTACACAACACGATTTCCCCACACCCTGTAATAATCATAAGTGGTTAGGGGAGGGTGGGGGTTTGCTAAAACAAAACAAATAGGAATAAAAAAATATAAAAAGGTGCCCCATTTAAAAAATGCAAGGAAATTCTCATTTAATTCTATACAAACAACCATGTGATCCAAACTGTTGCACACAACACTCCCACCCATGAATTGGCACTTACCCAATTTGAAACTAATAAAACATTATTCACCAGTGGATTGAATTTCAATAAAAACAACAATAATAAAACCATTGAACATTAAGTGCCTGAAATAAATAAGATTTAGGATCAACTTATTGAAGTGATTGCCATGCCATGAGGTGCACACCAGACATAGAAGTATTATTAGAGGAGTCATTATATTTGGCTACCTCAATGATCAGGTTGATTCCTGGATTTTAGGTGAGGGCCTGTGAGATCTCTAAAACATGGCCCGCACATGTACAAATCTAAGTTGACCTGTACAGAAAGAATAAGTAATTATTATATAATAAAGTAAAATAAAGGCGAGGTTAGTTACCTGATTGTACAGATGGTAAAACATCCCAATCCAGAATAGATCTGAAATGAACTTTTGAAGACCAACTTTAGCAATTGCATCAGCAAAACCATACTGCATCAGCTGGGGACCTTCAATCTGAAGTGGATTTTAAAGGAAACCACGTAAATGTGGCAGAAGCAAAACCAATCCAAGAAACATAAGCACAAAATCCCAAGCAGAATGTGTAGTAAGAAACTTACAATTATCGCAGGGGGAAGGCAAAAGAGGAGAGCAATTATTGAAATATAAGCATAGATATTCGTACTGTCCATACCTGTCTGTTAAAAAAAGAACAATTAGCACTAGAGGAAATACCAGATTCAGAAACAGAAAAAAAAAAAAAAAAAGCCAAAACAAGAAAATTCCCTTGCAATAGCTGGGTCAAGTTGCTAGCATGGGCTAGAAGTCTGTGTTTGTGTGCATCTGTGCTCCTAAAGGAATGCAGGAGTATAGTTAGAAATGTCACGAAGTTCCAAAAGCTGAAGTTGACAAACATGTCAATTGACACAAAATGCAGAAGTTGCCAGTTGAGCTTACGAGAAACTTTAATATGGATAATCAGGTGTTGGGTCATATGATTAAAAGAAATGGTCATAGAAGCATAACTGGAAAAATATTAACAAAGACTACACTCAATGAAATGAAACCAAAGCTACTTCAGCAAGATGTGTCTAGTATTCCTGCAACTAATTTGGTGAAAGTGGGTCCTTTGTTTAGTTTATTTCCAAGATTTTTCAGGTTGTGTCCAATTAAAAAAAAATTTGTTAAAGATTGTCCCGGGGGAGAGAGAAATCTACCCTCTTGGAAGGAGTCAGTAAGGAAGTTTTACACAAATCCAAAGAGTCCATGTATGAGTCAGGAAAGTATTATGTAAATCCAAAGAATCCAAATACAATTCATTGTTGTTGCCTTCCAGCATCTTTGTTTACAGGAATGAAAAGGATATGCCTGTCTGAAAGCTGTCCACTTCAAGATATTTCACCACTAAATCATTTGTGGAGGCATTGATACCATCTGGTATGGTTTGTTCCCCTTGTTCGTGCATTTGGATAGGATTGGCTCCTGATTGGTGATTATGAGTAAGGTATCTATGGATGAAAAGCTCAGAATGGCCTAGATTCAGTCTATTTCAGATACTTTTGTTATGTGTGGAAAAGATCTAGAGTCTATTAATCACTTGTTTATTCATAGTGTGCTTGTCTTTTATGGTGTTTTCCAGAAAACATTATTTATAAAAAAATGGAGGAAGAAGCATTTCCATGGTTATGATTTTGGTGCTATGGTAGCTAATTCCTTTTTCTATTATGTAGACCATTTGAAAGAAAGAAATCAGAGAAGTTGCAACTCTGGGGTGGCATCTTTTTAGGACATTCTATTGGCTGTGATTTTGAGAATTAGCAAATCGGCAGTGGTACATCAAGAGGTACAGAATTTGTGTTTGGATAACATTTTGTACTGGGAAGAGTGCATGGTGTGTGGTCATGCTAAGACGAGAAAAGTGGAAAGGTGGTGTCCTCCTTTAGAAGGTTTTCTCAAATTTAATGTGGATGAGGTAGGCAGGGGTAAGTTGGGTCCTGCAGGCATAGGTTTTCTTTGTAACAACTAGGAAGAGATTTTTGGTTGCCTTTTCCAAGTCGGTTGGTGTTAAAGATTCCAATGAGGTGGACATTCCCGCTATTTTAGAGGTTCCAAGGATTTGTGTCCCCTCTTTCCTAAAACTACTGTGGAAATTGACCTTCATTGCTATCCATTTAGATTTCTAACCCAGATAAAGGTCCTTGGAAGTTCTACTACATTTTTAAGGAGATTAATAACTTAACATATTTCATTCAATAGTTTTCCATCATGTCACTTGGTCTGCAAATGATCTCGCAGATTTGTTGGCTAAACACTTGAAACTTTTTTGGTTCCTTTGATGCATTTTTTTTTCTTTTTCCGCTTCTTGCTTTGATACAAGTCTCGTACTCCATGTTTGGTGGTTTCTTGCTTGTATTGCCTTGTTCCTTGATAAAATTTACTGTGACCAACAAATAATAATAAATAAATAAATTGTCAAAGCCTGCCTGCATCTCTGAACTGAGCCTTGCAACCATGGAAAATTCTACCAGCAACCATGGAAAATTCTACCAGAATAGTCATACCATCGCTTTCTTTGAATAGATGCTTCGGTACGTGAATGCAATATTTGATATCATTGCACTAATGAAGCCAGTCCAGTTGAAGGAAAGTTCAGTCAAGGAAGCCATAGATACACCTAGTATACAATGCCATAAAAGACATCAATTTCATTTCTATCAATATAATACAATACAGAAAGTCAATGAACCAAGTAGAAGTCAGCAAGAAAAGGAAAAGATATTAGAGGAATACCAATGACAACAGGTGCCAATGACAGCCAGAGAGCTAAAGGAATCTGTTGACCCAATACAAACTGAGAAGCCGCAGCATTGAAGAAAGGTTCAAGCGCTGTCCAATAGCATCAAGACAATAATCAATCCAATGGGAAATGGTAATAGAGATCATCAGTCATTTAACCTTATCCAATTAACATAGGTTCAACAATTCAATGGAAATACATAAAATAAAGGAATCTATCAATGGGACCTTAAAATTCAGGTGGAAGAAAGTAGTTTGTGAAATTTATTAATGGAATCCAAGCATTTGCTAGCTCTTGCATTATATTATACCAAATGTGATATGGGGTGATGAGGCAGGCCAGACCCATGACCCATGTATTAACCAAGCCCACTGGGCCCAGCCCAGGGGCCCAACATGACCAGCCAATTTATTGTGGGAGTTTAAATTAATTAGGAATGTAGGACTCTTAAAATTAAAAACTTAGTCTGGTTTTGGTTTCTTTAGGAGATTTATTTTCCTCTAATGATTTAATTTCCCTTATGTCACCTTTGTTAACAAAATAATCATGGAAAACATTTTTGAATTTCTGCAACATAAAAAATAATAATAATAATAATACACTTGGTAGGTGCAACTCTCTTATGATTTTGGCCATCTCAAATCATTGATATCCAGGTTTCTGGGATCCAACCCTCCCCCTTTGGATTTTCAAAATCTGCGGATCAAAGAGGGGTGGGTATTAAAGCAGAAATCTCAACCCAAACCACCCCCCCCCCCCACACACACACACACAAAAACCAATTTGCAAAACCTCTTCGTGAACTTCTCTCTTGCTGGTAGCTCTCTCTCTCTCTCTCTCTCAAAATCAAGTTGGTTTTTTTTTTCTCGAGTAAAGTTTTCTTTTTTTAATTTTGTAAAGAAAGTCAAGTTGGGTTGTACCTTGCTTGTTAACATGTAGATGGGCATGCTTTTTTCTTTTAATTGCAAAACGAAATTCAGTTGATATTGATTGAGAACCTAATGAGATTGTAACTTGCTTGTAGAGTTACTTCTTAGTGCATTCAATGGAATGGGAATTCTTGAGCATCATGGGATATATTGTTCAAATTCTAGAGGAAGTCTTAGAGGTAGACATGCCTCCTATTTCAAGTTGTCTTCACAATCTTAAAGAAAATAAAGAGACCATAGTGTTCTTGATGCAATCCTAAGGTTAGGATTTGCAATTGGGAGTGCCTTGGCACAATAGGGGTTTCCACAAAAACAATCACACGAAGAAGAAGGGAATTATCCAATGATAAAACCCACAAAAATTCTATTGACTCCAAAAACTCTGCATAATTGTTCCATACAATGCCATATACATAGGAAATATAACCTAGTGCCTAAGCAACCTTAATATAATAATAGAAACTCCCTAATAACAATGAAATGGGAAATCTACTATAATATAAATAATATAATTCTAATCTACTTGAAAGGGGACCACTTTGGGCCCCTGCTGCATCATTCCCCCTCAGGTTGGAAAGAGTTCGACCACGAACTCGGTATGGCTTGGAATTGCAGTAGTAGACATTGTGTACATAAAGTCCTTAGTAAAGCGGGCTTGGGATCCTTTTTTGGGTGGTTCGGGCTTCATAGAATGGAACATGACATGCTTTCCCGTGTGAGCAAAAGTATATGTGTGGTTGCGCATGCCATGAGTTCCGTTCTTGTCATACATCCACGAAAGTTTTGCAATCAGGAGTGCCTTGGCACAATGGGGGTTTCCACAGAAACAATCACACAAAGAAAAATGAAATTCTCCAATGACAATGGGGGTCTCCACAGAAACAATCACACAAAGAAAAAGGAAATTCTCCAACGATAAAACCCACAAAAATTCTATTAACTCCAAAAACTCTACATAATTGTTCCATACAATGCCATATAAATAGGAAATATAACCTAATGCCTACGCAACCCTAATCAAATAATAGAAACTCCCTAATAACAATGAAATTGGAAATCTACAAATAATATAAATAATATAATCCTAATCTACATGAAAGGGGACCACTTGTAGGCCCTTGCTGCATCAGTTCTTCTCAGTTTTTAGCTGACCTAGGTGTATGGGTTCTGGATGAGAAGTTCAACAAAATCTACATCTTATTAAGAGCAAATCAGCATTAAAACCTATGTATTATCACTTGGAGTTTTACTTTCTTCTTGCCAATGAAGCAAGTGATGTTGGCTTTGCATAGGTTGTTATGAGTTTATTTCAGTAACCTATGTATTATCATTTGGAGTTTTACTTTCTTCTTGCCAATGAAGCAAGTGATGTTAGCTTTGCATAGGTTGTTATGAGTTTATTTCAGTATTACATTTGTTACATTGGGTATTTTCATTTGATTAGAGACTTCATGTCAATGCCTTGATTATTTTTTGTCTTTATTGGTGCTTATGACCCACGTTTTTGTTTTTCTATAAAACACTTAAGCATCCACGTTAGCAGATTCATTAAGTATTTTATTAAAAATTATTGAAAAGTTATCAAGTAATTGCATTGTTTATGGCCTTGATCTATAATTCTTTGAAATTAGAAAAAAGGCAAATATAATAGAAAAATTATTTATTTTTAACTTCTAAAAAAGAAACTGTGATTCAGATTTCTCCATCATAATAGAAATTCCTAAAACATTTCTTATGTAATTTTTCGTTAGGAAATATATTTTTTTTAGAAATAGTAGATGGATCTAATATTGTGAAATAAATTATTAATCTAGTGAGATACATAGTTAGCCAAACAAAGATTTGGTTGGAAATCATAATTTTAGAAGTTTTTTAAATTTCAAAAAAAATATAAATACAAAAAAAATTTCTTTATTTTTAATTCTTTTAAAAAATTAGAAGAAGATGGGGGTAAGGGTAAGAATAGTTACAGGCTATCAAATTAGAAGCCGCTTGAAACTTAAAAAAAAAAAAGAAAATTATTATACTAGAATTTTGATAAAATTTCAAAATATAAGAAAAAAAAATTCTATCACAATTTTTTATTCATAATAGAAATTAATTGATACTTAGTTTGGGTATTAATCTAATGCGTTCTTACATAGGTTAAAGAAAATCTAGAATGACTTCATGTTAAAGGGGAGACTCTATCAATTTATCTTTGTTTTCTGAATTTTAATGGTTGATTTGGTTAGCTTAAAGTGATTTACAATTTGGCATTTTGAATTTCAATTATTGGAATTTGGAGTACTGATTTGGTTAATTTTTTTCCTAATCACCTGATTATGTGTGAAGCTCTCGCCTTACCAGCGAGCCAACCGCTGATGGTTGTTGGTCACAACTACTACCAAAAAGATTCAATGAAGATTCATATTTCACATGGAGGAGTGTGCATCTTTATGTTGGGTGTTCTTCTGTCGTGTGACCCAGTGGCTTATGTGCAACCAGTGGCCCACGCCTCCTATTTGTTCAGGGCAGGCGGTGTGAACTCTAATTTGATCCGGGTATTCAATCCCGCCGCTGAGATGCTCGATAAAGTGAAATTGAATGGGTCCCAGCTATGCAATCAAGAAGATAATGCCTCAACTACGGAATATAATTTGATTAGCGGATAATAAGTGGGCCTCATCAATTCAATCATATGCGCATTTGTGTTAAGAGTTTTAGTTTGTTCAATGTCATGAAGTGCGTCCCATCAATTCAATCATATGTGCACTTGTGAAAGCTGTCTTAGTTTGTCCAATATCAATAAGTGGGCCACGTTGTTACTCTCACACACCTTGGCCATGGCTAACTGCAGAAGGTCTCATATTAGGTGGGTTGTCTATTTTCCATGGATTTTGATGTTCAACACCAAACATCGATTGAAGAAATCCCCAATAATTCCACAATTCTAACCAAACATGGAATATGAGAAACCTTCAGCTATACAATTCTCAGAGAGGAGTTTCCTTTTCTGGGGGCAGTAAAGAATCCTTAGATCTTTGGAGTTCTCACATGCTACCAAACATGCACCTAAATGCTTAGGAAAGTAGAGTCTACTAGGAAACGGGATGTCCAATCCTTCCAATAAATAAATAATTCTTCCACTGGGAGAGACAGCTTGTCATTATTCAATAAACAATTGTTATGGGTTTGCCTATACTTGAGAGTGTTTCTCTTCAAGTGAAGAGTGATCAAGTATGTTGAATTCCGAGAGGAATCCAGCTACCCATTGTGGAGTTGATCCTCACTTGGAATCTGCCAAGAATTCGACAAACCCTCTTTTAGAATTTGACCACATTGTTCCACATTCGTTCACAGATCCACAGCTGCATCAGGAAATGTACTATGAAATGCCTTTCACTGGTTTAGGAGGGTAAGTCATTTTTTGTAGTATCAACCTCTGATTGTGAGTTCATTTGAAGTACCACTGAAAACATAATTCTAATTGTAGTAAACAAAATAACTTGCATAAACTCCAATAATTTGCTATGATATCACCAACAAACTACAGCTTGAATAAGTTTAGTTGCATACATTTGATGGTATGTGTGAAAGACACAGCAACAGCTGCAAATGATACATTTGACATCACATGCCCAAGTGCATGACAAAAAGCAACTGGTGTCAGGAGTGCCAAGAGATCCCTTTCAATCGGCTGCTCATCCAAAAATAAACAATAATTAACCTGAACATAACCTATAATACATACAAAGGCCCCTTTGAAGGCATAGAAATGGAAGCCCTGAAACAGAAACTTACAGCACGCTTTGGTAAACCAACAGCCCAACTAACTAGGCAGTACACAACTCCAACCAGGAGATGCACAACAGAGACAAAACTGCAAGAAATGAACTCTTCTTAAAATCTCACAAACTATTGGCATGCCAAAGTAGTATAGACCTCAGACTCAATCCACGTGATGAAAAAGACTGTCACAGTGAACAGTAACTACAAACTGATATTTTTCATTTGCAAATCACCTTAGAAGACAAAAACAATACAATGAAACTTACTATGGATATGGGAAATAATTATAGACCTTCTTGTTGAGTATATTGAAGATTACATTCAAGAAGTACCTGCAAAAAGAAGAAACATGATTACTAAATACTAACCAGAGACCGCCATGGTCTGGCAACAACAGTAAAAAGCAGTGATTAGAAGTTTAAGTTCTAGGGACTAAGATGCAAATGCTTAGAAGGATGAGCAAAGTTGCTAGAAGTAATAGAATTAGAAATAAACGCATCAGAAAAAACCTGTGGATAACTGCAATTAAGGAAAAAATCAAAGAAAAATTTGTTTGAGATGTGTAAGAATTGAGTGTTGGCAAATTCATGGGTTGGACAAAACTTTCGGTCTATTAAGTTGTATTTTCTATTCTTTAGAATGGACTGTCGCCAAGAAGAACTAAAGTGAAGAAATCAGATAAAAAGAGCATAGGCTCGATCGATCAGATATGAGACAAAAGCCTAATTCGATCGATTGGATGTTTGCTCGATTGATAGGGTAGCGGAGGATTCCCCACCGACCTTGGGATTTCTATTCCTATTTGAAGTGGGAGTTTCCTGTCCTTGTGTCAATTCTTGTTCTATAAGGATTACTATTATGAGGTACGAAATTGGACTTATTTAAAGGGGTTCTCTCTCAACCCTATGACACAAATGAGTGGAGATTACACATTAGAGATTACCCTTCCTCTTCCTGTTTTAGAGATTCTAGTCTTTTACACATCTTTGTAGAATATCATTTGAGGAGTCAAGCATAACAACTACAAGGTATCTAATTGATTAGATCTGTTGCAGGAAGCGGCAGGAGGTGGTGATAGAGCGAATCTATGCAAGAGGAATCACAATCCTTAGGTTGCGTGAGAACCAGATAAGAGTTGTAAGTATATCATCTTGTATCGCAAGATTCACAGTGCTTGATTATTGGTCCAATTTGGACTAGTGTTTTTTTTCCCAGGTTGAGGCTCCATGTAAAAGTCGTGTCTTCTTGTTATGGTTGCTTGTTTCCTTTATTTTATTTCCACTGCATATTGTGTGTTTGATTGCAATCTACAAAAATCATAAACTTGGAAGTACCCCCAAAACTTTCAAGATGATTTGAAAACATTTACAACAGCTGACTAGTGCAAGGTATAGGAGAAAAGGGAGGCAATTCAAAACCTTGGTGTAACCAAGAGCATAGCATTGGACTGGGACGAGTATCAGCAAAGAACCTTTCTTCTTCTTCCTTGTGTATTTAGGAGCAATTGCAAGTGCAAGTGCCACAAAACACTTCTTCTTTGTGTATTTGGGAGCCGCAATTGCTTAACAGATTAACTTCTTCATCTTCTTCATGAATTTGGCAGCAAAGTACTTTATCATTTCTTAATTGCATGTGTGCAATATATTAACCATTCACTATATTCTTTACTTGCTTAAACATTAACTCTTTCTACATGTATTTTGAAACAAAATATTTTCTCATTTCCTAATTACAAACGTGCAATACAATAACCACTCACTATAGTATTCCAGGTGTTTAATACTAACCAAAAGGTCTCCAGGCTACCTCCTCCAACCTATCACAATTCCACAACTTCCTCCAGGCCTCCCATCTATTCCATCCCCCCTTACTTTCAAACTCCCTAACACTTTTATTCCCATCTGCTGAACACCTCAACCAACTTGTTCTTATTATATTTACCGAATTCCTCCTTGGTCCACTCCTTCAGCCTAGTCTGAAAACATTGGATCTTTTTCAATAATTCGAAGCATCAGATCTTTTTGAATAATTCAAAGGCTACATAACCAAAAGCTTACATATTAGACCACCAATTGTAAGATCCCGATCCTTAATTAAGAGTTTAACACTAATTAATTGTGTTTAATTAAGCTCTAAGCATGCCTAGCTGTTAATTGCCTTAGTTTATGCGTCAAAAGGGTCTTTGTGAAGTTTCAGGAAGCACAGAGTACACTTGAACTCTTGGTGCCTTAAAGGGTTAACTGGGGAGCTACGCAAAAACAAGGGTATTTGGGAAATTTTAGAAAACTTCAAAGTTAGGTTCAATAAAAGGTTCAAGTGATTTTGGGCAACTTTCATGTTCAAGTTGAAGCCATCCGATGCCCACAACCCTTCATGTTGTGACTTTTCGTACAGCCATCATTTCGATAAAAGTAGGGCTTTCGTTAGAAACCTGAAAAAACTCTATTTTAGGGTTTGTTGGAAAGTTAATTTAATTTTGGGAAGCTTTAGTAAAAACCTTGTACCCTTTTGATGCCCCCAAAGACCCTCGTTTAAGTCCAAATCGATTGTGTCCACACAATGGAGGGCAAACTTGTAATTTCCTAAGGGCATGTTTGGATGGGGGTGAAGTGAAGTGGAGTGAAGTAAAGCCTCCATTTCACAGACATGATTTGATGCGCGGGTTAAATCAAAAGTACAAAAATTCAAAATTTCTCTCTTTTTTTTCAAAAAAAAAGTCAAAAAGCAACCACTAACTAACAAAAAATAACCTACTTTTTATACAAAAAGTCAAAAGAATCCTGCTTAAGCCACTAAAAACAAAAGGTCATCATAATCCCACGATATTTTATTCTCTCTTGATTTAAGGCTTCACCTTACCACACTTCACTCCACCACATATCAAACTCACCCTAAAGTTACTTTATATAGAAGTAGCCCAAGTCCCAGCCATTCATCTCCATCATTTCTAGTAGCTCTCTCTCCTTTTTTGTGTTCTTCCTTAGAGCTTCTATCTTCAACAATCTTAGTTATAGTCATCCGATTGCAATTTTGACACCGCCGCGATGGCTGCACACCTCACCTCTCTTACCGGTACTTTTTCCTGTATTTCCGTTGGCGGGACAACCTACAACGAGTGATGACAGCCCTGTTAGCTACCCTAGAGGTGAGGGATTCCATCCAATTCATTTGAGCAAGTCTCTATAATCATTTCCTCCCCATATCTCCATTATTAGAGCCTAATTCCATCTCTTTCACCTAAAATTGTTTTCTAGGCTTTTATTGGATGCTTTTGGGGGTTTCTTTGTTGGGAGTGTTTCCTACACTCTGTTGGGAGGGTGCTATTATGAGCTAAGAAACTTAGGCAAGTGCTCAATTTAAGTGGAATAACATGCATGCTAGAAATTCTATGTTTATCCTAGGTTTTCCCTTTATTCGAATCACATGTAAGCTTATGTTTTAATACTTAAATCTTTGATTTTTTAGGCTCAATTAAGGGCAAATTTGATGTACAAGGGAACCCCTACACTTTGCCAGAAAGGTCCCCAAAAGATATGGGGAAAAGTTTGAAAAAAATGGCACATGGGTGGCCATGTCCAGAGGTTTCCCTACGGGCAACGGCTAGCCATGGAGTGCTCCACGGCTAGCCATGAGCCATGTCCGGCCAGAAATTTTTTGGCCGAACATGGCCAGTTTGGACCCCCCATGGGTTTATGGCATTGTCAAGGGACTGTATATTGGCCCTTTTTGGACTTTATTTCAAGGGATTTTGAACCTCTATTCCTTGCACTTTCTCCAAGACTTTTCAGGAAAACAAGTGAGACCCCTTGGGCTAGGAATTGCCCTATGTAATTGACCAATTGGTAAATCTTAACCATGGGTTCTATGGATTAACCCAAACCCTTGAGAAACATGAACTTGGCCCTACTGAAGAGAGATGTTAAATGGGCTTGTGTCCCAAGAACTTGTCCAAAGACGCGTACATGCATTTCTAAGTCTTATGCATGCCAACTTATGAATGCTAGTTCTTTTTTTTTTAGCACCAAATGAATTGTAAACTTGGCATTTGAACATTAAGTGTGCATAGAGTGAATGGTAATGCATGGCCCATCAATGGAAATCTTGAGACTAAATTAAGACCTAGTAATGGCCCATTGATTAGTAAATTGGTGAAAGTCAATCATAACACCATTCCTCTATTTATTCTCATGCATAGAGCATGTAGACCTCTTTATGAGTAACATGTATCATATTTATGCTTACTTTGTACCTGCATCCGACCCGAGACCTACCCAACTTTAGTGTAACTTTAATTGGAATGCCTTTTCCTTTAGAATTTGCCCTTACTCTGATATATGTTCCACGGTATCAATATCCTCATGCAAATGTATTTTTATATCATGATGCAAATGTAAATATATTGCATTTGTATTACACATCATGCGTGGGGACGATGGCCAGTCACTCCGGTCCATGCTTGATAGTGCGTGATTAGCCTTAATTCCCACCATTGCGGCCCCACACTAGGATCTTTGGAATTGGGGTCATCACACCAATCATACACCCAAGCAAGAAAGTCCTTGGACGTAAGTCGACAATTGTCAAACTGAACAGCCTTGGGGTCTACTTCAGCTCTTTAATGTCAATCAAAATGGGAAAAATGATCTAAAATTCGCCTTAGAAGAGCCTTGTGCCCTCCTAAGCCTTCAAAACAAAGAAATGACTGATTCCAATCATACTGATCTAGCTTAGTTGTTGAAACATGTAAATCTCCCAACACTAAGTGGGACGTATGCCAACTCATCGGCATTGATGAAAACTGAGAACTACTCCATATGATGTGTAAAGCAATTCCCCTACACAGCCCTTAACTAATTTATTGGCCCTCTTTGTTTTATAGAATCAAATGTTGAGCAATGAAGAGGAATGAAGTCAAAGCCCATTTGATTGAAATGTGGATGCTAAGAAGGCTACATTAAATTATTAAGAAGGACAGATATAACTATGCATCCATCAGAGACAGTCTGCTGTAGTTGATATTGAAGGAAAATAAAAAAAACTAAAGAGTACCATTTGAGATTTTTGTGCACAAAGGCCAAAACAGCCTTTAAGATGAAGATTTATGAATTCAAGGAACTAGGAAAAGGGAGACACGGACACCAACAAAGACATTGGGTGAAGAACTGAGAAAATACATGTAATAAATGTGAACATGTAGAGTGATGAGCAAATAGCTTTGAATAGAGTGGAGCCAAAGAGCAGAATGTACAAAGGTGACCCTAAGTAGATGGGACTTGAAGAAGATAGTGAGTTTGGGTTGGACTTGGAGCTGAGTAGTCTGAATAACGAAGTGCTTCATAACTTGTGTTTGGCAGACAGCAGGTACAGAGTATTACCTCACATCTTTGATGTGTTTGTGTCATATGAAAGGACTTTAGAAATCCATGTGCAGAGTGGTATATGTCTCTGTTTCACCAAAATTAGCATCCTCTTTTTTTGTCAGCATCCAGTTTTCTAATCATACATACTCCCAGGGAGAGATTACTATTTTTTTCTTTTCCATTAATAGATAAGGCTCTTTTTTTTAACCACTATGAGTATATTCTGTATAACTCTTTTAGCCTAGAGTGACTCAATAAGATTTAAATGATGATGATGGTGACAATCAATCATTCTTCTGAAAGTGGTTGATTTATTGGAACGTTCCACAGTACACATACACATCAATACTGACAATCAAAACAATGGCCTTGCTATCGATGGAAATTGAAGAAAAAGCAAGATATAATGACTATGCTTCTATTTGCTTCTCAACCATCCATTTGCAGCCACCAAAGTAAAAGATTATGATTATCTAATGAATCTAAATTTCATATTCTACTGGTGGGCATGCTGCAATTTACACAACATAGATTGGGAACATAGTAAAAAAAAATCTAGAATTTTTTTTTTTTTTTGGTTAATGCATTCGCTTTGGCACCTCAAAAAGAGGAAAAGAAAATTGGGTCTTCCCTTCACATTCCTGTGGATCAAGAAAACATATAATGTGCTTAAATATATGGAACTATAGTGAAATGCTTACCACAGGAAGAAACAACAACCAGTAATAAGCGCTGGATACTTCTCCGCGAAACTCTTGGGAGGCTTCACAATCCTAAAACAAAGAAACAAAAAAGCCCATCAACCACCAGCAATACAAACAAACAACACAATGCCGTCGATAAAACGAAGAATTAAAATGAGAATCCTGACCCTTCAGGAGCTCCAATCTCACTACCATCAGCATCAGCAGCTGCAGCTGAAGAGACGACAGTGCGCAATTTAACAGGCGATCCATCCCGCCACAGCCCCACGGAATCAAAACACGAGAATTTCAAGTCCTTGTGAGAAGATTCTCCACAGAGGCCAATTGTTCTGCGGGTTTTCTGCAAGGGAGAGAACGCAAGGGGCCGGAACCTCAAAGGACGCTTCTGAAGAAGAAGAAGAGGGGTTGGGTTGGGACCGGCCGAAAGATACAGCAATGAGAATCGAGAATGTGGGACTTGAAGCTGCTTCACAGGATTTCCAACAGAAGAAGCCATCTGAAAGGACTCAAGTTTGAGAAATCAATTAAAACAAACACACAGAAAGGATTGGAAACCTAAACAAGGTTCCAGAAATTAGCAGTCACCAACAATCTTCACAAACAGTTAAGAGAGAGAAAGATAGAGAGAGAGAGAGACAGAGAGAGAGAGAGAGAGAGAGAGAGATTATTTGAGTGAGAGAGGTGGTGAAATGTTGTGGAATTGTAGTTTGGGGCAGAAGAGAACCTGGAATTCTGAAAACGGGAAATCTGAAAAAGTTGGTGGAATGGAATGGAATGGAAGAAGAAGAATTTGGGGGGAGGGAAGGAAGTGGTGGGTATTGGAGAATGGAGCTGTCAATGAGGAGAAATCGAGGGAATGCGTGGATTTGATCGAGAAAATGAAGAGAAGAAAGGGACATAGGCTTTGGTAGATAGAGACGAGCACACTACCGTTGCAGGAGTTGGAACTTGGGGCTGACTGTGAGGGGAAAGGTGCTTCTTGTTTTTATTTTTGGGAATTGGTTGGTAAAGGACGAATGAAAGAAAAGCTTTCAAAATAGGGGATTTTATATGAAAAAACCCTTTACATGGGTCCTACATTGAACCATATCATGTAATTCTGATAGTACCAGATTGTTCTTCAAGGTCCGATGACATTAACGTCGCTCATTGTTTCTAAGGGTCTGATCAATTAAAAATTTGAAAAAGTGGAGGAGCGACGACTCCACAGATATTTGAAAAAAGAGAAGGACAACTCTTCTTGTTAAGGCGTTTCTTTAGTTTTCAAGAACTAACTCTTCTCCTCTCAAGCAATGGAGGTGCTGAGTTCAATCCCAAACCCTAGCGCTAATGGTTAGGGATTTGGGCGGTGCATGTGAATTTGTATGTGAGTAGACAAAAAAAAAAAAAAAAAAAGCAACCATCATGTTACCTTATAGGTTTTTTATTTGCATTGAAATACTCTTAAGAAACCATGTCATTGGGAAACTTATTTCTTCTTATATGCACTCATGTTTCATGTTTATGCTTTTCCTGCATTATGTTCTTGTTTTTTTGTTATTTTTAATTAGTCTGCATCAAGTTTTGTTTCTTTTGCATAAAATTTATAATAAATTTTTGTGGTACTGCATTTCACATATATGATTATCGCATTATTTCATGCTTTTCTATTTCTTATTGCGACAACAATGATAAAGAACTTACAAAGATTATGTCATTTAAAGTTTTTTCAAGTATTTAAAAATCTAATTTAAAATAAAAGAGAGGGCCAGTTAACTACTATTTCGGTTGGGACATGCAGATCAGTCTATGCATATTATATGCACTCCCAAATCATGCATTTTAACTCAGTAGTGGTTTAGATCACCAAACCAAATCCTTGCAATTTAAAGGTCGTAAACTTTGAGGGCAAACATAATAAGAAAAGATGAAAGGCTATAAACGTTCCTTCGATGCCACATTCTAGATAATGTAGATTTATGTATGGTTGTTAATCATGTGGGTCAACATCGATCAAAAGTCAAATTTATTGACTATTGCTAGCCATTCAATACGGCCATCAAATGGAGTTGACAGTCCATCTAATGAAGCTTTTTCTATTAGCTCTAGTAAATGCACATGCATGCATTTACCCTAGTCCCTTACCGTCGATGCAGTAGCTAGTGATTGTTTTACGAAAGAGAAGTGCCTCACCATAAAACCACTAGTAGACTGGATGTCCATCTATTGACCTTGGATAAGACGCTAACAACCTCCAATTGAAGAGATTTTTGGTGGATAACTAATCTAAAAACCCATGTGTTTTTGGTGGAATCAAGGGAGTAGCAAAGAACATGTCATTTGTTCTTGGGCTGCCAAGCATTTCTTGGAGAGGGTCTAAACTCTTATTGTCACGCTCCCAATCTATAAACTGGGCATTAAGCTTGAAATTAGGGGGCCAATTAAAATTTTTGTGAGTAAACCATTCACGTGGCTTCCAATTATGGTCCCACACATAATCATAGGACCGTATTGAATTAGAATTTTTCATAATCACTAATAATTTGTGGAAGCATTTCATAACAGTTGGTACAAAAAATCATTCAGAGTATGCACATCAAAATATAATTCATATTAAAGTTGTGAAGTTAAGCAAAAGTATATCAATTACAAGGCCCACTAAAAACTGGACCATAAAAGAATAGCAAACACCAAAATTCTGTATGGGTCACTCTCGTTGGACTAGAAGACTCCGATGATGTCATCTACACCTCACTTGTGCTCATCATTTAGCTCAAGAGCTTAAAGCGCTTCACCCGCCTCCTCCGCATCAAGATAGAAGGGCTTAGTACCTCTGCACAAAGCACAACATCATTAGACTACAAATAGTCGATAGTTAGATAGGCATAAACCATAACAAATATATAATATCAAAGTTGTTCGGCTGAAAGGGGAGATTGAGGGGGCATGAATCACATCCCAACTCCTTTTCTAACAAACGAGAAAAAACACAGAATAGAAAAAACGAATGTCGTTCTTTTCAACTTTTCAATTTCGAGTTTATTTTTGTGGGTTCTTTTACATTTTAACTTCCCGGGTGCAAACTGTTTACATGTATATATTTTTTTTATATCTTGCCCACTTGGTTTTTGATGATCAATGCCTAGTAAAAAAAAATAATTTACAAGGTACATGGAAATTTTGCATAAGAAAGAAAAAAAGAAAAGATGGCCGCTTGTTCAAGAGAACATCCAACTATTTAAGTATGATGGCTGATCCTGCATGTATGGAGTACGTGCCATTTTTTTTTTAAGTCGATCAAGCAATTCTCGTAACCTATCACTTATTTTTCTTGGATATAGAATCCTAAGAGGAGTTAGAACGAAAGATCTACAGTCATGGTTGTCTCCATGGATCGCTTAGCACGTCATGCTAATGGAATGGCCATGGTTTTATCCGTATTTCTTTCTACTCCTAAGTAAAGGAGAGAAAGAAAGTCTTGAAGGACTTGTCTTCTTCAGGGGGTCATTCAAGTTAAGGCACTATCTTTTTGATTATTTTTAGAAAAGCAAGTACCTTATTTTGGTGTTGTTATAGAATAAGTTGCAGTACTGAAGTCTTCTTAAAAAGAATTTGAAGGTGCTTGGTCGATGCTTGGGTGCTGATTCCTTTTTGTTGTATGTATTGTCCTTGCAATGAATGCCTACGGGAGGTATTTATAGCCCTCAGAAGTCTTCTCTGACCATTTGTGGAAGAGAGCAGATTGACCAAGAATCTGATTTGCAAGGAAGTAGTTGACTATGTATTTGTATGGTCGATTACCCTATTGTGGTCAGCTGTGTGAGGTGGCAATCAGATTTTGTCCCTTGAATCATGCCAACCATTTTCAAATCATCTAGGAATGATTTGACTAGATCTAGATAGGCTACTCATTGAGCTGTTAGAGATTTGCAATGGTTGGCTATCGATTTCCTTTAATCAACCATGCATTCATCGCCCACTGCATTTGTACTAGCATCCATTATGTAGTCAGCCACTGATTTTGTTCAATCGGCTAGTGCACCACTTTTTCTTCATTTTCAAAGTTCTTTGATTTGTATTCTTTTCCAAACTTCAAGGGATCGTTTTGTGCTGTGTCCTTGGGTTTGTTTGGATTTTGTTTTGCTGAGTTTGAGCCATGTTGAGTTTTAACTCTGATTTTACATAATCGATTTGCTTGTAGATTTTTTCCAAACTTTTTGCACGTCAACAAAAGTGAGTAAAGACAACTTGATCATTCATAGTACAAAAGGAATAAGCAATAGACTGAAGTACGGAATCCTAATGCAATACACTAATAATGTGAACAATCTACATAGGCTAATACATTGGGTACAACCCTGTCGATAATCATCGATAGATCAAACCGGCATGAGGTGCATGACAACCTATTCAAAAGTCATAAAGCACAAGGCTCCATCCAAAGAAATGGATGGTTGTCCAGTCCAATCATCGGGATAACTCAGAATCAGGTGATAAACAACCATGTCCAAAGTAATGGTGTACATCATTCAATATCGATCTGCGTAGTTGTTCAAATAACCCTCTTGCTTCCTCCTTTTCAAGGACACTTTGTGGGTTGTTATAATCTATGGAAACTGGTTTGTCATGGTTACTAGCCTTTTGAAAAGGCTAAGGAGTTTTGTTGGGGAAAATGGAAAATGGGTTAGAGTGTGGAAAACTTTCTTCCTTAATCTTATTTTCCACGAAAATTATTTTTTTCCCATGTAAAGGAGGGTTTTACCTGATGCTTAAGTTATTTGGAGATTTATCTAAGAGTTTGTGTGCTTTTTGAACTGAAATTTGGTTGGTTTGTGTGCTTTATTTCCCCTGAAAATGGTGGTTGGCCAAGTTCTCGGTGCATTTGGTGAGGATGAAGGAATTTTTGAATGGATGAAGGTGCTTTTGATCAGGGTTTTTGAGGCTATCTTTTGATCAAGTGCATGGAGAAGGCCTTTATTGCCCAAGATGAGAGATGCTTGATCATCAAAAGGTTGGAATTAGCAAGTGAATTAATTTTCCATCAGCTATGGATCCACCTTAAATATCATATGGAAGATTAACAATTTTCATGTGATCGAGGGTTTAAAGGGTCAAACATAATTGAAACTAATCATGTAGCCACTTGTTTTGAAGACATTTTGGAGGGGAACATCAAGGTGAAAAGGTTCTAGAGTTTAAAAATTTTGAAGAAGTTGAAAAGTGGGGTAAGGATGTAAAACATTGCCTTTCAGTTATTACAGGTGTTACTCTAGGTAGCCGATCAAACAGTTTATAAAAGGTAGTTTGTCCATTGAATTTCCCACTTTGCAAATTTCATTATCTTGCCTTCGAGATTTTCGTGCTAGGGCTTCTGATATCTCCTTCGAGCTTCCTTTGGATTTTCATGCTTCTTCCTTAGAATTTTTTGATCATTCAAGGCTTCCAATGGCTGGTATGTACTCATTTTCCTCTTTGTGTTTGGCTGTTGCAGAGCCGATCGACTCCACTGTTGTTGCTTCGAACTTAGTGGATGTTTTCTTGTGGATCCAAATGTTGCATGCTTGTTCTTTGTGTTTCCCTTCAATTTTTTTGCCAGATTTTGGTGAGAAGTAGGAGCTTTGAAGCCTGAACTTTGGTTGAATGATGTTTGGCTGTCCATAGCCTTCTCTATTTGCCTTGGCCAAATGAATTTTCCTTTGCTTCTTGTATTCCTATCAGTTTGATGGAGTTTCTTTTTATTCAAACATGTTTCCCTTTGTTTTCACTTTCCTCTTTGCTAGATTTCTGTTGAAAATCCCATCTTTTCCACAAAAACTTTTCGAATTCCCAAATTGTGTAGCAGTAGGCTACTCCACCCATTGAAAAGGAAAGTTTGGGAATCTCTAGGGTTTTGGATTTGGGGTTTTCACAAAATGATGGTGTACGCTTGATTTAGGCATGGGTTTGGGTTTTCCTTGAACTTTTATGGATTTTCATAAGTTTTTGGGATGCTTTTAACATTTGACTTTGGAGTAGCGGACTAACCTGCTGCGAAGATTTGAATTCTGATAGCCGATTATGTTTCTGTGGCTTTTGGAATTCTTGGGATAGCCAACAGTTAACTATTGACCTTCTGGGTAGCTGATAATGTATTTTCCTTAGGCATTTTCTAGACCCTTGCTTTGATGGCTAATAGGTCTGTCTTGAATAACCAAGATATTTCCATGTTTTAGGCATTATTGGGCCTTTGTCTCAGTTGGCTAAGGGGTCCTCTTCTGAATATCCAAATGACTCCCTTGCCTTAGACAATTTTAAACTGCTTTTTGAATGGCCGAGAAATGACCTTGTCCTTTTCTTTTGACTTAAAATTTGTCTTCTGGCTTCTTTTTGCTAAGTCCTTCATGTTTGCATGCTTTTTCTAATATATTGTATACTGCTTTTGTTTTCAAAATATCTATGTTGACTAAAACCCTAAATTTCACTTCCATAATGGTTTTTAGTGAGAATGAATTGCTTTGTCCTGGAAGCCTTATCTTTAAGCTTCATGCACGCACCTGAGTGTTGCTAGGGCTTGGAGAAAAGTTCACTCTCTCTTCGAGGCCTTGTCCCCTTCCTTTACTAAGGAGAGATGCTGCTGAAATTTCATAGAATTTAACTAACTTTTTGCACTTAGCCTTTCACCAGCTCTTTATTTTGCCTTTTTTTTTGTTTCGTAGAGAAGGTAAAAAGATTGTTTCCTCTTTTGCTGCGGCTAAGGGTAAGAAGTACTCTTCTTCTTTTAGCCCTTTTCCTTTTCCACAACCTATTGGCTGTCAAGCTAGGGCCTAATTTGAATAAACTAATGAGAATGTAGAAGCACATGCTGTTGAAATGCGAGTAAACTTGAGGGCTTATCTGTTAGCTACTCGTAATTTCCAAGGCTACGAAGACATCCTCTGTGACTTTTCTTAGAAGGATGACCAACAAGTGACCTTGAGGAAACCGATTTACATTTTCGGTGACGATGTCGAATGTTAATACGACCAGAGTGCCGATTTCTTGGTCTACTCGTATTTTAACAAGGACGATGTGCAAGTTGACCTCTCTACTGAGCATTAGTATAACATGGGTCCTTATCTATTGGAACTATTTGCCTTTATTCCTTCAAGGTGCGACAACTTGAAGTAGGGGAAGTTCATGCCCCATTACAAAACGAGTGTTTTTTTAGCAAGTTCCCTTATTATGCTGAATAAAAGGGGCGATGTTGCCACAACCCGAGCCTAAGAATTCGGATATTAGGATTAAACCCAAATAGTGACACATACTCCCGTGTAATACATACCTGGATCCGAGTCTAAGCGGAATTACACAAGGGATATTCACATTATTTACATGTGTGAGATGCTTTTCACAGACATCTGTCTAAGAATTCAATACGCGGAAGCTTGTTAATATCATTATAACATTTTTTTTTTCAAAGGTTTTTTAGTTCCAAGATATCATTTCATAAAATAAGATACCATAACACTAACCTAATACACATCTATATGATATGTTATATACAAGAGTTGTAATGGGACATATCCTTACAAAAAAAAAAAGGAAAGTTTATGAACAGTAAGAAAGATTTACATAGTTTCAAAATACAAGGGATCACGAGTTATAAATGATAAAAGAAAATAAATGCAAGTTATGAAACCCTAATCATCCATAAAAACTAAAATAGAAGAACTCTAGGTAGATCGTGTTGCACTCCGTCGGTGGATCAGTCAGAGAAAATCCGCTGTCCATGCTTCTAGGCCTGAGGGGATCCCAAAGGTCTCCTCTGAAATCTCCTCGATCTTTGGAAGATCGAGATTGGGATCTAAGCCTATAACACCATAGACAACTAGTTAATTAGACTATTCAGCAAAGTATAAGCATAATTAAGGTAATATACGTTGTATCTAAAAGAATTAATGACAAATGATCGATAGAAATCAATTCAGTACACTAGGCATATTGTGCATTGAATAAATCATGTTATAAGAATCAATAAAATGAAATACTTTGCTAATTGGCTACTACATTTGCCATATCCTCCTTTTAGAGATCTTTACGTTGAGAACACTATTGATCGAGCCAGCGTACAAATGGGTCTCTTCATATATGGAGTTCAGAAGCTCCAAAAAACACTGCAGCGGCACTGTCCGTATACTACACCAAAGTTAACCCCACCGGATATCATAAGGCTAAAGCTGAGTAATGTCGTCCATTTCAAATTTTATGATTGAATTTGAGTAAAATCATGCAATTCATTCATTAAGAGCAATATCACGTTCCGAGCCCAAGAATTCGGGTATTAGGATTAAACCTAAAATAGTAACACACGTACTCCCCTGTATACACACCTAGACCCAAGTCTCAGTGCAAACACACAAGAGAAAGTCATACATGTAATTGCTATTAATGGACACTTCTCTAAGCATTCATACGCGGAAGCTGTTAGTATCAGTGATAGAAACAAGTGGACACATACAACTAGAAACACATCTATATATAATAGAGTGAAAAGGAAATGTGTCCTTACAAAAAGGGAAGAAAGTTTATGGAAAGATGGAACATTTATACAGTATACAAAATACATGAGGTCATGTGCCCTATATAACAAAATGCGACTACAACAAAAAAATAAAGCCTATATTAGTCCAAGCCGCACTTCGGGTTGGATCGGTCAGAGATGAATTGCTGTCTACTTCTCTAATCTCGATGGGACCTCGGAAGTCTCCTCCGAAGTTCCATTGACCTTTGA
The DNA here is from genome assembly GCA_037013555.1 of Sextonia rubra. Taxonomy (NCBI): domain Eukaryota; kingdom Viridiplantae; phylum Streptophyta; class Magnoliopsida; order Laurales; family Lauraceae; genus Sextonia; species Sextonia rubra. The sequence goes on from JASUAD010000012.1 coordinate 19,537,035, forward strand.
TGGATTGGAAGAGGGACCTGAGCTTGCAACACCAATGGACAACAAGTGAATAAGATTATTTAGTAAAGCAGAAGCAAAATTAAAGTAACACGCGTTGTATCTACAAGAATCACTAATAGGTGATCATAGATAGATTGCCAATTTAGTATAATAGGCATGTTGTGCATTTGAATAGAGCATGTTATAAGATTCAATTAACATAAATACTTTACTATGTAGCCATTACATATGCCATATCCTTCTTCTAGGGATCTATACTTTAAGAACACCATCAATCGGGCTAAGGTACGATTAGATCTCTAGTTTTTGGAGTCCGGAAGCTCCAAGAAAAGCACACTGCAGCGACAACATTCATGCTACACAAAAATCAACCCCGCCGGGTATTATCAGCTGAGACTGAATAGAGCCAAAACATATTGATTCATTCATATACGTGATTTGAGTAATTCATACAATTCATTCATTGAGGAAAAACAATAACATACAGTATATATTCAAGTCATTCATGCAATATGTTCATGCTCAATTCATTTGTAATCAATTACATGTCAAGGTCAATGGAAAACGTATAAAACTAGAATCAATTAAGAAATAATCATTCAATTCAAATCATTATTAGAAAATAGAAGTCAATAACCGAAATTCAATATGTTATGCAATTCAATTCAATTCAATTCCATGGGGTCAAGGTGGTTTACTAGCCAACTTTAATCTAGTCATCCGCTATTTCTAACTGTACATATTAATATAGTTTTAAGTTATCCGATATACAGTTGTCTTTCTTTTGGTGTAACATTGTATCAGGAATGTATATCGAAGTCCCTTAAACCAACACTCATGGGGAGGTACTTTACACATAGATAACACATATGAATGAGTCTTGGCCCTCAAGACCCTTCATGATGTTCAATCATTCCATTGGTCTAGTTAATGGGTAAAGGGATCTTAAAACTAAGGTCCTACAAGGTCTCTTAACAGTACCTAAATTAACCCTTGTTTTTCCAGTGGCTTTATGGCTTAGCCGTGGGTGACTTACGGCTTAGTCGTAATATGTATTACGGTTTAGCCATAGTTACCTAGATTCTCCCACCTTCACGGTTGAACCGTGGTTTGTCTTACGGCTTAGCTATATCTGTTTTATGGTTAAGCCACGGTTTGGGCCGTAGCACATTATACGGTTTGGCCATGGCTTAGCTGTAGGACGTTTTTAATTTTTCATGCTTTCAGGTTTTCAAACTGTAAAATTGCTTACAGCTAGACCACGATTAGGTTATGGCTCATCCATAGTACATCGCATGGCTTAGCCGCAGCTTAGCTGTAGTATAATATTTAAATTTGTTGCTCTCTGGAGTTAGAGCCGTGGAAGACTTATGGCTTAGCCATAAGTTTCAAATTTTCTGAAGCAATTTAATTTCATTTCAAAACTTAGTAAGTTACATGCATATTCAAATAAGGAAAATAGAAATACAAAAAAAGGGCTATAAAACACATTAAAATTGAGGGATTTGAAAGAATCATAAAAATCAAGATATACCAACATGCATTCAACCAAAATTTGCTTAAACTTTTCTTAAATTAAGCTTTTTCAACTATTAATCCTTCCTGTGGCTCAACTTGGGTATTCTTGGACCTAAATGCTATGCATGCATGCAAAAATCAAGAAAAGAGATAAGTGCATGCAGTGAAATGAGAGTCCTCTAGACTCAAGAGAACTGTAATGAAAAACAAAAATCTTACCTTAAAAATGAATGAGAAGAAAAAGATGATACTTAAGTTTTCCACTTCAAAGACAAGAAGAGAGCTTAAGAAGGTTGGAATGGAGAGTAAATGCCTTAGATCACACATGCAAATCTTTTAACCTTATGACTTGAGAGAAAAGATGGTGAAGAGATAGAAGAAGAAGATGTTTGAGAGGAGTGCATACAGGAAGAGAGGGTCAAATGGTTAGTTGATCCTTTTTTTATTTAACACAATTTTTTCTGAAGTTTATATGAAAGTCCATATTTCTTGGAATGATTTTAGTTTAAGTCAAGTGAACGACCAACTAATTCAAACGACTTCATTTGCATTCGAGTCAATTACAGAAGTTAATAAGCTTGACGAGACACATGTGATGACGCCAATATGATGCATGAATGACGTTAATTTACAAAGTCTAAAATTACGAAAAAGGTTTCAATCTATCTAATTCGGGTTAAACTCAACCCAACTACCTATCCATGACCCTAAACGTGACTCATTATGACAAAATATCATTAGCTATGCTAATTCTATGGAAAATCATTAATAATGTAATCAATTAGTTGCTAAACATACTTAAGTAGGATCAGAGTGTTACACAATACAATACAGTATACATTCAATTCATTCGTGCAATTCATTCTTACTTAATTTAATGTCAAAATCAATATAAATGTATATCAAGAAACATTTCAAATAGAATCAATTTACACTATAATCATGTTAATTCAAAATCATTACTGGAATAATAGAAGGCAAAAACGGTAATCCAATATTCTATGCAATTCAAATTAATAGAATCAAGGTAGTTTTACGGTTATGCCGTAGCTAAGTCGTGGCTCAGCCATAGGTCAAATACAGCCAAGCCGTAGACCAATATACGGTTAAATTGTGAATGTGGAGGAAAAATTTGTATAACCTCGGCTTAGCCATGTTGCAATCTATGGCTAAGCCGTAGGTCACACATTGCTAAGTGATAGGACCATTGAAAACTAAGATTAATTAGAGATTGTTTCAAGACCTTGTAGAGCCTTAGTTCCTGAGCTTATCTACCTTACTCACAGGCCTAATGGAGTAATCAAATACCATGGAAAGTCTCAAGGGCTGAGACTCATTCATCTGTTTTTGTCCATTCATTAAGCACCTCCTCATGGGTGCGATACACATCCTTGATACAACGTGACACAAAAAAAAAGACAACCATGTATTGGATAACTTAAAACTACATCATCATGCACGGTTAGAAATAATAGATGACTAGATTAGGATTGGTTTATAAAACTATCTTAATTCTATTAATTTAAATTGCATAGCATATTGGATTACCCATTATTGCCTTCTATTATTCCAATAATGATTTTAAATTGAAATAGTTATAGTATAAATTGATTCTATTTGAAATGTTTCTTGATATACATTTTATATTAACTTTGACATTGAATTGAGTAAGAACGAATTGAATGAATGAATTGAACGTATATAGTATTATATTGTTCTTAATGAATAAATTGCATGATTTACTCAAATTCAATCATAAAATCAAATGGTCTGCCTCTACTTAGCTTCAGTTTTATGATATTTGGTGGGATTGACTTGGGTATAGTATACGAACGGTGCCGCTACAGTGTGCCTTTGAAGTTTTTGGACTCCATAGATGAAGAGACCCATTCATACTCTGGCTCGATCGATAGTGTTCTCAACGTAAAGATCCCTAAAGGGAGGATATGGCAAATATAGTAGCCAATTAGCAAAGTATTTTATCTTATTGATTTTTATAGCATGATTTATTTAATGCACAATATGCTTAGTGTACTGAATTGACTTCTATCGATTATTTGTCATTAACTCTTTTAGATACAATGCATTTTACCTTAATTACACTTATACTTTGTTGAATAATCTTATTCACTAGTTGTCTATGGTATTACAAGCTCAGATCCCAGTTCTGATCTTGCGAAGATCGAGGAACCTTCGGGATCACCTCGGCCTAGAAGAGTGGACAGCGGATACTCTCTGACTGATCCACCTGCGGAGTATGACACGATATACTTAGAGTTCTTTTATTTTGGTTTATATGGATGATTAGGGTTTTATGACTTACATTCATTTTCTTTTCTCATATATAATTCATGATCCCTTATATTTTGAGACTATGTAAATCTTTGTTACTGTTCATAAACTTTCCTTTTTTTTTGTTTTGTTTTGTAAGGACATGTCCAATTACAACTCTTGTACATAAGATATTATATAAATGTGTATTAGGTTGGTGTTATGGTAATTTGTTTCATGAAATGATATCTTAGAACTAAAGAACCTTTGAAAAAAAAATGTTAACAATGATATTGATAGGCTTCTGCGTATTAAATGCTTGGACAGATATTCATGAAAAGCATCTTACATGTGTAAGTAATGTGAATATCCCTTGTATAATTCTACTTAGAATTGGGTCTAGGTGTGTATTACACGGGAGTACGTGTGTCACTATTTGGGTTTAATTCTAATACCCGAATCTTGGGCTTGAGTTGTGATATACGTAAGTCTGGTTTCAGAGCATGAAACAGTCATTTCGAATTTCGTAGGCACGTAGGAGCATGGTGAGGATACAATAGAATTAAGCGTATATCAACTATTTGACTCTATAGTTTGAATATATTGATAGATGGGTATTTCTAAGTTAGGATTATGTTCTTTGTTGCAGGAAATGTCATTAGGATCAGGTACTAATAGCAACAATGAGGTTAACATGAATCTACTCCTAGAGACTAGTGGATCCATTCCTTAACAGCCACTTTTTAATACAGAAGACCATTTTATGATGGTAATGTAAGTAATTCAAGCGTAGTCTCAAACAATGCAAGAACAAATGCAAGCTATGCAGTCTTTATAAGCATAGATAGCTTATATAGTTGAACGATAGAGTCAGCCATCAGTCCAACCACATGTAGAGCAACAAGTGATGTTTCGGCCTAAAGAAAATGATCCTAATGCTCTATATGAGAAGTTTAGGAAGAGAGGTGCAATGGAATTTCACGGCAAGAAAGATGCTCTACAAACAGATGAATGGTTAGAGCATATTGATGATATGTTGGATACGATTATTTGTACTAACATGCAGAAGGTTTTACTCACCACCTCTATGTTTTGTGGTGTGGCTAAAAATTGGTGGAAAAGTGTAAGAGATTCTTATAACGATATCCGTGGTGTTACCGAGTGGGAAACTTTCAAGAATCAATTTAAAAAGAAGTTCATCTTTGCAAATCTGCAGAGGGAAAAGGAAGTTGAATTCATGGCATTACTGTAACACCAAATGTCCATAGCATCATAGGTACATACCTTTACTTGTTGTCATAATTTCAGAAGATATGATCAATATGGAGGAGAAAAAGGTCAACCGGTTTATCATCTTCCTAAACTCTATGTACAAGGATTATGTTACAGCTTTCCAGATGCCAGCTACTTTTGATGATGCTGCAGATAAAGATTACTCAATGGGGGCCAATGCCTGTAAGAAAAGAGTGATGGACCCCAAAAGGAACACATCTTTTGGTAGCAAGGGGCAAGCACAGAAAAAGATTAAGAGTGGCCTTTGTGGTAAGCCACATCGAACAAAGGCATGCTGGAGAAATACAAAAGCTTGTCTGATTCGTAGTTCAATGGAGCATCGGATCGCTTAATGTTCCAAGTACGAGCTCTAGCAGTAATCACAACCCTTCGCACTGACTTCTCAAGGCAAATAGTAGCAATCACATCAAGGCCAGAAGTAGAACCGCTAGATGCTCATGCTTATGCTGTTACTAATGAGAGTGCAGAGGATGCTCCTGTGGTAGAAGATATTCTTTCCATCGATAATAAAGAAGCACAGACATTATTTGATTCGGGATCTACACATTCTTACATAGCACTTCATTTTGTTGTGAAGCTATGGAAGTGGCTTAAAACACTCCCGTATGTGTTAATGGTGTCCACTCTTGTAGGCAAGAGAGTGGAGTGTAGTCTATACTACTCCCAATGCGATGTACGGATCGAGGGTTGTTAACTCCCTATTGACTTGATTTTGCTATCGATGCTAGATTTTGATGTCATCCTTAGAATGGATTGGTTAGTGCAATATCATGCTTGTGTGAATTATTAAATAGGATGATTCACTTTGATTTGGATAACGGGTTTCGTTTTGAGGGAAGTAAGAAAAAATCACTTAACCAAGTTATCTCTGCATTCAAAGCGGATAGAATGATTCACAAGGGTTGTGAAAGCTTCATTGCCTTTGTTTTCGAGAAGAAGGAGCTCAAGAAGCTTAAAGAAACCTTCATTGTACGTGACTTTCCAGACGTATTTCTAATAAAGTTCCAAGGTTACCTCCTGTTAGAGAAGTTGAATTCTCTATAGAACTCGTACCAAGTACAATACCGATTAATAAAGCTCTATATTGTGTAGCTCCTGCAAAATTACAGGAATTGAAGAACAATTGTAGAATTTTCTTGATAAGGGTTTCATATGCCCTAGTGTGTCGCCGTGGGAAGCTCCAGTGTGATTTGTTAAAAAGAAGTCGCTTAGAATGTATATCGATTATCGATAGTTGAATAAGATGACGATCAAGAATAAATAGCTATTACTCGCATTGATGAATAATTTGATTAACTCCAAGGTGCCACGTATTTTTCAAAGATCGATATACGATTGGGTTATCATCAATTAAGAGATAAGGAATATAACATTACAAAAACAGCCTTTAAAACAAGGTATGGCTATTATGAGTTTCTCATGATACCTTTTGGTTTAACTAATGCACCTACTATGTTTATGGCTTTGATGAACATGGTCTTCGCTCCTTTCTTCGATCGATTCATTGTGATTTTCATCGATGATATCTTAGTACGTTCTAAGACAACAAAGGAGCATGCAGACCATTTGAGGAGATCATTGCAATTGTTAAGAAAATATCGATTATAGGCAAAGTTGGAGAAATGTGATTACTGGCTTGAGCATGTAGCTTTAAGCTCTCTTTCATGCCATTGTGAGACAGTACATACAATCTATTTTTGAAACATAGAACACCATCTTCTAAATATAAATTTGGTTTATCTACAATATGATCTTTAATCTTTACTAGAGTGGGATCTTCAAACTATCTATCTTTGATCTTTTGAATTATTTCAGGCTGGAAGGCAACAGTACTTGCAAACATCATCAAATCGTCTACTAATTTTACTTTTATAGGCATGTTCTTGAATTCATCTTGTATGAACAATGTTGAGCTCAATAGAACACTGAGACTCACTGTCTTCCTGCTAAGAGCATCGGCTACCATATTCCCATTTCCTGGATGATACTTGATAGGAAAGTCATAGTCTTTTATGAACTCAAGCCATTAACGTTGCCTCATATTCAAATCATGCTGCTCAAACAAATGCTGCAAGCTGTGGTGATTTGAGTGAACCTCAAACTTTCCACCATATAGATAATGTCACCAACATTTCAATGTGAACACGATAATTGCTAGCTCCAGATCATGCGTGGCATAGTTCTTTTCGTGCTCTTTTAACTGTATAGACCCATACGGGATCACCTTGCCATTTTGCATCAAAACATACCCCAGCCCAATTCTAGAAGCATCTGAATAAATCACAAATTCTCCACTCCCATCCGGTAATGTTAACACTGGAGTGGTGGTTAACTCATTTCACGGCTTAGCCATAGAAGGAAGTCCCAAATTGTTGTTCCCTGGATTTTAAGCCATAATTTACATATGACTTAACTGTAAGCTTCAGATTTTTTGAAGCAAAATCAACGTAGGTTCAGTTCACTTCAGAACCTTTCAACTTGGTCTCTACTAGGATATTTCATACTCCATTTAGTCATTCTAACATATCAACCTAGGGTTTTGATTCACAATTCATCAGGATTACTAAAAATCTCATTTGTACAGTAGAAATTTAGAGAACAAGAGCATAGGTTGAATGCACATTAAAGGTGGAAAAGACTTACAAGATTCATGAAATACCAATATGCATTCAATCAAAATTTACTTATACTTGCCTTTGATTATGAATTTATTTCACTATTCTTATTTTGGTTTAGGAGGGAAGTCAACCCAGTTCTTGAGCCTATAGTGACATGAGTGTAATAGATGATGAAGAGGATGAGTGCATGTTGAAGATGAAGATCTTCCTACCTCTAGTAAACCAAAAGATTAATGAACCAAAGGTGATCTTACCTTAAACAGTGAAGAAAAAGCTATAAGGGAATTATCGTCTAGGAGCTTGAGTCTAATACAGATGAAAAGGTACATAAGAGGTACAATAATGAAACTAGAGGCTGCCAATCATACATGTAATCCTTGAGCAGATAGAGATAACAATAACAAGAAGAAGAAAAGTGTTGGAGCAGAGAACAGAGAAAACAACTGGAAGGAGAGAAAAGCTCAATGATACAGTTGGGCTCTTTTATATATAAGTTTTTCTGACATTTATAATAAGGTCCATAGTGTTTATTGTATTTCTATTATGAGTCAAATGAGGGTCCAACAAACATAAACAAAGTCGAACGCATTCAAAACAAGTACGAAAGTTAACGAGCTTGACAAAACAGATGTGATGAGTCAATATGATGTACGAATAATGTGAAACTATGAAATCAAAAATTATGAAAAAGGGCTTGCACTACTTAGTTAAGGTTAACCTTAACCCCACTACCTATCCATGACCGAAACTTCACCTATTATTCTAAATGAGACAAAAGTAAACTAAATCTAACCTAATTTCACATCAAACATCATAATTTAAGTTATTGTTATCTTACTTAGCTAATAACTCACTTAATTAGTCACTAAATGTGCTTAATTAGAATCGGAGTATTACAAATGCATCGAGATGTTGGCGCCCAAACATGCAACTTTACCAATACAGAGCCAAATTTCCCAGTTCCGTCTTGTAGGCTTAGGAGTGTTTGCCAATGATGGAAATGGCTAGATAAAGTAGCATGTTCCATGATGGTGGTTCGTCCCCTCAGAGGCTTAATATGCATGGGCTGATGTGGTCTTTAAAGAGTGTAAAGGCTCACTGAAGAATGTTGGCATTTACGAAGCTATTTTAGTTACCAAGGATTGGGTCCTTCAAAATAACAAGGAGTTGTATTGTGCCATCATCGAGAGCTTCTGCCAAGCCACCAACACCATCATCACCCCTGATGCTGAGTTAGGGTTTTCCTTGCAAGAGATGCATGGAGTTTTTGGGTTGTTGATCTCAGGTAGTCCTTCTGAAAAGATCGTTCCCTACAATGGTTCTCTTAGGGTGAGGAGTGATGAGCTCAAGGCTATTTATTTTTAGCGCGTTGCCTTGTATGAGATGTCGTGGGATAACCGTTCCAAGGTAAAAAGTATTGTTTTGGTGGCAAATGCTTGTAAGGAGGATGCCCCTTTCTTTGTGAAGCAAGATCTATTCATGTAATAAGTAGTCATACCTGGTGAGAACCCTAAGGACCTAGAGAAAGTGGACATGGTCAACAATTAGGACTTGAAATGATGGAGAAGAAGTTCTCTAAAGGCATGAAGCGCCACCGTCTCTTAGTCATGTATCTTACAGCATGGCTTTCAAAAGTGATTTTTGTGGCTATCGAGAAGGAGGTTCGGGATGGCTGTATCCTTCTTGCATGCCATATGGCTTTTGGAGAGAGGCTGGCACTAGCACCTACCTTAGTCAGTTATATGTGTGCTGAGTGAAGCTTTTGTCTTTTTTCGTCGGCAGAGAAGAGTGCAACATAGAGTCTTCTCAGAGCCCTTCCTGTACACTTGGTTTGTCTACCACTACGCCAACTTGCATAAGCTGGGTGATTGTGAAGACCTTCCTTTTTAAAGAGCAGTGACCAGTGGTAAAGGAGTCAATTTATCTCTCATTGAAGCACGGTGCCATTTGAAGAACCATCATAACTTCACAATTTGTAGGATGCCGGTGGTGGTCCTAGAGGCAAATAGGGTGTGTATAGTTAGAACCTAAGCACCTATTAATTGTTCAATAAGACCAACTAGAGCCTTTCCCCTTTTGTTGCTAGAGAGAGGTTGGTTTCCATTAGGCTCGGAAACCTTGTCTATAGAAGAGTTAATGTTGCTGAGATCAAGCGTTATGTGCTTGAAGATTTGGACGACAGTTCGGCTTTTCTCAGGGCTTTGTGGGAGGCTCGTATAGTTTGAGAGGTTGCCAAGGCACCACGCTGGATGCTAGAAATGCTTAAAATTTTTTTGACACCACCAAGACTAGTGCCACATTTCTTTATCCCCAAAAGGCCATCGCCAAGGTGACCTACAGTTTTACTCAATGGTATGTGAAGAGATGTTCAGCTTTTTGTGAACTTCAAAGAGTCAGTGAATAGGGTGTTCCCAGAGGCAAAGGCTAATCAAGATAAGCCCGAAAAGGGAAGTTTTGAGCTTTTTATTTATGGTCAATCAAGAGTGGTTGATCGGGCGTGGAGGAGATAATGATACTTGTAGCACTTTTGATGACTTGGTAATAGAGTCTCCTCACATTGACAGCTCGTTGAATCCTTTTATGCCAGTTCAGGATGTCGATGGTTCTTCTTCTAAGCCTGCCCCCACTTGTTCTTTTGTCCCCAAAGTTGCTGACAAAGTTGTTATAAAGTTAGTGTCTGGGCAATCGTAGAAGAAGTTAATGGGTCATCATGGTAAGTCTATGGTTGAACCCACGAGGATGGAGAAAAAGAAAAGGCAGAGACCCTCCTGCCCTAAGGCTCGTAAGCCTGCTTGACTTTGCGGCAGGTAAGCCTTTTATTTTCTCCTTTATTATTTTTTTATTTTTCCTGAACTTTGTGATAACTTTCTCATTTCCTTTTGCAAAGGCAGCAATCTTACTTTCGAGGAAAAAGTGACGGCAAACCCTTTGTTGGAGGCCATCGAGGGTTATGGAATTTTACACCCCTTTTGCCTTTTGTTCATATTTATCTCTTTTTTTTATGCTCTTTTGTTTTCAGAATTCGAAGGCGAGGGTTTGATGTTCGTCGCAAGTCCTCCGAGATTTGTAGAGAATATTCTTTTGATTCCTTGAGTTCCACCTATGTCAGAGTCATCAATTAAGAGGATTGTTATTAAGGTTGTTCAAATGATTTTTGATGAGCCTGCCCTCAGAGCTGAAGGTAATTATTTTTCTTTCATTTGTATGTTTCTTCTTTCTTTTTCTTTCTTAGATCTTTACTATCTTCATTCTTTTCTCCTTTGTTTGTAGAACAAATGAGACCGCAATCTACCGAACCAATTATACAAATGGCAGACTCGACCATTGAGGCAAAACCAAAGCCATCTGCATATCCTAAAAAATTGCCTCCCATGGGGAATGAGGCTACACAATCAGGGCTGATTGTCCTCGATGAAAGTTCTTCTCAGTAGGAGCCTTTGGGTGTGAGCGATTTTGCAAAAGGCCTCACTGAATATCTTGAAAAGGACATTCCGAAAGGATAATCGATATTTCAAGATTCAATCCTCATGGGGATTGATGGAGATAATGTTGTCGTTGTGGCCACCAAGGTTATGTTTAAGGAGGTTATTCCTCATGTTGAAACTGCGTAGAGGTCACTGCTGTGTGAGATGAGGAAGTCTCCATTGCTGTTGTTGAACCTATTCAAGCAACATTGGAATAGATTGCTGTGAAATAGAAGGCTGACCCCGTTTTGGCGATGGGGTCCATCGGCTCAAGCCCAGATGCAGTTTCCAAAGTATCTCGTGAATAAGGCTAAGGCCAAGGTGATCTTACCATGGTCCACGATATGGGTGTCCAGGTGCCGTTAGCTAGATCGGGTTCAGAGGTTTTCAATGCTGGGACCATGAAGATAGACAACATGGAAAGGGTCCAACAATATCCTCATGAGGCAAATGTTGAACATTCCCTTGTAGTTTGAGGTATTTCACCGGCCACCCTAGCCTTAGGTAACAAAGGAGTGATTTCTTTGAAGAGGAAGTGCTCAGTTGAAACTTCTATGTCGAAGCCCGGTTGTTGTTGGGGCAGGTCCTACGGTTCGGACAGAATCTGCTTTTGAGGGTGCCGATAATCCTACCCGGGTCACTGTGGTGGGGTTAAGATAGTCTTTGGAAGATGAACCTGGTCATAAGAAATATACAACCCTGCAAGAGCAAGATTCTATTGATGTGGCCAAAGAGACCATGTGGCTTATGCTAAGTGGTCCCCAACAAGCATTGTCTTCCGGAAAACTCATGTCAATTGGTACTTTTCATTGTGCAGTGGATGCAGCTTTGAGCATCGGGGTTGCAAAGATGGATGTGAAGCCTTTGATTGTGCTTTTTAATAAAATTTTGAGGAAGTGTAGGCATGACGGGGGTGAGCCGTCCGGGATCCCTTCAACTTATATCAAAGGGAGGTTCTTGAAAAGAAAAGGGTCTTTGACTTAGAAGTGTTTAAGCTCAAACAACTAAGAATGGGGCACTTCCTAGAGCAAAACTATCTTGAGAATTCTTGACATATCTAAGGAAGCAGACTAATCAAGCTGAGAAGAGGCTTTCTGAACTTCGAGCGTCATATGCTCGAGATAAAGCTGCATATATTACTGTGACTAAAAAGTTATAGGGTGCGGACAGCAAATTAGGTGCTGAGGAAGTAGACTGAATGCACTTGTTCGATTTGGGGAGGAGACTTTTGGCATGGGAGTTAATGAAGCTATCTCAAAGCCGGCTACTTAAGCTTATATGGCTCTCTTAGATGAACAATCTACTGCTAGACTTTAGGAGATCTTTGGTCAAATTGAGTAATTTTTATGTAGGGTGGGTTACCATTGTAATGAAGATTATTTGAATAAATGAAGACCATTTGGGAATGTCTCCACTTCCTTTTTTGGTTGTTGTTGTTGTTGTTTTGCTAGGGTTTTGATTGATTTGGCCGGGCATGACCAGAGTCTGTTGACATGCACCATGGGTGTGAGAGCAAGAGTGGTCATGTAAGTGGACATTAGCTGGGGTCTAAGTGTATGACTTTAGCCAGGGTCCACAACTTGTGTATTTTGCTTTATCAGAAGGGGTCAAATGAGTAGGCATTGGCTGGTGTCTTGGTCTATGACTTCATCCGGGGTCCTTAAATTATTCCTTTCGAGTTGTCAGGAAGGTTTGACTATATGGACGTTTTCCAGTGCCCTCTTGTATGACTCTCTTCGGGGTCCTTAACCTTGTTCCTTATTGGTTGCAGAAGGTTTGGTTGTCTTGGCACAAGACCTATTTTGTTCTCTTATTTTTATTTTGAAAGTGAATGAAGCAATGTCCTTTTATGGGTAAGACTAACTTAGAAATTTGCCATTGATGGTCATCATACATCGATCTCCTTCCATGATGAGGATGGTATAAGCACCGTTAGAGTAGACCTTATCGATGACAAATGGTCCTTCCCATTTTGATTTGAAGTTTCCCTTTGACTTGTGAGTAGGGGTGATCGGCCTTTTAATCGCTAACACTAAGTCACCTTTGTTGAATGACCTTTCTTTTTCTTTTTGTTGAAGGCTCTGGCCATTCGAGTCTGATATAACTTGATGCTTTGCCGAGCTACTAATCACTTTTCATCGAGACTCTTTAGTTCTTAGAACTCAACTTTGCATTTTCCTCTTGTGTGAGCTTTTCTGCTAGAGCCACATGAAAGGAAGGGAGGTGTATCTCAAGAGGTACCATTGCTTCACAGCCGTACACCAATGAGTAGGGGGTAGAGTTAGTGGGACCATGGATAGTAGTACGACAGGCTCTTAGTATCTCAGGCAATTTCAAGTCCCATGACCCTTTTTTGTCAGAGACCATTTTTTTAATATTTTGTAAATTGTCTTGTTTGATGCTTCTGCCAAGCCGTTTTCTACAGGGTTTTAGGTTGTAGACAGGCAACATTGGATCCCATATTTGTCACAAAACCTGTCAAATTTGTCATTATTGAATTACGGTCCGTTGGAATGGTACAACCATTTTTGTACCCCTAACCAGCAAATGATATCTATTTTCTCAAATTGATAACCATGCTTGTTTTGACTTTTGTTAAGGGTGATGTCTCAGACCATTTGAGAATTAATTTGTAGCAACCAAGATGAAGTGATGTCCCCGATCTAATGGTGGGTGAGTTTGTTCGGTGATATCCTTTCCTCAGGCTTAGAATGGCCAGGAAACAGAAGTCATGTGTAAGTTCTCTGGAGGCATGTAGATGTAGTCTTCATGAATTTGGCATTCCCTGCATCTTTTTTCAAATTCCATGCGTCAAAGACCATTGTCAGTTAGTAATAACCAAGCATCTGGATTTGATCATGTAATTTCGGCCCTAACAGATGTGCTCCACATAAGCCAGCGTGTACCTCCTTTAGGGTATCTTTTGCTTTTTTTTAGATAACTAGCGAAGAAGAACTCCGTTATAGATTTCCAGTATAGCATCTTTGATGGCATGTCAAAGTAGAACTTAAGAGCTCATTTTTAAATGCTTGCTTTATCTCTCGGGTTTTCGACCAGTAGGACTCCATACAATATGTTATCGATGAAGAGTTCTTGCCAATCTCGGAAAGAATTCTCAAAGGAAGTAATTCAGCTTCCGATTGTTCTAAAACATTCCACAGCGGTTGGGAGAGTTTCCAGAGGCGGTAAAAACTGAAGTTCAACAATTGAAATGTTGATGCAATCACCTTCTGGTATGGATGATGATGTTGCTAGACTAGTTAGTGAATTTTCCTTGGCGTTTTAATGCCTTGGAACATGATTGAATTCAACTAGGGTGAATTGTTTTCTTAGTTATTGAGCTCGATTGTGATATGATAACAGAGTTGGTGTCTTCACATTATACTCTAAGTTCATCTGTTTGATAATGAGTTGGGAATCCCCATAGAATCCTAGAATGATGATGCCAATTTCCAATCCAGTCCAATAATTAGGGTCGTGTATTCTGCTTCGTTGTTGAAGTACCCTTTGGTAAAAGAGGAGTGTGGTGTGTATGTCTTCTTTAGTCTATTGAAGATGATCGCTGCTTTTGCTACCATTTGGCGATGCTCATTGGCTTTTGAAGCTCCGTTGAAGTACATAGTCCAGTGTATGTTTGGATTCACTTTCATTGTATATTCTTCCATGAGGAACACTGGTTCATATGGGAGTTTCTCTTCAAGTTTAGAGCCCACAGTTAGTGGATGCTCTGCCAAGAAATCAGCCAAGGCCTGTCCTTTGAAGGCTTTTGTGGGTATATACCTAAGGTCATATTGTGTCAACAAGATGGACGACTTTTCTAGCAAATCACTTAGATCCCTTGCTTTTGCTATTAGTACTTTAATTAGATTTACCTGAGAGATCAGGTATATCGTGTGAAAGTGTAGGTAGTATTGTTCATAACTCCTCCTTCAACTGAGAATTTACAACTGTTGGAGCCCATGGCACCCAAAGGAACAGGATTCTTTTTCAAATAAGGGACATGCCAACCTTTGCCAATGTTCTAACCATTCCATCATACATTTCTAATTCAACCATCTTACATGCAACATTGTTATCCATTAAGACACTACTACCATTGATTTCTCTATAAGTGGTAAACCAGTTCCTAGTGGGATTCATATGGTAGGAACATCCAGAATCAATAATCCATTTATCCTGATGTTGAATACCATTTGTAATAACAAAAAATGCACTATCGACATCAAATTCTAATATTTCCTCTACAACACTGACTGAATCATCTAGGAGGATGAATATTCTATTTTTTTCCCTTTACTTTGCCTTTTCGAATAGTTCTTTCTGATGTACCCTTTTTTACGGCAATAATAACATCTAATATTTTTCTTGTTGGATCTAGACTTAGATCTATGTTTGCCCATTCTACCAAAATCTTTTGTTATTCCTCTTGCAACTAAGCCCTCACCCGAGTTATCATTATTGTTTTTAGACACAGCATTTTTCTTCGACTCCTTAAAGTTCATGGTTGCCTCTACATCCTCCTTTGACAGAGTTTCTTTAACAAACATCATAGTATCAACAAATGCTCATATGAGGGTGGTAAAGAACATGACAGCATAAGAACTTAGTGCTCATCATCAATTGAAACATCAATGTTTCCCAGATCCATAAAAGCTTTATTAAATGCATCAAGATGAGTATCAAGGGATATACGTTCCTGCATTATAGAGTGAACAACCATTTCTTTGAGTACCAAAGATTCATCAGAGACTTGATTATTTATAGACTTTCTAGTTTCTCCCACAACCAGATAGTAGTTTTCTTTTAAGCAACCTTTCGCAGCACGTTGTTGCTCAAGCATAACAAAATTGTTCCATATGCCTTCTCCAACATATCCTCCTTGTCTCCTTTTGACATCATCTTAGGAAGTCTATTTTTTCCCTTCAATGCTTTTTACAATCCTTTTTTAACCAATAATGCATAAATCTTCATGCGCCATTGTCACGACCCGAGCCCAAGAATCAAGGGTTTATGGTTAATTCCAGGGTGTGACACACGTATACCTGGACTGGAGTCTAAGTGAAATTATACAAGGGATATTCATATGCTTACACATGTAAGGTGCTTGTAATGAACATTTGTCCAAGCATTTAATACGCAGAAACTTAACAATATCATGAATAAATTTTCCTATTCAAAGGTTACCAAATTCTGAAGATATTAATTTATGAAACTATATATAATCAACACCCACACCAACAAAGAATAGTACAAAAGTTGGTACTATTCAAGTAACCTATTTTTACAAAAAAGAGAGAAAGTTTATGAACAATACAAAAAGAATCATGACCATGTATACAAAATAAAACTAATGCAAAGTCATGAAATCCTAAACCCAAAATACAAGACTCAAATGCAATTGTTTCGCTCTCCGTGAAGGGGAATCAGTCAAAGTGCTTCTGCTGTCCACTCATTGAGGCCTGATGGGGTCTTGAAGGCCTCCTCTGTAGTTTCCTCGATCTTCACAAGATCGGAAAAGGGACCTGAGCCTGTAATAACAAAAAACAATGAGTGAATAAGATTATTTAGTAAAGTATAAGCATAATTAAAATAATACATGTTGTATCTAAAGAATTCATGACAATTGATTAATAGAGGTCAAGTTTGCATTCTAAGCATATTATGCATTAAATAAAACATGATATCAGAATCAATATGGAAATTACATTTCTATTTGGGTTCTACATTTGCTATATCCTCCATTTAGTGATCTTTGCATTGAGAACACCAATGACATGGCCAAAGGGATGATTGGGTCTCTACGTTCATAAAGTACGAAAACTCCAAAGGCACATTGCAGTGGTACCATACAATCTACTACACCAAAGTCAACCCCGTTGGGTCTCCTAAGGCTGAAGCTAAGTAGAGATAGACTACTTTCGATTCATGGAATTGAAATTGAGTAAATCATTCAATTCTTTTCAACTCCTATACATTCGCTTAATGCTTACTCAATTCAACAATTGTGAAGGAAACCATCTAGCAATGGAGTTTAGAACTAAGAATCCAAGTCATAACATGATAGCTCAATTCATTTAGATAATAAAGAGCAATGACAAGAAATCAATATGCATTATGTAGTTTAATTTAAGAGGATCAAGGAAATTTACGAACCAACCCTAAGCTAGTAATCCATTGCTTTTAACCTCCACGATGATGTAGTTTTAAGGTATTTGAAACACATTTGTCTTTGTTTGATGTCATTTTGTGTAAGAGAGAGTGTATCATAGTCCCTGAAACCAACACCTATGGGAAGGTGCTTAACAAATAGACCACATTACATGAATAAGCTTTAGCCTTCAAGACTTTTCATTGTATTTATTTGTTCCATTGGACCAGTGAGTAGGCTAAAGGAATCTAGGAACTAAGGTCCTACAAAGTCTTTAGAGTGTCCCTGAGAAATCCTACAGTTTAAGGTGTTTGGCTTAGGCGTATCTCGTCCTATGGCTTAGCTGTGGGTTCCCTATGGCTTAGACATATGTTATACTATGACTAAGCTGTATGTTCAGTCATGTTCACTCGTCCTTATGGATTAACCATAAAATAGATTATGGTTATGCCGTATGAAGTCTATGGCTGAGTTAGCTTAGCCATAGCATATTCCATAGCTTAGCCGTAGAAGAAAACTAAAACTTTAGCTCTTTAGATCTTGAGCCGTAAAATCTTACGGCCTAGCTGTAAGCTTCACGATTTCTGAAGCTGACTTAACACAAGGTTCATTTCATATAGACCCTTTTACGTTGGGTTCTCCTTATAATATCCCTACTTCTTTAAGTTAGTTTACTATATTAGCTTGTTGTTTTGCTTCACCATTCATCAACATCACCACATTCCTAACATCACCACATTACTGAGACCTCTACATACATTAGAAATTATAGTAGAAGTTGAAAAGGAGAAGAACATTGGGCTGCATGCAATTAAATTGAAACAAACTTGAAATAAACTTATAAGATCTATGAAATGCCAACATGCATTCAACATTAATTTGGTTATACTTGCCTTAGATTTTGTGTTTAAATCACTTTTCTATCTCTTGGCTCAAAAAGAGAAGAAGAACACTGAGCTTGGCCCTAAATGACATGCATGTAAGGAAAAATAGAGAAGATGAGTGTGTCACGCCCCGAACCCGAGAATTGGCAATTAATGGTGGGTTCCGAGGAATGACACATGTACCCGTGACAATTCGTACCGTGACTAGACACGTGCGAACAGTCACAAGGGTGATCCCACAGGTACGTGTGAGGAAAATCTGCAAAACATGTATGATCAACATCAAGCATATACGCAGAAACCTGGAGATTCCACCTGCATCTGTATCATGAGCATCTATAAAACATATATCTTAATCCATTAAATAGACAAGTCTGTTAATTGAATTCAACTACATCCATAAATATGGGAATACATGATAAAATATAACATCAAGATGTCAAAATGATCCCTAAGTCCAATCCCAAAATGATCCCCGTTGTGCTCTGTCGAGGAGGATCACGAAAAGATGTCATCCTCGTTCCACTCATTCACATCCCGAGGTAACGCTGGGGTTCCCTCCGGGTGCGCGTTGACTGCCGGATTGGCATCGGGTTCCGTACCTGTAACACCATGGTAATTCTAGTTAACACAACGGTTAAGCAAAGATAAGGATACAAGAGCTTAACATGTTAGATCAATGGAATTAAAATGACATACTGATTAAAGAGATCAATATTGATGTCTAGGCAATGATGCATGTGAGTTAGCATGAATAGTGAACCATGAAATAAGGAATATATCATACCAACGTGGTAACCACATCCGCTATCTCCTCTCTAAAAGAGAGTAAACTGATCCTTGGGAAACCACTAGCGGCCGGGCCAGGACCGACTAGCTGCCCGCGAGAGCGTCGACTCACTCTCCTGATACTACTGCAGTAGGCAACTGATAAAATACTCCCATGGGGTCTCGTCGAACCTCCTATGGGGTATAAGCTAAGTGGCGCCGACTCTAAATATGTCGGGAATAGTCTGATGTCATTATCTGTTTATACTGATACGAGAAGATAACTCAACCTTGTTGAAGATATCAAAAATAGGTTCACAACTAATAACTGGTCTTCATTAATGCAACTGATATAAATCCTTGTGTGGGGGTCAAGGTTATTATCAATATGAATGCAATTAGATTATAGGTTATCAAGGACAAATTACTAATCGATCCTACATTAGATAATCCAGGTTTCCAAGTTCATTCAATACAGTGTATTCATAAGACATTCGGTGTCCCGGTATTACCATTCTTGGTATTACTTCATGTATATATATATAAAGGACACTTCACCTTATGCCAACACTCATGACGTGACATTGAAAACTAGCCGGAGAATCGAGAAGAGAAGAGTGATAGCTTAACACTCCTCTTTCTCCATATTAATCACTGCCGGGCTAGTTCAGGGTAGCAAAGGATCCAATTCTATGGTCCTAGAAGACTTTGGTGGAACCTACAGCCTATGGTAAGGTGTTGGGCGGATGTCCCGGTCCCGTTTTAAGGTTTAAGGGAGTAACCCATCATTAGGCTATCCCATAGACTATAGAAAGTCCATAGTCAAGCATAAAATTCCCTGGAATACTTCTTTAATAGTCACATGTCAGGCTTAACCGACCGATCGGGTGTTTGTCCGACCAGTCGAACCGCTTCCAGAAGAGTAATTTGACCGGTCGGGCTGAATGGCCGACCGGTCGGACTACCAGGAAGGCAATTCGACCGATCCGGCTTTAGGACCGACCGGTCGGCCTTGAAACGCTCTGTTACAAGAGAACTTCCTTTCCAAATGGTTTCCTCTTCCAATAGACCATTCTACCTGCAATAAAACTAACCTAAAAGCTTTCATTCCACACACTTGGGTTCCCTAAAGGACCATTATCAATTTATTCATCATGAATCACCATAAAACACAATTCAATCCATATATTTTCC
Organism: Sextonia rubra; assembly: GCA_037013555.1. Classification (NCBI taxonomy): domain Eukaryota; kingdom Viridiplantae; phylum Streptophyta; class Magnoliopsida; order Laurales; family Lauraceae; genus Sextonia; species Sextonia rubra. The sequence continues at coordinate 19,557,193 of JASUAD010000012.1, forward strand.
ATTGAGCTGTAGAAAGGGTAAAAATACAAAGTCTCATCAAGAATCAAGAAATAAGCCATGCATGTAAAGAAAATGTATCCTTATACTTACCTCAAGTTTGGTACTTGACCCAAACTGATTTGCCCCTTGGCTAGGTGGAGAATAAAGCTCTCTAATGGAGATTTAACACATGCATGAAGGAAAACGAGAATGAGATGGAATGCATGCCAATAGATGGGTTCTCTTGACCCTTGTTGCACTCAATAACTCAAAGGAAGATGGGATTTCTTACCTCAAGCTTCCAACAAGCAAGAGGATGAGGATGGTGCCTTGATCCCAACAACTCCAACAAGGAGCAAGGAGAGAATGGAGAGGAAGAAGAAGGCTCCAACTTCTTGCATGCAAGTATAACCACCCAAGAATGAGAGCTTGGAAGATGAAGAAGATGATGGGAAGAGAAAAAGGGGAGACCGGCTGCAATTTAGAGGGGGGAAGGAGAGGAAATAAAGGATCGATGCTGGGTTAGGGTTTTAAAGGAATGGAATTTTCTAAAATTTACAAACAAGTCCTAGTTGTTCCTTGGACTTCCAAATCGAGTCAGTTGGGCTTAGTCGGGCTGAAATGAGCTCAAATGGAATTGGGCCAAACATAAAAGATGTCCCACAAGATGGAACTCACCTAATGCAACTAGTGTGATGCATTAATGATGCAAAACCATGAAATACTAGAATACAAAAGGTCTTGGACTACCTAATAAGGTTTGAACCCGACCCAACTACCTATCCATGACCCAACATCTTGACAGTTAGGCTCAATTAGCTTAATTACATATTAATTAGAGTAAGACCAACTTAATTACTATAAATTATATTATCTAGGGTTGGGGACCTTACATCCTCCCCCTCTAAAAGAACATTCGGTCCTCCGAATGCAACTCACCTCTGGGAAAAGTCCTGGATACTTCTCACACACTTGCTCCTCGAGCTCCCATGTAGCTTCTTCGAGCCCATGATGCTCCCAAAGAATCTTGACCCACTTGATCGTCTGGGTACGAAGCACTTGATCCTTGGTGTCAATGACACGAAGAGGTCGTTCTTCATAGCTCGCATCCGATTCCACTTGGATGTCATCCATCTCAAGAATAAGAGAGGGTTCCGGAAGATACTTCCTAAGCATCGATATGTGAAACACGTTGTGGACTCTGGCAAGTTGAGGCGGTAACTCCAACCGATACGCCACATCTCCCACTCTACTCTGAATCTCAAATGGGCCAATAAATCTGGAGCAAGCTTGCCCTTCTAACCAAACCTAATAGTGCCTTTCATTGGAGAAACCGTCAGAAAAACCTTGTCTCCTACCTGGAACTCGAGAGGTCTTCGACGATTATCTGCATAGCTCTTCTGACGAGACCTTGCGATTCTTAATCTGTCTTGAACCTTCCGCACTTTCTCCGCTGTATCTGCAACAATAGAAGGCCCATGGAAACTCCTAACTCCAACTTCTTCCCAACACACCGGTGTACGACACTTGCGTCCATACAAAGTTTCGAATGGAGCCATTCCAATGCTCGCTTGAAAACTATTATTATAAGCAAACTCGCACAAAGAGAGATGTTTGTCCCACTCTTTTCCAAAGTGTAGCACACTGGTGCGAAGCATATCCTCCAAAGTCTGTATCCTATGCTCCGATTGTCCATCGTTCTGAGGGTGGTACGCTGTACTGAAGTTGAGATGGGTACCCATGGATTCTTGGAAGGATCGCCAGAAAGAGGAAACAAACCTACTATCCCTGTCTGAGACTATAGACACAAGGGTGCCATGCAATCGCGTAACCTCATCAATGAATACCTTGGTCATCTCATGAAATTTCATCCCCTTCCTAAAAGGAATAAAATGGGCTGATTTTGTCAATCGGTCAACAATCACCCATATAGCATCGTGACGTCTACTCGTCTAAGGCAGCCCTAAAACAAAATCCATCGAAATGTTTTCCCATTTTCACTCAGGAATATGCAGGGGATGTAATAAACCGGGAGGCTTCTTATGTTCAGCCTTTACACGCTGACAGGTAAGACATCTAGCTACAAAACTTGCAATGTCCTTTTTCATATTGTTCCACCAAAACCTACCATTCAAATTTCGGTACATCTTAGTACTCCCGGGATGCATAGAATACCTCGAATGATGTGCTTCGGCTACGATCGCTTCCTTCAGATTTTGGATTGCCGGGACACATAATCTATCCCGAAAATATAGCACACCATCAACCATTCGAAAATCTGGCCTTAGAGTTATGTGCTCTCGAATCTTGACGAACTCCGGGTCCTCAAACTGTTTCTCCTTAATCTGTTGAATCAATGTTGGTTCAAAGACAGACATGGCCACTAACATCACCTTATCATCCACACGTTCTACTCTCGCATCCAAATCTCGAAATTCTTCCACTAAGGACCACTCCCCAAATAATGCGGCAATCTCAATCCTTGACTTCCTACTTAAGGCATCAGCCACCACATTGCCTTTCCCCGGAAGGTACTTGATCGGAAAGTCATAGTCATTTATAAACTCCAGCCAGCGACGCTGCCTCATGTTAAGATCATATTGAGAGAATAAGTATTGAAGACTGCGATGGTCACTGTGAACCTCAAATCTCTTCCGTACAAGTAATGTCTCCATAGCTTCAAAGCAAAGACGACAGCAGCTAACTCCAAATCATGGGTGGTATAATTCTTCTTATGCTCCCTTAATTATTGAGATCCATATGTAATAACCTTCCCATCCTGCATCAACACACATCCCAATCCAATCCTGGAAGCATCTGTATAAATAACAAATCCACCGTTACCCTCTGGTAAAGACAGAATTGGAGCTGAGATCAACTTCTCCTTAAACAATTGAAAACTCGATTTGCATTTATCCGACCAAACGAATGGTTCACTCATCCAAGTCAATTTAGTCAATGGAGCTGCAATCTTGGAGAAATCTTTAACAAATCTCCGATAATAACCTACAAGACCAACAAAATTTCTGACTTTGGCAACTGTCTTTCGGCTTTGCCAACTAGTTATTGCCTCAATCTTGGCTGGGTCTATTGCAAGTCCATCCTTCGAAATAATATGCCCCAAGAAAACTACTTGTCTCAACTAGAAGTCAAGCTTGTCCAACTTGGCATACAATTGATGGTCTCTTAATAACTGAAGTGAAGTCCTCAAATGCCTAGCATGTTCATCTCGGGTCTTGGAATATACCAATACATCATCAATAAAAATCACTACAAATTGGTCAAGATAAGGAGAGAAGATTCTGTTCATCAAAGCCATGAATGCAGCAAGGGCATTAGTTAACCCAAAGGGCATAACTACAAACTCATAGTGCCCGTATTTAGTCATAAAGGCTGTCTTGGGTGTATCTTGATCTTTAACTCGCAACTGGTGATATCCGGACCTCAAGTCAATCTTAGAGAAATATGTTGCACCCTGCAATTGGTCAAACAATTCATCTATTCAAGGGAGTGGATATTTGTTCTTGACTGTCGCTTGGTTCAACTGTTTGTAATCAATACACATCCTAAGGGTGCCATCTTTTTTTTTCACAAATAAAACTAGAGCTCCCCATAGCGATGTACTAGGACGAATAAATCCTTTGTCCAATAGATCTTGCAACTGCACCTTAAGGTCACGTAGTTTTGCAGGTGCCATTCTATACGGGGCTCTAGAAATCGGGGTTGTACCGGGCGCAAGCTCTATAGAGAAATCTACTTCCCTAATTGGAGGAAGACCAGGAACTTCATCTGGAAACACATCTGGAAATTCACAAACTAAGGGAATCTCCTTTAACTTCGAAGGTGATTTCTTCTCAACTATGAAAGCAATATATCCCTTACTACCATTCCGAATTAGCCTCTCTGTTCGAAGTGCAGAAATTATCCTGGTGTTTGAACTCTTCTTCTCACCTCGAAAAACAATACTCAGACCAGCTTCATCAATTCTTACGGTAACAGTCTTACGAAAACAATCCAAACATGCGATATACTTATTCAACCAGTTCATGCCTAAGATCACGTCAAAATCATGCATAGGCAGCATAATGAGTTCCGCCGGAAATGACATCTCACCAATCACAACCCCACAACTAGGGTAGTACACCTCACAAATTACCTTTTTATTTACAGTGGTGAAAACATGCAGCTCATATGGTAACTGTGCTTGTAACGCTTATATTCTCCCAGAAAACTGAGGTGAAATGAATGAATGAGATGATCCTGAATCAAATAACACCTTAGCTTCTATGCCACAGATAGAGACCTTACCTACAACTGTATGATCTGCCGCTTCTGCTTCCTTTGAAGTAACTGCATATGCGCGGCCCTATCGTTGAGGTCGGTTAGATTGTCCTTGCTTAGGTTGTCCTTGTCTCGTCTGGCTTTGTCCTGATCGTGATGGCCCTTGGCTTTGCTTTGTGGGTGCTTGCTTTCGTGAAAGAGTAGATGGTGGGGTCCTGGAGGACTGCGAAGGTTGTTGCTGTTGTGAGGCTAGTTCTGTACTCTTCCTCCTTGGGCATTCAGATTTCTGATGACCCATAGAGCCACAGATGAAACACGCTCCTGTCACTCTCCAACACTTGCTAGTCTCATGGTTCTTCCCACACACATTACAAATCGGCCTAGAAGGACTACTGACAACTCCCTTCTGCTTCTTAGAGTATCACTGGCTCCTTCCCGAAGATGTGGTACTCCTCCTCGGTTCACTTAAGAACAAACTCCTTTCAATTTCTTCTGCTGCATAGGCCCTTTTCCAGGGTGTCATCATACTCAGTTGGGCGCTGGAAGACCGTAGCGTGTCCCCGAATAGCTGGCTTCAATCCCTCGAGGAACCTTTCGACTCTTTTTCCTTCGGTATCAAGCAAATCTGCAGCAAACCGAGAGAGCTGGCTAAAGATATGCACATATTCCGTTATCGTCATGGTGCCCTGTTGCAAATGAAGGAATTCTGCTTTTTTCTTGCGGGTGACATGCTCTGGGATGAACTTCTTCTTGAATTGCCTATTGAAAGCGTCCTAAATCGTCGCTTCAGGCATTGCCTTGATGTGATCACGGACAGTCTTCTACCAAACATCCGCCACATCCCTAAACATCGAGGCTGCCAACACCACCCGCTGTGCCCTCGTACAAGTTAGAGATTTGAAGACATTCTCGGTGTGTTCAAGCCACTCATCCGCTTACAATGGGTCTTCTTTTCCTGTGAATTCAATAGCTCCTCTCTTTCAGAACTTCTCATATAGAGAATTTGGATCTCCCGCTTGATTTTGTCTTTCTAACAAGGCTGCTAACTGCATTTGCATCGCCGCTTGGTATGCATTGCTCGCCGACAATTGATGCATCATCTGTTGTATATGTAGGACGAGGAGGTGGAGGTGGTGGAGGATCAACACCCTCTATCTCTACGTTATCACGGTCATCATCTCCCATGTTGTTACCTGTTCCCGATCCAGAAGCCACGTATCTGCACTATAAGAGTGGTAATCAGCCTCATTCGATGCTAGTACAGAAGATAAATATAAATCCTTACGCAAAAATCTATCCCCCGACTAAATCTATCGTGTCCTCACCACGTTTCCTAGGGTTGCTAAGTCTTTTAATTGACTTATCAATGCTCTGATACCATACTTACGTATGTCACGCCCCGAACCCGAGAATTGGGGATTAATAGTGAGTTCCAAGGAATGACACACGTACCCGTGACAATTTGTGCCGTGACTAGACACGTGTGAACAGTCACAAGGGTGATCCCACAGGTACGTATGAGGAAAATCTGCAAAACATGTATGATCAACATCAAGCATATATGCAGAAACCTGGAGATTCCACCTGCATCTGTATCATGAGCATCTATAAAACATATATCTTAATCCATTAAATAGACAAGTCTGTTAATTGAATTCAACTACATCCATAAATATGGGAATACATGATAAAATATAACATCAAGATGTCAAAATCATCCCTAAGTCCAATCCCAAAATGATCCCTGTTACGCTCTGTCGAGGAGGATCACAAAAAGATGTCATCCTCGTTCCACTCATTCACATCCCGAGGTAACGCTGGGGTTCCCTCCGGGAGCGCGTTGACTGCCGGATTGGCATCGGGTTCCGTACCTGTAACACCATGGTAATTCTAGTTAACACAACGGTTAAGCAAAGATAAGGATACATGAGCTTAACATGTTAGATCAATGGAATTAAAATGACATACTGATTAAAGAGATCAATATCGATGTCTAGGCAATGATGTATGTGAGTTAGCATGAATAGTGAACCATGAAATAAGGAATATATCATACCAACGTGGTAACCACATCCGCTATCTCCTCTCTAAAAGAGAGTAAACTGATCATTGGGAAACCACTAGCGGCCGGGTTAGGACCGACTAGCTGCCCGCGAGAGCGTCGACTCACTCTCCTGATACTACTGCAGTAGGCAACTGATAAAATACTCCCATGGGGTCTCGTCGAACCTCCTATGGGGTATAAGCTAAGTGGCGTCGACTCTAAATATGTCGGGAATAGTCTGATGTCATTATCTGTTTATACTGGTACGAGAAGATAACTCAACCTTGTTGAAGATATCAAGAATAGGTTCACAACTAATAACTGGTCTTCATTAATGCAACTGATATAAATCCTTGTGTGGGGGTCAAGGTTATTATCAATATGAATGCAATTAGATTATAGGTTATCAAGGACAAATTACTAACCAATCCTACACTAGATAATCCGGGTTTCCAAATTCATTCAATATGGTGTATTCATAAGACATTCGGTGTCCCGGTATTACCATTCTCGGTGTTACTTCATGTATATATATATAAGGACATTTCACCTTATGCCAAAACCCATGATGTGACATTGAAAACTAACTGGAGAATCGAGAAGAGAAGAGTGACAGCTCAACACTCCTCTTTCTCCATATTAATCACCGTCAGGCTAGTTCAGGGTAGCAAAGGATCCAATTCTATGGTCCTAGAAGACCTTTGGTGGAACCTACAGCCTATGGTAAGGTGTTGGGCGGATGTCCTGGTCTCGTTCTAAGGTTTAAGGGAGTAACCCATCATTAGGCTATCCCATAGATTATAGAAAGTCCATAGTCAAGCATAGAATTCATTTTGGAATACTTCTTTAATAGTCACATGTCAGGCTTACCCGACCAATCGGGTGTTTGTCCGACCGGCCGGACCGCTTCCAGAAGAGTAATTTGACCGATCGGGCTGAATGGCCGACCGGTCGGACTACCAGGAAGGCAATTCGACCGATCCGGCTTCAGGACCGACCGGTCGGCCCTGAAGCGCTCTGTTACAGGAGAACTTCCTTTCCAAATGGTTTCCTCTTCCAATAGACCATTCTACCTGCAATAAAACTAACCTAAAAGCTTTCATTCCACACACTTGGGTTCCCTAAAGGACCATTATCAATTTTTTCATCATGAATCACCATAAAACACAATTCAATCCATATATTTTCCATTGAACTGTAAAAAGGGTAAAAATACAAAGTCTCATCAAGAATCAAGAAATAAACCATGCAAATAAAGAAAATGTATCCTTATACTTGCCTTAAGTTTGGTGCTTGACCCAAACTAATTTGCCCCTTGGCTAGGTGGAGAATAAAGCTTTCTAATGGAGATCTAACACATGCATGAAGGAAAACGAGAATGAGATGGAATGCATGCCAATAGATGGGTTCTCTTGACCCTTGTTGCACTCAATAACTCAAAGGAAGATGGGATTTCTTACCTCAAGCTTCCAACAAGCAAGAGGTTGAGGATGGTGCCTTGATCCCAACAACTCCAACAAGGAGCAAGGAGAGAATGGAGAGGAAGAAGAAGACTCCAACTTCTTGCATGCAAGTATAACCACCTAAGAATGAGAGCTTGGAAGATGAAGAAGATGATGGGAAGAGAAAAAGGAGAGACCGGCTGCAATTTAGAGGGAGGAAGGAGAGGAAATAAGGGATCGATGATGGGTTAGGGTTTTAAAGGAATGGAATTTTCTAAAATTTTCAAACAAGCCCTAGTTGTTCCTTGGACTTCCAAATCGAGTCAGTTGGGCTTAGTCGGGCTGAAATGAGCTTAAATGGAATTGGGCTAAACATAAAAGATGTCCCACAAGATGGAACTCACCTAATGCAACTAGTGTGATGCATTAATGATGCAAAACCATGAAATACTAGAATACAAAAGGTCTTGGACTACCTAATAAGGTTTGAATCCAACCCAATTACCTATCCATGACCCAACCTCTTGAGAGTTAGGCTCAATTAGCTTAATTACATATTAATTAGAGTAAGACCAACTTAATTACTATAAATTATATTATCTAGGGTTGGGGACCTTACAGAGTGCCTGATGAAGATGAGAGTCTTCTTGACTCGATTAACTCAAGCAATCTACCAATGGGGAAGAGATCTTATCCAATAAAACCACTAGAACTCTGTAGAGAGAGAAGTATAGTTCACTATCGTCAATTCCCATAGAGAAGATAGGTAGAGGTGAGATGAACTGATGGGATGCAAGCCTTAGAGGATAAGTGCAAAGTCCATTTTTGCTCAATGCAATGAAAGAGGAAGGAAAATGGAAAGAAGGAAAAATTCAATAGTTGTAAGAGGAGAAGAGGAAAAAGAGTTTGAATCATTGCAGCTAGGTCCTTTTATAACTCGGAATTTTTGAGACTTAGAAGGAAACCCATAGTGTTGTATGTTTTCAAAATTAAGTCAAATGAGGGTCCAACCAACACGAACAAAGTCTAATGTGTTTGAACCAAGTACGAAAGTTGATTAGCTCAATGAGACAAACGCGATGATATCAATATGATGCATGTATGACATGAAAACCATGAATACAAAAATTTCAAAAAAAAGCTTTCACTACATAGTTGAGGTTAAACTCAACCCAAACTACCTGCCCACGACCTAAACTCAACCCGCTAGACTTTACAAGACTAAATCTATGTCAGCTATCATAATTTGTTGTTAATTAGCTAATAACAAACTTAATTAATCGTTAATCATGCTTAATTGGGTTTGAAGTGTTACGGCCATAGGCTGAAGTCATTCTTGCCATTGAATTTTTCAACTTCAAATCTTACATTTAGTTCTATAAAATTTCTTCACCACATTGTGGATTTCGCTACCACGAGCACATTGGAAGAAATGAATTTGAAATCTGACTCTGAATGTTCCGATATCGCAGAAACTGTCATGACCTAAGCCCAAGAAACTTGGGATTAGGGTTAATCTCTAAGTGTGATATGCGTATTCCCATGTAATCCATACCTAGATTGGAGTCTGAGCGGAATTACACAAGGGATATTCATATTATTTACCCATGTAATTGTAAAGTCCAAGCCCAAACTAATCTCAGTTTACAGTAATTAATCTTATTTTACCTTAATTAATGCTTATTTAGACTAATTCAACTTAAATCCCCTTGGGTTTTGGTCATGAATAGGTAGTTGAGACGAGCTCGAACCTTACTTAGGTAGTTAAGGACTTTCTCGTAAATTAGAGTTATATGATTTGCATAATCTTGACACCATATTAATTGTATCATGTGTGTTTATCTTATGAGTCAACTTTCATGTTTAGCCCAACTCAATCCGGATCCATCTTGGCCCAACCAAAGTTCATTTGACTCCATATGTAAATTCCTTAAGAGAATTGAGCTTGTTTGCAATTCCCAGCAAATCCTAATTAAAAAAAATCCCACTCTAGCAGATTTGTCTCTTCCTTATCTTCAAGAATTGCTGGAGCTTCCCTTCTTCTCTCCTTCACCTTCCATAACAGCTGGGATCTAGTACTTGGGGCTCTGCATGCTGGAGCCAAGCTTCCAACTTTTTCCTCTCCATTTTCTTGTTCATCTTCTTTCCTTTGGAAGTCACAATTCCATCTCCTCCTTCTTCCTCTTCTTCAATCTACAGCTCTTTAAGGTGAAGGCCAACTCTCATTTCAGTTCTTTGGGTTCAATGGAGTCAAGGAGACTCAATTTGATGACATGTATGTATCTCATATCCATTTCACCCATTGTATGTCTTTGCATGTCTTAGATCATCTTCTATTGAGGCTCTCTCTACCATCAAACCAAAGGAAATACTTGTATTGGGTGTAGCGCTGAACTGAGGGAAGTATAAGTGTGTGTATTACTACATACACACACTTATACTAAAAGAGAAAATAAATAGAGCACACATGAGAGAGATTTTCGTGATTCGGTGATGTGCCTGTATCCACGAACAAAAGGAACTCACTATCTCATTGATACACTCTTAGGTCTAGGGTTGTAAGTTACTTGGTATATGTAACTTTATCTTTCTTAGCCCCTTAAGAAAGCCTAGTACAAAGATGAAAATACCCCTGACACAAAGCCCGGTCTATAGCTTACCTAATTGAGTAATTTGGTGAACCTGAAATACAAGACATAAATCTAACAAAGAATTTCAGAAAGGAGATCTTCCGTTGGATGCTTCTGCCTACGGGTCTAGCAAAGCTACATGTAGATGGTGCAAGCAGGAAAAGGTAAAGTTCTTAGAGATGAGTTGGGTAATGTGATTATGGCAATGAGGAAGATAGAGAATGAGGTGGAGGGTGCTAATGATATTGAAGTCTTAACGTGTCTGAGAAGGCTTCAAATGATCTTTCATTTCAGGGGTGAACGGTGTGATTCTTGAAGGAGATTTTATGTGAACATCTAAGGCATTGAATTCTTCTGCTCCTAATTTGTATAAAATGGGACCTTTGTTTGAGGAGAATAAAGTCTTATTGAACCATTTTAATATGTTTGAAGTGCATCGTTTGGAAAAAAAAAGGAAATGTTGTAGCTCACAAGTTAGCTAGGCATGCTAGTATACAGATGATATGGTGATTTGGTGGCATTCTACATTTGACCTGATTAAATAACATGTACTTCTTGATCCAGAGTTGGCATCTCTATAATTTATTTTGAAAATAAAAAAGTAATAATAAACACTAACATATGCAAAAAGGGAGAAGCCACGGTTGAGCATAGAACCTTCGAATGATAACAGTGCACTTTACCATTAAGGTAGGGAGCCGTTCTCACAGGGCACCTTAATTAAGGCAAGGAGGTTAGGGCATAAACTCACATCTGTCATCTGTCATGTTTGACAACTGGTCAGGCGGTATTTTTCTCTTGTTCAGAGTAAAAATAAAAAGACACCATAGGAGGATCTTCCCATAAACCAAAGACTAGCTCAAGTAGATTCTCTATGCTACATATCAAAACAAGTCCTGTGCACAAGACAATACTCCACATTGGTTTTTCAGAGGCATCCTACACCCTAGCTAATATAAGTATCCCAGCAAGTACAACCAAGAAATGCACATTTAATCACTAACACAAAAATCAGGCAATGGGTAGGCCACACACACTGATAAAACCGTTCCCAGCACAGGGCCATGTCAAACCGATGATGGCGCTCTCCCATCGCTTGATTGAGAGAGAGATCAAGATCACATTGCTAAACACTGAGTTCGCTCAGGCACGTGTTATGGCCGCTTCTAGTGAGACTGGCCATGATCAAGGGCAGATCAATTTTGTGGCGATCCCAGATGGGCTGCCGTTCGATGATGACCGGAATGATCTGGGCCGTCTGTGTGATAGCAGATTGAATGTCATGCCTGCCTATTTGGAAGATCTTATTGGAAATATCAAAGAGTCCGGCGATGATGAGATTACATATGTCATCGCGGATCAGAGCATGGCATGGGCTCTAGAGGTGGCTGAGAAGATGGGAATCCGGCAAGCGACCTTTTTTTCAGCAGCTGCTGTCCTCTGGCCACCGTAATGAATAGTCCTGATCTTATTGAGGCCGGGACCATCGACGCCAATGGTAATTAGATTGTTGGACCATCTGTTAAGCTCTTTTAATTGGTCCACGGACAATGTCTTTAGTAACTTTTTATTGTAAAGATTTATTATGACCGAGTCTCATTGAAACTTAAACCAATGTCAGACTAGGTGTAGGTGTTTGAGAAGAAGCTGGGTTGATCAAGGGTGGTTTTATAGAAGTTGCCAAGTATTTGTAGTAATTAATTGTATAAATAATACAGAAAAATCTAACAATGAAAAAACTTGAACCCATTTGTTAAAGTCCTCCCGTATCCGAGTTCCTGGCCATATCAATCATACCATTCAGTATCTATATTAAGCTTATATAAAAGATTGAGAGACACTCAAAATAAATTGGACATGTCCAATTAAGGCAAGCAAAAGAGCCATCAATAAAAAGTTGTTCTATCCATGTAGATTACCTAAATGAAAACGGAATAGACCCAAAAAAAAATATGGTTGGGAATACTAAGGATACATATGAAAAAGTGTAACTCATACAAGACTTGGCGCAAGATAAATTAAATTGGAGAAACAAAATTAATGTTGCCAAACTCCAATAAGTTGGGACCAGAAAATGATGATAAACAATCATTCCTATAAAAAATTTCTGTCTGTGTTATTATATTTGATGACTGCAAGCTGGTAATTAGTTTCTGATTTGACTGTCTATTTCGCTAATTGTGCTTCCCAAAACAGATTTGATGGTTACAGAATCTATATGTCAAAAAATAAAAGTGAAGTCAGATGACAGTGGCAAACATTTTATTGCACGCTTTCCAACAAAAGAAGAAAAGATTCATCCAACACTCACCATGAGCACATCTCTCTTTGTGTGGCTCTTCATTGGCGACAAAGCCACACAACAAATGCTGTTCAAATACATCCACAGGTGCAGCCAATCTCTCAGTGTGGCCCACCATTTCATCAGCAACTCATTCCATGGCATCGAACGGCCAACCTTCGATCTATCCCCCCAAATCCTGCCCGTTGGCCCACTCCATGGACGGTGTGATGAAAACTAAGGTAGTATTTGGTTCGCATGAATGATTTTGGACTGAAATGGAATGGAGGTTGGAATGGGTCTGAAATGGAATGGAGGTTGGAATGGTTATTCCATTCCAATGTTTGGATTTATCTTTAAAATGGTGGGCGGAATGAAATTCCTATTCCTATCCTTATGTTTGGTATGCATGAATTAAAGTATGAATGAAATAAAAAATTTAGTATTTTTACCAAAATATCCTTATTTTCCTCTTCATTTTTTTGTGGTGATAGTGGGTGGTAGTGGTGAGGGTGGGGGTGAGTGGGTGGTAGGTGGCGACGGTAGTTGGGTGGTGGTGGGTGGCGGTGGTTGGGTGGTGGTGGTGGTGGGTGAGGGTATTTTTATCTCAATAAAAAATGAGTCTGGAATGGAATGATCATTCCTTACCCACTCTAATGGAATGACCATTCCCTCATATAAGGGAATGGTGATTCCTTTTGGAATGAGCATTCCGTCTATTTTGGACGAACCAAACGCAGGAATGAGCATTCTGATGGAATGGTCATTCCATTCCAGTCTCCATTCAAGTGAACCAAACGCTACCTAAAGGTTTTTGGAGCGACCCTCTAAAATGGATTAATGCAATCAACCTCAATACTTTGTGCAAACAAACAATTACGCAATGGAAATAAAATCAACAAAAGCACACACTACAAAAAGACAGTTTTTACATGGAAACTCAAACTAAGAAAAAAGAACGACCAATAATCAAGCAATATGAATGATACCATAGCTACAAGAGAATACTCGCAACCCTTATTTAGTTATCGTGCAACTTAAGGACTTTATGATTCCCTCGCACAGCACCCCGCTACAACGACCCACTGCCATTATTTGTTACAGATCTAAGCAGTTAGACGCCTTCTAGTTGTTGTACTTGACTCTCTACAACAATCTTTTACACTCAAAGAAGTAGAAGACAAGGATCTCTAGAGTAGAGCTTCAGCCCTTCAACTCTCCAATAAAAAAACTCTAGAGAAGGTGATCTCCAATAAGCAATCTCTACTTAAAATAATAAGATTTGCGTTCCATCCCACAGGGTTAAAAGAGAACCATTTTTTATAGCTCTAAACTCATGCCTCTTAAGTATATTTCAATTAGGAAAGGAGTTGGCATAAAACATGCAAGTTTCTCTTCAAATCGGATTGAAAAATCGCAAGTCTGCAAAGTTTTCTGCATCGTCCGATTGGTTGAACACATGTCCGATTGGTTGGATTAATGGTTTGATCAGTCGGATTTATGTTCTGCTCGAGTGAAATTTTAGCACATGTTTCTACAAACTTCTGAAGTCTATAACTTTTTTGTTTTAGCTCCGATTGAAGCAATCTTGGGCTCTACGGATATCTACTTAAAATGAGCTTTCTAACGGTTGGTCGCTTACCCATATTTGGCCCTCGGTTTGTGAGATATGACTTTTTTAATCCATGTTGTTTGTAGAAAATCACTTTAATTTGTCACTCTTTTTTAGTTTCTTTACTTTAGTGTATTCGGCGACTTAAACCATTGTCTATACTTAAAGATATATAAAATACAACACCAATGGACTCAAGTTTTGTTCAACCCATGAATTCGCTAACATAAAAATCCTTACAACCTCCTCCTTTGGCAATTCATGGATAAAACTTCCTATATAATTAATTTACCTAAAAATAAAACAAAAAATACATTGAGTAAATTGAAATAGCAAAAATTTTACCCATCAGCTCTTCACCAATTACAAAAGAAATCATCTTCAGCTTTATCTGTCTTTTGACTTCACAAAAGTTTTCAAAAATTCATTTTCCCCCTTTTTGTCCATAATTAGCAATGCTAATATTTATCTTGCAGTAAATTTGTCAACTTGGACTCAGAGTAGCTCCCCCTCAATTACAACTCCCCTTTAATTGTATCTCCGTAACAGCACTAGGGGTGAGAGCTTGATCATCTTGATCAGGTTTTTTACAAGTAGCCACCTACACTAATGTAGTTTGATCTTGTAGCATAGTGTTAACAACTTCTTTAGACAAATCAGACTTTCTAACCCAAATAGCTTTTGTCTTGACCTTTGATTCAGACAATTGTTTCCAACATTACTTATACTTTGGCAAAACATGTAGCTTCTTGCAATGGGGACGAATATATCGTTTAACTCCACAGTGATGATAAGTGGATCTGCAGGTAGGACGTAACACATTCTTCATTTTTGAACTACTCAACACATTATGAATGTGCCTTCTTGATTGAGCACCATTTAAGATATCTCTTAGGATCAAACACAGTAAATTAATGCAATCCGCTTTGATACTACTTGAAGGTTTTTGGGGAGACCTTCTAGAATGGATTAATGCAAGCAATCTCAATACTTTGTGTGCAAATAAACAACTACACAATGGAAATAAAATCAATAAAGGCACACACTATAAGAATACACAGTTTTTACTTGAAAACCCAAACTAGGAAAAAACTATGATCAAGAATCAAGCACTATAAATTATACCACATTTACAAGAGAATACTTACAACCGTTATCTAATTATTACGTAACTTAAGGACTTTGTGATTTTCTTGTACATCACCTCGCTGCAACGATCTCTTGCCGTTCTTTGTTACAGATCAAAGCACCTAGACGCCTTCTAAATGTTGTACTTGACTCCCTACAACAATCTTTTACACTTAGAGAAGTAGAAGACAAAGACCTGTAGAGTAGAACTTCAGCATTTCAACTTTCAATAAAATAACTCTAGAGAAGGTGATCTCCAATAAGCAATCTTTACTTAGTTTAATGATATTTGTGTTCCATCCCATAGGATTGGAGAGAGAACTCTTTTTTATAGGCCCAAAATTATACCTTATCAGTATATTTCAATCAGGAAAGGAGTGGCATGAAACAGACAAGTTCCTCTTTAAATTAGACTGAAAAATAACAAGTTTGCGTAGTGTTCTACACTTGTCTGATCAGTCAGATTAATGGTCCAATCGGTCGGATTAATGTTCTGCCCGAGTGAAATTTCAACACATTTTTCTGCAAACTTCCAGAAGTCATAACTTTCTTGTTTTAGCTCTGATTAAAGCAATCTTGGGCTCTGTGATATCTACTTGAAATAAACTTTTCAACGGTAGATTGTTTGCCCATATTCGATGCTCGGTTTGTGAAATATGACCTTTTTAATCTATGTTATCAGTAGAAAATCACTTCAATTTGTCGCTTTTTCTTTGGTTTCTTCACTTCAGTGCATCCCGTGACTTAAACCATTGTCCATACTTAAAAATATATAAAATACAATACCAATAAACTCACGTTTTGTCTAACCTATGAATTAGTCAACACAAAAATCCTTACAAAAACTTCTGGCCACAGGACTCCAGCTGCCTCACATGGCTAGATCAACAACCCACATCCTCGACGTTTACAGTGCCTTTGGAAGCTTCATAGTCTTCAAGCTTCACCAGTTCCAAGAGTTGGCTCATGGGCTTGAACATTGTAGCAGACCCTTCCTTTGGGTGGTTAGGTCCGACCCCACAGATGACTCAACCCTACCATACCCAGATGGGTTTCTAGAAAGTGACTGATGGAGGACTGGTAGTGTGTTAGTCACCCCAGCAGAAGGTCCTGGCCCACCCATCTGTGGCTTGCTTCATCACTCATTGTGGTTGGAATTCCACCATGGAAGGGTTAATCAATGGGGTACCCATGTTGTGTCGGCCTTACTTCGCTGACCAGTTCTTTAACCAGATCTACATTTCTGATGTTTGGAGGGTTGGGTTGAGGATGGACCCAGATGGGGATAGGATTGTTTCAAGGGAAGGGGAGTTATTAAAAAGAAGCTGGAGGATTTGCTTGGTGATGGGGGTGTGAAAGCGAGGGCTTTAGAGATCAAGGAAAAGTCTAAGAAGAGTGTCAGTCAAAATGGAACCTTTTCTAAGATTTTCAGTGATTTTGTTCGAGTGATTAAGGGTTAAGCTATAGTTGGTTTTTTTTCTTTTCCTCAGAAGTAATGTATGAATTGATCGCCAATAGGTTTCTTCTATGGTCCTGGATGTTGGGTTTATGTCTTGTATTCCGGTTTAGCCGGATGAGTCCACTGGGTTAGCCAGGGACTGGTTTAAGGTCAAGGGTATTTTGGTAATTATACTGGGGCTTTCTTGGTGGCCAAGAAAGCGGAGACTATATATGTGTGTAGTCTGTAACCCTAGATTTTGCGCTAAAGAGAGGTGAGAGCTCTCTTGCCCGTGGTGTTCCCACACCACGTAGGTGAGACGATGTGAGAGATCGAGAGTCTTTGTGTACTTTACTTGTCATAGTGAAGATGATCGTCTTTGTGCCCATGGACGTAGCCCTGTTTGGGTGAACCACGTAAATCTCGGTGTCTCTTCTTGTGTGTGGCTTGTTATTGTTGATCTTGTGATTCATGGATATGCACAACGTGTGATGTCAGAAAATCACAATAATTGGTATCAGAGCCGAGGTTGGTGTTCCTCGGGTTTCTGAGCGAGGTGGAGATCGCTCGATGGCTTGGAGGTTGTGCGCATGAAGATTGACTGATTGAATCCTTGTCGAAGGGTTCGGATCTTTGTTTTCGAAATAGAGGAAGAGAGATCAGGTTCGTGATTTCTGGTTGGGCCACCATCAGAGAAGAAGAAGACGAGATTGGGTTCTCCGATTTGGCTAAAATCGGAGGAAAAAAAGATTCACATGTTTTTCAGATCTCGAAGTGATTGCTGTGGTTGTGATTATCGGTGTACCAGATCGATTGGGTTCTCAGACAGAATCTGAAGCAAAGAAATCGGCTTGCTCCCGTCATCTTGAGCCACTGTGCCAGAAGCAGAAATAGAAGACAACAATTGGTATCAGAGAAGAGGGTTCTCTGAAGATTGCTCGGTATAGGAGATTGCTCGGTAGAAATACTCATGAAGATCGATGGATTACAGCGTGGCCGGAGGATTCGGAGGATCGTCATGGAAACAGAGGATCTGGTTTCCCAGATATGAGGAGGAAAGACCAAAAAAAACAAAAAAAAACTGCCGTGCAAAATCATGACATTCACACCGAGATTTTGGCCAGGCTTCTCGCCGTCTCCGTCGCCCTCGCCGGATCTCTGCCTCACCAAAATTGCCGCTACAATCGCTCGCCGTTCTCTCCAGGCAGCTGCTGTCACCGGTTCCTCGCTGCCATATCGGAGGAAGAATGGACGGCTGCAAGAAAAAGAAAAAAACAAAAAAAAGTACCACCGGCCGTACGCAGTCGCCGCCGGACAGTAGCTGTCGCCGTCGCTGCCCACCGCCGACCGTCGCTGGACCGCTGCGCCGAAGCCGCAGCAGCCAGCCGCTGTATCGTCGCCTCTGCAACTGGGTTGCAGACGCAACGCCCGTCATGAGGTTGAAGATGAACTCCCAGGTCAGTTCTGGGTTCAAGTCGGGTCAGTCTGACCTGACCCGTTGTGGTGCAGGCCCGGCAGAATAGTTCGAGTCAAGGTCAGGTCGGGTTAACCTGACCTGTCAGCGGAGAAGCCTAGCAGCCAGTGCAAGTCGGATCGGGTTTCAGGTTGGGTCAGACCTAACCTGTGGTGCAGCCCAGTCCAGCAGGTTCAGGCCGGGTCTGGTTGGGTCGACCTGGTCTGTGTACTAAAAGCCCAACCCAGTAGTGCATCCAGCAGAGTGCAGTTCCGGTTCCGGGTCGGGTAAGACCTGACCCATGTTCGCAAAGTCCAGCCCAGTGCACTGAAGCAGGTTCAGTGCGTGTTCTGGTCGGGTGGACTTGGACCGGTTGCAGAAGCCCAGTCAGCGTCAGCATTGCAGTCTGACGTCAGCCGACGTCAGCGAAGGTACGGTCAAAGTCAGTCTGACTAGTTTCAACGGCTGAAATTGTTTCTGCGATATCTTAATCGTCCGATGTCCGATCGGAGATCCGTTTGGGCCTACGGATTCGTTTCGATCAGATCTACGCAGTGGAAGAGGTTGATTGACTGTTTGACAGTCAAGGAGGAGGTTTGACCAATTGGAGCGTAGAAATTTGTTTCTACGATATCAGAGCCATCATGAGTCGGATTTCAGATCTGTTTCTTCCAGCGTGCTCGTGGTGACGAGATCTACAACTTGATGGAGAAATCTAGAGGAGATCTAAATAGATGTGGATTCAGGCTTAAATTGGGTCTACTCGACCTGGTTGTTGTTGCAAACCCAATAATAGGAGTCGCTGGCCTAGTTGCAAAGGGTTTGCTGATTCAAACAAAGTTGTTCGTTTGGGGTTCACATGATCACATGTGATGTTATTCATCTTGCCAGAGCAAAGCCGGAAAAGCAGCAAGGAGGAGCTGATGTGTTAGCAATTGTCAAACATTTGTTTGATTGATCGGAGGTCCAGTCAAATGGAGTTTTTTGACCGCTCGGAGGTAAAGGTTTTCTGCAATTGTGAAGTCATATGGACTTGTATTCCCGATCTATTTTGCCTGTATGCTTGTGGTGATTGGATCTTCACAGTGATGTTAAAGATGGGGCAGGATGGTGAGTGATTCAGGATATCACTTAGATTCGTCAATGATTCGAGCTTTCAGTTCGAGGTGGAGTTTGATGAGATGAACTTTGCTCAAAGTTCATGTGCTAGTTCAACAAATCAAAATGTTGAAGAAGACTGTATCGTTGGTGCAGTGACGTACTATTTAGCAAGGTACGTGAAGACGTTGCCGGTTTTATCTCCTAATAGCTCGAGTTGTGCGGAATTCAAGCCAAGGTGGAGATTGTTGGGTTTATGTCTTGTATTCCGGTTTAGCCGGATGAGTCCATTGGGTTAGCCAGGGACTGGTTTAAGGTCAAGGGTATTTTGGTAATTATACCGGGGCTTTCTTGGTGGCCAAAAAAGCGGAGACTATATATGTGTGTAGTCTGTAACCCTAGATCTTGCGCTAAAGAGAGGTGAGAGCTCTCTTGCCCGTGGTGTTCCCACACCACGTAGGTGAGACGATGTGAGAGATCGAGAGTCTTTGTGTACTTTACTTGTCATAGTGAAGATGATCGTCTTTGTGCCCATGGACGTAGCCCTGTTTGGGTGAACCACGTAAATCTCGGTGTCTCTTCTTGTGTGTGGCTTGTTATTGTTGATCTTGTGATTCATGGATGTGCACAACGTGTGATGTTAGAAAATCACAACACTGGAACCTCTGTAATGACATAAAATAATTAAATACTGAAAATGCGTGTTGGGTGGCACAGTGGAATCGAACAATGACCTCTGAATGAAAAATGTACTCACACAAACCCACACAATCATAAGAAAACAAAGACAAAGATGAAGGCACAATGATGTATGTGGTTGGGGTTGGGCAAAACTGCCTAGATGCACGGAGCAATCTCGCATCAATTGCTTTCTCTCTTTGTAATTGGGGGTACGATTTCATTAAACAACAAAAAATATATATATATTAATGGACAAAACTACTATGCATATATCCCTCAAACTATCGTGAGCGATATTTTCTTATTTTGAAAAGTATTAATGTGCAAGAAGACAAAACCATCTCACCTTATAACACATTTTTTATCTTGTTAGGTCTAAAAATGAAAGTGTCCCTCACACCCTATATATATATATATCTGAGAAAAGTTCTCCTAAGCTTTAGCTTAGATAAAATATTTCATAAGTCTGAGCCCTTGGGCCCCATCCTTGGTCCATCCAAATGGACCAAACAAACGAACCCCCTGAATTTCATATATCCACCAATTTTTGTTCAAATTTAAATTTATTGGACCGTTGGATCAATTATACACCGATCCGAATGGACTGTTGACCATTAAACTTTTGGGGTCCAGCTGGAAATAATAGAAACCACAGTTAGGGCTGATTTTTTGTAGCAAGGAGGGTCTTAGGGATTCCTTCCAATCTCTCCACCCCCAATCCCCATCCCCATGTGGGCCCTATCTGTGTGAACCATACACTTGAGCTTCCCTTACCCTAAGCTTGGGCTTAGGTAGTCAAGATACCAAACTACCCTCAAACCCTAGACCCAAAATACAGGACAAACTCAGCAGATGGTTACTTAGAAAAATGAAAGAACCAAAAAAGAAAAAAAATTGATTGAGAGAAGTGGCACCCCTTAAATAAATAAAAAAACAGGAAAAAAAAACAATGCATATTGCTAGTGCCTTGATATTGGTTAGATGGCTGAGATCTCAACATTGAATGTGCGGCAGAATATTCTCAATGCTTTAGATCATGGCAATTAATCTTTTTGCTTCTTGGGGGATGACTCCTAAAATCTGTATTTTGTACAATCATACTATAATAACATGGGTATGCAAAAGGAAGAAAGAAAGGTTGCCAGCTGTAACTCAATTGGTTATGGACACCAAATGCTGCCCCCTTGAGGAGGTGAGAGTGTATAGGTTCTAATCTTCCAAAGAAAAAAAGGGAAAATTATAGGAAAAAGAAGAATAAAAAGAGAGAAAACTTAGATAAAAATAAGGCATTGTAAGATCTTGTAAATGAGATTATCGGATTCTATCAATAATAAAATCTTATTAGTTTGACAATGAAATAAAAAATGCAATCATTAATGAGAAAAAAAATTAAAATATTGAATAAAAGATGTTCAATTTGTAGACTTTAATTAATCAGGTGTTACAAAAGAATCATATTCTTCTCTTTTAAAAGAATGGACTTGTTTTTGTTTATTTGTTTTTGAAATTATTTTCCTAGAGATCCATCTCAATTTGCCAATGATTTGATAGCTGTCTAACTCAATGTGTGGCAGCCACATGCTTTTGGTTTGGTGCAAATATGACCTGGCCCATGATGGAAGGATAGGATATGACAGGACGATGTAAGTTCCTCCCACAAAGAAAATTTTATAGGAGATTCTCTAAACTCCATGCCAAACCCAGTACAGGGCACAAGACTATTGCTGCAGTATGGTTCCTCAGGCAGGCAAACCAAGCCTCAGGTTTACCAAGAAATAAGTGTCCTAGAAGGGGTACCAAGAAATGCACAGTTGATCACAAAGGCCACAGGTGGGGCACGCCATGGGCAGGCCACACACGCTGATGATACCGTTCCCAGCACAAGGCCATGTCAAACCAATGATGACACTCTCTCATCGCTTGATCGAGTATGGGATCATGATCACATTTGTGAACACCGAGTTCAATCATGAGCGTGTTATGGCCTCCTTTCATAAGATAGGCAGGGCAGATCAATCTTGTTGCGGTCCCAGATGGGATGGCAAGCGATGATGATCGTAATGATCTAGGCCGGCTGTTGGATTGTATGTCCACTGTCATGCCTGCCTGTTTGGAGGAGCTGATTGGAAAGATCAAGGAATCCGGCAACGATGAGATCACATATGTCATTGCCGATGGGAGCATGAGATGGGGTCTGGAGATTGCTGAGAAGATGGGAATCCGGCGAGCCACCTTTTGGCCGGCAGCGGCAGCCCTCCTGGCTAGTGTAATGAATATTCCTGATCTGATTGAGGCCGGGAGCATCCAAGCCACCGGTAAGATTGTTATTTGTTGGGCCATTTTATATTTTAAAGTTATAAAAATCGAGGCCAGGGTGCCACATCAGCACCTCTTTTTTTTTTTTTTTTTTTCTAAAGTGTCATGTCAGCATCTTAAAATACTAAAATCTATTCTCTTATAATTTCTCTCCCTCCCTCTTATCTTTTAGGCAATTAGTATTTTTTAGACTTGAATCTTTTAAAATCTCTTTTTTCATCCTCTAAAATTTCCAATTGATTTTCTTACCCTGGCCTCAAAGTGTCACATTTACATTAAGCTTTCTTCTCATCATGCTTAAAGATTTTATTTACCAAAAGGTATGATTTTATTTTATTCTGTACTTTATTATATTGCTTTTTCTTTTCTATTTTACTTTTTTCTTTTGTACTATGTTTTTTTTTAGTCAATGCACCAATTATTGTAGATCCAAGAGGAGATGTGGTAGAGGTATGATTTTCTTTTCTACTGTATTCTGTTATAGATTTTTTTTGTTATAGTTTTTTCTATTTTATTTTGTTATTTTTATTAGTACAGGTTTACATTTGAAATTTCTTTTTTCATTGGTCTTTTTTTATGATTCATTGATTTCTTTTATTTTATTCTTTCCTTCAATTTCTATTATTAAATCCTGTGCCATTCGTTTAATCATACTTCCCTTCTATATCTCATATATTATTTTGTTCTTTTTCATTTTATTTTAATATTTTTTTCTTTTGTCAACCGGGCCTCATGGTGTTACATTAACATTAAACTTTCTCCTCATCATGCCAAGTTAGAGTGGCCCTATTTGTAAGGATCTCATGCATGAGTTAATTATGATTTATCATAAGTAACTTATGTAAAACTCATTTGATTTTTACATTTATTTTTATTCTAATTTATAGATTTATAAATTGTCTTTTTTCTTAACTTATAAATTAAAAAATTAGAATTTTAAACTTGAATTTTATTTATAGATTGTTTAAGTTTCATTATTGTTTAAGTTTCATTTTTTGTCTTCTTTATATTTTGTTAAATAAAATTTAAGAATGATTAATAACATAGTCGTTTTCATTTTAATATTATCCTTATCAATAATATGCATAAAATTTTAATCTATTATAACTTTTGGGCACGGACTTAGCACGGGCCTTTATTGCTAGTATGTTATTAAGGTGTTAAACGGCCATTTTCTGAATTTGAACCCTCCAGCACATTTTCAGATTAGAGTTGATCTAATGATAGGTGGGTACCAACATGGATCTTAGAGGCTTATTGGTCAAAGAGCTCTTGCCTATGAGCCCCTGAAGTCACATTATCTTACATTATGAAACTTTAAAATTGTGTTAGCAACTTTGTATAGAAGACAAAAAAGGGAAATCTTATATTAAGTATATACCATAAATCAATTCGATTAAAAATTAATCTTTTGATAAATTAAATATGTCAATCAAAACAAGCCACGCAATGGAAAAAAAACGAACAACTGGCTCACAAAAACCAATCCGGCCGCGAGTTCAACCACAAACTAATGAAGAACGGACCTAAATCCAAAATTGATTACAAGTTTTCAGCACATCCATAATCAAATTGTCGAAAACCCACTCCTTAGCAGATGATCGCCAAGTGAGAACCTCTAACATGGCCACCTTCACAGTCATTCTGACTTCTTTGGGAGAGAAGAATCTCTCTCCTTTGTCAAACCCTCCACCACAAAAATAAAAACCCTCATTAGAGAATATAACACAACCAAAGGCAGCATCCCCAGTAGATGCTTTAAGAGAAGTATTAAAAAAAAAGGAAAAAAGGAAAAAGAAAGAAAAAGAAAAACATAAACCAAATCCTTCTTCTCCATCACCCAAATCGCAAGGTCTTTAATGTTTTGCATAATGGGTCTTTCTCAACATTTTTCCTTATGAAAGATTATCATACTCTTACCATAATCAAATGCTCATTTCTAGTTTCACATATGGCCCAACCATAGAGCTAAGACCTTAGATTTGGTTGGCGGATGGTTCCGTTGAGCTAATTCCAAGAGTTTGGTCCACCACTCACTAACATCATTGTTGATCATCAAGTAGACCTTGAGTCTTACCTTGCATGGGCCTTTTGGTGAGTTGAGGCCCACTGAAGGTAAAACCGTAAGGCCCATGAGCTAAAGCAAGCAATATCATCCGGATAGTGTGAGCACATGAGTTATCTGTAGTCGATGAGCTAACTCGATGATGAGGTCCATCTCTCAAATCGATGGTAAGCCTAGAATCTCATCTGAGAAAACATTCGGATGATATTATCTGCTTTAACCCATGAGCCTCACAATTTTATTTCTAATGAATTTCAATCTACTAAAAAACTTCATGTAAGGTAAGCTCTACATATAAATTCATTCACTTTTCTCTCTATAGTCAATGTGGGACTTAAAGACGTCACAAGAAATGCCATGAATTAGAGAGTTGAGAGTAGATCTTACCAGAATTGCTTTTTTGAGGCACTTTTATCTGAATAAAATAATTCCATCGGGAAGATGAAGTTTCTATATGTTCTTCCATTTATTGTGGTGATGTTATTCTCTAATTCTTCTTTAGTAATAATCCTATAAGCTGAGATTCTGCATGGGCCTGCCCATTTTTTGTGTATGTCCAAACCATTTTAGTGTCCTTAGCGTTACTAAAAATATTGGTGATCTTATCGGTGGAATTAAAACTGTTAGCCCTTCAATTAAATGTTCTCTGAAAATCCTTTTGATAGAACAAAATCTTTCCATCAAAAACATATTAAAAAAAAAAAGTTTTTATATGAAAGTGCCGAGCGTTTTGCAGGATTTCCAACAAAAGAGGAGACGATTCATCCATTTCCAATGACCACATCCCTCTTTGTGTGGCTCTTCATAGGCGACCCAGGCACCCAGCAAACCATCTTCAAACACATGTACAAGTGCGGCCAAACTATGAAAGTGGCCCAACATCTCATCTGCAACTCATTCCATGAGATCGAACAGACGACCTTTGATCTATTCTCCCACATCCTGCCGATTGGCCCACTCCATGGACGTTCTGATGGGAACTTCTGGCTACAGGACTCCAGCTGCCTCACCTGGTTGGATCAACAACCCTCATCCTCGGTCATCTATATTGCCTTTGGAAGCTTCACAGTCTTCAACCCTCACCAGTTCGAAGAGTTGGCTCATGGGCTTGAGCTTTGTGGAAGACCCTTCCTGTGGGTGGTGAGGTCAGACCCCACATATGGCTCAACCCCACCATACCCAGATGGGTTTCTAGAAAGAGTAGCTGATAGTGGACTGGTAGTGAGTTGGACACCACAGCAGCATGTCCTGGCCCACCCATCTGTAGCCTGTTTCATCACCCATTGTGGTTGGAACTCCACCATGGAAGGGTTGACCAATGGGGTACCCATGTTGTGTTGGCCTTACTTTGCCGACCAGTTCTTGAACCAGAGATACATTACTGATGTTTGGAGGGTTGGATTGAGGATGGACCACGATGGGGGTGGGATTGTTTCAAGGGGAGAGATTAAAAAGAAGGTGGAGGATTTGCATGGTGATGGGGGTGTGAAAGCAAGGGCTTTAGGGATCAAGGAAATTGCTAAGAAGAGTGCCGGTGAAGATGGGACTACAACTAAGATTTTAAAGGATTTTGTTCAAGTGATTAAGGGTTAAGATATGATTTTTTTAAAGATGTAATTACCAATGAATAGATTGTTAGTGAAGATGGGACTACTTCTAAGATTTTAAAAGATTTTGTTCAAGTGATTTAAGGGTTAAGCTATGAATTTTTTAAGATGTAATTACCTATGTATCCCAAGCCCGGGTAAATGAGGAGGGTTGCGTTAGGTAGGTGACAGCCAGCGTAAAACTTTGTCACAACCCAAACATGAATTCTGAACAAATGATATTTCACGATAAGGCTAGGGCGTTCCCCGCTTTAAGCGACGCATTGCAGCATCGCTCGGCTGCAATGAAAAGTGTGCAAAGGCTACCGCATGACTTTGGGCTAATGCGGTTAAAGAAGTTAGTCCAAGAGAAGAAGAGGAGGAATAGGAAAATTAGACTTGCTACTTGGAATATAGGAACCTTGACAGGCAAGAGCATGGAGTTGGTTGAGGTAATGAAAAGAAGAAGTATTAGTGTGGCTTATATACAGGAGACAAGGTGGAAAGGGAATAAAGCTAAGGAGCTCATGGATGGGTATAAGCTTTTCTATGCCGGAAAGAGTAATACAAGAAATGGAGCACTAGAGGTGGGGGTAAAGAGGTTTGGTGATAGAATTATAGCAATTAAACTAGTACTAGAGGAAGACATAATTCATATCATTAGTGTATATTCTCCTCAAGTAGAACTAGAAGAAAGTGTGAAAAGACAATTTTGGGAGGAGATGGATGATTTAATGCGAGAAATCCCAAATAGTGATAAAATTTTCCTTGGAGGGGATTTAAACGGGCATATAGGAAGAGATAATAGAGGATATGAGAGAGTGCATGGAGGGCAAGGATTTGGAGAAAAGAATGAATTCGGAAACACTATATTGGACTTTGCAGTAGCATTTGATCTTATAGTAGCAAATACTTACTTTAAAAAGAAAGATGAGCATTTAATTACATATAAAAGTGGGAGTAATAGGAGTCAGATAGACTTTTTTCTAGTTAGAAAATAGGATCGATTGGCTTGTAAAGATTGTAAGATTATCCCAGGAGAGAGTTTGACTACGCAACATAAGCTTGGAGTTTTAGATATTTGCATTAGAAGTAAAAAGAGAGCAGTAGTAAACAAAATGGACCCTAAAACAAGGTGGAGAGATTTGAAGGGGGAAAGAGCAAATATATTTAAGGACAAAATGATTGAGAAAGGAGAATGGAATATTGAAGGAGAAACTACAGTAATGTGGAATTAAATGGCTAATTGCATTAGGAATGTTGCAAAGGAGGTACTTGGAGAATCAAAAGGGAAGAGACATATTAATAAAGAAACATGGTGGTGGAGTAGGAGGTTCAGGAAGTTATTCGACAAAAAAAACATTGCTACAATGTTTGGCAGGGGACTAAGAGTATAGAAAATTTTGAGTTATATAAGAAGGCAAAGAAAGAAGCTAAGAAAGTAGTAAGTAGTGCAAAGTTCAAAGCATACGATGACCTTTATAATAGGTTGGGAACAAGAGAAGGAGAAAAGGATATTTTTTAGCTTGCAAAAATAAGAAAAAAGAAAAGTAGGGACTTAGATCATGTCAAATGTATCAAGGATAATGAGGAAAATATTTTGGTGAAGGATAACGATATTATAGAAAGGTGGAAAGAATATTTTAGTAAACTTTTAAATGAAGCATATTTGGGCGATACAAGAGTGGAGGAGGATACTTCATTACAAGAGTATACTTTTCTCCGTAGAATTAGAGGGGTGGAAGTGAAGGAAGCATTGAAGCGAATGAAGACAGGAAAGGCAACAGGCCCAGATGGTATTCCAATAGAGGTATGGAAATGCTTAGGAGAGGTTGGAGTAAGTTGATTATGTAGGCTATTCAATAAGATACTTGTGACAAAGAAAATACCGGATGAATGGAGAAGAAGCATTGTAGTACCTATATATAAGAATAAAGTAGATATACAAAATTGTACCAACTATCGAGGGATTAAACTTATGAGTCACACTATGAAGTTATGGGAGAGAATAATAGAGCAAAGACTAAGAAAAAAGACTAAGATTTCGGAAAATCAATTTGGTTTTATGCCAGGGAGATCAACTATGGAAGCTATCTTTTCACTTAGGCAATTAATGGAAAAATACCGAGCAAAGAGGAAAAATCTACATATGGTCTTTATCGATTTGGAAAAAGCCTATGATAGGGTACCGAGGAATTTAATTTGGTGGGTCTTAAAGAAAAGGAATGTCCCAAGAGGTTACATTGAAATTTTAAAGGATATGTACGAAGGTGCAATAACAAATGTGAAAACCACATGTAGAGAAACGGGCGGATTTCCCGTGACTATAGGCTTACATTAGGGATCATCCTTAAGCCCTTATCTCTTTTCATTAATTATGGATGAGTTAACTGTGCATATTCAAGAAGAAGTACCATGGTGTATGTTGTTCGCAGATGATATAGTATTGGTGGATGAATCAAGAGATGGTGTAAATGCAAAGCTTGAGAGATGGCGGAGGGCATTAGAATCTAGAGGCTTTAAAATAAGTCGTACAAAGACAGAATATATGGATTGCAATTTCAGTGGACATATACAAAGTGTTGAAACCACTGTCAAAATTAAAACCCATGAAATACCACGTAAAGATTCTTTTCGATACCTAGGCTCGATGATTAGTAAGGATGGGGAGATTAACGAAGATGTGGAGCATAGGATAAGAGCTGGATGGCTGAAGTGGAGACTAGCTTCGGGAGTACTTTGTGATAGACAAATGCCAACAAAATTGAAGGGAAAATTTTACAGGACAGTGGTTAGACCAGCTATGACATATGGAGCAGAATGTTGGCCAATTAAGAAGACACATATTCATAAGATGGATGTTGCGGAAATGAAAATGCTTAGGTGGATGAGTGGTAAAACTAGGAAAGACAAAATTAGAAATGAGCGCTTTCGAGAACATTTAGGGGTAGCACCAATAGGAGATAAGATTAGAGAAACTCGTTTAAGATGGTTTGGGCATATTGAGTGTAGGCCAGTAATGGCACCGGTGAGAAAGAGTTTGGATATACAGGTGGAGGGTCCATCGAGAGGTAGGGGTAGGCCGAAGAAAATATGGATGGAAGTCATTAATTCAGATTTGAAGAAGTTGCACTTATCGAAAGATTTAGCTCAAAATAGAACGGAATGGAGAAATTGAATTCATGTAGCCGACCCCAACATGGTTGGGATAAGGCTTTGATGATGATGAATTACCTATAAATAGATTGTTAGTGGGTCCTCTTTTATGATCTTGAAGCCTTTGTAATGACATAAGAGATTGAGTTAAATAGTGGACATACCTCTGGTAATTACTTCAAAAATGAAAAATAATGACAATGAGACAAGTGGCATTCCTTAAAATTAAAATAAGTACAGAAAAAAAAAATTCACTTCTTGTGAGATCTGAACATTTAATGTATTGTATCTCTAATATCACTTTTTGTGCACCTGTGTGTGTGGAAGCATGAACAAACCATGATCACCCTGAACGACAAGCTACACAAGGAGAGAAAATCACCCACAAAGATTTACATGGTCCAGTAAACTCAACTAAATCCACGGGAAAGAAGCTCTAGTTTCTTTACTCTAGCTACACGTGGTTTGAAACTCTCTTACACTTATGGGGGAGAGAGCTTTGGCCTCTTTCACAAATTCTAGGATTACAGATTAAATCAATATATAATCTTTAGTTTCCTATGAGAGAAGTGAGCTCTTTTCCTTGTGGGTGTCATAAATTTCTGAACCATGTGTGGCTAAAATTAGAAAAGTAGAGTTTCAATATTCCCATGGACATAGGCGAATTTGTTAAACCACGTAAATCCCTGTGTGATTTTCTCTTATTATGTTTCTTGTTACATTATCGATCATGGCTTGTTCATAGTTCCACATGCACGCACACGAGAAGTGGTATCAGAGACACATGAAGTGTTGTAAGACCCACAACAAGTGGGATTAGAGCCACAACAGAATCGGTAGCTGAATCTAAATGTTTTGGATCAAGGCTTTAAATCTTTTTTCCTTCTTGGGGATGAATCTTAAAATCTATATTTATTTTAATCACACCAACAATAGCATAGCATGGGTATGCAAATAAGAAGAAAGAAAGAATGGTCCATTTCTAATAAAGTGTTATGGAAGAATGGTCCATGTCTAATCAAGTGTTATGGACAACGATACCATTTGAGTGGGTGAGACTGAATTTGAATATGGCAAACATTCAAAATATAAAAAGTATAAATTAAAAACCACTTGAATTTTAAAATTTTCTGCTATCTCTCAAATTTTAGATTCATGTCATTCCTCTATTTAGTCACCAACATTATACTGAGCAGGCAAACAACATATATATATATATATATTTTTTATTAGTAACTTTAAATTTTATTGAAGGGAAATGACAATACAACAAGGAACAAAGAGAAAAGACAGAAGAACGCAGACAAGAAGGTTCTGGTATAGGAGGACTATACTGGCCTTAGACTACACATGCAGGACAGAAGGGTACGTCAAAATTACGAGAGTAATCAACCTCTTATTTAGCAAAAGCATCCGTGAAACTACTAGCAAAAAACATACATCA
Source organism: Sextonia rubra (assembly GCA_037013555.1). NCBI lineage: Eukaryota > Viridiplantae > Streptophyta > Magnoliopsida > Laurales > Lauraceae > Sextonia > Sextonia rubra. Next base: position 19,587,827 of record JASUAD010000012.1, read on the forward strand.
AGGTATCTCTTCTTGAATACAATATAGATCAAGGTATCTCCTTTTGAATACAATCAGTAACTTGCTCATTATCAATGAAAAATATCAGAGCTTAAAGTCAATGAGCCTACAGTCAATCCTTATTGCAAACTTATGGTTATTGAAAACTCACTATTGTTTCCAAAGATGGGTCTAGAGCTAGTTATAGATCCCTTGTACATGTCTTCAGAAACATCAATATAACATGTTCAACACTCTTTTATCAAAAACCTACTATTTATAAATGAAATCATTTGGTCTCTTATCATAGGATTTCTCTAGAAAGATGAAGACCATATGAGGATTTTTTTTTCTTTTCTTCAATATTTATCATTAGTTGTTTAAGTGACAAGATAGCCTCCAAAGTAGACCTCCCTAATATGAAACCAAATTGATTTTCAATTATCTTTGCCTTTTCTCTAAGCCTTTACTCCATTAGCCTATTGCAAACTTATATAATGTGACAATGTGTAACGCCCCCAAATCCGGGCTATCCGAATAAGGCGGAAATTCGAACTTGGGCGCGATACAAACGAAATCTTTAATATGTAGTGAGGACCAATTCAAATTTTTTTTTATACATTCAACCTTTATAAAAGGATAAGTGAAACATTTGCACAACTGCAAAAGCAATTGATTATTTATGACCCTTATAGTAAATGGTATCTGTCACATTTGTCAAATCAACAAGTACTGGAAGTATAAGTCTTATCTACGAAGTCCAAGCAATCCCAAAATTACTACAATTTATTATAAACCTCTCCAAACTGCTCATCTAATAAAACTAGAAGAAAACCATCCAGAAGAACAACCTCTCAATTGATGACGATGATCTCCGAGTGCTCAACTAAATTTCTTCACTAACTGCTGTCCAAGTAAATTGGTCTAGTCGAGGTACCTCAATGGCCTTCTCCGATGCTTCTCCCTCCGAAGTAAAGGTAGCGGGCTCACAGTCTACACACCCAAAGCAAAATGGTCAAGTCACGTAGGACTTGGCAAACGCGGCATGTAAATAACATCATATATATTTCAAGATAGAATAAAGGAAACGATATAATTAATGAAGTCAATGTTAACAATATCAAAGGCAACAAGATCATGAATTAATAGATAAGAATCAACTGAGTTAAGTAACATCTATGTCATCCAACACCTAAACAAGAGGCACATTCAACGTCTATTGCATGGTATGATAAACCAGCATTATCCATCCCGTAGGACTTTTAGAAAAGAGTTCCGAATCCTCGGTATAGGTTTGATACCGTAGTATCAACTGGACCGCGCATCCAGCTATATAAAAAACAATCCCGTCGGATCTCAGCTAACCATGGGGCCTATAAAATATGCTTTTACCAAGGGTTGGCCTACCCAAGGCTAAGCTATCAACTGAATGAATATAAGTGCCAATAGAACTGGATCAATAAGGGTAGGTCTATGTCTGGCTGGGCTCCTTGCGTGAGCAAGATCATCCCTGTATAAGATCTCATCTGTAATAATTATAGTATTCATTTATGCCTTTATATCTCCATCCATGTTATAATTTCTCATGTATACACAGCTATTGAATAGCTGTCCCAGCCATAGACATTACTTTCATTTCCATTTCATATTCTCCGGTCATCTCTAAGTATACCCTAGGTCAATTACCATTTATGCATTTAAATAATTGAAAGGAAGAGCAATAATATCTTATAAACATCTATGAAAAGGAAGGCAAGAATACAATAGCAATGTAAGATCGATATCCTTTTATCCATCAATAGAACGTATAATAAAGGTAGCCAAACCTAGGTTAAGTTGTACATTTCGAGTTATAGAGGACTTGAGTTACCATATGATGGACATTCCAAACCTGTAGGGGTTGTACGCGTTGGGTGTTATAATAGTTGGGCCCCATCCAGATCCAACATCCATCTATTGGTACGCATCTCATTCTCTATACTTTACTATGCTACAATAAGTGGATAAAGGCAAAGCTCACACCCTGAATCCACATGGGCATGTTTTACGGTCTATTGTCGGGGTTAGATATAATTCAAGTGGTGTCCAAGGTCTGGGTTTAGAATATCTATTTTATTCTGAATTACTAAGTTTTATTGCAAAGTGCGCTTAGCAGCGATCTGAAAATTCTTCTCCGAACGGAGAATTATATTCTCATTCTTTTACCAACTTGCATGCAAGTATCTAAGCATGATCAATCATACCTTCACTTCCTGTGGGTCCCCCCATCAATCGTACCCATTCATTTCTAATATGACACAATCATCATCATCCACTCTCCATTCCATTCATCATAAACCATTTATCAATATAGACACTGGTATGCAGTTGCTTATCATTAATACATTTAGGCAATTAAAAGGGGTTTCCACCTACACATCTAAGTATGACGTGAGCTTAGTTAGAGATGGGTTTCTTTCTAAATAATCCATCAATATGTAGAGCACAATCAAGGTAATTACATATATGAAGTTATAAACATGCTATTTGCCTTTGATGAGAAAAAAAATGAAAAGCCCACCAATAATCCAATCAAGCTCCAAATCGCATAAATCTAAACCCAATCAAATCCAACCTACAATGTAGTGAAGAAAACTAATGAACATGTTAAATCTATATTAAATCACAACTATAATGGCCTAGCTAATGAGGGAGGAAAACCTTACCCAAGGCTTGTTTGGTTTGGAGAAATCTTTAGAGAGTGGGTTCCCCGATAAGATGAAGGCTCTAGGAGGAAGATGGACGTATGAGAGAAATCTCCGGTGATGGCGAATGTGGAAATCAGGGAGTCCAAGCTTTATTCAGATCTAGAAAACTAGATCTGTCACCTTTGGTGGCAATCAACGGCTCTGTTCTAAAAATGTTATGATTGTTTGATCTCTCTCTTCTGAGATTTTTGAGATCGCTTTGGCCAACCGATCAGAACAAGTCCTATCTCTTCTCTTTTCTGATTCAACTTAGGGAATGGCTCAACCCCAACATGTGCCGCTTGTGGCCCAAATTGAGATCTAATCCAATCTATGTGTTTATTGTGTGGCCACTAGAGATCAAGAAATAGATCTCCTTTTTCTAACCGGAAAATTTCTTCATGAACCAAATGTTTGTTGAACCAAATGTGACATCTGGGTTGTAGTGGGAGCGAATTGGAGAAAAGAAGGGGCTACCCATGTTCGCCTATCTTGTTACCTCCTAGTCACCGAGATTGGCTCATCTGGAATGGGGAAAACATGAGGAGAGAGGAGAAGCGGGCTGCCAATTTTGCCGCCTAACGTTGCTGGAGAAAGTCGGTCGGTACCTCCAATGCTGCTGCAGCCAATGGTATCCGTTTCTGTTTACAGAAGTAGTGGGTCGTCGCTAGGTGGGATTAAGGAAGGAGAAAGAGAAAAGAAATGGAAAGGAAATAAAGAGAGAGAGGAGATCCCGCCTGTGACTGAGAAATGGGAGAGAAACGATCGCTGGGAGAGAGAATTTACCGCCTGGGGAGAGAAACGGTCGCTGGGAGAGAGAATTTACCGCCTGGGGAGAGAAACGAGCGCTGAGAGAGAGAGAGACGAGCGCTGGGAGAGAGAGAATTGAGGGAAAATGGGATTTTGAGTTATTTACGATTTTGCCATTGATTTAATAGTTGGGCTAAAAATTGTTTTGGCCATAACTTGTGAACCAAAGGTCGGATTGGGTCACCGTAAGCTCCATCGTTCATGAAATAAAATAAGCTTCCCGATGAGTATACTTTTGGCATGGTTTCGATAAAGAAAAATTTTGGCCTATTTAAGTGGGTCTTTTAAGTATTTTAAGTGGGTTGGGTTTGGAATGATCAAAATAATCCCAAGAACCTCTAATCCTCTAATCCAAGTCTAAACACCACAAAAAAAAAAAATAATAATATATATATAATAAATAAGCGGGGCCTCACACAATGAGCCCATAAATGTTAAAAGTAAGAAAAAAAAAACTAATACATTTGATACATGTTAATATTCATATTTACAAACATATTACTTAAGCAACGCTCCAATAGAAAATGGTTCAACATAAGACTGTTTATGTTTAATATAACAACCCTTGACTAACCATCGAGATGCATGACTCAATGGCAATATTAATCCATCTTGGTCATCAAGCATCCAGGTGGGCCCACTAAAAGTGAGTATTCAAGAAATTAAAAATATAAAAAAGTTAGTTGTTTCTTAGGGCCTCTCTCATAGTCCCTCTCTATAAATGAAAAAAAAAATTATTTAAATTATGATCCATACAGCATATAATAATTATCAACCCCTTTATAAATAGGCGTGTACATAAAGTCCCTGATTTTCTCAATTGAAAAAGAAAAAGAAAAATTAGGCATGATCAGTATCATATATTCACCCTTGTTTAAGTGACAAAAAGAATTTATAATTCTATATAACATACACCCGGGAGCCTATTACAATGGACATAAAGGCCCGGGATGTGGAATACGCCCAGGTGCCACTAATGTAGGGCAGCCGGAATCCCGCACTAGTCACTACCACTGATAGTTCGGAGTAGCCCCACGTGTGTACTTCTTCAACCATGGAGGTAGGTCAGCTAACACCCCCCTCCGTCTTTGGTCTCTTAATGTAAATTAATGTATTAAGTTAAAGCACATGATACTAGGTGCAGGGGTCCCATCCTCCTCCTAGAAATCCAATTTCTAAAAAAAGGGCCGCTGTCAACTGCAGTGTCTCTCGCTCAACTTCCAAGTTGATCACGAGTCCGCTCATCGCTGACGGGAAAACCCTATCAGCGGCTACTGTCAGTTGCTATGGTAAACTGTAAAAGGGTAGGGTCCTCGGTCGACCAAGCTCTCTAGGGCCAAATTGGCTATGTGCCACTGCCATACCTTTTGAAGCCGACAGTCAACCTCAGTCCAATCGTGACCGACCACTCCCTTTAGAATCCAAATTTGTAGGGATTCGAGCTAAGCGTTAGGGAGGCTATCCTTCCCTATCTCCAAAGGGGCTCCTAATACCACTTAAGGGCAGCTCAAGGAGTCTATTTTTAAGAACGCCTTATTATCTTTGTGGTAAGAAGTAGTACTTGTGCAAGTTACTTTACACTTAGGTAGACTTTCTCCTTATGTGTAGCAGGCTTTTTTTCCAGGTGCATCGGGCTCTCTTATGAGTCTCAATCCCCTTGTTAGGTTACCAGAAAAGAAAAAAAAAACCCACCATTTATGGGCCATTAACCCAAATCCCCATTAATAACATTACTTTCACAACTGCCCTAATACAGCGTATACATCATTGTAAACATGGAGAATCAAACACTAAAAAAACACAAACACCCATTAAATACTTATATCAACTTGTGTTGAGTAACTTTCCACAAAAATCCCCTTCTTTGGTACCTGGGGTTCCACCCAAGCACAAGCTCCTCACCACCAAACTACTCCACCAAGCTACAATCACCTCCTACATGCCAAAATGGACACAAAAACACACCTATGACATTATTGCATTCTCCTGTTGAGAGAAAAGAGAGCTCCCTGGAGATTTGGGAACTGTGGCTTTACCTAGAATGGAAGTGGAGGAAGAAGAAGATGAAGAGATGATGGGGAGAGCTTCTTGATGCTTGAGGATGCCTTGGATATCTTGAGGAAAGTGGAAGAAGTAGAGAGGAGAGAGCAAGAGGATGAAATAAGGGGAAATGAGGTTTTGTAGAATGGGTTTATTGGAATTACAAAAAGAGGCCTAAGCCCATTGTAGAAATTGTTTTATGAAATTACATGGAGTGGCTTTAGCATGAGATGGTGTGGGTCCCACGGTTATGATACAAATAAGTCCACAAGGGGTTTTGGGTTAACCATCCAAGATGGGTCCCACAAGTAATTGCCGTGTATGCAAAGCTCCTAACCACCTAATTTCCTAAAATGCCCACTAATCCCACTCTAAACTCTTATTAACTAACCTCAATCCCCATTAATAAAATTAACTCACCTAATTAAGGCCTGGGGCCTTACACATGTGCAGCCTGCTTATAAGGACCATGATTTAGAGTGTCAATTTAATCCGCAATAACTTTTGGTGGGTCCCACGTGGATGTATGATGACCAAGATGATTACTTTAAATGACCATTTTTTTTCCATTTCTTAAAGAACACTCATGGTGGGACCCAATACACCAAGATTAGGATGAGTCGATATTCCCATTGAGTCATTAATCAATTATATGCCTATTTAGCAGGTCCCTATCCCAAGTTTTGGAGAAGTAAATGGCTAAACCCATTAATCATAAAAGGGTAAACATGTCTTTCAACTTTTCATTAAATGGTTAGGGAAAATTTGTTAATTATGGATAGAAAGTTGAAGAGTGGAAACGACTAAGATGTTATAGTAAAAACCTAAAATATAGGGACTTTTTTAGGTTTGTTAAAAACACAGGGACCTTTTTGTAAAAACACTCTAAAAGTAATTTACATAACATTTCTAATATTCTCATTTGTTATAATAATTGTTAGTTATCAACTGATTATTGTTTTGATCATGGATTTTGTTTTCAATGTAATGGGTAAGACTGTCAAATGATGCAGTTCTTTTATAAATTAATAATTTGTTGGGTTGTATTTTGTATGCCAGTTTAGCCGGGTTAATCAATTTGAGTTAGTCTGGGTATAAGTGGGTTAGGGTATTTTAGTCATTATGTATGAGTTTTCTTAGGGGCTAAGAAAGTGAGAACTATATATTAATGTGAAGTGTAATTCTAGATCTTGCGAAGTTATATTAAACACAACAAGGATAGAAAGCTCCATGTATATAGGTAGTTTGGCTAAACTAAGTAATTGCTTGTGTGTCATTTTCTTCGTGGTTATTTGCTTGATGCTTGTGTGATTTGTGCTCACATCGTTGATTGTGGATCTTTGGCATATTTCCCAACAAGTGTTATTAGAACCTAGGGTCCTGTCATGCGATCGACGAATCGGATCTTGGAGGATTCAATTTTCTGCAAAAGCTCGTTGCAGAGAAATCAGGGATCGGTGATCTCTAATTTGGCCACATTGATTGGAGAAGTAGAAGAGAGGGTCTAGATTGGGCTGGTTCTATCAGAGGAGGTCTTTGGTTCTAGTTGCAGAGAACAGAGAGGATTCGGATTTCCCCTTGTTGCCGAATTGTCATGTGTCGCCATAGAAGAAGTGCTTGGGCTAGGTTGTGACGTCGCTTGGGAAGAGAGGAGCTAGGTGTTTTCTTGCCCCTAGAAACCATCGCCATTGCCGTTGTTTTTTTCGTCTGCTCGTCGGAGTCTCCGCTTTTCACCCCTTTTTAAAGAGCGAGGAAAAGACACGGAAGAGAAAGAAAGAAAGAAATGCTAAACTTTTTTACTATTTTCAATTTCGAGTTTATTTTTTTAGGTTTTTTTTTCGTTCTGACCTCCTATGTGCAAGCTGTTTATATGTGTTTTTTTTATCATAGCCCCCACCCCCCCGCTTGGTCTCAGATGATCAACACTTTACAAAAGAATGAGATTATTTACAATTTACATTAAAAAAAGGTAAAAGAGACTAATCCAGAGATGTGTGCTGCCTTCTTGTATTTTAAGTTGATCGAGTAATCTTTATAACCTATCACTTGTTTTCCTTGGATGTAGAATTCCAAGGAGTTTAAAGCAAAGTTTCTATGGTCTTGGTTGCCCTCATGGATTGTTTATCGTGTTTAAAAGCTTTGAAATGATGATGAATACAAAGAAATGAAGTCCAACATTCACACATTCAAACACATAAAAGAATGGAAAAATAATTATAGATTATCATTAAAATCCCTTTGTTATACATGGGTTCAATGCTCTGACCTCGGGGATGCAGGTTGTTTATAAGTATTAGAAAATTACAACCCTTCCCTTTGGTCTCAGATGTGATTGAAACTAGAAAAGTAGTAAAATTACATGAAAAAGGTGAAAAAACGCAAAAATTGAGAGAGCAGGGAGGTGATGACCGTGGCCCATTGTCATTGCACACCTACCACTGACAAACAGTGGCTGCTTTGGCCACTGTTTGTCTTTGGTTTCTCCTTTGTTCTTTTTTGTAGTGCTTCCAAAGTGTTGAAACTTGTACTTTTGGGTTTTGGGAGTGATGAAAGGCCACCAAGAGTCAAATTCGATCTTAGAGCCATCTATGATCTTTGGTAATCACCACTTTAAATTTACAAATCGCATTTGTGAAGTCCGGGACGGTTACCTTTATGCAAGCAAATGCGGTTGGAGTTGTGTTATTCTGATCCTATGGTTTTCAAGGAGCAAAATGAAACCTAAAAGGGTCTATTCATAACTTTGGAGATGAACTCAAACCATTCAAGTGGGAGAAACAAAGAAGACAAAACTTTGTCCTGTCGAACCTCTTTTGCACTTGGCAACTTTGAAGTTCTGTCTTCATGGGTGTTGGTAAGGTGTATCTTCTTCTCTAAAACCATCTTTTGGGAGGAAGAAGAATAGAGAGAACTTGGACGCTTGTGGAGCACAACTGCTTGCCCAATGCTTGTTGGAATTTTGTGGAACCTTGGAATTTTGCTTGAACCCTTTCTACAGAGCCAAAGTGTGCCTTTTATAAGTTTTAGAGGGAGTTAGGATGGTTCCCAATAGTTGTGAGGGAGTTACACTTCGGAATAAAGTGAAATAACCTCCAAAAACCATCCGTGGTCGTTTTACAGGTGTCATTGACTGTAGCCGTGATCACAGACAGGCCCATCTTAGCCTCTTTGCCTATATGACCCGTTTTCATCAGTTCGAGCCCTGACAAATGTCTAGACTTCCCCAAACTTGGAGTGATGTCTTCTAATACCATTTTTAGAGTTCCATAAAAATTTCATCATGTTTGACCCTTTGAAGTTGGTCAACTCTCCCTTTTAACTTTTCATAGGCCCTTGTTTCAGCCATTTGAGGCCTAAATGACCACAGATTGACTTAAAACTTGGAGGAATTAATGTCACAATGATCTTGAAGTGTACATACAAATTTTATGTGATTTGGACTTTTAAAAGTAGGATTTTGATCAATGGCCCATTTGTTGCATATTTTAAGTCAATGTTTGTATTGAAAATTTCACTAAGATCACTTATTCGCTAAAGTTTGTGATACATATTCTATCTTCATGTTCAAGGGTTATCCACCTATGGGGATGCATTATACAATTTTTGGTAATATTCTTACTACTATTTATTAATTATTTTTTTTGAAAAAAGTATTTTTAGAAAATAGTGGGGGGTTGTTGGGTATTTTATAAAACCCAATATTCTTGAGAAAATAAATATCAAGAGGTGCGTTAAAGTTCAATGTGTCTTTTCAAAATATTTTAAATTTTAACTCTTTTCATACATTATTGTGCCCTTTGCATGAGGTGTCTCTTGGGCTCTTTTCAAAATATTTTAAATTTTGACTCTTTTAATACATTATTATGCCCTTTGGATGAGATGTGTCTCTTGGGCTCTTTCATTAGTAGATTTAACATATTTCCAAGAGTTATTTCCAAGTCTTTAATTGCAAGTCATTTTCAAAGTTTTTGCAATGACAATAAATACAGTGATTATAGATTTTTCTCTTTTATCATTATTTTTTTATTTTTAAGGGCAATCTGATACTTCTAATTCTAGCATGCACACTTCAAATCAGAGTTGGACAATGAATCCTGGGGACAGAATTTCATCTTAATTGGTGTGCCTTGCCCATTTTCTTTTCCTGTCTTATTTAATTTCTTACATTTACTTCTATTCACTAATTATTTATTCTAAGTTTTTTACTTTTTTTCTAATTACACATTCTTCAAAGTAAATTCCCCAACAACTTACCTAAGAATTAATTTTCCCTTCGATGGTAGGCAATCTTTTTGATAGAAGCTAATATTATTCCAAACTTATTCCTCACTTTGATAAAAAAAAATGGCATTAATTTTTTTTTCACCATTGGAAATACTAACACTCACACCCCTAACCATCAGATTAGCTACAACCAAGGATCTATCCATAGTTACAAGGAGAAATGCCTCACCATTGATCTATATAGTAAGGCATGACTTAAAATCTCAAGAGTTCAATGCTAAGGGTCTATCTATTATTGAAATCTTAGTATTACATACATTTCCTATGTTGCATGAGAATAGATTTCAGTAACATACATGAACAAGCCCCAAATGCAAATAAGCAAAATGTCAACGGAAAATTGAACGCGAATTTTTCATAATCATTTTCTTTTATACATAAAAGATAAAATTGCAAAGCTTTTAAATATAGAGATAGGGACCCCCTCTGTTAATGATGGGTCCTTGCGGCGCCCCCCCCCCCACCCCCCCCCCCCCCCCAAAAAAAAAAAAAAAGCATATAGATGGTGATGGAGACTCAGATTATCATCCTGGCCACTTGATAAATGGCCTAAAGTTTCCACCATACAAATGAGTGCAATGTTGATCCAATGGTCCAATGATCATTTGGGTGGGTGCAAATTGGGAGCGGTAACTATTGGGGAGTCCCTCTTTTATCTGCCACTTAGATGGAATATAATTTGAACTCACTAGGTGCGATGGTCGCGATAACCATGAGCACTGGTTTTCAACAGTGGTTTTCCTATACATGCAATTGAAGGTTTTGAGGGTGCTCCAAAGTATGTGGTCTCTAGATTGCAAATACTCTGAAATATGCAATAGAAAATAAACGTAAATCAAACAAGCACAGACTACAAGAAGACACTATTTTTATTTGGAAACCAAATTGGAAAAAAAAATCATAAGTCCAAACTGGACCAACAATTAAGTACTATGAATCTTGCGGTTGCAAAATGATACACTCACAACCTTTATCCGGTTCTTGCGCAACCTAAAAATTATGATTCTTCTTTCACAGATACGCATCTTATAACCATCTGCCATTCTCTACAATAGATCCAAACCTTGCTTAACTCCTCAAACAATCCCACAAGAGACGTAGAAGACAAGAACATTTAGAACTAATAATAACACTTTTTCCCTTTAATGGATGCTCTAGAGAAAATGATTTCTAATGTGTAATTTCCACTAAGAATAATGAGATCTTTACCTTAGGATTGAAAAAGGAGCCCTTTTAATAACCCACAATTCGTACCTCAAAATAATACTCCTTGCAGAATAAGAACTTTCAATTTTAGCACAAAAAGGAAATAATTTAGAAATAGGTCTGTGGGTTTATGTTCGCTACTTAATCGACCGATCAATCATTTGATTATCGGATGAAGCTTCTGTTTAAAGAACTTTTCTTCCAGCCTATTTATCTCTAGGTCCAATCGATCGGGCCTTATCTGATCAATCGAATACTGTCTTCTAAGATTTATTTAATTTCTTCACTTCAGCTCATTCAATGATACAAATCACAATCCATTCTAAAAGAAATATAAAATAAAACTCAGTGGACCTAGAGTTTTATCTAACCCATGAATTAGTAACATACAAAATTCTTATGATTTGTCCCTTTGACAATTCATAGATAGAACTCCCTAAACATACAAATATTCTACCCAAAATAAAAAATAAAAATATATTGAATTTTTCAGAACATAGAGAATACTTTCAACACTTGTACATTGATTGTATGCCTGTATCTTTGCATGAATTACCAATTGAAAACATGTATCTTCAGCTCCTTGAATCTTTATATCTCCCCCTGAATACCTTATTCTCCCCATTTTTATCTATAATAAACAAAGATATTAGGAAACATGCCGCATACAGGTCAATCAAGATCCAGTAGTAGTAGCTCTTTCTCAATTACAACTCCCCCTTATTTGTGTCTTTGTAGCAGCATGGTGGGTGGGAGCTTGATCTTCTTGATCGGAGTTTTTTGTATCTATTTATTCACACTAGTGTAGTTTGAGCATTCAGCGTAGTGTGAGCAACTTTTTTGAGAAAATCATACTTTTTGACCCATATTGGTATAGCCTTGGGTGGAGAAAAATTCCTCCGCCATTGGATGGTCTTCGGTAGACTTCTCAGCTTATTTCAATGGGGACGCTTGTGTCCTTTCATTCCACAATGATTACAAGTGGATTGGTATACAAAACATGACACATTTTTCTTCTTTGAATTACTCACTACATTATTTGTACATTTAGTATGTGAAGTAGTAGGTGTTATTAAATTTAAAGCAAAACTTTTAACAAAAACAGTTTTATCTTTAGTCTTCGAAATAGATGCACCATGAACATAACCGATAACACGCATGTCATTAGTCCTTTTCTAACTGCATTAAATGTCTTTAAGAATTTTTAAACCAATGATTATCTTATTTAGATAAGCCTTTGTAAAATTTAACTCAGACAATGCCATCATCAATTTTCCTTTAAAATCTTCTTTTTCAGTTTGGCAATTCTTCAACTCTTCCTTCAAGGTCTGAAAATTTTCATCCAGTAATGCATATTTGTAACCTTCAATTGTCAACTCGTCAACCATAGAATTTTTCTAACTTTCTAAGAGATGAACCTTTGAATGTGCTTCCTCTAAATCAGCCTTGAGGGAAACAATTGTTTTTTTTTTTTTTTTGAATCCTTCACTTTAATTTAGTTTTTGTCATTTAACTTAGTCAGTTTCACACAATTAGTGTATGCATATTTTAAACTTCTTCATAATCTTTCTAAGAATTTGACTCTTCATCAATATCCTCATCAGCATCACTATCAGACAAAGTCTGTAAAGATCTAGCCATGTAAGTCATGAATTATGTTAGATTTCTCAATCTCAAGCTTTTCTTCCTTTTCTTTCTCTTCTTCAAAAAATCATCCCATGAATATTAAAAACCTTTTTCTTGGGATTCCTTTTTCTTTTCATGCATTCACTAGCAGAATAACTGTAGCCGTGACATTCATAACACTTAATCCCTTTCATAAATACTTTCTTTTTAGATTTTGAGCTCTTCCACTTAGTTTTCTTGTCCTTTAAGTATTTTTTTAATGGCTTCATGAACTCAGCAATATCAATATCTTCAAAATCAAAATTAGAATCACTTTCTTCGCTTCCTGAACTTAAAGTTTTCAAACAATGTAGTTTTTATTACTTCATCATCTCAGTACCCTTCTACAGAGTCTGTAAGATATCTCATGCTTATGTTGAAGTTTTGCATGTAAAAATCCTCTGGAATTCTTCAGCAAAAACTCCATTATATATACCACTCATAACCTTATAATTGCATTTGGAAGCCTGCATATTATTTTTAGTTCATTGAGCTTTTGGCTTAGGAATAGTCTAACCATCAGCCATAATAGTAGGTCTGGTAAAGCCATCCTCAACAATATCCTAGATAGAATCATCAATGGCTTTAAAAAAGCTAATCATCCTTACTTTCTAATAGGCATAATTAGTATCATTAAGCAAAGGCGGTTTTGTAGTCAATGTACCTTCTTGATTAAGTGTCATTTTAGAAATCACAAATAGATTTATATAGTAACTTTGCGCAACCCTCTCTGAAACCATTTGAAGGTTTTGGGAGTTCTAAGTATATGGTTTCTAAATTGCAAACAATCAAACAATATGCAATGGAAAATAAATGTAAATCAAACAAACACACACAAAAGACACGATTTTTATGTGGAAACCCCAACCGAGAAAAAACCATGAGTCTAAACTGGATCAACAATCAAGTATTATGAATCTCACAATTACAAGATAATATACTCACAAGCATTATCTGGTTCTCATGCAACCTAAAGACCGTGATTCTTATTGCATGATATGCACTTTCACAGCCGCCTATCATTCTCTACAACAGATCCAAACCCTTCTTGACTCCTTAAACAATTTTCTACAAGAAATACACAAAACAAGAATCTTTAGAACTCACGGCAAAATTTTTCTCTCAAATGGATCCTTTAAAGAAGATGATTTCCGATGTATAATCTCCACTCATAATAATGAGATCTGTACCTTAGGGTTGAAAGAGGAACCTTTTATATAACTAACAATTCGTGCCGCAAACTAATACTCCTTGTAGAATAAAAACTTTAAATTTTGGCGCAAAAAGGAAATAATTTCAAAACAAGCCGATGAGTTTTTATTTGCTACCCTATCGATTGGGCAATCATCCGATTAATTGATTGAAGCCTCCGTCTAACGAACCTTTCTTTTAACCATTCTTTCTTTCACTTTGACTTATTTGGTGATACGAATCATAATCCATTTTAAAAGAAATGTATAATACAACTCAAAGGACCAAGAGTTTTATCCAACCCATGAATTAGTCAATATACAAAAATTCTTACAATAATAATTAATAATTTGTTAAAAGATGCATTATTATAGGTGGATGCCCACCCACGTTAGGGTTAGTGTCCTATCATATTAGATTTCTTGAGGAGGAAGCAACCTTATTCTATAAATAAGATCTCCCCCTCCCCCTCCCCCTCCCCCTTCCCTTATTATGTACACACACTCTTAATAATAAGCTTTCTTTTCTTTCCTCTCCATTGTTCTCTCTATGGTTCTCCCTTATTTTATAACAAGTTATCAACACGATGCGTTCTTTCGATCGATTTGGATCCTAGAGAAAGAACGTGGATCATTGCAATTGATTATTGCTTCAATCAATAGATTGATCCTTTGACACACACACAAAAAAAAAAAGGGAGAGACAGAGGACTCTGTTCTTTGTTGATCTCGCTTGAGGATAAGATCGAAATCAGAACAAAAAGAGAAAGGATTGTGATTCCTGCTTGCAGATCTGAGAAAAACCCCTATCACCGGTGCTTGATAAGAAAACAAAGATTTCTATTTTTCTCGGCTTCTCAAAAGAAGAAAGGGTTGTACTATTATTGATGATCAGAGGACCTAGGCTCTTCATGCCTAGGTAGACTGGTTGAAGGAGACCGGACCGCTACAGGTTTCAAGTTTATAGAAACAAATAAATAAGTATTTGTTGTTTTGCGGGTGTTCTTACTGTTGTTGCTTGAAACAGTAGAGAGCACTGCTGTAGTTGCCATAATTGCTGCCACCGCCTCGAATGCGGACCGCTATTATTCTGCCACTGCACTGCCTCTCTTGTCGCCACCATCAGTGGAACAGCCGACTGTCGTCGATCCTCGGTCACCTTGAGTCTTAGCCGAGGAAGGGGGCCTGGGGGTTTTGGCCCCTATTTACAGTAACTAGGGAAAATGTGAGACAAAAAGGTGAACATATCTAGGTCTAGGTTTTTTAATCCAGGTAAGATCTTAGTTGAGTTGGTTTGGACCTAACCTGTCAAGCAGTCTAGAGAAGTGACCAAACTAAGTTTTAGGTTGGATTGCTTTCGTCGTGACTCGTTGAAGTGAAGCCCAGCCAGAGAAAAGGTGCAATTCGAGTCCAAGTCTAACCCAGCCAGCCATCAACAGTGCTAATGTCAGTAGGATGACATCAATGCCACGTTAGCAAGGTGACATCAACACCATGTCAATATCCATATAGGCAAAAGCTAATTTGAATGAATCAATGATTGAACCTTGTTTTGTTGATATCTTGGCGATCCAAAGTCTAATCGAAGATCTATTTGCGCCTACGGATTCATTTTGAGCAGATCTACACATTAGTAGGAGTGGATTGACTATTTAACAATTAAAAGGAAATTTTGACTAATTGGAGTGTAAAAAACTATTTTTAGGATATCGGATCCATGTGGAGTCGGAATTCAGGTTTGTTTCCTCCAACGTGTTCATGGAGGTGAGCACTACACAGTAGAAAAAAAAAAGACAAATCTAACTATCAAAAAGAAAATGGACTTCAATCACCAATAACAATCAGTATATCTAACTTTTCCTTTTTTATTTAAATTATGGATATGTTATATTACATTCACCGTTTGCTTAACATAATTATTTTGGTAAAATTATGGCTAGATGATTATATGAAACTTTAGATTTTGATGAATTTATTGCCAGAAGCAATAATTGCATATAGTAGAACCAGATGCTCCATACGATATTTAGAACTAAAAGTTCTATATCAAATGAATAACCCAAACTCGAAGATCCGTAAGTTACCTAGAAACAGAAATTCTAAGATTTGGAATATGAACCCGGAGATTCATATTCATAATCATACCTAAAGATTTTGCTTTTAAAATATCTAAAGCAGTATAGATCAATACGAAGGCCGTAAAATCAAACCTGAAGTTTTGACTGAAGTAGAAGTTCTAATTCAAACCTGAAGTTTTGACTGAACTAGAAGCTCTGATTCAAACCTGAAGTTTTGGTAGAACCAGGAGTTCAAATTCAAACTTGAAGTTTTGGTAGAACCGAAAGTTTTGATTCTTTCCTGAAGTTTTTTTAGAACCAATAGTTCTAATTTAAACCTGAAGTTTTGATAGAACTAGAAGTTCTAATTCAAACTTGAAGTTTTGATAAAACTAGAAGTTTTGATTCTTAAGTTGAGAACGTGACGTTCTAACTTTCAATTGGTCAATTCTTCATTTAATTTTGTCATTGGATATTGAGAACCCGAAGTTCTATTTTTTTTTTATGATTGTTATTGTTAAATCGATCTCTTCACACTTGAAAAAAATTGGTGATGCCATCAAAGACAGAAATAAGATATCCCCAGAGGATATGACATAAGCCCTTAATTTCTACCACATTATATCCTTGATGGACAGGTATGCTCACACAAAAATAGTCATACCACCCAAAATAAATGCTAAACTAGTCAAACAGAATTCCTTCAGAAGAGGTAGACATAATAGTTCATCTAGTAAAGATGAAAATAACTACCCTAGGAGTGGTGATTAACAAGGTATTTTTCTAAATTTGAAAAACCACCAAGCATGATTTGAAAGACCTACAACTACTATTATGAATTTGGATATTGAGTTCAATTTTTAGATACTTCGTTGGATGCTATGACTTATTCTTTTATCTTCCATATTTTGTGTCTACATGTTATATTTACTTTGAATGGTGAATTATTTAGATGTTCTCAATTTTATTTTTGTTATGCGATTGAATAGTTATGTGAGTTTCCTATTTCTTGCGGTATGGATCATGTAATGCATGAAACCAAGGATAGTATATGTCTGATAGACAATGCCACAGAACACACTACATTGAAAAACCAAAAGTTTTTCTTTGAGTTAGTGTTTAATTATGTAATGTATCAACCATACCTGGATCTGTACAAATACTTAAATCTCCAAAAGAGTTTACATGATGTTACCAAATGGTACCCACATATGCATTAAGGATGCATTATTTTTTAGCGATTCTCGAAGAAACTTGCTTAGTTTTGAAAGACATCAAGGTGGATAGGTACCACATATAGAGACTATAAGTAAAGGTAACACAGAATATTTATACATCATTACTAGTATTGACAACCAAAAGCTGATGCTAAAAAAGTTAAGTGCATCCTCCTCAGACCTCAGAACTATATTACAAGATAATCTCCTATATTTGATTACATTCGATTATGAGCAAAGTGACAAAGTCAAGCAAAAACTTAAACTAAGCTCGAGGCTTAGTGACCCCAACGTTTAATATTTTGGCATGATAGGTTATGTCAGCCTAGAGCTACTATATTAAGGAATTAAGGCAAATTATTGATAACCCTTTTGAGTAGTCCTTAGAGTACCATTAATTGACCATCATTTCTGCAAAGGATAGAAGCTGACATTTGTGAATCCATTAAATCCCAATAGTGGACCCTTTTAAGTAATTTATGGTTTTGATTAATGCCTTTACCCGTTGATTGAATGTTTGCCAACTTTTTTAGCTTTTGCCCACCTATTAATACAAATTATTAAACTTAAGGTACACTTCTTTGAGCATCCTATTAAGTTTAAAGGCTTGATATCACAGGTTCGTGACCTACATAAACCAACAACGTAGATTATAATTTATGTTTTAACCCTAATTATTGGATATCTAGAACCAATGAAAGGAGATGTATTCACTACTCATTTTGCCGATTGTCATTTTGATGAGACAGTCTTCCCGCCGTTAGGAGAAGATAAGAGAGTTCCTAAAAAATGCCTTATTCCTGTAGAATAATCCGTTCTTGGAGAATGGCGAGAATTAACGTGGAATACTCCCACTCTATCTCATTTAGATCTATGTACTTCACATTGTGAGAATGAAGTATGAAGAATTGTGCACTTAATTACAAACAAATTTCTTGAAGCTTTTAATGATGTAGTAAAAGAAACTAGGTCACATGTACCAGCTATGAACACACTTACACGAATTAATATCCCCATAGGATAAGCACGAATTAATATCCTTGTAGGACAAAAATACAAATGTAGCAGACCTACAGGCTCCAAAGACTCAACTCCACGGAAGAGGAGAAATAAGTAATCATATTCCTATTATACTCTAGAAAAGGTATGCTCCCGAAGAGGTTATGACAAGTCGTACACTCCTGAAGAGGTATGCAATCTCACTCAAGAAGAAGTTATAGCAAAATCCACTCTCTCTAAAATTCCTAAAGAAGTTAATGTCCCAGAAGAGACACGAGTTCCGAAAGAGACTTTAAAAGCCCCTGAAGAGGCAAAGGTATCTAATAATAAAGAGACTCTATACTTTACACCGATTTAAGAGAAAGATAAAATAAAAAATAAATAATTATCGATGACATATTTGCATATGCAGTAATACATATATATCAAAGGAAAATAATGATTGGAATATAGAGTCACATTCTATAAATGAATGTCGACAAAAGATAAATTGGCTAAAATGGAGAGATGTAATCATGACAGAGTTAAAAGCTTTCTAATAAATGTGGTGTATTTGGACTTATAGTACAAACCCAAAAAGTTGTTAACCCTGTAGGTTATAAATGGGTGTTTGTAATGAAAATGAATAAAATTATTACATATAAGGCAAGACTTATGGTACAAGGTTTCCTACAGAAACCTGAGATTGAAAACATATACAGACATATATATGAAAATCTCAGAAGAATTTGCTTTGCCTAAAGTAAAGTCAAAGAGTACATACTCAATACAATTAAGACATTCATTGTACGGCTTGAAGCATTACAAAAGATTGTCTTAGAGAATGTTTATCTAATTAAGGACATGAAAACAATCTTATTTGCCCAACTATTGACTATTTACATGAGAATTTTGTCTCAGCTTGCAAATCGAGAGATATTTTAAAAAGATGTTTTAGTCTTTGTAAATATGCTTACTACATATAGTTTTACACCAACTCAAAGGCACTAAATTGTTATCAAACGTATCCTACGATATTTACATCGAACTACTAAATTATATCTATTTTATTCTTATGGTTGTAAAGATTCAAACTTTGTAAGATATGCAAATTTAGGATATCTCTCTGACCCTCACAAGGGTCGATCACAAATTAATAGGTTATATATTTCTTAGTAATAATGCTGTAATTTCTTGGCGTTTTACTAAATAGACTTTGGTAGCTACTTCTTCTAACCATATGAAGATTTTAGCCCTCTACAAAGTTAGTAGGGAATATGTGTGGCTAGAAATCTTCAATTCAACATATTTATAGTTCTTGTCAATTACCTCCTAATACAAGCACCCTGAGCATTATCTATGAAGAAAATGAGGCATGTATTCAACAAATTAAAGAATGGTTCTTTAAAGGTGACAAGACAAAGTACATTGTACCAATTTTCTTTTGGACACTTGAGTTTCAGGGGAATAAAGAGATAGAAGTCAGCAAGTTCATTCCAGTAACAACTTAACTGATGTCTTCACCAAGTTATTGCCAAATATCAACATTTAAGAAGTTTGTATATGAGACCAACATGCATGGGGTCTATTATCAAACAATGTAAAGATTGTTGATATCAGGGGGAGTAACTGATAGGGGGGTGGTATCCTGAAGCATGCTACCCAAAATTTTAGTGCGCTGTACTGTTTTTCCTATGTCATTGAGTTTTCCTAGTTGAGGTTTTATCGAGACAGCATGATGGACGTCAAACATCAATTCAATGATTGTGTAGAACGTTGTACTCTTTGTCCTTCGCTTTGATTTTTATTCCACTGGGTTTTTCCTTTGTAAGGTTTTAATAAGGCAACTATTATTGAATGATGGTCATTCAAAGGGGAGAATTATAAGATATATTATCATAGGTAGATGCCCACATTGGGACCCACATCAAATAAAGATAGTGCTTAGGGTTAGAGTCCTACCATATTAGATTGCTAGGGGAGGAAGCAACCTTCTTCTATAAATAACATCTTCGGTCCCCATTATTATTTACACACTCTCAATAATAAGATTTCTGTTCTTTGCTTTCGATTATTCTCTCTTTGGTTGTCTTATTTTATAACATAATTAATACTATTTTTAAAATGGTGAATAATGTTCATATTTTCTAACACATACGTTACCTTCAAGGGTGTATATGCTTTGTTTGCTTAAAACAAGTTACCCGGAGATTCTTTTCCCCCTGATTGACCCTTGTTTCTTAAAAGAGAATCTTCGTTTTTTGCCTTCTGTTTGACTCATTTTTGTGTTTTCCTTGTCACTTTCTCTAGAGACAGTACTGCAGGACAAACAGAGCGTCACATTCAGTTCTAACATTCAACAACCTGTATGCTAACATTGTTTTACGGTGCTTGTGTCTTCCTTCTCGCTTTTGGAAGTATTTAGTCTGAGACCATTTTGAAATTATTTTTTCCAACAAAATCACAAACATATACATGGCAGGTAACTAGGGGTGAGATTTGCACGGGTCGGTAGTGGCCCAAATTCAACTCAACAGAAGAGATTCCAACATTCCGAACTCAAACTTTTGGTGAATTGTAAATCCTCTGTCCAAGTGCAGCTCAGGTTGAACTGCGTTTGATCATTTTAGGTTCGGTGCCCAAATTTTTGGATATGGTTTGTCCTATAAAGCATATGAAATTTAGAAAATGTATATGCTAATAATGTAGTATGTGAATATACAATGTGTTTTTTGGGCTTAAGGTTTCTCGAATTGATTTGGAGTACCTCAAGCCCAAACCCGACTATGGCCTAAATGATGTATGTAGTTTTTTGAAAGAACAAAATATTTCCGGCCTGACCACATCTGAACCCTAACAAGCTCAACCCAAGTTTTACTGTCGATCTAGTCAGACCATCTGGGTTCAGCTAATTTGGCCCAACCCAAGTTTCACCCTTGTCCGCAAATGGTTGGGCTACGATACATTAGTAAATTTTCGTTCAAACAGCCGAGAACTTAGGAAAACGTCTGTGGAGCCAAGCCGAATTAGAAGATCAAGATGATTGTTTTAGATCAAGTGAAGAAGGATAGATCCAGATCTTCATTCTGGGATTTTGCATTTCTTTTTTGCCTTCCCTTGAATTAGAAGAGGCATTACATTCGGCTGCTAACCGTCAATCTTGGGAATTACCTGGATACATGCAAATCATCATTTTAGGTTTTGAATAGATTATAACGTGAGTCCCACGTGAGCACGATTTAATGGTCGATGCTATGGTGCCCAATGTTTAAAGTGCCCGTCCATGTGAAAAAGGTAGTCCCTTCCAAAGGAGATGGTAAAATTGAAATATGAACTGGCCACAACTTCCATGGCTCCAAATAATTGCTGTGGGCCCAATCATGATGATTCTAATATAATTAACTAAGAATAGGATTACATGGTTTTTACTTGGATCAGATTTCCTACAAGTGGGCCAAGATTTTAATGGTTTTACAAGTGCATATATATACAACCATATATATATATTTTTTTGGGGGGGAGGTTGTGGGGTGGTGGTGGGGGGGTGCAGTGGGTGGGTGTGCAATTAAACAGACATTTACCATCACCAAATTGTGCTGATATTTAGTTAATCATCTTATTTTGTATTAGATCTTCCAACCCCGTCTTTGATTGTAATTATTATCACCCACATGTGGGCTGGGCTTAGATTTTGAATGGCCGGTTTTCCACCAAACCTGGCTTATATATTCATCCATCTAAAGCCCAATCTCCACCCTTGAACAGCCCAGTTATTTTGCCTTCTTTTCATTGAGGATGCAAGTGAAATGATACTACATAGTTCATTCAGACCATTTGGTTTATAATTATAAGTTTAGAGAAAAATCTCTCTCACATCATACAAATTTTTTTTTTATCTTTCAGTTATAATATGTAGGAACAAGTGACTCTTTCCTCACGCAACATTCGTTGGCTATGTCTCGATTACGAATGTGAAACGTAAGTGAGAGTGCTCATCCATGTAGACAAAAAAAAAATTCTTGTTTGTACAAGTGCGTAAGGGATGTGTGTTTTCTTCCATATCAAACCAATCAAATCAGTTGATTGATGTGTATATTCGACAGATTAATTAAAGGGGTCAAAGCACCATCAGTCCACACCTTACCTAGGTCAATCAAACCCAACCTGTCCACAGCACATAGCTCTTCTTAGAGAGCTACTAAAATAACACTAGTTTAACTTAGTATAAATTAAAATAAAAAATAAAAAATAAAAACTTTTCAAAATACCCCTTTCTCCTCCACACCCCTTCCTTCTTCCTCCCTCCCACCTCTCCCTCCAGCCAATGGCAAGTTCTAGCGGCGGAAGGGGCTCTTCCTCTGCTTCCCCTCCCTCTTCCTCTCCCTCTTCATCTTCATTGATCTCCTGTAGCAGTGGGTTGTGGGGAGGGGGAGAAAGGGGGAAAGAAGAGAGAGGGGGAAAGAGAAAAATAAAGGAGGAGGAGGAGGAGAATAGAGAGAGCTCCCTCCCCCACCGGAGCTTGTTGCAAGCAAGAAGGGAAGGTGGGGAAGGGGAGGAGAAATGTAAGAGGGAGAAGAAAGGGGTGTGGGAGAGAAGGGAGTATTTTGAAAATTTTTTATTTTTTTATTTTCTTTTCTTTGGCGGTGTATATTGAGCTAAATTGGTGTTGTTTGAGCAACTCTCTTCTTTTTATCTTTCTTTGTGCTATTACATGTGAGGCCATTATTTTTTTCTTAATTTATTGTTCTGAGCTCATGCAAAAAGAACACCCAAACGTTGATATCACTGTGAGAAGAAATACCAAGAAAACTGGTTCACTGAAAATGCCGGGCTACCTTATTTAGGTCTATAATTTCAGATACTGGACATTTTTGAAATAGAAAGGAGAATTCATCAAAAGCCAAGCAGAAGCAAACAAGAACCACCACCCCAAAATCATACCAGACCATACAGCGACAACTTCACAGGGCCGTAAACTCGTCTGTAACAATGAGCCAGCTGGTGCAGGTCTCAATCACATGGCACAGCTCAGACGTGGAGCGGCTGTTGCCTTTTCTTCTTGTTTAAATTGAAGATAAGAGAGGCCAACATAAGAGGATCTTTCTAAAATCTGGGGCCTAATCAAGAAGATTCTCTAAACTAGAAATCAAAACTAGTTATGGGGACAGCCGCACAGGACAATACTCCAGCATTGGATCCCCAGACAGGTATCCTAAGCCCCTGGTAGTATAAGTATCCTAGCAAAGGGTAACCAAGAAATGCACATTTGATCACAAAGTTTAAAAGTGGACGACTGCCATGGGTAGGCCACACGCACTGATGATACCATACCCAGCACAAGGCCATGTCAAACCGATGATGGCGCTTTCTCATCGCTTGATCGAATATGGAATCAAGATCACATTGGTAAACAGCGAGTTCAATCATAAGCGTGTTATGGCCGCTTTGCGCAAGACTGGCCATGATCAAGGGCAGATCAATCTTGTTGCAATCCCAGATGGGCTGGCGGATGATGATGATCGGAACGATCTGGCCCGGCTGTGTGATGGTATCTACAGTGTCATGCCTGCCTGTTTGGAGGAGCTGATTGGAAAGATCAAGGAGTCTGGGGAGGACGAGATCACATATATCATTGCAGATGAAAGCATGGGATGGGCTCTAGAGGTGGCTGAGAAGATGGGAATCCGGCGAGCCGCCTTTTGGCCGGCAGCTGCAGCAGTCGTGGCTGCCTTAATGAACATTCCTGATCTAATTGAGGCTGGGACCATCGATGCCAACGGTAAGATTGGGTCATTGGGTTAGCGATTTTTACTGGTACTAGACCAATTGGTTCCACACAAAAATACCACGGTACCACAGTGATATGCATGAAAAATAATTTATTGCATACAAGATGTATGTTTCAGTGTTTGCGGCATAGCTGATACTGGTGGGCGCCATTCTGTGTTACAATCATATGGTCTTACAACCACGCCAATTTTTAACACTTGATTGTAAATTTCTATTTGTTTTAAGCATGGCCAGGTATAAGTTTTATGCCAATATATAGGGAAATAATCGAGAGTTAGTTCTCACTATTCTTTTGTAAGAACTTTGAAGGTTTTGAGGGAGAGATCTTATAGAATGGATTAATGCAATCAATTTTAATATTATGTGTGTAAACAATCAACCACGCAGTGGAAATAAATCAAACAAAGGCACACACCACAAGAAGACAAATTTTTATGTGGAAACCTAAATCGGGAAAAAACTACGAGTCCAACTTGGACTAATTAATAATCAAGCACTATGGATTATACCGTAGTTACAAGCCACTTACAGATATCCACATGACTCTATAACGTCAATCTCTTGTAAAGAATCACCCTACAACAATCGCCTGTCGTTACCTACTATAAATTCAATCAACTAGACGCCTTCTAGTTGTTAGCTTGACTGTTCAGATCTTCTATACTTAGAAGACAATTTCTACTAGAGATGTAGAAGACACGAATTTCTAGAGCAAAATTTTAGCCCTTCAACTCTTAAAAAAAAAAAACTCTAGAGGAGATTATCTCAAAAATATACTCCCTACTCAGAACAATGAGATCTCTGTCTTATGGTTGAGAGAGAACCATTTTTTATAGCCCCAATTTCATGCCTCATAAGTATATTTCCATCAGAAAAGGAGTTGGCATAAAACAGGTAAGTTTCCCTTCAATTCAAATTGAAAAATCGCAAGTCGGCAAACTTTCTGCACCTATCTGATCGGTCGGATAAATGGCCCAATCGGTTAGATTAAGGTTATGCTGGGGTGAAAACTTTAATATTTTTCTACAAACTTCTGGAAGCCATAATTTTCTCATTTCAGCTCTGATTGAGGCGATCTTGGGCTTTACGGAATCTGCTAAAAACAAGCTTTCCAACGATAGGTACATGCTTATATCTGATGTTCGGTTTGTGAGATATAACCTTTTTAATCAATGTTGTCCGTAGAATATTATTTGAATTTGTCACTTTTTCTTCAATTTTTTTACTATAGTGCACCTGGTGACTTAACCCATTGTTTATACTAAAAAATATGTAAAATACAACGCTAATGGACTCAAGTTTTGTTTAACCCATGAATTTACCAACATAAAAATCCTTATAAACTCTAGGTGGGGCTCATCTATTACGTAATTCAAACCTTGCTATATACAGAGATCTCTCTAATAGTCACATACCATAAGTTCCAATCAAATCAAAATTTATAGGCTGTTAAAAATGAATGTATAAGGTGAATATACAAAAGTGACTATCAAAGAACCTCTCCTTTGATGGAAATGAATCAAACAAAGATAGAAATGAATACTCATCCATAACCCTAATAAGTCAAATTCTAACAAAGTCAAAGTCATATCAATATTGCTAACTTATGTCTTCCACCTCTCACCTCATTCCATTCAACTTCACCTTTTTAATCAACCTTCAGTAAAGCTAGTATGACCATAAATTCCTATGTGCAAATAGAGAGGCCGTAAATGTTTTACATAGGACTATGTTCTCATAGTAAGATAAATTATATTATTTATCTATTTACTTATTTTTAGGTTGTAAAATAGAATATAAGAATTCCCAAACTAATCCATGTTTTAAAAAATGATTCATCAACTATGTCACTTATAGATTCAATGGTCTTTAATGTGGTCAATCAATAAAGATGAATCTCCAAGGTAGAACACAAAACAAAGTAGTGTTTAATATGGTCAATAAATAAATATGAATCTCCCAAGTAGAACACAAAACAAAGCAGTGCTTGCCTTTTCTTCACTTCTTATTGGGGCTCAACTAAATATATATATGCCAATCAAGGGAGATAGGAATTACCTCATTAATACCTATTCGATCAGATGATCTTATCCTTTTATTCTAGGTCTTTAAAGTTTAATTGAAACCATTATTTTTGAAAAAATATATATTGTGATCAAATCCATAACTTCTATTCAAATCAATGTCAAATTAAGTTCACGATTAGTTAAAAGGGGTTAATTGTTTGTAAAGAAATTGGATTAATTATTGGTGGGCAACCGTTGCTCACAAAGAAGTTGTTGAGTATTTGTAGTTATCAATTATATAAATAAATATATACATAACTAACAAGGAACAAAATTGGACCCATTGGTGAAAGTCCTATTTCACTTAGAAGCGCTCCTACATATGACCCCAGGCCAAATCGGTCTTATTTATCTATAGTTTAGCAATTCTCTGTCAATGCCAAAAGAAAAAATCTGTATTAAGCATACATCAAATTCGGTCCTATAAAAGATTAGCAGTTTAATTAAATTTGGTGATCTCAATCTGTTCATTATAAGTTTCTGATTTAACTGTCTATTTCTCTAATTGTGCATATGGTTATAAAATCTTAATATCAAAAGCAAAAATGAAATCAGTTAGATGACACTGGCAAACTTTGTTTTTTTATTTTTCAGGATTTCCAGTAGAAGAGAAGATTCGTCAGCTATCACCCACGGTGGCCACATCCCCCTTTGTGTGGCTCTTCATAGGCGACCTAGCCATACAACAAACTCTCTTCAAATACGCCCACAGGTGTAGCCATTCTCTCAAACTGGCCCACCATATCATTTGCAACTCATTCCGTGACATCGAACAACAGACCTTTGATCTATCCCCCCAGATCCTGCCCATTGGGCCACTGGATGGACGGTCTGATGGGAACTTCTGGCCACAGGACTCCAGTTGCCTCACCTGGCTTGATCAGCAACCCACGTGCTCAGTCATCTACATTGCCTTTGGAAGCTTCACGGTCTTCAACCCACACCAGTTCCTAGAGCTGGCTCATGGGCTTGAACTCTGTGGTAGACCCTTCCTTTGGGTGGTGAGGTCAGACCCCACTGATGGCTCAACCCCACCATACCCAGATGGGTTTCTAGAAAGAGTGGGTAATAGAGGGCTGGTGGTGGGTTGGTCTCCACAGCAAAATGTCTTGGCCCATCCATCTGTGGCCTGTTTCATCACCCATTGTGGATGGAACTCCACCATGGAGGGGTTGGTCAATGGGGTACCTTTGTTGTGTTGGCCTTACTTTGCTGACCAGTTCTTGAACCGTATCTACATTTCTGAAGTTTGGAGGATTGGATTAAAGATGGACCCAGATGGAGATGGGATTATTCCAAGGGCAGAGATTAAGAAGAAGGTGGAGGATTTGCTTGGTGATCACGGTGTGAAAGCAAGGGTTTTGGAGCTCAAGGAAATGGCCAAGAAGAGTGTCAGTGAAGGTGGGACTTCTTCTAAGGTTTTCAAAGATTTTGTTCATGTGATTAAGGATTGAGCTGGTTTTTGTTTTGCTTTGTTTTTTTATTTTCAGAAGCAAGCTATTTTTGGATTGTTAGTGGCTCCTCCTACATGATCTGATAAGCTTTGTGATCACATAAGAAGAATTGAGTTAAATAGTGCATATAGTTACTTTTAGAAAACAAAAGTCTTTGACTGAGGCCAGTGGCACTTCTAACCAAAAAAAAAAAAAAAAAAAGGTAAAAATAGTGCATAAAGCTGGTGTCAGGTGTCAAAATGTTGGATGTATGGCTAAGATCTAAACATGGAATGTGAGGCTTTTCTGCAAATAAGGGGAAAGAAAGAAAGGCCTTTGCTATAATTCAATTGGTTATGGAAGCCAAATGCCTTAAAAAGAGGAAAGGAAAAAAAAAGGAAAGAGAAATTAAATTGCAATAAGACAGAATAAAAAGTAGAAATTACATATTTTCAAGTATAAGAGGATTTATAAAATGGCCTCTTACCCAAATGGTTAGAGACATTTGTTTTTACCTAGTTGTACAAGGTTTGAACCTGAATAGTCATCTTTCTTCATTCGAGGGCTGTTCTACCACACCATAAACTTTCTTGCCTCACTCAAGGTCTACTTCCTTCACCAAATCGTGCAAGGCCTCAGGCCTTAATTAGAAGATTAGCATAATTAATTAAGACTAATCAAGTTTCATAATGTGATTATGTAGTTCTCATCATGCAAGACATTTAAGATTAATTGAGTTTCACAATGTGATTTGGTGCATGAGGTAGTTCTCATCATGCATGACATTTCCTATGTGGGACCCATCATGAAGCTTGGCCCAATATCTACATAGGAACCAATTTTCATTTTAGTCCCTGTTATTTAGCTTTGACCCAAACCCATTATGAGCTCACATATGCCATGGTCCATGAACCCACTTTGAAATAGGCTAGAAGCCCACCCTTGCAATATCCCTAAACTTTCTCTATAATGGGCCAAGCCCTTATTTTTAATTTTAGAAAACACTCTCTACAAATCCCACCATAAGCCCTAAGCCCCATTTCATCTCTTCTTCCTTCTCCACTCTCTCTACTTCTACTTCTCCTCCATCTCTTAGCGCAAGCTCCCCAAGGATTCCCAAGCTTTCTAATGTCTCCCCAAACTCCTAAGGTTGTCCCCATTATCCACATCATCATCTTCTTTCCCATTTTCCCCATCCTTCCTTTTCTCCTCTACTTTCCCCTTTCTCTTCACCATCCCCCCTCCACAAGCTCAAGCTACCAAAGGGGTCTGCATCTTCCTCATCATCTTTTTCTTCATTTTCACTTTGTAAGTAAGCCATTCATTCTCAATCATCATGTAGTTCATTCCTAATCATTCTAGAATGATGCATTCATATCTTAGATGTGTTTTTCTTATTGTTTGGCATGTAGGAAGTGATTTTGAGCATTGGATTAGAGTGGGATGTGGAGAAGAGTAAGATCTTGGACACCTGAGGCATCAAAAAAGGAACTTTGTGCAAAGCTACTAAAGGCAAGCTGATAAATGTATCTAATATGGTATCTATGCTCTCATTGTTTGATTCCTCATGCATCCTTATGATGATTGCCCTCTTTAAGCTCATTTATGAAAGGGTGAATAGTTGTGAATTCAATGTCATTAATGGTGATTGAAAAAATGGCCTTTAAATGGATGGTTTGATATGTGGAGTAGGTACCTTGAGCTACCATTAAATGATTTTAGGAACTATATTGGAGATGGGAAAATGGCTTCCCAATGCTCATCTCGAACCCATTTTTTCAGGTTTGGATTTTTGAACACCGCAGTTAACAACAGGGCTGTTCATGGTCGACCATAAGCTTCCAATGACCAACTGTGGTGTTTTAGCCACTTGACCGCCAATAGGCACTGTCAAACCCAATATAATTGCGGTTGACTGCAGACCCCCTTCTGTCTACAATTACTGTAGCTATTGAGAGCAATCCTAACAAGCTTATGCCATTGGTGGATTCATAGTTACATTTCCAAAAATTGGAGTTTGGGAATTTTGGGAAATTAGGACCAACACTCCTAGTTCCATGACCCGAAGTCTAGGTAATTAACTTGTAGTGGGACAAACTATGAGGAGGAGGTGTGAGCTGACTTCCTCTCAAGGGTTGATGGATTTCACACAGTTGGTCGTACTCGAAAGTGATATAAAACGCAATGGATTCAAGTCCAACATCCACACATTTCAAGTGTAAAGAAGAATGGAAAATTAATTACTATTCATCGTTAAATTCCCTTTGTTTACATAGGGTCAACGCTTCGACCTCGAAGATGCAGGTTGTTTATAAGTTTTGAAAATTTACAACCCCTCCCTTTAGTCTCTGATGTGGTTCAAACTAAAAAAATTATTAAAAAAACATGAAAAGAGCTAAAATGCAGAAAAAAAGTAATGCAGGGAGGGGGTGACCGTGGACCGTGGTTACTAACCTAGTGCTAATGTCACTAATAGATAGTGGCTGAAATGGCCACTTTTGCCCTTTTTTTTTGCTTGGTTTCACTTCTATGATGCCTTCAAAGTGCTCGAACTTGTGATTTTCAACTTTTGGAGTGCTAAGTCACTACCAAGGATGCTTAATTCAACCATGGAATCGACTACAACCTTTAGTAATCATCACTTTTTTGTTACAAATTATTTTTGTACAAATTCAAAAATGGTGTTTTATGCAAGCAAACTGAGGCCAAAGTTATATCATTCTAAATATATAATTTCAAAGAACAGAATGAATCCTAAAAAGGCTTATTCACAACTTCAAAAATGGCCTAAAGCCCTTCCAAGTGAGAAAACTAATGGCATGCAGTTTCATCCTTTGTATGCTTAATGACCCTTATATCCATATTCTCTAAGTGGTAAGCATGCTTTTCCTTCTCTAAACTATTTTTCACCTTAAGTTAGTGAGAAGGAGAAGAAGAAGTGAACTTGTAGTGCTTGAAATGCTTAAGAAGCCTCGTGACTTGCTTTTAATTCTCTTGGAACTTGCTTGAACTTGCTTTGAACCTTTCAAACTTGTTTTGAACTCCTTCTCAAGAGCCAACACATGCCTTTTATAGACTTCAAAGGCAGTTTTGGGAGTTATGGGAGATTGTAGTTCGAAAAAAAGTGGAGAAACCTGCTGAAAACTGCTGGGAGCTGCTTCACACGTGTTTGTAACCGTAGCCGCGGTCACGAACAGGCCCAATTTTGGGTTTTCTACATATGTGCCCCTTTTCATCTATTTGAGGCCCGAATGATGTCCGATCTTCACAATACTTGGAGGGATGTTTTATAACACTATTTCGAGTATGTCATAGAAATTTCAGCCTATTTTGACTTTCTGAAGTTGGTCAACCCCCAGTGACTTTTCATGAAAATAGGCCCTTGTTTTAGCTGTTTGAGGTCCAAATAACCTCTGATTGATTTGACACTTTGAGGGACTAATGTCAAGAGGGACTGATGTTCAGAGCATCTTAAAGTTTCTATCTAAATCTCATGTGGTTTGAATTTGTGGAAGTAGGATTTTGAACAGTGACTCATGTTCTAAGTCAACATTCTCTTGTATTGTAGGCAATTTGCTTATTTTTTTTTCCGAATAATGTTCAATTGATTTGAAACTCTGGTGAATTGACTTTGAGCATGCCTTTTATAGACTTCAAAGGCAGTTTTGGGAGTTATGGGAGATTTTAGTTCGAAAAAAAGTGGAGAAACCTGCTGAAAACTGCCGGGAGCTGCTTCACGCGTGTTTGTAACCGTAGCCGCAGTCACGAACATGCCCAATTTTGGGTTTTCTACGTATGTGCCCTTTTTTCATCTATTTGAGGCCCGAATGATGTCCGATCTTCACAATACTTGGAGGGATGTTTTATAACACTAGTTCGAGTATGTCATAGAAATTTCAGCCTATTTTGACTTTCTAAAGTTGGTTAACCCCCAGTGATTTTTCATGAAAATAGCCCTTATTTCAGCTGTTTGAGGCTCAAATGACCTCTGATTGATTTGAAACTCTGAGGGACTAATGTCAAGAGGGACTGATGTTCGGAGCATCTTAAAGTTTTTATCTAAATCTTATGTGGTTTGAATTTGTGGAAGTAGGATTTTGAACAGTGATTCAAGTTCTAAGTCAATATTCTCTTGTATTGTAGGCAGTTTGCTTGTTTTTTTCCCGAATAATGTTCAATTGATCTGAAACTCTGGTGAATTGACTTTGAGCATATTTTGAGTCTCTGATCTAAATTTCATCATCTTTGGCTTCCTAGAAGTAGGATTTTTAGTCACTGACCCCTATAACTTACGGGTTGGGGACTCCAAGTTGACATGTAGTTGAAGTAGAGTCATACGAAGTCCTCTTGGCTTGGAACTTTGCAGAACCATTTCTAAGCATGACTTAAACTTTATATCCAAACTTCATCAACTTTAGTTACCAGGAAGTAGGACTTTGGTCATTAACCCTATGCCTTGGGGGTCATTAACCCAAAGTTGACATTTTTGCTAACTTTGGGTCAAATGACATCCACTTAATCTGAAACTTTGCAGAGTCACTCGTAAATATAATTTGAGCTTTTTCCAAGAGTTTCAGTTGATTCTGACATTTAGAAATATCAATTGCTATAGTGAACCCAAAGAGCTAGTTGATAGCTACTGAAGCTTGATTTTCAGTTGAAATGAGGTTCAAATGCTCTGAAACTTTGAAGCATCATTCTTAAGCATATTTTGGAGTTGCCATGTGATTTTTAGCTTCTTTTGTAACTCAAAAGCTTGAGTATGTTCAATGATCCCTTAGATTTTGAGACAGTGAACTTTGAATTTGATATTTTGTGAGTTGTGTGATCAAATGAAGTCTACTAATTTTGAAATTCGAACTACTATGCACTGAGCTCATCTGAAGTTTTCTGAATGAGTTGCATTAATTTTGAACATCTGGATGCAATACTTAACCTAACATTCCACAATCCTAGGATTTATGTCCTCTTGTCTTGAAATTTGCTTGTAATACCTTCACTGCAACATTTGTAATTTTTATGGGTCAACAAGTTTCCCCTCGAGGTACAATGATGAAAGTATGACATTTATTATGCTATGAAATAGCCAATCTGTGAGAATGATAAATGGCCTGATGAAAATGTGGTTTTGTCATTATAGGTTGTAAGCCTATACTCGAAATTTTGAAATTTTGATAAAAAACTATGAAGGGTTTGGTAATGGAATGTGGTAAAAGAATAAAGAATATGATTTTCTTTGCCCTCTTTCATAGATATCAAAAGTAGCATCTCTATATTGATTGTGGAGAACACCCACAAAAAGAATCCCTGGGGTATTTAGAAAATGCAGAAGTTTATGAATTAAGTTTGGATTTTGAAAAGTAGATTTGATTTTCTCGTGACCTTTTTGTCCCAAATATCCAAAGTGGCATCTCTGTGGGGACTGTGGGGGACATCCAACCAATGAATGCTTGAGGTTTTAAGAAATATCAAGGTTTGGGTTTGAAATGGATTTGGGTTTGGATTTTCATAGATTTTTATTTTTAAAAAAACAAAGGTTAGGTTTTGACTTGACTTGACATGAGTCAAAATGAGATGGAATCTTGAAAAAGATTGGCTTGTGGTATTTGATCCAAAACAATTTGAGATAATGGCTCAAAATCATATTTAACTTAAGATAAATTTGAAATTTGCATTGGTTTTGAAAGAAACCCAGAAACCATCCCCCCCCCCCCCCCCCCCCACTCTTTTTTTTTTTTTGGAAAAGATAACTCCACTGTGGGAAAACTTTTTTTTGTTTTGGGCAAAATACCCAAAGTGGTCATCATGCTATGGAAATCACTTTCTTCATTTTTTTTTGTAAAATACCTGAAGTGGGCCCACCATGTGCTGTGGAAATTTGAATGATCATGTTTGAGAAAGTAGGCCACTAAGTAATGGGTCCCACTACCCAAAATCACAGTGGCCGTGAAAAAGGAGTGGATTGGCAATGACCGTGGACTTGGCCAAGGCATGGAGCTCACTGATAAAATAGCTTTGTGTCTATGGGAGGGAGAGTGAAGCATCGAAGACTATGGACCCAGTCACTTTGATCATGCAGTGTACGTGAGAAATGAAGGTAGGGCAGCAGTTTGCTTTGTGATCGTTCGTAAGAGAACCTACGCCCCCAAGCCGTGGACCCCTCTGTTTTAAACCACATAGTATCTGTGGATGAAACGACCAGCAGCAGTGACCGTTTGCTTTGTATAGAGTTGAAAGGATTTGTCGGTGGGGATTTGCCACTAGAGTTTAGAGGATTTGCCACCAAAGTCGTGGACCCTACTGCTTAAGACAGCTGCCAGCAAGAAAGAGAAACAAAAACAAGGAAAAAAGAAGACGATGAGCATAGCATGAGCAACATATAAAGCTCATGCCTTCCTTCTTCTTTTACTCTGTTGTTTCGAATTGCCTAGGTGGAGACCAAGAGCACCAATAGCTCCCAACAACCTTCTTCTTCGAGTTTTTAAGTGGATTTCGAGTTTTCTTCTTCTCCCTGAGCTCCATCAATGGCCGGTAAGGGTTTCTACTTCACCCTCTTCTTGTTTGTCAACAATCGAATGTATGACATGGGGTGTGCCCAAAATTTTTTTTATTTACTTCTTTTCCCTTTGTTCTTTTCTTCCTTATCTCTCTCTCTCTCTCTCTTTGTTCTTTCTGCTTTGGGTGTAAAAGTAGCCTAGGCTTTTTCTAAGGTGTTCTGCTCAAACAAATTTTAGTCACGGCCTGCACTGTCGATGGGAGTTCATGTGGTCACCCCCTATTTATTTATTTATTTATTTTTGCATCTGTGCTTCTCATATTGCAGCCCCTCGGCTCACGAATTTACACAAACACAAACCCAAAATTCCAAGTCGCATGTGACGAACTAGAGTTAGAGGCTTGATATTCTCGTTTTGATATATATATATATATATATTGTTTTGTTCTTTATTCTTCCCTCTTTCATGTTTCTGATATGCTGTTGATGGAAGAGTCACGACATCACCCTTAATTAAGAGTAGACTGCATGGAGTTTTACTTCCTCAAAGCACCATGAGCACATCCACAGTCAAGGTCGGACGAATGGCTGTTGGTCCCTCTTCTTTTCTTCTCTTTTTCTTTTTTTGAATGCTTGTTTGAATTAAATTTGATATCCTTGGTTGCAAATTTGCCCTTTGAATGCCTTCTCAAGAGTAGTATTATTGGAACTTCACCATGCCCAAGCACTATCCACGGTTATACCCACTGTGATAGCCAGTCATAACTGAATGAACTAGATTTGAAGCCAAAAATTGTTTTCTTTCCCATAGATTTGGAAAACTATAATTGTTCAAGGTGAACTACATATGACTAGTCTGAAATCATTCGAATAGCATACAAGGCCTTGAACTTCGAAATATTTTGCAGAAAATCCATTCTTCCACAAACTTAAAATGAACAAGCTCCTTCTGGTGAAATGTAAAATTCTGGTAGCACATTAAGTGTCACCTTCTCGCTGTTGGACTAAATGAAGGCACACATATCCATTCTTCTTGAAAAGAAGGCACACCTATCCATTTTGTTTGACCACTGACATAGTCTGAGCATGCATCTAGTTTTTGTGGTCTGTGGAAAGTGTAAGGGGGGGGGGGGGGGGGGGGGGGGTGGGGTTGTGTGTTGAGAAATGATAGCCTGCTTGAATCCTAGCATATTGTAAGCTTGAGTCATTACAGCCTCTATGGGAATTACAGGAAATTGGTTTGTAGTAGTTTGTCGGGTCGCTAGCATGATGCAAACACAAACTTGACCACCATGGCTTCTGTGGGAATTCATTCATTGTCATCAAACTGAGTATACCCATTATGCACTTCTTTTTGCTTTTGATGAGAAGGTTATTCCCCTTAAATCTTAATAAACACGAGAGGTATAAATCACCCAAATATGAGGGGCCGATTAAAAAAACCAATGAAGATAGGGTTAACCTCTTGCTTTTGATGAGAACGTTACTCCCCTTAAATCTCAATGAACATGAGAAGTATAAATCACCCGAATATGAACGGCCAGTTAAAGAAACCGATGAAGATAGGGTTAACCTCCGATCAAGTTGTCACATGTAGTTTTGAATGAGCCATGTAGTTTTGAGTGAGTCCTTTACATTGTCTTTCTCAACTACAACTTTCAAGGCTAACTCACCTTTCCTTGTCTTTTTCAATTCCGACTCGAGGTGTAATCTCCACTTCATTTTGAGTGATGCCGACCGTCTTCGTGGGAAGCTAACAGACACAATATCATCTTCCGATCATTAATGACAGTTGATGATCTTGTTTTGAAATTAACTTTGTACAGCAATATTTCCTTCATTAGCTCTATGTGCACTGAGAATAGTACACTTTCGAACTCCAACAAAAATGTCTAATAGTCCCATCATAGCAAATAATTAAACATGACTTTTGTTTGCTGGGATTTGTTAGAGATGCAATCTTGGGAATGTAGTGATCTTTTAGTCGGCTTGAAATATGAGTGTGGAGAGTAAAACAGTCTCCAATAGTTATAGGAAAGTCTAATGAAACCACATGAAATGACCGGAGATGGTTGCCATTAGATTGACAGCATTCACTTTTGTCTTCAATAATTTAAATTGATGTTGCTCTTTGTTGAAAACATGCTATATACCTTCACATGTGGCACCTTGATATATGTTGAGCTTGTTTATTTTTTGTGTTGTATATAGCTGCTATTATGCTTTGCTTGTGTTGTGCATGCATTTCTTGAATTGTACACTGCAACTTTTGTGCTTGAACACACATCAAATTACCCCCTGAAAGGTCTTAAGGTGCTCGAACACTTGTTTGGACAGGGGGCCTCAATTCTGGGACTTAAGTGTGCCTTGATGCAAATTCTCAGTCTTAGAACTGAGTATTATTTTCTTTTTTTAGCCATTTGCTAATGGGAGATGCTGCTAACATTTCAATAGAATTCCATACCTCAGTTATTTTTGCTGTTACTGATATTTTCCCTCTCCCCTTTTGTTTTTATTTTGCAAACAAAAAAGGCAAAGCACCTGTGACTTCAGTTTCTGCGACATCAAAGAGCCATTCAAAAGGCAAGACTGCAAGTGATCCTAATTCTTAAGATACGAATGAAGTGTTTGCCTCTACTTTGAGAAGCTAGAGAACCAAAGTTCTAGCAATGAGGAACTAGTACACGTATTGGTGTTTGACCATTAACACTACTTGGGAGAATAATGACAAAGTGAGCTTTGATAAGCCCCACTACATATTTGGAGATGCTATGAACGAGACTATAAAACAACCAGCTTAAAGTGTATGGTACTGCTATGTAGACACGGTGGGAGGTTCTTATAAGGTGACCACTATTCAATCTGTCAAGAGATACTAGTGGATAATGACAATGTCCCTGTCCATCCCAGCAAGGAACGATCCGTTTCCATGGAGAAAGCATTATACCCACTTCAAGACTAATAAATTCATGCGCGAGCATCCATGTTACTTCATGGAGGTTCTAAGGTCTAAGATAGAGACCATAAACCCGTGGCCCCTAAACCTTGCAGTGGGTACTGCGATCTCGCAACTGAGAACTGTTGGGCTTGGTATCCGTAATGAAGATGGGAGTGCCTGGATTGGCGAAAAACATGAATCTCATGGATGGTTTAACTACATCAGGGACTAGCAGAACTGGACAACTCTGATTAAGCACCATTATGAAGAGGATTTGAGAGCAATCGATATCTTTGAAGCTGTAAACGCCTCTACACAAAAAGTGCCTTGTGAAAACAAGAATATATGCAAGGCTACTCTTGAATTGTTTTGCCTGGTAGGCGATACCTTCATTACTCCGAACATGGAGTTAGTGTTTTCTTTGTTGGAAGTGAAGAAATTATTTGGTTTAGCACCATATGGTAAGCTTTATGATGAAACAATTCCGCCTAATGAAGAGTTGGCTACCATGGACGATGAGTTTCAGCTGTGTATTATCTCCTCTTTGCTCTCGAAGACTCGATCCAACAACCAGCTGAAGTCAACGTCAAGTTGCCCAATGGAAAAGTCGAGTAAAGACCACCACCAGTCCTTTCCGTTTAAATGAGGGATACTACAAGTGGAAAGAGGTTATCCCCTATGAAGACCCCAGAAGGAGCCAACAATCATTTACCATGAAAAGTCGGACTTCATGCCATACATTATTGCCAAGTATCCAGATTTGAAGAGAAAGTGCTGGCTTACTACATTTTTTACGGCATGGTTATCAGATGTTCTTTTTCCAAGTGCTGGGGGTGACCTTAGGCCTGGTTGCATATACCCTATACTCAGAATGACATTTGGACATAGTCTTGCCCTGGGCCCAGCTTTTGTAGCATATATGTTAACCGAATTAAAGCTATCTAACTTCACTATCAGAGAAGGGAAACCATTCAACCTGTAGTATGCCAAGCGCTTGTTGTACACCTGGTTCACGTACTACTGCAATGGGCTTCATTTGCATGGTAGTGCCCCAAGGAGCATCTACATGAAGGTGTGGCAGGCGGCAACTGTTTGATTAATACATACACCATGACCGAATTACGCCAACATTTATGTAATTTCAATAATTATGTCACCTATCGCGCCGCTGTGCCAAACATTGAAGTTCCAACTCGCATAAGAAATGCAGTAGAACCACCGATTGACAAAGTCAGAAAAGGTGGTCGAGAGGTTGGCTTATCAGATGAAGAGAAGAGTTAGTTCTTCAACTTGAGACCTGTGGATTTGGAGTATAAGAAGAATTCATACATTGACATTCAACCTTATATACCCGCTAGGTTTTACAAGTAATTTGACTTCCACCAAGCCATGGTAAAAGTGCCTGGCAGCATTGGAGGCACTTTTGGCTCATTACAAGATGCTAGGAACGCTTAGTGATTTTATCAAGCACTTGGCACTGGAGCTCATTTTGGCTATCCTCGTCTTTCGAATCCTAGATACATGAGCAACGTTAAACAATGGTATGGAGAAAGCACCACTGCTATTATAGAGAGATATACAAACAACCCTCGCGTCAAATGGCACATTTCATCCATTCCCAAAAAGGAAGAGAATGTGAAAAAGGAGCGCTTCATCTTAGCCAACTTCGAAGATTGGCTATATGATGGAAATGACTGCCAAATTGGCTTAGTGGCCAGGTCTGATATTTGTAAAACTCATCACTCTTTGAGAGGTGAAGAAGATAAAGAATACTTGCCTCCTCCCAATGTGACTGCAGCAAGCTATAAATGAAAACCTACAAAAAAAAGGAGAGTCTTGCTGAAGCTAGGTGAGCTAGTAAAGCTATGCTAGACTTTGGATCTACTTCTTGTTCTATTAGAACCAAGGTGTTGGTTAGTGAGTAGGTAAGGAAATTTAAAGAGGAGCAGGCCATCATGCTTGTTGCTACCGAGGCAAACTTTGCTCACTAAAATTTGCCAGAGACTACCGCTGTTGCTTCATTGCCAATAGAGGCACATACAATTCCAAGTTCAGCAAAGAAAGCACAGTCGACAAAGGAACTACTGGGTCAAGGCCACTAGTTACATTGTCAACAAAACCTCCAGCAGGCCCCATTCTTCATAAGAAGCTTCGAGCGATATGTTGGAAAAGTGTAACCAGAACTCCTAGTAACAAAAGAGCTTCTTCGAAGAAGAGGAAAGTTGAAACCCCTAGAACTTGTAGCAAAAGAAACTTTTCATTTTTTCTTTTGTTTTTGATGTATATTTTTTCTTGTAGATTCATCAACTCAAATTTCAGCCATTGAAGGGGTTTGTAAAGAGCGGCTGAAATTGTAAAAGAATATGCCTCCAATGAAGGTGATAAGAGAGGTGGTGGCTTTGATACTCCCACTACTGACGAACAAACTGATAGCGATATTAACATCGAGTTTGATTTTGAAAAAGACATGTTTGACTAGGCAATGAAGCTTGAGTCTGAGAGAAAAGCTACAGAGGATATGCTGATAGAGTCCATTGCCATAAAGAAATTTGGCAATAATGTGGATACTACCACTACTGTTGATAAAGCAACCACTAGCGATGTATCCCGTGGAGCCAGTTTTAGAGCAAGTGAATAGCGGCAAAGGGCAGATTGATGCTATTGTTACTTCTGAAAGAGGTGCTCTCCCTTAGACTGAACAGCAAGAGATTCCTCCTAAAGTTCCTGAGGGATCAATTGCTAATATCTCGATGGAAGAAGGAGAAGTCCTTGGTAATGTTAAGGAAACTACTAAAGAGCCAACTCCTAAGGGTAAGTCTTGACTTAAATATTTTGAGATTGGAAATTTTACTCCAACATCATGATTTTATCTCTCTCACTCTTTTTTTTTTCTATTCCTTCTTAGGAACCCAAGTTAATGAGAGCACTTTGTTGACCCATTAAAAATTGCAAATAATGCAGCAAAGACACTACAAGCTTTGGATTATAAAATTCCAAAGTTTTCAAAGATTTGGACCTCATCTCAATTCAAGTAAGGCTTCAAAGGATGTTTGTTAGCTTCTTGGGAATCACTGTGGGACCTGGCACTTCCACATGTTGAAGCAATCTCCTATTCAATGAAATGCTTTCAAGTACATTTGAAGACTATCCTTTAAGGATTCAGAGCATTTAGACATCATTCGGATCCAAACTCGGCCTAGATGGTTATATACTGTGCTCTGTGGGTCTCAGTACAAAGCGACACTTCGCAAAGATCAAACCAGGTGAAACTCTCAAAAGAAGCTCAAATTATGTCTAAGAGAGACCTACAAAGTTTCAAGATAAACAGACATCATTTGGCCGAAAAACTACAAGCATGTCAACTTGGAGTTAGTCCCCCCAAGCCATGGGGTCACTGACCAAAGTCCTACTTTCCGATGTCCAAAATTGATGAAATTTGGGCAAATACTCCAAGATGTTCCTGACGTCAGTCCCTCCAAGTTTCAAACCAAACCAAGGTCATTTGGGCCTCAAACAGCTGAAACAAGGGCCTACTTTCATGAAAAGTCAACTACAGAGTTGACCAATTTTAGAAGTTCAAAATAGGTTAAAACTTCTATGACACACTCAAAATAGTGTCAAAAAGAAACCCTCTAAGTTTCGTGGAGCTTGGACATCGTTCGGGCCCTAAACTGGTGAAAACGGGTCACATATACAAAAGTCCGAAAATGGGGCTTTGTCCGTGACCGCGGCCCAATTAATGAAGGAGTTGACCAATTTCAGGTGGTCAAAATGGGCTAAAACTTCTAAGACACACTCAAAATAGTGTCAAGAAGCATCCTTCCAAGTTTCGTCAAGACTGGACTTCGTTTGGACCCCAACAGGTGAAAACGAGTCTCATATGTAAAAGTCCAAAACTGGGCCTTGTTCGTGACCGCGGCTTGTTCATCAAAGGAGTTGACTAACTTTAGATGGCCAAAATGAGCTAAAACTTCTATGACACACTCAAAATAGTGTCAAGAACCATCCTTCCAAGTTTTGTCAATACTAGACTTCGTTCAGACCCCGATAGGTGAAAACAAGTCACATATGTAAAAGTCCAAAACTGGGCCTTGTTCGTGACTGCGGCCTGTTCATCAAAGGAGTTGACCAACTTCAGAGGCTCAAAATGAGCTGAAACTTTTTTGATACGGTAAAAATAGTGTCAAGAAGTATCCCTCCAAGTTTCATGGTGATTGGACTTCTTTTGGGCCCTAAACAGGTGAAAACGGGTCGCAACTACAAAAACCTGAAATTGGGCCTTGTCCGTGACTGCGGCTGCGGTCACGGACCCCCAAAGGACACTTCCTACAGTTTTGGGCAGTTTTTCTCCACTCCCTTTTGAAATCGAACTTCCCACAACTCCCCTCAACTCCCAGGAACAGCCAAAAACCACCTGGGGCCTTTATAAAAAGGACAGTGTTTGAAGGAAGAAGAGACAGAGAGAGAGGGAGAAAACTTAAAGAAGAAAAGCATTCAAAAGGCATCCAAGCAAGAGGAAAACAGCATTCCATGACCTTTTCCCCTCCTTTTCTTAATTACCAAGGTGAGCAAGAAGGTTCAGAAGAGGAGGAGAAGAGAGGGTGACTAAAGAAAATGCCATGTCCATGCATTGACGACTATTCGATGGATGACGTTGTCATCTTTGCTTTTCTCATTCGGGGGGGATCTTGGCCATCATAGAGGTTGTGAACAAGCCCCTTTGGGCTTCATTTTGATCCTTTAAAGCCTTAGGTTCACAATGACACAACTTTGGCTTCTTGTGATACCCCCTTCGGACTTGAACAAAAGACAGTCCGTAAACATGAATGATGAATTACAAAGTTTTCAATCGATTCCATAGTCGAATTCAATCTTCTCAATGATTATTCAACACCCTAAGATGTCATAAAAGGGAGTTTCAACACTTGAAAAAAGTTTGGAAGAAGAATTAGCATGAACAACGCTAAAACAGAAGCACAACAGTGACTTCAAAGTCACTGTCTGTCAGTGACCATGACTCACCGTCACTGACAGGTGCCAGTGACCGTGACCCATGGTCACTGGCCTGGGGCAGTGACTGCGGGTCACGGTCACCCCCATTTTTTCCCTCTTTTTTACATTTTCTAGCACTTTGTGTACATTTTCTCTTATTTTCCAAATTGAGATCACATCTAAGACTTAAGGGAGGGGTTGTAAACTTTGTAAACTTGTGTAAACAACCTGCATCCCCGCGGTCAGGGCATCAGAACCCATGTAAACAAAAGGGAACTTAATGATGAACTATAATTAATTCCCATTTTTCTTAACGCTTGAAGTCCGTGAATGTTGGACATTGAATCCATTACACATTTCTACGCCATTTTTAAGCTCGATCACACTCCTACTGTGCATCCTACTTCAGTGAGAAAGCCTTTTGGGTTACCAATTGAAGAGCCAGAAGGAATAAAGGGTCTCAAAGCTCCAATTGATTTGGACAATATTTTTATCCACAGTGGATACTTTGAGGCATCTATGACCAGTACGCTAAAGAGTGATTTGCAAAGGCTCATGGAAGACTTCTCCTCCTTAGACTTGTTATCCAAGAGTGTAAATAATGATCCAGAGTTGTCAACGGCAGTTGTTTTACCGCCCATCCGCATTAAGCCTACATTAGTGCCAAGTGTGATCCCTCTGGTAAGTTTAGATCAGATTCAGGATCTCATGCGAGTGAACCTCCTGTGGCTACTGATGTACCAAGGAATGATAAAGTGCCAAGGACTGATGCGACTTTAGATGCTCAGACAAAGCCAAGGGTCAAACCTGTTAGAATAGTGGGAAAAGAAGCTGATATTGAGATGGTCTCGGTAGGGTAGCTTATTATGGCAAAGTTGATCACCGTAAAAACTAGCCCGCCTGCTCATAGGAAGTTGATTCTTGAAGACGAGGCTGCAAATCTTATAAAAAACGACTCCTACAACACCAATTACCAGTAGCTTGCCACCAGTTGCTGATAGTTTCACACCACCCAAGGCTATGACACCTGCAAGAGCCCATTTTAGGGCTAATTAACCATCACCTGCAAAAGTAGTCGAAGATCCAGCTGCACCAAAAATATTAGATGAAGCTTCTACTGTTGAAGGTGGAGGATCGGAGAAATCATTATTGAATGTTACAGTAACATCGCATACAAATCGAGATCCTTTTGCCACTTTGTCCTCGCAACGATCACATGACTCGCCTTCTGTTTATGAAGAAGCATTAGTTGCTCATGGGGGTGAGGGTGCAAATGTTGAGAAAGGAGGAGATGACCACTCAGGTTCTTAGATTCAGTCTAATTCACAAGAGTGAAAGTCAAATCTTTCTATCCCTAAGGAGTCCAGTTTGTTTGGTGATGCTCCAAAGCCTTAATTTGCTATAAACTTTGCCATGAAGATAATGATTCGCAGCATCTTGGTCACACCTTTCCAAGGAGATCTTACCCTCAATAAGATCCAAGGTGCCAAAGCATTAGATGATATGTTGATATCTTCTGGTATCGGAACATATCTGAGTAGCCTACACAATGTGTTTGTTATCCTCTTTAATAAACTTAAAGAAAAGGATATCTAGGACACAAGTGTTGATCATGCCAAAGTTTTCTAAGATGAAGTACTGAGGCATAGAATCCAATTGCTTGCAAAAATTGAGAGCACCGAATAAGAGATACGGGTGGTTAATGAAGCAAATGCCAAGAAAACACAAGAGATAGCTGTGCATATGATTGAGCATGAACATATACAACAATAGATCACCGTGTTGTAGCTGATCACGCTTAAAATGGCGTGGAAATGTGTAATGGATTCAATGTCCGACATTTACGCACTTCAAGCATTAAGAAGAATGAGAATTAACTATAATTCATCATTAATTTCCCTTTATTTACATGGGTTCTAATGCCTTGACCACAGGGATGCAGATTGTTCACACGAGTTTTCAAAGTCTACAACCCCTCCCCCAAGTTTTAGATGTAATCACAATTTGGAAAATACAAGAAAATGTACGTAACATAAAAAACAATGCAAAAAAAAAAAAAAAAGAGGGAAAATGGGGGTGACTGTGACCCACGGTCACTGCCCATGCCAGTTACTGTGGCTCACAGTCACTAACAGATAGTGACAGCGATCACTGTTTGCCTTTATTTCTCGTGCTGTTCGTGTTAGTTCTTCTTTCAAACTATTTTTAAGTGCTGTTCAAGTCCGAAGAGGGTATCATAGGAAGCCAAAGTTGTATCATTCTGAACCTATAGCTTTCAAGGAACAAAATGAGGCACAAAGGGGCTTGTTTACAACCTTTGTAATGGCCAAGAAACCCCCCCGAATGAG
This sequence comes from Sextonia rubra, assembly GCA_037013555.1. Taxonomy (NCBI): domain Eukaryota; kingdom Viridiplantae; phylum Streptophyta; class Magnoliopsida; order Laurales; family Lauraceae; genus Sextonia; species Sextonia rubra. The sequence goes on from JASUAD010000012.1 coordinate 19,632,042, forward strand.
AAAAACAAAGATAACAACGTCATCCTTCGAATAGACATCAATGCATGGACATGGTTCTTTCTTTAGCCACCCCTTCTTCTCCTCCTCCTCTGAACCTTCTTGTTCACCTTGGAAATTGAGAAAAGGAGGGGAAAAGGTTGTGGAATGCTGCTGTCCTCTTGCTTGGATGCTTTTGATTGCCTTTTGTGTTCTTAAAATTCTCTGTGTGTTCACCCTCTCCTTCCTTCAAACACTACCCCTTTTATAGAGCCTTCAAGTGGTTTTTGGCGGTTCCAGGGAGTTGAGGGGAGTTGTGGGAAGTTACACTTTGAAAGGAAGTGGAGAAAAACCGTCCAAAACCATAGGAAGTATCCTTTGGGGGTCCATGACCGCAGCCGCGGTCAGGGACAAGGCCCAATTTTGGGCTTTTGCATTTGTGACTCGTTTTCGCTTGTTTGCGGCCCAAACGATGTGCAATTGCCATGAAACTTGGAGGGATGCTTCTTGACACTATTTTGATCATGTTATAAAAGTTTCAGCTCGTTTTGACCATCTGATGTTGGTCAACTCCCTTGATGAACGGGCCGCGGTTACTCCCAAGGCCCATTTTTGGACTTTTGCATTTGTGACCCGTTTTCACATGTTTGGGGTCCGAACGAAGTCTAATCTTCACGAAACTTGGAGGGATGCTTCTTGACATTATTTTGAGTGTGCCATAGAAGTTTAAACTCGTTTTGACCATCTGAAGTTGGTCAACTCCCTTAATGAACAGGCCGTGGTCACGAACAAGGCCCAATTTCGGACTTTTGCATTTGTTACCCGTTTTCACCTGTTTGGGGTCCGAACGAAGTCCAATCTTCACAAAACTTGGAGGGATGCTTTTTGACACTATTTTGAGTGTTTCATAGAAGTTTTAACCTTAGTTGACCTTTTGAAGTTGGTCAACTCTCCAGTTGACTTTTCATGAAAGTGGGCCATTGTTTTAGCTGTTTAAGGCCCAAATGACCTCGGTATGATTTGAAACTAGGAGGGATTGACATCAGGAAATCTTGGAGTACTCCTCTAAATTTTATCAATTTTGGACATCGGGAAGCAGGACTTTGGTCGTTGACCCCATGGCTTGGGGGGGACTGACTCCAAGTTGACATGTTTGTAGCTTTTGGGTCAAATGATGTCTGTTTATCTTGAAACTTTGTAGGGCCTCTCTTTGGCATAATTTGAGCTTCCTTTGAGAGTTTCAGTTGGTTTCATCTTTGTGAGATGTCACTTTCTACTTAGACCCACAGAGCATAGTATATAACCATCTAGACCGAGTTTGGATTTGAATGATGTCCAAATGCTCTGAATCCTTGAAGGATAGTCTTCAAATGTACTTGAAAGCATTCCGTTGAATAGGAGATTGCTTCGACATGTGGAAGTGCCAGGTCCCACAGTGATTCCCAAGAAGCTAACAAACAGCTTTTGAAGCCTGACTTGAACTGAGATGAGGTCCTAATGCTTTGAAAACTTTGGAATTTTATAATTCAAAGCTTGTAGTGTCTTTACTGCATTATTTGCAATTTTTTATGAGTCAATAAGTGCCCCCTTGAGGTGCAATGATTATAATATAATAATCATTGTACCTCGAAGTAGCTAAACTGTGGTAATGATGGATGACTTAATGGAAAGACAGTTTGTTAAGGTAGGTTGTGGACTTAAACTTAGGATTTTGAAAATTTTGATAAAAACAATGAAGGGTTTGATGATGGAATTTTGAAAAAAACATAAGAAATCTGAATTTCTTTACCCTGTTTTCACAGATATCAAAAGTAGCATCTCCGTGGGACTGTGGGGAACACCCACAAAAGAATCCCTTAGGTATTTAGAAAATTAAGAAGTTTATGAAATTCTATTTGGATTTTGGAAATGGATTTGATTCTCTTGTGACCGATTGGTCACATATATCTAGAGTGGCATCTCTGTGGGGATGTGGGGAACGCCCACAAAGAAAAGATCCCTGAGGTTTTAAGAAAATCAAAGGTTTTAGTTTAAAATGGATTTGAGTTTGGATTTTGATGGATTTTTGGTTTATTTTCAAAAATCAAAGTTTTAGGTTTTGACTTGGCTTAACATGATTCAAAATGAGATGCAATTTTGAAAGAGATTGGCTTTTTGGCTTTTGTAGATTTTGATCCAAAGCAATTTAAAATGACAAATTTGACTCAAGATCGGGTTTGTCCCTGGATGAACTTAAAATTTGGATTAGGTTGGCTTCCAAGAAAACACACACTTTTGTTTGAGGCAAAATGCCCAAAGTGGGTTCACCATGTTGTGTCTTGAGATAGAACCAGAACTTTGGCTGTGAGGAACACTGCAACCATAGATCATCACATTGTAGCAACAGCTTTCATCCTTGAAAGATGATGTTCTGAAGCTTCGAGGCACCGTAGATGGCTTAGAAAAGTCTAGTTCAAAGAACCAGGCCTACGAAGAGTGCATCATCGCCAAAGTAAAGGCGAAGCAGACAACCTTGAATGACTTCGTTCAATTCCTTGAAAGTGAAATGAGTATCAAACTAAATGAAATTGACATTGATGCTGTTGTCCCAGCTTATCCAAGCTATAAAGGGCACGTCCTGAGGGAGGTGACTTGAGAAGTTCTTGGACTAGATTTTATCGCCGCAGCTTCCTATATGACTCTTTTATCTTGATCAGCCTGGGTGGCCATGTATACATTGACTTCATTTTTTGTACTTAAACTTCAAATGAATATCAATGGAAAAACTTTTCTTTTTCTCCATTTTTTCATTGGTGTAGGTGTTTGGTTTGATTTTGTGCGAATGTTTGTTGTGGTTTGTATGGATGGTTTGTTTGGTTTGGTTTTCTTAGACTTGTATGAGGGTGTGATTTGCGATCTTTTGGATCCATAAACTGAAGATAAGGGAGTCATATAGGTGGACGTTATCTGGTGCCCATGTGTGAGGTTTTCTCCAGGGTCCATGACTTGATCCTTTTGGTGTCGAAAGGGGTCAAACAAATGGATGTTATCCAGTGCCCATGTGTGAGGCTTTCCCCGGGATCCTTGACTTATTCCTTAGGACAAAGATTTGGTTTTAGTTTTTGTTTAGATTTTGGTTATACAAGGTCTGCAAAAAGACTTACTCTATATAACCGAAGGTAGTCATATAGGGTTTACAAAAAGACTTGTTTTATACAACTAAGGATTAGCTATATGGGGTCTGCAAAAAGACTTATTCCACACAGCTGAGTTTTGCTATAGAGGGTCTATAAAAGAACTTAATCTATATAGCAGGATGTTACAAGGGGTCTTGTAAGGATGTTATCCAAGTAACAAAGGTTTGACTAGAGGGGTCGAAGGACTTTATCCTCGCGGTCATTTTATACAAATCCGAGGGATTTTGGTTAGGAGTCATAGGTTGTGAGGCTTGAAACCAGAGGATTTTGATTTTGGTTAGGAGTCATAGGTTGTGAGGCTCAAAACCAAAGGATTCTGATTATGGTTAGGAGTCATAGGTTGTGAAGCTGAAACTAGAGGATTTTGATTTTCGTTAGGAGTCATAGGTTGTGAGGCTCAAAACCAAAGGATTTTGATTTTGGTTAGGAGTGAGAATGTACACTGTACATGGTTTGGGTACATTGTACATGGTTTAGGTATATCAATGACATTCAAATATAGTATTTCTTGAGAAGTTTTCCATTGATAAGCATCATGCATCTGTCTCCTTCGAGTGTGAGGAGTGTGTGTGCACCATTGGAGTAAACCTTGTCGACAAAAAAAGGTCCTACCTATTTTAATTCGAATTTGCCTTTTGACATGTCTGTGGAGAACATCGGCCTTTTGACTGCAACGACTAAGTCTTTGTATTTTGACCTTCTTGTCGAAAAATCCAGTCATATGAACTTGATAGAGCTCGATGCTTTGTCAAGCAGCAAGCTTCTGTTCATCAAGGTTTTCCAGCTTTTGAGATCTGAGTTTAGCAGTCTTTTCTCCAGTGTATTTGTTCATCATAGCTACCCGAAGAGAAGGAAGTTGAATTTATAAGGGTATCACAGCTTCACAACCATAAACCAAGGAATATGGTGTGATTTGGTCGGACCACGAACAGTAGTTCTGTATGCCCACGATGCTTCAGGAAGTTTGGTACTCTAATGCTTTTATAGTCTTGTTGAAAGCTTCAGCAAGTCCATTAGCTGCAGTGTTATATGCCGTGGAGGGACAACATTGGATTTCGCAGTTGTCATAGAATCTGTAGAATTTACCTTTGTTGAACTGAGGACCATTGTTATGATGTAAACGTTTAGGTACCACAGAACGACAAATGATGTGAGTCTTCAAGAAGTAGAGGACTGTATCTGTTTTGACATTTTGATGTCTTGGAATGTAGTGAAATTTGATTAGCACAAATCTCTCCTTGATTTTACAAGCTTTGTTGAAGAAAGAAAGCATGTCTGGTTTCTTCACTTTATATTCGAGATTCATTTGTTTGATTACAAGTTGCGAATCTCTATATAGTGATATCAGATTCCAAGGTTAGCTCGAGACCCATCATCAATGTCGTATACTCCACCATATTATTTGAACATGACTTGATTGATGAGAAGGAGTGAGGGATGTGGAATCTTTCTGGGCTGCAGAAAAAGATCCCAACCTCGGAAACTAGATCTCCAAATTCATTTGTCCTGGAAGCTCCATCAAAGTGCATGATCCAATGTAAGTCTAGATTAATAGTGGGTTTCCATATTTGTTTAATGAAGAAGACTGGTTCATTAGGGAGATTGTCTCTGAATTTAGAATTATCCGAAAGTGGATGTTCTACCAGGAAGTCAACAAGAGCTTGTCCTTTCATTGCCTTTACAGCAGTATATCTAATGTCATATTAAGAGAAAATAATAGATCATTTGGCTAGACGATCACTCAGTGCACCAGCCTTTGTCATAAGTGCCTTCAGTGGATTGGTGTTGGAAACCAAATACATTTCATTGGAAATAATATAGTGACATAGTTTCCTCATTTTTCTTTTGAGCTGGTAATGCCCCCAGAGAGTGATCAAGAGTTCGAATGTAGAGGATGAGAGGTTTGCCTGGAATTGGGGCTGAAAGGATTAGTGGGTTTATGAGACACCATTTGATATTTTCACAAGATTTATCCTACACAAATTCAATTCCTTTCTTCATGAATCTGGATAATGCTCTACACTTCTCAAATAAGTTTGAGATGAACCGGCAAATGTAGGCAAGTCTGCCCTGCAATTCCTTGAGTTATTTAAGAGTTCTCAGAGAAGGCATCTTCAATATAGCTTTGACTTTGACTAATCTCTTTGAGAGTCAGTTCTACATCAGTGGCAACTTCAACCAATCGGGCCAGAGACTTAGTTTTATGACTAAGTATGATAGCTTTGATTTCTGGTTGCAAATTGGGTTTGTACATTTTGATCGTTGCCTTTTGAGATGGTTGTTCTAAGCATTTATAGGATAATGCACTCCATCTATTGATAAAGGCCTATGCAATTTCGTTGTCTCCCTGCCTTATATTGTTGAGCATAGCAAAGGTGACTGTTTGATCCAGCTCCTGAAAATGGAGTAAGAACTTCTCTTCTGTGATTAGCTATGTCATGAAGAAGAATTCTGGTAACTGCTTGTACCAATCGAAGGCAACTCCTTTCAATGTGCCAACGAATAGTCTTATTTTTAATGCATCTAACTCTTGCAGGCTTCCAAGGAGTGATTTGAAATGCACAACATGTTGATATGCTGACCCCTTCTCAAGGTATGGTTGGAAAGTCGGAAGTTTATAATCTGGTGGAAATGGAACTAGATCAAATTCCGGAGGATACTTAGGTATAATACCTTTCTTTTTCATCCTAGTCTCCACTTTTGATTATGTTAGTATCTCTTTAACTTCTTTAAAGGTTACATGTTTTTCAGGATCTGCATGATGACTAAGGATTGATGAATAATCACCATTAGTAAAACCTGCAGCTATCACCTTGTTTGTTAGGGACTTAAATTGAGCTGTGAGAAGGTCAATTTTAGTGGCATTCTTCATGATCATTGCTTGTTCTTTTCTGTTGGCAAAAAGAGGATTTATTTGAGCTTCAACCGGACCACCTAGCTTATCTGTTAAGATTTTCAATTGGGCAGTTAAATGGTCGATTATAATTCCTTGTCGTTTGATAACATCACCGACGTTGTCATCTTCATTTTTACCGGCATCTTTTTCGTCAGCATCTTTACTTCCGTTAGTATCGTCATTTTCATCCTTGCAAGTTCCACTCCCCTCAGTTATAAACACAATGTACTGACGGGGATAAGATGATGTTAATGCCTGAGGAGTGCATTGACTATCCTTTGTATTTAAGATAGTGATAGGATCATCGTCAGAATCAGTTTCGACATGACCTTTAGAAGTACTGCTTGAATGGGAGTCTGAATCAGACCCCTGTGATTGAGTCCGAGTCATACTCCGAGTAATTCTTCAAATTAAGCCTGGCCCGACCATGTAAGACGAGATCAAATCCGGATCATCTTCTTTAATAACCCATTTTTGAGTGATCTTGCGCTGCGATAGCTTTTGAGTTTGGTTATTGTAGTGGGCTAAAGCTTTCTTCTTGATTTGGTTAGCCATCCGGACTGCCAAGGCTTGATCTTCAAGCCTGACAACCAGTGGGCTGGAAGTGCAAGCAACTCGTTCCCAATTCATGGAATCAGAAGTGAAAAGTGAAAGGATGTCAATAGCACCCCTCTTGTTCTATTTCTTTTGCCTTTCTTCTGTTGGAGTGAATTCTTGAAACGAGCGAGATCAGTCAAATTATTGATGACCAATCGCTCAGCTTGCTTTTTGTCTTTAGCATTATGTGATAAGCCCTAAGGTGAAGATGGCAGGGATGGTGCCACAATCATGGAGGGTAGACGCCTCCCACTAAACCTCCGTCCCTCTTTTTGAGTCAGAGGGTAAAAGGTATTCTCTTCAAGTGTGGCCAAGGGTTTGTTCTCAGCCTTATTGGATTTTGGAGTATTTGGTTGAGGTGATCGTGTGCTGTTTCTTGGGATGGATGTACCCTTCTGGGCCTTCTTACTAGTCAAGAACTGCTAGAGGTCCCTTAGTGTTTGCTTGGTAACGACCCGTTGTTTGGGCCGAGTAGGTGATGACTATAAGCATTGAGCAATCACTGAATATGCTTTGCCAAGTGTCACCGACTTATGATCAGTGAACCGGACCTACCTTGCCCTCAGACGAGGCTTGGTGATATCAAGCTTGCTGCCTTCTAACTTCAGCTTGTGATTTGGTTCCTCCTGAACCTTATTAAAAACTCCAAATGGATTCTGGGTATATTTGGAAACCCAGGATTTGGGAGTTTCAATCTTCTTGATGGATTTAGGGGTCACTAATGACCCATTTGTATCAGTCGAAGTCATGGAGCCCATTGGAGTAGAGAGTCCTTGGAGGACTGAGACTCTCGACGTAGGGGCAATAGAGTCCATTCGAGCCTTTTTTGGTGCTCTTGCAGCTGGTTTGTTTTGGGTCATAGAGATTTCAAAAAGCCTCCCCTTCGCCTCATCAAAAGTGATGATTAGGGAACCAATGATATCTCTGAAAAAGATCAGCCCAATGGACTATATTAGTGGTATAACCAACATGGCTGCCTCTTGGATTAGCCGAAATGGTTTATAGATGCCATTTGAACCAACATGGTTTTGAACCGGAATGGTTAGATATAGGCACAAGTCCCATCTCATCGTGTTATGCTGATTGTCCTAGCTGTCAGAATTTTTGCAGCATTTCGGAATCATATAGTCAGACTTAAAAGCATGCTAAGTTGACTAAACCTGGTTACTGCAATTTTGGCAGCATGTCAGGGCCATCTGTGTCAGTCTTATAAGCAAGAGAGGGTTGGATCTAATCAAAGGGATAGGGTCTACAGGATCGAGCTTGCACCACTACCACAATGATCAAACAGGAACCATTAGTGCATGACGCCGGACAGTGCATAACTGCAATGTCGTTGGTCTTATTCACTGATTTAATAAAACATATATTTGGGTCAAAGCCCATTAGATTGAATTACTACTTTTCTAAAGCATGAAAGGGTGTAATTTGGTCCATGCACATCAAGGTGCAAGTTTCCTCTACTACATCTTTCAATTAAATCGCAAAAGTATACACTTTGAGGTGCCTAATGCCTTCATTTCAATGATAAAAAAATGCACTTCAAGGTGTAAAATTTCTTCATTAATGTTTCCAAACCCATTGTAGACATCAAGGTCATGCATAGGTGTCTTCAAAGGTCAAACAAGCCAGTATTAGCAACAAAACAGGTCAGTGACCATGACCGGCGGTCACTGCCCATTTTCCATTGATTCCCACGGTCACAGCACTTTTTACATAGTTCCCCGTGGTCACAGGCTTTCAGCAGCACTTTTCAGCACAATAGCAGCACTTTTCAGCATAACAACAGCACTTTTCAGCAATTTCAGCACTTTTCAGGCATTTTTAACTAAATTTGATCACAAATTAGAGCAAGAATATAGTTCCCACAGACGGTGCCAATATTCTGCTCGCACTTAAAATGGCATGGAAATGTGTAATGGATTCAATGTCCGAAACTCACACACTTTAAGAGTTAAGAAGAATGGGAATTAACTACAGTTCATCATTAATTTCCCTTTGTCTACATGGGTTCTAATGCCCTGACCACGGGCAAGCAGATTGTTTACATGAGTTTTCAAAGTCTACAACCCCTCTCTCAAGTCTTAGATGTGATCACAATTTGGAAAATATAAGAAAATGTATGTAACATAGAAAACAATGCAAAAAAAAGAGGGAAAATGGGGGTGACTGTGACCCCCAGGCCAGTGACCGTGGCTCACAGTCACTGGCACTTGCCAGTGACCGTGGCTCACGGTCACTGATTGACAATGACAGTGCAGTCACTGTTTGGCTCCGTTTTTCGTGATGTTCGTGCTAGTTCTTCTTTCAAACTTATTTTAAGTGCTGGAACTCCTTCTCATGACTCTTGGGGTGTTGAATAACCATTAAGAAGATTGAATTCAACTATAGAATTGATTGAAAAACTTCGTAATTCATCATTCATGTTTACGGACTGTCTTTTATTCAAGTCCAGAGAAGGTATCATAGGAAGCCAAAGTTGTGTCATTCTGAACCTATAGTTTTCAAGGAACAAAATGAGGCCCAAAGGGGCTTGTTCACAACCTTTTTAATGGCCAAAAAACCCCCCCGAATGAGAAAAACAAAGATAACAACGTCATCCTTCGTATAGACATCAATGCATGGACATGGTTCTTTCTTTAGCCACCCCCTCTTCTCCTCCTCCTCTGAAGCTTCTTGCTCACCTTGGTAATTGAGAAAAGGAGAGGAAAAGGTCATAGAATGCTGCTATACTCTTGCTTGGATGTTTTTGATGGCCTTTTGTGTTCTTGAAATTCTCTGTGTGTTCACTCTCTCCTTCCTTCAAACACTACCCCTTTTATAGAGCCTTTAGGTGGTTTTTGGTGGTTCCAGGGAGTTGAGAGGAGTTGTGGGAAGTTACACTTTGAAAGGAAGTGGAGAAAAACCATCCAAAACCATAGGAAGTGTCCTTTGGGGGTCCATGACCGCAGCCGTGGTCATGGACAAGGCCCAATTTCGGGCTTTTGCATTTGTGACTCGTTTTCGCTTGTTTGTGGCCCAAATGATGTCCAATTGCCACAAACTTGGAGGGATGCTTCTTGACACTATTTTTACCATGTCATAAAAGTTTCAGCTTCTTTTGACCATCTGAAGTTGGTCAACTCCCTTGATGAACGGGCCGCGGTTACTCCCAAGGCCCATTTTTGGACTTTTACATTTGTGACCCGTTTTCACATGTTTGGGGTCCGAACGAAGTCTAATCTTCACGAAACTTGGAGGGATGCTTCTTGAAACTATTTTGAGTATTTCATAGAAATTTTAGCTCATTTTGACCATCTGAAGTTGGTCAACTCCCTTGATGAACAGGCACAGTCATAGACAAGGCCCAATTTTGGACTTTTGCATTTGTGACCCATTTTCACCTATTTGGGGTCTGAACGAAGTCCAATCTTCATGAAACTTGGAGGGATGCTTTTTGACACTATTTTGAGTGTTTCATAGAAGTTCTAACCTGAGTTGACCTTCTGAAATCGGTCAACTCTCCAGTTGACTTTTCATGAAAGTGGGCCATTGTTTCAGCTGTTTGAGGCCCAAATGACCTCGGTTTGGTTTGAAACTTGGAGGGAGTGACGTTAGGAACATCTTGGATTATTCCTCTAAATTTCATCAATTTTGGACATTGGGAAGCAGGAATTTGGTCAGTGTCCCCATGGCTTAGGGGTGACTAACCCCAAGTTGACGTGCTTATAGCTTTTGGGTCAAATGATGTCTGTTTATCTTGAAACTTTGTAGGGCCTCTCTTGGGCATAATTTGAGCTTCTTTTAAGAGTTTCAGCTGGTTTGATCTTTGCGAGGTGTTGCTTTGTACTAAGACCCACAGAGCACAGTATATAACCATCTAGACTGAGTTTGGATCCGAATGATGTCCAAATGCTCTGAATCCTTGAAGGATAGTCTTCAAATGTTCTTAAAAGCATTTCGTTGAATAGGAGATTGCTTCGACATGTGGAAGTGCCAGATCCCACAGTGATTCCCAAGAAGCTAACAAACAACCTTTGAAGCCTGACTTGAACTGAGATGAGGTCCAAATGCTTTGAAAACTTTGGAATTTTATAATCCAAAGCCTGTAGTGTTTTTGCTGCATTATTTGCAATTTTTTATGAGTCAACAGAATTAATAACTCTCTTCCTTAAAAGATAATGCTCTCAAATTTTATAACACTATTGAGGATTTAAAGAAATCCATCTCAGAGGACAATCAACACAGAGATGATCTACTTGCGCATGCGAAGGCAAAGCTGATGGCTTTGAATGATTTTCTTCAGTCTCTGGAGAGTCAAATGAATATCAAACTAGATAAGATTGACATTAATACTACTGTGCCCACTTATACAAGCTATAAAGTGTGTATCCTGATGGAAGGTGTTTTGAACGCAAGGACGGAACTCAAGAAATTCTTAGACTGATTCTCATTGCCGCAGCTTTTGTTTAGCTTTTTCTTATTTTGATTAGCCTAGGCGGCCATGTACATTAACTCCATTATTGTATTGAAACTCAAAATCAATATCAATGGAAATGTTTTTCTTATTTTGCTCCACTTTGTCATTGGCATGAAATGTTTGGTTTAATTTTGTATGGATGTTTGATGTGATTTGTATGGATAGTTTGTATGTGCATATGGTTTAGATGGTTTATTTTGATTTGGTTTTCTCAGACTTGTACGGGGTGTGATTTGCAGTCTTTTGGATCTACAAATCAACAAAGAAAAGGAGTAATATAGGCAGACATCATCTGGGCCCTTGTATGAGGTTTTCTCCAAGGTCCATGACTTGATCCTTTTAGAAAGAAATTTGGTTTTGAGATTTTGTTTGGGTTTTGGTAATATGGGGTTTGCAAAAAGACTTATTCCATATAACGGAGGGTAGCCATATAGGGTCTACAAAAAGACTTCTTCTACATAGCTGAATTTAGCTATACAAGGTCTACAAAGTATTTAGTCTATACAGCAGGTGTTACAAGGGGTCTTCTAGGAATATTATCCAAGTAACGAAAGTTGACTAGAGGGGTTGGTGGGTTTTGTCTTTGTAGTCATTTTATACAAGTCTAAGTGATTTTGGTTAAGAGTCATTGGTTGTGAGGCTCGAAACCAAAGATTTTACTAATGGCAACGTACACTGTACCTGGTTTAGGTATACCAATGACATTTAAGTATAGTATTTATTTAGGAGTTTTTCATTGATAGGCATCATGCATCTGTCTCCTTGTGTGAGGAGTGTATAGGCGACGTTGGAGTAGACGTTCTCAATGACGAAAGGTCCTTCTCATTTGAATTCAAATTTGCATTTAGACAAGTAGGTAGAGAACATGGCCTCTTGACTGCAAGGACTAAGTCTCCTTTCTTGTAAGATATGTATTTGACCTTTTTATCGAAAGACTCAGCCATACGAGCTTGATATAATTCGATGCTTTACCGAACAGTAAGTCTCTTTTCATCAAGGCTTTCTAACTCTTGAAGTTTGAGCTTGGCATTCTTTTTTTTAGTGTATTTGTTATCACAACTACCTGAAGAAAAGGGAGTTGAATTTCCAAGGGTATCACAATTTCACAACCATAAACGAAGGAATACAATATTGATTTTGTTGGACCTCGAACTGTAGTTCTGTAAGCCCACAAAGTTGCAGGAAGTTTAGTACTCCTACTCTTTTTATTGTTAGAGACCATTTTCTTTAGAATTCTACAAATGATCCTATTGAAAGCTTCAACAAGTCCATTACCTGCAAGTTTGTATGCCGTAAAAGGACAGCATTGGGTTCTGTTCTTGTCATAGAATCTGTAGAATTTATCATTATTGAATTGAGGACCATTGTCAAGATGTAGACATTTGGGAACCCCTAAATGACAAATATATGAGTCTTCAAGAAGCTGACGACCATATCTGTTTTGACTTTTGCAAGAGGCACCACTTTTGCCCATTTGCAGAAGTAATTTGTTGTGGCCAAATGAATTGATGACTATGTTTTGATGGCGGATTGATTTTTTCAACTATATCCATCCCTCAAGACTCAAAAGGCCAAGAAGTTGAAGTAAGATGTAGATATTCAGGCGGTTTATGAATGTAATCACTATGGATTTGTCATTCATTACATCTTTTTGCAAAACTGACGGTGTCAGATACCATGTTAGGCCAATAGTAGCCTAACCTTCAAATCTGACAATAAAGCTTTAGTCCAGCTTAGTAAGCACCGCATAGGCCAGAATGAAATTATTTCAATATTTGATTTGTTTTTTTTTTTTTTTTTTTTGTAACAAACACTGGAGAAGAAATCCATCATATGATTTGCAATAAAAATTCTTCGAAGGCAAATCAAATTGAAATTTTAGAGCTCATCTTTGAATACTAGTTCTGCCTTTAGCATTTTCTAGTAAGAAACTATGAAGAATGTAATCAATGAAAAAGGGTCTCTCCAGTTTTTGAATGAATTTTGGAAAGAGAAAATCCGATTCTTGATTACATCGAAGCAATTTGCTATTGCTTTATAATTATCGAATGGAGATAGAAGCCTTCTTTCAACTACTTCTAGTGCCATTTTGTCATTTTCAGGGATTGACATTAAGGCTACCAATCATGCCAGTGCATCTGTTTTGACATTTTGATGCCTTAGGATGTGGTGAAACTTGATTAGCACAAACCTTTCCTTAAGTTCACAAGCTTTGTTGAAGAAGGGAAGCAAGTCTGGTTTCTTCACTTGATATTTAAAATTAATTTATTTGATTACAAGTTGCGAATCTCCATAGACTTCAAGCATATTGATGCCTGATTCCAAGGCTAGCTCAAGGTTCATAATCAATGCTGTTTATTCCGCCAAATTGTTTAAACATGGCTTAATCAATGAGAAGGAGTGAGGGGCATAGAATCATTCTGAGCTGTAGAAAATGATTCTAACCCCTGAAGCGGGATCTCCTAGCTCATTTGTTTTGGAAGCTCCATCAAAATGCATGATCCAATGTAAGTCTGGATTAATGGTGGGTTTCCATAGTTATTGAATAAAGAAGACTGGCTCATCTGGGCGATTATATCTGAATTTAGAATCTTCCAAGAGTGTGTGTTCACTAGAAAATCAGCGAGAGCATGTCCTTTTGCTGCCTTACAGGGGTGCATCTGACGTCATACTGAGAGAGGAGAATAGGCCATTTGGCTAGACAATCACTCAATGCTCCAGTTATTGTCACCAGTGTCTTTAGTAAGTTGATGTTGGAAACTAAGTACATTACATTAGAGAGGATGTAGTGATGTAGTTTTTGTGTTGTGAGCATCAGTGTAAGACATTCTTTCTCCACTGGATGATAATTATGTTCAGCACCGACTAACATCTGTGATTGTTGACCCATAAAAATTACAAATGTTACAATGAAAACATTACAAGAAAATTCCAAACCAGAAGCACATAAACCCTGGGATTATGGAATGTCAAGTCAAGTACTGCGTCTAGATGTTCATAGCTAATGCAATCCACTTAAAAAACTTCAGATGAACTTAGGGTACAGTAATTCAAATTTTAGAGTTAGTGGATTTCATTTGGTCAATTGACTCACCAACCTTCAAATTCAAGGTTCGTTAACCAAAGTCTAGGGGTTATTAAACACACTCAAGCTTCTGAGTTACCAAAGTGGCTGAAAATCACATGGTAACTCCAAATTATGCTTAGGAATGATGCTTCAAAATTTCAAAGTATTTGAACTTTGTTTCAGTTCAAAGTCAAATTTCAGTGACTGTCTTTTAGCTCCTTAAGGTCACCGTGACAATAGATACTTCTACATGTTGGAATCAGATGAAACTCCTTGACGAAGCTCAAATTATACTCAGGGGAGGCTCTACAAAATTTTAAGTCAAACGGATGTTATTTGACCCAAAGTCAACAAACATATCAACTTTAGGTTAGTGACTCCCAAGGCATGGGGTCACTGACCAAAGTCCCGCTTCTAGGTGACCAAAATTGATGAAATTTAGACACAAAGCTTTAGTAATGCGTAGAAGAGGTTTTACAAATTTTTAAGTCAAAAGAACTTCGTCTGACCCTATTTAAATGACATGTCAGCTATGAGTCCATGACTTTTAAGCCATGGGAGGCACTAACCAAAGTCCTACTTCTAGGATGGCAAAGTTGATGAAATTTAGATCAGAGACTCAAAATCTGTTAAAAGTTAATTCCCCAAAGTTTCAAATCAAGTGAACATTATTCAGGTAGAAAACAAGCTGACTGCCTGCAACATAAGAGAATATTGACTTAGAACATGCAACAAGTGGGACGTTGATCGAAATCCTACTTCCACAAATCTAAACTATATGAAATTTGTATGAACACTTCAAGATGACCCTAACAGCAATCCCTCCAAGTTTCAAAAAATTGAGGTCATTTGGACCTCAAACAGTTGGAACAAAGGCCCATTTTCATGAAAAGTTAATGGGGGGTTGACCAACTTCATAACATCAAAACGGGCTGAAATTTCTCTTACATACTGAAAACAGTGTCAAAAAGCAGCCCTCCAAGTTTCATGAAGACCAGACATTGTTTGGGCCCTAAACAGGCGAGAACAGATCACATATGCAAAGCACCCGAACTTAGGTCTCTCACTGGCCACAGCTACAGTCACTAACACTTGTGAAACGGTTCTCAGCAGTTTCCATGAGGTTTCCTCCACTTTTTCTCAAACTCCAACTTTCCATACTCCCTAAACCACCTTTAGAGTCTACAAAAGAAAGGTCTGGCACTTTGGAGAAGGTTTGAAGCAAGTTCTAAGCAAAATCCACACTAGGTCAATAAGTTAAAAGGCATTAACAAGCATAGTTCCAAGCACTGACAAGGCTCCCAAGGCACTTCAAGCACTCCAAGTCTACTTTTTTCTTCTCCTTCTCACTAACTTAAGGTGAGAAATAGTTTAGAGAAGGAAAAAAAGCATGCATCTCACTTAGAAAAGATGAATGCAAGGGCCATGAGGACGAAGTCTATTTTCTTTGATTTTCTCACTTGGGATGGGTTTTGGGCCATCTCAAAAGTTGTGAACGAGCCTCGTTAGGCTTCATTCTATTCCTTGAAAATTATAGGTTCAGGCTAACACAACTTTGACTCCACTTTTCCTTGTATAAGCACCATTTTCGAATTTATACAAAGATAGTCCGTAACAAAAGGTGATAATTAGCAAAAGTTTCAGTCGATTCCATGGCCAAATTAAGTACTCTTGGTGGTCATTCAATGTTCTAAAAGTTAAATGAAACAAGCTCCAGCACTCTGAAGGTGGCACAAAAGTGAAACAAAGAAGAAATGAGACAAACAATAGCCATTTTGGCCATTGTCTATCAGTGGCCGTGGGCTTGTAGGCCACGATTACCACTTCACTGTCTTTCTTTTTTGTAGTTTTTTCTATTTTTCATGTATTTTCTTATAATCTTTAAGTTTGGATCACATCTAAGACTAGAGGGGTGTTGTAATTTTTCAAAAATTGTAAACAACTTGCATTTCGCAGTCAGAGCATTTAAACCCATATAAAAAAGGGAAAAAAATGATGAACTGTAGTTATTTCCTATTCTTCTTTATGCTTGAAGTGTGTTAATGTTGGACTCGAATTCGTTACATTTCACATCACGTTTCGAGCATGATCAAAAGATTGGTGCCATCTATGGGAAATGCATTTGTTTACTCTAATTTATGATCAAATTTGGCCAAAAAGACATGAAAAGGTGCTAAAATACTTGAAAATTACTGAAAAAAAGTGTTGAAATGTGTTGCGCGAGCTAGTGGCTGCGGGGTGCTATGTTAAATCACCTGTGGCTGCAGAAGACTATACAAAAAATTCTATGACCGCAAGAAAAAAAATGTAAAATGGGCAGTGACCATGGGCCTACGGTCACTGCCTGTTTTGCCTCCAATTTGACTAATTTGACTTTTAAAAACACTCATGCAAGACCTTGATGTCTATGATAGGTTTGGGAGCTTAAATAAATGAACTTTTCACCTTGAAGTGCATCCTTTTATCATTCAAATGAAGGCATTAGGGACCTTGAAGTATATATACTTGCCACTTAAATGAAGGAACCTTCTACCTCAAAGTGCATGGACCAAATTAACACCCTTTTATGCAATATAAGAGTGTTGATTCAGTTCAAAAGGCTTTACATTACTAGCTATTTGATCATCAATTCATTTATAAGATCTAAACAAATATTTATATCATATTCAGTCATAACAACACATTATAGTCGTGCATTGTCCGGCATCTTACACTGATGGATCCTGTGTGATCATGGTGGTAGTGGTGCATGCTCGATCTTGTGGGCCCTTTCCCTTTGATTGGATCCAACCCTCTCTTGCTTATAAGTCTAACATAGAGAGTGCTGAAATGCTGCCAAAATCATGGTAGCTAGGTCTAGTCAGCTTAACATACTTTAAGCGTGACTATATATTCCTGAAATGCCGCAAAAATTCTGATAGCTAGGACAGTCAGCATAGCACAATGAGATGGGGTTTAGGTCTATGTCTAACCATTCCAGTTAGAAACCATGTTGGTTTAGAAGGCATTCAGAAACCATTCCGGCTAGCCTAAAAGATAGCCATGTTGATTGTGACACTACTATAGTCCTTTGGACCTCTTTGTTTTGCAGAGATATCAATGGTTTTTAATCATCACTTTTGATGAGGCCAACGAAAGGCTTTCCAAAATCTCCTTGACCCAAAACAAACCATCTGCTAAAGCACCAAAGAGGGCTCAAACTAACTCTGCTACCCTTGCTTCAAGAGTCTCAGTTTTCTAGAGACTCTCCACTTTTATGGGCTCCATGACTTCTTCTGATATGAACAGATCATCAGTGACCCCTAAATCCATTAAGAAGACCAAGGCTCTCAAATCCTGGGTCTCTAAATACGCCAAAATCCATTTGGAGTTTTCAACAAGGTTCAGGAGGAACCTAAACTCAAACTAAAGTCAGGAGGAAGTAGCTTTCATGTCATCAAACCTCGTATGGGAGCAAGATAGGTCCAGTTCACTGATCACAAGACACTAAGACTTGGCAAGTTGCGTTTAGCGGTTGCCCAAGGCTCAGAATCATCATCTACTTGGCCCAAGTAATGGGTCATTAACAGGCAAGTGCCAGAGGACTTCCAGTAACTCTTAACTTGCAAGAAGGCTCAAAAGCATGCCTCCATTACCAGATGCAGTACGTGGTCACCTCAACCACTTATCTCAAAATCTAATAAAGCTGAGAACAAACTCTTAGCCTCACTTGAAGACGATACTTTTTACCCTCTGAATCAGAAAGAGGGACAAAGGTTCAACATGAGACATCTACCCTCTATCATTGTAGCACCAACCCCGCCATCTTCACACCATCATCTATCACATGCTATTGAAGGTAAAAAGAAAGCTATGCTAGAAGGTCCGCCTACGATGTCCAAATAACTCCGGTAATCAAAAAGGTGGAAACAACCTCAAAAGAAGAAAATTCCTCCACAACTGCCAGGAAATCTTTCACAATGGCAGCTTCATAATTCTAATTCATGACAGTGATGAGGTGGATCCATAAATCGCCAATTGTAACGGGATATCTTAGGCTAACTATCCCTTGGATTCTGAGAATGAAGATAGATGAAGTCTACCTTCATGGGGTAATCTGGAGGATGAAGAATACCTATCTAATGAGCCCTTAAATGAAGATGACATCTTTTATCTTAAAATGCCAGAAGTGACTATATCTTTCTACAATCCTAATACACCAATTGAAAGTGATTGGCCTGTTGAGCAAAGGGTAAAGATAGAGGCTTCACCATAAAGGAATTTTGATCTTTGCCTAATCAATAGGCTAAATTAGTAATTCACCCACATTCACCTCATTAGTGAGTTTCAAACTCAAGAAGGTGAACGACAAGACTTGGACACTGAGGAAGAAATGCAGTAGCACCAAGCTTAATGGTAGTAAGCCCTTGCCTACCCTCAAACTCTGAAGACACGGGAAACGAAGGACTGAATTCAAGTTTGCCAAAAGTAGAAGAAGTCTTCATAACTTGACACTCCAAGAGCAAAAAAATGCTCAATCCAGGAGGAGGGAACCTAGTTAAGAAGAAACTACAAGGGCAACTATGGTCAATCTTCCACTTATTATGTAAACCCCACACAAAGGGTATCAATGTAAATGTGCCTAGGAACGATAATGAAAGGCCACCATGAACATTCAATTATAATGTTGTAGAACATTTGAAGCACATTCCAGCATTCCTACACATCCTTGGCCTATTACATATGTCAAAGGAAACTTGTGACAACTTAATACAAGAATTACAGGCACTCAGTCAAGAGAATCAAACTTATGTAGAGTATGTCCATTGTATTGAGAAAGAATATCAATGCCAAAAGTCCAAAAAGCCGAAAGGATACAAAGAATGCCTTTCCATTCAAAACACAACTAAGGCTAAAGTCTCCTTTCCAAAAGAAGATTTACTGCTGGGTGAAACCAATCATACCCGACCCATTTACTTCACTGCACACGTGAAGGAAATAACAATGCTAAGAGTGTAAATCGACGCTAGGTTAGCACTTAACCTCATCACCATAATAGGTTTACAAGAGTTAGGCATTCTGACCAGTAAGCTGTCCAACGCAAACACATCAATACAAGGATCTGATGGGGAAGTGCAAAATTCGATTGGAAAGATTATCATCAAGTTCCAATTAGGGGACCTAAAATTCGAGGCTGCGTTGCAGGTCATCAAAACAAGATCCTGCTACAACATCTTGTTAGGGGGATGATGGCTACATGATTATGCTATCATTCCCTCCACATTACATCGATGCCTCAAGTATATTGACGACAATGGTAAAGAACACCACGTCTTCACAAAAAAACAACCTTTCAAAGGAAAAGAGGTAAACCTCACAGACACAGCCATGTACAACTTTACAGACACAACCATGTACAAGGAAGAGTCTGAGGATTTAAAATCCAAGAAAAACAAAGGAAAACGCCTCTGATGAGGGAATCAACTAACCCTCCTTAGAAGAAAGAAGAAAATAAAACCTACGGGGTCATATTTGCAGATGAATAAATCATGATAAAAGACAAAGACAACATGTTGGTTATGCTAGTAAAGGCCTTTCAAAATTAGACCTTTATAGTCCAAACCAAAAGGCATGACAAGCCAATCATGGTAATGACACCACATAAGCTAGTTTCCATCACCCAACTAACAGAGCCAAGTAAGAAGACAATTAGCTAGTACTTTACTTCATCAACAGATGGGTAGAGATGGCTAAAAGATGTGAAGACCCTTTGTCAAAGTGAGTTGGTCACATTTGGTGTTGGCAGGGACTCTAAAGCCACATTCGGTCCAAGACGGTTGAAATGAAAATTGAAACCCTTGAAAAGTTGGCTTAAATCACTATAAAGGTGGAAAGAAACCTTCCACAACCAAGCTTACCAAGTTATCACATCGATTATGAGGTGAGCAGGGCAAGATTAGGACAAACAATTAGCCTATGGATGCTACACTGAATGAAACAAGAGAAAGGAGAATGACCCCAAAGATTCATCAATAGGTGAAAAAACTTGGCTGATCAATGCACCGAAATGCCCTTATGAAGAACTTACATGGCTTTATGCCAACAGGGGCTCCATATTCACATTTGAAAAGCCATGATAGGTATGGACTTCCAATCATACAAAGAACTATCATCAGTGGCTACAAACATCAAAAGAAATGCTGTTCATCTAATCAGAAGGATGAGAAGGTGTTATTCGATGTTCGTTGTGTCCACCACATAAGATTCCGACACTGAATCAAAACAAGGCACAGATGAGTCTGTAGGAAAAGAACAGTTTCCACCTTTACATCTATGGCCAATTTCGGCCCCCATGTAGCTTTTGGATCACTCTTCGTGGTTGAGCAGCCCGATATAATACACACCCAATCATTTTCTCCCAAGCAGATGATCATTCCATTGCACATACCCTCCAAGAAATTTCAAACAAAGGATGGTAATGTTCAACCTGTATAATTGGCAATCCTATCAGATGATGAAAAAGATGGGACACAATATCAGAAAACTGACGAGACTAGGAAATCAAAAGGTCTCTTAGTCCACTATGATGGCATGATGCTGGATTAGCGGGATGAGTACAGATGTGAAGGCCGTATCGACACTCATACATACGACTTGCGATACATCCCTTATATTGACATCTCTATGAAAGTCCTTGATTTCGAAAAAGAGGTCGTTACAACCTTGGATGGATATAGTTTAGAAAAAATGGTCTTGAATAATGAACTAGGCGATGGGGCTTCCTTCCGACACAACAAAGAGACCGATGATGATGATGGCACTCCTTAGTGGGCAACATGGCTTGTAGATAAAGAAATAGCTAATAAAGGTCAAGGGGGATGGGATCATCTTGTATTAGATGTAAAAGGCGAAGGGCCAATCAAAATAAATCCTTAGAAAGGGAAGAAGCCTAGGCTCACTCTAAAAAATGACATTCTAGATGGATTCACGGAGTTGGAAGCTTCCGAAAACAATGTTGAAAAACCTCCTCCTAACCCTTCGACCAAGAATTAGTTCTAGGAGATCAATCTAGAAACCCTAGATAATCTTTTTCCTACCTTTGTAAGTTCAAAAATAAAAGGAAGAGAGCTTACACGGTATATAAGCTTCTTGCTCGAGTTTATAGACTATTTTGCATGGACCTATGAGGAAATACCCGGACTCAACCCAACAATGGCAAGTCACATGCTAAACATCACTCTAAATATAGAGCCCATAAAGCAAGGTCAGACCAAGCCCAACAAAATGGACAAAATCGAAAAAGAAATCCAAAATCTCAAGGATGTTAACTTCATTTGTGAGGAATAACATCCGCATTGGCTAGCAAACATAGTCCCAATCACAAAGAAAAATGGCTAGATCAGAGTCTGCATCGACTTCAAAGACTTGAATAAAGCATGTCCAAAAGATGACTTCCCACTACCTATTCCAAAACTCATGATAGGCAATACCTCTGGATACGAAAGGATGTCATTTATGGGCAACTTCTTGGGGTACAATCAAATAAAGATGCATCCTAAGGATGAAAAACTCACTTCCTTTCAAACACTATTCGAAATTTTTTATTACACCATCATGCCCTTGATGCCTGTAAAATGATGATGAATGCAAAAGAATCAAGTCTAATATTCACACATTCAAAGGCATAGAAGAATGAGAAAAAAACTATAGGCCATCATTAAATTCCCTTTTGTTTACATAGGTTTAGTGCTTTGACCTCAGGGATAAAACTGTTTACAAGTTATAAAAAGTCACAGTCCCTCCCTCTAGTCTTAGATATGATCCAAACTAAGCAAAATTGGCAAATTTACATAAAATAGGAAACAAAAGCAGAAATTGAAAGAGGGGGGTCAATGACCCTGGGGCTCAGTCACTGATAGGAAGTGTGGCCCATTTCGGCCTTACTTGCTCTTTTTTATCTCTGTTTGCTTTTAAGGTGCCCCTAAGGTGTTGTTGTTTTCTGATTGAGCCTTTTGAAACCTCTAAAGCACAATTGAGATCTGAAATTTGGTTTTAGAATCACTATGGTCTTTTATAACCATCATTTTGTATGAACTTGGACTCCAACATTTGTGTTGGTGATCAAACCATTGTGTCATTCTGAACTTATAGTTTTCAAAGATTAGAATGAAGTTGTGAGCACAATTCTAAAAATAATTCATCTTCATTTAAGAAAACCAAAGAAAACCATAACTTCATCCTTTTCACCCTCTTAAATGCTTCATGGCTTGGAGTTTAAGGACAACAGCCATACACATCTTCTTACTCAACCAAATTTTACCTTAGGTTTGTGAAGGAAAAAAGTGTGGATGAAGTTTAAAGCCTTGCTGCATGATAAGTGTTGAAAAAGGTCTTTTGCAGATTCTCAAAATGCTTGCCAAAGTCTTCTAAATGTCATTATTAGTTGCTATAGTAATTTGTAAATGGGTTGGGTCCTTAGTCGACCAGGCTCTCCAGGACCAAACTAGTTATGTGCCACTACCATCCCTTTTGAAGCCCACAGTTAACCTCAGTCGAACCGTGGTTGACTACTCCCTTTAGAATCCAAATTTGTAGGGACTCAGGCTTAACATTAGGGAGGCTATCCTTCCCCATCTCCAAAGGGGCTCCTAATACCACTTAAGGGTACCCCAAGGTGTCTATTTTTAAGAACAACTCCTTACCCTAATGGTAAGGAGTAGTAGTTCTTACTAGGTTAAACAAGGTTCAAACGTCGGCTAGCCCCCTTTTCTTACTGCTTGTATGGGTTACCTTTCCACTTAGGTGGGTTTTCTTTCCGTGTGTAGCAGGTTTTCTTCCCAGGTGTGTTGTGCTCTCTCATGGGTCCCAACCCTCTTGGTTGGGTAACCAAAAAGGAAAAAAAATCCCCCATTTATGGGCCATTAACCCAAATCCCCATTAATAACATTAATTTCACAACTACCCATTCCTACTTTCATAAATGAGGTTAATATGGGGTATACATCATTTTAAGCATGGAGAATCAAACAATAAAAACACAGAAACACCCATTAAAATATTAAATACATATGTCAACTTGCATTGAGTAACTTTCCACAAAAATCCCCTTCTTTGGTGCCTAGGGTTCCACCCAAACACAAGCTCTTCACTACTAAACAACTCTACCAAGCTACAATCACCTCCTACATGCCAAGATAGACACAAAAACACACCCATGACATGATTGCATTCTCTTTTTGAGAGAAAAGAGAGCTCCGTGGAGATTTGGGAAATGTGGCTTTACCTAGAATGGAAGTGGAGGAAGAAGAAGATGAAGAGATGATGGGGAGAGCTTCTTGATGCTTGAGGAAGCCTTGGATCTCCTGAGGAAAGAGGAAGATGTAGAGAGCAGAGATGAAGAGGATGAAATGAGGGGAAACGAGGTTTTGTAGAATGGTTTTATTGGAATTACAAAAAGAGGCCTAAGCCCACTATAGAAATAGTTTTATGAAATTACATGGAGTGGCTTTAGCATGAGATAGCGTGGGTCCTAGGGTTATGATACAAATGGGTCCACAAGGGGGTTTGGGTTACCCATCCAAGATGGGTCCCACAAGTGATATGCCATGTATGCAAAGCACCTAACCACCTAATTTCCTAAAATGCCCACTAATCTCACTCTAAACTCTTATTAACTAACCTCAATCCCCATTAATAAAATTAACTCACCTAATTAAGGCTTGGGGCCTTACACAAGTGCAGCCCTACATATAAGGACCAAGGTTTAGAGTGTCAATTTAATCCGTAATAACTTTTGGTGGTCCCATGTGGATGGATGATGACCAAGATGACTAATTTAAATGACCATTTTTTTCCATTTCTTAAAGAACACTCACTTTTGGTGAGACCCAATACACCAAGATTAGGATGAGTCGATATTCCCATTGAGTCATTAATCAACTACATGCCTATTTAGCAGGTCCTTATCCCAAGTTTTGGATAAGTAAATGGCTAAACCTATTAATCATAAAAGGGTAAACATGTCTTTCAACTTTTCATTATATGGTTAGGGAAAATTTGTTAATTATGGATAGAAAGTTGAAGAGTGGAAATGACTAAGATGTTATAGTAAAAACCTAAAACATAGCAACTTTTTTAGGTTTGTTAAAAACATAGGGACCTTTTTGTAAAAACACTCTAAAAATAATTTACATAACATTTCTAATATGCTCATCTGTTATAATAATTGTTAGTTGTCAACTGATTATTTTTTTTTATCATGGATTTTGAAATTTTGAATGTAATGGGTAAGACTGTCAAATGATGCATTTCTTTTATAAATTAATGATATGTTGGGTTGTATTTTGTATTCCAGTTTAGCTGAATTAATTAGTTTGGGTTAATCTGGGTGTAAGTGGGTTAGGGGTATTTTAGTTGTTATATATGGCTTTTCTTGAGGGCCAAGAAAGTGAGAACTATATATTAATGTGATGTGTAACCCTAGATCTTGTGGAGTTGTATTAAACACAACAGGGAGAAAAAGCACCGTGGATATAGGGAGTTTGGCAAAACTAAGTAATTGCTTGTGTGTTATCTTCTTCGTGGTTGTTTGCTTGATGCTTGTGTGATTTGTGTGCACATAGTTGATTGTAGATCTTCGGCATATTTCCCAACAAGTGTTATTAGAACCTAGGGTCGTGTCATGCGATCAACGAATTGGATCTTGGAGGATTCGATTTTCTGCAAAGCTCATTGCAAAGAAATCAAGGATCGATGATTTTGATTTGGCCATATTGATTGGAGAAGTAGAAGAGAGGGTCTGGATTGGGCCAGTTTTATCAAAGGAGGTCTTTGGTTTCAGTTGCAAAGAACAGAGAGGCTTCAAATTTCTTCTTATTGCCGAATTGTCGTGTGCCGCCAGAGAAGAAATGCTTAGGCTGGGTTGCATCGTCGCTTGGGAAGAGAGAAGCTAGGCATTTTCTTGCCCCCAAAAACCAATGCCACTACCACTGTTTTTTTCTTCTGCTCGTCATAGTCTCTTCTTTTCACCCCTTTTTAAAAAGCAAGGAAAAGATACAGAAGAGAAAGAAAGTAAGAAAAGCTAAACTTTTTGACTCTTTTCAATTTTGAGTGTATTTTTGTGGGTTTTTTTTTTGTTTTTTTTGCGTTTTGACGTCCTATGTGCAGGCTATTTACATGTATTTTTTTTATCACAGCGCCCCCCCCCCCCCCCCCACTTGGTCTCGGATGATCAACACTTTATAACAAGAATGAGATTATTTACAATTTACATACAAAAAAAAGGTAAAGGAGACTAATTCAGAAATGCGAGCTACCTTCTTGTATTTGAAGTCGATTGAGCAATCTTTGTAACCTATCACTCATTTTCCTTGGATGTAGAATTCCAAGGGGAGTTTAAAGCAAAGGTTCTATGGTCTTGGTTACTGTCATGGATTGTTTATCACATTTGAAAGCTCTGAAATGATGATAAATGCAAAGGAATCAAGTCCAACATTCACACATTCAAACACACAAAAGAATGGAAAAATAATTACAAATTATCATTAAAATCCCTTTGTATACATGGGTTTAATGCTCTGACCTTGGGGATGCAGGTTGTTTACAAGTGTTAAAAAATTAAAACCCTTCCCTTTGGTCTCAGACGTGATTGAAACTAGGAAAAGTAGGAAAATTGCATGAAAAAAGTGAAAAAATGCAAAAATTGAGAGAGCAGGGAGGTGGTGACCGTGGCCCATGGTCACTGCGCCCCTGCCACTGACCGACAGTTGCCATTTTGGCCATTGTCTTTGGGTTCTCCTTTATTCTTTTTCGTAGTGCTTCCAAGGTATTGAAACTTGTACTTTTGGGTTTTGGGAGTTATGAATGGCCACCAAGAGTGTCAAATTTTATCTTAAAGCCATCTTGGTAATCATTGCTTTAAATTTATGGATCGAGTTTGTGCATATCCGGTAGGGTTACCTTTGTGTAAGCAAATGTGGTTGGAGTTGTGTCATTCTAATCCTATGGTTTTCAAGGAGAAAAATGAAACCTAGAAAGGTCTATTCACAACTTTGGAGATGACCTCAAAACCTTCAAGTGGGAGAAACAAAGAAGACATAGCTTTGTCGCGTTGAACCTCTTTTGCACTTGATAGCTTTGAAGTTCATTCATCATGGGTGTTGGTAGGGTGTATCTTCTTCCCCCAAACCATCCTATGAGAGGAAGAAGAATAGAGAGAACTTGGATGCTTGTAGAGTGCAAATGCTTGCCCAATGCTTGTTGGAATTTTGTGAAACCTTGGAATTTTGTTTGAATCCTTTTTGCATAGCCAAAGTATGCCTTCTATAAGCTTTAGAGGGAGTTAGGATGGTTCCTAACAGTTGTGAGGGATTCACACTTTGGAATAAAGTGAAATAACCTCCAAAAACCATCCGTGGTCACTTTACAGGTGTCAGTGACTGTAGCCATGGTCATAGACAGGCCCATTGTGGCTTTTTTGCCTATGGGACCCGTTTTCATTAGTTTGAGGCCCGACTATTGTCCAGACTTCTTGAAACTTGGAGCAATGTCTTCTAATACCATTTTTAGAGTTTCATAAAAATTTCATTATGTTTGACCCTTTGAAGTTGGTCAACCCTCCCTTTGACTTTTCGTGGGCCCTTGTTTCAGCTATTTGAGGCTTAAATGACCACGGATTGACTTTAAACTTAGAGGAATTAATGTCAGGATCATCTTGAAGTGTACATCCATATTTTATGTGATTTGGATTTTTGAAAGTAAGATTTTGATCAATGGCCCATTTGTTGCATGTTTTAAGTCAATGTTTGTATTAAAAGCCTCACTTAGATCACTTATTCGCTAAAGTTTGTGATACATATTCTATCTTCATGTTCAAGGGTTATCCACCTGTGGGGATGCATTATACATTTTTTAGTAATTTTCTTACTACTATTTATTAATTATTTTTTTGAAAAAAAGTATTTTTAGAAAATAGTGGGAGGTTGTTGGGTATTTTATAAAACCCAATATTCTTGAAAAAATAAATATCAAGAGGCATGTTAGAGTTCAAAATACATTATTGCGCCCTTTGGATGAGATGTGTCTCTCGGGCTCTTTTATTAGTAGATGTAAGATATTTCCAAGAGCTATTTCCAACTCTATAAATTTAAGTCATTTTCAAAGTTTTTGCAATGACATTAAATACATAGATTATACATTTTTCTCTTTTTTCATTACTTTTTTTTAATTTTTAAGGGCAATTTGATACTTCTAATTCTAGCATGCAAACTTCAAATAAGAGTTGGACATTGCATCCTGGGGACAGAATTTAATCTTAATTGGTTTGCCTTCCCTATTTTCTTTTCCTGTCTTATTTAATTCATTTTCTTCTATTCAGTAATTATTTATTCTAATTTTATACTTCTTTTCTGATTGCACATTCTTCAAAGTAAATTCCCCAACAACTTACCTAAGAATTAATCTTCCCTTGGATGGTGGGCAATCTTTTCAATAGAAGCTAATATAATTCCAAACTTATTCCTCACGTTGATAAAAAAAATGGCATTAATTTTTTTTTCACCATTGGAAATACTAACACAATCACACTCCTAACAATCAGATTAACTACAACGAAGGATCCATCCATAGTTACAAGGAGAAATGCCTCACCACTGAACTATATAGTAAGGCATGGCTTAAAATCTCAAAAGTTCAATGCTAATGGTCTATCTAGTATTGAAATTTGAGTGTTACATAGATTTCCTATGTTGCATGAGAATAGATTTTAGTAGCTTACATGAACAAGCCCCAAATGCAAATGAGCAAAATGTCAATGGAAAATTGAAGGTGAAATTTTCATAATCATGTTTTTTTATACATTAGAAAAGATAAAATTGCAAATCTTTTAAATATAGAAACAGGGGTCCTCTCTGATAATGACGGGTCCTTCTGCCCCCCCACCTCCTATCCCCTGAAAAAAGAATGCATATAGATGGTGATGGAGACTCAAATCATCATCCTGGCCACTTGATTAATGGCCTACAAGTTTCCACTATACAAAAGAGTGCAATGTTGACCTAATGGTCTAATGATCATTGGGTGGGTACAAATTGGGAGCGATGACTATTGGGGGAGTCCCTATTTTATGGTCCACTCAGACGGATCATAATTTGAACTCACTAGGTGCGATGCTCACAATAACCATGGCACCGGTTTTCAACGGTGGGTTTCCCATACATGCAATTTGAAGGTTTTGAGGGTGCTCCAAATTATGTGGTTTCTAGATTGCAAATAATCAGACAATATGCAACAGAAGATAAATGTAAATCAAACAAGCACAAACCATAAGAAGACACTATTTTTACTTGGAAATCCAAACCGAGAAAAAATCGTAAGTAAAAATTGGACAACAATCAAGTACTATGAATCTCACAATTACATGATGATATACTCAGAACCCTTATCTAGTTCTCGCGCAACCTAAAATCTGTTATTCTTTTTCCACAAATACACACTATTACGACCGTCTGCCATTCTCTACAATAGATCCAATTCTTACTTGGCTCTTCAGACAATCTTCCACAAGACACATAAAAGACAAGAATATCTAGAACTCATAATAACACTTTTTCTCTCTAATGGATGCTCTAGAGAAAATAATCTCCAATGTGTAATTTCCACTAACAATAATGAGATCTTTACCTTAGGATTAAAAAGGGAACCCTTTAAATAACCCACAATTAATGCCTCAAAATAATACTCCTTGCAAAATAAAAACTTTCAATTTTGGCACAAAAAGGAAACAATTCAGAAATAGGTTTGTGGGTTTACGCTTGCTACCCAATCAATCGGGCAATCGTTTGATTTATCGGATCAAGCTTTTGTCTAAAGAACTTTTCTTCCAGCCTGTTTATCTCCAGGTCCAATTGATCGGGCCTTATCTGATCAATTGAATAGTGTCTTCTAAGATTTCTTCAGTTTCTTTACTTTAGCTCATTCTGTGACATGAATCACAATCCACTCTAAAAGAAATATAAAATACAACTCAATGGACCCAAAGTTTTGTCTAACCCATTAATTAGTAACATACAAAATTCTTATGATCTCTCCTTTTGACAATTCATAGATAAAACTCTTTAAACATACAAATATTCTACCTAAAATAAAAAATTAAAATATATTGACTTTTCAGAACATGTAGAATACTTTCAGCACTTGTACATTGATTCTATGCTTGTATTTATGCACCAATTACCAATTGATAACATGTATCTTCAACTCCTTGAATCTTCATATCTCCCCTTGGATACCTTTTTTTTCCTCTTTTTATCTATAATAGACAAAGGTATTAAGAAACATGCAACATATTTGTCAATCAAGATCCAGTAGTAGTAGCTCTTCCTCAATTACAACTCCCCCTTAATTGTATCTTTGTAGCAACATGGGGGGTGGGAGTTTGATCTTTTGATCAGTGTTTTTTGTATATATTTATTCACACTAGTGTAGTTTGAGCGCTCAACGTAGTGTGAGCAACTTTTTTGAGAAAATCATACTTTTTGACCCATGTTGGTATAGCCTTGGGTGGAGAAAAATTCTTCTGCCATTGCATGGTCATTGGTAACTTCTTAGCTTATTACAATGGGGACACTTGTGTCCTTTCATTCCACAATAATTACAAGTGGATGTGCATGCGAAACGGGACACACTCTTCTTTTTTGAATTACTCACTACATTATTTGTGCATGCAGTATGTGAAATAGTAGGTGCGATTAAATTTAAAGCAAAACTTTTAACAAAAACAGTTTTACCTTTAGTCTTCAAAGTAGATGCACCATGAACATAATCGATACCATGCATGTCAGTAGTCCTTTTCTAACTGCACTAGATGTCTTTAAGAATTTTCAAACCAATGATTATCTTGTTTAGATAAGCCTTTATAGAATTTAACTCAGACAATGCCATCATCAGTTTGCCTTTCAAATCTTCTTTTTCAGCTTGGCAATTATTCAACTCTTCTTTCAAGGTTTGAAACTTGACATCCAGCAATGCAGATTTGTAACTTTCAATTGTCAACTTGTTAACCATAGACTTTCTCTAACTTTCCAAGAGATGAACCTTTGAATGTGCTTCCTCTAAATCAACCTTGAGGGAAATAATTGTTTTTTCTGACTCCTTCACTTTAGTTTAGTTCTCGTCATTTAACTTGGTCAGTTTCACATAATTATTGTATGCATATTTTAAGCTTCTTCCTATTCTTTTCCAAAATTTGACTCTTCATCAATATCCTCATCAGCATCACTATCAGACAAAGTCTATAAAGATCTAGCCATAGAAGTCATGAATTATGTTAGATTTCTCAGTCTCAAGCTTTTCTTCCTCGTTTTTCTCTTCTTCAAAAGAATCATCCCATGAATATTAAAAAATTTTTTCTTGGGATTCCTTTTTTTGTTCATGCATTCATTAGCAGAATAACCATAGCTGTGACATTCATAATACTTAATCCCTTTCGAAGATACTTTCTTTTCAGATTTTGAGCTCTTCCATTTAGTTTTCTTTCCCTTTAAGTATTTTTTAATGGCTTCATGAACTCAACAATATCAATATCTTCATAATCAAAATCAAAATCATTTTCTTCGCTTCATGAAATCAAAGTTTTCAAACAATTCAGTTTTTATTACTTCACCGTCTCAGTACTCTCATACATAGTCTGCAAGATATCTCATGCTTCTGTTTTAGTTTTCATGTAAAAATCTTATGAAACTTTTCAGCAAAAACTGCATTATATATACGATTCATAACCTTATAATTGCATTTGGAGGCATGCGTATTATTTTTAGTTCATTGAGCTTTTGTCTTAGAAATAGTCTAACCATCAGCCATAACAAAAGATCTGGTAAAGCCATCTTTAACAATATCCTAGACAAAATCATCAATGGACTTAAAAAAGCCAATCATCTTTACTTTCTAATAGCATAATTAGTATCATTAAGCAAAGGAGGCTTTGGAGTCAAGGAATCACAATCCTTTCTCTTTTTGTTCTAATTTCGATCTTATCCTCAGGTGAGATCAACAAAGAACAGAGTCCTCTGTCTCTCCCTTCTTTTTTTTTATTGTGCGTCAAAAGATCAATCTATCAATTGAAGCAACAATCAATTACAATGATCTATGTTCCTTCTCTAAGATCCAAATCTATCAAAAGAATGCATTGTACTGATAACGTGTTATAAAATAAGAGAGAACGAGAGAGAGTAATGGAGAGGAAAGAAAAGAAATCTTATTATTAAGAGTGTGTGTACATAATAAGGGGAAAGGGTGGGGGGGGGGTGAGATCTTATTTATAGAACAAGGTTGCTTCCTCTCCAAGAAACCTAATATGGTAGGACACTAACCCTAACATGGGTCCTAATGTGGGCATCCACCTATGACAACACATCTTTTAACAAATTATCAATTAGTGTTGTAAGAATTTTTGTATGTTGACTAATTCATGTGTTAGATAAAACTCTAGGTCCTTTGAGTTGTATTTTATATTTCTTTTAAAATGGACTATGATTCGTGTCACTAAATGAGTCGAAGCGAAGAAATTGAAGAAATCTTGGAAGACACTATCTAATCAATTAGACTTGGAGATAAATAGGTTAAAAGAAAAGTTCATCAAATAGAGGCTTCATTCGATTGATCGGATGATTTCCCGATCAATAGGATAGCGGATAAAAACCCATCAGCTTGTTTCAAAATTGTTTCCTCTTTGTACTAGAATTTGAGGTTTTTATTCTACAAGGAGTATTATTTTGTGACACGAATTGTTAGTTATATAAAAGGTTCCTCTTTCAACCCTAAGGGATAGATCTCATCATTATGAGTGGAGATTACACATTGGAGATCATTTTCTTTAAAGCATCCATTTGAGAGAAGAATTTTATGGTGAGTTATAGAGACTCTTGTTTTGTACATCTCTTGTAGAAGATTGTCTGAGGAGTCAAGAAGGGTTTAGATCTGTGGTAGAGAATGACAGGAGGTCATAAAAGTGCGTATCTGTGCAATAAGAATCATGGTCTTTAGGTTGCATGAGAACCAGATAAGGGTTATGAGTATATTATCTTGTAATTGCGAGATTCATAGTGCTTGATTGTTGGTCCAGTTTGAAACTCATTGGTTTTTCTTAGTTGGGGTTTCCACATAAAAATTGTGTCTTTTATGTGTGCTTGTTTGATTCACATTTATTTTCCATTGCATATTGTTTGATTATTTGCAATTTAGAAACCATATATTTGGGAGCACTCCCAAAACCTTCAATTGGTATCAAAGAAGGTTGCACAAAGTTACTAGATAGATTTATTTGTGATTTCTAGAAAAAGAGAGTGTTGTACTGTTGTTGATGATCGGAGGACTTGGGCTTTTCATGCTTAGCTAGACTGGTTGGAGGAGATCGGACTATTGAAGGTTTTGAGTTTGCAAAAACAAATAATCAAGTCTTTATTTTTTCGCCGGTGTTCTTACTGTTGTAGCTGGAAGTTGTGGAGAGCACCACTGCAATCGTTAGAATTGCTGCCACTGCCTCGATTGGCGACCACCATTATTCTACAGCCGCGCTACCTCGCTTGTCGCTGCCATCCGTGGAATGGCCGGCTGTCGGCGATCCTCGGTCACCGTGAGTTTTTAATGAAGGAAAGGGGCATGGGGATTTTGGTCCCTGGTTCTAGGAACCAGGGAGAAGGTGAGACAAAGGTGAACAGATTCAGACCTGGTTTTTTTTAACCCAGGTAAGATCTTAGTTGAGTTAGTTTGGACCTAACCCATCAAAGCAGTCCAGAGAAGTGACCAAACCAAGTTTTAGGTTGGATTGCTTCCAACCTAACTCGTTGAAGTCAAACCCACCCAAAGAAGAGGTGCAGTTCGAGTCCAAGTCCAACCCAGCCTGCCATCAGCAGTGCTAATGTCAATAGGGTGACGTCAACGCCATGTCAGCATTTGTACAATCAAAACAGAATTTGACAAAATCAACGCTTGAACCATATTTTGTTGATATCTTGGCCATCCAGAGTTCGACCACAGATCTGTTTGCGCCTACGGATTCATTTTGAGCAAATCTACGCATTAGTAGGAGTAGATTGACTATTTAACAAGTAAAAGAAAATTTTGACTAATTGGAGTGTAGAAAACTATTTTTACGATATTGGATCTACTTGGAGTCGGATTTTAGATCCTTTTCTTCTAGCGTGTTCGTGGAGGTGAGCACTACATAGTAGAAATAAAAAAAAACTATCAAAAACAAAATGGACTTTGATTAGCAATAATGGTCAGTATATCTAACTTTTCCTTTTTTATTTAAGTTATGGATATATTATATTACATTCACCGCTTGCTTGACATAATTATTTTGGTAAAATTATGACTAAATACTTATATGAAACTTTAGTTTTTAATGAATTTATTGCCAGAAGCATTAGTTACATATAATAGAACCAGAAGTTTATATAATTAAAAGTTCTATATAAGTAATTGGAACCCGATGCTATATATGATATTTAGAACTAGAGGTTCTACATCAAATGAATAACTCAGACCCGAAGATCCAAATATTACCTGGAACCAGAACTTCTAAGATTTCGAATATGAACCCGGAGATTCATATCCATAATCAAGCCTAAAGCTTTTATTTTTAAATATCTAAAGTAGTATAGATCGATATGAAGGCCATAAAATCAAAACTGAAGTTTTGACTGAAGTAAAAGTTCTGATTCAAACCTGAAGTTTTGATAGAACTAGAAGCCCTAATTCAAACCTAAAGTTTTGGCAGAACTAGGAGTTCAAATTTAAACTTGAAGTTTTGATAAAACCAAAAGTTCTTATTCAAACCTGAAGTTTTTACGAAACCAACAGTTCTAATTCAAACCTTAAGTTTTGATAGAACTAGAAGTTCTGATTTAAACCTGAAGTTTTGATAGAACCAAAAGTTCTAATTCTTAAGTTGAGAACTTGACATTCTAACTTTTAATTAGCCAATTCTTCATTAAATTTTTTCATTGGATATTGAGTACCCAAAGTTCTATTTTTTCTTATAATTGTTATCATTAAATCGATCTCTACACACTCGAAAAGGTTTGGTGATACCATCAAAGATGGAAATAAAGTCTCCCCTGAGGATATGACATAAGCCCTTATTTTTTACATCATTATATCCCTAATGGACAAGTATGCTTACACAACAATAATCATACCACCCAAAATAAATACTAAAATAGTTAAACAAAATCCCTTCAGAAGAGGTAAATATAATAATTTCTTTAGTAGAGATGAAAATAACTACCCTAGGAGTGGTGATTAACAAGGTATTTTTCTAAATTGGAAAAACCACCAAGCATGATTTAGAAGACCTACAACTACTATTATGAATTTGGATATTGAGTTCAGTTTTTAGATACTTCGTTGGATGCTATGACTTGTTCTTTTATCCCCCATATCTTGTATCTGTATGTTATATTTACTTTAAATAGTGAGTTATTTAGATTTTCTCAATTTTATTTTTATTATACGACTGAATAGTTATGTAAGTTTATTATTTCTTGCAGTATGGATCATGTAATGCATGAAACCAAAGATGATATATGTTCGATAAACAATGCCACAAAACACACTACATTGAAAAACCATAAGTTTTTCTTAGAGTTAGTGTTCATGCAATGTCTCAACCATAGTTGAATCTGTACAAATACTTAAATGCTTCGGAAGAGTTCACATAATTTTACCAAATAGTACCTACTTATGCATTAAGGATGCATTATTTTTTAGCGGTTCCCAATGAAACTTGTTTAGCTTTAAAAGACACTAGGATGGATGGGTATCACATATAGAGACTATAAGTAAAGGTAACACAGAATATTTGTACATCATTACTACTATTGATAGCTAGAAACTAATGTTAGAAAAGCTAAGTGCATCATCCTTAGTCCTCAAGACTATATTATAAGACAATCTTCTATATTGAATCACATTGATTATGGGCAAAACGACAAATTCAAGCACAAATCTTAAACTATGCCCAAGGTTTAGTGACCCTAAGGTTTAATATTTTGGTATGATAAGTTAGGTCACCCTATGGGTACTATATTAATGCAAATTATTGATAACCCTTCTAAGCACTCCTTAGACTATCATCAATTAACCATCATTTCTACAAATGATAGAAGTTGACATTTGTGAATCTTTTAAATCCCCTTAGTGGATTTAAGTAATTTATGGTTTTGATTAATGCTTTTACCCGTTGGTTAAATGTTTGCTTACTTTTTTTAGTTTTTGCCCACCTATTAGCACAAATTATTAAACTTATGGTACACTTCTATGAGCATCCTATTAAGTCTATAAAGCTTGATCCCATAGGTTCGTGACTTGCATGAACCCACAACGTAGATTAGGAATCTATGTTTCACCCTTAATTATTAGATATCTAGAACCAATGAAAGGAGATGTATTCACTACTCATTTGTCGATTATCATCTTAATGAGACAATCTTCTCATCGTTAGGAGAAGATAAGAGAGTTCCTGAAAAATGCCTTGTTCCTATAAAATAATTCGTTTACGAAGAACGACAAGAATTAATGTGGAATACTCCCACTCTGTCTCATTTAGATCTATATACTTCACATTGTGAGAATGAAGTACGAAGAATTGTGCACTTAATTTTAAACAAATTCCATGATGCTTTTAATGATGTAGAAAAAGTAACTAGGTCACATGTACCAATTATGAATACACCTACATGCATATCCTTGTAAGACAAATACGAATTAATATCCTTACAGGACAAAAATTTAAATGTGGCAGACCTATAGGTTTCAAAGACTCAACTCCACGGAAGAGGAGAAATAAGTAATCATATTCCTATCACACTCCAAAAAAGGTACACTCCTAAAGGGGTACGCAATTTCACTCAAGAAGAAGTTATGGTAAAATCTACTCTTATTAAAATTCCTAAAGAAATTAATGTCCTAGAAGAGACACGAGTTCCGAAAGAGACTCTAAAAGCCCCTAAAGAGGCAAAGGTATCTAATAATAAAGATACCTCTATACTTTATGATCGCGCTCGAAAGTAAGCGTGGAATGAATTACGGAGTCAAGGTCCAACATTCACGTACCTCAAGCGTTAAGAAGAATGGAAAATAATTACAGTTAATCATTAATTTCCCTTTGTTTACATGGGTTCAAATGCCCTGACCGCGGGGATGCAGGTTGTTTACATGCATTTTGAAAGTTTACAACCCCTCCCTCAAGTTCTAGATGTGATCTCAACTTGGAATTTTCAAGAAAAGTACATAAAATAACTAAGAAAATGCAAAAAAGTAGAAAAAAGGGAAAAATGGGGGGGGGGGGGGTGACTGAGACTCTCGGTCACTGGTAGAGGCCAGTGATCTTTGGACTCTGCCAGTGACCGAAAGTCTCGGTCACTGGCAGACAGTGATCGTTTGGTCACTGTTTCGCCTCCGGTTTTATCCTGTTCACGATGGTTCTTTCTTGTAACTTCTTTCAAGTGTTGAAACTCCATTTTCATGACTTTGGAGTGGTGGACAAATATCAAAAAGATCACATTTAACCATGGAATCAATCGAAACCTCTGTAACTCATCATTCGTGCTTATGGACTGCGTTTTTGTTTCAAGTCCGAAATGGGCAAATATGAAGCTAGAGTTGTGTCATTTTGAACCTATTATTTTCAAGGAACAAAATAAGGCCTAGATAGCCTTTTTTCACAACTCTTGCAATGGCTAGGAAGCCCTACGAATCAGGGAAACAGAGGTGACAATGTCATCCTCTCAAAAATTGTCGATATACGAACATATCATGAAATTTGGCTATTCCACTTCCTTCTCTTCTTCTGAATTTTCTTCCTTACCTTCAAAATTGAGAAAAGAAGGTGGGAATGGTCGTGAAAGTGCTGTTGGAGTTTGTTTCTTGTTGCTCTAAGTGCTTTCTTTCTTTGATTTCTTCTCTTTTCTTCCTTATGTGTGTTAGTGTCCTCCTTTTTTCCTTCAAAATTTGAACCATTTATAGACTCCTAATCAGTTTTGTATAGTTTTGGGGAGTTAATAGTATTTTTGAGGAGTTGGATTTCGAAAAGGAGTGGAGAGAAACCACCGAAAGTCGTGGGAAACATCTTTTGAAGTTCCGTGACTGCAGGCCCGGTCACGGAGGAGGCCCAGTTTTGGGCATTCGCGTATGTGGCCCATTTTCATCTGTTTTGGGCTCAAACGAAGTCCGATTGCCACGAAACTTAGAGGGATGCTTCTTGACACTATTTTCTGAATATCATAAAAATTTCAGCCCATTTTGACTTTGGGAAATTGGTCAACTTTTTCATTAATTGGGCCCCAGTCACGGACAAGGCCCGTTTTCGGACTTTTGTGTATGTGACCCATTTTCATCTGTTTGGGGCCCGAATGAAGTCCAATTGCCACGAAACTTGGTAGGATTCTTCTTGAAACTATTTTGACATGTCATAAAAGTTTTAGCTCTTTTTGACCACCTGAAGTTGGTCAACTCCCTTGATGAACAGGCCCCGGTCACGGACAACGGTCACCGACAAGGCCCGTTTTCGGACTTTTGTATATGTGAACCATTTTCATCTGTTTGGGGCCCGAATGAAGTCCAATTGCCACGAAACTTGGTAGGATGCTTCTTGACACTATATTAACCATGTCATAAAAGTTTTAGCTCATTGTGACAGCCTAAAGTTGGTCAACTCCCTTGATGAATAGGCCCCGATCATGGACAAGGCCTATTATCGGACTTTTGTGTATGTGACCCATTTTCATCTGTTTGGGGCCCGAACGAAGTCCAATTGCCATGAAACTTGGTAGGATGCTTCTTGACACTATTTTTACCATGTCATAAAAGTTTTAGCTCATTTTGATGACCTGAAGTTGGTCAACCCCCTTGATGAACGGTCCCTGGTCACGGACAAGGCCCGTTTTCTGACTTTTGTGTATGTGACCCATTTTCATCTGTTTGGAGCCCGAACGAAGTCCAATTGCCACGAAACTTGGTACGATGCTTCTTGACACTATTTTGACTATTTCATAATATTTTTAGCTCTTTTTGACCACCTGAAGTTGGTCAAGTCCCTTGATGAACAGTCCCCGGTCACGGACAAGGCCCGTTTTTGGACTTTTGTGTATGTGACACATTTTCATCTTTTTGGGGCCCGAACGAAGTCCAATTGCCACGAAACTTGGTAGGATGCTTCTTGACACTATTTTGACCATATCAAAAAAGTTTCAGCTCATTTTGACCACCTGAAGTTAGTCAACTCCCTTGATGAGCAGTCCCCGG
Source organism: Sextonia rubra (assembly GCA_037013555.1). NCBI lineage: Eukaryota > Viridiplantae > Streptophyta > Magnoliopsida > Laurales > Lauraceae > Sextonia > Sextonia rubra. Next base: position 19,670,495 of record JASUAD010000012.1, read on the forward strand.
TCACGGACAAGGCCCGTTTTCGGACTTTTGTGTATGTGACCCATTTTCATCTGTTTAGGGCCCGAACGAAGTCCAATTGCCACGAAACTTGGTAGGATGCTTCTTGACACTATTTTGACCATGTCATAGAAGTTTCAGCTCTGTTTGACTACCTGAACTTGGTCAACTCCTTTTGATTGTCGGTCTCGGTCACTCCCAAGGCCCATTCTTGGACTTTTGCATATGTGACTCGTTTTCACTTGTTTAGGGCCCGAACGATGTCCAATTGTCACAAAATTGGAGGAATGCTTCTTGACACTATTTTGAGTGTTTCACAGAAGTTTCAGCTCTGTTTGACCACCTGAACTTGGTCAACTCTCCAGTTGACTTTTTATGACAATGGGCCCTTGTTTCAGTTGTTTAAAGTCCAAATGACCTCAGTTTGATTTGAAACTTGGAGGGATTGACGTTAGAGGTATCTTGGAATGTTCACCCAAATTTTATTAATTTTAGACCTCGGTCGGGAACCCCAAGTAGACATGCTTGTAACTTTTTAGGTCAAATGATGTCCATTTGACCCGAAACTTTGCAGATTATCTCCTGAGCATGATTGAAGCTTTGTGTCTAGGCTTCATCAATTTTGGACCTCGGAAATTAGGACCTCGGTCGGTGACCCCAAGAGACATGTTTTGTGCTTTTTTGGTTCGAATGATGCCATTTTGTCTTGAAACTTTGCAGAGCTTCTCTCGGTCATAACTGATTTAGTCTTCATGAGATGTCACTCTACACAGAAACTCACAGAGCATAGTATATTATCACTTCGACATGTAGGAATGCCGGGTCTCACAGTGATTCCCCAGGATTTGGCAAATAACCTCTATAGCCTAAATTAAGCTGAGATGAGGTGTCTTCGCTGCAGTATTTGCAATTTTTTATGGGTCAACAATGCCCCCTTGAGGTGCAATGATTATAGTATAATAATCATTGTGCCTCGAAATAGCCAATCTGTGGGAATGATGGATGGCTTGAAGAAAATACAGTTTGTCAAGATAGGTTGTAGGCCTAAACTTGGGATTTTGAAAATTTTGATAAAAAAACATGAAGGGTTTGAGATGAAATTTGGCAAAAACATAAGACTTTCGAATTTCTTTGCCCTATTTGCATAGATATCAAAAGTAGCATCTCTGTGGGGACTGTGGGGAACACCTACAAAAGAATCCCTGAGGTATTTTAGAAAATTCAGAAGTTTATGATTTTTTTTTTTGGATGAATTTTTTGTTTGGATTTTAGAAATGGATTTGATTCTCTCATGACCTATTTATCACAGATATCCAAAGTGGCATCTTTGTGGGGATTGTGGGGAACACCCACAAAAGAAATCCCTAAGGTTTTAAGAAAAATCAAAGTTTAAATTTAAAATGGATTTGGGTTTGAAATTTTCATGGAATTTTTGGTTTATTTTCAAAAATCATAGTTTAGGTTTTGACTTGCTTGACATGAGGAAGTATGAAAAAGATTGGCTTTTGTGGATTTTGATTCAAAGCAATTTGAGATAACAAATTTGGCTCAAAATTGGGTTTGTCCCGAGATGAACTTAAAATTTGGATTAGGTTGGCTTTGAAGAAAACACACATTTTTGTTTGGAGCAAAATGCTCAAAGCGGGTTCACCATGTTGTGTTTTGAGACAGAACCAGATATTTGGCTGTGAGGAACATGGTAACCACAAATCATCACATTGTCGCGATAGCTTTCATCCTTGAAAGATGATGTTCTGAAGCTTCGAGGCACCATGGATGGCTTAGAAAAGTCTAGTTCAAAGAACCAGGCCTACAAAGAGTGCATTCTCGCCAAAGTAAAGGCGAAGCAGACAACCTTGAATGATTTCATTTAATTCCTTGAAAGTGAAATGAGTATCAAACTGAATGAAATTGATGTTGATGCTGTTATCCTAGCTTATCCAAGCTATAAAGGGCATGTCCTCAGGGAGGCAACTTGAGAAGTCCTTGGACTAGATTTTATCGCCGCAGCTTCTTGTATGACTCTTTTATCTTGATCAGCTTGGGTGGCCATGTATACATTAACTTCATTCTTTGTACTAAAACTTCAAATGAATATCAACGGAAAAACTTTCTTTTCCTCCATTTTGTCATTGGTATGGGTGTTTTGTTTTATTTTCTGTGGATGTTTGATGTGGTTTGTGTGGATGGTTTGTTTGGTTTGGTTTTCTCAGACTTGTATGAGGATGTGATTTGCGATCTTTTAGATCCATAAATCGAAAATAAGGGAGTCATATAGGCGGACATTATCCGGTGCCCATGTGTGAGGCTTTCTCCAGGGTCCATGACTTGATCCTTTTAGTGTCGAAAGGGGTCAAACAAAGTGGATGTTATCCGGTGCCCATGTGTGAGGCTTTCCCCGGGATCCTTGACTTATTCCTTAAGACAAAGATTTGGTTTTGGTTTTTGTTTAGATTTTGGTTATACAGGGTTTGCAAAAAGACTTGTTCTATACAACTAAGTATTAGCTATATGGGGTCTGCAAAAAGACTTATTCCACATAGCCGAGTTTTGCTATATAGGGTCTACAAAAAGACTTAACCTATATAGCAGGATGTTACAAGGGGTCTTGTAAGAACATTATCCAAGTAACAAAGGTTTGAATAGAGGGGTCAAAGGACTTGATCCTCGCAGTCATTTTATACAAGTTTGAGGGATTTTGGTTAGGAGTCCTAGGTTGTGAGGCTCGAAATCAGAGAATTTTGGTTTTGGAATGAAAATGTACACTGTACATGGTTTGGGTATATGGCATGGGTGCACCAATGACATTCAGGTATAGTATTTCTTGAGAAGTTTTCCATTGATGGGCATCATGCATCTGTCCCCTTCAAGTGTGAGGAGCGCATAGGTGCCATTGGAGTAGACCTGTCGACAACAAAAGGTCCTTCCCATTTAGATTTGAACTTGCCTCTCGACACTTGCGTGGAAAACATAGGTCTTCTAACTACAAGGACTAGATCTCCCTTCTTGTAAGCTCTATACTTGACTTTTTTGTTGAAAGATGCAGCCATACGAGCTTGATACAACTCAATACTTTGTCGAGCGGCAAGCCTTTTCTCATCAAGGCTTTCTAGCTCTTGTAGTCTGAGTTTGGCATTCTTTTCTTCAGTATATTTGTTTATCACAGCCACCCGAAAAGAGGGAAGTTGAATTTCCAAAGGTATTACAGCTTCATAACCATAGACCAAGGAATACGGTGTTGATTTAGTAGGACCATGAACTGTAGTTCTATAAGCCCATAATGCTTCAGGAAGCTTGGTACTCCAACTCTTTTTGTTGTCAGAAATCATTTTCTTCAAAATCTTGCAAATGGTTTTGTTAAAAGCTTCAGCAAGTCCGTTGGCCACGGGGTTATACGCTGTAGATGGACAACACTGGATCCCGTATTTGTCATAGAATCTGTAAAATTTATTATTATTGAATTACGGGCCATTGTCATGATACAACCGTTTGGGCACCCCAAAACGACAAATGACATGAGTTTTTAGGAAGCTAAGGACTGTATCAGTTTTAACTTTTGTGAGAGGTACTGCTTCTGCCCATTTGGAGAAGTAATCGGTTGCGGCCAAAATGAATTGATGTCCACGTTCTGAGGGTGGACTGATCTTCCCCACTATATCCATTCCCCAAGATTCAAACGGCCAAGAAGTGGTCGTAGGGTGCAAATGTTCAGGAGGCTGGTGAATGTAATCACCATGAATTTGGCACTCATTGCATCTTTTAGCAAGACTAATAGCGTCCGACACCATGGCAGGCCAATAGTAGCCTTATCTTTGAATTTGATCATGAAGTTTTGGTCCAGCTTGGTGAGCACCACATAGGCCAGCATGAACTTCTCTAAGAACTTGCTCAGCTTCTTTCGGGGACAAATAACGAAGTAGAACTCCATTGTATGACTTGCGATAAAAAGTTTTTGAGGGCAAATCAAAATGGAATTTAAGAGCTCGCCTTTGAATACTGGTTCTATCTTTAGGGTTCTCTGGTAATACTTCATGCAGAATATAATCAATAAAAGGATCTCTCCAATCCCTGAATGAGTTTTGGAAATATGAAATTTGATTTTTGATTACGGTGAAGCTATTTTCCACTGCCTTGTAAGTATCAAGTGGGGGTAGAAGTGTTCTCTCAACAACTTCCAATATCATCTTGTCATTCTCAGGGATTGACATTGAAGCTGCCAAGCTTGCTAAGGCATCCGCTTTGACATTCTGACATCTTGGAACATGATGAAACGCAATCAATTTAAACCTTTGCTTGAGTTCATATGACCTATTGAAAAAGGGAACAAGGTCTGGTTTCTTTACTTCGTACTCGTGATTCATTTGCTTAATCACAAGTTGTGAATCTCCATAGACTCCTAGTATGTTAATGCCAGCATCTAAAGCTAACTCAAGCCCCATAATTAATGCCGTGTATTCTGCCACATTGTTAAAGCATGGCTTGATCAATGAAAAGGAGTAAGGAACATAAAGTTTTCATGGACTACAGAAAATAATTCCAACCCCTGATACTGGCTTTCCTCGTTCATTAGTCCTGGAAGCTCCATCAAAATGCATGGTCCAATGTAGATCTGAATCAATGGTGGAATTCCATGTTTGTTCAGTGAAAAAGACCGACTCATTAGGGAGATTGTCTATGAACTCAGAATCTTCTGACAGTGATGTTCTGCTAGAAAATCTGTAAGAGCTTGTCCTTTTACTGCCTTCGCAGGAGTATATCTAATGTCATATTGAGAAAGAAGGATGGACCATTTGGCTAGACGTTCGCTCAACGCCCCAGCTTTTGTCACTAATACCTTTAATGGATTAATATTGGAAACCAGATACACCACATTATAGAGGATGTAATGTCGTAGCTTTTGTATTACAAGCATAAGCGCAAGACATTCTTTTTCTATCGGGTGATAATTGTGCTTGGCACCAACTGGCATCCTCGACAGGTAATAAAGTGCCACCTCCTTTCCTTCATCATTCTATTGAGCTAACAATGCTCCCGAGGAATGATCAAGAGCCCTTGTATAAAGAATGAAAGGCTTGCCCGGAATTGGAGTTGAAAGAACTGGCGGGTTTGTAAGATATTGTTTGATGTCCTGAAAAGCATCTTCACAAGCTTTGTCCTATACAAAGTCCACTCTTTTCTTCATCAATTTGGAGAATGGTATGCACTTTCTGGACAAGTTGGAAATGAACCGTCAGATATAGGCGAGTCTTCCCTGTAATCCTTTCAATTCTTTCAAATTTCTCGGCAAAGGCATTTTCAATATGGCTTTGATTTTGATGGGATCTATTTCAATGCCACCTTTTCGCACCACAAATCCTAGAAACTTTCTGGAAGAAACTCCGAAAAAACATTTCAGGGGATTCATTCGAAGATTGAATTTTCGTAATCTCTCAAAGACCGTGTGGAGATCGGCTAGATGATCTGATTTATGCTTGCTCTTGACTGCCAAATCATCAACATAACGTTCAACAGATTTATATTGTAAGTTTTTGAGTATTTTCATCATTGCTCTTTGGTACGTGGCTCCAGCATTTTTAAGACCAAATGGCATGACAGTATAGCAGTATATGTCGAATGGAGTTCTGAAAGAAGTGTGTTTCTCATCCTCCTTGAACATTTTGATCTGATTATACCCCGAGAAGCCATCCATGAATGACATTCTTTCGAACCCAAAAGTATTGTCAATCATTATTTCTGGTATAGGTAATGGAAAATCATCTTTGGGGCAGGCTTTATTCAGTTCTCTAAAGTCAATACAGCCTCTGATTTGTCCATTCTTTTTAGTAGCTGGGACTATATTAGCCAACCAGTCAGGGTGTTGTTCTTCATGAATGAAATTAACACCCCTGAGTTTCTAAACTTCTTTTTCTATCTTCTCCATGATTTCAGGTTTTGTCCTCCTTTTGTCCTGTTTTACAGGTTTAGCATCATCTGCTATATTTAATTTGTGTACAGAAATTTCTGGATCTAAGCTCGGCATTTCTGCATAAGTCCATGCAAAGCAATCTATAAACTCTTGCAAGAATCTCATATCTATATTAAGTTCACTTCCTTTAATTTGTGAGCTTACAACAGTAGGTCGGGGATTTTCTGGGGTTCCCAAGTTTATTTCTTGTACTTGGTACTCAGTTGGAGGATTAAGAGGAAGTGTTTTTACATTGTTATTGGAAGTTTCTAACTCTGTGAAATCTTCTGGGGTTTCAGTTGGGGGTTTTAGCCAAGGCCTGATCCCTTTCCAAGGATTTGGTTTTTTAGGCTCTTTGGCTTTTACATCAAGAGCTAAGCATTCCCAGCGAACATGTTGGGACGGGCTTATTTCCTCGTTGAGTTCAGGTGGCCAATATTCAGTGATTTGTGATGCAACGTCATCCTCATCACTTGCCCCCTCAGGATGCTGAAAAATGGCCCAATCAACGGGATCTTGAAGCACAGGAATTTCATGAGAGTCATCTGAGTCATATTCTTTAGTGAAGACTACCGATCTGGCTTTAACACTTTGTTTAAATTTAGGAATGTTACTGTAAGGAACATATCTTGTGCAATGACGCAGCTGCTCAATTCTGCCTCCTGTCTGGAGATCTTCTTTCATCTCTGGAGTAAAGACATCCAAAGGAGCCCGTATGCCATTTGCATTTAATCCAAGACCCATAGGTTTCTTGAGATTGTACCCCATATTCTTCATCATGTTATAGACCACGGGATTATAAATATCGAGCCGGATTTTTCCCTCATTACTGATTTTGTCAACAATATCTGGTGGAGAAGTATCTTCAGCCCGATGAAAAATAATCGGATTATTATACTGCTTAGATGAAGGTACCAAAAAGCAAGAACCTTCGAATTCATAAATATGAGAGGGAGTAGGCCATGGCATAAGTGGAAGATCATAGTCTACCATAGAATGCACAAAGGTGCTCATTTCTTCAGCGTCTTCAGAGTCCGACTCAGAATATGTATCTCTGATCATTGAAATGACATGTATTGGACGCGTTCTTCTAGACCTCCCGCGCAGCCGGTGGAGTGCCACTTCAAGAGATGACACAATTCGAGACATCTCATCAAAGGTTTGAAATTCCATCGCCATGGTTAAGCTACAGAGAGCTGGCCGAAAACCTACCAGCACAAGTGAATCCATGCGGAGTAGTGTGGAGGATTTTCACATATTTCAGCCAAACGAAGCCATCTATCAATGTACCTGTAGGCTAATTCTCCTCTCTGATGTGATGTCAATATCAATCGACTAAAAGTGACAGGAGAATTAGGCCTTATAGGCGATATTCCCCTAGTAGGGGGAGGTATATCATTGCTTTCTTGATTGGAGCTTGAAGTGCTAGTCGAGGATACCATGTTGGCCAAAAATGAAAACCTCTGACGTTCAGCATCTTTTACTTTTGATAGCTTTGTGGATATGATTAAAGGTGGATCTGGCTTTTTGATTTCAGATTTCACCTTAATTATCAAAGGAGCTTTGATATCCACGCATTTTGCCGCAAATTTTCCTGCACATTCCAACTTTATGGGAGGATTAGATTTTTAACTAACCTTCTCTGCTAAAATAGTGAAAGGTTCTGCAGGATTATCATTCACAGGAGCATTCTTCGTATCTGAGTTGGATTTTGTGGGCTTTTCTTGATACATTGCTGCGTCTATAAAATAAACCTCCTTTCCTTTGAATGGCTTTTCCTCTGCAAAGAATCGATGTACCTTCCCCTCATCGTCGATGTATTTAAGGCATTGATGCAGAGTAGAAGGTGCTATGGCATAATCATGAAGCCATCGTCTCCCCCAAGAGGATGTTAAAACAAGCACGAGTTTTTACTACATGCAGGGTGGCCTTCGAGACTAAGTCTCCCAACTGGAATTAAATTTGGATTTTACCAATCGGGTCCTGGACTTCCCCATCATAACCTTGAATAGAAGTCTTTGTAGCAGACAGCTTGCTCACTGGAATATCGAGCTCTTGAAGAGTCATGATTGTGATGAGATTTAGAGCTGACCTTGGGTCAACTTGAACTCTTGGGACAGGCATATCTTTGATGTAGGCCGTGAAATAAAGTGGCCTCGTATGCTTCATATTACCCAAGAGGAGATCCTCTTTGGTGAAAGAGATAGTAGCTTTAGAAGCATTGTAAGTTAAGAGACACTCCTTGCATTGCTTTTGAGGCCTCTTGGATTTCGCCTTCAAATAGTTCTTTTCTATTTGGTGCACTTGTACTATATGAGTATGATTCTCAGTATTCAAGGCCTGTAGTGCTCGTATGAAGTTGTCACAAGTCTCCTTGGACATCCGTAAGAGATCAAAAATGTGGAGTCGTGCAGGTATGTGCTTAAGGTGTTCAACAACATCATACGTGAATGGCTCTGGTGGCTTTGCATTATCATTTACTTCTGGAGAAGTTACATTTACATTGGTATTGCCTCCTGAAGGGTTTACATAAGAAGAGGAAGGAACACAGGATTTATCATAGTTGATCCTGTAGTTGCGACCAGAGCGAGTGCCATCATTAAGCATGTTGCTTCGGTCAATTTCTGGTCGTGCGTCTCTTCTTATGGCATTAACTTCTTCTGGTTCGATGAAAAGCTGATTGACCTCTTCCAGGCCTACTTCTTGGTTTACATTATCAGGAATAGCCTGCGATGTTTGGGACTCTATAGCAGCATTCAAAACCACCAGGGTAAGAGCCGTTGACAGTTCCTCTTCAAAGTCAAAGATATTCTCGACAATATTACGAATACTGGGCTTATTATGTCTCCTCGGTAACCCAAGTTCCCTGGTCAAGTTAAAGTCAACCAACTGATTACTTAATTCAGAATTTTCATTTGAAAAGATCAACTCTAAATTAGGTGTGGAAGAAGCATCTGGCGTGGAAGGAGGAAAAACTGTCTGCTGATGCTGAACTTCATCATGCCCGACTAATGGTAGTGGATCCGGATGAACTTCTAGAGGTAGTGGAAAAGGAGGAGGATCATTCGACCAGCCACTTGAACTTGGCTTGTGTATGTCATACAAGGTCACCGATAGTGTATTTAGACCATGCTTGATATTAAGCATACCCGTCTCGGGGTCAAATGCTTGTTGGAAATTTTCATCTTTATCAGAAGGGTATTCATCAGCAAAATAATCATCGATCCATTGATCGTCTTCAAGATCAGAGTAATTCGACCATTGATTTTCATCATCAGAGTTAGGGGGTGTACCATCCCATGATATTCGATTGCAGCTGGATATTGCAGGTTCTTCCTCATCTTTTGGAATTGGAATGATGTAGTCGGCTAGAGTAAAATGACCTCTGGCTGATCTGAGAGGATTTTCTAAGACTGGGGCCTCGACCACCTTGTCTTTCTTCTGCTTAAACTGTTGTTCTGGTTTCTTTTGAGCAGTCTTCTGGAGACCTTTAATTTGCCTTTTGATCTTTCTTCTTTCCACAGGGGTGGGTTTGGTTTTCACTTTTTCCCATCCTTCATCATTTATTAAGTCCGAGTGAACCCACATTTCCTCCCCTGAAGAATCTTTGATAGGTATCAACCCCTGTTCACTATGTAGTGCATTGATGACCCGAAATTCGACCATTGCTGGCCTTGATGGAGCGGGTATTACCACTGGTGCAAATTGCCTGAAGGAAATCATATTGACTGGAGCCACATCATATTTTTGATCAAATGTTATTACTCCATTTTTCCACATCTCATTGAACTTTTCCTTTAGGATAAAGCAATCTTTCAAAGGATGAGATACCATTCGATGGTATGCACAATAGTTTGGATCATTAACACGACCCGCTTGCTCTGGCTTTTTCATGGGTGGAAGCTCGAGCTTGTTATTCTCCATCAATGTTTGGAAGATGACTTCAATGTCCCCGTCAAAAGGGCATTTAGTTTGCTTCCTCTTTTCATATTCTTCCTTTTTGTTTTGCTCTGTCTTACCATTCTGTAGTTTTTGAGGAGGTGGTTTTGAGGTTTGTACATTGAATATCTCCTGTTTCTTTTAAGGTTTCGGCACAGCTGGTTTTGGAGCAGAAGATGATGATGATTCCATTTTTCGGGAACTTGCTTTCTTCTGGTTAATTTCTTTCAGGGTTAACTCCGCATCAGTAGCTACCTCAACCAATCTGGCCAAATACTTAGTTTTATGACAAAGTATGATAGCCTTAATCTCTGGCCACAAATTGGTTTTGTACATTTCAATTGTCGCCGTTGGAGATGGTTGTTCTAGGCATCTGTAAGACAATGCTCTCCATCTTTTGATAAAGGCTTGCGCAGTTTCATTATCCCATTGCTTTGTACTACTGAGCATAGCAAAGGTGACTGATTGTGAACTCCAAGTGCAGAGCCGCGATATAGTAATAAAACTGGTGAGACCAGGTCGATCCTCAGGGAGCAATGTGTTTAAGGTATTTTCAACTTGTAACCTGCCTTAAATAAAAATCTAAAACTAGCCTAATTTGTAATTTAACAAATACATACATTCCTAAAACAAAATAATTACAATCCCTAATTCTAAAAGTTCCTAAAAGTAAAATTAAATTTACTGCAAAACAAAACACACGTTAGAACTTCTAATAAAACTAAATCTAAAATTAGAAACTTACTAAAAATAAAAAAACTAAACAAAGTTAGAAACAAATTAAACTAAGTTAAAATTAAACAAAAACTTTCCTAAATTAATCTATGATGAATAACAATGCAAACTTTCTAAAAATAAAACTACATAAATGAATAGATGAATGGAGCATGCATGTGTGTGAACTAAAAGGGTTGCAAAACAAAATTCTAAAATCAGATTCTTCTTTTTGTTTTAGTTCAGTTTCAATTCTGAATCTTGTCAACTAAATGCAGAAATTCCTTGGTAAAACTGATGTAAAGCAGGCTATGAATCAATATGCATGAACCAACACTAATATTTCATTGTTTAGCAACTGTTTTTCAATGCTTTTCTGAACTAAATTCTGATGTGTTCAGGTTTTCAAAAACTGTTCCAGCATTGAAGATGTGTGCTTGTAGAAAGATTATATATAATGATCATAATGCAATGCCTATTTTCAAACTGTTTTAGAACAGTTTCTGCATTGTTTTCAGTTGCATTTTAAATCTGATTTCAAGCTTTGAAAACCGTTATAAACATCAGTCATCCAAATACTATAAATATGTGCAACTAGTTTATGAAAGTCGTCCAACATGAACCCATTTTAGACTATTTTTTTGCACAAAGTTAGGACTGATTTCCACCTCTGAATTCAACCTAATGTTTATATTCTAATTCCCTTTTGGCAACAAACAGAACTAAAAACAAATTAATCACACAATGGAAGGCACAATTCAGACATGACAAATTCGGGTTGTCTTGATTTTATGGACTGTTTCCAGCAACTAATCACTCAATTTATAAAATTGTATTTCTGATTTCCAACTTTAACATAGTTGACAGCCCTGAACATGTTCTAAATAACCGAACATATGCATGAATCTAAATCCAGTTTCAGCAGTGAATATCACTAAACAAAACTGTGCAGATTTTAAACATGAAAAAGTGCAGAAATTAAAGTAAAAGGTGTAGTAAAATAAAAGTGCAGAAATTTCAAATTAAACATGCAATGAAAGAAAATAAGAATTGCAAGAAGTCAAAGGTGGTATAACTGAAGTCAAAAGCGGTAAACAATGGAAGTCAAAGGCGGTATATTCACTTAATATTCTCTTTTAATCTAGGCCTAATAATTTTTTAAGATATGCTCTTTATTTGGGTCGTCAATCCAAACCAGAAAAACACAAATCAAGCAATCATACAACCATAAGAATAAGAAGAATAAGAAGATGAATATTATTGAACTAGTATGACAACCTTTACATAAGATGAAAAAAAAAAAATTAAACCAAAAGATAATACATACTAGGATGGAAAAGAATTCCTCCTTTTAGTTGATCTTTAAGGTTGGTGGTGTGGCTTTAGGGCTAAGCCTCCTTGATGACTTGAGATGGAGAGACAAGAGAGGGAGAGATGGAGTGTAGAAATCTAGAGGTGGGAGGTGGGTAATTCTTCCATCAAGAATATGGGAGAAGGGTGCCCTATTTATAATTTTTCAAGTCCTACTCCTTCTCAAACTTTAAAATATTAAAAATAATTAAAAAATGAAAGAAAAAAGGGCTCCAACCAATGCTTTGGACGTGCAATATCCTTGGGGATTTTTTTTCTTTTTATTTTTCTCTTCTTTCCTTGCTTGTTTTGTCCAGAAATTCCTCTTGGATGCTTCTTTCCTTCTTTGTCTTTGCCACCTTGCATTGAGATCTTTTGAGAGATGAAATAGGGATAAGAATCTTCTCTTAGAATCAAACTTGGCCCACATGAGGTGTAGAACTTCCCCTTTTATCTCTTTGCATCGTCAACTTTCCTTTTTTGGAAAGTTCTCCTTGTTAGCTCCTAACTTGAAGAGATCTTTTAGATAATTCTCCCTTGATTTTTTTTCTTTACTTTTTCAATCAAAATCTGATCCAAAATCTCTTTTGGACATGGAATAGCTTGCTTGGATATTTTTTTATATTTTTTTTCAATTAAATCTTCTCCTTCTCAAAAAAGAACACCTATGTGGCTTTCCTTGTTCATCTTTGATGAGATATTCTTCAAATTCTCTTCAAAATCTCTTGAAAATGTGCAACAAATAAATGGACCCCATTTTGGATGTTTTACAAGTGTGTCCCACACATGTGCATGTGTGTGTGGGACCATGAAGCCGACTTTTTATAATTTTCTTCCAATTTCCTTTTCTCTTCAATTCTGCTCTCCTTTCTCTTAAAAATCAATTCCTTGCCTCAATTCTTTACAAATGAGACCCATATAATCAATTTCCTACAAAACAGATGTGAATTCATGTGAAAAGACAATTTAACCCCTAACATCATATATGCATGACTGTGGGCCCATTTCTCATGAAATGATAATAAAAATGTACATCATTCTTCATGATTTTGTATGAATGAACTAATGATGAAGAGAATTCAATTTATTTCATGAGAAAAATTATTTTCACAAAACTTTCCAAAAATAGACTTTCCAAAAATAGCAGGTTTCATGAATTTTTGCAAAAAGTGTGATTTTTAAGCAATTTATGCAGAAAAATATAAAGATGAATTTAAAATGAATTAAACCATGATATCACACTAAATGAGGCTCTTTCAAGTTAATAAGTATTTAAAATGGGTCAAAATGTGTATGAAAATATGTATTTTTAAAGACTCATCACACCCCCCAACCAGCATTTTGCTAGTCCCTAGCAAAAAATGCGATAAAATATGAGGAATTCATCCTAACCTAATCTTATCCTTAACTAATGCAATGCAATAAAATTAAACATGAATGCAACGCCACTTTTGCTGGCACTCTCGACTGCATTTAGCTTATGCAGCAATCCCTTAAACCCCTAGGTTCCCCCTAGTGGACGAGTTGTGCCTCGTGAGGGTTTGCAGTGAATATACCCACAAAATTTTATTTTTTGTTTAATGAAAAAAATAAACAAATGAATAAACGAGAAAAGAAATTCCCCAAAAGAAAATTCACTCATATCAGATATTTTTGAAATCTGGAATAATTACACTTTCAGACTTTTCAAAGTCCAGTCCATAATTCTATTCTCAAAAACTCTCTCAAATTCCAACTAACTTGCGTGCATTGTGCGAAATTGTATACATCAAAAACCTATTTCGGATATTCTACAATAATGCTACAAAAACAGAATTTTTCCTTCAAATAGTCTGATCCCTTGAAATTTAGCAAAAATAAATTTCCTCTCAAAGTCACTAAGATAGTTGCCACTTTACTATTTACTTCGGTTGGCCTCTTTTTCTCTCACTATCTTTTTCCGACGCAAGAGTTCCCAAGTTCATACGATATAAGAAAAGTTAGGATCCAGAGAGCAAATCTGGTCTTTGTCCTTCCCCGCACATACTCCCTTGCAAACTCTTACGGACACTCTTCACTCTCTTACTTTTTCCAACATAGAATTTTCCAAGTTCATATGATATAGCAAAAGTTGGGATCTAAGGAGCAAACTTAGTCCTTATGCTTTTCCGCACATATCCCTTGAAAATTTCTACGGACACTCGTTGGGCCATAATTCATCTTTATTTTCTTTTTTTTTCTTTTCTTTCCTGTGACTGTGCAATGTTTAGGTCCCTTAAGCTTTCTAATTAACCCATGTAGCGAGCGTTAGGCCAATGACTCCCAAACCAGATGGCTTTAGATATGGAAATATCCCTCCGGGCTTACTAGCTCGAGTTAAAAAGGCTACGAACCCAAACTAGTCACAAATTGCTCATTATATGCTCTTTTTTTTCACTCTTGTTTTTTTAAAACCAAAGTAAACACTAGGTGGCAATTCTCATTTCACTCCAATTAATTCATCGTGGTTCTAATATATACAATTTACCAACAATGAACCAGGAAACAAAAATATTCTACAAACTAAATTTCAAGTTCACATTGTATTCTCCAGAAAAATTCCAAAAACAAACAGCATCAAAGCTTCATATCCAAAATTGTCGAAAAAAATGTATACGTGTATGTATGTGAAGAGCAAGTTTTGGTTATCTTTTGATAGGTTTTCTCCTTCAGAAAATGCAAACTTTCTTTTTACTTCCTTCCAAAAGTATGAAAATTCCAGATTTCTATATATCTTCAAATCGCTTCAATTCTTTTGAAAACTTTCTTTTATGAAATGAAAAGCAAATGAGAAAAACAAATGAGAGATAAATGCAAAAGTAAATGAAAACGTAAAATAAATGCCGGCAAAAATTCCTAAAACTAAAAAAAAGTCTAAAAAAATTAAAAGCTAAAAAAAATTTAAAAAAAAACCTATATGCCTAAAAGTGGACAAGCGTGCTTGTTCCCACCCCCCAACCGATTATGTGCATCGTCCTCCATGTATATGAATGGAATATAAACAGAAAGAAAAACATGAGGAAGCAAAACAGTAAAAGAGGGTAAGGAGAAGAGGCACCTGAAATTATGTCTGAGTTGCTCCCTGTCCAAGTTTAGACAAAAATAACAAAAGCAAAACCATAATATACATAGCATACACAGCAAAAGGCCTCTGTCAGATCCAAGGCCGATCAATCCTTGTATATAGGATCATCAAGAGAAATTTCATCCTCTTCAGGTGGTGTGATCTCCAAGAATGGCTTCAATCTTTGGCCATTGACTTTGAACGTTTGGCCATCCTTTGGATCGAAAATCTCAACAACACCATATGGAAAAACTGTTTTGACAATGTACTGACCAGTCCATCGAGAGTTGAGCTTGCCAGGAAACAAACGAAGCCTAGAATTGTAAAGGAGGACTTTTTACTCAGGGTGGAAATTTTTCCTGATGATTTGATTATCATGAAAAACCTTTGCCCTCTCTTTGTATATTTTAGAATTAACATAGGCTTCTCTGCGCAACTCTTCCAATTCATTCAGTTGTAGTTTCCTATTAGTTCCAGCTTTATCTGTATCAAGGTTGAACTATTTAATAGCTCAATAAGCTCTATGCTCAAGTTCCACCAGCAAGTGGCAAGCTTTCCCATAAATTAGCCGATAAGGAGACATTCCAATAGGAGTTTTGAAAGCTGTTCGATAAGCCCATAATGCATCAGTTAGTCGAGTAGACCAATCTTTTCGATTAGGGTTTACGGTAGTCTCCAAAATCCGCTTGATTTCATAATTTGATACCTCTACTTGCCCACTAGTTTGTGGGTGATAAGGGGTGGCCACTTTGTGAGTTATTCCGTATTGCTTCATAAGGGCCTCAAAAGTTTTATTACAAAAATGCGATCCCCCATCACTTATAATGGCACGAGGGGTTCCAAATCGTGAAAACACATCCTTCAAAAATCTCTGAACAGTTTTAGCATCATTACTCCGGCAAGGAATAGCTTCTATCCATTTTGAGACATAATCAACAGCAACCAAGACATAAATGAAACCAAAACTAGGAGGAAAAGGTCCCATAAAGTCTATACCCCATACATCAAAAATTTCAATTACCAAAATTGGGTTCAAAGGCATCATGTTTCTTTTTGATATATTACCCAATTTTTGGCAGCGCTCACAGGTCTTGCAAAATTCATGAACATCCTTAAAAAGTGTGGGCCAATAAAAACTACATTGTAATATTTTGCAGGATGTCTTTTTAGCAGAAAAATGGCCTCCACAAGCCTGTGAATGACAGAATGATATGACACTAGGAATCTCATCATCTGGCACACACCTCCTGATAATTTGATCTGGGCAGTATTTGAACAAGTATGGATCATTCCAGAAAAAATGTTTCACCTCAGAAAAGAACAAATCTTTATCTTGTTTAGTCCAATGACTAGGAATACTGCCCATAGCAAGATAATTTGCTATATCTGCAAACCAAGGGGGTTTGCATAATGCAAAAAGGTGTTCATCTGGAAAATTGTCCTTGATTGGTGTTGGCTTAATAGTATCAGAAATGACAAGTCTAGAAAGGTGATCTACCACAACATTTTCTACTCTTTTCTTATCTCTGATTTCTAAGTCAAATTCCTGGAGTAAAAGGATCCATCTAATCAGTCTGGGCTTAGCATCTTTCTTAGAAAGAAGGTACTTTAGCGCGGAATAATCAGTAAACACCACAATCTTAGATCCAATCAAGTAAGAGCGAAATTTGTCAAGTGCAAAGACCACTACCAATAATTCCTTCTCAATGGTTGAATAGTTGATCTGTGTACTATTCAAGCTCTTACTTGCATAATAAATCACGTAAGGCTTTTTATCCTTACGTTGTCCCAAAACAGCTCCAACCACAAAATCACTGGCATCACACATGAGTTTAAAAGGAAGGTTCCAATTTGGAGGTTGCATAATTGGAGCAGACGTTAGCATACCTTTTAATTTTTCAAAGGCCACTTGGCATGCCTCAGTCCATTCAAATTGTGCATCCTTGGATAACAGTTCACAGAGAGGGCGAGATATAGAACTAAAATCTTTAATGAACCTTCTGTAGAACCCTGCATGCCCTAATAATGATCTTATATCTCTTACGGTTTTGAGTGTGGGTAAGTTGGCAATCAAATCAATTTTAGACTTGTCAACTTCTAGACCTTTTTCAGACACAATATGACCAAGGACAATTCCCTGGCGAACCATGAAATGGCATTTTTCCCAATTGAGTACCAAATTCTTTTCTTCGCATCTGGTGAGAACAATCTCGAGGTTGGTCAAACAATCCTCAAATGAGTCACCAAACACAGAGAAATCATCCATGAAGACCTCGAGAATGCGTTCCACCATGTCACTAAAAATACTCAGCATACAACACTGAAATGTGGTGGGAGCATTACATAACCCAAAAGGCATTCGCCGATAAGCAAAAGTACCAAAGGGGCATGTAAATGTAGTTTTCTCCTGGTCTTCAAGGGAGATTTCTATTTGGTTATATCCAGAATATCCATCAAGGAAACAATAGTACTGGTGGCCAGCTACCCTTTCCAAAATTTGGTCCATAAAGGGTAGAGGGAAATGGTCCTTACGTGTGACTGCATTAAGTTTCCTGTAGTCTATGCATACCCTCCATCCTATGGAGACTCGGGTAGGAACAAGTTCATTTTGCGTATTTTTTACTACAGTGATACCGGTTTTTTTTGGAACATCCTAGGTAGGGCTAACCCACTGGCTATCTGAGATGGGATAGATTATGCCCACATCAAGCAGTTTAAGCACCTCAACCCTAACCACTTCTTGCATGGTAGGATTAAGCCGGCGTTGCATCTGCCTACATGGTTTTGCATCTTCTTCAAGGTAGATGCGATGCGTACACACTAAAGGATCGATTCCTTTGATGTCAGCCACATTCCAAGCAATCGCATTCTTGTGTTGTTTGAGTACTTTCAATAATTAGGCCTTTTGATTCTCAATAAAAAGCGAAGAAATAACTACTGGGTAGGTCTCCTCATCCCCAAGGTAAGCATATTTGAGGTTATAAGGGAGGGGTTTCAACTCAGGTTTGGGTGGTTCAACCTGAGATGGAAGAGGTGGTGCACCATTTGGTACAAACTCCTCAAACTTAGGTGTCCAGATAGCATGAGCTTCTTCCATAGTGTCATTATCCATTTCCTCAAGAAAGTCTATATCCTCATTGGCCTCAAGCATCAGTGCAATGTGGGAGTTAACACACTCCTCTAAATCATCCTCCAGCACAGTATTCACAGAGTTCATTTTAAGAAGATCATCATTAATATCCTCAGGATGTTTGTATAAATTGAATATATTTAGTTCAATGGTCATGTTTCCAAAAGAAAGTTTTAACATTCCATTCCGGCAATTGATTAATGCATTTGATGTTGCTAAAAATGGTCTTCCCAAAATTACCGGAATCTGAGCATTGTGATTGTGTACTGGTTGAGTGTCCAATACATAAAAATCAGCAGGAAAATAGAATTTTTCAATTTGCACTAATACATCTTCTATTACCCCCCTTGGTTTCTTGATCGAACGATCTGCGAGTTGTAGAGTAACCTTGGTAGGTTTCAACTCGCCTAGCCCCAGTTGTTGATAAACCGAGTAGGGTAATAGATTAACATTGGCCCCCAGGTCTAGTAAAGCCTGACCAATCCGGTGATTTCCAATGGTGCACGATATGGTGGGGCATCTCGGATCTTTGTATTTCTGGGGTGTGCTCCCGTTTAGGAGTGCACTAACTTCCTCAATGAAGAAAGCTTTCTTTTGTACATTCGTCCTACGCTTGACAGTGCAAAGATCCTTAAGGAACTTAGCGTAGGATGTAATCTGATTTATTGCATCCAATAGAGGAATATTGATTTTAACATCCTTAAAAATGTCTAAGATCTCCTGGTTTGGGATTGGCTTCTTGGGGTGGGTCAATCTTTGTGGAAAAGGGGCAATGGGTGTGACAGTTATGGGGTAAGGACCTTTTTCATTCTCAATAACAGTTTTTGCATTAGCACTATCCTCTTTAATCTTTTCATTCAAATCCGAGGAGACATGTTGTTTATCTTTTTCTGGATTGTCTTGAAGTTCTTTGTCACTGCGTAGAGTGACTGCCTGAACATGCTCCTGATAGTTTGGGTTAGTTATGTCATTCACTTCAAACTGACCTTTTGGGTTTGGGAGAGGTTGAGCAGGAAATGTTCCTTTCCCTTGAATTTGAAGGCTACGTTTGATTTGTTCGACAGAAGTTTCTAACCTTTGGATAGCCTGCTAGTTATTCTGAATCATTTGTTGATTATTTTGCATATTTTGCATAAATTGTTGTTGAGATTGCACTAGCATACGGAGGGACTCCTCCAATGACCTATTATGAGCTTGTGGTGCATAAGATGTATTATGTTGTGGAGACATGTATGCACCAGAATTTGATGGTCTTTGGGGATTATACTTAGGTGTAGCACTTGGCCCATTCCTCCAGCTAAAATTTGGGTGGTTTTGCCACGAAGGATTATACGTGTTCCCCATGGTATTTGTATTGAACTGCTTTTGGTATGAGTTCAAAATGTTAGCCTGTTCTTGAATTGCTTCCTGTAATGCAGGTCCAGTTGGACAGTCTACTGACAAATGATCTTCAGAAGCACAAATACCACAAACCATGATTATATCCTTGTTCTTTCCAAGTTTCAGGGTTTCTATTTCTCTTGTAAGTGCAGCAAGCTTGGCTTGAATTTCAGTTTGATTGTTCAGATGATAGATTCCTCCTCCCTTAGACTGGTTCAATGACCTGGATTGATTTGCCCCCATCAGACAAGGCCCATTTTTGTGCATTTTCGGCCATTAGTTCCAAGAATTCCCACGCTTCATCAATTTGTTTTTGATTGAATTGACCATTGCACATCATCTCAATAAATTGACGGGTATCAGGGGTTAAACCCTCAATAAAAATCTCGATCAGACGATATGTTTCATATCCATGATGAGGACATGCAAAGACTAATTTGTTAAATCTTTCCCAACACTTATAATAGGGTTCCTTGAGATTTTGTCTAAACATCATAATTTCCCTTTTCAAAGTGTTGTCTTATGCTGTGGAAAGAATTTCTTCAAAAATTCAGTCTCTAGGCCTTTCCAGGTGTTGATTGAACTTGGTCTAAGAGAGTGGAGCCAAGTCTTAGCTTTATCTTTCAAAGAAAATGGAAATAATCGAAGTTTGATTACATCCGGCACTACATTTTGTAACTGAAGTGTTGAGCATACTTCATCAAATTCTTTTAGGTGCAAGTATGCACTTTCAGAGTCAAGCCCATGAAACTTGGGTAGAAGTTGGATCATGCCTGGTTTGATCTCAAATTGACCCGTGATTGGGGGCATCATTATACAAGATGGTGTAGTTTGTCAAGCGGGGTTCAAGTAATCACGTAAAGTCCTAGGTGGCTGATTAACCTCCACACCATTGCGGTCCCCATTGTTATTCCCATTCTTGAATTGGGCATCATTGTTACCGGACCCACTCGCCATTGAAGACAATCTCAAAGGACTGGAGGGTCTAGGAGATTCTTTCCTTTCTAATCTATGCGCTGATCCTCTTTGCCAAATTGGCTGAGAGGGCTTGTCCTTTCTTTTTGGAATTTTGAGATTTTTTTTAGAAAATGAAAAAAATAAAAAATAAATAAAAAAAAACCTAAGTTATGAAAGCAATTAAAAAAAAACTCCCTAGGGTTGAAAAGTTTCCTTAAGTTTTCCAATCTAGTCCTACGAAACCAACTCGGCCAGGTTAGCCACCAGGAAGTGGTAGAGTCATAGATGGACCCGTTTGAAGGACCAATTTCCTAAACAGTCAAGTTGTCGCGCACTACAGGGGCAAAGGCCTCCTTAGACACCGAGAAGATTAAGGAAAATGACTAGATCACTTTTGGTAAACTTTCTTCCCAAAAGAAGTTGAGACAAGTTGAAAAACAGTAACTTTTCCAATTTTAGAGAGTTTCTAAAAATCAGAGTGATGTGTACTTTCTAGCATTCCATGCACATTCCTATTCCAAATTAAGGCATCTTAGCATTCCATGCATGTCCTCCTATTTCTAGAAAGATGCCACAATTAAACGACAACCACAAAACAATGTAAAAAAGGAAAGTTAGAAAAATTACCTTAAATGGTGCTCCCCAGCAACGGTGCCAAAAACTTGATCGTGAACTCCAAGTGCAGAGCTCCGATGTAGTAATAAAACTGGTGAGACCAGGTCGATCCTCAGGGAGCAATGTGTTTAAGGTATTTTCAACTTATAACCTGTCTTAAATAAAAATCTAAAACTAGCCTAATTTATAAGCTAACAAATACATACATTCCTAAAACAAAATAATTACAATCCCTAATTCTAAAAGTTCCTAAAAGTAAAATTAAATTTACTGCAAAACAAAACACACGTTAGAACTTCTAATAAAACTAAATCTAAAATTAGAAACTTACTAAAAATAAAAAAACTAAACAAAGTTAGAAACAAATTAAACTAAGTTAAAATTAAACAAAAACTTTCCTAAATTAATCTATGATGAATAACAATGCAAACTTTCTAAAAATAAAACTACATAAATGAATAGATGAATGGAGCATGCATGTGTGTGAACTAAAAGGGTTGCAAAACAAAATTCTAGAATCAGATTCTTCTTCTTGTTTTAGTTCAGTTTCAATTCTGAATCTTGTCAACTAAATGCAGAAATTCCTTGGTAAAACTGATGTAAAGCAAGCTATGAATCAATATGCATGAACCAACACTAATATTTCATTGTTTAGCAACTATTTTTCAATGCTTTGCTGAACTGAATTCGGATGTGATTCAGGTTTTCAAAAACTGTTCCAACATTGAAGATGTGTGCTTGTAGAAAGATTATATATAATGATCATAATGCAATGCCTATTTTCAAACTGTTTTAGAACAGTTTCTGCACTGTTTTCAGCTGCATTTTAAATCTGATTTCAAGCTTTGAAAATTGTTATAAACATCAGTCATCCAAATACTATAAACATGTGCAACTAGTTTATGAAAGTCATCCAACATGAACCTGTTTTAGACTATTTTTCTGCACAAAGTTAGGATTGATTTCCACCTCTGAATTCAACCTAATGTTTATATTCTAATTCCCTTTTGGCAACAAACAGAACTAAAAACAAATTAATCACACAATGGAAGGCACAATTCAGACATGACAAATTCGTGTTGTCTTGATTTTATGGACTGTTTCCAGCAACTAATCACTCAATTTATAAAATTGTATTTCTGATTTCCAACTTTAACATAGTTGATAGCCCTGAACATGTTCTAAATAATTGAACATATGCATGAATCTAAATCCAGTTTCAGCAGTGAATATCACTAAACAAAACTGTGCAGATTTTAAACATGAAAAAGTGCAGAAATTAAAGTAAAAGGTGTAGTAAAATAAAAGTGTAGAAATTTAAAATTAAACATGCAATGAAAGAAAATAAGAATTGCAGGAAGTCAAAGGTGGTATAACTGAAGTCAAAAGCGGTAAACAATGGAAGTCAAAGGCGGTATATTCACTTAATATTCTCTCTTAATCTAGGCCTAATAATTTTTTAAGATATGCTCTTTATTTGGGTCGTCAATTCAAGCAAGAAAAACACAAATCAAGCAATCATACAACCATAAGAATAAGAAGAATAAGAAGACGAATATTATTAAACTAGTATGGCAACCTTTACATAAGATGAAAAAAAAAATTAAACCAAAAGATTATACATACTAGGATGGAAAAGAATTCCTCCTTCTAGTTGATCTTCAAGGTTGGTGGTGTGGCTTTAGGGCTAAGCCTCCTTGATGACTTGAGATGGAGAGACAAGAGAGGGAGAGATGGAGTGTAGAAATCTAGAGGTGGGAGGTGGGTAATTCTTCCATCAAGAATATGGGAGAAGCGTGCCCTATTTATACTTTTTCAAGTCCTACTCCTTCTCAAACTTGAAATAATTAAAAATAATAAAAAAAATGAAAGAAAAAAGGGCCCCAACCAATGCTTTGGATGTGCAATATCCTTGGGGATTTTTTTTCTTTTTATTTTTCTCTTCTTTCCTTGCTTGTTTTGTCCAGAAATCCCTCTTGGATGCTTCTTTCCTTCTTTGTCTTTGCCACCTTGCATTGAGATCTTTTGAGAGATGAAATAGGGATAAGAATCTTCTCTTAGAATCAAACTTGGCCCACATGAGGTGTAGAACTTCCCCTTTTATCTCTTTGCATCGTCAACTTTCCTTTTTTGGAAAGTTCTCCTTGTTGGCTCCTAACTTGAAGAAATCTTTTAGATAATTCTCCCTTGATTTTTTTTCTTTACTTTTTCAAACAAAATCTGATCCAAAATCTCTTTTGGACGTGGAATAGCTTGCTTGGATATTTTTTTTATATTTTTTTTCAATTAAATCTTCTCTTTCTCAAAAAAGAACACCTATGTGGCTTTTCTTGTCCATCTTTGATGAGATATTCTTCAAATTCTCTTCAAAATCTCTTGAAAATGTGCAACAAATAAATGGACCTCATCTTGGATGTTTTACAAGTGTGCCCCACACATGTGCATGTGTGTGTGGGACCATGAAGCCGACTTTTTACAATTTTCTTCCAATTTCCTTTTCTCTTCAATTCTGCTCTCCTTTCTCTTAAAAATCAATTCCTTGCCTCAATTCTTTACAAATGGGACCCATATAATCAATTTCCTACAAAACAGATGTGAATTCATGGGAAAAGACAATTTTACCCCTAACATCACATATGCATGACTGTGGGCCCATTTCTCATGAAATGATAATAAAAATGTACATCATTCTTCATGATTTTGTATGAATGAACTAATGATAAAGAGAATTCAATTTATTTCATAAGAAAAATTATTTTCACAAAACTTTCCAAAAATAGACTTTCCAAAAATAGCAGGTTTCATGAATTTATGCAAAAAGTGTGATTTTTAAGCAATTTATGCAGAAAATTATAAAGATGAATTTAAAATGAATTAAACCATGATATCACACTAAATGAGGCTCTTTCAAGTTAATAAGTCTTTAAAATGGGTCAAAATGTGTATGAAAATATGCATTTTTAAAGACTCATCAGTGACCGTTTGATATTCTTCCTGAAAGTGAAATAGAACTTCTCTTCTGTAACTGGCCATGTAGTGAAGGAGAGTTCTGGCAATTGTTTGTACCAATCAAAAGCAACTCCTTTCAATGTACCAACAAACAGCCTTATTTTTAGTGCATCCAATTCTGGTAAACTGCCAAGGAGCGACTTAAAATGCACTATATGCTGATAGGCTGACCCTTTTCCAAGGTAAGGCTAGAAAGTCGGAAGTTTGTAATCTAGCGGAAATGGAACCAAATCATACTCCGAAGGGTATTTAGATGTAATACCCTTTTTCTTCATCTTGGTCTTTATTTTTGATTTATTTAATATTTCCTCCACTTCTTTAAAAAGTTACATGTTTTTTAGGATCTGCGTGGAAACCAAGGATTGAGGAGTGATCACCTCCAGCTGAACCTGAGGTGATTACTTTATCTGTTAATGCCTTGATTTGTGCTATGAGTAGGACAAATTTTGGTGGCATTCCTCCTAATCATTGCCTGTCCTCTTCTATCAGCAAATAAAGGGTTAACAGGAGCTTCAACCGGACTTCCCAACTTGTCTGCCAAGATTTTCAACTAAGCCGTCACGTGGTCAATTTTAACTCCTTGTTGCTTGACAACATCACTGACGTCATTCTCTTGATTTTCGTCAGCATTTTCTTCGCTAACATGTTTGCCTCCACTGGCATCCTCTTCATTACTGGTCTCACTCCCTTCAGCCATAAATACAATGTACTGACGAGGGTAAGAGGATGTAGGAAGAGTGGATTGACTATCTTCGGTGTCCAGGAGAGTTACTGAGTCTTTATCAAAACCATGTTCATTAGAGGTCCTATCTGAATGAGAGTTAGAATCAAACTCTTGGGACTGAGTCCGAACCATACTCCGAGTGACTCTCCTGGTTGAGCCAGGTCCGACCATACATGAGGAGGTTAGGTTTGGCTCATCTTCTTTGATCACCCATTTTTGAGTGATTGTATGCTGTGATTGCTTCCGAGCATGCCTTTTGGAGCGAACCAAAGCCCTCTTCTTTATTTGCTTGGCCAATCTGGTTGCTAGAGTTTGATCTCTGAATCTAGCAACTAATGGCCTAGAAGTGCTAACAACTTGCTCCCAATCCATAGAGTCGGAAGTAGGAAGTGAAAGGATGTTAACAACATTTCTTTCAATTTTCTTCTTCTGTTCCTTCTTTTGTTGAAGCAAATTTTTAAATTGAACAAGATTGGTCGAATTTTTGATGACCAATCGTTCAGCATATCTCTTGTTTTTAGCGCCATATGACGGGCGCTGGGTTGAAAGTGATGGTGATGGTGCCACAATAACAGAAGGTAAGCGCCTCCTACCGAATCTCCGTCCCTCCTTCTGGGTCAAAGTGTAAAAGACATTCTTTTCAAGTGGGGCCAAGGGTTTCTCCTCAGCTTTTCTGGACTTCTGCATGGGTGGTTGTGGTGACCACATACGGCAATTTGGAATAACAACATCCTTCTGACCTTTTTCACGGGCTAGGGCTTGCTCGCGAGTGGTTTGCTTTTTGAGATGCACATATTGTTTAGGATGCACCTTTTGTTTAGGATGCACAAATGAGGACTTAGTAGTCTGCAAGGCCTCATGCTGTAACCAATGGGTATCTCTGTTTTGTGGTTCGTAAACCTAACCTGCCTTGCCCCGGGTCGAGGCTTGGTGATACGAAGATTACTGCCTTCCGACCTCACTTTGTGTTTTGGGTCATAGTGACCTTTGTGGAAGACTCCAAAGGGGTTTTGGGCATATTTGGAGACCCAAGTTTGAGGAGTCTTTGCCTTCTTGATGGGCTTCAGGGTTTCTGATGACCCCTTGTAGGCTGAGGTCATGTAGCTTGAAGGAGTAGAAAGCCTCTAAAAGACCGAGACCCTTGATGCAGGAGCACTGGTGTTCATTCGGCCCCTTTTGGGTGCCCTTGTTGATGATGTGGTCGAGCCATGGAGATTTTGAACAATCTCTCCTTGGTTTCGTCGAAAGTGATGATAAAAAAACCCATGCTGTTTTCTGCAAAAAGTTAGCCATTAGGACTATATTAGTAATATAACCAACATGGCTACCTTTTGGGCTAGCCGGAATGGTTTATAGATGCCATCTAGACCAACATGGTTTTGAGCCGGAATGGTTAGATATAGGCATAAATCCCATCTCATTATACTATGTTGACTATCCCTGCTGTCAGAATTTCTGCAGCATTTTGGATTTATCGAGTCAGGCTTAAAAGCATGCTATGCTGACTGGACTTGGCTACCAAAATTTCAACAGCATTTCAGGACTATCTGTGTCAGACTTATAAGCAAGAGAAGGTTGGATCAATCAAATGGATAGGGCCCACAGGATCAAGCATGCACCACTATCACAATGAACACACAAGATCCATCAGTAGTTGACGCCGGACAATGCATAATTACAATGTCGTTGGTCTTATCACTGATTTAATAAACATTTTATATGGGTTAGAAGCCCTTTAAACTGAATCATTACTCTTCTAAAGTGAAAAGGGTGATGATTTGGTCCATGCACATCAAGGTGTAAATTCTTCCAATCAAATGACAAGTGTATTCAAGGTGCGAATTAATTCAATCAAGTCATGTACATCAAGGTGCAAATTTTTCCAATTAAATGGCAAGTGTATGCACATCAAGGTGCTCAATGCCTATGAACAATATGCACTTCAAGGTGCAAAAGTCATTTAATGATATTTTCAAACCCATTGTAGACATCAAAGGTCTTGTATGGGTGTAATTGGAGGTTAAATAAGCCTTTGTCATCAAAAAAATAGGTAAGTGACCGTGTGCCCCGGTCACAGGCTTTTAGCAGCAGTTTTCAGTGAAACAGCAGCAGTTTCCAGCACAACAGCGGCAGTTTCCAGTGCAATAGCAGCAGTTTCAGAAGAAACAGCAGCACTTTCCAGTGCAATAGCAGCAGTTTCAGCAGAAACAGCAGCACTTTCAGCAATTTTCAGCACTTTCATGCATTTTTCACCAGATTTGATCACAAATTAGGGCAAATAAATTCCCACAGACGATGCCAATCTTCTGATCGCGCTCAAAAGTAAGCGTGAAATGAATTACGGAGTCAAAGTCCAACATTCACACACCTCAAACGTTAAGAAGAATGGGAAATAATTACAGTTTATCATTAATTTCCCTTTGTTTACATGGGCTCAAGTGCCCTGACCGTGGGGATGCAGGTTGTTTACATGCATTTTGAAAGTTTACAACCCCTCTCTCAAGTCTTAGATGTGATCTCAACTTGGAATTTTCAAGAAAAGTACATAAAATAACCAATAAAATGCAAAAAAGTAGAAAAAAGGGAAAAAGGGGGGGGGGGGGGGTGACCGAGACTCTCGGTCACTCCCCCATTCTAGTGACCGAGAGTCTTGGTCACTGGCAGACAGTGACCGTTTGGTCACTGTTTTGCCTCCGGTTTCGTCCTGTTCGCAATGGTTCTTTCTTGGAACTTCTTTTAAGTATTGAAACTCCATTTTCGTGACTTTGGAGTGGCAGACAACCATCAAAAAGATCACATTTAACCATGAAATCAATCGAAACCTCTGTAACTCGTCATTTGTGCTTATGGACTACGTTTTTGTTTCAAGTCCAAAATGGGCAAATATGAAGATGGAGTTGTGTCATTTTGAACCTATTATTTTCAAGGAACAAAATAAGGCCTAGAGAGGCTTCTTTCACAACTCTTGCAATGGCTATGAAGCCCTACGAATAAGAGAAACAGAGGTGACAATGTCATCCTCTCAAAAATTGCCGACATACGAACATATCATGAAATTTGGCCATTCCACTTCCTTCTCTTCTTCTGAATTTTCTTCCTCACCTTCAAAACTGAGAAAAGAAGGTGGGAATGGTCATGGAAGTGCTGCTGGAGTTTGTTTCTTGTTGCTCTAAGTGCTTTCTTTCTTTGATTTCTTCTCTTTTCTTCCTTATGTGTGTTAGTGTCCTCTTTTTTCCCTTCAAAATTTAAACCCTTTATAGACTCCCAATCAGTTTTGTACAGTTTTGGGGAGTTAATAACAGTTGTGGGGAGTTGGATTTCGAAGAGGAGTGGAGAGAAACCACCTAAAGTCGTGGGAAACATCTTTTGAATGTCCGTGACCGCAGGCCCAGTCACGGACAAGGCCCAATTTTGGGTATTCGCATATGTGGCCCATTTTCATCTGTTTTGGGCTCAAACGAAGTCCGATTGCCACGAAACTTGGAATGATGCTTCTTGACACTATTTTCTGCATGTCAAAAAAATTTCAGCCCGTTTTGACTTCGGGAAATTGGTCAACTTTTTCATTAATTGGGCCCTGGTCACGGACAAGGCCCGTTTTCGGACTTTTGTGAATGTGAACCGTTTTCATCTGTTTGGGGCCCGAACGAAGTCCAATTGCCACGAAACTTAGTGGAGTTCTTCTTGACACTATTTTGACCATGTCATAAAAGTTTCATCTCATTTTTACCACCTGAAGTTGGTCAACTCCCTTGATGAACAGGCCCCGGTCACGAACAAGGCCCGTTTTCGGACTTTTGTATATGTGACTCATTGTCATCTGTTTGGGGCCCGAACGAAGTCCAATTGCCACGAAACAAGGCCCGTTTTTGGATTTTTGTATATGTGACTCATTTTCATTTGTTTGGGGCCCGAACGAAGTCCAATTGCCACGAAACTTCGTAGGATGCTTCTTGACACTATTTTTGACTATGTCATAAAAGTTTCAACTCATTTTGACCTCCTGAAGTTGGTCAACTCCCTTGATGAATAGGCCCTGGTCACGAACAAGGCCCGTTTTCGGACTTTTTGGTATATCACCCATTTTCATCTGATTGGGGCCCGAACGACATCCAATTGCCACGAAACTTGGTAGGATGATTTTTGATACTATTTTTACCATGTCATAAAAGTTTCAGCTCATTTTGACCACCTGAAGTTGGTCAATTCCCTTGATGAACAATCCCCGGTCACGGACAAGGCCCGTTTTCAGACAATTGTGTATGTGAACCATTTTCATCTGTTTGGGGCCCAAACGAAGTCCAATTGCCACGAAACTTGGTAGGATGCTTCTTGACACTATTTTGACCATGTCATAAAAGTTTCAGCTCATTTTGACCACTTAAAGTTGGTCAATTCCCTTGATAAACAATCCCTGGTCACGTACAAGGCCCGTTTTCGGACTTTTGTGTATGTGACCCATTTTCATCTGTTTGGGGCCCAAATGAAGT
Organism: Sextonia rubra; assembly: GCA_037013555.1. NCBI lineage: Eukaryota > Viridiplantae > Streptophyta > Magnoliopsida > Laurales > Lauraceae > Sextonia > Sextonia rubra. The sequence continues at coordinate 19,699,826 of JASUAD010000012.1, forward strand.
CCAATTGCCACGAAACTTGGTAGGATGCTTCTTGACACTATTTTGACCATGCGATAAAAGTTTTACCTCTGTTTGACCACCTGAACTTCGTCAACTCCTTTTGATTGTGGGTCTCGGTCACTCCCAAGGCCCATTCTTGGACTTTTGCATATGTGGCTCATTTTCACTTGTTTAGGGCCTGAGCGATGTCCAATTGTCACGAAACTTGGAGGTATGCTTCTTGACACTATTTTGAGTGTGTCATAGAAGTTTCAGCTCTATTTGACCACTTGAACTTGGTCAACTCCCCAATTGACTTTTTATGACAGTGGGCCCTTGTTTCAGCTGTTTGAAGCCCAAATGACCTCGGTTTGATTTGAAACTTGGAGGGACTAACGTTAGAGGTATCTTGGAGTGTTCGTCCAAATTTCATTGATTTTAGACCTTGGGAAATAGTACCTCGGTTAGGAACCCCAAGTAGACATGCTTGTAACTTTTTAAGTCAAATGATGTCCATTTGACCCGAAACTTTGCAGATTATCTCCTGAGCATGATTGAAGCTTTGTGTCCAGGCTTCATCAATTTTGGATCTCGGAAAGCAGGACCTCGGTCGATGACCCCAAGAGACATGTTTTGTGCTTTTTCGGGTCGAATGATGCCGTTTTGTCTTGAAACTTTGCAAAGCTTCTCTCGGTCATAACTGGTTTAGTCTTCATGAGATGTCACTCTACACAGAGGCTCATAAAGCATAGTATATTATCACTTCGACATGTAGAAATGCCGGGTCTCACAGTGATTCCCCAGGATCTGACAAATAACCTCTGTAGCCTAAATTAAGCTGAGATGAGGTGTCTTCGCCGCAGTATTTGCAATTTTTTATGGGTCAACACTTTACACCGATTCAAAAGAGAAATGAAATAAAAAAATAAATAGTTATCGATGACATATTTACATATGCAATAACTACACATATATCAAAGGAAAATATTGATTAGAATACAGAACCACGTTCTATAAATGAATATTGACATAAGATAAATTAGCCAAAATGGAGAGATGTAATCATGGCAGAGCTAAAAGCTTTCAATAAATATGGTGTATTTGGACCTATAGTATAAACTCCAAAAGTTGTTAACCCTGTATGTTACAAATGGGTGTTTGTAATGAAAATGAATGAAAGGATTCGATATAAGGCAAGACTTGTGGTACAAAGTTTCCTACAGAAACCTAGAATTGAAAACTTACACAGACATATATATGAAAATTTCAAAAGAATTTGATTTGCCTGAAACAAAGTCAAAGAATATGTACTCAATATAATTAAGACATTAATTGTACGTCTTGAAGCATTGCAGAAGATTGTCGTAGAGAACATTTATCTAATTAAGGGTATGAAAATAATCTCATTTGCCCATGTATCTTTATAAAATTCTTAAATGGATTCACAATAGTAGAAATTTAAGTAGATGATATAAATCTAAATCAGGACTCCATAAGAACTCGAGAACAGTATTGACTATTTACAGGAGAATTTTGTCACGGCCTATAGATCAAGAGATGTTCTAAAGAGTTGTTTTAGTTTTTTTAATATGCTTGCTATATATAGTTTCACTCCAACCCAAAGGTACTGGATTGTTATCAAACGTATCCTACAATATTTACGTTGAATTGTAAATTTATATCTATTTTATTCTTATGGCTGTAAAGATTCAAACTTTGTAAGATATGCAAATTCGGAGTGTCTCTATGACCCTCATAAGAGTCGATCACAGATAGGTTATGTATTTTTTAGTAGTAATGCTGCAATTTCTTAGTATTCTATTAAATAGACTTTGATAGCTACTTCTTTTAACCATCTGAAGAGTTTAGCTCTCTACAAAGCCAGTAAGGAATATGTGTGACTAAGAATCTTCAATTCAACATATTCATAGTTTTTGTCAATTGGCTCATAATACATGTATCTTGAGTATTATCTATAAAGACAATGAAGCACGTATTCAACAAATTAAAGAAGGATACATTGAAGGTGACAAGACGAAGCACATTATACTAATTTTCTTTTTCACACATGAGTTTCAGGAGAACGAAGAGATAGAAGTCCAGCAAGTTCGTTTTAATAACAACCTAATTGATGTCTTCACCAAGTCATTGTGAAATATCAACATTCTAGAAGTTTGTATATGAGATCAACATGCGTGGGGTCTATTATCAAACAATGTAAAGATTGTTGATATCAAGGAGAGTAATTGATCAGGGGAGAGGCATCTTGAAGCATGCGACCCAGAATATAAGTGCATTGTACTCTTTTTCCTATCTCACTAAGTTTTCTTAGTTAAGGTTTTAACGAGACAGCATTATGTACGTCAAATATCAATTCAATAATCATGTAGAACGTTGTACTCTTTTTCCTTCACTTCGATTTTTATCCCACTAGGTTTTTCTTTTACAAAGTTTTAATAAGACAACTGTCATTGAATGATGGTCATCCAAGAGGGAGTATTATAAGATGTATTATCATAGATGAATACCTACATTGGAGCCTACATCAGATAAGGTTAGAGTTCTACCATATTAGGTTGCTTGGAGAGGAAACAACCTTATTTTATAAATAAGATCCTCATTCCCTCTTATTATGTACACACACTTTCAATAATAAGATTTCTCTTCTTTCCTCTCCATTATTCTCTCTTTAGTTCTCTTATTTTATAACATATGTAATTAATACAATTTTTCAAATGGTGAATAATGTTCATATTTTCTAACACATATACGTAACCTTCAAGAGTATATATGCTTTGTTTGCTTAAAACAAGTTACTCGGAGACTGTTTTCCACCAGATTGACCCTTGTTTCTTAAAAGAGAATCTTCGTTTTTTTGCCTTTCTTCTGTTTGATTCATTTTTGTGTTTTCCTTGTCAATTTCTCTCTAGGGACAGTACTGCCGAACAAAGGGAGCGTCGCATTCAGTTCTAACATTCAACAACCTCTTTTGCTTTGTCTTCTATCTATTCTGTATGCTAACATTGTTTTACGGTGCTTGTGTCTACCTTCTCGCTTTTGGAAGTAGTTAGTGTAGCAGTCTAAGACCATTTTGAAATTATTTTTTCCGACAAAACCACAAACATATACATGGCAGGTAAGTAGGGGTGAGATTTGCAAGGGTCAGTACCGGCTCAAATTCAACTCAACAGAAGAGATTCTAACATTCCGAACTCAAACTTGACGTGAATTGTAAATCCTGTCCAAGTGCAGCTCAGGTTGAACTGCATTTGATCATTTTAGGTTCGGTGCCCAAATTTTTGGATATGGTTTGTTCTGTAAAGTATATGAAATTTAGAAAATGTATATGCTAATAATGTAGTATGTGAATGTACAATATGTTTTTTGGGCTTAAGGTTACTCGAATTAATGTGCAGTACCTCAAGCCCAAACCCGACTATGGCCTAAATGATCAATGTAGTTTTTTGAAAATAAAAAATATTTCAGGCCTGACCACATCTGAACCCTAACAAGCTCAACCCAAATTTTACTGTCGATCCAGTCAGACCATGTGGGTTCAGCTAATATGGCCCAACCCAAGTTTCACCCTTGTCCTCAAATGGGTGGCCTACATTAGTAAATTTTCGTTCAAACAGCCAAGAACTTGCGAAAACGTCTGTGGAGCCAAGCCGAATTAGAAGATCAAGATGATTGTTTTAGATCAAGTAAGAAGGATGGATCCAGATCTTCATTCTGGGATTTTGCATTTCTCATTATCCTTTCCTTGAATTAGCAGAGGCATTATATTCGGCTGCTAACCGTCAATCTTGGGAATTACCCGGATACATGCAAATCATCATTATAGCTTTTGATTAGATTATGAGGTGAGTCCCACATGAGCACGATTTGATGGTCGATGCTAAGGTGCCCAATGTTTAAAGTGCCTGCCTGTCCATGTGAAAAACTTTGTCCCTTTCAAAGGACATAGTAAAATTGAAATATGAACTGGCCACAACTTCATGGCTTCAAATAATTGCTGTGGGGCCAATCATGATGATTCCAATATAATTAACTAAGAATAGAATTACATGGTTTTTACTTGGATCAGGACTCCTACAAGTAGGCCAAAAGTATACTGGTTTTACAAGTGCATATATATAGAGCCTTTTTTTTTTTTTTTTTTTCATTTGGTTGCATGGGCTGGGTGCAATTAAACAGACATTTGCCATCATCAAATTGTGCTGATATTCAGTTAATCATCTTATTTTGTATTAGATCTTTCAACCCCGTCTTTGATTATAATTATAATCATCCACTTGTGGGCCGGGCTTAGATTTTGAATGGCAGGTTTTCTACCAAACCGGGCTTATATATTCATCCATCTCAAGTCCAATCTCCACCCATGAACAGCCCAGCTATTTTGCCTTCTTTTCATTGAGGATACAAGTGAAATGATACAACAAAGTTCATTCTGTTATAAGATGTTATTATCATAGGTGGATGCCCACATTGGGACCCACATGAGATAAAGGGATTATTAAGAATTAGGGTTTTCCCTATTAGGTTGCTTGGGGAGGAAGCAATCTTATTCTATAAATAAGATCCTCCTCCCCCCATTATGTACACACCGATCTCATTAATAAGAGCTCTCTCTCTCCCTCTCTCTACTCTTCAGTTTTCTATTCTAACACGTTATCAGCACGAGGCTCTCTTCTTCTTTTCTGCCTTCTTTCTTTCTTCCTAAATTATTTCTTCCTAAATTAGAGACCCACAAACGAAGTCCCCAAATTTTCTCTCTCTCTCACTTGCCTTTCTTTGCCATGGAAGTCAGACAGCGGACTACGCTGTCCGATCAGATGGCCGTCTCTAACTCACCCAACCTTCGGGACCTTCTCAAACTCAGACAAGAAGAAAACGATAAACGGCACACTCTAACCCTAGGCTCCATCGACTTAATCCAAGATGAAGAAGAAGCCGGCGCCGGAGCCGCCAGCAGCAGCTCAGCCGCGTACACAACCATCATCACCACCGCCGCCGCTGCCGTGGCCGCCAACAACAGCAACAGGATCAGCTAGAAATTCTTCAGAAATCGCCTCCACTGCCGCAGCGCCACCACTGCCTGGATCTCTGCCGGCCTTATCAACTCCAGATCTGTGGTCGACATCCCATCGGCCAGGGTTGCGGAGGGAAATGTCAACCAGATCGGGTCGCCGGAGGCCGTCTGCACTGACCTGGCCGCAGCTCTCGCGGCGGAGCGACGGCAGCAGCTGCGGCGGAGGGAGGTTGGTGACGTGTCGCCTTCGAGGGTTTCGTTGATGGCGCTGCTGGAGGAGACCGACTCGTGTCCAGGTGTGATTTGCGTACACAACAGTAGGGGGCTGCCCTCTTTGCAACGCATCTATTCTGGAAATTCTTAATATTTTTTGAGCAGAATGATTCAAAAAGACTGTTTTACAAAATCAAAGGGCTGAGATTTGAAACTGCGATATCTTAACGAACCGGAGTCCAATTTGAGATTCGTTTGTACTTACGGAAAGCTCGCGAGTAGATCTACACATTGGCACAAAAAGGAGGATGATTCAAAGGTTAAGTAATTTTTTTTTATTTTATGATCTTTTATTAGTTTGATAATCATACACCCGCATTTATCTTTAGTCTTTTTCGATCTGCAAGTATTTACAATTTTAATTCGAGTGATGAATAATTTATTATTTCTTATCAAAAAGAGATCATGATAAAAGTTAAAAATCATGGATCATAAATAGAACCAGAAGTTCTATACAAGTAATTGGAACTTGAAGTTTCATACGATATTTTAAAACTAAAAGTTCTTTATGGAATCAATAACCCAGACTTGAAGTTCCATAAATTATTTTAGCCTATGAACCAGAAGTTCATTTGAATCCAGACCAGAAGATCTGTTGGTTATTTTACTCTGAAACTAGAAGTTTTCAAATCTACAATATGTACTCGAAGTGTCATACGATATTTAGAACCAGAAGTTCTATATGGAATCAATAATTCGGACTCGAAGTTCCGTAAATTATTTTAATCTATGAACCAGAAGTTCTTTCAAATTCGGACCAGAAGATCCGTTGGTTATTTTACTCTGAAACCAGAAGTTTTCAGATCTACAATACATACTCGAAGTTTCATATGATACTTAGAACTAGAAGTTCTATATTGAATAAATAACCTGAACCTGCAGTTCTATATGTTATTTTAATTTAGAACCAAAAGTTCTAACTCGGACCTGAAGATCCATGAATTATCCTAATCTAGAACCTGAAGTTCTAACTCGTACTGAAAGATCTATGAACTATTTTAAAACCAGAAGTTCTGATTCTTAAGTTGAGAACCTAATGTTCTAAACTTCAATTTCTAAATTCTTCATCACATTTTTATTATTATCTTTGATTGGATGTTAAGAACCTGAAGTTCTACATTTTATTTCTGTTTCTCATATACATTTATTTTTATATTCTATAACATTGTACTGCATGCTTGATATAATTCCTTCGGTATAATTATCACTAATGATTATCTGAAACTTTAGTTTTGATGAATTTATTATTGCCAGAAGCAGTAGTTACAAATAATAGAACCTGAAGTTCTATATCCAATGAATAACCTGGACCCGAAGATCCATACATTATCTGGAACCAGAAGTTCTAAGATTTTGAATATGAACCCGAAGATTCATATTCATCATTAAACTTGGAGATTTGATTTCTAAAGATTCAAAGTAGTGTAGATCGATACAACGGCCATGAAATCAAATCTGAAGTTTTGATAGAACCAGAAGTTGTGATTCAAACCTGAAGCTTTGATAGAACCAGTAGTTCTAAGAACCTAAAGTTCTATCACTAGCCTGAAGTATTGACAGAACTAGAAGTGCTGATTCATCAGTTAAGAACCCGAAGTTCTAACTTTTTGATTGGCCAATTCTTCATTATATTTTGTCATCGGATATTGAGAACCCGAAGTTCTATTTTTGTTTGATTGTTATTAGTAAATCGATCTTAACACACTCTAAAAGGCTTGGTGATACTATCAAAGTCGGAAATAAAATATCCCTGAAGGATATAGCATATGCTCTTATTTTCCGCGCCATTATATCCCCATTAGACAGGGATGATCACCAACAGATGGTCATACACCCAATGCTTGAAATAAATGCCAGATTAGTCAATTGAAATCCCTCCAGAAGAGGTAGATATAATATGTTCTCCCGTAGAGATGAAATAAACCACCCCAGGAGAGGTGATTGAGAAGGCATTTTGTTTGGAAATTGGGCGAACCACCAAGCATGGTCTGAAAGCCTACAACTACTTTTATGCGTTTGAGCATTGAGTTTAGTTTTTAGATATTTTGTTGAATGGTAGGACTTATTTTTAATCCCCCGTATATTATGTTATATTTGCTTTGAATGCTGAATTGTTTAGTTGTTCTTACTTTTATTTTTGCAATGCGATTACCTAGTTATGTGAGTTTATTATTACTTGCTCTATGGCTCATGGAATGCATGACACTGAGGATAATATCTGTCCAGTAGACAGTGCAACAAAACACACTACATTGAAAAAACCAGAAGTTTTTCTCTGAATTAGTGTTTCATTCGTGCACGGCATCGATTATAGCTGTATCCGTACAAATACTTGAATGCTCCGGAAGAGTCTACATAATGGTATTTGTACATCATTACTAGTATTGACCGCCAGAAGCTGATACTAGAAAAGCTAAGTGCATTCTCCTTATATTTCAAGGCTATATTACAAGACAATCTTTACAAATCGAACCATATTCGATTATGAGCAAAACGACAAAGTTAAACCAGAAGCTTGTTATTCTAGGGGTCCTATGCTACGGCAAATTATTGATGATTCTGTTATATACTCCTTAGAGTACCATCTATTGACCATCCTTTTCGCAAAGGATATAGTGTGACATTAGTGAACCCATCAAATCCTGCCTATTAGCACATATTATTAAACCTAGGATACACATCCTTAAGCATGTTATTAAATGTATAAGGCTTGATATCGTAGGTTCGTGACTTGCATGAACTCATGACATAGATCCTATGTTAGTTCTTCTTCACCCCCAATTATCGGATATTTAGATAGGAGATATATTCATTGTTCGTTTTTGCTGATTGTCATCTTGATGAGATAGTCTTCTCGCCGTTAGGGGGAGATCACAGAGTTCCTGAAGAACACCTTGTTCCTGAAGAACAATCCGTTCCTGAAGAACGGCGAGAATTAATATGGAATACTTCCACTCAATCTCATCTAGATTTATGTACTTCACAATGTGAGAATGAATTACGGAGAATTGTGCACTTAATTACAAATGAATTCCCTGATGCTTTTAATGATGCAGCAAAAGTGACTAGGTCACATGTATCGGCTATGAACACACAAGCACGAATTAATGTCCCTATAGGACAAGTACGAATTAGTGTTCCTGAAGAACAAAGTCCAAATATGGCAACAAATGAATCTATACACGCCAGAAGCGTGGTAGAACTATAGGTTTCAAGGACTCAGCTCCCCAAAAGAGGAGAAATGAGCAATTATATCCCAATCATACTCCAGAAGAGGTATACTCCCGAAGAGTTTATGATAAAATCCACTCTCTCCAAATTTCCTGAAGAAATTGATGTCCCGGAAGAGACACGAGTCCCAGAAGAGACTCTAGAAGCCCCTGAAGAGGCAATGGGTACCCAATAAATAAAGAGATCTCTATACTTTATAATTATTCAAGAGAGAGATGGGATAGAAATGAAATTATCATCGATGACGCATTTGCATATGCGGTAGCTACTCAAATATTAATGGAAATTAAGAATGTTGTTTGGGATATAAAACCACGTTCTATAAATGAATGTCGACAAAGAATATATTGGCCAAAATAGAGAGATGCCATTGAGGAATTGCAGTCTCTCAATAGAAGTGGTATATATGAACCTATAGTACAAACCCCAGATGGTGTTAACCCGGCAGGTTACAAATGGGTGTTTGTAAGGAAAATGAACGAAAGGCAAACTTCTGATATAAGGTTTCCTGTAGAAACTTGGGATTGAAAACATATACAGACATATATATATATATATATGAAAATCCCAGAAGGATTTGCTTTGCCTGAAGCAAAGTAAGAGAGTACGTACTCAATATAAGTAAGACGTTCATTGTACAGCCTGAAGCATTCCAGAAGAATATGGTACAATCGTCTTAGTGAATGTTTATATAAGGAAGAGTATAAAAACAATCCCATTTGCCTATTCCTGTTTATACAATCCTTAAATGGATTTATCATAGTAGAAGTTTATATATCTAATCGAGACTCCAGAAGAGCTCGAGAAAACTGTTGACTATTTTATCTCGACCCGAAGATCGAGAGAAGTTCTAATGAGATTTTTATTCTTTATAAATATGCTTCCCATATATAGTTTTGCACAAAGGCTTTGGATTGGTATTAAACAAATACTATGATATTTATGTCTGTTTTATGGTTGAAATCAAATTTTGTAGGATATACAGATTCAGGATATATCCCTGATCCTCATAAGGGTCGATCATAGACATGTTATATGTTTCTTCATGTCAATATCATTATTTTTGGTGTTCTACTAAATTGACTATTGATAGCTACTTATTCTAACCATGCTGAGATTTTTAAGCCAGTGGGGAATGTGTATGGCAAAAATATTTAACTCAGCATAGATGTAGTTCTTGTCAATTACCTCTTAGTACAGGTACTCCGAGCATTATTTGCAAAGACAATGGGGCATATATTCAACAGATTCAAGAATGATACATTAAAGATGACAAGACGAAACACATTATACCAAAGTTCTTCTTCACTCATGAGCTTCAAAAGAATAACAAGATTGAAGTCAAGCAAGCTCGTTCAAGCAACAACCTGGCTGATCAGTTTACGAAGTTCTTGTCAAAACTCAGTATTTTAGAAATTGTATACGAGATTGACATGCTTAATTATGTACAAAGATGTTATCATCAGGGGGAGTAGTCAATCAGGGGGAGGCATCCTGAAGTATGCTACCCAGGACATATGTGCGCTGTACTCTTTTTCCTTCTCTAGGTTTTGTCCCACTGGGTTTTCCTAGTTAAGGTTTTAACGAGGCAGTATTATGCACGTCCAACACCAAATCAATGATCCTGTCGAATGTTGTACTCTTTTTCCTTCGCTTAGGTTTTTATCCCACTGGGTTTTTCCTTTGCAAGGTTTTAATGAGGCAACTGTCATTGAATGATGGTCATCCAAGGGGGAGTGTTATAAGATGTTATTATCATAGGTGGATGCCCACATTGGGACCCACATGAGATAAAGGGATTACTAAGAATTAGGGTTTTCCCTATTAGGTTGCTTGGGGAGGAAGCAATCTTATTCTATAAATAAGATCCTCCTCCCCCCATTATGTACACACCGATCTCATTAATAAGAGCTCTCTCTCTCCCTCCCTCTACTCTTCAGTTTTCTATTCTAACACATTCAGACCATTTGGTTTATAACTATAAGTATAGAGAAAAATCTCTCTCACATCTTACAAAATTTTTTTTCTTTCAATTATAATTGTTGGGTTTATGTCTTGTATTCCGGTTTAGCCGGATCGGTCGTCTGGTTTAGCCAGAACCGAGACTCAGGGTTAGGGGTATTTTAGTCATTATGTATGGGTTTTTTCTAGGTGGCCAAGAACGCGGGATCTATATATATTGATGTATTGTAACCCTAGATCCTGAGAGAGAGGGGATTGAGATGGGATCATAGTAGATGAGTTCTCTCCTCCCGTGGACGTAGGCAAGATTGCCGAACCACGTAAAACTGCTGTGTCATATGTGTGATGTCTTGATGGGTGTGATTGCTTGTGTAGATCGTGGTAGATCCGTTGATAAACAGGTTGTTTCCGTTCCGCCGCTTTTCCCAACAAGTGGTATCAGAGCCAGGTTGAGATCGCTCGGATTTTGCGATTGACGGATCGAGATTCGGACAGTGCGCTTGGAACTTGTGCGCGTAAGGAGATCTCTGTGTTCGGAAACAGAGACGAAGACGAAGAAAGTCTGTTATTACCGAATCATTGTGCGAAGGAGAGCAGAGAGATCTTCTGCTTTTCGGTGGGCCACCGATGACCGTTCCCTCGAGTGCGCCTTCAGTGCTTACGGCGAAATCATCGAATCGAAGATCATCAGCGATCGCGAGACTGGAAGGTCGAGGGGGTTCGGATTTGTAAGCAGTCGATGAGGGACGCCATCGAAGGGGAGCCGTGCCCATCATCGCCCTCGCCGCCGCCGCTGCTGCTGCTTTGGTTGGTTGCAGAATTGAGAACGAGGACGACCGGAGGAAAAGAAACAAAACGGAAAAAAAAAAAAGAAAAGAACTGCAACTCACCTGTGCCGCTACCAGAGATCGCCGGCCGCCCGCACATCGCCATCGTCGTCACCGTTGCAGTCGCCGTGCCGTCGCCCGTCTCGCCGGACCAGCCACTACGCCGGAGCCGCAGCTGCCGACCGCTGCAGCGCAGCGTTTGCAATTGGGTTGCAGACGCAGCGCCCGCCTGGGTTGTTGAAGACGACCCTGTTTCGGGTCCGTTGGGTCGGGTCTGGTCAGTTTGACTGACCCGTGGAGAAGATAAGCCCAGCGCCTGTTTTTCAGGTTGGGTCAGGTTTCAGGTCAGGTCGTTTCGACCTAACCCGCGGTGACGGCCCAGTCAAGCAGAGACTGCAAGTCGGGTCGGGTCGGATCGGGTAAGACCTGACCCATGTGCGCAAAGAGTCCAGCAGCAGGAGTGCAGGCCAGGTCGGGTCGGGTCGACCTGGTCCGTGTACTAGAAGCCCAGCAGTTCGAGCCGGTTCGGTTCCGGGTCAGGTCAGGTCGGACCCGAACCCGGTACGGCAGAAAAGCCCAGCAGAGCAGCGCAGTTCAGTTCAGTTCCGGGTCAGGTGAACCTGACCCGGATCCGTTTCAGAGCCCAGTTTGCCAGCAAGCAGTGACGTCAGCAGTGACGTCAACACAGTCAACAGGCAGGTTTGACCAGATTCAACGGCTGAAATTGTTTCTGCGATATCTTGATCGTCCGATGTCCGATCGGAGATCCGTTTGCGCCTACGGACTCGTTGTGAGGAGATCTACGCGTTTGTGGAAGAAGATGGGCTAGTCAACGGTCAACATGGATGTTTGACCAATTGGAGTGTAGAGAATTAATTCTGCGATATCGAAGCCATCCGGAGTCGGATTTCAGATCCGTTTCTTCCAGCGTGCTCACGGTGACGAGATCTACGAGGTTGATAGAAGATATTGGCAATTTGATGGGCAGAAAATTGGGGGACTGAAGAAACTAACAGGTTCACGATGATAGCAATGGATTCAAGCATCACGGGCCAGATTGAAGTGTTTGATGGAGAAACGACTTCAGAGATTGGCAGGATAGAGTGTTAGACTCCGTGATATAGCAATGATTGAAAAGTGTTACTTGATGTCGTCAATGGTAGATTGCTCCAAGTACTTTGATGAAAGCTTAGATCCGCGTCGAAGGGATTGGGAAGGAGCGACATGCCAAAGTGGAAGAAAAAGCAAAAGGAATCGGAATCAGAAGGAGGCAGTGTGCAACAAAACTCGAACGGTTGACAGGGAATCAGTTTTGGTCGCTACAGGTATGGATCCGGTTGTTGATTCATGGTATTGCGATTCTGAATCTTCCTATCATGTGATTGAGTAGAGATTGGTTTGACGCAAATAACTATCATGGTTGATGGATTTGTTCTTACGAGGGAGAATGCAACTGATGAGCATTTGAGATAAGAATGGTAGAAATCCAGATGTATGATGATGTTATTCAAACCCGAACGGTTGTGATATATGTTCCGGGATTACGAAGAATTGGATTTCTTTGTGTGCCTTATACTTCAAAGGCTGTAAGTGCACTGTAGCGGGTGGAGTTACGAAGGTGGAAAAGGGAACATTGGTCATCATGGAGGGTGAGATGGTCAGAAATCTCTGCAGGTTGATAGGAGATGCTTTTTCAGGTGGAGCAGTGAAGGAGACATCAAATAACAAGGGAGGAAATCTGTGGTTCAGGTGGAGTTAGATGCGACGGATCATTGGAAGATGGATTGATGGATCTTCAATGATATCATCTAGAGGAAATCCAGGAAGCCCTGAACGGAGATGATTTTCTTGGAGAAGAAAAGGTAGTTTTGTTCAGGTCGGAGTAAGCCGGTTTAAGCATCGGGAATACCAAAACCCGCATGTACTGTGCCCAACCCACCAAAACAGGCTAGAACAGGACAGTTGCAGATTTGACGGAAAGAACACCGGGATGGAGACAGAAGGAAAGATTCACAAGGTACCAGTGAGATCCGGATTCGGGGAGGTCTTCAGTTTTGTCTTGACGGATGGAAGTTAAGTTCATTGTGTTACAAGGATGCATGCATGTGGCAACAAATGGAGAGCGCTTCGAAGGTTCAAGATGGTGGTGTTAAGGTCAAAGGAGGCAACTGTGGCCACGCTAGGTCGTAGCGTGTGCGGAGGCATACCTTTCAGCGAGGTATGTGAAGTGCTGGTTCAACACATTAAGTGTTGAAGAAAGAAGACTGCGCCATTGGTGTAGTGACGTACCTTTCAGCAAGGTGCGTGAAAGACATTACCAGGTATCTCAAGGTGGCTCTGAGGATTTGAGGAATCCAAGCCAAGGTGGAGATTGTTGGGTTTATGTCTTGTATTCCGGTTTAGCCGGATCGGTCGTCTGGTTTAGCCAGAACCGAGACTCAGGGTTAGGGGTATTTTAGTCATTATGTATGGGTTTTTTCTAGGTGGCCAAAAAAGCGGGATCTATATATATTGATGTATTGTAACCCTAGATCCTGAGAGAGAGGGGATTGAGATGGGATCATAGTAGATGAGTTCTCTCCTCCCGTGGACGTAGGCAAGATTGCCGAACCACGTAAAACTGCTGTGTCATATGTGTGATGTCTTGATGGGTGTGATTGCTTGCGTAGATCGTGATAGATCCGTTGATCGCAGGTTGTTTCCGTTGCGCCGCTTTTCCCAACAATAATATGTAGGAACAATTGACTCTTGCCTCATGCGACATTCGTTGGCTATAAATCGATTAGGAACGTGAATGTAAGTGAGAGTGCTCATCCATGTAGCCAGAAAAAATTTTTCTTGTTTGCACAAGTGCGTTAAGGGATGTGGGTTTTCTTCGATATCAAACCAACCAAAGCAATTGATTGATGGGTATATTCGACCCATTAATTAAATGGGTCAAGGCACCATCAGTCCACACCTTACATAAATAAGCCAAACCCAACCTGCCGGCCCTCTTTACAGCACATGGTTCTTTTTAGAGAGCTGCTAAAAGCCTAAAACAACAGCAGTTTTAACTCAGTATGAACCAAAATAATAAATAATAAATAATAAAAACTTTTCAAAATACCCCTCTCTCTCCCACACCCCAGAAGGGGCTCTCCCTCTGCTTCCCCTCCCTCTTCTTCTTGGTTGATCTCCAGCAGCAGGGGCTGTGGGGAGGGGGAGAAAGGGGGAGGGAAGAGAGAGGGGGAGAGAGAAAATAAAGGAAAAAGAGGAGGAGGAGGAGGAGGAGTAGGAGGAAGAGGAAGAGGGAGAGGGAAAGGAAGAAGAGAGAAAGCCCCTTTCACCATTGGAGCTCATCGCCGGCCGGAGAGGGAGGTGGAGAAGGGGAGGAGAGAAGAGGGGGAGAAGGGGTATGGGAGAGAAGGGAGTATTTTGAAAAGTTTTTATTTTTTATTTTCTTTTTTTGGCAGTGCATATTGAGCTATATTGGTGTTGTTTTAGCACCTTTTTTCTTTTTATCTTTCTTTGTGCTATTACATGTGAGGCCATTATTTTTTTACTAATTTATTGTTCTGAGCTCATGCAAAAAGAGCACCCAAACGTTGATATCACTGTGAGACGAAATACCAAGAAAACTGCTTCACTGAAAATGCCGGGCTACCTTATTTAGGTCATAATTTCAGATACTGGACATTTTTGTAATAGAAAGGAGAATTCATCAAAAGCAGAAGCAAACAAGAACCACCACCCCAAAATCATACCAACCATTCAAAATTGGACCCATGCAGGACAACTTTACAGGGCTGTCAACTCGTCTGTAACTTTTTAAAAATGAGCTAGCCGGTGCAGGTCTCAATCATATAGCACAGCTCAGATGTGGAGCGGGTGTTCCCTTGTCTTCTTGTTCAAATTGATGATAGGAAATGAGAGGCCAACATAAGAGGATCTTTCTAAAATCGAGGGACTACTAAAGAAGACTCTCTAGACTAGAAATCAAACCGAGTTATGGGGACAGCCGCACAGGACAATACTCCAGCACTGGATCCTCAGGCATCCTAAGCCCCCGGTAGTATAAGCATCCTAGCAAAGGGTAACCAAGAAATGCACATTTGATCACAAAGTTTAAAAGTGGACGACTGCCATGGGAAGGCCACACGCACTGATGATACCATACCCAGCACAAGGCCATGTCAAACCGATGATGGCGCTCTCTCATCGCTTGATCGAATATGGAATCAAGATCACATTGGTAAACAGCGAGTTCAATCATAAGCGTGTTATGGCCGCTTTGCGCAAGCCTGGCCATGATCAAGGGCAGATCAATCTTGTTGCAATCCCAGATGGGCTGGCCGATTATGAGGATCGGAACGATCTGGCCCGGCTGTGTGATGGTATCTACAGTGTCATGCCTGCCTGTTTGGAGGAGCTGATTGGAAAGATCAAGGAGTCTGGGGAGGACGAGATCACATATATCATTGCAGATTGGAGCGTGGCATGGGCTCTAGAGGTGGCTGAGAAGATGGGAATCCGGCGAGCCGCCTTTTGGCCGGCAGCTGCAATAGTCGTGGCTACCGTAATGAACATTCCTGATCTAATTGAGGCTGGGATCATCGATGCCAACGGTAAGATTGGCCCATTGGGTTAGCTATTTTTACTGGTACTAGACCAATTGGTTCCACACCCAAATACCTGCCTACCACAGTGATATGCATGAAAAAAGTTATATTGCATACAAGATGTATGTTTCATTGGTAACAGACATGACTCTGTTTGCGGTATAGCTGATACTGGTGGGCGCCATTCTGTGTTACAATCATATGGTCTTACAACCACGCCATTTTTTTGACACTTCATTGTAAATTTCTGTGTTTTAAGCACGGCCAGATATAAGTTTTATGCCAATACATGGGGAAATAATCTAGAGTTAGCTCTCACTATTCTTTTGTAAGAATTCTAGATAGGACTCATTTATCACCCAATTTAAACCTTGCTATATAGATCTCTCCAATAGTCATATACCATAAGTTTTGATCAAATCAAAATTTATAAGTTGTTAAAAGTGAAGGTACAAGGTGAATACACAAAAGTGACCATCAAAGAATGTCCCCTTTGATGGAAATGAATCAAACAAAGATAGAAATAAATACTCATCCATAACCCTAGTAACTCAAATTCTAACAAAGTCAAAGTCATATCAATATTGCTAACTTATGTCTTATACCTCTCACCTCATTCTATTCAGACTTCATCTTTTTAATCAACCTTTAGCAAAGCTAGTTTGACAATAAATTCCTATGTGCAAATAGAGAGGCCATAAATGTTTTACATAGGACTATGTTCTCATAGCAATATAAATTATATTATTTATATATTACTTATTTTTAGGTTGTAAAATAGAATATAAGAATTCCCAAACTAATACATGTTTTAAAAAATGATTCATCAACTATGTCACTTATAGATTCAATAGTCTTTAATATGATCAATCAATAAAGATGAATCTCCAAGGTAGAACACAAAACAAAGTAGTGTTTAATATGGTTAATAAATAAATATGAATCTCCGAGGTAGAACACAAAACAAAGCAGTGCTTGCTGTTTTTTCACTTCTTATTGGGGCTTAACTAAATATATATATGCGAATCAAGGGAGATAGGAATTACCTCATTAAGACCCATTCGATCAAATGATCATATCCTTTTATTTTGGCTCTTTAAAGTTTAGTTAAAACCATTATATTTTGAAAATATATATTGTGATCAAACATAACTTCTATTCAAATAAATGTCAAATTAAGTTCACGATTAGTTAAAGGGGGTTAATTGCTTGTAAAGAAGTTGGATTAATTATCGGTGGGAACCGTTTCTCACAAAGAAGTTGTTGAGTATCTGTAGTTATCAATTATATAAATAAATATATACATAACTAACAAGGAACAAAATTGGACCCATTGGTGAAAGTCCTATTTCACTTAGAAGCGCTCCTGCATATGACTCCACGCCATATCGGTCTTATTTTTCTATAGTTTAGCAATTCTCTGTCAATGCCAAAAGAAAAAATCTGTATTAAGCATACATCAAATTCAGTCCTATAACAGATTAGCCGTTTAATTAAATTTGGTGATCTCAATCTGTTCATTAAAAGCTTCTGATTTAACTGTCTATTTCTCTAATTGTGCATATGGTTATAAAATCTTCGTATCAAAAGCAAAAATGAAATAAGTTAGATGACATTGGCCAACTTTTTTGTTTTTTCAGGATTTCCAGCAGAAGAGAAGATTCATCAGCTATCACCCACGGTGACCACATCCCCCTTTTTTTGGCTCTTCATAGGCGACCGAGCCACACAACAAACTCTCTTCAAATACATCCACAGGTGTAGCCATTCTCTCAAACTGGCCCACCATATCATTTGCAACTCATTCCGTGACATCGAAGAACAGACCTTTGATCTATCCCCCCAGATCCTGCCCATTGGGCCACTGGATGGACGGTCTGATGGGGACTTCTGGCCACAGGACTCCAGTTGCCTCACCTGGCTTGATCAGCAACACACGTCCTCAGTCATCTACATTGCCTTTGGAAGCGTCACGGTCTTCAACCCACGCCAGTTCCTAGAGCTTGCTCATGGGCTTGAACTCTGTGGTAGACCCTTCCTTTGGGTGGTGAGGTCAGACCCCACTGATGGCTCAACCCCACCATACCCAGATGGGTTCCTAGAAAGAGTGGCTAATAGAGGGCTAGTGGTGGGTTGGTCTCCACAGCAAAATGTCTTGGCCCACCCATCTGTGGCCTGTTTCATCACCCATTGTGGATGGAACTCCACCATGGAGGGGTTGGTCAATGGGGTACCTATGTTGTGTTGGCCTTACTTTTCTGACCAGTTCTTGAACCGTATCTACATTTCTGAAGTTTGGAGGATTGGATTAAAGATGGACCCAGATGGAGATGGGATTATTCCAAGGGGAGAGATAAAGAAGAAGGTGGAGGATTTGCTTGGTGATCACGGTGTGAAAGCAAGGGTTTTGGAGCTCAAGGAAATGGCCAAGAAGAGTGTCAGTGAAGGTGGGACTTCTTCTAAGGTTTTCAAAGATTTTGTTAATGTGATTAAGGATTGAGCTAGTTTGAAGCAAGCTATGTCTGGATTGTTTGTGGCTCCTCCTACATGATCTGATAAGCTTTGTGATCACATAAGAATAATTGAGTTAAATAGTGCATATAGTTACTTTTAGAAAACAAAAGTCTTTGACAGAGGCCAGTGGCACTTCTGACAAAAAAAAAAATGTAAAAATAGTGCATAAAGCTGGTGTCAGGTGTCAAAATGTTGGATGGATGGCTAAGATCTAAACATGGAATGTGAGGCTTTTCTGCAAATAAAAGGAAAGAAAGAAAGGTCTCTGCTGTAATTCACTTGGGTATGGAAGCCAAATGCCTTAAAAAGAGGAAAGGAAAAAAAAGAAAGAAAGAGAAATTAAATTGCAATAAGACAGAATAAAAAGTAGAAATTACGTATTTTTAAGTATAAGAGGATTTATAAAATTGCCTCTTACCCAAATGGTTAGAGATATTTGTTCTTACCTAGTTGCACAAGGTTTGAACCTAAATAGTCACCTTCCTTCACTTGAGGCTGTTCTACCACACCATAAACTTTCTTGTCTCACCCAAGGTCTACTTCCTTCACCAAATCGTGTAAGGCCTCATGCCTTAATTAGAATATTAGCATAATTAATTAAGATTAATCAAGTTTCATAATGTGATTAGGTAGTTCTCATCATGCATGACATTTAAGATTAATTGAGTTTCACAATGTGATTAGGTGCATTAGATAGTTCTCATCATGCATGACATTTCCTATGTGGGACCCATCCTGACACTTGGCCCAAAATCTACATAGGAACCAATTTTCATTTAAGTCCCTGTTATTTAGCTTTGACCCAAACGCATTATGAGCTCACTTATACCATGTTCCATGAACCCACTTTGAAATAGGCTAGAAGCCCACCCTTGTAATATCCCTAAACTTTCTCTATAATGGGCCAAGCCTTTATTTTTAATTTTAGAAAACACTCTCTACAAATCCCACCATAAGCCCTAATCCCCATTTCATCTCTTCTTCCTTCTCCACTCTCTCTACTTGTACTTCTCCTCCATCTCTTAGCGCAAGCTCCCCAAGGATTTCCAAGCTTTCTAATGTCTCCCCAAACTCCTAAGGTTGTCCCCATTATCCACATCATCATCTTCTTTCCCATTTTCCCCATCCTTCCTTTTCTTCTCTACTTTCCCCTTTCTCTTCACCATCCCCCCTCCACAAGCTTAAGCTACCAAAGGGGTCTGCATCTTCCTCATCATCTTTTTCTTCCTTTTCACTTTTTAAGTAAGCCATTCATTCTCAATCATCATGTAGTTCATTCCTAATCATTCTAAAATGATGCATTCATATCTTAGATATGTTTTTCTTATTGTTTGGCATGTAGGAAGTGATTTTGAGCATTGGATTAGAGTGGGATGTGGAGAAGAGTAAGATCTTGGACACCTGAGGCATCAAAAGAGGAATTTTGTGCAAAGCTACTAAAGGCAAGCTGATAAATGTATCTAATATGGTATCTATGTTCTCATTGTTTGATTCCTCATGCATCCTTATGATGATTACCCTCTTTAAGCTCATTTATGAAAGGTTGAGTAGTTGTGAATTCAATGTCATTAATGGTGATTGGAAAAATGGCCTTTAAATGGATGGTTTGATATGTGGAGTAGGTACCTTGAGCTACCATTAAATGATTTTAGGAACCGTATTGGAGATGGGAAAATGGCTTCCCCAATGCTCATCTCGAACCCATTTTTTCAGGTTTGGATTTTTGAACGCTTTAGTCAACAACGGGACCATTCATGATCAATCATAAGCTGCAAGTGACCAACTGTGGTGTTTTAACCACTTGACCACCAATAGGCACTGTCAAACCCAATTAATTGCGGTTGACTACAGACCCCCTTCTGTCTACAATTATTGTAGCAATTGAGAGCAATCCTAACAAGCTTATGCCATCGGTGGATTCACAGTTACATTTCCAAAAATTGGAGTTTGGGAATTTTGGGAAATTAGGACCAACACTCCTAGTTCCATGACCCGAAGTCTAGGTAATTAACTTGTAGTGCGACAAACTATGAGGGGGACGTGTGAGTTGACTTCCTCTCAAGGGTTAATGGATTTCACACAGTTGGTCGCACTCGAAAGTGATGTAAAATGCCTTGGATTCAAGTCCAACATTAACATATTTCAAGTGTAAAGAAAATGGAAAAGTAATTACTATTCATCATTAAATTGCCTTCGTTTACATAGGGTCAACGCTTCAACCTCGAAGATGCAGATTGATTACAAGTTTTGAAAATTTACAACCCCTCCCTCTAGTCTCAGATGTGGTTCAAACTAAAAAAATTATTAAAAAAAACATGAAAAGAGCTAAAATGCAGAAAAAAAAGTAATGCAGGGAGGGGGTGACCGTGGACCGCGGTCACTAACCTCCTGCCAATGTCACTGATAGATAGTGGCTAAAATGGCCACTGTTTGCCCCTATTTTTGCTCTGTTTCACTTCTATGATGCCTTTAAAGTGCTGGAACTTGTGATTTTCGACTTTTGGAGTGCTAAGTCACTACCAAGGATGCTTAATTCAACCATGGAATCGACTAAACCTTTGATAATCATCACTTTTTTGTTACAAATTGTTTTTGTACAAATTCAAAAATGGTGTTTTATGCAAGCAAACTAAGGCCTAAGTTATATCATTCTAAACATATAATTTCAAGGAATAGAATGAATTCTAAAAGGCTTATTCACAACTTCAAAAATGGCCTAAAGCCCTTCCAAGTGAGAAAACCAATGGAATGCAGTTTCATCCTTTGTATGCTTAATGGCCCTTATATCCATCTTCTCTAAGTGGTAAGCATGCTTTTCCTTCTCTGAACTATTTTTCACCTTAAGTTAGTGAGAAGGAGAAGAAGAAGTGAACTTGTAGTGCTTGAAGTACTTAAGAAGCCTTGTGACTTGCTTTTAATTCTCTTGGAACTTGCTTGAACTTGCTTTGAACCTTTCAAACTTGTTTTGAGCTCCCTCCCAAGAGCCAACACGTGCCTTTTATAGACTTCAAAGGCAGTTTTGGGAGTTATGGGAGATTGTAGTTCGAAATAAAGTGGAGAAACCTACTGAAAACTGCCGAGAGCTACTTCACACGTGTTGTAACCGTAGCCGTGGTCACGAACAGGCCCAATTTCGGGTTTTCTACATATGTGCCCCTTTTTCATCTATTTGAGGCCCGAATGATGTCTGATCTTCACAATACTTGAAGGGATGTTTTTTAACACTATTTTGAGTATGTCATAGAAATTTTAGCTTATTTTGACCTTCTAAAGTTGGTTGACTCCCTAGTGACTTTTCATGAAAATGAGCCCTTGTTTCAGTTGTTTGAGGCCCAAATGACCTCTGATTGATTTAAAACTTGGAGGGACTAATGTCAAGAGGGACTGATATTAGGAGCATCATAAAGTTTCTATTAAAATCTCATGTGGTTTGAATTTGTGGAAGTAGGATTTCGTACAGTGACTCATGTTCTAAGTCAATATTCTTTTGTATTGCAGGCAGTTTGCTTGTTTTTTTCCCAAATAATGTTCAATTGATTTGACACTCTGGGGAATTGACTTTGAGCATATTTTGAGTCTCTGATCTAAATTTCTTCATCTTTGGCTTCCTAGAGTAGGATTTTTAGTCAATGACCTCTTTAACTTACGGGTCGGGGACTCCAAGTTGACATGTAGTTGAAGTAGAGTCATACGAAGTCTTCTTGGCTTGGAACTTTGCAGAACCACTTCTAAGTATGACTTAAACTTTATATCCAAACTTCATCAACTTTAGTTACCAGGAAGTAGGACTTTGGTCATTAACCCCATGCCTTGGGGGTCATTGACCCAAAGTGGACATTTTTGCTAACTTTGGGTCAAATGACATCCACTTAACCTGAAACTTTGCAGTCACTTGTCAACATAATTTGAGCTTTTTCCAAGAGTTTCAGTGGATTCTAACATTTAGAAATATTAATTGCTATGTGACCCCAAAGAGCTAGTTGATAGCCACTGAAGCTTGATTTTCAGTTGAAATGAAATTCAAATGCTCTAGAACTTTGAAGCATCGTTCCTAAGCATATTTTGGAGCTGCCATTTGATTTTTAGCCTCTTTTGTAACTCAAAAGCTTGAGTATGTTCAATGATCCCCTAGACTTTGAGCCAATGAACTTTGAATTTGATATTTTGTGAGTTGAGCGATCAAATGAAGTCTACTAATTTTGAAATTCGAACTGTTGTGCACTGAGCTCATCTGAAGTCTTCTGAATGAGTTGCATCAATTTTGAACATCTAGATGCAATACTTGACCTAACATTCCACATTCCTAGGGTTTATGTCCCCTTGCCTTGAAATTTGCTTGTAATACCTTTACTGCAACATTTGGAATTTTTATAGTTCAACAAGTGCCCCCTCGAGGTGCAGTGATGAAAGTATGACAATTAATGTGCTATGAAATAGCCAATCTGTGAGAATGATAAATGGCTTGATGAAAATGTGGTTTTGTCATGATAGGTTGTAAGCCTATACTTGAAATTTTGAAATTTTGATCAAAAAGTATGAAAGGTTTGGTAATGGAATGTGGTAAAAGCATAAAGAATATGATTTTCTTTGCCCTCTTTTCATAGATATCAAAAGTAGCATCTCTGTATTGATTGTGGAGATCACCTACAAAAAGAATCCCTGAGGTATTTAGAAAATGCAGAAGTTTATGAATTTAGTTTGGATTTTGAAAAGTAGATTTGATTTTCTCATGACCTTTTTGTCCTAGATGTCCAAAGTGGTATCTCTGTGGGGACTGTGGGGGACACCCAACCAATGAATGCTTGAGGTTTTAAGAAAGATCAAGGTTTGAGTTTGAAATGGATTTGGGTTTGAATTTTCATGGATTTTTTGTTTATTTTTAAAAAAAACAAAGGTTAGGTTTTGACTTGACTTGGCATGAGTCAAAATGAGACGGAATCTTGAAAAAGATTGGCTTGTGGATTTTGATCCAAAACCATTTGAGATAATGGCTCAAAATCATATTTAACCTAAGATAAATTTGAAATTTGCATTGGTTTTGAAAGAAACCCAGAACCACCCGAAACCAAACCACCCCCCCCCACACAACACCACCACTCTTTTTTTTTTTTTTTTGTGGAAAAGAAAACTCCATTGTGGGAAAACTTCCTCTTTTTTTTTTTTTTTGGGCAAAATACCCAAAGTGGTCATCATGCTATGGAAATCACTTTCTTCATTTTTTTTGTAAAATACCCGAAGTGGGCCCACCATGTGCTGTGGAAATTTAAATGATCATGTTTGAGAAAGTAGGCCACTAAGTAATGGGTCCCACTACCCAAAGTCACAGTGGCCGCGAAAAAGGAGTGGAGTGGCAATGACTGTGGACTTGGCCAAGGCATGGAGCTCACTGATAAAATAGCTTTGTGTCTATGGGAAGGAGAGTGAAGCATCAAAGACTATGGACCCAGTCACTTTGATCATGCAGTGTACGTGAGAAATGAAGGTAGGGCAGCAGTTTGCTTTGTGATCGTGAGTAAGAGAAACTAGGCCCCCAGGCCGTGGAACCCTCCGTTTTAAAACACATAGTATCTGTGGATGAAACGACCAGCAGCAGTGACCGTTTGCTTTGGATAGAGTTGAGAGGATTTGTCGGAGGGGATTTGCCACTAGAATTTAGAGGATTTGCCACCAAAGTCGTGGACCCTACTGCTTAAGACAGCTGCCAGCAAGAAAGAGAAACAAAAACAAGGAAAAAAGAAGACGATGAGCATAGCATGAGCAACATATAAAGCTCATGCCTTCCTTCTTCTTTTACTCTGTTGTTTCGAATTGCCTAGGTGGAGACCAAGAGCACCAATAGCTTCCAACAACCTTCTTCTTCGAGTATTTAAGTGGATTTCGAGTTTTCTTCTTCTCCCTGAGCTCCATCAATGGCCGATAAGGGTTTCTACTTCACCCTCTTCTTGTTTGTCAACAATCGAATGTATGACATGGGGTGTGCCCAAAATTTTTTTTTATTTACTTCTTTTCCCTTTGTTCTTTTCTTCCTTATCTCTCTCTCTCTTTTTGTTCTTTTTGCTTTGGGTGTAAGAGTAGCCTAGCCTTTTTCTAAGGTGTTCTGCTCAAACAAATTTCAGTCACGGCCTGCACTGTCGATGGGAGTTCATGTGGTCACCCCCTATTTATTTATTTTTGCATCTGTGCTTCTCATATTGCAGCCCCCCTGCTCACGAATTTACACAAACACAAACCCAAAATTCCAAGTCTGCATGTGCGAACTAGAGTTTGAGGCTTGATATTCTCGTTTTGATTTTTTTTTTTTTTTTTTTGTTCTTTATTCTTCCCTCTTTCATGTTTCTGATATGCTGTTGATCGAAGAGTCATGCCTGAGAATTCTACTGTGGGGAGTTTTGCCCAAGTTGGTCACTGTCCCAGCAACTCCCATGGTCAAAACCAATCAGTCCAGTCATGGCCTATTTTGACTGTTTGCTTCTTTTTTTTTTTTTTTAAGATGCTTGATCCATTTTTGGGATGTTTCCTCCAATAAATAGTTCTGATGCAGAATTGCTCTCTAGACGTCACCTTTAATTAAGAGTAGACTGCATGGAGTTTTACTTCCTCAAAGCACCACTTGAGCACATCCACAGTCAAGGTCGGACGAATGGCTGTTGGTCCCTCTTCTTTTCTTCTCTTTTTCATTTTTTGAATGTTTGTTTGAATTAAATTAGATATACTTGGTTGCAAATTTTCCCTCTGAATGCCTTCTCAAGAGTAGTATTATTGGAACTTCATCATGCCCAAGCACTATCCACGGTTATACCCACTGTGATAGCCACAGTCATAACTGAATGAACTAGATTTGAAGCCAAAAATTGTTTTCTTTCCCATAGATTTGGAAAACTATAATTTTTCAAGGTGAACTACATATGACTTGTCTGAAATCATTCGAATAGCATACAAGGCCTTGAACTTCGAAATATTTTGCAGAAAATCCATTCTTCCACAAACTTAAAATGAACAAGCTCCTTCTTGGGGAATGTAAAATTCTGGTAGCACATTAAGCATCACCCTCTTACTGTTGGACTAAATGAAGGCACACATATCCCTTCTTCTTGAAAAGAAGGCACACCTATCCATTCTGTTTGACCACTGACATGGTCTGAGCACGCATCTGGCTTTTGTGGCCTGTGGGAAGTGTAAGGGGGGTTGAGAAATGACAGCCCGCTTGAATCCTAGTGTAGTATAAGGTTGAGTCATTACAGCCTCTATGGGAATTATAGGAGATTGGTTTGTAGTAGTTTGCCGGGTCTCTAGCATGATGCGAACACAAACTTGACCACCATGGCTTCTGTGGGAATTTATTCATTGTCATCAAACTGAGTATAGCCATTATGCACTTCTTTTTGCTTTTGATGAGAAGGTTACTCCCCTTAAATATCAATAAATATGAGAGATATAAATCACCCAAATATGAGGGGCCGATTAAAACAACCAATGAAGATAGGGTTAACCTCTTGCTTTTGATGAGAAGGTTACTCCCCTTAAATCTCAATGAACATGAGAAGTATAAATCACCAGAATGTGAATGGCTGGTTAAAGAAACTGATGAAGATAGGGTTAACCTCCGATTGAGTTGTCACATGCAGTTTTGAATGAGCCATGTAGTTTTGAATGAGCCATTTACATTGTCTTTCTCAACTACAACTTTCAAGGCTAACTCACCTTTTCATGTCGTTTCCAATTTCGACTCGATGTGTAATCTCCTAGTCATTTTGAGTGATGCCGACCGTCTTCGTGAGAAGCTAACAGACACAATATCACCTTCCGATCATTAATGATAGTTGATGATCTTGTTTTGAAATTAACTTTGTATAGTAATATTTCCTTCATTAGCTCTATGTGCACTGAGAATAGTACACTTTCAAACTCCAACAAAAATGTTTAATAGTCCCATCATAGCAAATCATTAGACAGGACTTGTTTGCTGGGATTTGTTAGAGATGCAATCTTGGGAACGTAGAGATCCTTTAGTCGGCTTGAAATATGAGTGTGGAGAGTAAAACAGTCTCCAATAGTTACAAGAAAGTCTAATGAAACCACAGGAAATGACCGGAGATGGTTGCCATTAGATTGACAGCATTCACTGTTGTCTTCAATACTTTAAATTAATGTTGCTCTTTGTTGAAAACATGCCAGATACCTTCACATGTGGTACCTTAATATATGTTGAGCTTGTTTATTTTTTGTGTTGTATATAGCTGCTATTATGCTTTGCTTGTGTTGTACATGCATTTCCTGAATTGTACACTGCAACTTTTGTGCTGGAACACACATCAAATTACCCCCTGAAAGGTCTTAAGGTGCTCAAACACCTGTTTGGACAGGGGGCCTCAATTCTAGGACTTAAGTGTGCCTTGGTGCCTATTCTTATTCTTAGAATTGAGTATTATTTTCTCTTTTTAGCTATTTGCTAATGGGAGATGCTGCTAAAATTTCAATAGAATTCCATACCTTAGTTATTTTTGCTGTTACTGATATTTTCCTCTCCCATTTTGTTTTTATTTTACAGACAGAAAAGGCAAAGCACCTGCGACTTCAGGTTCTGCGATATCAAAGAGCCATTCAAAAGGCAAGACTGCAAGTAATCCTGATCTATAAGATCCGAATGAAATGTTTGCCTCTACTTTAAGAAGCTGGAGAACCAAAGTTCTAGCAATGAGGAACTAGTACACGTATTGGTGTTTGGCCAATAACACTGCTTGAGAGAATAATGACAAAGTGAGCTTTGATAAGCCCCACTACATATTTGGAGATGCTATGAAGGAGACTATGAAACAACCAGGTGAAAGTGTATGGTAACGCTATGTAGACACAGTGGGAAGTACTCATGAGGTGACCACTATGCAATCTATCAAGAGATACCCATGGATAATGACAATGTCCTTGTCCATCCTAGTAAGGAACGATCTGTTTCCATGGAGAAAGCATCATACCCACTTCAAGACTAGTAAATTCATGTGCGAGCATCCATATTACTTCACTGAGTTCTAAGGTCTGAGATAGAGACCATAAACCCGTGTATCCTAAACCTTGCAGTGGGTACCTGCTGGAAATTATACTAAAAGCATACTTTTATGTATTTTTTCTTTAACTGATTTACTTATCAGTAAAGTTTGTTTTTTCCATCTTAATGAGAATTTGTATGGGTAAATGGTTGCATTATTATTATTTGTGCATAAGTGCATCTTTTATTCTATAAAGTAGACAAGTTGGTGTGCAGAGTTCAGCTTACGCACAGAAGACTTATTTGTCGGTTCTTATAAAATATAAGTTGTTGGTCACAATCTAGATGGAGTTGGACATACCATCGATACGATTGTAGTATGATGTTTTAGTAGGCTTGTCTTGGCTGCGAGAAACAGTACAGTTTCGACTCGTTATGCTAGTACACTTTGTGTGTATTGAATAGGACCACTTTTGGGTTATTGTCTTTATATTGACTATATAAGATTATTAACATCCAAATGGTTATTATGAAAGCTTGTACTCTTAATCCTGATATAAATAATAGATACGTGCATTTAATATTTGGCATTTTGATTTACAAAGGAGTGAGACCTTTTGTGGGTCAATAATCTCAGTAAATTGGATTACTACACTGCGTGTATGGTGCATATTAGTTTATTGACGGAATTCACGTCCCGTAATAGGGATTGATGATATCCCCTTGATGAAGCTTATAAGTTTTGATTATGTCAAACCCTGCAGATGGACTTTGTGTCCGACATATCAAATAAGTGTAATGTGTCAAGGAATTATAAAGATATCAATTAAATATAGGCGTCAGTAATTATTTAATCGATGGATATCTGAAATCTTAACGTGGGGAGATTAATAAGCATTTAATAACAAGAAGCTCGAAATATTATTTTGAGAATAAGGACAGGAGTGCAATTATAATTCTTTAGTGGACTGAATTTTAATTTATGGATCTAGGATTCTAATTTGGGTCGAATTAGGGTTTCCTATTTCTATAAGAAGCCTATTCCTTATTTCCTTCTTAAGGTCCCTACTGTAGCCTATAAATATGGGCTATTGCTCTCTAGAAAAGACACACAAGAGAAATCTCGTTTTTTAGAGCAAGGAGAATTCACAGAAGAGGCCCACACCCCGGTGCGAGTTCAAGCATATAGGAATATAGTAGAAGATTTTGAGATTTTCAGGTTGTTTTAAGACCGAGATCAAATCAGAGAGATCTTGCAGGTATGATTCTTGAATCATCATCGTTTAAACTTATTTCCGTAGTGATCTGTGCGTGATATCTAAGGATCTTGGTGGCTGCCTCCCAACAGTACCGTGATCTTGCAACTAAGAACTGTTGGACTTGGTATCCTCAATGAAGATGGGAGTGCTTGGATTGGCGAAAAACATGAATCTCATGGATGGTTTAACTACATTGGATACTAGCAGAACTGGACGACTCTGATTAAGCACCATTATGAAGAGGATTTGAGAGTAATCGGTATCTTTGAAGCTGTAAATGCCTCTACACAAAAAGTGCCTTGTGAAAACAATAATATATGCAAGGCTATTCTTGAATTGTTTTGTGCGGCAAGCGGTACCTTCATTACTCCGAACATGGAGGTAGTATTTTCTTTGTTGGAAGTGAAGAAAATAATTGGTTTAGCACCATATGGTGAGCTTTATGATGAAACAATTCCACCCAATGAAGAATTGGCTACCATGGACGATGAGTTTTAGCTGCGTATTATCTCGTCTTCGCTCTCGAAGACTCGATCCAACAACCAGCTGAAGTCAAGGTCAAGTTGCCCAATGGAAAAGTCGAATAAAGACCACCACCAGTCTTTTCCTTTTAAATGAGGCATACTACAAGTGGAAAGAGGTTATCCCCCATGAAGACCCCAAGAAGGAGCCAACAATCATTTACCATGAGAAGTCAGACTTCATGCCATACATTATTGCTAAGTATCCAGATTTGAAGAGAAAGTGCTGGCTTACTACATTTTTTACGGCATGGTTATCAGATGTTCTTTTTCCAAGTGCTGGGGGTGACCTTAGGCTTGGTTGCATATACCCTATACTCAGAACGACATTTGTACATAGTCTTATCCTAGGCCCATCTTTTGTAGCATATATGTTAACCGAATTAAAGCTATCTAGCTTCACTGTCAGAGAAGGGAAAGCTTTCAACCTGTATTATACCAAGCGCTTGTTGTACACCTGGTTCATGTACTACTGCAATGGGCTTCATTCGCATAGCAGTGCCCCAAGGAGTATCTACATGAAGGTGTGGCAGGCGGCAACTGTTTGATTAATACATACACCATGACTGAATTACGCCAACATTTATGTAATTTCAATAATTATGTCACCTATGCCGCTGTGCCAAACATTGAAGTTCCAACTAGCACAAGAAATGTAGTAGAGCCATCAATTGATAAAGTTGGAAAAGGTGGTTGAGAGGTTGGCTTATCAGATGAAGAGAAGAGTTGGTTCTTCAACTTGAGGCACGTGCATTTGGTGTATAGGAAGAATTCATATATTGACATTCAACCTTATATACCCGCCAGGTTTTACAAGCAATTTGACTTCCACCAAGCCATTGTTAAAGTGCCTGGCAGCATTCGAAGCACTCTTGGCTCTTTACAAGATGCTAGAAATGCCTAGTGATTCTATCAAGCACTTGGCACTGGAGCTTATTTTGGCTATCCTCGTCTTCTGAATCCTAGATACACGGGCGGCTTTACA
The DNA here is from genome assembly GCA_037013555.1 of Sextonia rubra. NCBI lineage: Eukaryota > Viridiplantae > Streptophyta > Magnoliopsida > Laurales > Lauraceae > Sextonia > Sextonia rubra. Next base: position 19,729,993 of record JASUAD010000012.1, read on the forward strand.
CAATGGTATGTAGAAAGCACCATTGCTATTATAGAGACATATACAAACAACCCTCACGTCAAATGGCGCATTTCATCCATTCCCAAGAAGGGAGAGAATGTGGAAAAGGAGCGCTTCATCTCAGCCAACTTTGAAGATTGGCTATATGATGGAAATGACTGGCAAATTGGCTTAGTGGCCAAGTCTAATATTTGTAAAACTCATCACTCTTTGAGAGGTGAAGAAGATAAAAAATACTTGCCTCCTCCTAATGTGACTGTAGCAAGCTATAAATGAAAACCTACAAAAAAGGGAGAGTCTTACTGAAACTAGGTGAGCTAGTAAAGCTACGCTAGACTTTGGATTTACTTCTTGTTCTGTTAGGGCCAAGGTGTTGGTTAGTGAGTAGACGAGGAAAATTTAAAGAGGAGCAGGCCATCATGCTTATTGCTGCCGAGGCAGACTTTGCTCGCTAAAATTTGCCAGAGACTATCGTTGCTGTTTCATTGCCAACAGAGGCACATACAATTCCAAGTTCAACAAAGAAAGCACAGTCGACAAAGGTCAAGGCCACCAGTTACATTGTCAACAAATCCTCCAGTGGGCCCCATTCTTCATAAGAAGCTTCGAGCGATATATTAGAAAAGTGTAACCAAACTCCTAACAGCAAAAGAGCTTCTTCGAAGAAGAGGAAAGCTGAAAGCCCTAGAACTTGTAGTTCCCAGAGGCTAAAAGCTTGTAACATTTCTTTTCTTTTTATATATGACATTATCATTTGCTTTTCATTTTTCCTTTTGTTTTTTGATGCTTACATTTCGTCTTATAGCTTCATCAACTCAAACTTCAACCATTGAAGGGGTTTGTAAAGAGCGGCTGAAATTATAGAAGAATATGCCTCTAATGAAGGTGATGAGAGAGGTGGTGGCTTTGATACTCCCACTACTGACGAACGAACCGATAGCGATATTAACTGTCATGCCCCAAATTTTTATTTTTGGGTCATAGCAGTCTGTTCGGTTTGAGTTGGGTTGAGAGGGATTAGATGGGCTAAGTAAACACTTTTGGGCCTTCGGTTTATGTTATTTGACCCTTTTAGGCCAATAGACTCTTTTTATAATTTTGTAAAATTTACTAGAAAGCAGGGAGCGCTTCCTAGTAATTTAGAAAAACCTCTTCATAATATAAACCCTTAGAGTTTTCCCCATTCTCTCTTTTTCTTTCTTTCTTCTGCAACCAAGCCCTAGAAATTCTTCGAGGAGAAACCAAGGTTTGATCTTTAGATTCACTTTTGGCATCGAGATCCAAGTAACTGGATAACTGTAAACAATATTTTCTTGGTTGTTTCTTTGAATCACATGCTTTATCTATGATTAACTTCTTTTGGTTTAATGATTTGGGTTAGGGATTAATAATGAAAATTTGCTTTTGATCGAAACTAATAGGATTTATTCGAATCGATTTCAAAGCCTTTGATTATACAGGATTATACGGATTTTATTTCGGTGTTTTAAATAAAAAAATAAAATTTTTTTTGTTGCAACCAGCTGCTGCCTGCCAGCGCAGGCAGCAGCTCTGCTTGGCCAGCCAGGCAGCATCTGCTACCCACCAGCCAAGCCTGGCCTAGTGGTTGTTGGGTCGGCTGGGCTGGATCCGAAAGGTTGAGCCCATTTTTTTTAAAATAATAAATAATAAATAAATAAGTATATTTAGAAATTAGGATTTTATTTATAAATGTTTAGAATATTATGATTTGGTTAATGGGCTAATAGATTAATGGTGATTTAATTATATTAATTAATTTTTAATTAGGTATTAATAGAGATTTAGTTAGGATTGTTTATAAATTTATTTGAAAATTTAAACACTTGTGATTAATAATTTATTTAGTTTGATTAGAATTTAATTATGATGTATTTGAGATGATTAAATCCTAAATTAGAATGTAATTGGAATTCTACATTGGGTTTTTATTGGAGTTTAGATTTCGAGTTTGAATTAGAGATTTGTACCTTTTGTTGTATATAAAATAATAAAGGTAATTATACACAACAACGATAATTAAGAACTTAATTATTCTTTTTCCCTTTTGACTATTTTGATTAAGTTTGGATTTGGAATTTGACTATTTTGATTAAATTTGGATTTGGAATTTGAACATCTTTTACCCAATTTTTAAAACCCACTAAATATACATAATTGGATTAGATGATTCATGTCTTTTTAGAAAAGTTGGTTGAATGTTCACATGAGAATTAGACTAAGTTCAGAATGGAAATGTGAGGTTCGAGATGCACCACATAATAGACACGCAAAGTAGGATATTGATATCATGGACTCACATTTTCATTGTGAAAAAGGGCTAGTTCTTATGTGCATATTTATCTAACTATAACCGTTAGGTGGATAGTACTTTTCTTCAGAGAACTTGAGAAGACATACAATTTATATACATTTTTAAATTAAGTACTCTAAATACTGAAATTGATATTGGATTGAATATTGGGATTAAGGGTTTCATATTATGGTTCATTCTGCATCGGTATATGTATGTATTTGTAAATATGTATATTTGTATATATATATCTGACCGACTGCAATTCGGAGGTGGACGAACGCCATCGGGTCAGCGTGTACTGTGGATTATAGTATACAGCTGTACCTTTTGTTATATTTGGCGGGGATACTTGTTTCTGTTTATCTGTCTACAGGAATACTGTTTTTGTATATTTATCTGTGGAAATACCCGTTTCTGTATATTTATCTGCAGGAATACCCGTTTCTGTATATTTATCTGCGAGAATACCCATTTCTGTTTATCTATTTGCGGGAATACCCGTTTTTGGTATATAGTATCTGCGGGGATACCCGTTTTTGTGCATTCATGCCATTGGGGTTTGCATCTGATATATTTTGAGTCATAATGAATATTATGTTTAATTCAGTTGATTAATCCATTGCTTGCAGTTTACCTTTTTGCCAGATTACGTCAATCTGACTCACTACTTTTGGTGTCTAGGTCCTGTTACCGGTGTCGAACCAAAGGGTCAAGCGACGCAAGGGATTCCGCCAGATGGCGGAGTTATTGAGTGGAGCACCGATGACATCATCTGAGGTGTTATAGAGTAGGTGCAGAGATTGGAACATTAGATTATGTAATAAGGTTATTTTTGGGCCATTAGTTTATTTATTAAATTTATTTGTTTTGGAATTATAACTTTAATTACTATGCTTCGAAGCACTTGACCTTCATTTTGTTATTAATGAGATTTGTTACATGATTGTTATATGCTAATCGTCTGCGATGAGCATGGATTTTAGTTCCGCGTGTGATTATGGTTGCTTGATCACCAAGCATAGCCATACGAAGGAATTTGATCCACCCGAAATTGGGGCCCATATTGTTTATGTAAAAAAAAAATTTAATTGGTCCTAATTCTCACACCCCTAGAACCGGGTTTGGATCCGGCCCAGTTTTGGGGGCATGACATTAACATCGAGCTTGATTTTGAAAAAGACATGTTTGACTTGGCAATGACGCTTGAGTCTGAGAGAAAAGCTACAATGGATATGCTGGTAGAGTCCATTGCCGTGAAGAAATCTAGCAATAATGTGGACGCTACCACTACTATTGATAAAGCAACCACCAGCGATGTATCCCGTGGAGCTAATTTTAGAGCAAAAGAATAGCAGCAAAGGGCAGATTGATGCTACTGTTACTTCTGAAAGAGGTGATGTCCCTTAGATTGAACAGCAAGAGATTCCTCTTTAAGTTTCTGAGGGAACAGTTGCCAATGTCTCGATGGAAGAAGGAGAAGTCCTCATTAATGTTAAGGAAATTACTAAAGAGCTAACTCCTAAGGGTAAGTCTTGACTTAAATATTTTAATATTTGAAATTTTACTCCAACATCATGATTTGATCTCTTTTTTTTTCTTTTTAGGTACCCAAGTGAATGATAGCACTCCTGCTGTGCCTCCTACTTCAGTGAGAAAGCCTTTTGGGTTACCAATTGAAGAGCTAGAAGGAAGAAAGGGTCTCGAAGCTCCAATTGATTTGGACAATATTTCTATCCACAGTGGATACTTTGAGGCATCTATAACCAGTTGTAACACCCCGACCCCAATTAGCCGGTTTAGTGGTCAATTACTCTTATTGTTAGTATATTGTTGGAGGTTTTTCTTGGGTCATTATGTTTTATTCTTGTTGGGTTAGGTTTGGAGTGTTGGTTAGGTAGTTGGGTTGAGTTTTATCTGGATTAGTTATCTTTGGGCCCTTTTTCGTAATTTTTTATTTTAATTGAGTTTGTCATTTCGGCGTCATCTTGATGTCATCGTGTGTCTTTCATAATGCTTGTTACTTTCCATAACTGACACGGAATCATATGGAGTCTTTTGAAATGTTTAAGTACTCACTTGACTTGAATTGTAATTTGTATATCTTTTGGACCTGGTTGCAAATGGCTAAAAAATATAATATACAGTCACCGCCTCATCAGTTGTTCTTATCCCCTCCTTTTCTTCTTCTTCACTTCCTTCTTCTTTTCGTTTTTTGTCTTCCATCTTCACTCGTGGCCGGCGTCAAGCTTCGATTTCTCTCGCGCCGGGTTTCCTCAATTTGAGTCTAAAAACGAGTGAAGCTTGATTCGTCGTCAGTTAAGGCAAGTATAAACAACGATTGATTGAAAACATGTTGGTATACCATGATTGTTATGTTTCTCTTCATTTATTTTTGTTAGTATGTGAATAACAGCCCTTTTTGTAACTGTTGTCATCTGCTAAAAGAGAAAATGAGTGATTTGGCAGCTTTGGACAGTCTACGTTTCAGGGTGTTCTGAAACGTACGGCTCAACTTACGGCTAAGCCGTGAGATTTACTGCTCAAAGTCCAGAGAGGTGACATTTTTCAGTTTGTACTACGGCTAAGAGTCGGTTAAGTCGTACAGACTTTTACGGCTAAGTCGTACCTCCCCCGTGACCTAGCCGTAGAGTAGGTTACAGCTAGAAGTCCAGAGACCTGAACCTGGGTTGTCTTCTACAGCTAAGCCCTAGCTCAACCGTACACAACAGTATGGCTAAGCCATAGGGTAGAACACGGCTAAGCCATAAAACCCTGAAAATTGTGACCCCTAGGACCTTAGAATTCGGATCCCCTATCCTATACCTTAGACCAAAGGAAGACATGAATATCATGAATGGTCTTGACGGCTGAGATACATTCATGAATGTTATCCATTTGTTAAACACCTCCCCATGGGTGTTGGTTTAAGGGACTCCGATACTCTTACTGATACAATGAGACACCAAAGGAAGAACAACTGAGTATCGAATAACTTAAAACTACATTATCATGCACAATTAGTAACAAGGGATAACTAAGTTAGGGTTGGCTAGTAAAAGATCATGATTCCTACAAAATAATCTGATTTGCATTGCATATTGACTTTGGTTTTGCCCTCCTATTCACATGGTACACATTCTGTGCTGGGGTAACGATTGGATATTCTCTAAGGGCTTTGTCCATGGTTAATCTCGGGCAGAAATCAATAGGTGAAAAACTTGGCTGATCAACGCACCGAAATGCCTTCATGAAGAACTTACATGGCTTGATGCTAGCAGGGGCTCCACATTCACATTTGAAAAGCCATGATAGGTATGGACTTCCAATCATACAAATAACTATCATCAGTGACTACAAACATCAAAAGAAATGCTGTTCATCCAATCAGAAGGATGAAAAAGTGTTATTCGATGTTCGTTGTGTCCACCACATAAGATTCTGACACTGAATCAGAACAAGGCACAGATGAGTCTGTATGAAAAGAACAGCTTTCACCTCTACATCTATGGCCAATTTCAGAACCCATGTAGCTCATGGATCACTCTTCGTGGTTGAGCAGCCCGATATAATACACACCCGATCATTTTCTCTCAAGAAGATGATCATTCCATTGCACATCCCCTAGAAGAAATTACAAACAAATGATGGTAATGTTCAACCTGTACAATTGGCAATCCTATCAGATGAGGAAAAAGATGGGATACAATATCAGAAAACCGACGAGACTAGGAAATCAAAAAGGTCTCTTAGTCCACTATGATGGCATGATGCTGGAATAGGCCGTATCGACACTCATACATATGGCCTGGGATACATCCCTTATATCAACATCTCTATGAAAGTCCTTGATTTCGAAAAAGAGGTCGCTACAACCTTGGATGGATATAGTTTAGAAGAAATGGTCTTGAATAATGAACTAGACGATTGGGCTTCCTTCCGACACGAGAAAGAAACCAGTGATGATGATGGCACTCCTTAGTGGGCAACATGGCTTGTAGATAAAGAAATAGACAATAAAGGTCAAGGGGGATGGGATCATCTTGAATTAAATGTAAAAGGCGAAGGGCCAATCAAAATAAATCCTTAGAAAAGGAAGAAGCCTAGGCTCACTCTAAAAAATGAGATTCTAGATGGATTCACAGAGTTGGAAGCTTCTGAAAACAATGTTAAAAAACCTCCTCCTAACCCTTTGACCAAGAATTAGGTCTAGGAGATCAATCTAAAAACCCTAGATAATCTTTTTCCTACCTTTGTAAGTTCAAAAATAAAAGGAAGAGAGCTTGCAAAGTATATAAGCTTCTTGCTCGAGTTTATAGACTATTTTGCATGGACTTATGAGGAAATACCCGGACTCGACCCAAAAATGGCAAGTCACATGCTAAACATCACTCCAAATATATAGCCTATAAAGCAAGGTCAGACCAAGCCTAACAAAATGGACAAAATCGAAAAAAAAGTCCAAAATCTCAAGAATGTTAACTTCATTTATGAAGAACAACATCTAGATTGGCTAGCAAACATAGTCCCAGTCACAAGGAAAATTGGTTAGATCAGAGTCTGCATCGACTTCAGAAGACATGCTTTGATACCAATTTGTTGGAAACAAGGTGGGCACAGTACACACAAAAAAGAAGAAGATTGGAAGAGGAATTCACAACTCCACTGAACTTGCCATCATACCTTGAATACATGGCTATATATATTATGTAAAAGAAAGGTCTAGAGTCTAAATTAAAGATATCTAATACTCTTTAAGTCCTCTGGATGTTTTACATTACCAAATGCTCATAAAAGACACACTTTTCATCTTCCATGGCTTTTGGGTTACTACAAAATAGTCAGTAGTAAATTGGCCATAACTTTCTCAATATAAATCTAATTGATGAGAGGTTTGAAGCATTGGAAACTAGACAGATAGAGCTTTCATTTGGTATATTATAAGCTCAATTTGGATAACTGTAGGCCCTTCAACTTCTAGTTGAAAAATACCCTTCAGTTTCAGTAATAAGTGAAGTTTAATTTTCTGTTTCAAGTTTAATTTTCAACACTCCCCCTTAAACTTGACATCTTTCCAACACCAATCATCATTCTCAACTTCTGAAAAGTATCATGTTTGAGAGGCTTTGTGAGAATGTCAGCAACTTGATCAAATGACTTCACATATTCTACCTCTACGTACTTGTTCTCAATGCATTGTCGAATGAAATGACACTTTGTCTCAATATGCTTGCTTCGATCATGAAACACCGGGTTCTTTACTAGAGCAATGGCTGACTTATTGTCTATCATGATCTTGGTAGCTTCACCTTGCTTAAAATGGAGTTCCTTCAGCAATATCTTTAACCAAATTACATGACAAGCACAAGCAATAGCAGCAACATACTCTGCTTCACAGGTTGAAAGAGTGACTATGGGTTGTTTTTTAGAACACCAAGACATTGCATCATTTGTCAAAAAGAAAATAAACCCAGTAGTACTCTTCATATCATCAATGTCTCCAGCGTAGCCGCTATCGCAATAGCCCATCAAATTGAACTCGTTTGAAGTTGAATAAAAAATCCCATAATCAAAGAGTACCTTTAAGATAACGAAGAATTCTCTTGGCTGCCTTCATATGTGTCTCAGATGGATTTTCCATAAATCGACTCACGAGTCCAACTGAAAATAAAATGTCAAGTCTGGTACAAGTCAAATACCTTAAGCTTCCCACAAGACTTCTGAACAATGTTGGATCAACCTCTTGTAGCCCTTCCTCTTGTTTTAAAAGCTTAACTCCACACTCCATGGGCGTGTTGACGGGATTGCAATCCAACATGTTGAACTTCTTTAGCACTTCCTTTGCATAAGCTTCTTGAGAGATAAAAATCCCATCCTCCATTTGCTTAACTTCAATGCCCAGATAATAGGTCATGAGTCCCATATCACTCATCTCAAACTCTTGAGCCATAGCCTTCTTAAAACCTTCAAACATCATTTGATTATTTCCTTTGAATAGAAGATCATCCACATAGACACAAACAAATAATAGATCTTCATGTTCCTTTTTCACATAGAGTGCATATTCATGAATGCATCTAGTGAAACCATTCTCCTGAAAATACTTATCAAGACAGCTATTCTAAGCTCTTGGAGCTTGCTTTAATCCGTATAAGGCCTTCTTTAACCTCAGTACATTGTCTTCATAACCTTCAATAACAAAACCTAAAGGTTGTTCAATATAAACCTCTTCCTCAAGATGACCATTTAAGAAAGCGGACTTGACATCCATTTGATGGATCTTCCATTGGTTCTATGCTGCAACCGATGGTAGTAGTCGGATTGTCTCCAAATGGGCAACAGAGGCAAAAACCTCTTCATAGTCAATGCCCTGTTTTTGCTTGTAGCCCTTTGCAATGAGTCTCGCCTTGTATCTTTCTACTTCACCCATGGAGTTTTTCTTGACTTTATACACCCATTTGACTCCAATCGCTTGATGGCCACTTAGAAGTGATGCAAGCTCCCAAGTGTTGTTCTTTTCTATGGCTTGAATTTCCTCCTTTATAGCTTGTATCCATTTCTTATTTTTTATAGCTTCTTCAAAACTCAAAGGCACATCATTAGAGAGTAAGCAAAATAAATTCTCATCCTCTAACCTTTCAGATTCTTCATAGAGATCCATGAGGCTTCGATATCTACGAGGGCCTTCACTTGAGCTAGATGAAGGAGACGATGATGATGATGCTATAGAGGACGATGTTGGTGTTGTTGGAGGTACAGTTTCACCTTGGGCTCCTTGTATTGGAGTTTCTTCTTCATCAAAGTAAGGGAGAAAATCATAAACAGCATCATCCTTTGTACTCCAATCCCATGTTGCATCTTCTTCAAATTCAACATCTCTGCTAATAATGACTTTTTGGTTGCTTGGATTGAGGAACTTGTAGCCTTTTGCGTGCTCATCATAGCTAATAAACAAAAACTTCTTGCTCCTATCATCAAGTTTTGATCTTTCTTGCTCCGAAACTTGAACATAGGCAATAGATCCAAAGACTCTCAAGTGTGACACATTTGGCTTCCATCCACTCCATGCTTCTTGGGGCGTCACATCCATCAAACTTTTGGTAGGTGAATGGTTGGAGAGATAAACTGCACATGAAACTGCTTCAGCCCAAAACTCTTTCAGCATCAACTTGCTTTTTAACATAGTTATTGCCATATTGAGGATTGTTCGGTTCTTCCTTTCGGCAACTCCGTTTTGTTGTGGCGATCTAGGAACGGTCAGAGGACGGCGAATTCCATATGTCTTACAAAAGGCTTTAAATTCATTAGAGGTGAACTCACCACCTCTATCAGTTCTTAGAGATTTGATCTCATAGCCACTTTCTTTTTCAACACAAGCTTTGAACTTTTTGAACGCCTCAAAAGCCTCACTTTTCTGCTTCAAGAAATAAACCCATGTTTTTCATGAATAATCATCAATAAAAAGCAAAAAGTAAGAGCTGTTACCAAGAGATGAAGGCTTGATTGGACCACAAACATCTGCATGAATAAGTTGAAGTGGCTCGGTGGCTCTTGAATTGGATTGCTTGGGAAAACTCTTTTTTGAATGCTTGCGTAGTAAGCAAGCTTCACATAATTGATCGGGGTGATCAATTGTTGGAATACCTTTCACCATCTTTTTTGCTCCCAAGTCTTTAAGCCCTCCAAAATTTAGATGCCCATATCTCATGTGCCAAATCTATGATGGGTCTTTAACACAAGTCTTCAAACACATAGCTCCAATGATCTTCATATCCAACAAGAACATGGGATTTCTTGTCATAGAAACCTTAGCAATAAGACTCCCTTCTTTATCTCTAAGCCAAAGAAAGCGATCTTCCATGTTTATTTTACAACCATTTTCCATAAGTTGCCCAATACTCAAAATATTATTTTTCATTTTAGGAATGTAATAAACATTAGGAAGAATCTTATGGTTCCTATTCTTTACCTTAAACAAAATTGTGCCTTTGCCTTTAATCTCCACCATCGATTCATCGCCAAAGCACACATGGCCCGTCACTTTGGTGTCAAGTTCAACGAATTTATTTCTATTGCTTGTCACGTGTTTACTAGCTCCATTGTCTAGGTACCATGTACTCTTCTCACTGTTGGGTTCTTCTTTAAGTGTGAGGAATAATGCTGGCTCCTCCACATCTTCCTTGTGCAAAGTGAGTTTTGTCTCCTCTTCTACTTTATTGGTTTGACACTCCCAAGAATAGTGCCCATATTTTCCACAAGAATAACACTCAATTTGACTTTTGTCATTCTTTACCTCATTGTATCTTTCATGGTTGCCTCTTCCTCTTCCTCTTCCACGACCTCTTGAAGAGTTGATTTCTTCCCTCTTGAGAAGAATTTTGCCCATCTCTTCCTCTTCCATGACCACGTCCTCGTCCACGGCCATGTCCTCTTCCACGTCCTTGGCGTTTTCTACCACTTTCATAAGCTTCTCCTTTGGCTTTCAATGAAAGCTTTGCTTGCAAAGCTTGCTCTACTTGCTCTTGTTTGCCTTGATTCATTTTTTCTTCATGGGCCCGTAAGGATCCATTTAATTGGTCGATAGACATGACCTCCAAATCTTTGGATTCTTCAATAGCTACTACCACATGATTGAATTTTATGTTGAGAGAGCGCAAAATCTTCTCAACAACACTAACATCTTCAATTTTTTCTCCAAGCCTCTTCATTTGGTTTACCACCGCTAAGACTTTTGTGTAGGAGTCCGATATAGACTCGCTCTCCTTCATCAAAAGTGATTCAAACTCAGCCCTTAGAGTTTGAAGACGTACTTTCTTCACTTTTTCAACTCCCATGACGGAATTTCGTAGAGTATTCCATGCTTGCTTGGAGTTGATTTCATTGACAACCTTCTCGAACATGTCATCATCTAAGCCTTGATGAATAACTGTAAGCGCACATTGATCTTTCTTCTTTTCTTTCTCCAAGGCTTCCTTTTGGGCTTGATTCAAAGCCTCCTCATTTTGAGGTTTAACGAAACCTTTCTCAACAATCTCCCATAATCCTTGGAAACCAAGGATAGCCTTCATTTGAATTGCCCAATTCTCATAATTGAGCTTGGTGAGTCATGGTTATTGGAAAGCAAGGGTGGCTCCTTTAGAAGACATGCTTTGATACCAATTTGTTGGAAACAAGGTGGGCACAGTACACACAAAAAAGAAGAAGATTGGAAGAGGAATTCACAACTCCACTGAACTTGCCGTCATACCTTGAATATATGGCTATATATATTATGTAAAAGAAAGGTCTAGAGTCTAAATTAAAGATATCTAATACTGTTTAAGTCCTCTGGATGTTTTACACAACCAAATGCTTATAAAAGACACACTTTTCATCTTCCATGGCTTTTGGGTTACCACAAAACAGTCAGTAGTAAATTGACCATAACTTTCTCAATATAAATCTAATTGATGAGAGGTTTGAAGCATTGGAAACTAGACAGATAGAGCTTTCATTTGGTATATTATAAGATCAGTTTGGATAACTGTAGCCCCTTCAACTTCTTGTTGAAAAATACCCTTCAGTTTCAGCAATAAGTGAAGTTTAATTTTCTGTTTCAAGTTTAATTTTCAACATGGGTATGGGAGAGAAGGGAGTATTTTGAAAACTTTTTATTTTTTTTTATTTTCTTTTTTTGGCAGTGCATATTGAGCTATATTGGTGTTGTTTTAGCACCTTTTTTCTTTTTATCTTTCTTTGTGCTATTACATGTGAGGCCATTATTTTTTTACTAATTTATTGTTCTGAGCTCATGCAAAAAGAACACCCAAACGTTGATATCACTGTGAGACGAAATACCAAGAAAACTGCTTCACTGAAAATGCCGGGCTACCTTATTTAGGTCTATAATTTCAGATACTGGACATTTCTGTAATAGAAAGGAGAATTCATCAAAACCCAAGCAGAAGCAAACAAGAACCACCACACCAAAATCATACCAACCATTCAAAATTGGACCCATACAGGACAACTTTGCAGGGCCGTAAACCCTCGTCTGTAACCTTTTTAAAAATGAGCCAGCCGGTGCAGGTCTCAATCATATGGCACAGCTCAGACGTGGAGCGGGTGTTGCCTTTTCTTCTTGTTTAAATTGATGATAGGAAGTGAGAGGCCAACATAAGAGGATCTTTCTAAAATCGGGGGACTACTAAAGAAGATTCTCTAAACTAGAAATCAAACCGAGTTATGGGGACAGCCGCACAGGACAATACTCCAGCACTGGATCCTCAGGCATCCTAAGCCCCTGGTAGTATAAGCATCCTAGCAAAGGGTAACCAAGAAATGCACATTTGATCACAAAGTTTAAAAGTGGACGACTGCCATGGGAAGGCCACACGCACTGATGATACCATACCCAGCACAAGGCCATGTCAAACCGATGATGGCGCTCTCTCATCGCTTGATCGAATATGGAATCAAGATCACATTGGTAAACAGCGAGTTCAATCATAAGCGTGTTATGGCCGCTTTGCGCAAGACTGGCCATGATCAAGGGCAGATCAATCTTGTTGCAATCCCAGATGGGCTGGCGTATGATGATGATCGGAACGATCCGGCCCGGCTGTGTGATGGTATCTACAGTGTCATGCCTGCCTGTTTGGAGGAGCTGATTGGAAAGATCAAGGAGTCTGGGGAGGACGAGATCACATATATCATTGCAGATGGGAGCGTGGCATGGGCTCTAGAGGTGGCTGAGAAGATGGGAATCCGGCAAGCCGCCTTTTGGCCGGCAGCTGCAGCAGTCGTGGCTGCCTTTATGAACATTCCTGATCTAATTGAGGCTGGGATTATCGATGCCAACGGTAAGATTTGCCCATTGGGTTAGCTATTTTTGCTGGTACTAGACCAATTCGTTCCACACCCAAATACCTGGGTACCACACTGATATGCATGAAAAATAATATATTGCATACAAGATGTATGTTTCATTGGTAACAGACATGACTGTGTTTGCGGTGTAGCTGATACTGGTGGGCGCCATTCTGTCTTACAGTTATATGGTCTTACAACCACGCCATTTTTTAACACTTCATTGTAAAGTTCTATTTGTTTTGAGCACAGCCAGATATAAGTTTTATGCCAATATATAGGGAAATAATCGAGAGTTAGTTCTCACTATTAATTCTTTTGTAAGAACTTTAGATGGGGCTCATTTATCCAATTCAAATCTTGCAATACACAGATATCTCTCTAATAGTCACATACCATAAATTTTGATCAAATCAAAATTTATAAGTTGTTAAAAGTGAAGGTACAAAGTGAATATACAAAAGTGACCATCAAAGAACCGCCCCTTTGATGGAAATGAATCAAACAAAGATAAAAATGAATACTCATCCATAACCCTAATAAGTCAAATTCTAACGAAGTCAAAGTTGTATCAATATTGCCAACTTATGTCTTACACCTCCCACCTCATTCCATTCAGACTTCACCTTTTTAATCAACCTTCAACAAAGCTAGTTTGACCATAAATTCCTATGTGCAAATAGAGAGGCCGTAAATGTTTTACATAGGACTATGTTCTCATAGCAATATAAATTATATTATTTATATATTTACTTATTTTTTGGTTGTAAAATAGAATATAAGAATTCCCAAACTAATACATGTTTTAAAAAATGATTCATCAACTATGTCACTTATAGATTCAATAGTCCTTAATATGGTCAATCAATAAAGATGAATCTCCAAGGTAGAACACAAAACAAAGTAGTGTTTAATATGGTCAATAAATAAATATGAATCTCCCAGGTAGAACACAAAACAAAGCAGTGCTTGCCCTTTTTTCACTTCTTATTGGGGCTCAACTAAATATATATAGATATATATGCCAATCAAGGGAGTTAGGAATTACCTTATTAATACCCATTCAATCAAATGATCCTATCCATTTCTTTTGGCTCTTTAAAGTTTAATTAAAACCATTATATTTTGAAAAAATATATATTGTGATCAAATTCATAACTTCTATTCAAATAAATGTCAAATTAAGTTCACGATTAGTCAAAAGGGGTTAATTGTTTGTAAAGAAATTGGATTAATGATCAGTGGGCAACCGGTGCTCACAAAGAAGTTGTTGAGTATTTGTAGTTATCAATTATATAAATAAATATATACATAACTAACAAGGAACAAAATTGGACCCATTGGTGAAAGTCCTATTTCACATTGAAGCGCTCCTGCATATGACCGCAGGCCATATCGGTCTTATTTATCTGTAATTTAGCAATTCTCTGTCAATGCCAAAAGAAAAAATCTGTATTAAGCATACATCAAATTCAGTCCTATAAAAGATTAGCAGTTTAATTAAATTTGGTGATCTCAATCTGTTCATTATAAGTTTCTGATTTAACTGTCTATTTCTCTAATTGTGCATATGGTTATAAAATCTTCGTATCAAAAGCAAAAATGAAATAAGTTAGATGACATTGGCAGACTTTTTTTTTTTTTTTTCAGGATTACCAGCAGAAGAGAAGATTCATCAGCTATCACCCACGGTGACCACATCCCCCTTTGTATGGCTCTTCATAGGCGACCTAGCCACACAACAAACTCTCTTCAAATACATCCACAGATGTAGCCATTCTCTCAAACTGGCCCACCATATCATTTGCAACTCATTCCGTGACATCGAACAACAGACCTTTGATCTATCCCCCCAGATCCTGCCCATTGGGCCACTGGATGGACGGTCTGATGGGAACTTCTGGCCACAGGACTCCAGTTGCCTCACCTGGCTTGATCAGCAACCCACGTCCTCAGTCATCTACATTGCCTTTGGAAGCTTCGCGGTCTTCAACCCACACCAGTTCCTAGAGCTTGCTCATGGGCTTGAACTCTGTGGTAGACCCTTCCTTTGGGTGGTGAGGTCAGACCCCACTGATGGCTCAACCCCACCATACCCAGATGGGTTTCTAGAAAGAGTGGCTAATAGAGGGCTGGTGGTGGGTTGGTCTCCACAGCAAAATGTCTTGGCCCACCCATCTGTGGCCTGTTTCATCACCCATTGTGGATGGAACTCCACCATGGAGGGGTTGGTCAATGGGGTACCTATGTTGTGTTGGCCTTACTTTGCTGACCAGTTCTTGAACCGTCTCTACATATCTGAAGTTTGGAGGATTGGATTAAAGATGGACCCAGATGGAGATGGGATTATTCGAAGGGGAGAGATTAAGAAGAAGGTGGAGGATTTGCTTGGTGATCACGGTGTGAAAGCAAGGGTTTTGGAGCTCAAGGAAATGGCCAAGAAGAGTGTCAGTGAAGGTGGGACTTCTTCTAAGGTTTTCAAAGATATTGTTAATGTGATTAAGGATTGAGCTAGTTTGAAGCAAGCTATGTCTGGATTGTTTGTGGCTCCTCCTACATGATCTGATAAGCTTTGTGATCACATAAGAAGAATTGAGTTAAATATTGCACATAGTTACGTTTAGAAAACAAAAGTCTTTGACAGAGGCCAGTGGCACTTCTGACAAAAAAAAATGTAAAAATAGTGCATGAAGCTGGTGTCAGGTGTCAAAATGTTGGATGGATGGCTAAGATCTAAACATGGAATGTGAGGCTTTTCTGCAAATAGGAGGAAAGAAAGAAAGTTCTCTGCTGTAATTCACTTGCGTATGGAAGCCAAATGCCTTAAAAAGAGGAAAGGTAAAAAAAGAGAAATTAAATTGCAATAAGACAGAATAAAAAGTAGAAATTACGTATTTTTAAGTATAAGAGGATTTATAAAATGGCTCTTACCCGAATGGTTAGAGATATTTGTTCTTACCTAGTTGCACAAGGTTTGAACCTAAATAGTCACCTTCCCTCACTTGAGGGTTGTTCTACCACACCCTAAACTTTTTTGTCTCACCCAAGGTCTACTTCCTTCACCAAATCATGTAAGGCCTCATGCCTTAATTAGAATATTAGCATAATTAATTAAGATTAATCAAGTTTCATAATGTGATTAGGTAGTTCTCATCATGCATGACATTTAAGATTAATTGAGTTTCACAATGTGATTAGGTGCATTAGATAGTTCTCATCATGCATGACATTTCCTATGTGGGACCCATCCTGACACTTGGCCCAAAATCTACATAGGAACCAATTTTCATTTAAGTCCCTGTTATTTAGCTTTGACCCAAACCCATTATGAGCTCACTTATACCATGGTCCATGAACCCACTTTGAAATAGGCTAGAAGCCCGCCCTTGTAATATCCCTAAACTTTCTCTATAATGGGCCAAGCCCTTATTTTTAATTTTAGAAAACGCTGTCTACAAATCCCACCATAAGCCCTAACCCCCATTTCATCTCTTCTTCCTTCTCCACTCTCTCTACTTCTACTTCTCCTCCATCTCTTAGCGCAAGCTCTCCAAGGATTTCTAGGCTTCCTAATGTCTCCACAAACTCCTAAGGTTGTCCCCATTATCCACATCATCATCTTCTTTCCCATTTTCCACCTCCTTCCTTTTCTTCTCTACTTTCCCCTTTCTCTTCACCATCCCCACTCCACAAGCTCAAGCTACCAAAGGGCTCTGCATCTTTCTCATCATCTTTTTCTTCCTTTTCACTTTGTAAGTAAGCCATTGTAAGCCATTCATTCTGAATCATCACGTAGTTCATTCCTAATCATTCTAGAATGATGCATTCATATCTTAGATATGTTTTTCTTCTTGTTTGGCATGTAGGAAGTGATTATGAGCATTGGACAAGAGTGGGATGTGGAGAAGAGTAAGATCTTCGAAACCCGAGGCATCAAAAAAGGAATTTTGTGCAAAGCTACTAAAGGCAAGCTGATAAATGTATCTAATATGGTATTTATGTTCTCATTGTTTGATTTCTCATGCATCCTTATGATGATTACCCTCTTTAAGCTCATTTATGAAAGGGTGAGTAGTTGTGAATTCAATGTCATTAATGGTGATTGGAAAAATGGCCCTTAAATGGATGGTTTGATATGTGGAGTAGGTACCTTGAGCTACCCTTAAATGATTTTAGGAACCATATTGGAGATGGGAAAATGGCTTCCCCAATGCTCATCTCGAACCCATTCTTTCAAGTTTGGATTTCTGAACGCTGCAGTCAACAACAAGGCCATTCATGGTCGACTGCAAGCTTGAAGTGACCAACTGTGGTGTTTTAGCCACTTGACTGCCAGTAGGCACTGTCGACCCCAATATAATTGCGGTTGACTGCAGACCCCCTTCTGTCTGCAATTACTGTAGCAATTGAGAGCAATCCTAACAAGCTTGTGCCATCGGCAGATTAATAGTTACATTTCCAAAATTGGAGTTTGGGAGTTTTTGGAAATTAGGACAAACACTTCTAGTTCCATGACTTGAAGTCTAGGTAATTAACTTGTAGTGGGACAAACTATGAGGGGGGGATGTGAGCTGACTTCCTCTCAAGGGTTGATGGATTTCACACAGTTGGTCGACCTCAAAAGTGATGTAAAATGCAATGGATTCAAGTCCAATATTCACACATTCCAAGTGTAAAGAATAATGGAAAAGTAATTACTATTCATCATTAAATTCCTTTCATTTACATAGGGTGAACGATTCAACCTCAAAGATGCAGGTTGTTTACAAGTTTTGAAAATTTACAACCCCTCCTTCTGGTCTTAGATGTGATTCAAACTAAAAAAATTATAAACAAGATACATGAAAAAGGGCTAATATGTAAAAAAAATTGAATGCAGGGAGGGGGTGACCATGGACCATGGTCACTGACCCTCTGCCCATGTCACTGATAGATAGTGGCTGAAATGGCCACTGTTTGTTCCCGTTTTTGCTCTGTTTCACTTCTGTGATGCCTTCAGGGTGTTGGAACTTGTGCTTTTCGACGTTTGGAGTGATAAATCACCACCGAGGATGCTTAATTCTACCGTGGAATCGACTATAACCTTTGGTAATCATCACTTTTTTATTACAAATTGTTTTTGTACAAATTCAAAAATGTTATTTTATGCAAGCAAACTGAGGCCAAAGTTATATCATTCTAAACCTATAATTTCAAGGAACATAATGAATCCTAAAAAGGCTAATTCACAACTTCAAAAATGGCCTAAAGCCCTTCCAAATGAAAAAACCAATGGAGTGCAGTTTCATCTTTTGTACGCTTAATGGCCCTTATATCCATCTTCTCTAAGTGATAAGCATGCTTCTCCTTCTTTGAACTATTTCTCATCTTAAGTTAGTGAGGAAGGTAAAGAAGAAGTGAACTTGTAGTGTTTGAAGTGCTTAAGAAGCCTTGTGACTGGCTTTTAATTCTCTTGGAACTTGCTTGAACTTGCTTTGAACCTTTCAAACTTGTTTAGAACCCCTTCCCAAGTGCCAACACATGCCTTTTATAGACTTCAAAGACAGTTTTGGGAGTTATGGGAGATTGTAGTTTGAAATAAAGTGGAGAAAACTGCTGAAAATTGCTGGGAACCACTTCACACATGTTCGTAACCGTGGCCGCATCACGAACAAGCCTAATTTGGGGTTTTTTACATATGTGCCCCTTTTTCATTTATTTGGGACCCGAATAATGTCCGATCTTCACAATACTTGGAGGGATGTTTTATAACACTATTTTGAGTATGTCATAGAAATTTCAACCTATTCTGATCTTTTGAAGTTGGTCAAACCCCAGTGACTTTTCATGAAAATGGGCCTTTGTTTCATCTATTTGAGGCTCAAATGACCTCTGATTGATTTGAAACTTAGAGGGACTGATGTCAAGATGGACTAATATTAGGAGCCCTTAAAGTTTCAATCCAAATCTCATGTGGTTTGAATTTGTGAAAGTAGGATTTCGAATAGTAACTCATGTTCTAAGTCAATGTTTTCTTGTATTGCGGGCAGTTTGCTTGTTTTTTTTCCCGAATGATGTTGAATTGATTTGAAACTCTGCAGAATTGACTTTGACAATATTTTGAGTCTCTAATCCAAATTTCATCATCTTTGGCCTCCTAAAAGTAGAACTTTTAGTCAGTGACCCCTATGACTTAGGGGTCAGGGACTCCAAGCTGACATGTGGTTGAAGTAAAGTCATACGAAGTCCTCTTGGCTTGGAACTTTGCAAAACCACTTTTAAGCATGACTTAAGCTTTATATCCAAACTTAAGAAACTTCAGTCACCTAGAAGTAGGACTTTGGTCATTGACCCCATGCCTTAGGGGTCATTGACCCAAAGTTGACATTTTTGTTAACTTTGGGTCAAATGACATCCACTTTACCTGAAACTTTGCAGAGTCACTCCTGAATATAATTTGAGCTTTCTCTAAGAGTTTCAGCTGATTTTGACATTTAAAAGTATCAATTGCTGGAGTGACCCCAAAGAGCTAGCTGACAGCTACTAAAGCTTGATTTTCAGTTGAAATGAAGTCCAAATGCTCTGAAACTTTGAAGCATCATTCCTAAGCATATTTTGGAGCTGCCATATCATTTATAGCCCTTTTTTTTAATTCAAGTCAATGACCCCCTACACTTTGAGCTAATGAACCTTGAATTTGATATTTGGTGAGTTGACTAATCAAATGAAGTCTACTAATTTTGAAATTCAAATTGTTGTGCAATGAGCTCATCTGAAGTCTTCTGAATGAGATGCATCAATTCTAAACATTTGGATGCAATACTTGACCTGACATTCCACAATCCTAGAGTTTATGTCCCCTTGTCTTCAAATTTGCTTGTAATACCTTCACTGCAACATTTGAAATTTTTATGGGTCAACAAGTGCTCCCTTAAGGTGGAATGATGAAAGTATGACAATTATTGTGCCGCGAAATAGCTAATCTGTGAGAATGATGAATGGCTTGATGAAAATGTGGATTTGTCATGATCGGTTGTAAGCTTATACTTGAAATCTTGATCAAAAACTATGAAGGGTTTGGTGATGGAATGTGGTAAAAGCATAAAGAATATGATTTTCTTTACCCTCTTTCACAGCTATCAAAAGTAGCCTCTCTGTGGTGATTGTGGGGAACACCCACAAAAAGAATCCTTGGGGTATTTAGAAAATGCAGAAGTTTATGAATTTGGTTTGGATTTTGAAAGGTAGATTTGATTTTCTCATGATCTTTTTGTCCTAGACATCCAAAGTGGCATCTCTGTAGGGACTGTGGGGGACACCCAACCAATGAATGCTTAAGGTTTTAAGAAAGATAAAGGTTTGGGTTTGAAATGGATTTGGGTTTGGATTTTTATGGATTTTTTCTTTATTTTCAAAAAATCAAAGTTTAGTTTTGACTTGACTTGACAGGAGTCAAAATGAGATGGAATCTTGAAAAAGATTGGCTTGCAGATTTTGATCCAAAACAATTTGAGATGATGGCTCAAAATCAATCTAAGATAAATTTGAAATTTGCATTGTTTTTGAAAGAAAACACACCCCGCCCCCCCCCCCCCCCCCCCCCCCCACCCTTTTTTTTGGAAAATAAAACTCCGCTGTGGGAAAACTTCTTTCTTTTTTTCCTTTTTTTTTTTTTTTGTTTTGGGCAAAATACCCAAAGTGGTCAACATGCTATGGAAATCACTTTCTGCATTTTTTGTGGAAAAATATCCAAAGTGGGCCCACCATGTGCTGTGGAAATTTGATTGATTATGTTTGAGAAAGTAGGCCACTAAGTAAAGGGTCCCACTACCCAAGATCGCAGTGGACGTGAAAAGGAGTGGAGTGGCAACGACTGTGGACTGGGCCCAGGCATGGAGCTCACTGATAAAATAGCTTTGTGTCTATGGGAAGGAGAGTGAAGCATCAAAGACTATGGATCCAGTTACTTTGATCATGCAGTGTACGTGAGAAATGAAGGTAGGGCAGCAGTTTGCTTTGTGATCGTGAGTAAGAGAACCTAGGCCCCCAAGCCGTGGGCCCCTCTATTTTAAACCAACCACACAGTACCTGTGGATGAAATGACCAGCAGCACTGACCGTTTGCTTTGGATAGAGTTGAGAGGATTTGTCAGTGGGGATTTGCCACTAGAGTTCAGAGGATTTGCCACCAAAGTCGTGGACCCTACTGCTTAAGACAGCTGCCAGCGAGAAAGAGAAACGAAAAATGAAAAATGGAAAACGGTGAGCATAGCATGAGCAACATATAAAGCTCATGCCTTCCTTCTTCTTGCTTGGGTGGAGACCAAAAGCACCAATAGCTTCCAACAACGTTCTTCTTCGAGTTTTTAAGTGGATTTCGAGTTTTCTTCTTCTCCCCGAGCTCCATCAATGGCCGGTAAGGGTTTCTACTTCACCCTCTTCTTGTTTGTCAACAATCGAATGTATGACATGGGGTGTGCCCAAAAACTTTTTTTTTTTTTTTTTTTTGTTTTTTACTTCTTTTCCCTCTATTCTTGTCTTCCTTATCTCTCTTTCTCTTTTTGTTCTTTTTGCTTTGGGTGTAAGAGTAGCCTAGGCCTGCACTGTCGATGGGAGTTCATGTGGTCACCCCCTGTTTATTTATTTATTTTTATTATTATTATTTTTTTGCATCTGTGCTTCTCATATTGCAGCCCTTCTGCTCACGAATTTACACAAACATAGACCCAAAATTCCAAGTCTGCATGTGACGAACTAGAGTTTGAGGCTTGATATTCTTGTTTTGATTTTTGATTTTTTTTTTTGTTCTTTATTCTTCCCTCTTTCATGTTTCTGATATGCTGCTAATGGAAGAGTCATGCCTGAGCATTCTACTATGGGAGCTTTGCCCAAGTCGGTCACTGTCCGGGCAACTCCCATGGTCACAACCAATCAGTCCAATCATGGCCTATTTTGACTGTTTGCTTTTTTTTTTCTTTTTTCTTTTTTTTTTTTTTTGTTTAAGATGCTTGATCTATTTTTGGGATGTTTCCTCCAATCAATAATTCTGATGCAGAATTGCTCTCTAGAATTATAGTGATAGAATTATAGTAATTAAACTAGTACTAGAGGAAGACATAATTCATATCATTAGTATATATGCTCTCCAAGTAGGACTAGAAGAAAGTGTGAAAAGACAATTTTGGGAGGAGATGGATGATTTAATGCAAGAAATCCCAAATAGTGATAAAATTTTCTTTGGAGGGGATTTAAACGGGCATATAGGAAGAGATAATAGAGGATATGAGAGAGTGCATAGAGGGCATGGATTTGGAGAAAAGAATAAATTCGGAAACACTATATTGGATTTTGCTGTGGCATTTGATCTTATAGTAGCAAATACTTACTTTAAAAAGAGAGATGAGCATTTAATTACATATAAAAGTAGGAGTAATAAGAGTCAGATAGACTTTTTTCTAGTTAGAAAACAGGACCGATTGGCTTATAAAGATTGTAAGATTATCCCAGGAGAGAGTTTGACTACGCAACATAAGCTTGGAGTTTTAGATATTTGCATCAAAAGTAAAAAGAGAGCAGTGGTAAATAAAATGGACCTTAAAACAAGGTGGAGAGATTTGAAGGGGGAAAGAGCAAATATATTTAAGGACAAAATGATTGAGAAAGGAGAATGGAATATTGAAAGAGAAACTACAGTAATGTGGAATCAAATGGTTAATTGCATTAGGAATGTTGCAAAGGAGGTACTTGGAGAATCAAAAGGGAAGAGACATATTAATAAAGAAACATGGTGGTGGAGTATGGAAGTTCAGGAAGTTATTCGACAAAAAAAAAACATTGCTACAAAGTTTGGCAGGGGATTAAGAGTATAAAAAATTGTCACACTATGAAGTTATGGGAGAGAATAATAGAGCAAAGACTGAGAAAAAAGACAACGATTTTGCAAAATCAATTTGGTTTTTATGCCAGGAAGATCAATTATGGAAGCTATCTTTTCACTTAGGCAATTAATGGAAAAATACCGAGCAAAGAGGAAAAATCTACATATGGTCTTTATCGATTTGGAAAAAACCTATGATAGAATACCGAGGAATTTAATTTGGTGGGTCTTAAAGAAAAAAAATGTCCCAAGAGGTTACATTGAAATTTTAAAGGATATGTACGAAAGTGCAATAACAAATGTGAAAACCACATGTGGAGAAACGAGCAGATTTCCCGTGACTATAGGCTTACATTAGGGATCATCCTTAAGCCCTTATCTCTTTGCATTAATTATGGATGAGTTAACTGTACATATTCAAGAAGAAGTACCATGGTGTATGTTGTTCGCAGATGATATAGTATTGGTGGATGAATCAATAGAGGGTGTAAATGCAAAGCTTGAGAGATAGCGGAGGGCATTAGAATCTAGAGGCTTTAAAATAAGTCGTACAAAGACAGAATATATGGATTGCAATTTCAGTGGACATATACTAAGTGTTGAAACCACTGTCAAAATTGAAACCCATGAGATACCACGTAAAGATTCTTTTCGGTACCTAGGCAAGATGATTAGTAAGGATGGGGAGATTGATGAAGATGTGGAGCATAGGATAAGAGCTGGATGGCTGAAGTGGAGACTAGCTTCGGGAGTACTTTGTAATAGACAAATGCCAACAAAATTGAAGGGAAAATTTTACAAGACAGTGGTTAGACCAGCTATGACATATGGAGCAGAATGTTGGCCAATTAAGAAGACACATATTCATAAGATGGATGTAGCGGAAATGAGAATGTTTAGGTGGATGTGTGGTAAAACTAGGAAAGATAAAATTAGAAATGAGCGCTTTCGAGAACATTTAGGGGTAGCACCAATAGGAGATAAAATTAGAGAAACTTGTTTAAGATGGTTTGGGCATGTTAAGCGTAAGCCAGTAATGGCACCGGTGAGAAAAAGTTTGGATATACAGGTGGAGGGTCCATCAAGAGGTGGGGATAGGCCGAAGAAAACATGGATGGAAGTCATTAATTCAGATTTGAAGAAGTTGCACTTATCGAAAGATTTAGCTCAAAATAGAACGGAATGGAGAATAGAATTCATGTAGCCGACCCCAACATGGTTGGGATAAGGCTTTGATGATGATGATGATGATGAATTGCTCTCTAGACATCACATTTAATTGAGAGTAGACTGCATGGAGTTTTACTTCCTCAAAGCACCACTTAAGCACATCCACAATCAGGGTTTGACGAATGGCTGTTGGTCCCTCTTCTTTTATTCTCTTTTTCATTTTTTGAATGCTTGTGTGAATTAAATTTGATATCCTTGGTTGCAAATTTGCCCTCTGAATGCCTTCTCAAGAGTAGTATTATTGGAACTTCACCATGTCCATGCATTATCCATGGTCATACCCACTGTGATAGCCACGGTCATAACTGAAGGAACTGGATTTGAAGCCAAAAATTGTCTTCTTTCCCCTAGATTTGGAAAACCATAATTGTTCAAGGTGAACTATATATGGCTTCTCTGAAATCATTCGAATAGCATACAAGGCCTCGAACTTCAAAATAATTTGCAGAAAATCCATTATTCCACAAACTTAAAATGAACAAGCTCCTTCTGGGGGAATGTAAAATTCTGGTAGCACATTAAGCGTCACCTTCTCGCCGTTGGACTAAATGAAGGCACACATATCCATTCTTCTTGAAATGAAGGCAAACCTATCCATTTTTTTTGACCACTGACATAGTCTGAGCACGCATCTAGCTTTTATGGTCTGTGGGAAATGACAGCCCGTTGAAATCCTAGCATAGTGTAGGGTTAAGTCATTACAGCCTCTATGTGAATTACAAGAGATTGGTTTGTAATAGTTTGTCGGGTCGCTAGCATGATGCAAACACAGACTTGACCACCATGGCTTCTGTGGGAATTCATTCATTGTCATCAAACTGAGTATACCCATTATGCACTTCTTTTTGCTTTTGATGAGAAGGTTACTCCCCTTCAATCTCAATAAACATGAGAGGTATAAATCACCCAAATATAAGGGGCCGATTAAAAAAAAACCAATGAAGATAGGGTTAACCTCTTGCTTTTGATAAGAAGGTTACTCCCCTTAAATCTCAATAAACATGAGAGGTATAAATCACCAGAATGTGAACGGCTGGTTAAATAAACCGATGATGATAAGGTTAACCTCCAGTCGAGTTATCACATGTAGTTTTGAATGAGCCCTTTACATTGTTTTTCTCAACTACAACTTCCAAGGCTAACTCACCTTCCTTGTCTTTTCCAATTCTGACTCGAGGTGTAATCTCTGAGTCATTTTGAGTTATGCCGACCGTCTTCGTGGGAAGCTAACAGACACAATATCGCCTTTCGATCATTAATGACAGTTGATGATCTTATTTTGAAATTAACTTTGTATAGCAATATTTCCTTCATTAGCTTTATATGCACTAAGAATAATACACTTTCGAACTCCCAAAAAAATGTTTAATGGTCCCATCATAGCAAATCATTAGATAGGACTCTTGTTTGCTGAGATTTGTTAGAGATGCAATATTGGGAATGTAGAGATCCTTTAGTCGGCTTGAAATATGAGTGTGGAAAGTAAAACAGTCTCCAATAGTTACAAGAAAGTCTAATGAAACCACAGGAAATGACTGAAGATGGTTACCATTAGATTGACGGCATTCACTTTTGTCTTCAATACTTTAAATTGATGTTGCTCTTTGTTGAAAACATGCCATATACCTTCATAGGTGGTACCTTGATATATGTTGAGCTTGTTTATTTTTGCGTTGTATATAGCTACCATTATACTTTGCTTGTGTTGTGCATGCATTTCTTGAATTGTACACTGCAACTTTTGTGCTAGAACACACATCAAATTACCCCCTAAAAGGTCTTAAGGTGCTCAAGCACCTATTTGGACAGGGGGCCTCAATTTTAGGACTTAAGTGTGCCTTGAATCCAATTCTTAGTCTCAGAACTGAGTATTATTTTCTCCTTTTAACCATTTGCTAAGGGGAGATGCTGCTAAAATTTTGATAGCATTCCATACCTTAGTTATTTTTGCTATTACTGATATTTTTCCTCTCCCCTTTTGTTTTTATTTTGCAGACAAAAAAGGCAAAGTACCTCTGACTTCAGTTTCTGTGACATCTAAGAGCCATTCAAAGGGCAAGACTGCAAGTAATCTTAATTCGTAAGATCCAAATGAAGTGTTTGCCTTTACTTTAAGAAGCTAGAGAACCAAAGCTCTAGCAATGAGGAACTAGTACACGTATTGGTGTTTGGCTAGTAACACTGCTTGGGAGAATAATGACAAAGTGAGCTTTGTAAGCCCCACTACATATTTAGGGATGCTATGAAGGAGACTATGAAACAACCAGCTAAAAGTGTATGGTACCGCTATGTAGACATGGTGGGAGGTTCTCATAAGGTGACCACCATGCAATCTATCAAGAGATACCCGTGGATAATGACAATGTCCCGTCCATCCCAACAAGGAACGGTCCGTTTCCATGGAGAAAGCATCATACCCACTATAAGACTTGTAAATTCATGTGCGAGCATCCATATTGCCTCATGGAAATTCTAAGGTCTAAGATCGAGACCATAAACTAGTGTACCCTAAACCTTGCAGTGGGTACCGTGATCTCGCAACTGAGAACTATTGGGCTTGGTATCACAATGAAGATGGGAGTGCCTGGACTGGGGAAAAATATGAATCTCATGGATGGTTTAACTGCATCTGGGACTAGCAGAACTGGACGACTATAATTAAACACCATTATGAAGAGGATTTGAAAGCAATTGGTATCTTTAAAGCTGTAAACACCTCTACACAGAAAGTGCCTTATGAAAACAAGAATATATGCAAGGCTATTCTTGAATTGTTCCGCCTAGCAAGTAGTACCTTCATTACTGCGAACATGGAGGTAGGGTTTTCTTTGTTGGAAGTGAAGAAAATATTTGGTTTAGCACCATATGGTGAGCTTTATGATGAAACAATTTCGCCCAATGAAGAATTAGCTACCATGGATGATGAGTTTTAGGCTACGTATTATCTCCTCTTTGCTCTTAAAGACTTGATCCAACAACCAGTTGAAGTCGCGGTCAAGTTGCCCAATGGAAAAGTCTAGTAAAGACGACCACTAGTCCTTTCCTTTTAAATGAGGGATACTACAAGTGGAAAGAGGTTATCCCCCATGAAGGCCCCAAGAAGGACCCAATAACATTTACCATGAGAAGTTGGACTTCATGTCGTACATTATTGCCAAGTATCCAGATTTGAAGAGGAAGTGCTGGCTTACTACATTTTTTACAGCATGGTTATCAAATGTTCCTTTTCCAAGTACTGGGGGTGACCTTAGGCCTAGTTACATATACCCTGTACTCAAAATAACATTTAGACATAGCCTTGTCTTAGGCCTAGCTTTTGTAGCATATATGTTAACTGAATTAAAGCTATCTAGCTTCACTATTAGAGAAGGGAAAGCTTTCAACCTGTATTATGCCAAGCACTTGTTGTACACCTGGTTCACATACCATTACAATGGGCTTCATTCACATAGTAGTGCCCTAGGGAGCATCTACATGAAGGTGTGGCAAGCGGCAACTGTTTGATTAATACCTACACCATGATTGAATTACGCCAACATTTATGTAATTTCAATAATTATGTCACCTATCGTGCCGCTATGCGAAACATTAAAGTTCCAACTCGCACAAGAGATGCAGTAGAACCACTAATTGACAAAATCGGAGAAGGTGGTCGAGAGGTTGGCTTATCAGATGAAAAGAAGAGTTGGTTCTTCAACTTGAGACCTGTGGATTTGGTGTATAGGAAGAATTCATACATTGACACTTAACCTTATATCCCTGCTAGGTTTTACAAGCAATTTGACTTCCAGCAAGCCATTGTAAGAGTGCCTGGAAACATTCGAGGCACTCTTGGCCCCTTACAAGATGCTAGAAATGCTTAGTAATTCTATCAAACACTTGGCACTAGAGCTCATTTTGGCTATCCTCGTCTTCCGAATCCTGGATACACGAGCGGCTTTACACAATGGTATGTAGAAAGCACCACTGCTATTGTAGAGACATATGCAAACAACCCTCGCGTCAAATGGTGCATTTCATCCATTCCCAAAAAAGGAGAAATGGCGGAAAAAGGAGCGCTTCAGCTCAGCTAACTTTGAAAATTGGCTATATGATGGAAATGACTGGCAAATTGGCTTAGTGGCGGTGTCTGATATCTGTAAAACTTATCGCTCTTTGAGAGGGGAAGAAGATGAAGAATACTTACCTCCTCCCAATGTAACTGCAGTAAGCTATAATGAAAACTTGCAAGAGATGAAGAGTCTTGCTGAAGCTAGGTGAGCTGGTAGAGCTGCGTTGGACTTTGGATCTAGTTCTTGTTCTGTTGGAACCAAGGTTTTGGTTAGTGAGCAGACAAGGAAATTTGAAGAGGAACAAGCCATCATGCTTGCTGTTGCCTGGGCAGACTTTGCTCATTAAAATTTGCCAGAGATTACTGCTGCTGCTTCATTGTCAACAAAGGCACATACAATTCCAAGTTTAGCAAAGATAGCATAGTCGACAAAGGTAACTATTGGGTCAAGGCCACCAGTTACATTGTCAACAAAACCTCCAGCTGCTCTGATTCTTCATAAGAAGCTTTGAGCGATACAATGGAAACGTGTAACTAAAACTCTTAGTAGCAAAGGAGCTTCTTCAAAGAAGAGGAAAGCTGAAAACCCTGGAACTTGTAGTTCCCAGAGGCTAAAAACTTGTTACATTTCTTTTCTTTTTAAATATGACATTATCAATTTTTTTTCATTTTTTCATTTGTTTTTGATACCTAAATTTTGTCTTGTATCTTCATCAACTTAAACTTTAGCCATTGGAGGGGTCTTGTAAAAAGCGGCTGAAATTGTAAAAGAATATGCCTCTAATGAAGGTGATGAGAGAGGTGGTGGCTTTGATACTCCGACCACTGATGAACAAATCGATAGCTACATTAACATCGAATTTGATTTTGAAAAAGACATGTTTGACCAAGCAATGACGCCTGAATCTGAGAGAAATGCTACAGTGGATATGCTGGCAGAGTCCATTAGCATGAAGACATCTGGCAATAATGTGGATGCTGCCACTACTATTGATAAAACAACCACCAGCGATGTATCCCGTGGAGCTAGTTTTAGAGCAAGTGAATAACAGCAAAAGGCAGATTGATGTTGCTGTTACTTCTAAAATAGGTGATATCCCTTAGAACGAATAGTAAGAGATTCCTCCTAAAGTTTCGGAGGGACCAATTGCTGATGTCTTGAGGGAAAAAGGAGAAGTCCTTGGTAATGTTGAGGAAATTACTATAAAGCCAACTTCTAAGGGCAAGTCTTGACTTAAATATTTTGAGATTAGAAATTTTACTCCAACATCATGATTTGCTCTCTTTTATTTGTTGTTCCTCCTTAAGTACCCCAGTGAACAAGAGCACTCCTGCTGTGCCTCTCACATCAGTGAGAAAGCCTTTTGGGTTACCAATTGAAGAGCCAGAAGGAAGAAAGGGTCTCGAAGCTCCAATTGATTTGGACAATATTTCTATCCATAGTGGATACTTCAAGGCATCTATGACTAGTACGCTAAAGAGTGATTTGTGAAGGCTCAAGGAAGACTTCTCCTCCTTAGACTCGTTATCCAAGAGTGTAAATAATGATCCAAAGTTGTCATCGGCAGTTGTTTTACCGCCCATCAACATTAAGCCTACATTAGTGCTAAGTGTGATCCCTTTGGTAAGTTTAGATCAAACTCAAGATCTCATCCGAGTGAACCTCCTACGACTGATGTACTAAGGACTGACGAAGTGCTAAGGATTGATGCTACTTTAGATGCTCAGACGGAGCCAAGGGTCAAACCTGTTAGTATAGTAGAAAAAGAAACTAATACTAAGATGATCTTAACGGAGGATATTACTATGGCAGAGCGGATCACCACGAAATCAGGCCCTCCTGCTCAGAGCAAGTTGGTTCTTGAAGACGAGTCTACAAATCTTATAAAAAATGATACCTCCTACAACACCAATTACCAGCAGCTTACCACCAATTACTAGTAGTTTCACACCACCTATGGCTATGACACCTTCAAGAGTTCATTTCAGGGCTGATCAACCATCCCCTACAAAAGTAGTTGAAGATCCAACTGGCCAAAAATATCAGATGAAGCTTCTATTGTTAAAGGTGGATGATCCTAGAAAGCATTAATGAATGTTACAGTAACACCGCAAACAAATCAGGATCCTTCTGCCACTTTGTCCTCGCAAGGGTCGCATGACTCACCTTTTGTTTACGAAGAAGCTTTAGCTATTCATGGAGGTGAGGGTGCAAATGTTGATAAAGGAGGAGATGACTACTCAGGTTCTCAGATTCAGTCTAATTCATAAGAGTGAGAGTTAAATCTTTCTATCCCTAAGGAGTCTAATTTGTTTGGTGATGCTATAAAGCCTTAATCTGCTATAAACTTTGCCATGAAGATAACGATTCGCAGCATCTTAGTCACATCTTTCCAGGGAGAACTTACCCCCAATAAGATCCAAGGTGCCAAAGCATTAGCTGATATGTTGATATCTTCTGGTATTGGAACATATTTAAGTAGCCTACGCGATGCTTTTGTTATGCTCTGTAATAAACTTAAATAAAAGGATATCTGGGACATAAGTGTTGATCATGTCAAAGTTTTCTAAAAAGAAGTACTAAGACATAGAATCCAGCTGGTCATAAAGATTGAGAGCACTGAAGAAGAGATATAGGTGGTTGATGAAGCAAATGCCAAGAAAACACAAGAGATAGCTGTGCATATGATTGAGCATGAACATATACAACAATAGATCACTGTGTTATAGAATAACTCTTTTCCTTAGAAGATAATGCTTTTAGATTGTATAACACTATTGAGGATTTGAAGAAATCCATCTTAGAGGACAATTAACACAGAGATGATCTACTTACACATGCGAAGGCGGAGCTGACGGCTTTGAATGATTTTGTTTAATCTCTGGAGAGTCAAATGAATATCAAACTAGATAAGATTGACATCAACACTGCCGTACCCACTTATACAAATTATAGTGTGCATCCTGATGGAAGGTGTTTTAAACGCAAGGACGCAACTCGAGAAATTCTTGGACTAATTCTCATTGTTACAGCTTTTGTTTGGCTTTTTCTTATTTTGATTAGCGTAGACGGCAATGTACATTAACTCCATTTTTGAATTGAAACTCAAAATGAATATCAATGGAAATTTTTTTCTTATTTTGCTCCACTTTGTCATTGGCATAAAATGTTTGGTTTAATTTTGTATGGATGTTTAATGTGGTTTGTATGGATAGTTTGTATGTGTATATGGTTTGGATGGTTTATTTTGGTTTAGTTTTCTTAAACTTGTACGGGGTGTGATTTGCAATCTTTTGGATCTAGAAATCAACAAAGAAAAGGAGTCATATAGGCGAACATTATCCAGGGCCTTTGCATGAGGCTTTCTCCAGGGTCCATGACTTGATTCTTTTGGAAAGAAACTTGGTTTTGAGGTTTTGTTTCGGTTTTGGTAATATGGGGTCTACAAAAAAAACTTATTCCATATAAAGGAGGGTAGCCATATAGGGTCTACAAAAAGACTTCTTCTATTTAGTTGAATTTAGATATACAAGGTCTACAAAAGTACTTAGTCTATATAGTAGGATGTTACAAGGGGTCTTATAGGGATATTATCCAAGTAATGAAAGTTGACGAGAGGGGTTGATGGGTTTTGTCCTTGTAATTATCTTGTACAAGTCTAAGGGATTTTGCTTAAGAGTCATAAGTTGTGAGGCTCGAAACCAAAGATTTTAGGAATGATAATGTACACTGTACCTAGTTTAGGTATGCCAATGACATTCAAGTATAGTATTTCTTTAGGAGTTTTCCATTAATAAGCATCTTGCATCTGTCTCCTTTAAGTATGACGAGTGCATAGGTGCCATTGGAGTAGACCTTGTTAATGATGAAAGGTCCTTCACATTTGGATTCAAATATGCCTTTTGACAAGTTTGTGGAGAACATGGGCCTCTTGACTATAAGGACTAAGTCTCCTTTCTTGTAAGATCTCTATTTGACCTTTTTGTCAAAAGACTCGACCATACGAGCTTAATATAACTCAATGCCTTACCGAACAATAAGTCTCTTTTCATCAAGGCTTTCCAACTCTTGAAGTTTGAGCTTAGCATTCTTTATTTTCAGTGTATTTGTTTATCACAGCTACCTGAAGAAAAAGGAGTTGAATTTCCAAGGGTATCACAACTTCATAGCCATAAACCAAGGAATACAGTGTTGATTTTGTTGGACCTCCAATTGTAGTTCTGTAAGCGCACAAAGCTTTAGTAAGTTTAGTTCTCCAACTTTTTTTTATTGTTAAAGACCATTTTCTTTAGAATGCTGCAAATGATCTTATTAAAAGCTTCAGCAAGTCCATTACCTGCAACTTTGTATGCCGTATAAGGACAGCATTAGATTTCGTACTTGTCATAGAATATGTAGAATTTATTGTTATTAAATTGAGGACCATTGTCAAGATGTAGACATTTATGAACCCCCAAACTATAAATATATGAGTCTTCAAGAAGCTGAGGACCGTATTTGTTTTGACTTTTGCCAGAGGCACCACTTTTGCCTATTTAGAGAAATAATTCGTTACAGCCAAAATGAATTGATGACCATATTCTAATGGCGGATTGATTTTTCCAACTATGTCCATCCCTCAAGACTCAAATGGTGTCAGACACCATGTTAAGCCAATAGTAGCCTAACCTTCAAATCTAACAATAAAGCTTTAGTCTAGCTTGGTGAGCGCCACATAGGCCAGAATGAACTTATTTCAGTACTTGATTTGTTTCTTTTGGTGACAAACAATGGAGAAGAAATCCATCATATGATTTGCGATAAAAATTCTTCGAAGGCAAATCAAATTGAAATTTTAGAGCTTATCTTTGAATACTAGGTCTGCCTTTAGCATTTTCTAGTAAGAAACCATGAAGAATATAATCAATGAAAAGGTCTCTCCAGTATCTGAATGAATTTTGAAAGGATAAAATCCGATTCTTGATTACATCAAAGCAATCTGCTACTGCTTTATGAGTATCGAATGGAGGTAGAAGCCTTCTTTCAACTACTTCTGGTGCCATTTTGTCATTTTTGGGGATTGACATTGAGGCTACCAGTCATGCCAGTGCATCTGTTTTGACATTTTGATGCCTTGGGATGTGGTGAAACTTGATTAGCATGAACCTTTCCTTGAGTTCACAGGCTTTGTTGAAGAAAGAAGCAAGTCTGGTTCATTCACTTTATATTCAAGATTCATTTGTTTGATTACAAGTTGGGAATCTCCATAGACTTCAAGCATATTGATGCCTGATTCCAAGGCTAGCTCAAGACCCATAATTAATGCTGTGTATTCTACAACATTGTTTGAACATGGCTTGATCAATAAGAAGGAGTGAGGGGCATAGAATTTTTCTGGGCTGCAGAAAATAATTCCAACCCCTGAAATGGGATCTTGTAGCTCATTTGTTCTGAAAGCTCCATCAAAATGCATGATCCAATATGAGTCTAAATCAATAATGGGTTTCCATAGTTATTGAATAAAGAAGACTGGCTCATCTAGGAGATTGTATCTGAATTTAGAATCTTCCAAGAGTGTGTGCTCTCTAGAAAATCAGCGAGAGCATGTCCTTTTGCTGCCTTTGCAGGGGTGTATCTGACATCATAATGATAGAGGGGAATAGGCCATTTGGCTAGACGATCACTCATTGCTCCAGTTTTTGTCACCAGCGTCTTTAGTGAGTTGATGTTGGAAACTAAGTACACTACATTGGAGAGGATGTATTGATGTAGTTTTTGTATTGTGAGCATCAGTGCAAGACATTCTTTCTCCACTGGATGATAATTATGTTCAGCACCAACTAACATCTGTGACTATTGACCCATAAACAATTACAAATGTTGTAATGAAGACATTACAAGCAAATTCCAAACCAAAGGCACATAAACCCTAGGATTGTGGAATGCAAAGTCAAGTACTATGTCTGGATGTTCAAAGCTAATGTAATCCACTTAAAAGACTTCAGATGAGCTTAGGGTACAGCAGTTCAAATTTCATAGTCGTTTAGTTAATTGACTCACCAAACTACAAATTCAAGGTTCATTAACCCAAAGTCTAGGGGTTAGTAAACACACTCAAGCTTCTGAATTACCAAAGTGGCTAAAAATCACATGGTAACTCCCAAAGTAAACAAACATGTCAACTTTGAGTTAGTAACCCCCAAGGCATGGGGTTACTGACCAAAGTCTTTCCAGGTGATCAAAATTGATGAGATTTAGACACAAAGCTTTAGTAATGCTCAGAAGAGATTCTGTAAATTTTTAAGTCAAAAGAATTTCATCTGACCCTATTTAAATGGCACGTCAACTAGGAGTCCATGATTTCTGAGTCATGGGGGACACTGTCCAAAGTCCAACTTCTAAGAGGGCAAAGTTGATGAAATTCAGATCAAAGACTCAAAATATGTTCAAAGTCAATTCCCCAAAGTTTCATATCAATTGAACATCATTTGGGTAGAAAATAAACTAACTTCTTACAACACAAGAGAATATTAACTTAGAACATGCAACAAGTGGGACGCTGATCGAAATCCTGCTTTCACAAATCCAAACTACATGAAATTTGTATGAACACTTCAGATGACCCTGACAGCAATCCCTCCAAGTTTCAAAAAATCAAGGTCATTTGGGCTTCAAACAGCTAAAACAAAGGCCCATTTTCATAAAAAGTCAACGGGGAAGTTGACCAACTGCAGAACATCAAAACAAGTTGAAATTTCTCTTACACACTCAAAACAGTGTCAAAAAGCATCCCTCCAAGTTTCGTGAAGACTAGACATTATTTGGGCGCTAAACAGACGAAAACAGGTCACATATGCAAAGCACCCGAAATTAGGTCTGTCGATGGCCACGATTACAGCCACTGACACCTATGAAGCAGTTCTCGATAGTTTCCCCGAGGTTTCCTCCACCTTATCTCAAACTCCAACTTTTCATACTCCCTAAACCACCTTTAGAGTCTACAAAAGGAAGTTCTGGCACTTGGGAGAAGGTTTGAAGCAAGTTCCAAGCAAAATCCACACTAGTTTAATAAGTTAAAAGGCATTAACAAGCATAGTTCCAAGCACTGACAAGGCTTTCAAGGCACTTCAAGCACTCCAAGTCTGCTTCTTTTTCTCCTTCTCACTATCTAAAAGTAAGAAATAGTTCAGAGAAGGAAAAGAAGCATACATCTCACTTAGAAAAGACGAATGCAAGAGCCACGAGGATGAAGTCTATTTTCTTTGATTTTCTCACTTAGGAGAGGTTTTGGGCCATCTCGAAAGTTGTGAACAAGCCTATTTAGGCTTTATTCTATTCCTTGAAAATTATAGGTTCAGACTAACACAACTTTGACTCTATTTTTGCTTATATAAGCACCCTTTTCGAATTAATACAAAAACAGTCCGTAACCAAAAGGTGATAATTATCAAAGATTTTAGTCGATTCCATGGCCAAATTAAGTACTCTTGGTGGTCATTCAATGCTCCAAAAGTTAAAGAAAATAAGCTCCAGCACTCTAAAGGCGGTACAAAAGCGAAACAGAGAAGAAATGAGACAAATAATAGCCATTTTGGCCACTATACATCGGTGGCTATGGGCCTATAGGCCACGATCACCACTTCACTCTCTTTCTTTTTTGCAGTTTTTTCTATTCGTCATGTATTTTCTTATAATCTTCAAGTTTGGATCACATCTAAGACTAAAGGGGGGCTGTAATTTCTCAAAACTTGTAAATAATCTGCATCCTCGTGGTTAGAGCATTTGAACCCATGTAAACAAAGGGAAAAAAATGATGAACTATAGTTATTTCTCATTCTTCTTAACACTTGAAGTGTGTTAATGTTGGACTCAAATCCGTTACATTTCACATCATGTTTCGAGCACAATCAGAAAATTGCCACCATCTGTGGAAAATGCATTTATTTGCTCTAATTTATGATCAAATTTGGCCAAATAGAAATGAAAAGGTGCCAAAATACATGAAAATTACCAAAAAAAAAAAGTGCTGAAATGTGTTACTATGAGCTAGTGGCTGTCGAGTGTTGTGTAAAATCACCAGTGGTCGTAAAAAACTATACAAAAAGTTTTGTGACTGTAAGAAACAATGTAAAATGGGCAGTGACCGTGGGCCTGCAGTCACTGACCTGTTTTGCTTCTAATTTGACTTGTTTGACTTCTAAAGACACTCATGCAAGACCTTGATGTTTATGATTGGTTTGAGAGCTTAAATGAAGGAACTTTTTACCTCGAAGTGCATCCGTTTATCATTCAAATAAAGGCATTAGGCACCTCGAAGTGTATACTCTTGCCACTTAAATGAAGGAACCTTGCACCTCAAAGTGCACGAACCAAATCAACACCCTTTTATGCAATAGAAGAGTATTGATTCATTCTAAAAGGCTTTATGTTACTGGTTATCGATCACCAATTTGTTTATAAGACCTAAACAAATATTTCTATCATAATCAGTCATAACAACGGCATTGCTGTCATGCATTGTCTGGCGTCTT
This sequence comes from Sextonia rubra, assembly GCA_037013555.1. Taxonomy (NCBI): domain Eukaryota; kingdom Viridiplantae; phylum Streptophyta; class Magnoliopsida; order Laurales; family Lauraceae; genus Sextonia; species Sextonia rubra. The sequence goes on from JASUAD010000012.1 coordinate 19,766,799, forward strand.
ACACTGATTGATCCCATGTGATCAGGTGGTAGTGGTGCAAGCTCGATCTTGTGGGCCCTATCCCTTTGATTGGATCCAACCCTCTCTTGCTTATAAGTTTGACAAAGAGAGCACTGAAATGTTGCCAAAATTTCGGCAGCCAGGTCTAGTCATCTTAGCATGCTTTTAAGCTTGACTATGTAGTCCCAAAATACCGCAGAAATTCTAACAGCTAGGACAGTCAGCATAGCACTATGAGATGGGTTTTATGTCTATGTCTGACCATTCCAGTTAGAAATCATGTTGGTTTAAAAGGCATTCATAAACCATTTCAGCTAACCTACGGGACAACTATGTTGGTTGTGATACTAATATAGTCCTTTAGACCTCTTTATTTTGCAGAGATATCATGGGTTCTTTAATCATCGCTTTCGATGAGGCCAAGGAGAGACTTTTCAAAATCTTCATGACCCAAAACAAACCATCTGCAAGAGCACCAAAGAGGGCTCAAACTGACTTTACTTCCCATGCTTCAAGAGTCTCAGTCTTCCAGAGACCCTCCACTCCTATGGGCTCCATGACTTCTTCCGATATGAACAGATCATCAATGACCCCTAAGTCTATCAAAAAGAACAACGCTCTCAAACCCTGGGTCTCTAAATATGCCAGAATCCATTTAGAGTTTTCAACAAGGTTCAGGAGGAACCTAAATGCAAACTAAAGTCAGGAGGTAACAGCCTTCATGTCATCAAGCCCCGTCGACAAGTCTGGTTCATGGATCACAAGACAATAACACTTGGTAAGTCGCGTTCAGTGGCTGCCCAAGACTCAAAATTATCATCTACTCGACCCAAGCAATGGGTCATTAACAAGCAAGTACCAAAGGACCTTCAGCAACTCTTAACTTGCAAGAAGGCTCAAAAGCATGCCTCCATTGCCAGATGCAATACATGGTCACCTCAACCACATATCTCAAAATCTAACAAGGCTGAGAACAAACTTTTAGCCTCACTTGAAGACAATACCTTCTACCCTTTGACTCAGAAAGAGGGACAAAGGTTCGGCATGAGACATCTACCCTCTATCATTGTAGCACCAACCCTGCCATCTATCACATACTGCTGAAGACAAAAAGAATGCTAAGCAATTGGTCATTAATAATTCGACTGATCTCACCCACTCAAGGATTCATTTTAACGAAAGAAAAAGTCAAAGAAAGAGAACAAGAGATGTGATGTTGACATCCTTTCACTTCTCATTTCTAATTCCATAGATTAGGAATGGGTTGCCGGCACTTCCAGGCCAATCGTCACCAGGTCAAACCTTGCCAGCCAGAATGGCTAATCAAATAAAGAAAAAAACTTTGGTTTGCTATAGGGGATCAAACCCAAAAGCTATAACAGTGTAAAATCACTCAAAAATGGGTGATTAGAGAAGATGACCCGGACTTGACCTCTCATGCATGGTTGGACCAGGTTCGACTTGGAGGATTACTCGGAGTATGGCTCAGACTCAATCACAAGAGTCTGAGTCCAACTCCCATTCAAGCAGGACTTCTAAAGGTTATATTAAAATAGACTTTGATGAGGATCCTATCACTATTTTAGACATAGAAGATAGTCAATCCACTCCTCCTATATTAACATCCTCCTACCCCCGTCAGTACAACGTGTTCATGGCTGAAGTGAGTAGGACTAATAAGGATAGGAATGATAATGCAAGTGGAAGCAAAGATGTCAGTAAAGAAGATATATGTGAAAATCAAAAGGATAACATCAATGACGTTGTCAAGCAACAAGGATCTAAAATCGACCACTTAACTGCTTAGTTGAAAATCTTCACAAATAAGTTAGGTGGTCCAACTGAAACTCCAGTAAATCCTCTGTTTGCTAATAGAAGAGAATAGGCAATGATCAGGAGAAGTGCCACTAAAATTAACTTGTTCACAGCTTAAATCAAGTTTCTAACAAACAAGGTGATAACTGCAGGTTCCTTTGGTAGTGATCATTCGTCGATCCTTGGTCTTCACATGGATCCTAAAAAACATGTAACTTTTAAGGTAATTGGAGAAATATTAACAAACTCAAAAGTGGATACCAGGATGAAAAAAAAGGTATCACACCCAAGTATCCTCTAGAATTCGATCTAGTTCTATTTCTACCAGATTATAAACTTCCAACTTTCCAACCATACCTTGGGAAAGAATCAGCATATCAGAGCATATTGTGCATTTCCAATCACTTCTTGAAAACTTACCAGAATTGGATACACTAAAGATAAGGCTGATCGTCGACACATTGAAAAGAGTTACTTTTGATTGGTACAAGCAGCTACCAGAACTCACTTTCATGACATGGCCTATCACGGAAGAGAAGTTTTTATTTCACTTCCAATAGAAGGAACAAAAAATCGTCTTTGCCATGCTCAACAGCATAAGGCAAAGAGACAATGAAACTACACATTCCTTTATCAACAGATGGAGAGCATTATCCTATTGATGCTTAGAACCACCATTTCAAAGAGCAACCATTGAAATGTGCAAAACTAATTTACGACCAGAGATCAAGGCTTGATTAGTCACAGAACTAAGTCTCTGGCTTGATTAGTTAAGGTGGCCACTGATGTAGAGTTTACCCTTAAGTAGATCAATTAGAAGAAGGCAAGTTCCTGAAAAGCAGAGTCGTCTTCATCTTTTACTTGAAAACTGAAGAAGAAATAGGAGGTCTTCAATATGCAAACCTTTAAACCTCCTTAAAAGCCTCAGAATGCAAAAACTGATCAAACCAAGAAAGAGGAGTTGAAAAAAGGAAGAAAAAAAATCTCCTTTTGACGAGGATATTGAAGTGATCTTTCAGTTATTAATGAATAACAATAAGATTGAACTTCCACCAATGAAGAAGCCTAAGCAAACGGGTGGCGTCAATGACCTAAACTACTGTACATACCACCGGATGCTATCGCATCCTCTCAAAGACTGCTTCATTCTGAAAGAGAAGGTCAATAAGATGTGGAAAAATGGGGTAATAACTTTTGATCAAAAATATGATCCTATTCCGGTCAACATGATCTCCTTTGGACAATTTACAGCTGTAGTGCTATTTGCTCCACCAAAGCCAATGACGGTTGAATTCCATGTCATCAATGCAATACATGACGAACAAGGTTGGATACCGGTCAAAACTTCTTCAGGGGAAGAAATGTGGGTTTATCCAGACCTAGTAAATGATGAAAGCTAGGAGAAGGTTAAAACCAAACCCACACCTACAAAAAGAAAGAAAGTTAAAAGGCAACTTAAGAACCGTCAAAGAGTTACCCAAAACCGCTTAATCAAATAAGAAAAATAGGTTAAAAAGAAAAAGCAAAAGGAGGTTAAAATTTCAATTTCAGAAGAACCTCCCAAACAGGTCAAAGGTCACTCTACTTTGGCTGACTTCATCATTCCAATTCCAAAGGATGACGAAGAACCACCAATATCCAATTACAGTAAGATATCATGAGATGGCACACCTTCTAATTCAAATGATGAGGAAGATTGATCAGACTATTCTAACTTTAAAGATGATCAGTGGATTGATGACTACTTCACTGATGAATACCCTTTTGATAAAGATGAGACTTTTGAACAAACTTTTGATCCTAAAATAGGTACTCTTAATATCAAGCACGGTCTCAATACACTTTCGGTAGCTTTTTATGATATACACTAACCGAGCACAAGTGGTTGGTAAAATTATCCTCATCCTTTTCCACTACCTCCAGAAGTTCATCCAGATCCCTTGCCATTGGTTGAATACGATGAAGCGCAATAACAACAAGCATCATCTTATTGTTCACATGCAGTAATCTCAATGCCAGATGTTTCTTCTTAACCAACCATTGAGTCAACTTCTTTGAAGTCAAATTCTAAACTAAGCACTCAGATTATTGTTATTGACTCAGCTGACAAGCCTGAGTTGCAAAAAAAGCATAATAAACTCAGCATTGGCAGTCCTACCGTACTTCCAGAAGTCTTCCTAGTTCAAGATAACCACTTTGTTTCAGAAGAAAAGATGCCAGTGGCTCTTGCTTTGGTAGTTATCGGCACTTCTACTGATAAACCTCAAACATCTCAAGCCACTCCTGACAATGCAGATCAAGAAGCAGGTTTAAAAGAAGTTATTCAACTTTTTGCTGAATCCGAAAAAGTCAATGTAATAAGAAGAGATACTCCTCCAGAAGTTTATCGAAACAACATAGTCAATGACAGTACTCGTTTCGGTCGTAACTATAAGTCAACTATGACAAACCCTCTTCTTCTTCTTCTTATGTAAACCCTTTAAGGAATAATACAAATGTAAATGTAACTTTTTCAAATGTAAATGCTAATGCAAGGCCACCAAAGCCGTGCACGTATAATGTTGTTGAACACCTCAAACACATACCTGCGCAACTTAATATATTTTATCTTTTGTAAATGTCTGAGGAAACTCGTAACAACTTCGTACGAGCTCTACAGGCTTTGAATACAAACAATCAAATTCATGTGACACAAGTTCATCGATAGAGAATAACTATCTGAAATCAAAATCCAAAAAGCCTCAGAGGTAATGTATGGAATGTCTTTCCATTCACAATGCTTCCAAAGCCACCATTTCCTTTGCCAAAGATAATCCCTCTTAGGCGACATGAAGCACATAAAGCTACTCTATTTCATGGCCTACATCAAAGACATACCTGTTCCAAGAGTTCAGGTGACCTAGGGTCAGCTCTGAATCTCATCACAACTATAGCTCTTTTTAGAACTTGGTATCCCGGTGAACAAGCTATCTGCTGCAAAAACTTTGATCCAAGGCTCTGATGGGGAAGTCTAGGATTTAATTGGCAAGATTCGAATTCTGTTCCAGATAGGTAATCTAACTTTAGAAGCTACTTTACATGTGGTTAAAACGTGTGCTTACTATAACCTCCTCTTGGGAAGGCAATGGCTTCATGATTACTCCATAGTACCTTCTACTCTCCATCAATACCTCAAATATATTAATGATGAGGGTAAGAAACATCGAGCCTTTGCAAATGAAAAGCCATTCAAAGGCAAAGACGTCTACTTCACCAATGCAGCCATATATCAGGAAAGACCTAAAAAGTCTAAGCTAAACACAAACAGCTCTCCAGTGGATGATAATCCTACAGAACCCTTCACCATTTCAGCAAAAAGAAAATCTATCCAAGGTTTGGCAAAAGATCTAATCCCGTCAGAAAGTTGCAATTCTCAAAAAAGCCTATAGTAAAGTTTATGGATACCAAAGCTCCTCTAGTGATCAAAGTTAAATTTGAAATCAAGCAGTCAAATCAACCTTTGGTCATATCAACAAAACCGTCAATGACAAAGTAAACAAGCATTGTTATCCATACAAGTAAGACATGTAGTCCGTCAATATATGTAACGCCTGCACAAAATAGTGAACCACCTGCTGCAAGACATCGAAGGCTTTCATATTCAACGAATGTGATTTCCTTGGTTGGTAACTTAGATTCTGACAAAGAAAGCATTGATGTACCTCCTCTTATCAGGGGAATGTCACTAATGAGGCCTGATTCTCCTGTCACTTTCAGTCAACTCATGCAACATCACAATGAAATGGTGAATTGTCTTACAGATACATCGATAGATGGCTTTGTTTGGCTAAAAGATGTGAGACTCTTCCACACTACTCAGCATAAATTCATCTGTGTTGGAAAGGCTTCCGACCAACCCTTCGTAGCTTAACAGTGGCAATGGGGTTTCAAAACCTTTGATGAGATATCTCAAATTGTTTCATCTCTCGAAGTGGCACTCCATCGTCTACACGGAAGGTCTAGACGAATGCACTCAGTGCATGTCGTCTTAGTAGTCAGAGATTCAGATTCTGAGTCAGATTCTGAGGATACTAAAAAGATGGATAGCTCTGTGCACTCTATCGTAAATTGGGATCCTCCGTTTTTGTCGTGGCCCATTCCATCCCAAATTTATGATTTTGAAGATTCTTACTTCTTCGTGCCTCCATCCAAGCTACTCAACCACTCGATAGTTTTCCATCGAGCTAAAGATGCTTCTGCTTCATATCTTATCGACAAGATCACCAACAATGAGAGAATAAGGCTTGACATCTACAATCCTATGGTCTGCAATATGATAAAGAACATAGGATACAATCTCAAGAAGCCCACTAGCCTCGAATTGAGTGCGAATGGAGTTCAGTTCCCTTTTAATGTCTTCACTCCAGAAAAGAAAAAAAACCTCAAAAAGGGATGCAAAATTGAACAGCAGCGATATTGCCAAGGATATATTCCTTACAACAACGTTCTTAAGTTAAATTAAGATTTTAGAGCAAGATCTGTGATTTTCACTGAAGGTTATAACTCGGATGACTCTTAAGAGACCATTGTCTTCCAAGATCCTACTGATTGGGTTGTTTTTTAGCGTGACGATGATGACACCATGTTACAAATCATTGAATATTGGCCACCTGAACTCCATGAAGAAATAGATCCTTCTCAACACACTCATGGGAATGTTTAGCCCTTGATGTAAAAGTTAAAGAGCCTAAAAACCCAAATCCATGGAAAAGGATCAAGCCTTAGCTTAAACCCCCAAATAAAACTCATAAAGGTTTCACAGAGTAGGGAACTTCCGAAAATGCTATGAAAGAACCTCCTCTCAAACCTCCAACTGTAACACTCCAACCCAACCTAATACGGTTAGCAAATATTTAATGTGTTCTTGGGCAATTTTCTAGTGAATTAGTTTATGCTTCTTATTTTGTCTTTTTGAGTTTTGTTTTGGGTCATGGATAGGTAATTGGGTTGAGTTTAACCCGGTTTAGGTAGTCATGAGCCCTTTTTTGTAATATTAGAGTGTGTAGGATTTCCTCTTTTATGCATCATCTTGGTGTCAACACGTGTATCTCGTCAAGCTCGTTAACTTTCGTAACTGATTTGCATGTAAATGACTTTGTTTGCTTTCGTTAGACGGTTATTTGACTCAAACTGTAATTATCTTAAACTTTTGGGACTTTTATATAATTTCACTCATCCTTATCTTATATTAAGTAGATGCATGCATCGACGTTTTATTGCTTCTCTCCCTCCCCACGTCGTCTCTTCTTCTTTTCTTCTTTTCCTTTCTTCTTCCATGATCAAAGCAAGAACGAGGAGAATCCTTTGCATCCACTCTAGTGATCTCTCTCTTGGTGTGGTTTAAGGTAAGACTCGTTGTATGTTTAACATCTTCGAGTTTAGACCTCAAACTTCACTGCATGCACTCAACTCATCTTTCTTCTTACATGCATGGTTGTCAAAGTTGTGTGTAGACGTCAAAATTGAGCCAGATGACAACTAATTCACGTGAAAAAGGTCATTTGAGGCAAGTATAAGCATGATTTGGGTGAACACCTATTGGTACACTATGATTATGAATAGTCTTCTTGATCTTGCATGTGGTTTGTGTTTAACAGCCCTTTTATGTCCAAATCTTCCTATTTGTCTTCTTGGTTTTAAAGTTCTGCAAATTCAGTGTTATCTGTAACAGGTTAAACTTGTGACTTTCTGAAGCTTAGGGCTAAGTCGTAGAGTTTCACGGCTCAACTTCCAGAGAGCTGCAAAACCTGATCTTACCTTACGGTCAGGCTACAGCTAAGCCATAGGCTAGGCGTGACCCAACCGTAGGTCAAGCTATGGTTTGATGTCCAAAGAGTAGAAATTTGAGGGAACTTTCTACGGTCCAACCACGGTTAAGCGGTGTGGTGTGCTATGGCTAAGCCGTGCCTAACAGTGGCTGAGCCGTAGAATAATCAAGGTCCAGCTGTAAATGCGGAAACAACTCTGGAGAACCATGGCTGAGTCGTAATGCATAATACAGCTAAGCTGTAGGATGTCTACAGCTAAGCCGTGAGACCATTGAACATCAAAGAAAGGTAGATATGGAAGAGACCTTGTAGGGCCTTCAAGTTAAAATGTTGGTAACCCTTGACTTGCCCAATGGAATATGATAATGGCATGAATGGTCTTAAGGGCTGTGACTCATTCATGTGTGTTGTCCAGTTACTAAGCACCTCCCTATGGGTGTTAGTTTGAGGGATTCCGATACACCCTTCCGATGCAATGCAATACTAAAGAGAGATAACTGTGTATCGGATAACTTAAAACTACATCATCATGCACGGTTAGAAATATTGGATAACTAGATTGGGGTTGGCTCGTAAACTATCTTAATTCTACTAACTTGAATTGCATGGCATATTGGATTACGGTTATTGTCCTCCACTCTTATGTATTGATTGATGTTATGTCCTTTCGATCGTGAATGCATTAGACTTGCTTGACATATTCTTGCAATTGCTAGTTCATGTACATTGGTTATTGCCATTGACTGGAGTATTGTATGAATTGAACGTAATGTAATATTCCTTTCATGAAATACATGTTTTACTCACGGTCAAGCATATGTTTGACTCAGATGGTCAGGCACTACTCAGCCTTACCCTTAGGATACCCAATGGTGTTGACTTTGGTGCAGCATGTATGTTGCTGTTGCAGTGTATTCATGTCTTAGGGCTTCCGGATCGCAAGAACTCGAGACCCATTCGCACTCTGGCCCTGTCGATGGTGTTCTCTTATATATAGATCCTTAGAGGGTGGATATGGCAAATGTAGTAGCCACATAGTACAGTATACCCATACATTGATTTGTATAGCATGCCTTAGTCACAAATGCATAATTTGCCTAGTAGACTACAATGAAACTCTATACAATCTCACTTGCTAAGTATTCTAATAGACACAACGCGTGTTACCTTATTGTTGCTTATGCTTTGCTGAATTGTTGTATTCATTAGTTATCCTTGATGTTGCAGGCTCAGATCCCACGGTCGACCCCTCGTTGGTCGGTAAGACTCCAGAAGAGACCATAGAAGCCCCGTCAAGGCTAGAAGAGTGGATGTGATCACTCCATCGGAGAGAGGTATGGCATGATGGGCTTCTTCTGGGATTTATTTTTGTGGGATGCATCATGTGTTAATCTTAGAATGTTCAACTCCTTACAATTTGGATTTTGGCTCATAGAAACTATTTTCCCCATCTTTGTTCTGTACAACCTGTAATGAATGTAATCTTTTGTAGATGTTGTTTTCTATTTATGTGTCCTCTTTTTGTGTAATGATACTTACAGCTTCCGCATGCACTACGTTTACACGTGTAAATTTCCCTTGTGCGTGTGCATTTAATCGAAAGCTAAGTGTGGAGTACGTGTGTCGCTGATTAACTTAAACTAATCCCCGATTTCTTGGGCTCAGGTTGTGACATATGTATTGTATGGTATCAGAGCATTGTTGTTCTAGTTGATAAGCATGTATGTATCTAGGAACGTGGTGAGGATACGATTTCAATATTTGACTATATAGTCTGATATTGCAAGTAGCTTTGGAGACATGTAGTTGGGAAGCCTCGTGTCTGTAGATTAACCTTTTCTTTTTGCAGGACATGGTATCCAGATCCGATACCAATACCAATAATAACCATGGAGATAATGAAAGTGGATCAACACCGCCACCACAGCCATTTAGCACGGATAATCGTTTTCTCATGTTGTTGTAAGCAATGCAAGCTCAGTCACAGACAGTGCATTCTCTACAGGCACAAGTCGCGTTTATCGTAGACCAGTAAAGCCAAGTATCAGTTCCACCTCACATGGAGCAACAGGTGGTCTTTCAACCTAAGGAAAGCGATGCTAATGCTCTCTATGACAAATTCCGGAAACGCGATGCCACCGAATTCTATAGGAATGAAGATGCGTTGAAAGCCGACCAGTGGTTAGAGCATACAAAGGATCTCTTTGATACAGTTGTGTGTAACAATGAACAAAAAGTAGTACTCACAGCTTCAATGTTTCGTGATGTGGCGAAGACTTGGTGGAAGAGTGCGAAAGACTCCTATAAGGATATGTCGAGTGCGACTATGTGGGAGACATTCAAGAAACAATTTAGAAGGAAGTTTATTCGGGCTCACGTGCAATGGGCAAAGGAAGTTGAGTTCTTGTCCTTACAGCAGCAGCAAATGACGATAGCAGAATATGTACATCAATTCACACAGCTATCCCATGTTGCAGAAGATATGGTGAATACGGAGGAAAAGAAGGTCAACTGATTTATCAATGGCCTAAATCCTAGATATAAGAACCATGTAACAACTTTCCAAAGGCCAGCTACATTCGATGATGCCGTAGACAAAGCCTATGCTGCAGAGGCCAATCTTCAAAAAAAGAAAGCTGCTGATTCGAAGCGGAATGCGCCCTTTTGTGCAAAAGGGCAAACACATAAAAAGATAAAAGGCAAGCAAGGTACTTCCAGTTCGCTTAATGTGACATGTGAGCATTGTGGCAGGACCCACAAGATAGAGCAATATTGGAGAAAGACAGGAGCTTGTTTAATTTGTGGCTCCATGGACCATTTGATGGTTAGATGTCCAAAGAACAAGTCTTCCCAATCCCAACAATCCAAGCTAACAGCTCCAGGCATGCCATCGCAATCCCGTCAAAACCAGAAGCCGCAACGCCAGACTACACATACTTATGCCACTACTCATGAGAGCGCGGAGGATGCGAATGTGGTGGAAAGTACTATTTCAATTGCTTAAGCAAAAGCTCTTGCATTGTTTGATTCAGGGTCTACACGTTCATACGTAACACCTCATTTTGCTGTTTAGCTACAGCAGTCGCCTAAGTCACTACCGTATGTGTTGGTGGTGTCCACTCCTATTGGTAAGAGAGTGGAATGTAGTGTATACTACCCCCAATGTGATATGCGAATCGAAGGTCGTCAACTCCCCGTTGACTTAATTTTGTTATCGATGTTAGACTTTGATGTGATCCTTGGAATGGACTGGCTAGTGAGGTATCGTGCCTGTGTGAATTGTTACAGCAGGATGATTTATTTTGATATAGGAAATGGGTTTCGTTTTGAAGGCAGTCAGAAGAAATGCCCTAGGTGGGTTATCTCTGCATGCAAGGCAGATTAACTGATACACAAAGGGTGTGAAGGCTTCATTGCCTTTGTTTTAGAGAAGAAGGACTTTAAGCAACTTGGAGAGATTCCGATAGTGTGCAACTTTCTGGACATATTTCTTGAAAAAGTTCTAAAATTACCCCCTATGCGAGAAGTGGAATTCGTTATTAATCTTGTGTCAGGTACAGCACCAATTAGTAAAACTCCATGTAGAATGGCCCCAGCAGAGTTATTGGAGTTAAAGAAGCAATTACAGGAGCTCTTGTATAAGGGTTTCATACGCCCAAGCGTATCACCTTGGGGAGCTCCAGTGTTATTTGTCAAAAAGAAAGACAGCACCTTTCGGATGTGTATTGATTACCCGCAGTTGAATAAAGTAACAATAAAGAATAAGTATCCCCTGCCACGTATTAATGAATTGTTTGATCGACTTCAAGGTGCAGTGTATTTTTCCAAGATTGATTTGAGATCTGGGTGTCACCAATTAAGGGTGAAGGAAGATGACATCCCTAAAACTGCCTTCAGGACACGGTACGATCATTACGAATTCCTCATGCTGCCTTTTGGATTAACCAATGCACCTGCCGCTTTTATGGCTCTGATGAATTGAATCTTCGCTCCTTTCTTGGATCATTTTATTGTGGTATTTATTGATGATATCCTGGTGTACTCTAAGACTACAGAAGAGAATACAGATCATTTGTGAAAAGCCTTGCAATTGTTGAGAGAGCATCGATTATATGCCAAGTTGACGAAATGCTATTTTTGGCTTGAGCAGGCAGCATTTCTTGGTCATATCATTTCACAAGAAGGATTGGCAGTTGATCCAACTAAAGTTGAGGCAGTTGTTCATTAGCCACGTTCGAAGTCGATGACAGGAATTAGGAGTTTTTTTGGACTTGCAGGATACTACCACAGATTTGTCTAAGATTTTGCCAAGATATCCGCTGCCTTGACCAAGCTAACTCGGAAAAATGCATCTTTTAACTGGACGGATGTGTGTGACCTTACTCTCCAAACCTTGAAGGAAAAGCTAACGACTGCCACAGTACTGACTCTCCCTAATGGAAGTGAAGGATTTGTGATTTATTTTGATGCTTCTAAAGTCGATTTGGGATATGTGCTGATGCAATATGGTAAAGTGATTGCCTATGGATCTAGACAGCTCAAGGAGCATGAAAAGAACTATGCGACACATGATTTGGAACTAGCAGCCATCATGTTCACTTTGAAACTGTGGCAACATTATTTGTATGGTGTGAAGTTCGAGGTACACTCAGATCACCATAGTTTGCAATACTTGTTCATGCAGCATGAGTTAAATATGAGGCAATGCAAATGGCTTGAATTTATCAAGAATTATGATTTCCCCATCAAGTATCATCCATGAAAAGGAAATGTTATGGCAGATGTTCTTAGTCGGAAGTTAGAAACTCTCAATACCTTAGTCAGTTCTCATTTGTTTATATCAGATGAATTCAAAGATAAACTTGTGGAAGTGAGATTAGTAAATAACTATGTGTTGTTTGCTAGTACCATTGTTTTCCAACATGAGATGATTCAACAAATCAAGAACTGGTAGTTTGAAGGCTCAAATTTGGTGTGAATCAAATATCATATAGGAGACCAACCCGATTTCCAACTGGAGGATGGTATCCTCTACTTTTGAAACAGGGTTGTGCGTACCAGCAATTGATGGTTTAAAGGAGAACCTCATGATAGAGGCACATTATGCTCAATATACGATGCACCCAGGGAGTACGAAGATGTACCGAAACCTAAAGGATTGATTTTGGTGGAATAATATGAAAAGAGAAGTCGCAGAGTTCATCGTTAGTTGTCTAGCTTGCCAGAAAGTGAAAGCCGATCATTAGAGGCCTCCAGGTTCTTTGTATCCATTACATAACCTTCAGTGGAAATGGGAATACATTACGATAGATTTTGTTTCTGGACTACCCCTGACAAGTAAGAAAAATAATGTCATTTGGGTGATTATGGATCAATTGACAAAGTCAGCACATTTTCTCCCTTTCAGGAAGAGCATGACATTTTCAGAAATGGCTAAGAAATTTCTAGATGAGATTGTTAGACTACATGGTACTCCAGTGTCTATCGTTTACGATCATGACAGCCGTTTTGTTTCGTCATTCTGGAAAGCTTTCTAAGAAGCTATGGGTACCAACCTGAGTTTCAGTACAGCATATCACCCGCAGATAGATGGGCAATCTGAACGAATGATTTAGACATTGGAAGACATGCCACGAGCCAATGCTTTGAGCTTTGAAAAAGAATGGGATTTACATCTTTCATTGTGTGAACTTTTTTATAATAACAGCTTCCATGAGAGTATTGGTATAACGCAATATGAAGCCTTGTATGGACACAGATGCTGGAGTCTTGTGTGCTGGGAAGAAGTTGGAACCAGAAGTTTTTATGGACCAACTATCATTGCCTAAACGACTGAGGAGGTAAAAAAGGCAATCGAGAATTTGAAGGTTGCTCGGTCGAGATAGAAGAGTTATGCAGATACTCGTAGAAGAGCCTTGGAATTTCAGATTGGTGATTGGGTTTTTCTGAAGGTCTCGCCGATGAAGGGTACGATATGTTTCAGTCAAAAAAGCAAGTTAGCTCCGAAATACATTGGCCCGTTCGAAATCAAGAGTTGAATCGGTGATTTGGCTTACAAGTTGGCTCTTCCAGTTGAGTTCTCCAAAGTACATGATGTATTCCATGTGTCGATGCTCTGTAAGTACATCAGAGACCCTACCCATGTCATTCGGTATGATGATGTGCAGATTCAACTGAATGCATCATACATCGAGTGTCCTCTCCGTATCGTTGGTACAAGAGAGCAGATATTGCATACTAGAACCATACAATGGGTCAAAGTGCTTTGGGAGCATCATGGACCTGATGAAGCCACTTGGGAATTGGAGGAACAGATGGCACGACAATATCCCAAACTTTTCACGCAGGTATGTGTTCATTCCGAGGACGGAATGATTCTAAGCGAGTGAGGGTGTAACACTTTGACCCAACTTAATACGGTTTAGCTAATACTTAATGTGTTCTTAGGTAATTTTCTAGCAAATTAGTCTATGCTTGTTGTTTTGTCATTTTGAGTTTCGTTTTGGGTCATGGATAGATAGTTGGGTTGAGTTTAACCTAGTTTACGTAGTCATGAGCCCTTTTTCATAATTATAGAGTGTATAGGATCTCGTCATTCATGCATCATCGTGGTGTCAACTCGTGTATCTTGTTAAGCTCGTTGACTTCCATAACCAACTCGCATGTAAACGACTGCGTTTGTTTCCGTTAGACGGTTATTTGACTTGAATTGTAATTATCTTAAACTTTTGGGACTTTTATATAGTTTCACTCATCCTTATCTTATATTAAGTGGATGCATGCACCGACTCTATCATTGCTTATCTCCCTCCCAACATCGTCTCTTCTTCTTTTCTTATTTTCCTTTCTTCTTCCATGAACAAAGCAAGAACGAGGAGAATCCTTTGCATGCACTCTAGTGATCTCTCTCTTGGTGTGGTTTAAGGTAAGACTCATTGTACGTTTAACATCTTTGAGTCTAGACCTCATCCTTCACTGCATGCACTTAACTCGTCTTTTTTTTTACATGTATGGTTGTTAGAGTTGCGTGTAGACATCAAAATTGAGCCAGAGGATAACTAATTCACATGAAAAAGGTCATTTGCGACAAGTATAAGCATGATTTGGGCGAACACCTGTTGGTACACCATGATTGTGAATAGTCTTCTTGATCTTGCATGTAGTTTGTGTTTAACAGCCCTTTTATGTCCAAATCTTCCAATTTGTCTTCTTGGCTTTAAAGTTCTGCAAATTCAGTGTTATCTGTAACAGGTTAAATTGGTGACTTTCTGAAGCTTAGGGCTAAGCCATAGAGTTTCACGGCCCAACTTCCAGAGAGTTGAAAAACCTGATTTTACCTTACGATCAGGCTACGGTTAAGCCGTAGAATATACTACGGCTAAGCTGTAGGCTAGCCGTGACCCAACCGTAAGTCAAGCTATGGCTTGATGTCCTTAGAATAATCATGGTCCAACTATAAATGCAGAAACAATTCTAGAGAACCACGGCTGAGTCATAGTGCATAATACGGCTAAGCCGCAGGATGTCTACGGCTAAGCAGTAGGTCACCTACGACTAAGCCGTAAGACCATTGAATATCAAGGAAAGGTAGGTATGGAGGAGACCTTGTAGGGCCTTCAAGTTAGAATGTTGATACCCTTGACTTGCCCAATGGAATATGGTAATGACATGAATAGTCTTGAGGGCTATGACTCATTCATGTGTGTTGTCCAATTATTAAGCACCTCCCCATGGGTGTTGGTTTAAGGGATTCCGACACACCCTTCCAATATAATGGAACACTAGAGAGAGACAACTGTGTATCGGATAACTTAAAACTATATCATCATGCACGGTTAGAAACACTGGATAACTAGATTAAGGTTGGCTCATAAACTATCTTGATTCTATCAACTTGACTTGGATGGCATATTAGATTACAGTTATTGTCCTCCACTCTTATGAATTGATTGATGTTATGTCCTTTCGATCGTGAATGCATTAGATTTGCTTGACATATTCTTGACAATTGCTAGTTCATATGCATTAGTTATTGCCATTGACTAGAGTATTGTATGAATTGAACGTAATGTAATATTCCTTTTATGAAATGCATGTTTTACTCAAGATCAAGTATATGATTGACTCAGCATGGTCAAGCACTACTCAGCTTTAGCCTTAAGATATCCGGCGGGGTTGACTTTGGCATAGTATGTATGTTGCCGCTGCAGTGTGCTCATGTCTTGGGGCTTCCAGACCTCAAGAACCTGAGACCCATTCGTACCCTAGCCCGGTCAATGGTGTTCTCTTATATATATGTCCCTAGAGGGAGGATATGGCAAATGTAGCAGCCACATAGTACAGTATACCCGTACATTGATTCGTATTGGATGCCTTAGTCACAAATGCACAATTTGTCTAGTAGACAACATTGAAACTCTATGCAATCTCACCTACTAAGTATTCTAATAGACACAATGCGTGTTACCTTATTGTTGCTTATGCTTTGTTGAATTGTTGTATTCGTTAGTTATCCTTGATGTTGCAGGTTTAGATCCCGTTGTCGACCCTTCGTCAATTGGTAAGACTCTAGAAGAGACTATAAAAGCCCCGTCAGGGCTAGATGAGTAGATGTGATCACTCTACCGGAGAGCGACATGGCATGATTGGCTTCTTCTGGGATTTATTTTTGTGGGATGCATCATACGTTAATCTTAGAATGTTCAACTCCTTACATTTTGGGTTTTGGCTCATAGAAACTATTTTCCCCATCTTTGTTCTATACAACCTGTAATGAATGTAATCTTTTGTAGATGTTGTTTTCTATTTATATGTCCTCTTTTCATGTAATGATACTTACAGCTTCCCTGTACACTATGTTTGCACATGTGAGTTTCCCTTGTGCATGTGCATTTAGTCGAGAGCTAAGAGTGTATGCACGGGAGTACATGTGTCACTAATTGGGCTTAAACTAATCCCTGATTTCTTGAGCTCGGGTTGTGACACCAACTGAGGACCAAATAAACTTAGGAACCTCATAAAATCCTCGTTCTACCTTTGTAATCTCTCAAATCAAAGGAAAATAACTTGATATGTATGTAAGTTTTTTGCAAGAGTTCATGGATTGCTTTGCATGGACCTATGCAAAAATGCTGGGTTTAGATCTAGAAGTTTCCATGCACAAATTGAATATAGTGGATGACGTTAAGCCTTAAAACAAGATCAAAGAAGGATGAAACCAGAAATCAAGGATAAAATAGAAAAGGAAGTCAGAAACTCAGAGATGTTCACTTTATCCGTGAAGAGCCATACCCTAACTGGCTTGATAACATCGGGTCAGTCACCAAAAAGAATGGGTAGATCATAGTCTGCATTGACTTTGAAAACCTAAACAAAGTTTGTCCTAAAGATGATTTCCCATTACCCGTACCAGAAATCATGATTGACTATACTTTTGGATTTGAAAGGATGTCGTTCATGGATGGGTTTTTGGGATACAATCAAATCAAAGTGTACAAGGAGCATGAAAAGCACACATCCTTCAGAACCCCCTTTGTCGTGTACTGCCACACCACCATGCCTTTTGATCTTAAGAATGCTGTAGCCACATACCAAAGGGTGATGATGAAAATTTTCCCTAAGACATGTAGAATAAGTCTGTCGAATATATGTCGATGGCTTGGCTGTCAAGAGCAAATAAAAATCAGATCATCTAGCTGGTCTTCACATAATCTTCAAAAGGTTGCGAAAATTCAACCTCTGAATGAACCCTTTGAAGTGTTTCTTTGGAGTCTCTTTCAACAAATTCTTAGGATTTGTGGTTCTAAAAGGTATCATCGAACTAAATTCAGTCAAAGTCAAAAGCTATATTGGGAATGTCATCTCCAAGAGCTATTAAAGAATTCAAAGAATTGCAAGGCAGACTCGCCTACATCCGGTGGTTCATCTCAAACTTATTTGGAAAGTGCAGAGCATTCTCCTGACTAATAAAGAAATGAGTAGACTTTAAATGGAATAAAACTTGCGAAGATGCCTTTCAAGATATCAAATGGTATCTCACAAAACCACCAATTCTTTCAACTCCGATTCCAGGCAAACCTTTCGTACTCTATTTTGAGCTCTTGATCACTCTTTAGGGATATTAAAAGAACGATGAGGGTAACGAGGTGGCTCTTTTTTATTTGTCATAGATGCTAGTTAGTGCTAAGCATAATTATCATCCGTTAGAAAAAGAATGTCTCACACTAATGTTCGCAATACAAAAACTACGTCACTACATCCTCTCCAATGTAGCGCACTTAGTTTCCAAAATCAACCCACTAAAGACACTTGTAACAAAAGCTGGAACTCTGAGTGATCGTCTAGCCAAATGATTTATTCATTTCTCCCAGTACAACATTAGATATGCCTCTGCAAAGGCGGCAAAAGGACAGGCTTTTATTAATTTCTGGTAGAACACCCACTTTGGAAGATTTGGAAGTCAAAGACAATCTCTTTGATGAGCCGGTCTTCTTCGTGGAACAACTTTGGAAACCCATCATTAATCCAAACTTACATTGGGTCATGCATTTTGATGGAGCTTCCAAAACTAATGAGCTAAGAGATCCTATTTTATGGGTTGGAATCATTTTCTACAGCCCAGAAAGATTTTATGTCCCTCACTATTTCTCATTAATCAAGCCATGCTCAAACAATGTTACAGAATACACGACATTGATTATGGGTCTCGAGCTAGCCTTGGAATCCGGCCTCAATATGCTTGGAATATATGGAGATTCATAACTTGTTATCAAATAAATAAATCTCAAATACGAAGTGAAAAAACCAGATTTGATTCCCTTCTTTAACAAAACATGTGAACTCGAGGAAAGATTTATACTAATTGAGTTTCACCACATTCCAAGACATCAAAATGTCAAAGCAGATACACTGCCTCAATGTCAATCCCTGAAAATGAAAAAATGGAGCTAGAAGTAGTCAAAAAAAGACTTCTACCTCCACTCGATACCTATAAAGCAGCAGCAGATTGCTTTGATGTGATCAAGAATTTGGTTACATCTTTTTAAAATTCATTCAGAGATTGGAAAAACCCTTTTATTGATTACATTTTTCCTAAAGTCCTGCCAGAGAATGCTAAAGACAAAACTAGTATTCAAAAACGAGCTCTAAAGTTTTACTTCGATTTGCCTTCAAAGACTCTTTATCATAAATCATATGATGGAGTTCTTCTCCATTGCTTGTCACCAAAAGAAGCAGATAAAGTACCTAAAGAAGTTCACTCTAGTTTATGTGGTGCCCACTAGGCTGGGCCAAAGCTTCATGACCAGGTTCAAAGGTTAGGCTACTATTGGCCTACCATGGTGTCTGATGCTGTTAGTTTTGCAAAAAGATGTAATGAATGCCAAATTCATAGTGATTACATTCATCAACTGCCTGAATATCTACATCCTACATCCACCTCTTAGTCATTTGAGTCTTGGGGAATGCATATAATTGGAAAAAGCAATCCACCATCAGAATGTGGTCATCAATTCATTTTGGCCGCAATGGATTACTTCTCCAAATGGGTAGAAGCAGTGCCCCTTGCAAAAGTCAAAACAAAAATGGTCCTCAGTTTCTTGAAGGGTCATATTATCTATCGTTTCGAGGTACCTAAATTTCACATCATGACAACGGCCCTCAATTCAACAACGACAAATTCTATAAATTATGTGACAAGTACGGAATCCAATGTTGTCCTTCCACGGTATGTAACCTGCAGCTAATGGAATTGCTGAAGTTTTCAACATGACTATTTTCAAAATTTTGAAGAAAATGGTCTCTGACAACAAAAAAAAGTTGGAGTGCCAAACTTCGTGAAGCTTTATGGGCTTATAGAACCACAGTTCAAGGTCTAACAAAATCAACACTTTATTCCTTAGTTTATGGCTATAAAAGTATGATACCCTTGGAAATCTAACTCCATTCTCTTCGGGCAGCTGTTATAAACAAATACATTGGAGAAAAGAATGCCAAGCTCAAATGTTAAGAGTTAGAAAAACTTAATGAAAAAAGGCTTGCTACTTGGCAAAGCATCGAGTTATATCATGCTCTTATGACTGAGTCTTTTGATAAAAAGGTCAAATACAGAGCTTACATAAAAGAAAACTTAGTCCTTATAGTCAAGAGTCCCATATTCTCCACATACTTGTCAAAAGGTAAGTTTAAATCCAAATGGAAAGGACCTTTCATCATCAACAAGGCCTGCTCCAACGACGCCTACGCACTTCTCACACTTGAAGGAGACAGATGCAAGATGCCTATCAATGGAAAACTTCTAAAGAAATACTTTGCTTGAATGTCATTAGCATACCTAAACCATGTACAGTGTACATTCTCACCCCTAAAACCTTTGGTTTTGAGCCTCACAACCTATGACTTTTAACTACAATCTCTAAGACTTGTACAAAATGACTATGAGGGCAAAGCCTATCAGTCCCTTTAGTTAAGTTTTGTTACTTGGATAATGTCCCTACAAGACTTTTTGAAACATCCTGCTGTATAGATCAAGTCCTTTTGTGAACCTTGTAAAGCAAAGCTCAACTATATGGAATAAGTATTTTTGTAGACCCCACATGGCTAACCTTTAGCTGTATAAAACAAGCCTTTTTGCAAACCATATATAGGTACCCTCCGTTATATAGAATAAGTCTTTTTATAGACCCCATTTAACCAAAACCTGAACAAAACCTAAAAACCGAAATTTCGTCCAAAATGATCAAGCCATGGACCCCAGAAAAAGCCTCATACATGGGCACCGAATAATGTCCACTCATATGACTCTTTTTCTTTGTTGATTTGTAAATCCAAAAGATTGCAAGTCACACCTCATTTAAGTCTGAGAAAACAAAACCAAAACCAACCATCCATAAATCATCCATACCAAAAATAAAACATCTATACAAAATTAAACCAAACATTCCATGCCAATAACAAAGTGGAGCAAAATACAAAGAAATTTCCATTGATATTCATTTGGAATTTGGAGTTCAATGCAAAAATGAAGTCAATATACATGGCCATCTAGGCTAATGAAGAAAAAGACAAAAAAAGCCAAATAAAAGCTGCAGCAGGGAGAATCAGTCCAGGGATTTCTCCAATTGCCTTCTCACATTCAAAACACCTTCCATCGGGGCATGCCCTTTGTAGCTTGCATAAGCAGGTGCAGCAATATTAATGTCAATCTTATCCAGTTTGATGTCCATTTTACTCTCCAGAGCCGAAACAAAATCATCCAAAGCCGTCCACTTTGCCTCTGCACGTGGATCATCTGTATACTAATCACTCTCTGAAATGGATCTCTTCAACTCATCAATGTTATTTTCCAAAGAAGAGAGTTTTTGTTGCAACACGAAGATTTATTGTTTTATATGTTCACGCTCAGTCATACGCACAACTATCTCTTATGTTTTCTTGGCCTGTAGCGCATTTACTACCCATATCTCTTCTTCATTGCTCTCAATCTCTGTGGCCAACTAGATTTTATGCATCAACACTTCATCTTGAAAGCTTTGGCATGATTAATACTTCTATCCCAATTGTCCTTTTCTTTAAGCTTGTTGAAGGAGATGACAAAAGCATCGTGAAGACCACTCAAACCTATCCCGCCACCAGAAGATATCAACACATCAGTTAATACTTTGGCACCCTGAATCTTCTTGGGGGTAAGATCTCCTTAGAAGAGTGCGGCCAAGATGCTATGAATGGCCATCTTTATGGCAAAGTTTACAATAGATTGGGGCTTTGGAGCATCGCCAAACAAACTAGGCTCCTTAGGGATAGAAAGATTTGACTCTTGTTCTTGCGAATTTGACTGAGTTTGAGAGTTTGAGCAATCATCTCCTTCCTTTTCAACATTTGCACCCTTACCACAAGGAGTAGCCAACGCTTCTTCGTAAACAAAAAGAGAGTCATGCAATCCTTGAGAGGACAAAGTGGTAGAAGGATCCCTATTTGTGTTCATTGTTACTATAACATTCAATAACGTTTTCCAAGATCCTCCACCTTTAGTAGCAGAAGCTTCAGCTGGTATCTTTTCCACAACTAGATCTTCAATTACCTTCATAGGTGATGACTGATCAGCCCTGAAATGAACTCTTAAGGGTGTCATAGCCTTAGGTGGTGTGAAGCCGCCAGTAACTGGAGGCGGGTTACTAGCAACTGGTGTCGCAGGAGTATCATCTTCCATAGGTCCTACAACCTCATCATTAAGAATCAACTTCTTCTGAGTAGGAGGGCTAGTTTTTGCTATGGTCGGCTATGTCACGACAGCCTCCTCAGTTAAGACCATCTCAATATCAGTTTTCTTTACTACTATGCTCATGGGTTCAACGCTTGGCTCTATCTGAACATCCAAAGCTTCATCGGCCCTTGGTACTTCATCAGTCCTTGGCATATCAGCAGCCGCAGAAGGTTCATTCGCATGAGATCCTGAGTCTGAATCCAAACTCACCAAGGGAATCACACCTGCCACGAATGCAGGCTTAACACTGATGGGCGATACAATGAGTGCCAATGATAACACTGGGTCATTGTTGACACTTTTGGTTAGTGAGTTTAAGGAAGAGAAATCTTCCATAAGCCTTCGCAAATCGCTCTTTAGAGTACTGGTCATGGATGCCTCAAGGTATTTGCTATGGATAGAAATGTTATCCAAATCAATCGAAGCTTCGAGACCCTTTCTCCATATTGGCTCTTCAATTAGTGACCCAAAGGACTTTCTCATTGAAGTGGGAGGCACAACAGGAGCACTCTCATCCACTTGGGTACCTAAGAAGGAATAAATGAGATCAAAATTACAATGCTAGAATAAAATTTTAATTTCCAGATATTTAAGTTGAAAGGTACCTTCAGGAGTTGGGTCTGTCATAATTCCTTCGGCGGTACTGGGGATTTTTTCCTCTTCCATTGAGACTTCAGCAGTTGGATGCTTAGAAATTTTAGGAGGAATTTCTTGCTATTTGGTGCGAACGGTAGCATCTCCATCAAAAGTAGCAACAGCATCAATCTAAACTCCAACGCTACTAATTTGCTCCAAAACTAGCTCCATTGGTACATCTGGTTGCTTTGTCAACAATAGTAGTTGCACCCACATAATTGCCAAATTTCTCCACAACAATGAGCTCTACCAACATATCCACTGTAGTTCTTCTCCCGCACTCAACATCATTGCCTAGTCAAACATGTCTTTTTCAAAATCGAACTCAATATTAATTTCACAACCGGTTTGCTCCTCAGTAATAGGAGTATCAAAGCCACTTCCTCTCTCATCGCCTTCGTTTGAGGCATATTGTTCAACAATCTCAACCACCTTTTGTGCTACTCCTCCGACAATTGAAGTTTGAACTGATAAAGTTGCAAGAAAAAATATAGACATCAAAACAAAAGCAAAAGAAAATCAAATAACAGTGTCATACAAAGAAATAAAGAAGTGTTACCTGCATTTAGCCTTTAGGAACGACGAGTTCCAGGGCTTTCAGCCTTTCTCTTCTTTAAAAGAGCTCCTTTACTGCTAGGGGATTTGGTTACATGTTTTGAACATATAGCTCAAAGCTTCTTATGAAGAATCAGACCGCTGGAGGTTTCGCTGATACTGTAATCAGTGACCTCAATCTGGTAGTTGCTTTGGTTGACTAAGCTGCTTCTACTGGACTTGGAACTACATATACCTTTGTTGGTACTAGAGCAATAGTAGTAGTCTTTTGGCAAATTTCAGCAATCAAAGTCTGCCTCAGCGGCCGCGTGCATAACGGCCTACTTTTTTTCGAACTTCCTTATCTACTCACTAACCAAAACTTTGGTTCTAGTAGAATGAGAAACAAATCCAAAACCTAGCGCATCACTACTAGCTCTCCCAACCTCATCAAGACTTTCCCTCTCCTACAGGTTCTCATTCACAACCCACTGTATCCTTGCTACAATCACATTAAGAAGAGGCAAGAATTCCTCATCTTCTTCACCTCTCAAAGAGCGGTGAGCTTTGCAGACATCACACCTGGCTACTAAGCCAATTTGCCATTTATTTCCATTGTATAACTAATTCTTAAAGTTAACCGCGATGAAACAATCTTTTTCCACCCTCTCTCCTTTCTTGGATGTAGTTAAAGGGCACACTATATGATGTAGGGATTCCTTGTATGTCTCTACAACGACACTGGTACTTTTTGCATACAATTGTGTGAAACCACTCATGTATCCAGGATTTGGGATACAAGGGTGGCAAGCATTTCAAGCATCTTGCAAGGAATCAAGAGTGCCTCAAATCTGACCAAGTGCTCCCATAACAACTTGATGGAAGTCAAATTACCTACAGAATCTGGCAGGAAAATAAGGTTGAATGTTAATATATGAATTCTTCCTATATACCAAGTTCGTGGGTCTCTAGCTGAAAAACCAACTCTTCTTTTTATCGAATAAGCCAACATCCCAACCACCCTCCCCAACTTTGTTAATCGGCGGTTCTATAGCATTTCTCGTGCGAGTTGGAACTTCAATGTTGGGCACAATGTTGCGAGAAGCGACATAATTATGAAAATTACGCAAGTGTTGGCGTAATTCAGTCATGGAATAGATATTGATCAAACAGCTGCCGCCTACCACACCCTCCATGTAGATGCTCCCTGGTGCACCGTTGTGTGAATAAAGCCCATTGCACTGGTATGTGAACCAGGCATACAACAAGAGTTCGGCATAATACCAATTAAAGGCTTTTCCCTCTCTAATAATGAAGCCAAACAACTTCAATTCTGTTAACATATATGCTATAAAGGCAGTGCTTAGAGCAAGGCTGTGTCCAAATGCCATTCTGAGTGCCAGATATATGCAGCTAGGCCTAAAGTCAGCCCAGAAATCAGAAAAATAATTTCTAACAACCATGTTGCTAAAAAAGTAGCAAGCTAGCACTTCTTCTTCAAATCTAAATACTTTACAAAAATACATGGCATGAAGTCCGAATCCTCATGATAGACAATTGTTGGCTCCTTCTTGGGGTCCTTATTGGGAATAATCTCTTTCCACTTAAAATATCCACCCTCATTCACAAAGAAAGGGCTAGTGATGCTCTTCACCCGACTCATCCATTGGACAACTTTGCGTTGACTCTAGCTAGTTGTTTGGATTAAATCTTTAATAGCAAAAAGGAGATATATGCAGCTCGAAATTCATTGTCCATGGTGGCCAATTCTTCATTAGGTAGAATGGTTTCATCATAAACTTCACCGTATAGTGCTAAACCAAATATTTTCCTCACTTCCTATAAAGAAAACCCCAGCTCCATGCTTGGCGTAATGAAGGTGCCAATTGCCAGGCAAAACAATTTCAGAATAGCCCTGTATATGTTCTTGCTTTTGCAAGAGACTTTCTGTGTGGTGGCATTTATAGCGTCGAAGATACCGATTGCTCTCAAATCCTCTTTATAATGGTGCTTGATTAGAGTTACCCAACCTTGCCAATCTCTAATGCAGTTAAACCATCCACAAGACAGGTGTCTTTCACCAAGCCAGGCACTCCCATCTTTAATATGGATACTAAGCCCGATTGTCCTCAATTGTGAAATCACGGTACCCACTGTAAGGTTTAGGGTACACTGTTCTATCCCCTCTATCTCCAACTTTGGGACCTCTGTGAAGTAATATGGAGGTTGGTGCATGAATTTACCAGTTTTGAAGTAGATATGATGCTCTATTCACAAAATGGATCATTCCTTGCTGGTATAGTCGGAGCCATCGTCATTATCCTTGGGTATCACTTGACAGATTGAACGATAGTCACTTCGTGAGAAACTCCCGCTATGTCTATATAGCGATATTGTACGTTATCAGCAGGTTGTTTCAGGGTCTCCTTCGTAACATCCCAGAATATATAGTGTGGCTTGTCAAAGCTCACTTTGTCATTATTCTCCCAATTGGTGTTATTCGCTAAACACCAATATGTGTACCAGTTCTTCTTGTTAAGGCTTTGGTTCTTTGATTTTGCAAAGTAGTGGTAAATACTTCATTTGGGTCTTTCAGATCATGATTACCTACAGTTTTACCCTTTGCACGGCACTTTGATGCCCTGGCAATTAAAGTCATATGTGCTTCACCATTTTCATCTGCAGAAAAAAAAAAAGGAATGAAAAAAAGATATCTGTAACAGCAAAAATAACTACGGTATAGAATTTTACCAAAATTTTGGCAGCATATCCCCTTAGCCAAAGGCCAAAAAAAGAAAATAATACTCAATTCTAAAACCAAGAATTGGCATCAAGGCACAATTAAGTCCCAAAACTGAGCTTCTTGGTCCAAATAGGTGTTCGAGCACCTTAAGACCTTTCAGGGGGCAATCTAATTCGTGTTCGAGCACGAAAGTTATAGCATCCAATGCTAGAAATGCATACACAATACAAGCAAAGCATGATAGCAGCTATATACAGCAC
Source organism: Sextonia rubra (assembly GCA_037013555.1). NCBI lineage: Eukaryota > Viridiplantae > Streptophyta > Magnoliopsida > Laurales > Lauraceae > Sextonia > Sextonia rubra. The sequence continues at coordinate 19,792,854 of JASUAD010000012.1, forward strand.
AAAGCATAAACAAGTTCAAACATGTATGAAAGTGTAGCATGTGAAAGTATATGACATGTTTTCAAGAAAGTCAACAAAGAGCAACATCAGTTTTAAAGCATTGAAAACAAAAGTAAGTGCTATCAGTCTACTGGCAACCACGTTCGATCACTTCTCCTAGTTTCGTTAGACTTACTTGCAACTATTGGAGATTGTTCTACTCTCCACACTCAAATCTGAAGCCGACCAAAAGATCTCTATATTCTCAAGACGGCATCTCTAACAAATTTCAGCAAACAAAGTCCCATGTGGTGATTTGTTATGATGGGACCATTAGGCATTCTTGTGGGATTTCGAAAGTACACTATTCTCAGTGTATATAGAGCGAATGAAGGAAATATTGCTTTGCAAAGTTAATTTCAAAACAAAAATCATCAACTATCATCAATGATCGGAAGGTGATATTGTATCCATTAGCTTCCCACAAAGACGGTCGGCATCACTTACTTGACTTGGATAGTAAACTCGGGTCAATATTGAAAAAGACAAGGAATGGTGAATTAGCCTTGAAAGTTGTAGTTGAGAAAGACAATGTAAAATAGTTCATTCAAAGCTACATCTAACCACTCAACCGGAGGTTCATCCTATCTTCATCGGTTTCTTTCATCGGCTGCTCATATTCGGGGTGATTTATACTTCTCATGTTTATTAAGATTTAAGGGAGTAACCCTCTCATCAAAAGCAAAAGGAAACGCATGATGGGCATACTCAGTTTGCTAATCATGAAAGAATCCCCACAAAAGCTATGGCGGTCAAGTTTGTGTTCACCTCATGCCAGTGAATGGGCAAACTACTATAGACAATCCCTTGTAACTCCCACGAAGCTATGATGACTGAACTCATGCTTACACTATGCTAAAGAATGGTGGATTGTCACTTCCTATCCCCCTACATTCCAACAATCCGCAAAAGCTGAGTGTGTGTTCATACTATGTTAGTGTTAAAGCAAAATGGGTGAATGAACTTTCGCCGGGTTCGACAATGAAACAGAGAACCCTCATGTTCTACTGAAGTTTCATGTTCCCACAAAAAAAGCTTGTTCATGACAAGTTTGTTGAAGGATAGCTTCTTTACAAAACTTTTTGAGGTTCAAGGCCTCATGCTACCTTGGATAACTCAAAAGAGGTCAAAGGGGTCATGTGTAGTGCATCTTGGCAAGTGTGGTGTTATTTTTTTTTTTCTTAGAAAAAAAAAAGAGAGGAGGATGGTCACAAGTAACTTGACCATGGCCGTGGGATTCTATCAAACAATTTTTAAGCATGGTGAACTTCCAAGGACTCTACCTTTAGTCATATCATGAGCTTGAGATGGAACTCCAAGAGCAATTTTTACATCCAAAGATTTCAAGTTCTAAACAAATATGCAAAACAGTAACTAAAAAAAAAAAAAGAAGACGACAAAAAGTCATTAAGGAGTGGTGACCGTGAGCATGCTTAGAAAACAGTGGCTTGGTGTTGGAATTGGGATGATATCTATGATCCATCTTGCATCTCACATCAAGAGGATTGAAGAGATCAAGCATCTCAAAACAAAGAGAGAGAGAGAGAGAGAGAGAGAGAGAGAGAGAAGAAAAAGAAAAGAAGGTTCTTGGTAGTGACCGTGGACCTCCATTAACAGCGTTGGCAGTGGCAGAAGACATGCCCACTGTTTGGTTGTGGCAAGAACTTCACCACACCTTGCACAAGAATGATTTTCAAAGCTTTACCATACGTTGAAAAAGGAGTGACTGAGCCAAACATCAAAATGCAAAAAAAAAAAAAAAAACAAAAAAGAAAAAGGAAAAACGAAAAGAAAAGTCACTCAGACGCTTCACAAAATAAGTTATGATCACAAGTGCAGCCGAACAGTCGTGAATATGTTTTAGGAGGCATTCTTCATCAAAATTTGATGACACCAAACACCAAATAAAAGATCAAAATCAACCATCCCAAAGCACAAAAGAGAGAGAGAGAGAGAGAGAGAGAGAGAGAAAGAGAGAGAGAGAGAAATGGCCCTGACCATAGGATTTCCCCGGACGGTGCTGAGTAGTAGGATCATAGACTGCTGCTGTGGTGCCGCAGTTCTGCAAACACCATGAATGGAGCTCACATCAAGGGGCAAGCTAAGAACATGAAAGACAAATACAAAAAAGAGAGAGAGAGAGAGAGAGAGAGGGCCGAGCCCTAATTTTACCACATCCTAACCCACCGTGAGTCAACGTCCATGACAAAACACAAAGAAAGAGGAGGCTAAAACTCTTACCAGCAATAGCAGTCATCTAGAGTTGAAATTTTTACAGGCCAAGAAAAAGAAATTTAGAGGAAAAAGGGTCCAAGCTCCACTGCCTTCGATCTTTGTCAAGTGAAATTCAAAATGGTGATATATGGGCTGACGACGAGAGTCACGAGACCCAAGTCTCTTATGAAGACTACATTTAGACTCTGACTCCCCCCTTCTCTCACGGTCACTACTTTTTTGAAGAGTGGAGCCCACTGCTCCGCTTATTCCCTCAATTTCACACACGGACACTAATGCCTCTTCCACAATCATTGCTTCACGCCTTCACCCACAATCCACAAACACTGCTGTGTTGAGCAGGGGGGGGCCATGGCCTGATGCCTCACTCTCTTTCCCACAAACACAAGTTGTTTAGCAGTGGGGTCCAAGTTTTGACCAAGTTCAGATGGGTTCGGCCTTCCTTACCCATGGTCACTATGATTTTGAGCAATGGGATCCATTGTTAGTGGTCTACTCCCTCAAATGTAGTCATTCAAAATTTCGATAGCACATGATGAACCCACTTTGGGTATTTTGCCCAAAAAAAAAAAAAAATTTCCCCCCAGAGAGTAAACCTACCTTAGGGTAATTATTTCAAAAAAAAAAAGCTTTTTCTTTCCAAAACCAACCCAAATTTCAATTTATCTTGGGTTAAACCTGATTTTGAGCCATCATCTCAAATTGTTTTGAATAAAAAACACATAAAAACCAATCTTTTCCAAAATTCCACCTCACTCTGACTCATGTCAAGTTAAGTCAAAACCTAAACTTTGTTTTTTGTTAAATGAACCAAAAATCCATAAAAATCCAAATCCAAATCCATTTTAAATCAAAACTTTGATTTCCTTAAAACCTCATGGATTTTTTTTGTTGGTATTCCCCACAATCCCCACAAAGATGTCACTCTAGATATTAGTGACAAATAGGTCATAAGAAAATCAGATCCATCTCCACAGTCTAAAATCCAAAACCAAATTCATAAATTTCTGAATTTTCCAAAACTTCAGGAATTTCTTTTTACGGGTGTTCCCCACAATTCCCACAGAAATGCTACTTTTAATATCTGTAAAAATAGGGCAAAGTAATTAAATTTCCTTATGTTTTTATCAAAGTCCAAACTCTCTATTGTTTTTTGACCCAAAATTTCAAAAAATCCCTAGTTTAGGCTTACAACCTACCGTGACAAAGCTACATTTTTATCGAGCCATTTATAATTTCCACAAATTGGCTATTTTAAAGCACAATGATTGACAAACTGTAATCATTACACCTTGAGGGGACACTTTTTAACCCATAAAAAATTACAAATATTGCAGTGAAGACATTACAAGCAAATTCCAAACCAAAGGCGCATAAACCCTAAGATTGTGGAATGCCAAGTCAAGTACTACCCCCAGATGTTCAAAGTTAATGTAATCCACTCAAAAGACTTCAAATGAGCTCAGGGTGTAGCAATTCAAATTTCAAAGTTAATGGATTTAATTTAGTCATTTGACTCACCAAACTTCAAATTCAAGGCTCATTAACCCAAAGTCTAGGGGTCATTGAACACACTTAAGCTTTTGAGTTACTAAAGTGGCTAAGAATTACATGACAACTCCAAATTATACTTAGGAATGATGACTTCAAAATTTCAAAGCATTTAGACTTTGTTTCAATTTAAAGTCAAGCTTCGGTGACTGTCTTCCAGCTCCTTATGGTCACTGTGACAACAGACACTTCTACACGTTGGAATTGATTGAAACTTTTCAAGAAAGCTCAAATTATGCTTAGGGGAGACTTCGCAAAATTTCTGCCCAAACGGACATCATTTGACCCAAAGTCAACAAACATGTCAACTTTGGGTTAGTGACCCCCAAAGCATGGGGTCACTGACCAAAGTCCCGCTTCCAAGTGATCAAAATTGATGAAATTTGGATACAAAGCTTTAGTCATACTGAAAATAGATTCTACAAATTTTTAAGTCAAAAGAACTTCGTATACCTCCACTTCAATAACATGTCAAGTAGGAGTCCGTGACTTCCAAGTCATGGGGGCACTAACTAAAGTCCTACTTCTAAAAGGCCAAAGCTGATAAAATTTGGATCAACGACTCAAAATATATTCAAAGTCAACTCTCCAAAGTTTCAAATCAAATGAGCATCATTCAGGTAAAAAACAAGCTGATTGCCTGCAACACAAGAGAATATTGACTTAAAACATGCAACAAGTGAGACACTGTTCAAAATCCTACTTCTACAAACCCAAATTGTATGAAATTTGTACAAACACTTCAAGATTCCCCTTACATCAATCCCTTAAAGTTTCAAATCAAACTGAGGTCATTTGGGCCTCAAACAATTGAAACAAGAGCCAATTTTCAAGAAAAGTCAACCAGAGGGGGGGTTGACCAACTTTATAACATTAAAATGGGCTAAAATTTATATTACACACTCAAAATAGTGTAAAAAAGGATCCTCCAAGTTTTGTGAAGATTAAACATTGTTTAGACGCCAAACAAGTGAAAACATGTTAATAATGGAAAACACCCGAAATTAGGTTTGTCAATGGCCACTGCTGCGGTCACTGACACCTATGAAGCAGTTACCAGCAGTTTCCTCCAGTTTGTCTCGAACTCTAACTTTCCATAACTCCCTAAGCCACCTCTGAAGTCTATAAAAGGAAGGTTTGGCACTTGGGAGAAGGTTCGAAGCAAGTTCTAAGCAAAATCCATGCTAGTTCAATAAGTTAAAAGGCATTAACAAGCATAGTTCCAAGCACTGACTAGGCTCCCAAGGCACTTCAAACACTCCAAGTCTGCTTATTCTTCTCATTTTCACTAATTTAAGGTGAGAAATAGTTCAGAGAAGAAGAAGAAACATGCATCTCACTTAAAGAAAACGAATGCAAGGGCCATGATGATGAAGTCTATTCCTTTGATTTTCTCACTTGGGATTTGGGCCATCTCAAAATTTTTGAATGAGCCACTTTATGATCCATTTTGTTCTTTGAAAATTATATGTTCAGAATGACACAACTTTGGCTCCATTTTTGCTCGTATAAGCACCTTTTTTCGGATTTATACAAAAACAGTCCGTAATCAAAAGGTAATAATTATCAAAGGTTTTAGTCGATTCTACAGCCAAATTAAGTACTCTTAGTAGTCATTCAGTATTCTAAAAGTGGAAGGAAACAAGCTCCAGCACTCTAAAGGAGGCACAGAAGTGAAACAGAAAAAAAACAAGATAAACAATGGCCATTTCGGCCATTGATTGTCAGTGGCCATGGGTCCATGGGCCACGGTCACCACTTCACTGTCTTTCTTTCTTTCTTTTCTTCTTCTTCTTGTTTTTTTTTTTTTTTTTTTTTTTTTTGCAGTTTTTTCCACTTTTTCATGTATTTTCTTATAATTTTCAAGTTTGGATCACATTTGAGACTAGAGAAAGGGATTGTAATTTTTCAAAACTTGTAAAAAACCTACATCCCCGCGGTCAGAGCATTTAAATCTATGTAAATAAAGGGAAAATAATGATGAACTATAGTTATTTCCAATTCTTCTTAATGCTTAAAGTGTATGAATGTTGGGCTCGAATTCGTTACATTTCACATCACGTTTCGAGTGCAACCAGTGACAAATAATAAAGAGCCACCCCCTTACCTTCATCATTCTTTTGAGCTAATAATACCCTCAAGGAGTAATCAAGAGCTCAAACGTAGAGCATGAAAGGTTTGCCTAGAATCAGAGCTGAAAGAACTGGTGTGTTTATAAGATACTATTTGATATCTTGAAAAGCATCTTCACAAGTTTTATCCTACACAAAGTTTACTCCTTTCTTTATGAGTCTCGAGAATGCTATGCACTTCCCGGATAAATTTGAGATGAACCTATGGATGAAGGCGAGCCTGCCTTGTAATCCCTTGAGTTCTTTGTAAGTTCTCGGAGACTGCATCTCCATTATAGCTTTAACTTTGACTGGATCCAATTCGATGCCACCTTTTCAAACCACAAATCCTAGGGATTTCCTAGAGAAAACTCTAGAAAAGCACTTCAGAGGATTCAATCAAAGGTTGAATTTTCACAACCTCTCGAAGATTATGTGAAGATTAATTAAATGGTCCGATTTTTATTTTCTCTTGACTACCAAGTCATCGGCATAGCATTCAACAAACTTGTCTTGAATGTCTTTGAAGATTTTCATCATCACCCTTTGGTTTATGGTTCTAGCATTCTTGAGGCTAGAGGGCATGAAAGTATAGTAGTATACATCAAAAGGGGTTCTGAAAGATGTGTGCTTCTCATCCTCCTTGTATATCTTGATTTGATTGTATCCTGAAAACCCATCCATGAACGACATCCTTTCAAATTCAAAACTATTGTCATTCATGATTTCTGGCATTGTAATGGAAAATCATCTTTAGGACAGGCTTTGTTCAGATCTCTGAAATCAATGCAAACTCTGATTTACCCATTCTTCTTGGTGACTGGCACTATGTTAGCCAACCAGTCTGGGTGGATTTAGACTCTGCATTTCCACATAGGTCCATGAAAAACAATCCATGAACTATCGCAAGAAACTCACATATCTATCAAGTTTTTTGCCTTTGATTTGAGAGCTTACAAAGGTAGGACGAGGATTTTCTAGGGTTTCCAAGTTTATTTCTTATACTTCTTCCTCAATTAGAAGTTCGGAAAAAAGTACATCCACTGCTTTTTCGGAAGATTCTAATTTCACAAAACCTTCTGAGGTTTCATTTAGGGGCTTAAGCCAAAGCTGATCCCTTTCCATGGATTCGGTTTTTTGGCTCTTGAGCTTTTACATCTAGAGCTAGACATTCCTAATGGGTGTGCTGAGATGGATCTATTTCTTCTTTTAGCTCAGGTGGCCAATATTCAGCGATTTGTGACGTAGTGTCATCATTGTCATTTGCCCCCTTAAGATGCTGAACATGCCACAACCCAAGCGCAAAAATTGAGGGTTAGTTAAAACCTAACCAGTAACACACGTACTCCCATTCATACACACTTAGACACCGTCTAAATATACATGCATAAGGGACATTCACATGTGCAAACATAGTGTATGCGGAAGCTGTAGGTATCATGCATAATCAAGAAAACAAGGAGATACAAGAATAAAAGACGATGACAATAACAAAAGATAACATTAATTACATGCTATATACACAAAATCGAAACTCTGTCTGTATAGAGCAAAAGGATAGTATCTAGAGGACAATTACAAAAAGGAGCAACTCCAAGTCATGGAACCCAGAAACATCCCGCACCCCCAAAACGAGACCTATGTGCATGTCATGTCGCCCTCCAAAGGAGTGATCACTTCCACTCCTCGAGCCCTAAGGGGGCTTCTACGGTCTCTAAAGAAGCCTTGCAGACCGACGAGGGGTCAGTAGGGGAATCTGAGCTTGCAACACCAAACACAACTAGTGAATACGACGATGCAACAAAGCATAATCAACAATAAGTTAACACGTATTGTGTCTAAAAAAATAAAGAACAGATAAAGTTTACATTGAATTCCAATTTCGTATACTAGGCAGATTATGCATTTATGAATAAAGCATGCTATACAAATCAATACATGAGGGTATTATGTGGCTACTACATTTGTCATATCCTCCCTCTAGGGATCTATACATAATGAGAACACCATCGACTGGGCTAGGGTACGAATGGGTCTCAGGTTCCTAGGGTCCAGAAGCCCTAAGATATAAACACACTGCAGTCGTACCATACATACTACGCCAAAGTCAACCCCGCCGGGTATCCTAAGGCCGAGGCTAAGTAGTGCCCGACCATGTTGAGTCAATCATGAGTACAACTTGCATTTCATATAAGGAACAGTACTTTATATTCAATGCATATAATCCACATTACATTCAATGCATACAATGCTTACGTTACAGTAGCACTTGCCAAGAATGTGTCAGCAAATCAAATGCATAAACCGTCAAAAGGAACAAAGCCAAGCCATACATAAGAGTGGAAGCCAACAAGTGTTATCCAATATGCCATGTAATCAATTGGATGGAATCAAGATAGTTTACTAGCCAACACTAGTCTAATTATCCAATGTTTCTAACTATGCATGATGATGTAGTTTTAAGCTAGCTGATACGCAATTGTCTAGGGTTGCATCATAGCAAAAAGGTGTATCGGAGTTATTTAAACCAACACCCATAGAGAGGTGCTTAACAGCTGGACAACACACACGAATGAGTCACAGCCCTCAAGACCATTCATACTATTCCAATATTCCTTTAAGCAAGTCAAGGGTACCTACATTCTAACTCAAGGCCGTATAAGGTCTCTTCAATAATCCTGTCCTTTTTCTATTTTTCAAGAGGTTTACGGCTTAGCCGTGGGTAACTTATGGCTTAGCTGTAGACATCTTACGGCCTAGCCGTAATACGCTCTGTGGCTCAGCTATGATTTTCCTTACTATTCATCCGCATTTATGGCTAAACCATGTTTTATTCTACTGCTCAGCCCTATTTCGTTCTACGGTTTAGCATCGATTAGGGTACGGCATAGCCGTAACACATTTCACGGCTTAGCCGTTGCTGGATCGTAGAAGGTTTTCTGAAATTTCGACTCTCTAAATATCCAGCAGTAATTTGACCTACGGCTGGTCATGGCTAGCCTACGGCTTAGCCGTAGCCTTACTGTAGAGTAAAAGCCAATTTTACAGCTCTTTGGAAAGTGAGCTGTAGACAACTTACAGCTTAACCGTAAGCTTCAGAAAATCATGAGTTGAACCTATTACAGAGAATACTGGATCGGCATAAATTTGAAACCAAGAAAAACACGTGTATATATTTAGACTCAAAGGGGCTGTAAAACACAAACCATGCAAGAGTAATGAAAATCAATGCAATCACAAGTTACCAACAAGTGTTCATCCTTATCGTGCTTATACTTGCCTCCCTCAAATGAGCTTTTCCACGTGAATAGTTGTCTTTTAACTCAAATTTGACGTCAAAATGCAACTTTAACCATCATGCATGCAGAGACAGAGAAAGATGTTGAGTACATGCAACAAAGATAAGAAGAATTGGAGCTGGAGATTCGTCGAGATGATCAAGAACTCAACTCACCATAGATACACAAGGAGTTAACGAGCAAACGGAGTGTACAAAACTCTACCTTTTTCTTGCCTAATGGCCAAAGAAAAGAAATGATAGGAAGTGAAGAAGAAAAAATGAATAAATGAAGAAATGAGACACAGTCGGTGCATGCATCTTATATTAAGATAAGGAATAAACAAAATTATAAGAAAGTCTAAAAGTTTATAATAATTACAGTTCGAGTCAAATAACCGCCGTCCAATGGAAACAAACGACGTCGTTTACATGAGAGTCAGTTACAGAAGTCAATGAGCTTGATAAGATACACATGTTGACACCAAGATGATGCATAAATGACAAAAGATTACAAGCTCTAAAATTACAAAAAAGGGCTCATGCCTACCAATCCAGGTTAAACTCAACCCAACTACCTATCCATGACCCAAAACAAAACTCAAAAGGACACAACAACAAACAAAAAACTAATTCGCTAGAAAATGACCCAGAACACGTCAATTATTTTCTAAATCAAATTAACTTGGGTCGGAGTGTTACATCCTCCCCCGCTTAGGAATCATTCCGTCCTCAGAATGAACACATACCTGCATGAAGAGATGGGGATACTGTTGAGCCATCTATTTTTCCAATTCCTAGGTAGCTTCATCAGGTCCATGATGTTCCTAAAGCACTTTGACCCATCGGATGGTTTTGGTATGCAATATCTGTTCTCTTGTACTGACGATACGGAGCGGACGCTTGACGTAGGACGCATTCGGCTGAATTTGCACATCGTTGTACCAAATGATGTGGGTAGGGTCTCAAACATACTTACAAAGTATCGAGACATGGAATGCATCTTGTGCTCCAGAGAACTCAACTGGGAACGCTAACTTGTATGCTAAATCCCCTATTCGACTCTTGATCTCAAACGGGCTTACGTAGCATGGAGCTAACTTGCCTTTCTGACCGAAAAGTATTATCCCTTTCATCGACGAAACCTTTAAGAAGACCCAATCTCCCACCTGAGACTCCAAAGCTCTTCTACAGGTATCTACATAACTCTCCTGTCTCAACCGAGCAACCTTCAAATTCTCGATTGCCTTCGACCTTCTCAGTCATTTCAGCAATAATCGTTGGTCCGTGAAAACTTCTCATCCCCATTTCTTCCCAGCATACCGGGCTCCGACATTTGCGTCCATACAAGGCTTCGTATGGGGCCGTACCAATACTCTCATGAAAGATGGTATTATAGGCAAATTCACACAATGAGATATGTAGATCCCATTCCTTCTCAAAGCTCAAAACACTAGCCCGTAGCATGTCTTCTAATGTCTGAATCGTCCGTTCGGACTGTCTGTCACAACCCAAGCCCAGGAGTTTGGGGGTTAGCAAAAGCCAAACCGATGACACACGTACTCCCGTTCCTGCACACGTAGACCTGGTCTAAATGCACATGCACAAGGGAAGGTTCACACGTGCCAAACATGTACGTGGAAGCTGTAGATATCAAAACATCACACTAAACAATGCAAGAAGAGAGTACGAAAACAGAACTGACATATATAGATAAAGGTTTTACAAAATGAAACAAAATAAACATGTACAAATCACGATAGGATCCAATCGTGACAAATCTCAAAATAAGGAAGACTCAAATGCAATGAATATCCATGGCACTCTCCGATGGAGTGACTACATCCACTCCTCTAGTCCTGATGGGACCTCGGGGGCCTCACTTAGAGTCTGGTCGACCGACGAAGGGTCGGTCTGGGTATTTGAGCCTGCAACACAAAGACAACTCATGAATACAACGATTTGGCAAAGTATAAGCTATAACAAGTTAACACATGCTGTGTCTAATAGAATAAAGAACATCATGGAAATCATAACAGGGCACATTCATATACTAAGCTATCATGTAAGAAAGAAACATGCCATGTGAATCAATGTATACATACTGTGTACATAACTAGTTGGCGACTACGTTACCATATGCTCCCAAAAGAGGGATCTTATATCCGTGCAGAGAACACCATTGACCGGGCCGGGGTACGAATGGGTCTCGGGTTCCTGGGGTCCGGATTCCCCAAGACGTTTCCTTACTGCAGCAAGGCCATGAAAACTACACCAAATTCACCCTGTCGGGATCCTAAGCTGAGGTTAAGTAACGCCTGACCATACAGAGTCAATCATGAAAACCCTGAGTAGATCGTGACAAGCATATCGTGGTTGCATATCCGAGAACATAGCTTATGTGTGCAAGCTTGATAACATACATACATATATGCATACTCAAGGTACGGAAAACATAGTAGCAAAATCAACAATGCAAGATTAATTGAACCAAGCAATCATGCTAAAGAGTGGAGATCAAGGATAGTCATACAACATGCTATGCAAACAATTCTTAGCATATCAAATCAAGTTCATTTACCAGCCATCTCTAATATAATTATCCAGTGTTTCTAACCGTGTATGATGATGTAATTTTAAGTTATCCGCTGTACCGTTGTCTAGTGTTACATTACATCATATGGTGCACCGAAGTCCCTTAAACCAACACCCATGGGGAGGTACTTAACAACTAGATAACGAACATGAATGATTCGCAGCCCTCGAGATCATTCACATATGTTTATATAATCTGTTGGGCAAGTCCATGTTACCTACCTTTTATAATAAAAGTCCTATAAGTCCCATTCCTTCCTAGCTTTCTTACTATTTAGGTTAGTCAGCTCAGCCGTGGATACCCTTACGGCTTAGCCAAAGGAACCCTATGGCTTAGCCGTAGAATGCTTCACGGCTTAGCCATGGCTGGGCCATAGAAGAGTGCTGATTTGCATATTCTTAGTTATTTTCAGGTGTCACCCTGTATTGATCTACGGCTGGGTTCACGGTTAGGTCATAGCTTAGCCGTAGTACACTTTACGGCTTAGCCGTAGCACATTTCACGGCTTAGCCGTGCATGTGCTGGGCCGATTTCTGAATCAAATACAGAAAACCTGTAATGACATTAAAAGAGCAAAAGTTCAACAGAGAAAGGAAGAATGAACTCAAATTGGGCTGTGAACATGTTTTCCATGCAAACTCATGAGAATTGAACAAAATCAAGCATCTATCAACATGGGTTCACACATATTATGCTTATACTTGCCTTAAGGGAGTTCCAGCACACCAATTATTGTCCTTGAGGCTCAATCCACATCCAAACACCACTTACAGCTATCATGCATGAGAAAGAGAGAGGCAGGTCAAGAGCACAGTCATGGAAATTGAGAAAAAGAAAGGAAAGAAGGAACCAATACACATATACATACCATAAATCACAGGAGGAAGGAGAGAAGACAAGTTGATCTTTCAATCTCCTTCTAGCTTGACTGAATCAAGGAGAAGAGAAAGAGGAAAAATCGAAAGAGAGAGAGATGAATGTGAGGGAAAAAACAAGAGTGAAAGAGAGTGAGTCGGTGATGACTCTTATATTGGATAAGATTTAAGGCCAAATTGCAAGAAAGTTCATTTCAAGAAACTATTTACAGTTTAAGTCAAATATGGGTCCAACGGAATCGAACGACATCGGTGATGAACGACGTAATTACGAAAGGTAACGAGCTCAGCGAAAGACATGTGTTGACACTAAGATGATGCGAAAATGACCATGTCTTAGAAAAGCTAAAATTACGAAAAAGGGCTTGGTCTACCTAATCCAGGTCAAACTCAACCCAACTACCTATCCATGACCCGCAACGAAATCAAAACAAAAGCAAAACACAATTAACAACTAAAGCAACATTAATTAGTCGCTAAACGAGGTCAAGTTGGGTCAGAGTGTTACGCTGTCCATCCATCTATGGGTGATATGTCATACCAAAACTCAACTTGGTACCCATGGCATCTTGAAACCCTTTCTAGAATGACGAAACAAAACAGCTATCACGATCAGAAACAATAGACATAGACGTACCATGAAGTCTGACGATCTCATCTACAAACTTCTTAGCCATTTTGGAAAAGGTCATACCCTTTTTGAATGGAAGAAAATGGGCTGACTTAGTCAATCTATCCACAATCTCCCAAATGGCATTATTCTTCTTACTTGTCAGTGGTAAGCCGGAGACAAACTCTAGTGTAATATGTTCCCATTTCCATTGAGGCAACTGTAATGGATGCAAAGAAGCTGGAGGTTTCTGATGATCAACTTTCACTTTCTGATAGGTTAGACATCTAGCGACGAACCCTGCGATTTATCTTTTCATCTTGTTCCACCAAAACCGATCCTTCAAGTTTTGGTACATCTTTTTACTCCCTAGGTGCATTGCATAGCGAGCATAATGTGCCTCTATCATCAAGCTCTCTTTCAAGCCATTTATTGCTGGTATGCACATCTTGTTCCAAAAATACAATACTCCATCCTCTAGTCGAAAGCCAGTCACTCTCCAATATGGTCTCGAATTCGCTTCAACGTCGAATCTTCAAATTGCTGGTCCTTAATTTTTTGAATCACTTCAGGCTAGAAAACCAGAGTACTTGCAAACATTGCGTAGTTATCCACCAGTCTCACTTCAACAGGCTGATCGTGTATAAAGAAATGGAAACTATCTAAAGCAGTAAGAGTCTCTGACTTTCTACTCATCTCATTTGCCACCACATTTCCTTTCCCAGGATGATACTTGATAGAGAAGTCATCGTCCTTGATAAATTCAAGCCATCTGCGTTGCCTCATATTCGAATTATGATACGTGAACAAATATTATAAACTGTGATGATCTGAGTGTACCTCAAACTTCACGCCATACAAAGTGATGTCACCACAATTTCAAAGCAAACACGATAGCTACCAGTTTCAAGTCATGGGTGGCGTAGTTTTCTTTATTCTCCTTGAGTTGCCTTAAGCCATACACAATAACTTTACCATGTTGCATCAGCACACAACCCAAACCAACTCTGGAAGCATCAGAATATATTACAAATCCTTCACTTCAGTCAGGCAATGTCAATACTGGAACAGTCGTTAGCTTTTCCTTCAAAGTTCGAAAACTAGCTTCACAATCATCGAACCAATGAAACGGTACATTCTTCCAAGTTAACTTAGTCAAAGGAGCAAAGATCTTTGCAAAGTCCTAAACAAAGCATCAATAATATCTTGCAAGTTCAAGAAAACTCCTAATCTCCGACATCGACTTTGGACTGGGCCAATTAACCACGGCCTCAACTTTTGTTGGATCAACTGCCAATCCTTCTCGTGAAATGATATGACCAAGAATGTAACTTGCTCAAGTCAAAAATCACAGTTCGACAAATTAGCATATAGCTGATGTCCTCTCAATAATTGCAAGGCTTTTCTTAAATGTTCTACATGCTCCTCAGCAGTTTTAGAGTACACCAAAATGTCATCAATGAAAACAACTATGAACTGATCCAAGAAAGGATTGAAAATCTTATTCATTAAAGCCATGAAAACAGCAAGTGCATTGTTAATCCAAAAGGCATCACGAGAAATTCATAATAACCGTACCTCGTTCAAAAGGCTGTTTTTGGAATATCCTCTTCTCCTTCACTCTCAATTGGTGATACCTAGACCTCAAATCAATTTTAGAAAAATATGCCGCACCTTGAAGCTGGTTAAATAGTTCATCAATAAGCGGCAGGGGGTATTTATTCTTTATGGTCACCTTATTCAACTATCGGTAATCGATACACATTCGAAAAGTGCCATCCTTCTTCTTAACAAACAACACCGGAGGTCCCCAAGGTGACACGCTTAGGCGAATAAAACCCTTGTCTAAGAGGTCCTGTAATTATTTCTTCAACTCCAATAACTTTACTGGGGCCATGCGATAAGGAGCTTTTCTAATTGGTGCTGTGCCTGGCACGAGATCAATGGAGAATCCCACTTCTCTAATATGGGGTAACTCTTGAACTTCATCGGGAAAAACATCCGGAAAGTCACGTACCACCAAAATTTCTCCGAGTTGTTTCCGTTCTTTCTTCTCCGAGATAAAGGCAATGAAGCCTTCACACCCTTTCCTATTAGTCAATCTGCCTTGCATGCAGAGATAACACACCTGGGGCATTTCTTCTGATTGCCGTCAAAATGAAACCCATTTCCTAGGTCGAAGTAAATCGTCCTACTGCAACAGTTCACACAGGCACGATACCTCGCGAGCCAATCCATTCCAAAGATCACGTCGAAGTCCAACATCGATAGAAAGATTAAGTCAACTGGGAGTTGACAACCTTCAATCCGCACATCGCACTAGGGGTAGTAGACACTACAGTCCACTCTCCTGCCAGTAGGAGTGGACACCACCAGCACATATGGTAGTGGCTTAGGCGGCTGCCGTAGCTGATCAGCAAACTGGGGTGCTATATACTAACGCATAGACCCCAAATCAAATAATACTAAAGCTTCAGCCTACGCAACTAAAATAGTACCTTCCACCACATTCGTATCCTCCAGGCTCTCATGAGTAGCTGCATAAGCACGGGCGGTCTGGCGATTCGGCTTCTGGCCTTGACAGGATTGCTATGGCCTGCCTTGACTTATAGAAACAGCTGGCCTGGCTTGTTGGGGTTAGGAAGATTTGTTCTGCGGGCATTTGGCCATTACGTGGTCCATGGAGCTGCAAATCAAGCAGGCATTGTCTTTCTCCAACATTGTTCCATTTTATGTGCTCTGCCACAATGCTCACATGTTACATTAGATGAACTGGAATTACCTTGCTTGCTTTTCAACTTCTTATGCATTTGTCCCCTTGCCCTAAAGGACACATGCCTCTTAGCATCAGCGGCTCATTCTTCTTGAAGATTAGCTTCTGTAGCATAAGCTCAATCCATTGCATTATCAAAGGTAGCCGGTCTCTGAAAGGCTGTCACATGGTTCTTATACTTGGGGTTCAGGCCATTAATGAATCAATTTACTTTCTTTTCTTCTGTATTAATCATGTCCTTGGCAAAGTGTGACAACTGTGTGAACTTGTGCACATACTCTACCGCTGTTACCTACTGCATTGCAAGGCTAAAAATTCGACTTCTTTGGCCCTCTGCACATGAGCTAGAATAAACTTTTTTCGGAACTGTCTCTTGAATGTTTCTTAGACCGTCGCACTATGCATATCTTTGTAGGTATCTTTCACACATGCGCTAGAATAAACTTTCTTCGGAATTGTCTCTTGAATGTTTCTCAGACCGTCGCAGTAGACATATCTTTGCAGGCATCTTTCACACTCTTCCACCATGTCTTCGCCGCTTCATGAAACATTGAAGCTGTAAATACTACCTTCTATTTATTGGTGCATACCACCGTATCAAAGAGATCCTTCATGTGCTCTAGCCACTGATCTGCCTTCAGCACATCTTCATGTCCATAGAATTCAATGGCTCCCCGTTTTTGAAATTTCTCGTAAAGAGCATTGGGATCACTCTCCTTCGGTTAAAAGACGACTTGTTGCTCTACATGAGGTGGAACAAAAACTTGACTCTACCGATCTATAATGGAGGCTACTTGTGCTTGCAGAGAATGGACAACTTGCAACATCGCGAGAAAGCGATTGTCCGGATTGGGAGGCTATTGTGGAGTTACTAAACCACTCTCATTATATCCATGGTTGTTATTAGTACTAGATCCAGATGCCATTTCCTCCAAAAGTCAACAGTCAAAACCCATAGACAAAGCGTCCCCAATCATAAGTCTCCCCAAACACTTCATAATATCGGACTATGCAATCAAATATTTGAACGTATCCTCACCACGTTCCTATAAGCCTACATGCTTATCAACTAGAGCAACAATGCTCTGATATCATATAATACGTATGTCACAATCTGAACCTAAAAATCGAGGGTTAGTTAAAACCTAACCAATGACTCAAGTACTCCCGTGCATACACACTTAGATCCCGTCTAAATGTACACGCACAAGAGACATTCACACGTGCAAACATGGTGTACGCGGAAGCTGTTGGTATCATGCATAATCAAGAAAATAAGGAGATACAAGAATAAAAGACAACAATAATAACAAAAAATAACATTAATTACATGCTATATACACAAAATCAAAACTCTGTCTGTACAGAGCAAAAGGACAGTATTAGAGGACAATTACAAAAAGGAGCAACTCCAAGTCATGGAACCCAAAAACATCCAACACCCCCAAAATGAGACCTATGTGCATGTCATGTCGCCCTCCGAAGGAATAATCACTTCCACTCCTTGAGCCCTGAGGGGGCTTCTATGATCTCTGAAGAAGCCTTGCCGACCGGCGAGGAGTCGGTAGGGGAATCTGAACCTGCAATACCAAAGACAACTAATGAATACGACGATGAAGCAAAGCATAAGCAACAATAAGTTAACACGTGTTGTATCTAAAAGAATAAAGAACAGATAAAATTTACATTGAGTTCCAATTTCGTATACTAGGCAGATTGTGCATTTATGAATAAAGCATGCTATACGAATCAATACATGAGGATACTGTACTATGTGGCTATTACGTTTGCCATATCCTTCCTCTAGGGATCTATGCATAATGAGAACACCATCGACTGGGCCAAGGTACGAATGGGTCTCGGGTTTCTAGGATTTTGTAGCCCCAAGACATAAACACACTACAGAGATACCATACATACTACGCCAAAGTCAACCCCGCTGGGTATCCTAAGGCCGAGGCTGAGTAGTGCCTGACCATGTTGAGTCAATCATGAGTGCAACTTGCATTTCATATAAAGAACAGTACTTTACATTCAATTCATACAATCCACATTACATTCAATGCATACAATGCTTACGTTATAGTAGCACTTGCCAAGAATGTGTCAGCAAATCAAATGCATAAACCATCAAAAGGAACAAAATCAAGCCAAACATAAGATAGGAAGCCAATAAGTGTTATCCAATATGCCATGCAATCAATTGGATGGAATCAAGATAGTTTACTAGCCAACATTAGTCTAGTTATCCAGTGTTTCTAACCGTGCATGATGATGTAGTTTTAAGCTAGCCGATACATAGTTGTCTAGTGTTGCGTCGTAGCAAAGGGTGTATCGGAGTCACTTAAACCAACACCAATAAGAAGGTGCTTAACAACTGGACAACACACATGAATGAGTCACAGCCCTTAAGACCATTCATGCTATTCCAATATTCCTTTGGGCAAGTCAAGAGTACCTACATTCTAACTCGATGCCCTATAATGTCTCTTTAATAACCCTGTCCTTTTTCTATTTTTCAGGGGATTTACGGCTTAACCGTGGGTAACTTACAACTTAGCCGTAGACATCTTACGGCTTAGCCGTAATATGCTCTACGGCTCAGCTGTGGTTCCCTTCACTGTTCATCCGCATTTACGGCTTAGCCCTATTTTGTTCTAGGCTCAGCCCTGTTTTGTTCTACTGCTTAGCCTCGGTTAGCGTACGGCTTAGCCGTAACACATTTCACAGCTTAGCCATGGTTGGATCGTAGAAGGTCTTCTGAAATTTCGACTCTCTAGATATCCAGAAGTAATCTAACCTACGGCTGGGTCACGGCTAACCTACGGTTTAGCCGTAGCACATTCTATGGCTTAGCCATAGCCTTACCGTAGAGTAAAAGTTGATTTTATAGCTCTTTGGAAAGTGAGCCGTACACAGCTTGCGGCTAAGCCGTAAGCTTTAAAAAATCACAGGTTAAACTTGTTACAGAGAATACTAGATTAGCACAAATTCGAAACCAAGAAGAACAAGTGTATATATTTAGACTCAAAAGGGCTGTTAAACACATAAACCATGCAAGAGTAATGAAAATCAATGCAATCACAAGTTAACAATAGGTGTTCATCCTTATCGTGCTTATACTTGCCTCAAATGATCTTTTCCATGTGAATAGTTATCCTTTAACTCAAATTTGACGTCAAAACGCAACTCTAACCATCATGCATGCACAGAGAGAGAGAGAGACGTTGAGTACGTACAACAAAGATGAGAAGAATTGGAGATGGAGATTCGTTGAGCTGATCAAGAACTCAACTCACCGTAGATACACAAGGAGTTGACGAGCATACGGAGTGTACAAAACTCTCCTTTTTCTTGCCTGATGGCCGAAGAAGAGAAATGAGAGAAAGTGAAGAAAAAGAAATGAAGAAATGAGAGACTCAGTCGGTGCATGCATCTTATATTAAGATATGGATTAAACAAAATTATAAGAAAGTCTAATAGTTTATAATAATTACAGTTCGAGTCAAATAACCATCCAACGGAAACAAACGACGTCTTTTACATGCGAGTCAGTTATGGAAGTCAATGAGCTTGACGAGATACACATGTTGACACCAAGATGATGCATGAACGACGAAAGATTACAAACTCTAAAATTACGAAAAATGGCTCATGCCTACCTAATCCAGGTTAAACTCAACCCAACTACCTATCCATGACCAGAAACAAAACTCAAAAGGACACAACAACAAACAGAAAACTAATTCACTAAAAAATGACCCAAAACACATCAATTATTTGCTAAATCGAATTAACTTCGGAGTGTTACAGAACAGCAGCCCAATCAACAAGATCTTAGAAGATAATACTCTCTTAAGAGTCATCAAAGTCAGAGCGCATATCTTTCTCTAAAATTTTGATTTAACTTAGGAACATTGCTACAAGGCACATAACCTATACAATGTGACAGCAGTTCAATTCTGCGTCCCTTTTTGAGATTTTCTCTTATTCCTGGAGTGAAGACATCAAAAAGGACCTAAACCCATTTGCACTCGTCCCGAGGCCTATGGGCTTCTTGAAATTATACCCCATGTTATTCATCATGTTGCTGTTAGATTTTGTGGACTCAATCCATCAGTTGATGTAATAAATTGATTAATTTCTTTATTTATCAATAGAATCATGCTTTACTTTCATGAGATGAATATTATTTTACTACTTCATGCACATGACCAATACATATAACATAATGGTTCATGAGTTAAACCGGGTCCCATTAGTATATTAGATGTGATATATGTGCTTGGATGAGATCCACATGCGGGAGATATATGTCACAAATCTTATACTTAAATAGCTTCACAACCAATAATGAGACTGGACATCTCATTTGATAAGGTTGCAGCACTTTGATCACTATGAGATAGTGTGATTTGTCTTAATCATCAGAATGTAAGATTCTGGATCACGGTGCTGGTACATTGGATGTATTGAAAGACCATGAGATGCACCTTATGGAGTTCCGGCTCAATAATAAAGTATGCTCTCATAATTCCCTAGCAATAGGCTCTCAATCCTAAGACATTGATGAACTCAAGTTTCTATCTATTCATTTGCTTTGAGTCACCAATGAGTGAGGCCGACTATAGGTTAACACTTCGGTGTCTTGGGTATGTGGTAGTAGAACTGTGGGAACATTGAATGATTAAGATGGAATCTATCTCTATTATCTCCTTGTGCCAATTAATGGATTTGTCATTAGTAAGTGCGCACCCATCTCAATTAAGAGTTAATTGGATGGTACTAATGATTACTGTGATTAATTGGAGCTCAAGAATAATAAGATGTGGAACTTAGATTGGAAAACACAGATTTATTCCAATTGGTCCACGGATATTGATAGAGGGGCCTACTTGTGGTAATTGGGAAGTTTAGGGTCTTCATTATAATTTATTCCTAAGACTGGAGTGCAATTGCATTTATATAGTGGTGTTATTTGCAATTAACTATAGGCTCGGATTGCACATGAGATGTGGGGTCGCGGTGTTCCAGTTGGAGCCAGCTTTCTAAGGAATCCCTAGTGGTCCCCACGCTAGCCCAAGATATTGGAAAATACTAATCCGACTTGAACTCTAGAAAGAAAAGTTTGGAAAGGAGAAAGTTGCTAATTGCTTTGGAAGTAAGACTTCTATTTCAATTAGACAAGGGAGAGATTTGAAAGCCTATAAAATCTCTTAGACGTCCAATAAGACTCTATCTTACACCCAAAACCCTATTCGTGCAAGAGTTGCACGAGTTTCTCTCTCTTTCTCTCTTCCAGTTCCTTGGAGTTTCGAGTTGGGATTTCTCCTGAAGATTCCACCACTCTTCTTGAGAAAAGAAATCCAATTCGGGTCATAGCGTGGAAGGCTAAGAGGCGTTGAAGATTCTCATCATCAAGTAGAGTCACAACTGCTCCATTAGAGCACTGCGGATCTCCAAAGGTATAATCTACTTCTTTCATGTCGTAGATTATTGTGGATATTTAGTGCTATTTGATTCTTTCAGATAGAATATTTACTGTACATGGTCACGAGATTGAGGGTAATGCATCCTGGATTGGGCTTTTGGTCTTATAGATAGTTGATCCCTGTGTCAAGTGGGTCAAAAGTTTTGAAAATCTATCCACGAGACCCACCTGCTTCCAACAATTACACACCAAAGGGTTGTAGATGTCAAGCCTTATTCTCCCATCATTGGTGATCTTGTCGATAGGATATGAGGCAGAAGCATCTTCAGCTCGATGAGAAACTAACAAGTGATTATGTTACTTGGATGGAGGCATGAAAAAGCAAAAACTTCCAAAATCATAAATTTGGGATGGAGTGGGCCACAGTAAGAGTGAAGAATCCCAATCTTCAATTGAGAACATGGAGGTGTCCATCTTTTCAGCATCCTCAGAATCTAAATCTCTGACAATTGAGATAATATGCACTAGGCGCGTCCATCTAGACCTTTCGCGCAGACGATAGAGTGCCATTTCAAAGGATGAAACAATTCGAGACAACTCATCATCCCTGTTAAGCTACGAAGGGCCGGCCGTAAGCCTATCTAGCACAGGGGGATTCATGTTGAATAGTGTGGAGGGTTCTCGCATCTTTCAGCCAAATGAAACCATCTGTTGATGTATCTATAAGATGACTCACCCCTGCATTGTGATGTTAGCATGAGTTAGCTAAAAGTGATAGAAGAATCAGGCCTCATTGGTGACATTCTCTTAACAGGAGGTCGTAAATCATTACTTTCTTGATTAGAATCTGAGTTACTGTAAGGTCCCAAACCCCCACTAATCTTAGTTACGTTAATTAAGCTTGTATTATATTGATTAAGACTTGTTGAGGATTAATTTAGTGTAAAACTATTGGGTTTGGACCTCACTTTAGTTAAGGGCCTTTTTGTAAATTATCCTTGCATCTCTTAGACACCCCGTCCACTGCCTTCTGTGTAACTTTTCGCATGGATCGTCATTCATGTTGGGCCCAAGTTGATCCGGACTCATTCTAAGCCAATTGAGGTCCTTATGGTCTAAACTGAAATTTCTGGAAACGAGTAGACTTGCACGCAGCTTTAGGAGGAAATGATGTTTAAAGTTACCAACCAAGAAAATCACATTTGCTTAATATGGAAGCCTTTACTGTCTTATAACAGGTAGTTCACCATTCCTCAGTAACATTGCTTGATTTTGAGTAGGCATTATATACATAGCCAAACTACATGTCTTGCTTGTATGAATAACAATGGCTGTTTGCTTTGTCCTTGATGGTTTTGTGGATATGACCAGAGGTTAATCTAATTGTTTGATTTTAGATTTAACTTTAATCACCAAAGAGCTTTGGTATCCACAAACTTAACTGCTAGCTTCTTTGTAGACTCCAACTTCTTGACAAGATTAGATCTTTTACGAAACCCTGGATAGGTTTTTTTTCTACTAAGATGGTAAAAGGTTCTGCAAGATTATTTTCCATGAGAGAGCTGTTTGTATCTAGCATAGACTTTACAGGCCTTTCCTGATACATAGCTGCATCAATGAAGTAGACCTCATTGCCTTTGAATGGCTTTTCATCTGCAAAGACTCGATGCACCTTACCCTCGTCATCAATGTAATTAAGGCATTGATGAAGAGTAAAAAGTACTATGAAGTAATCATAAAGCCATCGTCTTCCCAAGAGGATGTTGTAGCAAGCACGTGTCTTTATCACATCCAAAGTGGCTTCTGAAGTTAAATCACCCAACTGGAGCTAGATCTGAATCTTGCCAATTAGACCAGACTTCTCCATCATAGCCTTAGATTGAAGTTTTGGTAGCAGATAGCTTACTCACCGGGATGCCAAGTTCCTTAAGAGCTGTAATTGTAATGAGATTCAAAGCTAATCCTCGGTCAACTTGAACTCTTTGAATAGGTATGTCCTTGATGTAGGCCACGAAATAGAGCTACCTTGGGTTCTTCATATCGCCTAAGAGGAGACCATCTTTAGAGAAGGAAATGGTGGCCTTAGAAGCATTGTGAATGAAAAGACATTCCATACATTACTTCTGAGGCTTTTTAGATTTTGCTTTTAGATAGTTCCTTTCTCTTAGATGAACTTGCACTACATGAGTTTGATTATTTGTATTTAAAGCTTGTAGAGCTCATATGAAATTGTTACGAGTCTCTTCGGACATCCGCAAAAGATCAAAAATATGAAGTCATGTAGGTTTGTGCTTGAGGTGCTCAACAACATTGTACGTGAATGGCTTTGATGGCTTTTCATTAGCATTTGCATCTGAAGAAGTTACATCTATATTTAAATTATTCCCCAAAGGGTTTACATAAGAGGAAGAAGAAAGTCTATCATAATTGACTCTATAGTTGTGATCGAAACAAGTGTCGTCATTGACTATGTTGCTTTAATTAACTTCTGGACGAATATCTCTTCTTATTGCATTGACTTCTTAGAGTTCAACAAAAAGCTGGCTAACTTCTTCTAAGCCTGCCTCTTGATCTGCATTGTCAAATGTGGCTTAAGATGTTTGAGGTTCATCTGCAGAAGTACTAATTACTACCAAAGCAAGATCCAATTACATCTCTTCTTCTGAATCAGAGAGGTTATCGTAAACTTGGAACACTTCCTAAGGTACAGCAGGACTGCCAATGCTGAGTTCATTATGCTCTTCTTATGACTCAAGCTCACCATTTGCTCTTGAGAACAATAGGTTAAGTGCTTGGCTCAAAGTCTAGCTTCAAAGAAGTTGCCTCAACACTTGGTTCAAGAGAAACATTTGGCATAGAGGTTACTACCTGTGAATAACAAGATGATAGTTGTTATTGCTGCGCTTCATCGGATTCAGCCAATGGTAAAAGATCTAGATGAACTTCTAGAGGTAGTGGAAAATAAGGGGGATCATTCGATGAACCACTTGCACTCAGTCTATAGAGCTACTAACAGTGTATTGAAGCCATGCTTGATGGTGAGAGTACCCATTTCAGGATCAAAAGTTTGTTCAAAACTCTCATCCTTATCAAAAGGGTATTCATCGTCGAAGTAGTCATCAATCCACTGATCATCCTCGAAATCAGAATAGTCTGACCAATCCTCCTCATCATCTGAATTAGGAGGCATGCCATCCCATGATATCCTGTTCAACTGGATATCAATGGCTCTTCTTCATTCTTTGGGATTGGAATGATAAAGTCAACCAACACAAAATAACCTCTGACCGGTTTAGAAGGTTCTTCCCAAACAGAAGCTTTGACCACCTTTTCTTTTTTTCTTTTTAGTTTGTTTTTCTTATTTGACCAAGCGGTTTGTTTTTCTTATTTGACCAAGTGGTTCTGGGCAACTCTTTGAAGATTCATAAGTTGCTTTTTAACCTTCCTCCATTATGTAGGTGAGGGGTTTGGTTTTAACCTTTGCCCAGCCTTCATCACATTTCTTCTCCTTAAGAGGTCTTAACTGGTATCAAGCCTTGTTCATCATGTACCACATTGACAACATGGAATTCAACTATCAATGTCTTTGTGGAGAAAATACTGCTACAGGTGCAAAATGTCCAAAGGAGATCATGTTGACCAGAGTAGAATCAAACTCCCAGTCAAAAGTTATTACTCCATTTTTCCACATCTCATTGACCTTCTCTTTCACAATGAAGTAGTTTTTGAAAGGATACAACACCATCCGGTGGTATGCACAGTAATTCAGGTCATTGACGTGACCTACTTTTCAAGTTTCTTCATTGGTGGAAGTTCAATCTTATTGTCATCCATAAATGACTGGAAGATCACTTTAATATCTCCATCAAAAGAATATTTAGTTTTTTTTTCCTTTTCTCATATTCTTCTTTCTTGGTTTGATCAGTCTTTGTATTTTGAGGCTTCTAAGGAGGTTTGGAGGTTTATACATTGTTAGAGGTTTGCACATTAAAGACCTCCTCTTTTTTCTTTAATTTTGGAGTAGAAGATGAAAACGGTTCTATTTTTCAAGAACTTGCCTTCTTTTGACTGATCTCCTTAAGGGTCAATGCTGCATCGGTGGCCACCTCAACTAATCGGACTAGAGACTTAGTTTTATGACTAAGTATGTTAACGTTGCTCTCTGGTCGCAAATTGGTCTTGCACATTTCGATGGTTGCCCTTTGAAATGGTTGTTTTAAGTATCTATAAGATAATGCTCTCTATCTGTTGATAGAGGACTATGCAGTTTCATTCTCTCCCCACTTTGTACTGCTGAGCATGGCAAAGGTGATTGTTTGATCTTCCTTTTGGAAGTGGAGTAAAAACTGCTCTTCTATGATAGGCTCTATCATGAAAGTGACTTTTAGTAACAATTTGTGCCAATCAAAAGCAACTCCCTTTAATGTGCCTATGAATAACCTTATCTTTAGTATCTCCAATTCTAATAAACTTCCCAGAAGTGATTTGAAATGCACGATATGTTAATAAGCTGACCCCTTCCCTAGGTATGGCTGGAAAGTTGGAAGCTTATAATCTGGTGGAAATGAAACAAGATTAAACTCCAAAAGGAATTTGGGTGTGATACCCTTCTTTTCATCCTGGTCTCTACCTTTGATTTTGTCAATATCTCTTTAACTTTTTTGAAGGTTATTTGTTTTTCAGAATCTGTGTGAAGACCCAAGATTGACAAATGATCATTAGAGGAACTGTAGCTATCACTTTATCTGTCAGGAATTTGATTTGAGCCATGAGCAGATCAATTTTAGTTGCATTTCTCTTAATCATTGCTTGTTCTCTTCTGTCAACGAATATGGTATTTACTTAAGATTTAGCCGAACCACCTAGCTTCTCTATTAAGATTTTCAATTGGGCAATTAAGTGATCAATCTTAGCTCCTTGTTGCTTAACAACTTCACTAATATCGTCATCTTGATTTTCACCAGCATTTTCTTCACCCGCATCTTTAATTCTAGTGACATAGTTATTTCCATCCTTGGTAGTTCTACTCCCCTCAGTCATAAACATGGTGTACTAACGGGGTTAGGATGATGTCAATGCCTAAGGTGTAGACTAACCTTCTTCTGCATCCAAGATAATGATGGGATCATAGTCAAAGTCTGTTTCAACATGACCTTTAAAAGTCCTGCTTAAATAAGAGTTTGAATCAGACTCTTATGACTGAGTCCGTGCCATACTCCAAGTAATTCCCCGAGCTAAACTTGGCCTGACCATGCAAGACGAGGTCAAGTTCGGATCATGTTTTTTAATCATCCATTTTTTAGTAATCTTGTGCTGTGACAGCTTTTGGGTTCTATCCCTATAAAGAGCCAAAACTTTCTTCTTTATTTGGTTAGCTAACGTGGTTGCAAAGGTTTAATCGTTAAACCTAGCGACCAATGGCCAAGAAGTGCCAACAATTCATCCCCAATCGATTGGATCAAAAATGGGAAGCGAAAAGATGTCAATAGCACATCTCTTATTCTTTTTCTTCTGCTTCTTCTTTAGTTGGAGCAAATCTTTGAAGTGAGTGAGATCGATCAAATTATTGATGATCAATTACTCAACTTTCTTTTGGTATTTAGCGGCATGTGATAGACGCTGAGGTGAAGATGGTGGGATTTGTGCTACACTAATAAAGGGTAGACACCTCTTATTGAACCTTCTTCCCTCTTTCTGAGTTAGAGGGTAGAAGGTATTTTCTTCAAATGAGGCTAAGAGTTTGTTCTCAACCTTATTAGATTTTGAGATGCATGGCTGTGGTGACCACGTGCTACATCCTGGAATAGACACATCTTTCTACGCCTTCTTGCAAGTTAGGAACTCCCGAAAGTCCCATGGTATTTTGTTAAGACCCATTGCTTGGGCTGAGTGGATGATGATTTTGAGCCTTGGGCAGTCATTGAACAAGACTTGCTAAGTGCTATTGGCTTGTGATCCATGAATCGGACCTATCTTGCCCCAAACGAGGCTTGATGATGCGAAAGCTGTTGCCTCCTGATTGCATCATGTGTTTAGGTACCTCCTAAACCTTGGTGGGAAACCCAAACGGATTCTAGGCATATTTGGAAGCCCAGGGTTTCAGAGCCTTGGTCTTCTTAATGGATTTAGAGGTCACTGATGACCGATTCAGATTGAAAAAAGTCACAGAGCCCACAGGAGTAGAGAGTCTCTAGAAGACTAAGACTCTTGAGGCAGGAGTAGCAGGGTCAGTTTGAGCCCGCTTTGGTGTTTTACCGATTGGTTGTTCTGAGTAATGAAGATTTTGAAAAGCCTCTCCTTGGCTTCATCTAAGGTGATAATTAAAGAACCTATAGTATTTTCTACAAAACACTAACCCCAAAGGATTGTATCAGTTTCATAACCAACATGGCTGCCTCTTGATCTAGCCTAAATAGTTTATGAATGCCTTTTAAACCAATATGGTTTCCTTATTGGATGAACTAGAATGGTCAGAAATAGGTATAAACCCAATCTCATTATGCTATGTTGACCAGTCCTAATTATCAGAATTTCTGCAGCATTTTGGGACTCTATAGTCAGACTTAAAAGCATATTATACTGACTAAACCTGGCTACCAAAACTTTGGCAGCATTCAAGACTATCTTGGTCAAACTTCTAAACAATGGAGAGTTAGATCCAATCAAAGAGAAAGGGGCCACAAGATCAAGCCTGCACCATTACAACAATGATCACACAAGATCCATAAATGCAAGAGTCTGGATAATGTATGACTGCAGTGTCGTTGTTCTTGTGACTGATTTGACATAAACAGTTGTTTAGGTCTTATAAATGAACTTGTGATCATACAGCCAATAAAGTAAAGCCTTATGGACTTAAGCAGCACTTTTCCATTTTATAAAAGGGTATTAGTTTGGTCTATGCACTTCAAGGTGCGAGGTTCCTTCATTTAAGGGACAAAAGGATGCCCTTCAAGGTGCAAAATTCCTTCATCTGAGTGACAATATAATGCATTTCAAGGTATAAAGTTCCTCCATTAATGCTTCCAAACCCATCATACGCATCAAAGGTCTTGAATGGGTGTCTTCAAAAGTCAAATAAACTCCACTAGAGTTCAAATAGGTCAGTGATCGCAGATCCATGGTCACTGCCTATTTTTCCACTGTCCTCAGTGGTCACAGCACTTTTTACACTGTCCCTTGTAGCCACAGGCTAGTTTACATAGCATCTCGAGGTCACAGGCCATTTACAAAACATGCCGCGGTCATCGGCCATTTTACACGGCATACCGCGGTCACTGGGTTATAACAACACTTTTTTTAGCACTTTTCATGTATTTTGGTACCTTTTCATGTCTTCTGGCCATGTTTGATCACAAATTAGAGCAAACATTTCCACAAACGGCACCAATCTTCTGGTTGCACTCAAAAGTGATGTGAAATGCAACATATTTAAGTCCAACATTCACATATTTCAAGCATAAAGAAGAATGGGAAAGTACTTACTGTTCATCATTAAATCCTCTTTCTTTACATGGATTCAACGCTCTGACCTCAAGGATGTAGGTTGTTTACAAGTCATGAAAATTTATAGCCCCTCCATCTAGTCTCAAATGTAATCCAAACTCAAAAATTATAAAAAAAATACATGAAAAAGGGGCTAAAATGCAGAAAAAATGAATGCAAGGAGGGGGTGACCGTGGACCACAATCACTAACCCCCTGCCAATGACCATGGCCCATTGACAAATACTGGCCGAAATGGCCACTGTTTGTCCCTATTTTTACTCTGTTTTGTTTCTATAATGCCTTTAGAGTGCTGAAACTTGTGCTTTTCAACTTTTGGAGTGTTAAATGACTACCAAGGATGCTTAATTTGATTGTGGAATTGACTACAACCTTTAGTAATCATCACTTTTTGGTGACAGATTATTTTTGTACAAATCCAAAAATAGTGTTTTATGCAAGCAAACCAAGGCCAAAGTTGTGTTATTCTAAACCTATAACTTTCAAGGGATGGAATGAAGCCTAAAGAAGTTTATTTATAACTTCAAAAATGGCTTAAAGCCCTTCCAAGTGAGAAAACCAAAGGAATGCAATTTTATCCTTGGTATGCTTGATGGCCCTTCTATCCATCTTCTATAAGTGATATGCATGCTCCTTCTCCTTCTTTGAACTATTACACATTATAAGCTAGTGAGAAAGAGAGAAAAAGTGAGCTTGTAGTGCTTGAAGTGCTTAAAAAGCCTTGTGACTTGCTTTTAATTCACTTGGAACTTGCTTAAACTTGCTTTGAACCTTTTGAACTTGTTTGGAACCCCTGCCCAAGTGCCAACACTTGACTTTTATATACTTCAAAGGCAGTTTAGCGAGTTATGGGAGGTTTTAGTTTGAAATAAAGTAGAGAAAATCACTAAAAACTGCTAAGAACCACTTCACAAGCATCCATGACCGTGGCCACGGTCACAAACGGCCCAATTTCTGGTTTTTTTACATATGTGCCCTTTTTTCATCTGTTTCTGGCGTGAATGATATCCAATCTTTAGGAAACTTGAAGAGATACTTTCTAATACTCTTTTGATTGTGGCATAGAAATTCCAGCTTATTTTGACCTTCTAAAGTTGGTCAACCCCAACAACACCCCCCCGCCCCCCCCCCCCCCCCCCCCCCCCCCCCCCCCGCGGATTAACTTTTCATGAAAATAGGCACTTGTTTCAACTATTTGAAGCCCAAATGACTTCAAATTGATTTGAAACTTAGAGGAACTGATGTCAGGAGCATCTTGAAGTGTCCATCCAAATTTCATGTGTTTTGGATTTGTGGAATTAGGATTTCGAACAGTGACCCACTTGTTGCATGTTCTAAGTCAATGTTCTCTTATATTTCAAGCAGTTAGCTTGTTTTCTACTCAAATGATGTTCAATTGATTTGAAACTTTGTAGAATTGACTTTGAGCACATTTTGAGTGTCTAATTAAAATTTCATCATCTTTGGCCTCCTAGAAGTAGGATTTTTAGTCAGTGACCTCCATAACTTAGGGGTCACGGACTCCTTGTTGACATGTTGTTAAAGTAGAGTCATACAAAGTCCTCTTGGCTTAAAACTTTGCAGAACTGCTTCTAAGTATGACTTCAGCTTTATGTCCAAATTTCATCAACTTAGGTCACCTGAAGGTAGGATTTTGATTAGTGACCCATGCCTTGGGGGTTATTAACCCAAAGTTGATATTTTTACTAAACTTGGGTCAAATTACATCCACTTGCCTTGAGATTTTAGAGAGTCATTTCTGAATATAATTTGAGCTTTCTATAGAATTTTCAGCTGATTCTAACATGTAGAAGTATCAATTGTCACAATGACCCTAAGGAGCTAGTAGACAGCCACTGAAGCTTGATTTTGAGTTGAAATGAAGTTTAAATGCTCTGAAACTTTGAAGCATCATTCCTAAGCATATTTTAGAGCTGCCATGTGATTTTAAACCACTTTGGTAACTCAGAAGTTTGAGTGTATTTAATGACCCCTAGACTTTGACTTGAAGTTACTTATAATGTCTTCATTGCAATATTTGTAATTTTTATAGGTCAACTTTCAAAAATTGGAGTTTGGGAGTTTTGAGATATTAGGACCAACACTCCCAGTTCCATGACCCCAAGCCTAGGTAATTAACTTGTAGTAGCTCCATGACCCCAAGTCTAGGTGATTAACTTGTAGTAGTTGGACAAGCTTTGAGGGGGAGGTGTGAGCTAACTTCCTCTGAAATGGGACCCTGGGATGTTCTTACATGAGACCACTTTGAGCTATAAGGGGTAAAATGGGACCTGGGATGTTCTTAGATGAGAGACACTAAATGAGCTTATCATACATCGCAGGTTGGTGTATCCCCTGTAACAGATGATAGCGACCCTACGTGTGTTGGTTAACCTTGACTGTAAGCTAGTTTAGTACCTACCCTTGAGCCACTTAATCATACCCCATGATTAGGTTAGTATTAGGTTAGAAATAGGTTAACATCTCCATATCGTACATGACATGTGCATGTATCCACTCCACTTGTCACTATTTATTGGTAATTAAAATGAGAATGGAATTATGGTGGTATATGATCTGTTCGGAGAGCTTGGTCCAAATGGATAAACATGTGTGTAGAGTAGGCCCCTTCAGTTT
This sequence comes from Sextonia rubra, assembly GCA_037013555.1. NCBI lineage: Eukaryota > Viridiplantae > Streptophyta > Magnoliopsida > Laurales > Lauraceae > Sextonia > Sextonia rubra. The sequence continues at coordinate 19,824,494 of JASUAD010000012.1, forward strand.
TGTTATGTATGTTTGATTAGTGAGAAATCCCTCTGAGTTATTGGCCAGGTTCTTTGTTGGGTGTTTGCCCTTGATCCTTGAGTCAAGCACCTCTAGGTGAATGTTCCTTGTCACGCCCCAATCCCGGGAATTTGGGGATTTGAGTGGGCCCCCAGGGCGTGGATACGTAATCCCGTAGAAATCCGTGCCCTGAAGAAGTTTGCACGAATTCCTACAAGGGAGATTCCACAGGAACGTGTGAGGTAAGCTGACACACGTACAAACATAAACTATCATAATCGAGAACCTGTGAAATACTCAATAATCATCAAGAGCACATAAAGTTCATAGTCTATTAGAGCATAATTACATACAATAGTGTTATAGTCCTTAAAAATACGTTCCCAAAATCAGTCCTTAAGGTGATACACAAGTCTTCAACATAATATTCCCTGAAGAGACGCTCTCCGTAGGATGGCTAGTAGTAAACGTCGCCATCCATCCATTCACCTACACCCCGAGGTACCGTTGGGGTATCTTCCGGGGCCGCGTCAGCATTCGTGTCGGGAGCGGGTGCTGAATCTGCAATACCGAGGGTAACACTGTTAACACGACGGTTAAGCAAGTACTAAGCATAGGAATTAATATAACAAAATACATTAGCAAGAACAATCACTAAACATGATGCATGAGTGAAACTTAGTGTTATACATACTGATTGGCAACCACGATGCTCTATTCTCCCAAAGGGAGCATACATAACGTATGGGTCGCTAGGGGATCAAGCTAGCTTCCCGAGGAGCGTCGACAACCCCTCCGTAAACCTACTGCAGTGGTGACATATAATACCCAAAGGGCAGAAGCCAAGTGGTGCCGACTCGAAGTCAATCATACAATCATAACATATACAAGAAATAGATAGTCATGAAACAACGAATACTTAAACGAAATACATGCAGGTAGGCTACAAGGCCCGAGCCTCCGCTACACCCTTGGCTAGCAAGCACACACTCAATAGAAGCTCTGGCTTGTCAGACACGCACTCATTAGAAGCTCAGGTCTGAATTGCCTCGGGGTTTGTTAGAGGAAGTGAATGCGATAACAGTCATGTCAAAGGTAGTGTTATGTATCAATATGATATGATTGCATTTAGATGAAGCAGTCTCCTAATTCCCCAAGGACATTCAGTACGAGGTACACATGAGATGTTCGGTGTCGCTGTGTTACCGCGTCTGGGTATTACATTGTGTATACGGAACACCCTTCTCATGCCAACATCCATGACTTACCATTGGGGAATCCTTCATTCATTCCAACGTATAATTACCAATGGCCAAAGGGGGTATAGAGGGTACCATGACTAAAGCCCTACAACATCATCGAGACTCCTAACATCTTACGTTCACTGGGTTCTTACGGCTTAGCCGTATACAGGGTTACGGCTTAGCCGAGAGGGGGTCACAGTCGTCCGGATTTTTCCGTGGGGTTACGGTTCAACCGTATATTGGCCTACGGCTTAGCCGTGCTAAGCCTACGGCTGGGTCACGGGGAGGTTACGGCTTAGCCGTAGGGTATCTCACGGTGCAGCCGTATGCAGGCCGTAGAAGGAACTGGTTCTGTGAGCTCTCTGGAAAGTTCGCCGTAGAAAGACCTACGGCTAGGCTACGGGCTGGGTACGGCTTAGCCGTAGTGGATTTCACGGCGTAGCCGTAAGTGAGCCGTAGTACAAAACCTCATTTTACTGCTCTCTGGACATTGAGCCGTAAGAGCTCACGGCTTAGCCGTATCTTCGCCGTAAGCTTCAGAAAATCTCAGACAGTTCTGTAGCTCACTTTTCTGTACGAGCTCACTACAGCACTAGCTTATACGGGAATTCTGAAGCTCAACTGAAGTACTCCTGAGAGTGAGAGTATCCCATCTCCATCATTCCTACTTGATTCACACCTCATTTGTATCAATTAAAACAATAGCATTGAAGTGGCTGGGAATTGGAAATGCAAGAACTAACTCAAATCATCCACATTCAACCATGCATGCAGTACCTATAACTTAATACTTGCCTTGTTACCGTGTTTAGGCCTTCCTAGATCCTTCTTGCTGTATGCTCAGAGGAAGCTCCCAGTACTGTAATGGGTTCTCTAATGGGTTCTCTACACATAGGCCCAAAATGTGGAAGAATCCACATGCATGTCAATAACGAAGTCCCTATGATCCTAACAAACCCAAGAAGACGAAATGGAACCTATTCCTTACCTTGTATTGTTGTAACTTGGAGGAGAGATCACTCTTGGAGGAGAGATCACTTTACACTAGAATGTAATGGAACATGGTCAATGGGGAAGAAGAACGTGGGTGGATGCCATCCCTTGTGCATGCACACCCTCAAAGGCCCACCATACTTGATTGAAGTCAAGGTGAGAAGAAGACACCCAGCAGACCAGATTCCAGCCAAGAAAACGAGAGAGGAAGAAGGAGAGTGCACGTTAGTTTCCCCTTTTGAAACATGTTTTCCTGAAGTTGCACACTAGCCCACTTGTTTCTAGAATTTTCAGTTTAGTCCGGAAGGGCTCCAATCGGCTTAAGATGAGTCCGGATCAACTCGGGCTCAACACAAAAGATGATCTACGCGATGAATCACACGTAAGGAGATGGACGGGGTAACCTAGAGGCATAAGAAAAATTTACTAAAATGCCCTTAACTACCTAAGTGGGGTCCAAACCCAATAATTCACACTGAATTAACCCTCAACAAGTCTTAATCAATATAAAACAAGGTTAATTAACGTAACTAAGATTAGTGGGGGTTCGGGTCCTTACATCCTCCCCCACTTAAGATCATTCGGTCCTCCGAATGCACGTACCTTAGGTAGTAGCTCTGGATATTTAGCCCGAATTTGATCTTCAAGTTCCCAAGTGGCCTCTTCCTGTCCATGGTGATTCCATAACACCTTGACCCATTTGATCGTTCGTGTACGCAGCACCTGTTCCTTAGTGTCAACGATACGAAGGGGTCTCTCTTCGTAGCTCACATTAGGCCGTACCTGTACATCATCCAACTCAAGAACATGTGACGGATCTGGGAGGTATTTCCGGAGCATTGACACATGGAACACATTATGGACTCCTGCAAGCGAGGGTGGCAACTCCAACCGATAAGCTAAGTCTCCCACTCTACTCTGTATTTCAAAAGGCCCGACGAACCGAGGAGCAAGCTTACCCTTCTGGCCAAACCTGATAGTACCCTTCATTGGGGAAACTTTTAGGAAAACTCTGTCCCCCACTTGGAACTCGAGGGGCCGGCGGCGGTTATCTGCATAACTCTTCTGGCGTGATCGTGCAGTTCTCAGTCTATCTTGTACTTTTTGTACTTTCTCTGCTGTATCCGCTACCAGAGTGGGTCCATGGAAACTCCTAACCCCAACTTCTTCCCAGCAAACTGGCGTACGGCACTTTCGTCCATACAAGGCTTCAAATGGGGCCATACCGATGCTCGCGTGAAAGCTGTTATTATATGCAAACTCGCACAAGGAGAGGTGCTCATCCCACTCCTTTCCGAAATCCATTACGCTAGCTCGTAGCATATCTTCCAGGGTCTGTATCGTTCGTTCCGATTGCCCATCTGTTTGAGGATGGTAAGCCGTGCTAAAACTGAGTTTGGTGCCTAAAGACGTCTGGAAAGACTGCCAAAAGGAGGACACGAACCTACTATCTCGGTCGGATACAATTGAGACCGGGGTACCATGTAGCCGTACAACCTCATCAATGAAGATCTTGGCCATTTCCTGAAATTTCATCCCTTTCTTGATGGGAATAAAGTGGGCTGATTTTGTTAGTCGGTCGACAATCACCCACACTACATCATGGTGTCTACTTGTTCGAGGTAGTCCGGAAACAAAATCCATCGTCAGATTCTCCCATTTCCATTTAGGGATCTGTAGAGGGTGTAACAAACCGGGAGGCTTCCTGTGCTCAGCCTTCACTCGTTGGCAGGTAAGGCATTTGGCCACAAAGCCTGCTATGTCCCTCTTCATGTTATTCCACCAAAACCTGCCATGTAGATTCCGGTACATTTTTGTACTCCCTGGGTGCATGGAATACCGAGCATGGTGTGCTTCAGTCATAATTGCCCTCTTTAGGTTATGATTTTGAACTCCTGGAACACAAAGCCGATCTCGGAAGTACAACACGCCATCTACACTCCTGAAGTCCGGTTTCTCAGAAATATGATCACGAATCTTGACAAACTCCGGGTCTTCAAACTGTCTCTCCTTGATCTGCTGAATCAAGGTGGGTTCGAAGACTGACATAGCCACTAACATGACCTTATCATCTACGAATTCAACTTCCGCGTCCAGATCTCGGAATTCCTCCACTAGGGACCATTCACCACACAAGGCTGCCAACTCGGTGGTGGATTTCCTGCTTAAAGCATCAGCTACTACATTCCCTTTTCCAGGGAAGTATCTAATCGGAAAGTCATAATCCTTTATGAATTCCAACCACCTGCGCTGTCTCATGTTAAGATCATGCTGCGAAAACAGATACTGGAGACTACGGTGATCACTATGGACTTCAAATTTCTCTCCGTATAAGTAATGTCTCCACATCTTCAGCGCGAAGATCACTGCAGCCAATTCCAAGTCATGTACGGCATAGTTTTTCTCATGTTCCTTCAATTGGCGAGATCCGTATGCTATTACTTTTCCATTCTGCATGAGTACACACCCTAGCCCAATCCCTGAAGCATCTGTATAGATAACAAATCCGCCACTCCCTTCTGGCAGGGATAAGATCGGGGCTGAGGTTAACTTCTCCTTAAGCAGTTGGAAACTCGACTCACACTCAGCGGACCACACAAATGGTTCGTTCTTTCGTGTCAACTTAGTCAAAGGGGCGACTATTTTGGAAAAGTCCTTCACGAACCTTCTATAATAACCGGCCAAGCCAACAAAACTTCTAATTTCTGCAACGGTTTTGGGACTCTGCCAAGTAGTTATAGCCTCAATCTTAGCCGGATCTACTGCCAGCCCATCCTTAGAAATTATATGCCCTAAAAAGGCAACTTGTTCCAGCCAAAATTCACATTTGTCCAGTTTAGCATACAGTCGGTGGTCCCTTAGCAATTGTAGAGAGGTCCTCAGATGCTCCGCATGCTCGCCTTTGGTCTTGGAGTACACCAAAACATCATCGATGAAAATTACTACGAACTGATCAAGATAGGATGAGAAGATCTTGTTCATTAAGGCCATAAACACTGCGGGGGCATTTGTCAATCCAAAAGGCATAACCAAGAATTCGTAATGCCCATATCTCGTCCTGAAAGCTGTCTTTGATGCATCTTGGTCCCTAACTCGCAGCTGATGATATCCAGACCTAAGATCGATCTTCGAAAAATGTGTTGCACCTTGTAGCTGATCAAACAATTCATCAATTCTAGGCAGTGGATATTTGTTTTTAATTGTCACCTGATTCAACTGCCGGTAATCAATACACATTCTAAGGGTGCCATCCTTCTTCTTCACAAATAAAACTGGGGCTCCCCAAGGAGATGTGCTAGGGCGAACAAACCCTTTATCCAATAATTCTTGTAACTGCAGTTTCAGTTCACGTAGCTCTGCCGGGGCCATTCTATATGGGGCCTTAGATATGGGAGCGGTACCGGGTACCAGCTCTATAGTAAAATCCACTTCCCTGATTGGTGGGAGGCCGGGTACTTCATCCGGGAATACGTCCGGAAATTCGCAAACCACAGATATTTCTTCTAACTTCTTAGGTGATTTCTTTTCTACGATGAAGGCAATATAGCCCTCACAACCACTATGTATTAATCGTTCCGCTCGAAGTGCTGAAATCAATCTGGTGTTCGAACTCTTCTTGTCACCTTGGAACACCGCACTTGGACCATCTTCACTCACCTTTACGGTGACGGTCTTACGGTAGCAATCCAAACAGGCCATATATTTGGTCAGCCAGTCCATGCCTAGGATTACATCGAAGTCGTGCATGGGTAGCACAATAAGTTCCGCTGGGAGAAGAACTTCTCCGATGAGAACTCGACAACCAGGGTAATAGTCATCACAGGTTACCCGTTTACCAACCGGAGTGATAACGCTCAGCACATATGGCAACTGTGCTGGCGATTCCTGTATCCTACTAGAGAACCGAGGTGAGATGAAGGAGTGTGAAGATCCCGAATCAAACAACACTTTAGCTTCAATACCACAAACAGAAACCTTACCTACAACCGCATGTTCTGCCGCTTCTGCCTCTTCTTGTGTCAAGGCATAAGCGCGGCCTTGCCTTTGGGGTCGGTGTTGCTGTCCTTGTCTCTGTTGTCCCTGGCCTTGTCGTGTCTGCCCTTGGCCTTGTCGTGTCTGCCCTTGGCCTTGTCTCACTTGCTGTTGCTGTCGGTTAGGCGCAGGAGGGGGCTGCTGATACTGCTGCTGTTGATAGCCTTGGCTAAATTCCTTCCTTCTCGGGCACTCGGACAAGCGATGGTCCAGGGAGCCACAGCCAAAACAGGCTCCCATAGCCCTCCAACATTTACTAGTCTCGTGACCCTTCCCACATGCACCACAAACTGGTCGGGACGTGCTGCTAGCAACTCCCTTCTGTTTCTTAGAGTACTGCTGACCTTTCCCCGAAGGTGGAGCACTCTTCTTAGACTCCCCCAAGAATAGACTCTTCTCAATTTCTTCCGCTGCATAAGCCCTGGCTACTGCATCATCATATTGAACGGGACGCTGAAAGGCAGTGGCATGTCCCTTGATAGCAGGCCTTAACCCTTCCAGAAATCTTTCCACCCTCTTTTCCTCAGTATCAATCAAGTCTAGAGCAAACCGAGAAAGCTGGCTGAATACATGCACGTATTCTGCAACGGTCATGAGGTTCTGCTGCAGGGAAAGAAACTCTGCCTTCTTTTTGCGAGTAACATGGTCAGGGATGAACTTCTTCCGAAACTGCCTCTTAAAGGCTTCCCACACAGTAGCATCCGGCATAGTCCTCATGTGGTCCCGGATACTCTTCCACCATGTATCCGCGACGTCTCTAAACATGGATGCTGCGAGGACCACTTGCTGTCTAGATGTGCAAGTCAAGGTATCGAAAACATTTTCCGTGTGGACAAACCATTCATCTGCTTGTAACGGATCCTCATGTCCAGTAAACTCTGTTGCTCCCCTTTTTCGAAACTTCTCATACAAGGAGTTGGGATCTCCTGGCTGATCCTGTCGGTTCAACATGGCGGCCATCTGCAACTGCATGGCGGCCTGATTGGCGTTACTAGCTGCCAATTGATGCATTAACATCATAAACCGTTCCTCTGTATTGTAGGTGGGTTGTGGGGGAGGTTGTGGTGGAGGATCAGCGCCGTCCAACTCAATATTATTACGGTTATTATCACCGGAGCTGTTGTTCGTACCGGATCCAGACGCCATGGTTCTGCAGTCACAATGGTCATTAATCATATATGTTTAATAAATGCACATACATACATACTACAGTCATACCATAGTTATCATTTATAATAGAAACCCACTTAAACGGATCTATCGGAACCTCACCACGCTTCCTAATGTTGCTAAGTCTTTTAAGTGACTTCTTGAAATGGCTCTGATACCATTACTTACGTATGTCACGCCCCAATCCCGGGAATTTGGGGATTTGAGTGGGCCCCCAGGGCGTGGATACGTAATCCCGTAGAAATCCGTGCCCTGAAGAAGTTTGCACGAATTCCTACAAGGGAGATTCCACAGGAACGTGTGAGGTAAGCTGACACACGTACAAACATAAACTATCATAATCGAGAACCTGTGAAATACTCAATAATCATCAAGAGCACATAAAGTTCATAGTCTATTAGAGCATAATTACATACAATAGTGTTATAGTCCTTAAAAATACGTTCCCAAAATCAGTCCTTAAGGTGATACACAAGTCTTCAACATAATATTCCCTGAAGAGACGCTCTCCGTAGGATGGCTAGTAGTAAACGTCGCCATCCATCCATTCACCTACACCCCGAGGTACCGTTGGGGTATCTTCCGGGGCCGCGTCAGCATTCGTGTCGGGAGCGGGTGCTGAATCTGCAATACCGAGGGTAACACTGTTAACACGACGGTTAAGCAAGTACTAAGCATAGGAATTAATATAACAAAATACATTAGCAAGAACAATCACTAAACATGATGCATGAGTGAAACTTAGTGTTATACATACTGATTGGCAACCACGATGCTCTATTCTCCCAAAGGGAGCATACATAACGTATGGGTCGCTAGGGGATCAAGCTAGCTTCCCGAGGAGCGTCGACAACCCCTCCGTAAACCTACTGCAGTGGTGACATATAATACCCAAAGGGCAGAAGCCAAGTGGTGCCGACTCGAAGTCAATCATACAATCATAACATATACAAGAAATAGATAGTCATGAAACAACGAATACTTAAACGAAATACATGCAGGTAGGCTACAAGGCCCGAGCCTCCGCTACACCCTTGGCTAGCAAGCACACACTCAATAGAAGCTCTGGCTTGTCAGACACGCACTCATTAGAAGCTCAGGTCTGAATTGCCTCGGGGTTTGTTAGAGGAAGTGAATGCGATAACAGTCATGTCAAAGGTAGTGTTATGTATCAATATGATATGATTGCATTTAGATGAAGCAGTCTCCTAATTCCCCAAGGACATTCAGTACGAGGTACACATGAGATGTTCGGTGTCGCTGTGTTACCGCGTCTGGGTATTACATTGTGTATACGGAACACCCTTCTCATGCCAACATCCATGACTTACCATTGGGGAATCCTTCATTCATTCCAACGTATAATTACCAATGGCCAAAGGGGGTATAGAGGGTACCATGACTAAAGCCCTACAACATCATCGAGACTCCTAACATCTTACGTTCACTGGGTTCTTACGGCTTAGCCGTATACAGGGTTACGGCTTAGCCGAGAGGGGGTCACAGTCGTCCGGATTTTTCCGTGGGGTTACGGTTCAACCGTATATTGGCCTACGGCTTAGCCGTGCTAAGCCTACGGCTGGGTCACGGGGAGGTTACGGCTTAGCCGTAGGGTATCTCACGGTGCAGCCGTATGCAGGCCGTAGAAGGAACTGGTTCTGTGAGCTCTCTGGAAAGTTCGCCGTAGAAAGACCTACGGCTAGGCTACGGGCTGGGTACGGCTTAGCCGTAGTGGATTTCACGGCGTAGCCGTAAGTGAGCCGTAGTACAAAACCTCATTTTACTGCTCTCTGGACATTGAGCCGTAAGAGCTCACGGCTTAGCCGTATCTTCGCCGTAAGCTTCAGAAAATCTCAGACAGTTCTGTAGCTCACTTTTCTGTACGAGCTCACTACAGCACTAGCTTATACGGGAATTCTGAAGCTCAACTGAAGTACTCCTGAGAGTGAGAGTATCCCATCTCCATCATTCCTACTTGATTCACACCTCATTTGTATCAATTAAAACAATAGCATTGAAGTGGCTGGGAATTGGAAATGCAAGAACTAACTCAAATCATCCACATTCAACCATGCATGCAGTACCTATAACTTAATACTTGCCTTGTTACCGTGTTTAGGCCTTCCTAGATCCTTCTTGCTGTATGCTCAGAGGAAGCTCCCAGTACTGTAATGGGTTCTCTAATGGGTTCTCTACACATAGGCCCAAAATGTGGAAGAATCCACATGCATGTCAATAACGAAGTCCCTATGATCCTAACAAACCCAAGAAGACGAAATGGAACCTATTCCTTACCTTGTATTGTTGTAACTTGGAGGAGAGATCACTCTTGGAGGAGAGATCACTTTACACTAGAATGTAATGGAACATGGTCAATGGGGAAGAAGAACGTGGGTGGATGCCATCCCTTGTGCATGCACACCCTCAAAGGCCCACCATACTTGATTGAAGTCAAGGTGAGAAGAAGACACCCAGCAGACCAGATTCCAGCCAAGAAAACGAGAGAGGAAGAAGGAGAGTGCACGTTAGTTTCCCCTTTTGAAACATGTTTTCCTGAAGTTGCACACTAGCCCACTTGTTTCTAGAATTTTCAGTTTAGTCCGGAAGGGCTCCAATCGGCTTAAGATGAGTCCGGATCAACTCGGGCTCAACACAAAAGATGATCTACGCGATGAATCACACGTAAGGAGATGGACGGGGTAACCTAGAGGCATAAGAAAAATTTACTAAAATGCCCTTAACTACCTAAGTGGGGTCCAAACCCAATAATTCACACTGAATTAACCCTCAACAAGTCTTAATCAATATAAAACAAGGTTAATTAACGTAACTAAGATTAGTGGGGGTTCGGGTCCTTACATTCCTACCACGATTTAGGGCACTTCCCTGTGAATGAGGATTGTGCATGCATTTGTTACCATTGGTCGATCAAGAGGTGGTCGTACGCCATTGCGCCAACGCATAATATGTGAGGTATTGTATAGCTGAGCTGACCCGATTAGCCTGGATCACATTTGTGTGTTACCAGCTCATCTACTTTACCGAGTTTGCCTGGGTTGCATTTCTTGGGTACTAGCTCGTCTGGATTACCGGGTTCGCCTAGTTTCATTTAAGATGACCTATGAGAAGTGCCACTCTGTAGAGAATGTAGGTAGGATTTCATCTTTGTTTGATTCTTATGGTTTGGTTATTACTTATGCTTATGCCTAACTTCCATTTATTGTTACTCACATGATATTTGTTGTTGTTTACTCAAGTTGACACATTTATAACTATTATCTAATTTAGTTATATTTATTTATTTGTCAAATTTACGTCAAATCTGATGATACTCAATTTTGTACATAAGTAGTGGAGCCCCATTGTGTAGGTGGCTGCGGTAGTTTCATAAAGTTTGTTGGTTGCAGAGCATCTCAAACGGGAGGACTATAGATGATGTAGTATGATGGTATTGGGCTGGCACATGGGAGCCTCAAACCCTACCCTCAACTTATTTCATTTCAATACTATAAAGAGGCATGTTTGTTAACGCATTGATTATAATATTCAGACCATCATTAAAACTCTAATGTATTGATTATAGAACTCTAATGTCTTCTGTTACTTGTACTAGCTCTATTATTATGATTCATTGCATTAGTTTACCAGCCACGCAGACTATATGAATCATTGCTTCTGTATTTGTTTGTGGTGATTAATCATCATTCATAACCTCACTGACTTCGATCCACCTATAATTGGGGCCCAAAGTACATCTTGTGGGAAAATTGTAATTGTCCCCAATTCTCACACCATTGGAATTGGGTTAGGATCTGACCCAATTCTAGGAGTGTGACAGATGGTAACAATTCATGCTTTAAAAAATTCAATTCTTCTCTTTCTTCAAAGACCCACTTCCACCAATTCCAACAATGAGAGGAAAAAAAAAGGTTTTTCTTTGGTCAATAAAAAGAGAGCTAAAAAGAACCAGGTTTGGAAGTCCCCCACTTGTACAATTCTTTTTACTTTTGTAGACCACAAAGGCCTACATTTAGGAAAAAGTAGTTTTGAATATCCTACTAGTGGTTGGTTGTATGATAAATTTTAGCTTATATGTAGGCCTCCAATAAATTTGCTCCAACATTCTAGCCCATTAAGCAAGTCCCATGCTCAGGGCACTATTTGGACACGTTTGTGTGGCCAATTTTTTGTTAAAAATAGTGAAAGTGGAAAAGCTTTTGCATGGTGTTTAAAATTGTATATTTGGTGCGGCCGCTTTTTCTCGAGTAAAGCAAAAAAAATAAACTGACTTTTCTGCAATATTATTGAAAACAGTCTCCAGTGAGGAGTGGTCAAAAAAGGTTTTTGATAGAAAATAATTTTTTTTCCATGGAATTGGTTTTCTTGAGTGTCACACATCCATGCCATTGGAGCTGTTTGCTTGCTCGACTCATATGAAGAAGTGGGGGACCATCAATCTCTATATCCTAACCTCCTTTCAATGTTTTTAGTAACTTTTACCATTGGTATACAAATTTTTCTGCAATATCGTTGAAAACCATCTCCAATGGAGAAAGGTCAAAAAAAGTTTTACATGGAACATGAAGTTTTTGTTTTCCAAGTTATTGGCTTTTCACAGCACCACACGAGCATGTCCTTTGGGCTTTTCACCTTTTAGGCCCACATAAAGACGTGGAGGCCCAAAATGAATGTACCATCAATCTCTCTATCCTAAGATCCTTCAAATGGATGGTCATATGACTCACTCAAACCGCATCTAAGTTGTTAAATACTCACTAAGGCTGTTCATGCTCTTTAAACTAATGAACCAACTCACTTTGCTTCATGATTTATGACACTCATTAGAACACACTACCACAAAAATCATTTTTCGCAATGAAAATTCGGTGATGTTTTAAAATTTTGTCACTAAATTTGTTTTTCGCAACAACATGCTTGTGTACTCACTTAAAAAGAAAACGTCAATTATTTAGCGACAATAATTTTCATTGGTCACTAAATATTATCATAAAAAGTTTGGCACCAAATAAAGTAATTGGTGCCACCAAGGCGGAAATTTTTCTCCAATGAAATTTGTTGTTAAGCAACGTGTTATTTTCAATGGTAAATAATTAGCACCATATATCATTAGAAATGTTTTGCGACAAAACCTATATCGTCATAGAATTTTTTGAAATAATCTGCAACGAAATTATTTTGTCATAGAATCCATAAAATTTAGGAAATGGCATGATTGTGTTTAGCGGTTCATTTTTATCATTATTTGGCGACGAAGTGAAACCGTTCCTAATTTTTCATAATTTAGGCTACCAATGAGTCTTCACATAAACTACACTGAAACCTCTCTCTTAGATTCAACCCCTGGATTTCATCGATACCCCTAGATTTTGACCTACCAAGATGCTCATTTCAACCGAATCCATGGTATGCCTTCATCATCTTCTTCTTCTTCTATTTTCTTCTCTTTTTTTTTTCTCTACTGGGTTTTGGGCTGGGGTATGACAAACTATATCACAAAGAGAAAAGAACAAAAATAGTGGATGATAGCTATAGGACCTTCCAATCTCCGCCGTCGATCACACTTCAGCTGTACCACTGATCTGCAATAGTGGACTACCTGCCAAACAAATCCAACATTTTCTGTAAAACCCAGAGTCCCTCTTTTCCGATCCAAAACCCTTTTTTCCAATCTACAAACCAAAACCGATCTCGGTCTCTTATCAAATCGAGACTGGTCAAAAATGAATGCACCCATGGGCCCACCTTGAGATCACAAATTTAATCTCCTCTGCAACTCAAATCCTCTATCCTAGAAATAGTATCCTTACATTTTGAGCTCCTCTGCAACTCACCTATGGTTCCGTTGCTACGCAAGTGTCCCAGGAACAATCCCCCAACTCCTCGCCTCCCTAGCTCTCAAAATCACATTCTTCCAACCCTCCTTCATCCCCACAAATGGCAGCAACCTCCCTAGGTCTCAGATCGCAAAGCCATTTCCTTTCATTTGTTTTGCTCTATCTTCAACTCTCATTCCACTCCGCCCCATCTTAGATCGTCTTGCTGCTAGGTATGCCCCATTCTCTATCCTCTTTCGGTCATTACAGTCCTCTTCTCTTTCTAACCCTTGTTCTCTACACATGCCTCCTCGCTTTCTATCGAGATCTACTTTCTACTCTTCTAATCTTTTGCAAAATATTTACCAAATGAAAAAGAAAACCCTACAAAATGAATAACATAAAGTAAGATAAAGGTATAAAAGGAAAAAAGAACCCATTTGAAACCTGCATTACCATATCTGAGATTCTAGCCTTGGTAACATTGCTACCATTTCCTCCTCTATGTTCAGCTCCTGTTGGAGTATGCATCAAGTCGGCAAATGGAACAAGATACAACAGTCAGATCTCATCTCTTTTTGCACATTATCTCTAGGGTTTGCCATTTTCAACGATTGTGATTAATGAATTCCAAGAAAAAATGTTGAAGAGTTTGCTTCCTTTTTTTAATCTTGCTTTATTTTTTTATTCAAGTTTTTGGTCGAGTTAAATTGGAAGAAATACTTTTGATTTATCTAAAGCGGGTTTTGATGGTTTTGATTCTTGATACTTGCTTGTGGTCATGGGAGCTTTTTGTCGGAGATATTTTTTGGGTTTTTTTTTATTGTGGTTTGAAGGTTTTTGTTGATTCATTTTTACTCTTTATCATTATCATCATCATAGTAATTGTGTCACTGGTTTTGCATATTTGATTTAAGCATTAGACCATGATCTACTCTCTATTGAGTTTCTATTTATAAATTAACTTTGTGAGTTGATTATTGGTGGATTTGGATTTTGGTAAGTTTGAACGCTGATGTTTATTTAATATGGGCTTTTGCATTCTTGGTTTTGTGAATTTTGCCAACCGTATTGTTTTAGATATCAGTAGAGAGTTATACATAATCCTTTTTGTCATCTTTCAAACAAAAGAGGATCTACATACTTAGTCTCAATGAAGTTCATAACACTACAATGAGAATTGAGAGGCAATTTATTTGGTAAACAACAATTATCTTTAGGATAATTGTTGGAATTGTTGGCTTTCCAAAGTTATTTGGTAATTTATTTTCATTTTATCCATGTTTGCATATTGTAAATTGAATGAACTTGTTGTAAAGCAGGCCTTGCATATATATGATTAACCACGTCATTACATCATATATAACAACTAATATAATTTTTTTTTTTTGGTGGAGATCACATCATTTCTCTTGGATTATTGAGAGGAAGATTGAGTCAAGAAGAGGGTCTCCCCAATGGATGATGCCTTTTCTTTTTAAGAAGATGGAACTACTCTTCCTCCTCCAAAAACCCTTCCAGAGCAGTGAAATTCATTTCCTCATTGTCCTCTACTGCTTCTTCCAAATTTCAAGTAGTTCTTAAGATGACTAGATGAGATACAGTTAGGCCTTTACATCACTATTGGGCGACCAATCTTCATCTTCGACTGTCCATCTTGGTTGCATGTAAATGAAGCACCGTGTAAACTGATTACTAACTGGACAGCCTAATCTTATTTTTACATAGTTGAACTCTTTTTTAAGACATAAACCAGTTTACCAATTTAAAGAATGCATGTATATTCATGACTATACTATAATCCTTTTCATTCTTTTATAGCTAAATATAAGTTTTACAATACTTATGAATGATGTAGACAACTATAAGACCTTTGCTGAATGGTCATGATTTAGACTGAGTTGGAGAGCATTACAAAGCTTCCAATTACAGTCTCCACATGTGATCATTAAAATGCCATCAAAGCTTCCATATAAAGCTTCTCTTAGACCTGGTGTAGATTTTTTTTTCTTGATGATTAAAACCACTTTCTATAAGTATTCATTTTTTTTACTCATATGTTGTTTGTTCCCTTGGTATTGACAATTAAGATTTAGGCAATGGACAATATTGCTTAACCCATGAAGGGGATGAGAGTTTGTTGATTGGATTGGTATGTAATGATGTAAATGAGTTCGACATATTGTCTTAAGCTTGATATCTATATTGCAAATTATATTTGGCATGTGAGTGATTCCATGGTGTGGGAACTACCAATATGCTTCTTTCTTTTACCATTCAATCTTCATCTTTCCAACAATTGTTGAGATACATTTGCAAAGAGCCTTGGGTTGAAAGTAGAGGTGGGAAATACCATGTGTTGTGCTTACTTTACCACTTGATCTCTGTTACTTTCATTTGAACAGATACTTAATGGGTGTATGAATTGGACAGGATCTAGGAGACGTTGTTGCAGGCAAACATTATTTTCAAAGAGGCTGGGTCAACTGTTTCATGGAGTGGGGCTGTTTCATGGAATGAGTGATCTGGTCAACATAGAGTTTTAGGTAAGGAACTGAACTAAATTTAAATTTTAAGTTATTGTTTGATGGGCCCTCCTGAAACAGAATTCATATAGCCAACCCCACCATGGTTGGGATAAGGCTTTGATGCTGATGATGATGTTTTATGGGCCCTCCTAATTTGATAAATGTGGTTTAGTTTGTCATATGTTATAGTAGATAACAAACTACATATGATCGCGCTTAAAATGGCGTGGAAATGTATAATGAATTCAATGTCGAACATTCACGCACTTCAAGCGTTAAGAAGAATGGGAATCAATTACAATTCATCATTGAGTTTCCTTTTGTTTACATGGGTTCTAATGCCTTGACCGCGGGGATGCAGGTTATTTACATGAGTTTAGAAAGTTTACAACCCCTCCCTCAAGTCTTAGATGTGATCTCAATTTGGAAATTACAAGAAAATGTACATAAAGTAGGAAAAAATGCAAAAAAGAGGAAAAAATTGGGGGATGACCATGGCCTGCGGTCACTGCCCCAGGCCAGTGACCGTGGGTCACGGTCACTGGCACCTTCCAGTGACCGTGACTCACGGTCACTAGGCAAACAGTGACTGTGAAGTCACTGTTCGCCTCTGTTTTTCGTGCTGTTCGTACTGGCTGTTCGTCCAAACTTTTTCAAGTGTTGAAACTCCCTTTCACAACATCTTAGGGTGTCGGATGACCATTGAGAAGATCGAATTCGACTATGGAATCGATTGAAAACTTTGTAATTCATTATTCTTGTTTACGGACTGTCTTTTGTTCAAGTTCGAAGAGGGCATTACAGGAAGCCAAAGTTGTGTCATTTTGAACCTATAATTTTCAAGGAACAAAATGAAGCCCAAAGGGGCTCGTTCACAACCTCTATAATGGCCAAAAAATCCCCCCGAATGAGAAAAACAAAGATGACAACGTCATCCTTCTAATAGTCGTTACTACATGAATATAGTGCGTTCTGTAGTTACCCCACCGTTCTCGTCTTCCTTTGAATCGTTTTGCTCACCTTGGTGACTAAAGATGGAAGGAAATGGTTGTGGGATTGCTGCTTTTCTTGCTTGAATGCCTCTGCTTTTGTTCAATTCTATCTTTTTCTCTCTCTCTCTGTTCTCCTTCTTTTTTCTCCCTTCAAACACTACCCATTTTATAGAGACTTCAAGTGGTTTTTGGCGGTTCTAGGGAGTTGAGGGGAGTTGTGGGAAGTTACACTTAGAAAGGAAGTGTAGAAAAACCGCCCAAAACTGCAAATAGTGTCCTTTGGGGGTCCATGACCGCAGCCGCGGTCACGGATAAGGCCCAATTTCAGTTTTTTGCATTCGCGACCCGTTTTCACCTGTTTGGGGCCCAAACGATGTCCAATCGCCACGAAACTTGGAGGAATGCTTCTTGACACTATTTTGACTATGTCATAAAAGTTTCAACTCGTTTTGACCATCTAAAGATGGTCACGTTTTCACCTGTTTGGGGCCCAAACGATGTCCAATCGCCACGAAACTTGGAGGAATGCTTCTTGACACTATTTTCACTATGTCATAAAAGTTTCAACTCGTTTTGACCATCTAAAGATGGTCAACTCCCTTGATGAACAAGCCGCGGTCACTCCCAAGGCCCATTTTTAGACTTTTGCATTTGTGACCCATTTTTAGCTATTTGGGGCCCAAACGATGTCCAATCGCCACGAAACTTTGAGGAATGCTTCTTGATATTATTTTGACCATGTCATAAATGTTTTAGCTCGTTTTGACCATCTGAAGTTAGTCAACTCCCTTGATGAACAGGCCACAGTCACGGACAAGGCCCATTTTTGGACTTTTGCATTTGTGACCTATTTTCACCTGTTTGGAGTCCGAACGAAGTCCAATCTTGACGAAACTTGGAAGGATGCCTCTTGATACTATTTTGAGTGTGTCATAGAAGTTTCAACTCATTTTGACTACCTAAAGTTGGTCAACTCTCTTGATGACCAGGCCGCGGTCACAGACAAGGCCCATTTTTGGACTTTTGCATTTATGACTCATTTTCACCTATTTGGGGTCTGAACGAAGTCCAATCTTGACGAAACTTAGAAAAATGCCTCTTGACACTATTTTGAGTGTGTCATAGAGCTTTCCGCTCGTTTTGACCACCTAAAGTTGGTCAACTCCCTTGATGAATAGGCCGCGGTCACGGATAAGGCCCATTTTTGGACTTTTGCTTTTATGACCCATTTTCACCTGTTTGGGGTCCAAACGAAGTCCAATCTTGACGAAACTTAGAGGGATGCCTCTTGATACTATTTTGAGTGTGTCATAAAAGTTTCAACCTATTTGACCTTCTGAAATTGGTCAACTCTCTAGTTGACTTTTCATGAAAGTGGGCCATTGTTCCAGCTGTTTGAGGCCCAAATGACTTTGGTTTGGTTTGAAACTTAGAGGGACTGATGTCAGGAACATCTTGGAGTATTCGCCCAAATTTCATCAATTTTGGACATTGGGAAGCAGGACTTTGGTCAGTGACCCCATGGCTTGGGGGGCAACTGGCCCCAAGTTAATATGCTTGTAGCTTTTCGGCCAAATGATGTCTGTTTATCTTGAAACTTTATAGGGCCTCTCTTAGGCATAATTCAAACTTTTTTTGAAAGTTTCAGCTGGTTTGATCTTTACGAAGTATCGCTTTGTACTGAGACCCACAGAGCATAGTATATAACCATCTAGGCCGAGTTTGGATCCGAATGATGTCTAAATGCTCTAAATCCTTGAAGGATAGTCTTCAAATGTACTTGAAAGCATTTCGTTGAGTAGGATATTACTTCGACATGTGGAAGTGTCAGGTCCCACAGTAATTCTCAAGAAGCTAACAAATAGCTTTTGAAGCCTTACTTGAACTGAGCTGATGTCCAAATCTTTGAAAACTTTGGAATTTTATAATCCAAAGCTTGTAGTGTTTTTGCTGAAATATTTGAAATTTTTTATGGGTCAACAAGTGCCCCCTCGAGGTGCAATGATTATAGTGTAATAATCATTGTACCTCGAAATAGCCAATCTGTGGTAATGGTAAATGACTTGATGAAAAGACAATTTGTCAAGGTAGGTTGTAGACCTAAACTTGGGATTTTGAAATTTTTAATAAAAACCATCAAGGGTTTTTTGATGGGATTTTGAAAAAATATAAGAAATCTAAATTTCTTTGCCTTGTTTTCACGGATATCAAAAGTAGCATCTCCGTGGGGACTGTGGGGGACACCCATAAAGGAATCCCTTAGGTATTTAGAAAATTCAGAAGTTTATGAATTTTGTTTGGATTTTGGAAATGAATTTGATTTTCTTTTAACCTATTTTTCATAGATATCCAAAGTAGCATCTCTGTGGGGACGTGGGGAACACCTACAAAAAAGAATCCCTGAGGTTTTAAGAAAATTAAAGGTTTTAGTTTAAAATGGATTTGGGTTTGGATTTTCCTGGATTTTTGGTTCATTTTCAAAAATCAAAGTTTGGGTTTTGACTTGGCTTGACATGATTCAAAATGAGATGCAATTTAAAAAAAAATGGCTTTTGGCTTTTGTACATCTTGATCCAAAGCAATTTGAAATGACAATTTTTGCTTAAGATTGGGTTTGTCCCAGGATGAACTTAAAATTTGGATTAAGTTGGTTTTCAAGAAAACACACATTTTTGTTTGGGGCGAAATGCCCAAAGTGGGTTCACCATGTTGTGTCTTAAGATAGAACCAGAACTTTGGCTGTGAGGAGCATTGCAACCATAGATCATCACATTGTAACAACAGCTTTCATCCTTGAAAGATGATATTTTGAAGCTTCAAGGCACCATAGATGGCTTAGAAAAGTCTAGTTCAAAGAACTAGGCCTACGAAGAGTACATTCTCACCAAAGTAAAGGCAAAGCAAACAACCTTGAATGACTTTATTCAATCTCTTGAAAGTGAAATGAGTATCAGAACGAATGAACATGATAGTGATACTGTTGTCCCAGCTTATCCAAGCTATAAAGGGCACATCCTGAGGGAGGCAACTTGAGAAGTTCTTGGACTAGATTTCAACGCCGCAGCTTCTTGTATAACTCTTTTATCTTGATCGGCCTGGGTGACCATGTATACATTGACTTCATTCTTTGTACTTAAACTTCAAATGGACATCAACGAAAAAACTTTTCTTTCTCTCCATTTTGTCATTGGTATAGGTGCTTGGTTTGATTTTGTGTAGATGTTTGATGTGGTTTGTGGATGGTTTGTTTGGTTTGGTTTTCTCAGACTTGTATGAGGGTGTGATTTGCGATCTTTTGGATCCACAAATCGAAAATAGGGGAGTCGTATAGGTGGACGTTATCCGGTGCCCATGTGTGTGTTAGATTTTGTGGACTCAATCCATCAGTTGATGTAATAAATTGATTAATTTCTTTATTTATCAATAAAATCATGCTTTACTTTCATGAGATGAATGTTATTTTACTACTTCATGCACATGACTAATACGTATGACATAATGGTTCATGAGTTGAACCGGGTCCCATTAGTATATTAGATGTGATATATGTGCATGGATGAGATCCACACGCGGGAGATATATGTCACAAATCTTATACTTAAAATAGCTTCACAACCAGTAATGAAATTGGGCATCTCATTTGATAAGGTTGCAGCACTTTGATCACTATGAGATAGTGTGATTTGTCTCGATCATCAGAATGTAAGATTCTGGATCACGGTGCTGGTACATTAGATGTATTGAAGGACCATGAGAAGCACCTTATGGAATTCCGTCTCAAAAATAAGGTATGCTCTCATAATTCCCTTGCAATAGGCTCTCAATCCTGAGACATTGACGAACTCAAGTTTCTATCTATTCATTTGCTTTGAGTCACCAATGAGTGAGGCCGACTATAGGTTAACACCTCGGTGTCTTGGGTATGTGGTAGTAGAACTGTGGGAACGTTGAATGATCAAGATGGAATCTATCTCTATTATCCCCTTGTGCCAATTAATGGATTTGTCATTAGTAAGTGCGCACCCATCTCAATTAAGAGTTAATTGGATGGTACTGATGATTACTGTGATTAATTGGGGCTCAAGGATAATAAGATGTGGAACTTAAATTGGAAGAGACGGATTTATTCCAATTGATCCACGGATATTGATAGAGGGGCCTACTTTTGGTAATTGGGAAGTTTAGGGTCTTCATTGTAATTATTCCTAAGACTGGAGTGCAATTGCATTTATATAGTGGTGTTATTTGCAATTAACTGTGGGCCCGGATTGCACATGAGATGTGGGGTCGCGGTGTTCCAGTTGGAGCCAGCTTTCTAAGGAATCCCTAGTGGTCCCCACGCTAGCCCAAGATATTGGAAAACACTAATCCGACTTGGACTCTAGAAATAAGAGTTTGGAAAGGAGAAAGCCGCTAATTGCTTTGGAAGTAAGACTTCTATTTCAATTAGACAAGGGAGAGATTTGGAAGTCTATAAAATATCCTTGGACGTCCAAAAGAGTCTCCCTCACGCCCAAAACCCTTTCGTGCAAGAGTTGCGCGGGTTACTCTCCTCTCCTTTCTTCTAGTTCCTTGGAGTCTCGAGTTGGGATTTTCTCCTGAAGATTCCACCATTCTTCTTGAGAAAGGAAATCCAATTCGGGTCATAGCGTGGAAGGCTAAGAGGTGTTGAAGAAACTCATTAGAGCACTGCGGATCTCCAAAGGTATGATCTACTTCTTGCATGTCGTAGATTATTTTGGATGTTTAGTGTTGGTAGAATTTTTACTGTACATGGTCATGAGATTGAGGGTAACGCATCCTGGATTGGGTTTTGGTCTTATGGATAGTTGATCCCTGTGTCAAGTAGGTCAAGAGTTTTGAAAATCTATCCACGAGACCCACCTACTTCCAACAGTGTGAGGCTTTCTCCAGGGTCCATGACTTGATCCTTTTGGTGTCGAAAGGGGTCAAATAAAGTGGATGTTATCCGGTGCCTATGTGTGAGGCTTTCCCCGGGATCCTTGACTTATTCCTTAGGACAAAGATTTGGTTTTGGTTTTTGTTTAGATTTTGGTTATATAGGGTCTGCAAAAAGACTTGTTCTATATAACTAAGGATTATCTATATGGGGTTTGCAAAAAGACTTATCCCACATAGCCGAGTTTTACTATATAGGGTATGCAAAAAGACTTAATCTATATAGCAGGATGTTACAAGGGGTCTTGTAAGGACATTATCCAAGTAACAAAGGTTTGACTAGAGGGGTCGAAGGACTTGATCCTCGCAGTCATTTTATACAAATCTAAGGGATTTTGGTTACGAGTCATAGGTTGTGAGGCTCAAAACCTGAGGATTTTGATTTTGGTTAGGAGTGAAAATGTACACTGTACATGGTTTGGGTACATTGTACATGGTTTCGGTGTACCAATGACATTCAAGTATAGTATTTCTTAAGAAGTTTCCCATTGATAAACATCATGCATCTGTCTCCTTCGAGTGCGAGGAGTGGGATGTGCACCATTGGCGTAAACCTTGTTGACAATAAAAGGTCCTTCCCATTTGACTTCAAATTTGCCTTTTGACATGTGTGTGGAGAACATTTGCCTTTTGACTGCAAGGACTAAGTCTCCTTTCTTATAAGCTCTGTATTTTGACCTTTTTGTTGAAAGATTCGGCCAAACAAGCTTGATACAATTCGATGCTTTATCGAGCGGCAAGCCTTCAAGGCTCTCTAGCTCTTGGAGTCCGAGCTTGGTATTCTTTTCTCCAGTGCATTTGTTCATCATAGCTACCCGAAGAGAAGGAAGTTGAATTTATAAGGGTATCACAGCTTCATAGCCATAAACCAAGGAGTATGGTGTTGATTTGATCGGACCACGAACAGTAGTTCTATATGCCCACAATGTTTCAGGAAGTTTGGTATTCCAACTCTTTTATTGTCAGAAACCATTTTCTTCAAGAATTTGCAAATAGTTTTGTTGAAGGCCTCAGCAAGTCCATTAGCTGCAGTGTTATATGCCATGGAGGGACAGCATTGGATTCTGCATTTGTCACATAATCTGTAGAATTTATCTTTGTTGAACTAAGGACCATTGTCATGATGTAGATGTTTAGGTACCCCAAAACAACAAATGATGTGAGTCTTCAAGAAGTAGAGGACTATATCTGTTTTGACATTTTGATGTCTTGGAATGTGGTGAAATTCGATTAGCACAAATCTCTCCTTGATTTCATAAGCTTTGTTAAAGAGAGGAAGCATGTCTGAATTTAGAATTCTTCAAGAGTGGATGTTATACTAGGAAGCCAACAAGAGCTTGTCCTTTCACTACCTTTTCAGTAGTTCATATTGAAAGAAAATAATAGATCATTTGGATAGACGATCACCCAATGCACCAGCCTTTGTCACAAATGCGTTCAGTGGATTAGTGTTGGAAACCAAATACATTTCATTGGAAATAATATAGTGGTGTAGTTTCCTCATTTTTCTTTTAAGCTGGCAATGCCCCCAGAGAGTGATCAAGAGCTCGAATGTAGAGGATGAGAGGTTTCCCTGGAATTGAGGCTAAAAGAATCAGTGGGTTTATAAGACACCATTTGATATTTTCACAAGCTTTATCCCACACAAATGCAATTCCTTTCTTCATAAGTCTGGATAATGCTCTATGCTTCTTAAATAAGTTTGAGATGAACCGGCAAATGTAGGCAAGTTTGCCCTGTAATCCCTTGAGTTATTTAAGAGTTCTCAAAGAAGGCATCTTCAATATAGCTTTAACTTTTATTGATCTCTTTGAGAGTCAGTTCTGCATCAGTGGCAACTTCAACCAATCAGCCAAAGACTTAGTTTTATGACTAAGTATGATAGCCTTGATTTCTGGTCGCAAATTGGTTTTGCACATTTCGATCGTTGCCCTTTGAGATGGTTGTTCCAAGCATTTATAGGATAATGCTCTCCATCTATTAATAAAGGCCTGTGCAGTTTCGTTATCTCCCTGCCTTATGCTGCTGAGCATAGCAAAGGTGACTGTCTATCCTCCTCCTGAAAATAGAGTAAGAACTTCTCTTCTGTGATCGGCCATGTCATGAAGGAGAGTTTTGGTAACTGCTTGTACCAATCGAAGGCAACTCCTTTCAATGTGCCGATGAATAGTCTTATTTTTAGTGCATCTAACTTTGGCAGGCTTCCTAGGAGTGATTTGAAATGCACAATATGCTGATATACTGACCCCTTCCCAAGGTATAGTTGGAAAGTCGGAAGTCTATAATATGGTGGAAATGAAACCAGATCAAATTCCGGAGGATATTTAGGTGTAATACCTTTCTTTTTCATCCTGGTCTCCACTTTTGATTTTGTCAGTATCTTTTCAACTTCTTTAAAGGTTACATGTTTTTCAGGATTTTCATGATGACCAAGGATTGATGAATGATCACTACCAGTAAAACTTGCAACTATCACATTGTTTGTTAAGGACTTAAATTGAGCTGTGAGAAGGTCAATTTTAGTGGCATTCTTCATGATCATTGCTTGTTCTCTTCTATTGGCAAAAAGAGGATTTGCTTGAGCTTCAACCGGACCACCTAGCTTATCTGTTAATATTTTCAATTGGGCAGTTAAGTGGTCAATCATAGCTCCTTGTTATTTGACAACATCACTGACATTGTTATCTTCATTTTTACCAGCATCTTTTTCGTCAGCATCTTTACTTCCACTAGTATCGCCATTTTCATCCTTGTTAGTTCCACTCCCCTCAGCCATAAACACAGTATACTGATGGGGATAAGATGATGTTAATGCCTGACAAGTGCATTGACTATCTTTTGCATTCAAGATAGTGATAGGATCATTGTCAGAATCAGTTTTGACATATCCTTCAGAAGTACTACTTGAATGGGAGTCTGAATCAGACCCCTGTGATTAAGTCCGAGTCATACTCCGAGTAATTCTTCGAATTGAACCTGGCCCAACCATGTAAGAAGAGGTCAAGTCCGGATCATCTTCTTTAATCACCCATTTTCGAGTGATCTTACGCTACGATAACTTCTGAGTTTGGTTATTGCAGTGGGCTAAAGCTTTCTTCTTGATTTGGTTAGCCATCTGGACTGCCAAGGCTTGATCTTTAAACCTGACACCCAGTGGCCTGGAAGTGCTAGCAACTCGTTCCCAATCCATGGAATCGGAAGTGGAAAGTGAAAGGATGTCAATAGCACCCCTCTTGTTCTTTTTCTTTTGCTCCTCCTTTTGTTTGAGCGAATCCTTGAAACGAGCGAGATCAGTCAAGTTATTGATGACCAGTCACTCAGCTTGCTTTTTGTCTTTAATGCCATGTGATAAGCCTTGGGGTGAAGATTGTAAGGATGGTGCGACAATGATGGAGGGTAGACGCCTCCTGCCAAACCTCTGGCCCTCTTTTTGAGTCAGAGGGTAAAAGGTATTCTCTTCAAGTGTGAACAAGGGTTTGTTCTCAGCCTTATTGGATTTTGGAGTGTGTGGTTGAGGTGACTACATCTGCATCTTAGGATGGATGCACCCTTCTAGGCCTTCTTACGAGTTAGGAACTGCCGGAGGTCCTCTGGTGTTTGCTTGGTAATGACCCGTTGTTTGGGCCGAATAGGTGGTGACTTTAAGCATTCAGCAGTCACTAAATGTGACTTGCCAAGTGTCACCGACTTATGATCCATGAACCGGACCTGCCTTGCCCCCAGACGAGGCTTGGTGATATGAAGCTTGCTGCCTTCTGACTTCAACTTGTAATTTGGTTCCTCCTGAACCTTATTGAAAACTTCAAATGGATTCTAGGTACATTTGAAAACCCAGGATTTGGGAATCTTAGCCTTCTTGATGGATTTAGGGGTCACTAGTGACCCATTTGGATCAGCTGAAGTCATGGAGCCCATTGGAGTAAAGAGTCCTTGGAAGACCGAGACTCTTGACGTAGGGGCAATAGAGTCCATTCAAACATTTTTCGGTACTCTTGCAGCTGGTTTGTTTTGAGTCATGGAGATTTCAAAAAGCTTCCCTTTCGCCTCATCAAAAGTGATGATTAGGGAACCCATGATATCTCTTCAAAAAAATAAGCCCAATGGACTATATTAGTGGTATAACCAACATGGCTGCCTCTTGGGCTAGCCAGAATGGTTTATATATGCCATCTGAACCAACATGGTTTTGAACCAGAATGGTTAGATATAGGCATAAATCCCATCTCATTGTGCTATGCTGACTATCCTAGCTGTCAGAATTTTGGCAGCATCTCGGGACCATATAGTCAGGCTTAAAAGCATGCTAAACTGACTAGACCTGGTTATTGCAATTTTGGCAGCATGTCAAGGCCATCCGTGTCAGTCTTATAAGCAAGAGAGGTTTGGATCTAATCAAAGGGATAAGGCCTACAGGATCGAGCTTGCACCACTACCACAATAATCATACAGGATCCATCAGTGCTTAACGCCGAACAATGCATAACTGCAATGTCGTTGGTCTTATCACTAATTTAATAAAACATTTATTTGGGTCAAAGCCCCATGAACTGAATCATCACTGTTCTAAAGCATGAAAGGGTGTGATTTAGTCCATGCACATCAAGGTGCAAGTTCCCTCAACTAAATCTTTCAATTAAATGGCAAAAGTATGCACTTCGAGGTGCCTAATGCCTTCATTTGAATGATAAAAGAATGCACTTCAAGGTGCAAAATTTCTTCATTAATATTTCTAAACCCATTGTAGACATCAAGGTCTTGCATGCTATCTTCAAAGGCCAAACAAGCCATTTTTAGCAATAAAACAGGTCAGTGACTGTGACCCACGGTCATTGCCCATTTGCCATTGATTCCCATGGTCACAGCACATTTTACACACTTTCCCACGGTCACAGCACTTTTCATCACAACAGCAGCAGTTTTCAGTACAACAGCAGCAGTTTTCAGTGTAACAGCAGCACTTTTCAGCAATTTTTAGCATTTTTCATGCGTTTTAAACCAAATTTGATCACATATTAGGGCAATAATTTTCCCACAGACAGCGCCAATCTTCCGATCGTGCTTGAAAATGGCGTGCAAATGTGTAATGGATTCAATGTCCAACATTCACATAATTCAAACATTAAGAAGAATGGGAACCAATTACAGTTCATCATTGAGTTCCCTTTTGTTTACATGGGTTCTAATGCCCTGACCGCGGGGATGCAGGTTGTTTACATGAGTTTAGAAAGTTTACAATCCCTCCCTCAAGTCGTAGATGTGATCTCAATTTGGAAATTACAAAAAAATGTACATAAAGTAGGAAAAAATGCGAAAAAGAGGAAAAAATTGGGGGATGACCGTGACCCGCGGTCACTGGCAAACAGTGACCATGAAGTCACTGTTCACCTCCGTTTTTTGTGCTGTTCATGCTGGCTGTTCGTCCAAACTTTTTCAAGTGTTGAAACTCCCTTTCACAACATCTTGGGGTGTCGGATGACCATTGAGAAGATCGAATTCAACTATGGAATCGATTGAAAACTTTGTAATTCATCATTCTTGTTTACGGACTGTCTTTTGTTCAAGTCCGAAGAGGGCATCACAGGAAGCCAAAGTTGTGTCATTTTGAACCTATAATTTTCAAGGAACAAAATGAGGCCCAAAGGGGCTCGGTCACAACCTCTGTAATGGCCAAAAAATCCCCCCGAATGAGAAAAACAAAGATGACAACGTCATCCTTCGAATAGTCGTTACTGCATGAATATAGTGCGTTCTGTAGTTACCCCATCATTCTCGTCTTCCTCTAAATCATTTTGCTCACCTTGGTGACTAAAGATGGAAGGAGATGATTGTGGGATGGCTGCTTTTCTTGCTTGAATGCCTCTGCTTTCGTTCAATTCTATCTTTTTCTCTCTCTCTCTGTGTTCTCCTCTTTTTTCTCCCTTCAAACCCTACCCATTTTATAGAGCCCTCAGGTGGTTTTTAGCGGTTCCAGGGAGTTGAGGGGAGTTGTGGGAAGTTACACTTCGAAAGGAAGTGGAGAAAAACCGCCCAAAACTGCAAATAGTGTCCTTTGGGGGTCCGTGACCGCAGTCGCGGTCATGGACAAGGCCCAATTTCGGTTTTTTGCATTCGTGAACCTTTTTCACCTGTTTGGGGCCCAAACGATGTCCAATCGCCACGAAACTTCGTAGAACACTTCTTGACACTATTTTGACTATGTCATAAAAGTTTCAGCTCGTTTTGACCATCTGAAGTTGGTCAACTCCCTTGATGAACAGGCCGCGGTCACTCCTAAGGCCCATTTTTGGACTTTTGCATTTTTGACCCATTTTCAGTTGTTTGGGGCCCAAACGATATCCAATCACCACGAAACTTGGAGGAATGCTTCTTGACACTATTTTGACCATGTCATTAGTGTTTCAACTCATTTTGAGCATCTGAAGTTGGTCAACTCCCTTGATGAACAGGCCGTGGTCACTGATAAGGCCCATTTTTGGACTTTTGCATTTGTGACCCATTTTCACCTATTTGGGGTCCGAACGGAGTCAATCTTGACAAAACTTGGAAGGATGCTTATTGACACTATTTTGAGTGTGTCATAGAAGTTTCAGCTCGTTTTTACCAACTGATGTTGGTCAACTCCCTTGATGAACAGGCCGCGGTCACTCCCAAGGCCCATTTTTGGACTTTTGCATTTATGACCTATTTTCACCTGTTTGGGGTCCGAACGAATTCCAATCTTGACGAAACTTGGAAGGATGCCTCTTGACACTATTTTGAGTGTGTCATAGAAGTTTCAGCTCATTTTGACCACCTAAAGTTGGTCAACTCCTTTGATGAACAAGCCGCGGTCACGGACAAGGCCCATTTTTGGACTTTTGCATTTGTGACTCATTTTCACCTGTTTGGGGTCCGAACGAAGTCCAATCTTGAGGAAACTTGGAGGGATGCCTCTTGACACTATTTTGAGTGTATCATAGAAGTTTCAACCTGTTTTGACCTTCTGAAATTGGTCAACTCTCCAGCTGACTTTTCATGAAAGTGGCCATTGTTTCAGCTGTTTGAGGCCCAAATGACCTTGGTTTGGTTTGAAACTTGGAGGGACTGATGTCAGGAATGTCTTGGAGTATTCTCCCAAATTTCATCAATTTTGGACATCGGGAAGCAGGACTTTGGTTAGTGACCCCATGGCTTGGGGGGGAACTAGCCCCAAGTTGACATGCTTGTAGCTTTTCGGCCAAATGATGTCTGTTTATCTTGAAACTTTATAGGGCCTCTCTTAGGCATAATTTGAACTTCTTTTGAGAGTTTCAGCTAGTTTGATCTTTGCAAAGTGTCGCTTTGTACTGAGACCGACAGAGCATAGTATATAACCATCTAGGCCAAGTTTGGATCCGAATAATGTCTAAATGCTCGGAATCCTTGAAGGATAGTCTTCAAATGTACTTGAAAGCATTTCGTTAAATAGGATATTGCTTCAACATGTGGAAGTGCCAGGTCTCACAGTGATTCCCAAGAAGCTAACAAACAGCTTTTGAAGCCTTACTTGAACTGAGATGATATCCAAATCTTTGAAAACTTTGGAATTTTATAATCCAAAATTTGTAGTGTCTTTGCTGCAATATTTGCAATTTTTTATGGGTAAACAATATATATATATTTAATCATTCTTGTAAAGCATAGGATTATTTTTCAATCTAGTAAGATGTTGCACCAAACATCAATACATAGGAATCATTAAGGAATCTATTGTTGCACTAAACAACACCTCTTAGGAATTTGAGCATGTTTTCTTTGTTGCACCAAACACATAAAAAGAAATACCACGAATTACAATTTAAATGGATTTCTAGTGCCAAGGTAAAAGGGTCTCGAAGGATTTCATTCAAGCTGGATTCCTCTCTTTGCACTAACACACCCTTAATGTTTTTTTTTTCCTAGTCGGAGGTCTTTATCTATTGTCTTCTTGCATACTCTGTCTCTCACTCTATGAAATCTCTCACCACTTGTGAATTTTGGATAGAAACACTTAAGATTGAATATAGCTGTTTCACCTACATCTGCTCCAGTTTGATGGTATCTCCCCCATTTAGTCGTATTAAATAGTTTCATCTTCTAACTCCCCAAAAATCCTACAAAACCCACACCATTTCTCCAATGAAGCCATTGATTTTTGTGCTCTAAGTCATCTTCATTAGAAGAAGAATAATAATAAAAAGACCCAATTGTGGTTTTATCTCTACTTCCCCACCAACCAAGGTATGAGGTCTTGGATTTGGGTGGAAGTATTACATTGATAACAAATTAGTAAAGTACAAAAAAACAAAAAGACAAAAAAAACAAAAAAAATTGCACTACATGTCCAAGAAAATTGTCTAAACAACAATAGTTTTAAAACCATAAATACATAATAGATGATATGAATTACTGTGATATATAGAGTATGAATCAATAATCTCAATGGTTAAAGACTCCTAATCATCCCAAGACTGTACACTTTTTAGGTCTTGACAAGGATGGTTGGGCTTGGGTGATAGAAAATGTCTGAGTATGAGAAATTTCAGGTAATAGGCTATGTTTTTTAGCTTTGTTTTCAATCCTTACTTCTAATATATTGTGTTTCTGTTTAGTCAACACGTACAAACACTAAAACTTTCCAGCTCACTTGTTAATCGTTGTGGACAGGAACGCTCTATGAAGAATGCTAAAAGTTGGAAGAGTTTGCCTTACAATTATTGCATGGGTTCCAAGTCTTTCAAAGTTGTAATGCATGCCTTGGTGAAGTGTTTTAACTTATATTTATTAAATTTGTGGTTGTATAATTCTGATTTTGTTATCACCTATCATAAAATCTTAATTATGTACTACCATTGGAATTTTTATAAGTAGGTGGACCCTGAGACAGGGGAGGAACCCCACATTGTTGATTTTTATAAGGAATCGCACTACAATAAGAAAAATGAGAAGTGAATGAACCCAAAATGTCAGGAAATACATGTAAATACAACTTTACTTGAGGCCTAATAGGCAAAGTTGTATGTTGATTTTGTTTTGTTCAACTTAATTATTTAACTACAATACAATTTAACTTATTTCAAATGGTAGGAATAACTTGTAGTAAAGCAGGTGAAGTGTACACAGGAGGGTGTGATACAATTGACTTAGGAGCAAATATCGATCAGTGCCCTTGGCGGTTAGTCCGGATACTTGAGAGGGTTTAGAAACAGGTCGAAGTCCACGTCTACAGCTAGGAGCACTAGGACTGACTAAGAGGATGGTGAGTGTGGGGCATTGCGGGCTACAGTGGAGAGATTGCAAAATGAAAATGCAACTCGATCTTAAGAGATGGAGCAGATGAAGAATAATCAAGTAGCCATGCAGCAACAAATGGAGGAGATGATGTGGTTGGTGGCGAGAGTGATAGGATTGGACATGATGACATAGGGAGGAGTGTTCACTTCTTAGTTAGTATTTTTAATTTCTTCTCTAATTGAATTACAGTGCATTCAATAAGTTTAAATCATTTGTTTAAAGCTGTAAGGTTAGTTAAAGCATCAATCTGGCTGTGTATATTTACTATTAGCATGTTTGTAATGTCCATTAAATGCATTTCGTTTCTCCTCTTCATTTTTCTCATCGTTTCAATTCAAACTATTTTCTTTTAACATGTTGGTGAAGATCTACCTAATCAAGTAGGGTAATGGCTAGGATTGAATGGGGTAAATGGGATATTTCTTAGATTGATTAAGAGGGTTGGACTTGGGGCTACTCTGCAGTTGTAATACTTGAAAGGGTTTTAGCTTGGCCAAGTGGGGAGGGCCTTTGGATTTGAGGCTGCTCTCCATATGGGGTAAATGAAACGTGTTGGGAAAAATGCCTACTGATGTCAACAGTCCAATGATGACAGACTGTCCATGGAAGTGCTATGCTCCAGAATTGAGAAAGGGTTAGAGGCGATAATCTTTGGGCTAAGTGTATTGCTAAGAGTCTCTATTAAAGCTACACAGAGTGTAGCATTTAGAGAAAAGGAGGCGATTCAGGAAATGCATCGAGGCTTTCTTTCTTTTTTTTTTTTCCCTTTAACTTTGTATGTTCTTTTTCTTTTTTTCTCATCCATCTGGTTTACACATTTCTTTTCTTCCTATTCATTCTTTTTTCTCATCTATCTGGTTTACACTTTTTCTTCTATTGGTCTTCAATTCTATTCTTTTTGGCATGGACTTAGTTACTGGATGATGATGGCCTTGCCTAAATTTAATGTAGGATATAATTGTTTTTCCCTTTTAAACACTTGGACATTTTAATTCTATAACCTACATGCATATTTTTCAAATTTGAAAGTTGTGGGTTGGATTTAATTGTTATATGCTTTCCAATATGCTGAATATGTAGGTTTTATACATTTTATTTTAGTTAAATGAGCAGACTTTATTTGTACATTTTATTTTAGTTGAATGAGCAGAATTTATTGTACATTTTATTTGAGTTAAATGGGCAGGTTTTATTGTACATTTATTTGAGTTGAATGAGCATGTTTTATTATACATTTTTTTTTGTTGAATGTCAGGTTTTATTGTTCATTTTATTTTAGTTGAATGGGCATGTTTTATTATATTCAAAATAAATGAGGTTTTTGAGGTGGCAGGCAGTGATTTATAAAATAAATCTATTATTTTTAACGACCAGTTTTATTTGTCGTCTATTAAGAATAAATATGTCTCTACATATTATCCCTGACATATATAATTTGTCACCTAAAAGAATTTGTGACAAGGTTAAATATTGGGAGACGAATTAAGGAGTTTGCCTAATGTTTACAAACCATGTGCAACGAAACCAATTCATCTCCTATTATAATTCATGGAAATTCTTACACATTTAGTGATGATATAGTTTTGTTAATAAAAGATATAATTTGGCAAGACACCATTTTGTCACCAAATTCCTTTTCAACACTTTTTATCCATTCTTTTTTGACGAATTAGAGATATTTGGTGACAAAAAATGCCCTTTTTGCCGATGATCTTCTTTGTTGCAATTTAATTTCATTGGCAACAATAATGTGTTGTCGCAAAAAATTAACATTTTGCGACAATTAACTATGATCATCAGTAAAAAATATTCACTAGCGCCTAATAGCTGATGGAATGGTGACAAATTTGTTTTTGTCGCAAAATATATTTGGTGATGATTTTGTGATTTTTTGCAACAAATAGTTACATCGTGAAAAATGACTTCTTTTGTCTTGACAGTGGCGGACTTACGATTTTTGTTTGAGGGGTACAGTCAATGGTCAATTGAAAAGGACAAGTTAATTATTTTGTTTCACTTCTTCACATTAAGAATAGTAAAGCTGAAAAAGAGAAAATATATGTTGACCCATAAAAAAATCATAAACATTATAAGTATTGCAGTGAAGACAGCACAAACAAGTTTCAGGCTCAAAGGGCACATAAACCTAGAGTTATTGAAATACAGTCAAGTACTGAATCCGGATGTTTAAAGCTGATGTAACTCTCTCGGACTTCAGATAATCCCAATGTACAACAGTTCAAATTTTAAAGCTATTGGACTTCATTTTCTCACTCAACTTAGCAAACATCAAATTCAAAGTTCATTGAGTCAAAACCATGAGGTCATTGAACACATTCAAGTTTTTGGATTAACAAAGTGGTTGAAAACCACATGGTCACTCCAAAACATGCTCATGAATGATACTTCAAAGTTTCAAGCCATTTGGACTTCAATTAAACTCAAATTCAAGCTTCAATGACTATCTCCTAGCTTCCCTGGGGTTACTGTGGCAACTAACACTTTTACATGGCAAAATTAACTAAAACTCATAAGGATGTCTTCAAATACAATCAAATGTTTTCAAATACAGTCAAGGCCAATCCTTCAATGTTTCAGAACATTTGAACATTATTTAAACCCAATCCAAGTTCAGATGGTTATCTTTTAAGCTCTTTGGGTCATTGTGTAAGGTGGCACCTCATAAAGACCAAATAAGCCAAAACTCCTAGACAAAGTTCAAGCCATATTTAAGAGTGGCTCTGCAAAGTTTTAAGTCAATTGGATCTTATATGACACAAATTCAACAACCATGTCAACTTTACGTTAATGACCCTTAAGCCTTGGGGTTACTAACCAAAATCCTACTTCTACATGGCCAAAGTTAATGAAATTCAGATTGAAAGCTCAAGTCATATTCATAAATGGTTTTCCAAATTTTCAAGTCAAGGGACTTCACTCGACCCTACTTTAGCTATATGTCAACTTTGAGGTTAGTAACCCCTAAACCTTGAGGTCATTGACCAAAGTCCTACTTCTAAGAGGCTAAAGTTGATGAAATTTAGAAAAGAGACTCAAAATGTGTTGAGAATCAATAGAATCAACTCTTCAAAGTTTTGAAGTACTTGGATGTCATTTGGGTGGAAAACCAATAAACTGCCTGCAATACGGGGGGACACTGACTTTGAATAAGCACCAAGGGGTTCCTGATCAAAATCCTACTTTTATAAAGCCAAATTACATGAAATTTAAATGAAGCCTTCAAAATATACCTGACATCAAGTTTTCCAAGTTTTAAGATCATCTAAGCCCATTTGAATAGCTAAAGCAAGGGCCCACTTTTATGAAAGGTCAAAGCAGGAGTTGACTAACTTTTAGAAATCAAAACGTGATGAAATTTCTATGGCACACTCAAAATAATACTAGGAAACATCCCTTCAAGTTTCATGAAGCTTGGACATCATTTTATCCCTAATAAACTAATGAAAATGGGTCATATGTGCAAAAAACCTATAAATGGGCCTGTCCATAACCGTGACCGTGGCCCAATGGTCACTAACACTTGTGGGTGGTTTCTGGTGGTTCCAAGTAGTTTTTCTGCTTTATTTGAAAGAGAACTCCTTGTAACTCCCCCAACCTTCTCTGAAGGCTGCCAAAAGTACATTTAGACACTTGAGAAGGGGTTCCAAAAAGGTTCAAGCAAGGTTCTAGATGTTTCAAAGAAGGATTTCACAAGTTCTACAAGCCCCAGACCCTTTCCACTCCTTGTAGAAGACCTTCTCAAACACTTGCAAGCATTCAAAATCCTTCCATCTTTATTCCCACTACAAGTTCAAGGTAAAGATATTCTCGGGGAAGGAGTTATGCATGGTGGGGTTTGAATTTAAAGTCATGAGGCAAGGAGAGAATTCAAAATGGTGAGATTGTGGTTCTTTTTTATCTTCTCACTTAGGGAGATTAGACTATTCAAGGAGCTGTATTCATACCATCCGCACGGTTTCGTTCTATTCATCGAAAACTATAAATTTAGAACGACACAACTCCAATCTAATCACCAACACAAACGCTGGAATCCCTACTCACTTGAAGTGATGATTATCAAATACCATGATGAATTCAAACTCGATTTTCGAACTCTAAAATGTAATTCAAAGATGTTAAACATGCAAAATCAGAAAACTACAGTATTTCAGAGAGGTTTCAAAGGCAAACAAAGAGAAGAGAAGGCCAAATTCGGCCACTTTTTATTAGTGGCCAAGAGTGCACGGTTGGGGGTTAGTGACCTGACCCCACAGTCACTGACTCCTCTTTTCCAATTTTTTACATTTTTTTATTTCATGTATATTTTCCAGTTTTATTTAGTTTGAGTTATTTCTGAGACCAGAGGTAAGGATTGCGATTTTCTACAACTTGTAAACAGTTTGCATCCCTAAGGTCAGAGCATTGAACTCATGTAAATAAAGGAAATTAAATGATGATCTATAGTTTAATTCCCATTTTTCTGTATGTGTTGGCAGTGTGAATGTGGACTTGAATCCTTTGCATTCATCACCATTTTATGCACAACAATATATTATATTTAAATGAATATAAAATATTTAATTGTGTGGACTAATATTCTCTCATCAAAAGTCATATATCAAATCTAAGATATTATTTTTACAACTGCCCTCAACTCTAAAATATTTGAACACATTGATCTCTTCACAAGACCAGCATTCCCATGTGGACCAATCATAAAAAATTTATTTGATCAATTTTACATTTCTTCATCCTATTGCCATTCCTAACTTTAATTTCTTTATTGCAGAATAATGGTTGATTGTGTAGAGTTGTTACAATCAAAAGATGCTTTCATTTTAGTACCTAGCTGCATAAACCTCCTACTTACATGGAACCTTGCATCTAGCTCTGACTCTTCATTTCTCATTTGTATAAAAATTAATATCCCTATGATTTAAGATTAAATGTTACCTCCCTGTATATTTGTATACTTCTGCATTTGCATATTTCAAACCAACTTCCAACATAGGATTCCTCAAAACTCTTTTGGCATGCATTTAGGATATCTAGGCCTACTGTTTCCTTGGTTATCAGATGAAACAAGACTCATTTCATCATCTAATCACCCATAATCAGAAAATACCACATCATTCTCATGCCTATCCCTCACATCACTTTCCCTATTCACCTGAGTTTTACTTATATTGTCTTCAACTAACTGATCATTATTGGTCTGATACAATATGTCATCATCAATATCATACCCACAGTCACTATCATATACACTTTTAGATCCAAATAAAGACCTATCATATACACTTTCAGTTCTGTTCACTTTTTGCAGCAGACTTAGAATGATTTGACATGAACGTGCAGACATTTGACGGTCAAGCAATGAGAAATAATCACACCCATTATTCTACAACAAAGAAATCAAACTCAAAAGTGGCAGTAGGATGAAATGTAAAATTGGTCAAATAAATGTTGAGTTTTAGCATAAAACCCACCACACCATTCAAACACCCCATGAACCTCCTTCCAGGATTATTTTTTGTCGAGAAGGTCTCCATAACGACCCTCTTTCCTCAACCACATAAGACATCCATGGGAGTAAGATATGATTCTCTCCTACTATCTCTTTCTCCCTCAACTTCTCTCCTAGCGCACAATTTGTCCTGCTTTGTTTTGGAGACCTTAGAAGAAAATGCCATGTGAGTGGCATGTGTTATTTTAGGAGGGAAAGTTGGTGCCGAAAGCCAACTCCATCATGAAAAGTACACAAATGCCCTTGACAGATCACACGTGAGATCCACGTGATAGGATTTAACATCTCTATCTAGACAGAATGACCTATTTAAAGTGATTTTAGAACTTCAATGGCCAAATTGAGAAAATTGAAGGTTTAGTGACCATTTTGGAAATGCCCATTAGTTTAGTGCCATCTGTGTCATTTATCCACTGATATAAACTTTCCGAGCATTTTTTAGCCTTAAGAGTCTTTAGATCCATTGATTTGTTACTCTTGACCTTCATAAGCTTCACCATCACTTCAATGGTTTCAAATCTTCTTAGTGAGTCAACATGTTTTCCTGACCCGATCTTACCTCCCAATTCGTCATATACAACATTTAGGCTTAGATGGTCTAAATTTTTCTTTAAACTAAAACCAAATATCATCTCATCATTTTCATCATTCAAGTCTTGTTGATCTATCATTTGATTATCGATAATCACGTTTAACTCTATTGTTCAACTTTTTTAAGGACCCTATTGGTTGTTTCATAATCCTTTAGCCCATCACTGATAAATGAGATCCATGTGGCTCCTTGTTATGTTGTTATGCATCTTTTCACTTGCCAAATCCCAAGTTTGTAAGTTTCAATGCACTCCTAAGTTAGCTTATCCATCAGTATACCATGAGGAGGCACTTGTTGGAATTTAGAATATCACCATTCAAGGGCTACAAGGTTGTTAGAATCCCTATAAGTAGGTATGAATTATTTCACCTCATGTTTAATCGTTTGTGATCTATAAATCTTTCATTCATTCTTCACGAAGTGTATTAAGCTTCAATCATGGTTTATTAGTAGTTTTGAAGCTTCCTAAAAGTATCAAAGACTCTAAGATCATGTAAAAATCTTGAAATTTGACCAACTAGATTGGTCTTAAACTCATTGCTCAAGCCCCATTCGGCCATGTAAATCACCATTTTGTGCTTATAGATAGGAAGTCCCTTATGCAAGTTAAGGCCTTTTGGTGGTATTTATAGCCCTTTGAATTCCAAAGTCACAAAAATGTTGACCAATTGGGCTCCCAATTTATTTGAAAAAGACCTATTCGGCGTTGGATTATTTTGTATTAGCTTGTGAGACGATTTTCCATTGATTTTGCATCATTTTGACGTTAATTCAAGAGTTTTAAACTTCAAGGATAATAGTTATTTAGGCCTATTAGGTTATTTGATGCTTCTTTTTCTTTTTTAAAAAATTTCAAAATCGGACTTGGGCTTTGGCCAGATTTCAAACCAAGACAAAATAAATTTAACATTTCAAAAAAGGCCTTAATTTTTCCATCAAAGTTTCAAATCAAGACTTCCAACTATAACATGAGTTTTCTGGCAACTTTTCAACCCATTTTTTTAATACCAAAAATGTCCTTCACCTTATCTCCAATCTTAATTGATGCCCAATCAATTTTCTACCAAATCTATATCTTCCAAAAGAAAATCAAATTTTTGAAGGATTTAACAATCTCAAACTCATATCTGATGGGCCAAGTCATTATCTAATAGGCTACTCCAAGATGGACGACCAGATCTTGATTTAGGAGGCCACATTAGCAGGCCTTAGAATGATGGAGTGTTTGATCTATCTCCTCTCCCACCAAAAGCAAACCCAAACCCCCATCAACTGCAGAGAAATCACCGATTCCACTATCTCCAAGTTCATGAAGGTCATCTCCATCTTTGACTAGACCAGCTACACCAACTTTCGCAGCAGACTAGTCGCTCCAGCTACTATGGTGCCTCCAATGGTGGCATAGGCGACGGCTACAGCACATTAGGCGCAGACTACAGCACATTAGGCGCAGACTCTAACCCTCCCTAATCTCCTTCATTACTTGTTCTAGTGCCGGAACTAGCAGCTCCTCCACGCAGACTCTAGCCCTCCCTAATCTCCTTCATTACTTGTTCTAGTGCCGGAATTAGCACCTCCTCCAACCTACAATCCTCTTTTGTTTCCTCTCCAAGAAACTGTCAAGTCCCAAATTTTTATATTGGGTCATACCAGTTTGTCGGGTTTGAGTTGGGTTAAGAGGGTCAAATAGATCAGTTTAATACAATTGGGCTTAAGTTAATGGACCCTTTTTGGGCCAGAGGACTCTTTTTGAAATTTCTTAAAACTTACTAGAAAGCAGGGGGCCCTTCCTTATAATTTAGAAAAAACCCCTCTCTTATATAAACTCTACTCTTAGGGTTTTCCCCATTCTTCCATCTTCTTCCTCTTTTCTGCAACCAAGTTCTAGAAGTTCCCCAGGGGGAAACCAAGGTTGGATCTTCTGCTCTTCAGATTTGCTTTTGGCTTCAAGATCCAGGCAAGTGGATAACTGTAAACAATGGCTTTTGGTTATTTGTAATATCTTTTTGTTGTTTGTTGGATAATATGCTTTTAGTAGGATTTCTTCGTTAGATTTAAACTTTCGTATGATTTTATTGTTTTGATTTGGTACCTTGATTTGGATTAATAATGGAGATTTGATTTCTTCCTTTTATGTAATATAAAATATGTTTTTCAAAAAAAAAAAATTTGCGTTGCCGCTGCTTGCGCTGGGCAGGCAACAGCGCTGCCTAGCCAGCCAAGCAGCGCCTGCTACCTGGGCAGCCAGGCAGGCTCGGGCCTGCTGCCCTGGCCGGCTGGGCAGCGGCCTGGCCCGGCTGGGCTGGGCTGCCTGCCTGGTGGCCCGGGTCGCGGTTGGGCCCGGTTTTGACGGGTTTGGCACATTTTGTTTTAAATATATACAAATAACAATAATAATAGTAATAATTAAATAAGTAATTAAGATTTAGGTTATTTGTTTAAAGGATTTAGGAAGTTGTGTTTTAATTAATGGTTTGATATATTAGTAGTGAATTGATTTTATTATTTGATTCTTAATCATGAATTATTATAAATTTAGTTAGAATTGTTTATAAGCTTAATTGAGGTTTAATTACTTATGATTAATACTTATTTAGATTGAATAGAATTTAATTAAGATTTATTTGGGAGTGAGTAAGTCTTAATTAAAAAGCATTCGAATTCCTAATTTGGATTTTTATATTGAGTTTAAATGTTGAATTTGAATCCGCGATTTAGATCCTTCGTTTTATGTAAAATGATAAAGTATTTTATTATACACAATAAGGTTAATTAAGAGTTTAATAGTTTCCTCCCCTTTGTTATCATAATTTGATTTAAATTTGGATTTGGGATTTGAACATCTTTTACACAATTTGTAAAATTCACTAAATATATATAATTGGATTAGATGAATTATGTCTTTTAGGAAAGTTCGTTGAATATTCACATGAGAATTATACTAAATGCAGAATGGGAATGTGAGGTTCGAGATGCACTACATGATAGGCACCAAAAGTAGGATATCAGCATCGTGGACTCACATTTTCATTGTGAAAGAGGATTGGTGCTCATGTGTATATTTAATTAACTATGACCGTTAGGGGGTTTAGTGCTTACCCTCAGAAAAACTAGAATTGACACGTATACATAATACATCTTTAATTATAAAAGTTTACGTACCCAAATTGATATTGGTTTGAATATTGGGATTAAGGGTGTCATATCATGATTCATTCTGCATTCTGCGTATGTATATGTATGTATTTGTAAATATGCACATTTATATATATCTCTGACCGACTACAGTTCGGAGGTGGACGTACGCCATCGGGTCAGCGTGTACTATGGATTATAACACATAGCTGTGCCTTCTGTTATTATCTGCGGGATTACCCGATTCTGTTATTATCTGCGGGGATACCCGTTTCTGTTATTATCTGCGGGGATATCCGATTCTGTTATTATTTGCGGGACTACCCGTTTCTGTTATCTGTATGCGGGATTACCCGTTTCTGTATATTTATTGCAGGAATACCCGTTTCTGTGCATTCATGCCATTGGGGTTTACATCTGATATATTGTGGGTCATAACGAATACTTATGTTTGATTCAGTTGATTAATCCATTGCTTGCAGTTTACCCTCTTGCCAGATTACGTCAATCTGACCCACTACTTTTGGTGTCTAGGTCCCTTTACCAGTGTCGAACCGGAGGTCAAGCAATGTAGGGGATCCCGCCAGATGGCGGAGTTATTGAGTGGGGGCACTGATAACATCATCTGAGGTGTCCTAGAGTTGGTGCAGATATCGGAATGTTAAATTATGTACTAAAGTCATGTTTGGGCCATTAGTTTATTTATTAAATTTATTTGTTTTGAAATTATAACTTTAATTGTTATGCTTCAAAGCACTTGACCTTGATTTTATTATAAAATGAGATCTGTTACATGGTTGTTATATGGTGTCCGTCTGCGATGAGTATGGATTTTAGTTCCGC
Organism: Sextonia rubra; assembly: GCA_037013555.1. Classification (NCBI taxonomy): domain Eukaryota; kingdom Viridiplantae; phylum Streptophyta; class Magnoliopsida; order Laurales; family Lauraceae; genus Sextonia; species Sextonia rubra. Next base: position 19,865,634 of record JASUAD010000012.1, read on the forward strand.
ATGTGATTGTGGTTGCTTGATCACTAAGCATAGCCTCACGAAGGACTTCGATCCACCCGAAATTGGGGCCCGTGCTGTTTATGTTTAGAAAAATTTTAATTGGCCCCAATTCTCACACCCCTGGAACCGGGTTTGGATCCGGCCCAGTTTTGGGGGCGTGCCAGATGGTATCAGAGACGGTCAAGTTCTAGAAGTTCTAAAAGATGCTAGAACGTAGGTCCGATGTGAGGATTAGAAACGTTAAGTGGAAACGTTAGGGGTTTTTTTGGCGTTCATAATCATATTCGAACTTTAGCAAATGTTTAGAGGTTATAGGAGTTTTTTACTTTCCGCATTTTTGGTCGTTTGTCGCTAATATATAGGGGATCACCAAAGGTGGCTTGGACTACTTTTCGTAATCAGTTTCCCGAGACGTACGTACTGAAGGATGTTCACATTCAGAAGTGAATGGAGTTTAATAGATTGAAACAAGGAAATTTGTCTGGTCGTGAGTATGAGCTACAATTTATTCATCCCTTTCGTTACGCACCAACCTTCATCACTCTATAAAGCAAGAGGATTCGACGGTTTCTCGATGGCCTTCTACCAGATATACTGTTTCATGCCAAGTCACAAGTTCTAAATACTTACCATGCATTTTTTTAGATAAGGCATATTGGGCCGAGGAAGTGATTGGACGCATGGCCCCTACAAGCCAAATCAAGCAGAAAGTTACTCCGTCTCCGGTTTCACAGTACCAATTTAATAAGCAAAAGAAGAAGTCTTGTGGCATTTGTGGCAATAATCACCCTACAACTAAGTGCTAGGACAGAAAACAGTTAAGTTATAGTTGATGATGACACAAGGTGCAATTGTGAGATCAAAGAAGAAGGATGTTATTCGTATGATTTCAATTATTAAGGCAATAAAGTTGTTGATGAAAGGTTCTGAGGGGTATATAGTGTTTATCATGGAGGATAAACGGACTAAAGCGGTGGAGGAGATACCAGTGATATCTAAGTTTCTTGATGTTTTTCCTGATGAGATTCCTGGATTACCGCTAGTCCGTGAGATTGACTTTGTAATTGAGCTTGTGCCGGGCATAACTCCGATCTCGAAAGCCCTTATAGAATGGCCCCAGCAGAGTTGAGAGAACTCAAAAAGGAATTGCATGAGTTATTAAACAAGGGTTTTATTAGACCAAGTGTTTCTCCTTGGGGGGCTCCAGTGTTATTTGTGAAGAAAAAGGATGGTTATATGAGAATGTGTATTGATTATAGGCAACTGAATCAAGTGACCATCAAGAACAAGTATCCTTCACCGAGAATCGATGAATTATTTGATCAATTGCAAGGTGCGCAGTATTTTTCTAAGATTGATCTGAGGTCAGGATATCATCAGTTGAGGGTACGAGATCAAGATATCCCAAAAACTGCATTCAGAACTAGATATGGTCACTACGAATTTTTGGTGATGTCTTTTGGGCTGACAAATGCACCAGCAGCTTTTACGACTATAATAAATAAGGTTTTTTCACAGTACTTGGACAAGTTTGTGGTGGTATTTATCGACGACGTATTTGTGTATTCAAAGAGTCGGGAATAGCATACTTAGCATCTTCGTACGTCATTGCAACTGTTGAAGGAACATCAATTGTTTGCTAAGGCAAGTAAGTGTAAATTTTGGTTAGAATAGGTAGGATCCTTTGGTTACGTTATCTCCAAGGAAGGTTTAGCGGCGGACCCAGCAAATATTGAAGCAGTCGTAAAGTGGGATAGGCCAAAAACAGCGACAAAAATCTAAAGTTTCCTAGGCCTCGCATGTTCTTACTGCAAATTCATGGAAGGATTTTCCACAATAGTAGCCCCACTGTCGAGATTGACTCGTAAAGAAGCTCCTTTTGTGTGAAATGAGGATTGTGAGCAGAGTTTTCAGGAGTTGAAAAGGAGGTTTACCGCAGCTCCTATACTGACCATACTTGTCGGCAATGATGTTTTGTGATTTTTACCGATGCATCCGGAGTTGGCCTTGGTTGTGTTCTCATGCAACATAGGAAGGTAGCAGCGTATGGGTCTCGACAGTTGAAGGAACGTAAATAGAAGTATGCAACTCATAATTTGGAGCTAGCAGCAGTGGCCTTTGCTTTGAAGATATGGAGACATTATCCTTACGGAGCCACTTTTGAAGTGAATTCGGACCATAAAAGCCTCTAATATCTCTTCACACAAGGTGATTTGAATATGAGACAGAGGAGATGGATGGAGTATATTAGGGATTATGACTTTGGGTTGAAGTACCATTCAGGAAAAGCTAATGTAGTGGCAGATGCTCTAAGTAGAAAAGCAGTGTTCACTGGAGGATTAATTGCAGAATGCTTCTGGATTCGATGATTAGAAGATATGGATGTGTATTTTCGACCTGTTAATGAACAAGCAGTGTTAGCTAGTATATTTCCGTGAGAAACTGAATTAATTCCAAGGATTAGAGAATACCAGCTACTAGACCCCGAGATAACAAGAATTAAAGATTATATGGATGAGAGGCCTGATTTTAGGTTGGAAGATAATATTTTATAAAGATAGAATTTGTGTGCCTGATTTCCCAGAATTGAAGGATTAAACCGTGGTAGAGGCACATTATACTCGGTATACTATTCATCGAGGAGGTACCAAGATGTATCAAGATCTGAAGGATCACTATTGGTGGATGTGATGACATTGCATGGAGAACGAGTTTCTATTATCTCTGACTAGGATAGTAAGTTTGTATCTAGGTATTAGGTATCACTGCAGGAAGCCTTAGAAACCAAGCTGAGTTTTAGTACAGCCAATTATCCCCAAACAGATGGACAAACAGAGCATACAAACCAGACATTGGAGTATATGTTAAGGGCATGTGTCTTGGATTTCAAGACTAGTTGGAATGAAAGCTTGGCTTTATGTGAATTCGCATACGACAATAATTATCACTCTAGCATTGGCATGGCACCTTTTGAAACTTTGTACGGGAGAAGATGTCAAACCCCCATATGTTGTTCGAATTTTGGAGCTCGTGGTTTTCATGGACTGTTTGAGGTTGGAAAGTCCAGTGATAAAATAAGACAGATTCAGGAAACGTTGAAGGTTGCCGCAGTCACCAAAAGAGTTATGCCAATAAAAGAGGGAGAGAGTTAAAGTTTGAGATTGTGACCATGTATTTCTAAAGCTGAGTTTTAGTACAGCCAATTATCCCCAAACAGACGGACAAACAGAGCATACAAACCAGACATTGGAGTATATGTTAAGGGCATGTGTCTTGGATTTCAAGACTAGTTAGAATGAAAGCTTGGCTTTATGTGAATTCGCATACGACAATAATTAGCACTCTAGCATTGGCATGGCACCTTTTGAAGCTTTGTACGGGAGAAGATGTCAAACCCCCATATGTTGTTCGAATTTTGGAGCTCGTGGTTTTCATGGACTGTTTGAGGTTGGAAAGTCCAGTGATAAAATAAGACAGATTCAGGAAACGTTGAAGGTTGCCGCAGTCACCAAAAGAGTTATGCCAATAAAAGAGGGAGAGAGTTAAAGTTTGAGATTGTGACCATGTATTTCTAAAGGTATCACCTACATGTGGTACTTTACGGTTTGGGCAAAAAGGAAAACTCTCCGAAAGATATGTGGGACCATTCTAGATTATTAGTAAGGTCAATGACGTGGCTTATCGGTTAGCATTGCTACCAAAGCTGTCGGGTGTTCATAACACCTTCCATGTTTTTATGCTGAGGAAGTATATAGCAGACCGTTCGCATGTGTTATAGTATGAGCCGTTGCAAGTGCAGGATAATACAACTTACGTTGAGCAACCGGTGGGGATTGTCGACACCAAAGAGCAGGTGTTGAGAAATTGTGTCATCCACTGGGTGAAGGTACAATGGAGTCATCATCGCCCGGAGGAAGCAACGTGGGAGTTTAAAGACATAGTACAGAGACAATATCCGCACCTTTTTTCCTAAGGTATGTTAGTCATTTGGAGGACCAAATGTTCTTTAAGGGGGATGAGATGTCAAGTCCCAAATTTTTATATTGGGTCATACCAATTTGTCGGATTTGAGTTGGGTTAAGAGGGTCAAATAGATCGGTTTAATACAATTGGGCTTAAGTTAATGGACCCTTTTTGGGCCAGAGGACTCTTTTTGAAATTTTTTAAAACCTACTAGAAAGCAGGGGGCCCTTCCTTGTAATTTAGAAAAACCCCCTCTCTTATATAAACTCTACTCTTAAGGTTTTCCCCATTCTTCCATCTTCTTCCTCTCTTCTGCAACCAAGCTCTAGAAGTTCCCCAGGGGGAAACCAAGGTTGGATCTTCTACTCTTCAGATTTGCTTTTGGCTTCAAGATCCAAGCAAGTAGATAACTGTAAACAATGGCTTTTGGTTATTTGTAATATCTTTTTGTTGTTTGTTGGATAATATGCTTTTAATAGGATTTCTTCGTTAGATTTAAACTTGCGTATGATTTCATTGTTTTGATTTGGTACCTTGATTTGGATTAATAATGGAGATTTGATTTCTTCCTTTTATGTAATATAAAATATGTTTTTCAAAAAAAAAAAAATTTTGCGTTGCCGCTGCCTGCACTATCCAGGCAGCAGCGCCTGCTGCCTAGGCAGCCAGGCAGGGCCAGGCTGGCTGGCAGCGGCCTGGCCCGGCTGGGCTGGGTTGCCTGCCTGGTGGCCCGGGTCGCGGTTGGGCCCGGTTTTGACGGGTTTGGCACATTTTGTTTTAAATATATACAAATAACAATAATAATAGTAATAATTAAATAAGTAATTAAGGTTTAGGTTATTTGTTTAAAGGATTTAGGAAGTTGTGTTTTAATTAATGGTTTGATATATTAGTAGTGAATTGATTTTATTATTTGATTCTTAATCATGAATTATTATAAATTTAGTTAGAATTGTTTATAAACTTAATTGAGGTTTAATTACTCCATTACAGGTGTTTTGGGTTGATGGATCTTCTCAATTGGAAGACCTCCGATATGGAGAATACACATTCCAGTCAATCGAGCCTAATTCTAATCGTTTTGTTCCAAAGCAAAGATATCCACTGGACCAGTTCGTATTATTCAGATATTCACAACTGAGAGGCATGGGATTCTCTTTTGGATATGCCCTGAAAGGAGAACGAAGGTTGGAATGCCAACATAAATCTATTATCTAGGTGGACAGTACCCATTTTGGGAACTCCCATTGCCAGTCACTAAATGAGGAAGTCGCCAATCCCTCATTTTCCCATATTCCTTCCTATAAATGCATGGAAATGCAAGGAAATGCTCCACAACTCTTTCTAAGCTTCGTAGGGCTTACCCTTGCTTGGTGTCATTTCAAGGATCGTAGCCATCCAAAATCAACTTTTAAGAGGAGATTTTGGCAACAACTTGAGCATACCATATATTAAAAGATTTGTATCTTATAAGGTAATTGAAAACTCAATTTTTCCTTCTTTTCTTTTTTGAAAGGAGCTTCTTTTTTTTTTTTTTTTGTTTTTTGTTTTTTGTGAAGGGTGGGTTCAAGGTGGCAAGTTATCAAGGAGCAAACAGTACCATCCATAGTGACCCTTATTAATCTGTTCCATGGTAATATTTTTATGTGAAGGTTCCTGCATATGGATAGATGATGTTGTCATAGCCGTGCACTTCCAGGAGTCCTAGTTTATTGATGGGACCCTTGCCTTTTAACATCCAAATCTAGCCAGCCCATGGAAATGCCCATATGTTTAATTGTTAAAACAATAAATATGCATGAGTTTCACTCATTTGTGATTGAACCAATACTTTACACATTGGACCTTAACAATCACTTAAATTTTACTTCAATTTAAGCACCCCACCAGTAGGCTGAAAAATGTAAGACTAGGCACACTTGGGCTTTCCTTTGATCAATGTACTCTTTCACACTTCCCATGCCATCAAAAATTATACATGCACACAAAATGCTCATATGCTCATGTAGACACACTACTAGGCAAGCTTGGCCAAAAGTTACCCTAGTTATGGTTACAAAACCAAACCTTTACCCAACCCCTCTACCCTCCCTCTAACCTCGAGACAACGAGACTTTTACCATTGGAAACGATTCATCTACCCCCCATACTACGACCTGGAGTTTCATCTCCGAAATCAGATTCTCCCACGGCCAAGGGCACGGGAGCCTGATCTCCAGCTCGAAACGATTCATCTCCCCCTTCCCGACTACCTACTGCAACTTAGAGCTTCACCTCTGATCTTCATCTCGCATGGCCAAGACTATGAAGCCCCATCTCTAGCTTATAGATCCAAGCTCTATCTCCGATCTGCATCTCCCACAAGTAAGACAGCTTTGAGATCCCAATCTCCATTAACTCTTGCTCCAGCTCTTGGATTCCCATCCTCATCTCCAGCTGGAAATAGAGAGAATGTTTGTTTTTAAATAACAAATAACTACCGGTTTTAATCGGTCAACTAGTTGATTTTATCATAGTAAAATTTTTTTGTGAACATTCCTGGATATGGATGGACTTCAGGGAGTCCTAGTTTATTGATGAGACCCCTAGCTTTTAACATCCAATTCTAGACATCCTATGAAAACGCCCATATGTTCAATGGTTCTAACAATAAATATGCATGAATTTCACCATTTGTGATCGAACCAATATTTTCACATTGAACCTTAACAATCACTTTATAGGGCCGGTTTGTTCGCGAGGTAGAGTAAACTAGAGTAAAATAAAATTTTTTAAATTCAAAATTTCCTCCTCATTTTTCAAAAAAAAGTAAAAAAGTAATCACTAAATTACAAAAAAACTTTCTAGTTTTTTTTATACAAAAGGTCAAAAAGATTTCATGTTAAACACCTAAAAACAAAAAGTCATCATAACCCCATCATATATTATTTTTACTTGATTTTAGGTTTACACTACTCTACCCCACAAAAAAGAATAAGCCCTTAAATTTTACTTCAATTTAAGCACCTCACCAATAGGTTGCAAACTGTACTCTAAGACTAGGCACATTTGAACTCACCTTTGATCGATGTACTCTCTCACACTTCCCATCCCATACTTGCTTAGGCTCAATTGGACATACATTTGAGTGAAACCTTCACTCATCCATGAACTGAATCCTTAAAAACACTAGTTCCATTAAATTAAGGCTAACAAGAAATAGTTACAATGATGCGATTTATGACCTGCGAAGTTTTTCAAACAGGTCAGACACGGGTTGAACTCCAAACCATGTTGACCAGACCCGTTCACCACCCCCAACTGAGTGAGCCACTCATCAAAGAGCAGAGCTGAGTCCCCTCCCACACAAGTTAGATTCAGTTCTAGCTGCACATTGATTCTTGCACCACCCATCAACAAAACAAAATCACCCTTTCAAAACTAGACTATAATTTAGATCCATCACTAGCACTCTTCCTCATCACTTCATAAACCCTAAAAACCCAACCTCCTCCCTCTCTCTCTCTCTCATTTCTGTACAGTGTTAGACAAACCTGAAAATGGCATCATTTCTCTCAAGAACCACCCAGACCCTCCTCTCAAAAACCCTAAAACCCCCAGTCCCCATCCGGCTAATCTCCTTCTCCCCCTCCCTCTTCCAAGAGCCCCAGCTCCAAGAGCCCCCAGTCTCCCCCCAGCTCCAAGAGCCGCCAATCTCACCATTGCCCCCAAACCCAGCCTCTGGCAGCCCCCTGTACCACCAAAACTGGAGGAACCCCAAACCCAACCCTGATTCCAATCTCCCATTCATCTCCCAATCCCCCCTCGCCCTCTCTCCCTCTCCGGGCATCCATGCATTCTCCCAGACACTCGACGTCGCCAGCCTCATGAACGTGTTCGCCGACTGGATGACGTCCCAGCGCTGGGCCGACCTGAAGCACCTGTTCGAGTTCTGGATCCGCTCGCTCGACCGCGGCGGCAAGCCCAATAAGCCCGATGTCAATCTCTACAACCACTACCTCCGCGCCAATCTCATGATTGGCGCTTCCGCCGGGGAATTGCTGGATCTTGTGGCCCAGATGGAGGACTATGGGATCTCCCCCAATACGGCTTCCTATAATCTTGTGCTCAAGGCCATGTATCAGGCGCGAGAGAGCGCCGCCGCGGAGAAGCTCCTCGATCGGTAAGCGCATTTCATTTTCATTTGCACAGAACTCTTTTTCACTTCATGTGGGGAATGGAGGGAAACTGTAACTTCATTTCCTACTAGCAGAGCACAAGCTAATAATCAGCTTTGGGGCCTGACAGAAAACACATGAGCTTTTGGTTCATAAAAGGAATGGAACTTGTTTATCATCAATTTTGCAAATTCACTTTGACATCATGAAAATCATTAGGTGGTGGATTTCATTTTCTTTCATAGTGGTTTGAACTGCTCTCTTATATAATGATCTAGTCTTTACCCTGAATTGAAACTTAAATGAAAAAAATCGAAAGAATCCTATTGATCAGCTTCAAAATTATTTGGGTGAATCATATACGAAAATGCAACAAAGACAGTAGAAACATAAAACCTCAACGCCAACTCTCTTCTCCAATTTTTAAGAATGCACAATAATCTGCTGGAAAGAAGAAAATAATACGTGACGAGTAAAATGGCTATTGCGGCAGTTCAAAAGAGGAAAAAGAAAACAGAGGTAAGAGAATTGCAATAAGTGAGGTAATGAGAAATTGAAATTATAGAAAGCAATGTGGGCCTGTGGCTGCAGAGCAAAATAATTAAAACAAAAAATACGAAATGCGAATTAAGTTGAGATTTGATGAAATGCAATGTTTTGAATTTATAAAGAAAATGTAAAAGTTTAAAATTTCCCACTAGAAATAGGAAAGCTATAACTTTGCAAAATGAAAGCTAAAAAGAAAAAAGAAAAGTAAATCCACCCGTGCATTCCAAATTGAACAAAATAAGAAATGAAGATAGGAATCCAACAAACTGTCGAAGTTAGAAAAAGGGAAAATCGCCTAATATTTATTACAGTCTATGTTAACGTATGAATTAAATGCAAAATAGAGTTCTCTAAGATAAATCGTATTGGCCCATGCTAAATTTGATCTTGTAATCTGTATGATTTTTTCATTCATAATTTCCTCATGATCTTTTATGTCAATATATCTCCCTTTACTTTTACTTTTGTAATGTATCCTCCATCTATTGGTTACAGGATGCTACAGACAGGAAAGGATTCTTTACCTGATGATGAGTCGTATGACTTGGTTATTGGGCTGCTGTTTTTAGTGAATGAGATTGATTCTGCCCTGAAATATTTAGATATGACATTGAAATCTGGTTATATGGTGTCAATGAGGGTGTTCACTGATTGTGTACGAAGCTGTGTAAATGCTGGAAGGTTAGATACATTGGCATCCATCATAGAGAGATGCAAGGTATGCTAAAGTTTGGATTGCCTTCATTTATATTTACATTGTTCTTTCCTTTATTTTTCACACTTTATCGGTTTTTCTTCTTGAGGTGTGGCTTTTCAGGCAATGGATCAAAACAAAGCATTGTGCCCAACCTGGAATTTGTGCAACTACATTGCAGATGTTGCACTGCAAGCAGATAATAGCAAGCTGGCTTTTTTTGCCCTGGAATTTTTGGCTAGGTGGATAGCTATTGGTGAGAATGCTAGACCAGCTGTTCTCCTTTCTGTTGATGAAGGGTTGGTTGTGTCTGCATTTGGAACTGCCGGTCGGACGTATGACTCTATTCTTGTGGATGCTTCATGGGCAATTCTCCGGCGTTCTTTACGGCAGAAGAGGGCACCAAACCCAGAATCTTATCTTGGAAAAATAAATGCTCATGCCTCATTGGGGAATTTACAACGTGCTTTTAGTACTTTGCATGAATTTGAATCTGCTTATGGGAATGCTTCTGAAGCAGATGGGGAGTTGTTCTCTCCATTTACCTCTCTTCATCCGCTGGTTGTAGCATGCTCCAAGAATGGCTTTGCAACCTTGGACTCGGTACACTTCTATCCTTTTCTTGTTTCTTTCTTTTTCCTTTTTATTTCATTTTCCTTTATTCTTTCTGATGGATTTAGATAGTTGTCCTTTCACAGTTTAATGTAGTAACTGTAAATCTTCGGTAGATTGAACTTTTCAGAACTAAAAATGCGGGTGGGTGTGTTCTGACTTCCAAGTTTGTTGTGTGGAGGGAGAGAGGGAGGGTCGATGTCCTTTAATTGTCATTGACAATCATGTTTTTCCATTAACTTGCATCCACCCTTGTTCTAATCCCATTTACAATGTCCTTGTTGTGCCATCTGATTTATCCTATGTGTGCGCTCAAGATTTTTAATGTTTCCACAAAATTAAAAAAAAAAAAGAAGTTTTACCGGAACTCATCCCAATGACAACTACTGAGCTGGCTGGCTAACTTTTCTTTACTGTTCTAATGGTTAAGGCTGGTCCTATTGCAATCTCTGATGTGGGGAGGGGAAGAAAAAGGAGCCCCTCTTCAAGAATTAAGTTCAAAGAAGAAAAGTCACTTTTTGACTATTTCTCTCTTGGGTGCGCCATCGAAAGTCGCCGTGATGGATGCAGATAGAACAAATCTATCTCGGTGTAGCATTTATTTTCTGTTTTTATTTGGATAATGTTCAAACCCAGTTAAAACCACTGAACACTAACTTCATATATTATATTTTTAATTATATAATTTTCAAACCATTGCATTAGAAGCCATTCTTGGATGCTCTTGCTTAATACTTAAACTGCTCCAAACTCTGTAGTCTTCTACCGGATTTCCAAGCCATGCCAAATGAGGGTCCATGGTCAACTGATTTTAGGTTGGGTCTTGCAGTAAGTTTGGTGTATATGTCCATTTCAATCCACAGACTTCATCTTTTTTGTCTAATAGACTGGTGTTACAGATTACGTGTATTAACTTATACTCATGTTTGGGTATTTGGCTGATTGAGTATGGCCTTGAATTGACCTAGATTTGACATAATACTTGACAAGTCCATAGTTGTAGATCCAAATCCAGACCCAGTTGTCAAATGGGTGCAGATCTAGCTCCAACCTTTTTCTTATTGTTGAGTCCTGCAGGTAGTAGTAGGGTAAACGTAGGTTCATTACCTTCCCTAGCCACTAGGTCATGATTGATTCTTGATGGGGCCTGCTCTTGATCAACACCTTGTGTTACCACTATGAGAATTCTGCTAGCATGACCACTCTAAAAGAAGGAAAAAAAAAAGGAATTTTGCTAGCTTGACTTCATATTGTGAATGACGTCCAGACTGCACTTTCTAATGTTATGAATGGTTAGTTGTTTGGGTCCTACTATTTTGATGAAAGTGTCCTATTTAATGAGCATCTACCAAGAATAGCTCTATCATCATTGTTAGTCTGCTAATGCTATGAAACAAATGGATTGCCAAACACAAACTCTAGTTGACAGTCACATTCATCTCTAGATTGGACAGGTAGCAACATCAGTGGAACTGATTTTTGGTAGATGACTAAAACAAGTTGCATATAATCTGGTGGATTAGTGGCACCCAGCACTATGCTGTTTCCTATTTCAAAAAAGTCTTGCTAGCTTTTTTTCAATATTAAAGTGGGACTGATATGAACCATTGTGAACAACCATTGATTCTTGGCTGCTCATGGATTACACCAGCTTGGGCCGATTCAGGCTTAGCCTCTTTGGGCTAGGTTTGGTTCACAATTTTCATTCTTGGGTCGGTCCTGGATTTGAAATTTCAGCCTGAGCTTGAAACAAGGGATAGAAGCCTAACCCAAATAAGAGATCTAGGCAGAGGGCTTTTTTTGTATCTTGTTTCATGTTAAAAAATGAATGGAGTAGAAGCATTGTAGTACCTATATATAAGAATAAAGGAGATATACAAAATTGTACCAACTATCTAGGGATTAAACTTATGAGTTATACTATGAAGTTATGGGAGAGAATAATGGAGCAAAGGCTTAGACAGAAGACCAAGATTGCTGAAAATCAATATGGTTTTATGCCATGAAGGTTAACTATAGAAGCTATCTTTTCACTCAATTAATAGAAAAATATCGAGTAAAGAGGAAAAATCTACACATGGTCTTTATTGATTTAGAAAAAAGCTTATGATAGGATACTGAGAGATTTAATTTGGTGGTTTTGAAGAAAAGGAATGTTCCCAGCAGTTACATTGAAAATTTTAAAGATATGTATGGAAGAGCAGTAACAAATGTGAAAACCACATGTGGAGAAACATGTTGATTTCCCGTGACTATAGGTTTGCATCAGGGATCAGCTTTAAGCCCTTACCTCTTTGCATTGATTATGGATGAGTTAACTGTGCATATTTAAAAAGAAGTACAAAAATGTATGTTGTTTGCAGATGATATCGTATTGGTGGATGAATCAAGAGATGGTGTAAATGCAAAACTCAAGAAATGGTGGGAGACATTTGAATCTAGAGGCTTTAAAATAAATCGTACAAAGACAGAATACATGGATTGCAACTTCCATGAACATGTACAAAGTGTTGAAACCACTGTCAAAGTTGAAATCCATGAGATACCACTTAGAGATTCTTTTCGGTATCTGCGCTTGATAATTAGTAAGGATGGGGAGATTGACGAAGATGTTGAGCATAGGATAAAAGTTGGATGGCTGATGTGGAGACTAGCTTCTGGAGTACTTTGTGACGGACGAATGCCAACAAAATTGAAGGGCAAATTTTACAGGATAGTGGTTAGACCAGCTATGATATTGGAGCAGAATGTTGGCCAATTAAGAAGACACATATACATAAGATGGATGTGGTGGAGTTGAGAATACTTAGGTGAATATATAGTAAAACTAAGAAAGATAAAATTAGAAATGAGCGCTTTCGAGAGTATTTAAGGATAGCACCAATAGGGGATAAGATTAGAGAAACCCGTTTAAGATGGTTTAGGCATATTAAGCGTAGGCCGGTTATGGCACCGGTGAGGAAAAGTTTGGCTATTCAAGTGGATGGCTCATCAAGAGGTAGGGGTAAGCCGAAGAAAACATTGATGGAGGTCATTAAATCATATGTGAAAAAGTTTAACTTATCTAAGGATTTGGCTCAAAATAGAACGGAATGGAGAAATAGAATTCATGTAGCCGACCCTAACATGATTGGGATAAGGCTTTGATGATGAAGATGATGATGATGTTTCATGTTAAAAGATACAGTGGATTAATGGGTTGCAAATGGGTTTCTAAGCATCTGAAGTCTCTTGTTCCGAATAAAGCGAATATGGAAATCCGGATCTGTGAGAAATCCGGATCCTATGGAACCTATGGGTCCAAGAGAAATCCAGATCTAGATCCCTGTATGTTTCGACTTGAGGATTTGGATCCAAGATGATTGCATCCACATTAATTAAATATAGGTTCCAAAGGCCTATGTAACTTGAGTAGTATTGATATTTGACTTTTGAGGCTCTACTTAGTTTTGGTCATTTACCATTTAATTGCCCCACATATCTATTTAAAAATTTTAATTTGAAGCCCTTTTATCCCAGTCTAATGCATTCCGCATCTTATTTTGGATGTGGAATGCATTAGTAACAATATGTCTCAACCCTGCCTGACCTCACCCTTGAACACCCATATTGATTCTTTCAATCATGTAATTGATTGCTATAAATACTGGATGTGTGCTTTTGTATGCATTTTTGTGTGTATACTTTTCAATTTTCATCTGTTTCCCCAACATATGATTGCTTTTATCATTAAAATTTTCTCGGCTGTATTTTCAATTGTGAACAATCACTGATGATTGATTACAAACAAGCACCAATTCTTTCAATCATGTAGTCAATCATCATGATGAATGCTGTATGCGTGTGTTTTTACATGGATGCATGCATGTGTATATATTTTCTATTTTCATATTTCTTTTTTTTTTGTCACTATCTTCATCTCCTTCCACGACATTTGATTGCTTTTATTGTTAAAAACTTCTCAGGTGTACTTTCAATTGGAGAATTTGAGCCGTGCAGACCCTCCTTACAAGTCTGTCGCTGCTCTGAACTGTATAATATTAGGTTGTGCAAATATATGGGACCTTGACCGAGCTTACCAGACTTTTGAGGCCATTAGTGGCACTTTTGGGCTGACAGCCAATATCCATTCATATAATGCATTGATGAGTGCGTTTGGGAAGCTCAAGAAGGTGAGAATTTCTAGATTTCTTGTTAAAGAAAAATAAACCTGATAAAGAATTTACTGATGGGAGTAATTTTAATTTTGAGGTGAGCCTGAAGCACTGTTGGAAGGTTCTCACGCTGATAACGTCAACCCTTTCAGTACCTCAAAATAATAATAATAGCATAATAATAATACTAATACCATTATGCATACCCATATATAATTGCACTAAATCATTATCATCATTGTATCCATTTTGAGTTCTTTTCTACATTCATCTACATTAAGTAACATTCCAAAAGAGATTGAGCAGGAAATTTCTATCTGAAATTTGTCAGACAATGTTGTTTGCAGACATTTGAAGCTTCGAGGGTGTTTGAGCATTTGACAAGCTTGGGTGCGAAACCGAATGCAATGTCGTATTCACTGCTTGTTGATGCACATCTCATCAACAAAGACCAAAAGGCTGCTCTCTCTGTGGTTGACGAGATGGTATGTACCTCTTTTATTGTTATTATTGTTTATATGTTTGAAGCTGGTTTACATGGATGCGCATTTTAATGATTCTGTTTGTGGGCAACTGACATGTGTGATGATGATTGCTTGAGCAGGTGAATGCTGGTTTTCCTCCATCCAAAGAGACTCTTAAAAAGATCAGAAGGCGATGTGCCCGAGAGTCTGACTATGATAGTGATGATCTGGTGCAATCTTTGGCTCGGAAATTCAAGTGTCGTTTGGGTGGTGAAAATCGCAGGGAAATTCTCTTTGGTCTCGAGTATAGCACTGACTACCCTTAAAAAGGTACTTTATCCCATTTCCTATGCACAGAGAGTTAAAAAAATCTCGCCTGAGTCAACTTGAAGGGCACAAGCCAAATGGGTCTGCCCGGTTCTGCCAAAAAGTTGTCAGACTTTTCCTAGTTATGCAACTCTATGACCTTCTGAGTCAGTCGGGTTAGTCAAGTTTGTGAACAAGGGATAAATCTGATGCATTTTATTTTCGTTGCCTCGCCAACTGTTAATGCAGAAAACACCTTAAGCTTTTCCTGTTTATATTCTCATTTTGCATTGGGGGAAACAACAGCTTTTGTTTAGCCAGAAATTCTAACAGTGGAGTCCACCACCCTTACTTTTTTAACTTGTGACCCCAACCATTTCTCAATGCATGATAGAATCTGCTCACTCTATGTGTGTGTGTGTGTGTGTGTGTGTGTGTGTGTGTGTGTGTGTGTGAAAAACCTCTGCCGAGCACCAGCGCTCACAATAAGGTGAGCACTATGTGTACAAATATCTAGTTGGGCCTACTTTATGATTCATCCAAGAGGACTATAAAACAGGGACCCCTCTTGATAGTCATTGATGCTAGTCTTGGCACCTATTCGAATGGAGTAGACTGTTGGATCGAGTTTGTACTTGTTTTGGAATGTGTGATGATTTTAGCATCTGTCACCATAACCCCATGTGGGTTCTCACACGGGGCCCACACGGACCGGTGCTCTGCATAAGTTGAGCACTAGTGCTCAACAGAGGAGGCGCGGGAAGGGGATGCAGCATATATATAAATAGAGAGAGAGAGAGAGAGAGAGAGAGAGAGATATTTCTATGCATCCATCCCTCACCATTGGGTGAGGGAGATTTATAGCTTTTTTGGATGCCATCCTCACATCGGAATTCATTTTGATTTTCTTATTGTAAAAAAATTCAGGTTTGGTTGAGAGGAAAACTTAAAGAAAATTGTCACAATCCTCGTAACCCACAAAAAATCCTCTATTCCATAGATTCCTCCATCTCCACCTCCCCACATCAAATTTTGTAAATCCACGGAGGCAAAGAAGTAATTAAGAGTGAATCTATGTTTCACAAACTTAGGATGCGATGATTCCTCTTATAAATAAATCTTGAGAGAAGATAGCATTGTTCCAATGGAATGAAGAAATCCTCTAGATATAGGATTCCTCCCGATTTACCAAACTAGCCCGTAAATATAATTGGAAATATTCATGTGCAAAAGAGGAAAAGCCATTTTTGGTCATATGAAAAAGAGGAATGCTCATATAAATAGGGAAAGCCATTTAAGTGTCTCTCACTCTATGATGAGAGATGGATGTATAGTAATATTCCTCATATATACGCATAGTAATATTCCTCAGATATATATATAGGGGATTCCTCCCACAAGCTCAAGCGGATGGAGGCTTTTCATCTGTCGGCTTGTGTCAGGCCCACCATTGGTCCGTCAAGATGGACCACACTGGCATAGCCAACATAGCCATGATCCATGATCGAGAAGAATAGATCAATCTCCCAAAGGATTGATCGAATCCAAGATGGATTCTTGCTCTAAGGCACAGACATAACCAAGAAACCCACCATAACTGGAGGAAAAATCAATCTAAACATTATTAATTATGAAAGCATAAAGCATCTACAATTAAGTTTCTCTTATTTATGGAGTAGTAAACCTAATTCTTAGCAAGCAAGACTTACTAATTAAAATAAAAAACTTCTTAATCCTAATTCTTCATCATCATTATCATTATCAAAGCCTTATCCCAACCATGTCGGGGTCGGCTATAGGAATTCTGTTTCTCCATTTCGTTCTATTTTGAGCCAAATCTTTAAATAACTTAAACTTCTTTAAATTTGATATAATGATCTCCATTAATGTTTTCTTCGGCCTACCCTTACCTCTTGATGGGCGATCTATCCGGATAGCCAAACTTGTCCTAATCCTAATTAAGAAACTATAGAAGATGCCACAGTAGCTTTCAGCCAATTGGGCCTATGGCTAAACCCAATGAGTCGGGTTGGCCCGTGGGTCAATGTTTGGGCCTAGCTGCCTTCTTGGGCTAAATCCATTCTCTATCAACTCTCCCCGTCTTGAAAAAACTTGATACCGACGAGTTGATAGCTTAATAATGTTCATAAAGATTTGGATTTGGGCGCTGAAAGTCAGATGCAGTAATCCAAGTAGCAAACGGAAATGGGATGGTTTTGCCACCGGACAAGAAAGTTCTAATATCCTCCTTGATGTGTATAACCAAGCTGATCATTGAGAACATCAACAATTTTATCTTCAGGTGGAGAAGGAGCTGGTAAAACAATTGCATGTTCTTCAGAGTCTTCATCATTATCATTGCCATGGTAGAGTGTGAGGTATGCAACATTGAACGTTGGACTGATGCCAAGATCTGATGGTAATTCCAACGTGTAAGCATTAGAACTGAGCTTCTTCAAAACTTTGAATGGTCCAGCATTCCAGGGATAAAATTTCTTATTTGCTTCAATTGGTATCGTTCTAGATGGATACGTACCATAACCATGTTACCTTTAAAAAACTCGAGGAAACGGCGACGCTTGTCTGCATGAGCTTTGTAATTTTCATTTCTAGCAGCGATATGGCATCTAACGTCATCATGTATTTGTTGTATATGTTTGATAAAGTTCTCTGCTTTAGCACTTGGGTGCGCTTCACGAGGTACTAGAACAAGATCAATAGGTAAGCACGGATGAACACCTGTAATTGCTTCAAATGGAGAAATGCATGTGGAACAGTTGACTGAATTATTATAAGCACACTCAACCATAGGTAGAACTTGATCCCAAGTAGAAGTATTGTCGCGAATAAAACACCTTAATAACTGACCAAGACTACGATTAATGACCGGTTTGTCCATTAGTCTAAGGCTGATAAGCAATAGAAAAATGGAGTTTTGTCTTCGCTGTCATCCACAAAGTCTTTCAAAAGGAACTCATGAATTTAGCATCAAGATCTAAAACAATCATCTTCGGAATTCCATAGAAATAAATTTCCTTGGAGAACAATTGAGTTACTTTGTAAGCATCGGCTGTTGTGTTGCAAGGGATAAAATGAGCCATTGTAGAGAAGTGGTCTACAACAACGAAGATTGAATCCACTTTGCGGGCAGTCTTGGGTAAGCCTAAAACAAAATTCATACCGATATCTTCCCAAGGAACATTAGAAATAGGTAATGGCTAATATAACCCTGTATTCTTTTTGTTACCCTTGGACAACTGATAGGTGCGACATCTTTCACAAATATTTATAACATTAAGCTTCATGCGTGGCCAATAATAACATTCATCCACAAGAGTAAGTGTCCTGTCACGTCCCAAGTGACCTCCTGAATGTAATTCATGAACAACATGTTTTCTAATAGAAGTAGCAAGAAGGCAAAGTTTTGTACCTCAGAATAAGAAACCATCATGCATGATGTAGTGTGTATGCTTGTCTTGTTCTCCATTGAGAAGATCTAAATAAGTAAGGCCAAAATCTTTGTATGTAGCATACTCTTGTTTCACGTGCTCAAAGCCTGGTATAATGATTGTCATAGTAGTAAGGTCTTTCCGACGACTTAATGCATCAGCCATGACATTCTCTTTGCCTGCTTTATGTCAAAGGCTAAAGGCAAACTGCTGAAGAAAGACACTCCACTTAACGTGATGATCAGTCATATGTTGCTGGGAATTAAGTGTTTTAAGGCTTCATGATCTGAATAAAGAACAAAATCATTTCCCACTAAATAAGATCACTAATGTCGCAATGCTTGCACCACTGCTTAAAATTCCAAATCATACGTAGAATATTTGTATTTGGCATTGAGAAGTTTTTCACTGAAAATGCCACTGGATGAACTTCTTAGCTAAGAACTCTGCTAATGCCAACATTAGAAGCATCACAAGCAACTTCAAAAACTTTGTCAAAATTTGGAAGTCGCAAAATGGGTGCTTCCGTGATCTTTTGTTTAATGTTCTCAAATGCTTTTGTAACTGTAGATCTCCATTTAAAGTCACCTTTTTTTATGTAGTTGGTGAGTGGGGCCATAATGCTGCTGAAGTCACGAATGAATCTTCTATAGAAAGTAACAAGTCCATGAAAACTTCGAACTTCAATAAAAGAGTAGTCGGAAGAGGCCAATCAAGAATAGCTTGCACTTTAGAAGGATCTATTGCAATGTCCTTTGAAGAAATAACGAGCCTAGAAAAATTACATAGTTTCTCATGAAAGTTTACTTTCTCATGAAAGTTTACTTCTTCAAATTGATATAGAACCGTTCTTTGTGAAGAAGTTGAAATATACTCCGTAAATGATCAAAATGCTCTTCACATGATTTGCTATAAATCAAGATATCATCAAAGTAGGCAACAACGAACTTTCCAATAAAAGGTTTTTGCAATTGGCTCATCACACACATGAAAGCACTAGGAGCATCAAACACTCCAAAAGGCATAACTAACTATTCATAAAGGCCATTTGTAGTCTTGAAAGCTCTTTTCCACTCATCACCTCGCCTAATCCTGATTGATAGTAACCATTGCAAAGATCAATCTTTGAAAAGATAAGAAGCAACAAGCATAAGATCAAGCATGTCATCAAGCCTAGGGATAGGGAAGCAATATTTTATAGTGATTTTGTTGATGGCACAACTATCCATGCACATACGCTAGCTTTCATTCTTCTTTGGGGTGAAGAGAGTGGGAACTCCACATGGACTTGGGCTTTCCTGAATATATCCCTGTTCTAACAAATCATCTACTTGCTTTTTGAGTTCAGCATGTTCAGACAGACTCATCCAATAAGCACGCAAATTAGGAAGAGATGTTCCAAAAAGCAAATCAATGGCATGTTGAATATTGCGCATTGGTGGCAATTCATGTGGAAGCTTGTTAGGAATTAAATCAGAAAAATCATGAAGTAATGGAAAAATCATGAAGCAATAGAGTTACCTCTTGGGGAATAGACGGTTTTGAATCTTCATTGGAATCTGGCACTTGTTTAGTAACCAAAGCATACATAACACTTTATTCTTTACTTTCAACTTCAAATTTGCGCATGGTAAGAGTGTGGGGAGATGCTTGAAGATTTGCCTTTGATGATGAAAATGGGATTGCTAGGGGCCGCTATTGCATTCGTATGCTATTTCATGTAAAAGAATAATTATTATTTTCATGATCAGTGATGACCTTAAGACGATAGAGCCAAGGGCGGCCAAGCAGGATGTGAGCAACATCCATGGGGATAACATCACACTTAACATTATCTTCATCAAAGCCAAGCTTGATTGAAACAATGCATTGCTGCCGAACAGAAAGAGCATAATCATCAACCTATGAGACTCAATAAGGTTTCGGATGCTTTGTAGTTGGCAAGTGCAACTTATGAATTCCTTTGGATATAGCATTCATGGCATTACCATCATCAATAATGACGTTACATCGGCTACTGTTGCAAGTAATTCGAGTTCGAAAAATAGGAGCTGGATTCTCATCATCATTTTACTCTTCATTATCTGTAATTAAAAGGCGTTGATAAAGGAATAACAAAGGCACATCTTCAACAGGGTCTGAAACTTCAACTGACTATTCAGACTCAGGTTGTGGAACCCAATCAGACGATTCCATCTTAATGCGCTAATCATACTGCTCATCATCATGTGCATCACCTTCACAATGCAAATTTTTGTGTGGACATTCCTTAACATAATGTCTGCGATGCTTGCAAGAATGACATAATTTCCCGCTTATTTGTTCGAGCTGGCACTCGAAGATTATTTTTGTTGAGGATTTATTTGTCCTAGAGGAGCTTGTAGCTATCTTTGAAGCTAATTTTGTAGTTGACTAGGGGGAGGTCGGGACCTAGCTGTGTGGTCCGATTGAAATTGGAATCAGGACCCCTTTTATAGATAGACTCCCCGGCATGATTTCCAAAGCATTGTTGACGCAAGCCTTAGTCAACTCTCCGTGCTTTGTGAGAGATATCATCAATACTGGTGAAATCAAATATTGTTATTACACTTTTTATTTCTGGGTGCCATCTTTCTCGATAACGGGTAACCATCATGCTACCTGTTTCACTTGCTCTGTAACAACAGATGCAAAGCTCGTGAAATTTGTGAGTATATTCATCAATGGTCATGGAGCCTTGTTGAAGGTGGATGAGTTCTCGTTGGAAGATATTAATATAATCAGATGGCAAAACTTTGTCTTCTAACATCTCTTTCATAATTCCCATCTAGTGATAGGAGGGCGTCTCATTTTTTGTTATGATCAGCAATATTTTTCCACGAAATTCTAGTAGGACCCTTGAGCTTCATCTTGACAAAAATAACTCCTTCAAGATCATCAATTGATAGCAAGTGAAATAATTCCCAATCAAAGTCAGCCAGGCAAGGACGCCTCGAGCATCAGATTGCTCGAAAAAATCAAGAACCTCGAGAGGTCGTCTTTCCACGAAGCTGCATTATTGGCCCATTCATCAAAAAGACATTGAAGAAACTACTGAACTAGTTCGTGGGGACCAACCTGTAATTGAAGTCTTTGAGGTTGTGGAATAGTAGTGCTAGATGATTCGCTGTTAGTATTGGTGGAAGCTTTAGTGAGTTCTTTAATTGTGTCTTTT
Source organism: Sextonia rubra (assembly GCA_037013555.1). Taxonomy (NCBI): domain Eukaryota; kingdom Viridiplantae; phylum Streptophyta; class Magnoliopsida; order Laurales; family Lauraceae; genus Sextonia; species Sextonia rubra. Next base: position 19,887,175 of record JASUAD010000012.1, read on the forward strand.
AAAGCATTCACCCATGCATATAAATCTTTGATGCAATTGCCGTGCTGATTATTGGTGAATTTACCACGAAAACTTTGACTGGTTCAAGTAGCCATGTGATCTTTTTTTTTTTTTTTTTGGTTGGTGGACTAGACTTGGGTCAGGTTTTGGTTCAACTGGACTTAACCTTAAATTGGAATTAAGTCAAGCACTTGATACGGTCAAGTCGGACTCAAGTCAAGGCCCACTGTGGTCCAGTCGGAAATTAACAAGCTTTGAGTCGATGTTGAGGCATGTGTGGATGCCTTGTCTTACTCCTTGCTACAGTACTACGAAAAGAAGAAAAAAGGGCAGGGGCTTGGGTTCGGTTATGGGATTTGGTGGGTTTAGGGTCTGGGAGACTCTTACCTTACCTTTGAATGAATAAACAAGGGGTGTTCTCGGTTGTGGCCCTTTCAAAGTTGAGGACGGCTCAAGCGACGGCAGGAGGATCTTATAGTCCAAAATAGACAACGATGGTGAAGGGGAGCCGGTGGTGGTTGTTGCTGGTCATCAACGAAGGGTTGCAGCAACGGCAGTGATGGCCTGGTCGAGATTTGTGACACCAATGCAAGGTACAACTTCGTCTTCTCCTCGCCTTCTTCTTCTTCAACTTTTTTTTTCCCCTTCTGCTGATGGGGTCGGTGAAGGGTATGTTGGCTGTGGGGTTTGACAATTTGGGACTTAAATGAGATTTAGGGTTTCGGGATGGCTGATAGTGGTTGGGATGGGTGGGGTTTGGCGTCGTGGTTGGGTGGAGGAGATGATGGGTGAGGCTAGTGGAGTCCGATGGTGAGGTGTGTTTTGGACTTTCAGTGGTGTCAGGTTGGGCTATGGGTTCACATGGGAGTGTTGGGGGCGTGTGGGTTTCGGTGAACTGGGTTAATCACAATGGGGTAGAGAAGTGGGGTTTTTCCGGTGGAGAGGGGTTTTGGCCAAAATAACTGCAGGGTTGGTTTTGGGTTGGCAATGGTGAGGAACTAGAAAGGGTAGAGTCTAGGTTGGGTTTGGCTCAGGCAAGGGACATATGGGATCTAGGGCTCGGGATGATGCTAGAGGTTTCGGTTGAGGGGATTAGGGACGATGACTGATGAGGAAAAAAATTTCGGGGAGGACAAGCGTCGCAATCGCTCTTTGTCTCTAATACCAATTGGCGTAACCACGATCCACGATCGAGAAGAATAGATCAATCTCTTAAAGGATTGATCGAATCCAAGATGAATTCTTGCCCTAAGACACAAACATAACAAAAAAACACACCATAACTGAACCAATCCGAATATTTAAAGCATAAAGCATCTACAATGAGGTCTCTTTTATTTGTAGAGTAGTAAATCTAATTCTTGTTAAGCAAGACTTACTAATTAAAATAATAAACTTCTTAATCCTAATTAATCAATAAATAATTTTTAGAAGTGGGATAACTATAGAAGTTGCCATAGTAGCTTTCAGCCAATTGAGCCTATGGCTAAACCCTGTGGACCGAGTTGACTTGTGGGTCAATGTTTGGGCCTAGCTGCCTTCCTAGGCCGGGTCAGTACTGCATCACACACAAAGGGGCCCCCTGAAATGCACATGTCTACCAAATTTGGGCCCAATCCGATATGATTTGACCATTGGATTGACCGACACCCATCCGAATGGACTATTGACCATTAAACTCTTAGGGCCTAGATGGAGATGATAAAGATCAGGGATAGGGCTAATATTTTACAGAGAGGGCGATACTATGGAGTCCTTCAAATCTCCACCATCCCCGTCCCCATGTGGGTACCTAGGGGGCCCCATAGGCTTGAGCTGATGGGCCTTATCCCAAGTTTGAGTATGTAGGAGGAGCCCACATATGGAAATAATCCTATGAGCACTAGTTTTAGACACTTTTTTGTGAGAAGTCTAGTTGGGGCCCATCTATCACCCAATTCAAATCTCGCAATACACAGGGACCCCTTTAATAGTCATGCGCCCTAAGTTTTGGTCAAATTCAAATTTATTGGACTGTTGGATCGACTATGCACCAATTCGAATGGACTGAATTTGTGAGTCACGGATGAAAGTATTAGGGACATGTGATTGGGGCTAAACTTGATATTCGGGGTGATCCTACATAGATTTTTCCATCCTCCAGTCCCATTTCCAAATGGGACCCACACAAAAAGTTCTTACAATAGGTGTGTGAGAACACTTCTCATAGGGGTTAAAACCCTATATATTTATAAATAGAGAGAAACGGTCTAGCGAGATGGTGCGCTATAGGAGCTAACTTTTTAAGGCTCACCTGGAGTCGTGCCAACCACGAAGGGCATGAGGGATTGAACGATCATGATGGAAACTAGGTGTGTGCAAAAAATCAACCGCACCCAATGTAGTTTGATGTATGAATGAGGTAACCTATTTCAATCGTCGCAACCGTGAACCATTAAGATGAGGGGGCTAAGATGATTGGATGAGGCTGATTTTTTGCACACACCTAATTCTCATCATTAGCTTGCAATCCCTCATGCCCTTCATGGTTTGCACGACTCCATGTAAGCTCTAAAAGGTTAGCTCATATACCGCACTATATCACTAGACCATAGCGCCTTCATCTTAATGGTTGACATTTGCAACGGTTGAAATAAGTTACCTCATTTCACACATTAAACTACAATGGATGGGGCTATTTTTTGCACACGCCTAGTTCTCATTATGATATTTTATGATCTTTCAATCCCTCATGCCCTTCATGGTTGGCATGACTCCAGGTGGGCCTTAAAAAGTTAGCCCATGTAAGCACCATTTTGCTAGACTATTTCTCATATTTATATGGGAAATAATCTTATGAGAACTAGTTCTCACCATTCTTTTGTGAGAACTCTAGGTGGGGCTTATCTTTCACTCAATCCAAACCTTACAATACACAAGGACCCTTTGATAGTCACACGCCCCATTTTTCAGTCAAATTCGAATTTACTGAACCATTGGATCGACTATACACCAATCTGAATGGATTGGATTTGCGGGCCACATAAAAAATGGTTAGGGACTTAATGGAGGCCAAACTTGATATTTGGAGTGGTCCCACATAGATCTCTAAGATTCCTTTTTTATTGTATTTTTTTTATCTATTGAATTCTTGCATGTTTCATTGAATTCTTGCATGTTTCATGCGAGTTGATGATTGCTCTACCTTTTTATTTGCCAATTATATTTTCACGTGATATGATGATTCTACAATACTCCATATGGTGTCTTTTATGTATTTCAATCTACAATGAACAAACCTTGTGTCTATTAATAAAACAAGCCATCAAAGTTGCTCCACTTACAAATTAGTCTAATGATGCAATTGTGATGTGGACGGCGGTCCAAGGGGGCCGGCAGAGATGGAGAGGCTAGAGATGGAGGATGGAACAGTAGGATAATTGGCCTCATGCCAAACTCCCCATCGCGAGCGAGGAAGAAGAGAGAAGTGGGGAAACCTCAAAATTTTTCATTAATCATTCGCTTTCTAGCGAAACTCTACCAGTTTTTGCTGCCAGTCCCAAGCTCGAGTAAAGGAGGAGGGTTGCGTTAGGTAGATTGACAACCAGCGTAAAATTTTGTCACAACCCAAATATGAATTTTGAGATAATGATATTTCGCGATAAAGTTAGGGCGTTCCCCGCTTTAAGCGACACACTGTAGCGCCGCCTGGCTGCAGTGAAAAGTGTGCAAGGGCTACCGCATGACTCTGGGTTAGTGCGGTTAAAGAAGTTAGTCCATGAGAGGAAGAGGATGAATAGGAAAATTAGACTTGCTACTTAGAATATAGGAACCTGGACAGGCAAGAGCATGGAGTTGGTTGAAGTAATGAAAAGAAGAAAAATTAGTGTGACTTCTATACAAGAGACAAGGTGGAAAGGGAATAAAACTAAGGAGCTCACGGATGGATATAAGTTTTTCTATGCAGGAAAGAGTAATACAAGAAATAGAGTAGGTATAGTTGTGGATAAGGATTTGAAACAAAAAATTGTGGGGGTAAAGAGGTTTGGTGATAGAATTTTAGTAATTAAACTAGTGCTAGAAGAAGACATAATTCATATCATTAGTGCATATGCTCCCCAATTAAGACTAGAGGAAAGTGTGAAAAGATAATTTTGGGAGGAGATGGATGATTTAATGTGAAAAATCCCAAATAGTGATAAGATTTTCCTTGGAGGGGATTTAAGTAGGCATATAGGAAAAGATAATAGAGGATATGAGAGAGTGCATGAGGGGTAAGGATTTGGAAAAAAGAATGAATTTGGAATACTATATTGGACTCTGCAATGGCATTTGATCTTGTAGTAACAAATACTTACTTTAAAAAGAGAGATGAACATTTAATTACCTATAAAAGTGGGAGTAATAGGAGTCAGATAGACTTTTTTCTAGTTAGAAAACAAGACCAATTGACTTGTAAAGATTGCAAGGTTATCCCCGGAGAGAGTTTGACTACGCAACATAGGTTTGGAGTTTTAGATATTTGCATTAGAAGTAGAAAGAGAGCGGTAGTAAACAAAATGGACCCTAAAACAAGGTGGAGAGATTTAAAGGGGTAAAGAGCAAATATATTTAAGTACAAAATGATTGAGAAGGGAGAATAGAATATTGAATGAGAAACTACAATAATGTGGAATCAAATGGCTAATTGCATTAAGAATGTTGCAAACGAGGTACTTGGAGAATTAAAAGGAAAGAGACATTAATAAAGAAACATGGCGGTAGAGTGTGGAGGTTAAGGAAGTTATTCAACAAAAAAGACATTGCTACAAAGTTTGGTAGGATACTAAGAGTACAGAAAATTTTAAGCTGTATAAGAGGGCAAAGAAAGAAGCTAAGAAAGTAGTAAGTAGTGCAAAGTTCAAAACATACGATGAGCTCTATAATAGGTTGAGAACAAGAGAAGGAGAAAAGGATATTTTTAAGCTCGCAAAAATAAGAGAAAAGAAAAGTAGGGACTTTGATTATGTTAAATGTATCAAGGACAATGAGGAAAATATTCTAGTGAAGGGCAACGATATTAAAGAAAGGTGGAAGGAATTTTTTAACAAACTTCTAAATAAAGAACATTTGGGTAATATAAGAGTTAGGGAGGATACTTCATCACTAGAGCATACTTTTCTCCGTAGAATTAAAGGAGTGGAAGTGAAGGAAGCATTGAAACATATGAAAACAGGAAAGGCAATAGGCCCGATAGTATTCCTATAGAGGTATGAAAATGCTTAGAAGGGGTTGGGTGAGTTGGTTATGTAGACTATTCAATAAGATACTTATAACAAAGAAAATGCCGGATGAATGGAGAAGAAGTGATGCAGTCTAGGGCACATCAGACCTCTTCAAATTAGATTAGGATTGTTATTGTTATTATTAAGAAAGTTTCTATTTTTAGCCTAGGGTTTTCTTGCTTATTAAGATTGTTTTACTATATATATGGCTTTGTAGAGAAGAACTTCTCAGAGATTTTTGGTTGATTAATAGATTTGGGTTTTCCAGAGGAGTTCCTCGTGTGTGTTGAAGTCCTTGGTGACCATTGGAAGTGTCGTTGGACACGTGCTCAGGCACATCCACGCAACCCTAGCCCTTGGGCTGCATCAGATTGGTATCAAAGCCCGATCTCCACTGTCACCCACATCTTCCCCGTCACCCCATCTTCCCCGACTACCCCCATCCGTTAACCCTTATCCGAAAAAAAAAAAAAAAAAAACCTAGATCCCTACACCCCAGACGACCACCACCCTCTGTCTACCCAAAACCCCCGCCAGAAACCCGAACTCGTCTTATCCCTGCGGAATCCTCGAAACCCAATCCCAGTCGAAGGCCACGTCCCAATCCACCATCTCTGCCATCAAGTCACCTTAAATCCAAACCACAACCAATCTTCCCACAGCCCACCATCTTCCACCACAGATCTCCACATCGCCCATCATCCCTAACCAAACCGCAACCCTAAAACCCCGCCTCTGTTACATCCACCCCCATCGACCCCTCTCAGTCAATCCCACACCAATCCCCCACACCAATCCCTCGTCAAATCCTCAACCCCCGCTCAACTCCACAAAACCCTAATCTTTCCCACCCCCGATCCTTGCAGAGAGAGGCGTAGGAGCCGAAACAAAACAAAAAAAAAAAAAGAGCACAAGCAGCGCCGCGAGAGAGAGAGAGAGAGAGACAGAGAGAGAGCAGTGTACAGAGAGACAGAGAGACAGAGAGATTTACCTAACACCATCGCCCGCCGTCTGCTACTGCTGTTCGCTGTCGTCGTTCGAAGACCGTGCATCCCACCATCGTGTCGACTTGCCCTGCACAGCCAGCTGTCGTCGCTGATCACCGCATCTTCCACAATCGGCCTCCTCCAGACGTCCGCCTCGCACGCCTGCGCCGCACGCCATCGTTCCCGCAGCAACGCTTGTCTCCCTGCATCCTCACCCGCAAGCTGCCTGCGGTTATCTGCTCGCCGTCGTCATCAGTCGCCTGCCACCAGCCACCGGCCGCTCACCCATCTTCTCCCTCCTCTCCTCCTGTATCCACTGACGCACCAGGCCGCTCATCCATCCTCTCCCCTCCTCTCCTCTTGAATCCACCGAATCACAAAGCGGCAAGAGCCCGTTTTTTATCTCCAGCTTCTCATCACGAAGAACGAGACAGCGAATTGGGCCGGGTTCGTTTGGACTGTTATTCCGGTTTGTGAGCCCATATACTAACTGGCCCACAAACGAAATTCTTCTTAAAAGCTTCTGCAAAAGTATTCCGATTTCCAATCTGTCCTTTTGAAGAGTAGATCTGCACATCAGGTCAGTCAAATTTCAATTTTGCATTAAAAAAAAAAATGCCTCCAAAGAAGCAAGTGGATGTTGAAGCTTCATCTTCTTCACTTGAAGATTTGGCTAGTGCCATTAGAGAATTATCTGCAAAAGTTGATGGCATGCATACCACCCTGCACCAATTGGATATTCGCGTGACAAATTTAGAAAATCATCAACGTGTGCATCCCCACCGTGAAGATGGTGCACATATTCGGAATCCACGGGATCCACCAGTCAATAATCCTGATCGAGAATTCGGGATAAAAATTGTGATTCTTGAATATGATGGAAAATTACGGCCCGCCGAATTTATGGATTGGTTAGTATGTGTGGAAAATATTTTCGCACACAAGCCAATGACGGAGCATCATAAAGTCACACTAATTGCTACGAGATTTCGTAATTATGCTGCAACTTGGTGGGCTGAATTGCAAAGAAAACGGAGGAATCAGAACATGGACCCTGTTGATACATGGACTGAGATGAAAAATATTTTGAAACAAAAATTCCTCCTTGTCAACTATGCAAGAGATCTTCGTTCCAGTTTTCAAAATTTGAAACAACGGTTCAAGTCAGTTGTTGAATATTCTGAGGAATTTTTAACTCTGCAAGCTCGTTGTGGTTTGAATGAAGATGATGATGTGGTAGTTGATAGATTTTTCAATGGATTGAGACTAGACGTTCAGCATATCCTTGCCTTCCAACATTTTGATAATGTCGATGAACTCATCCAACATGCTACCAAGGCCGAGGGAATTGCAAATCATCAAGTACAAAAATCCAAATGGGTTCAGCCAAAGAATTCCCCTCTTCAAGAAGCTAAATCCAATGGACAGATTTTTGATAGGACTGAAGGTCAAAATAAGATGGTTTGTTTCCATTGTCACCAGCACGGGCATCGCGCCGCAGATTGTCCAAAGCGAATACATCTAATTGAGATTGAAGATGCTGATAACAATATCCGAGATGATATTGACACTGATCCTAAGGATATTGACAATTCCAAGGATATTGACACTGCGGACATTGACTTCACCGATGCAGAGCCCCCAGATGATGCTCTTATTGTCCTCAAGGATGCTTCACCAACTGTTGAGCATAAGTGGTTGCGCAAAAATATTTTCCGTTCCACAGGAATGATTCAGGGACAAAACTGCACAGTTGTTATTGACAGTGGAAGTTGTGAAAATCTCATCTCCCAGGCTCTTGTTGATCGCCTCCAATTGAAAGTTTATAAGCATAACCGTCCTTATTTTGTCAAGTGGCTAATGAATGGTGATCGAGCGCATGTTCGACATACTTGCAAAGTTACTTTTGCTATTGGTGAGATTTACAAGGATACAATCTGGTGTGACGTGCTACCTATGGATAGTGGTGATATCTTGTTGGGTCGTCCGTGGATGTATGACAAGAATGGAACTCATGGTATGCGCGACAACACCTATACGTTCATGCATGGTGGACAGCAAGTTACTCTTCATCCTGAGAAACCACAACCGCCAAAGAAGAATTCCTGGAAAGCTGCCACAAAGGATGTCCTTCATGTCCAACACATTTACATTGGTAACCCGAAGCAGCATCGAGTTCGAGGACGAACTCTTCTTTCAACCCGGGGAGGATGATGCAGTCTAGGGCACATCAGACCTCTTCAAATTAGATTAGGATTGTTATTGTTATTATTAAGAAAGTTTCTATTTTTAGCCTAGGGTTTTCTTGCTTATTAAGATTGTTTTACTATATATATGGCTTTGTAGAGAAGAACTTCTCAGAGATTTTTGGTTGATTAATAGATTTGGGTTTTCCAGAGGAGTTCCTCGTGTGTGTTGAAGTCCTTGGTGACCATTGGAAGTGTCGTTGGACACGTGCTCAGGCACATCCACGCAACCCTAGCCCTTGGGCTGCATCAAGAAGCATTGTAATACCTATATATAAGAATAAGGGAGATATACAAAATTGTACCAACTATTGAGGGATTAAACTTATGAGTTATACTGTGAAGTTATTGGAGAAAATAATGGAACAAAGACTGAGACAGAAGACCAAGATCTTTGAAAGTCAATTTGGTTTTATGCCAGGGAGATCAATTATGGAAGCTATCTTTTCACTTAGGCAATTAACGGAAAAATATTGAGCAAAGAGGAAAAATCTACACATAGTCTTTATCGATTTGGAAAAAGCCTATGATAGGATACCGAGGAATCTAAAATGGTGGGTTTTAAAAAAAAGGAATGTCCCTAGAGGTTACATTGAAATTTTTAAAAATATGTGCGAAGGAGCAGTAACAAATGTGAGAACCACATGTGGAGAAACAGGTGGATTTCCCATAACTATAGGTTTACATCAGAGATCAACCTTAAGCCCTTATCTCTTTGCATTAATTATGGATGAGTTGTTCATATTCAAGAAGAAGTACCATGGTGTATATTGTTTGCAGATGATATAGTATTAGTGGATGAATCAAGAGATGGTATAAATGCAAAACTTGAGAGATGGCGGGAGGCATTAGAATCTAGAGGCTTTAAAATAAGTCGTACAATGACAGAATATATGGATTGCAACTTCAGTGGACATATACAAAGCGTTGAAACCACTATTAAAATTGAAACCCATTAGATACCACGTAGAAATTTTTTTCGGTACCTAGGCTCGATGATTAGTAAGGATGGGGAGATTCACGAAGATGTGGACCATAGGATAAAAGCTGGGTGACTGAAGTGGAGACTAGCCGCTGGAGTACTTTGTGACAGACGAATGCCAACGAAATTGAATGGCAAATTTTACAGGATAGTGATTAGACCATATATGATATATAGAGCAGAATGCGAGCCAATTAAAAAGATGCATATTCATAAAATGGATATAGCGGAAATGAGAATGCTTAGGCGGATGTGTAGTAAAATTAGGACAGATAAAATAAAAAATGAGCGCTTTCGAGAGCATTTAGGGGTAGCACTAATAGGGGATAAGATTAAAGAAATCCGTTTAAGATAGTATGGACATATTGAGCGTAGGCCGGTAATGGCACTGGCGAAAAAAAGTTTGGCTATACAGGTGAATGACCCATCAAGAAGTAGGGGTAGGCCGAAGAAAACATTGATGGAGGTCATTGATTCAGATTTGAAGAAGTTTAACTTATCGAAGGATTTGGCTCAAAATAGAATAGAATGAAGAAACAGGATTCATATAACCAACCCCAACATGGTTGGGATAAGGCTTTGATGATGATGATTCGCTTTCTAGCGAAGGATGTACTACAATGGTTATATAGGAGAAAATATAACCCTAAGCTAATCTAGATCATCCAAAGACATTGATGGCCAGGATTAAAACATCTGAATTTAAAAGACACAAACCATAAAATAAATTAAAGTAATATGATATAAAAATAGGATTAAATCAATGGGTTGGACCTCTTCAAGGTTGAGATGGATGGGCTTGGCCCATTGGTGGACCGACCCAATGGAGTTTAGAGATATTTTATTTCCTAATTATTTGTCATTAGATTTCTAATTTTGTTTAATGGTTAGTAATTAGTATAGTTTCTAATTTGCATTGGTTCCCTAGTTTAATTAGGTGACTTATCCCCTAAGTTTTGATTTTTTTATTTATATGGCATTGTAGAGATTTAATTCTCAGAATTTATGTTTAATAGAACTGTCGGTTTTATTCCTTAGAGGTGTGTCATGGTGCGTGAAAGTATCTACGGATACCTTGATATTGTGTTGTGGCACCTACAATCCAAATCCTAACCCTAGGATTTGCATCATTAGGCTTCCTATTTTTGATGGATTAGATGGATGGATATTATTAACTTGAGGTTATGCGGTTTTAAACAATATTCAAACATTGCATCGGTTAATCAACCCCAGTTTATTGTCTTATGTGTTTCAACTAAGACATTCAACTTTATGCAATTTTCTGCGCCTCTTCTTAGTTGGTAAAGCATATTCCAGAGTATTGAAGGCATCAGCAAACAAATCCACTGTTAATTCTCCTTCTCATTGGGTTTTCTGTTGATTGAGATTTTGGGCTTTTGGGTTCACAATAATTGGTCTTGGACTGCATCAGTTATACAAATTTATCACTCTAAATTATTTTCAACCTCTACCATCTTCCCCGTTAGAAGCCACTGAAGTTGCACTGCATATATTCCAATTGTCACACTGCTATTTTCAATCTATTCAACTCTAAAGCCTTTCTCCATAGGTCTTGCTTATCATTTGCTTGCATTTTTATCTAATTGTTGAGTAGCAAATTTATTTGCCAATTAACATACAAATAAAAATCACATCTTTAAGTGATTCAATACATAGGAAAGTGAAGGTCCTATTTACATATCTCCACCTTATATCAGACCCTTCACCTCATATCCTTCATCCCTCACCTCTTTAATGATCCTTTTTTAAAGTTCATTTTACTATGCATTCATATGGGTTTTAAGGGCCTATTTGTTTGCATTAGAGTGCATAGGAATTGAATACATAAGCTGGTTAAAAATGAAGATTAAAGGTAAATTTCCAAAAATGAACATCATATAATATTTCTTTTAGGGAAATAGAATCAAAAGAAGATGTTATTTGATGCTCATTTGTTGAATTTCACCTTTGATTTTCATTTTTAACCACCTCATGTTTTCAATTCCTATATATTTTAACACAAACAAATAGGGCTTAGTTTATATGAGCCACATCTCTCATGGGTGTATGCATTGTTTTTACAAGCTTAGAGTTGAAGCCCTAGATTTGATTAAATCTAGGGCTTTCTTTAAATATGTTGTGAGGATGAAAAGGGAAGAAAAAATTGAAACAAGGAAGAAAGAGGAATTTAGAGAAGTTGTAGAAGGATGATCTACCCCACTGAGTTGGGCTATAATGGTATTTTTGATGCAGGCTCTAGGTTTAGGGCTTGTTTGAAGTGCCGAAACACGTGTCCAAGGACACTTCAAATCGTCAAGAAGACTTTAAAATACGAGGACGCACCTCTAGGGATAAAACCCACAATTATATTAATCAACTCTCTTTGAATAATTGTTCTCTACATTGTTATATAAATAAGAAAAGATAACTTAGAGCCTAAGAAATCTAATCAACCTACAAAACTAAATAATTTAGGAAACTAAATCCTAATTATAACTCATGAAATAAAATAAAATCTAATGACATATAATTACTAAATAAAAGCCTAAATCTATTTGGGCTCTACGCATGTGGCCATTGAGGTCAATATTACATCAATTTTACTGTCTTCTGAAATTAAAAAAAGTCCCTGGATATTATCACATTTACATCAAAGTCCCTGACTGCTTCCAGATATTATGAATAAGTCCATCTGACTTACTACAACCCCATCAAGCTGGTGCATAGATATTTACTATGCCTAGCTTGGGAAACACTCGATGCAATTTGACTTTATTTACTGCCTTAGTGAGAAAATCTGCTAACTGATCTTCAATACTAACTTGTATCAACAACACAACTTCCTTTTCAATTTTTTCCCTAATGAAATGACAATCAACTTCCACATACTTTGTCTTTTCATGGTAAATTGGATTTATTGGCAAGCTTTATTGCTGAGGTACTATGGGAATATAAATGCATCGGACCACCGTGCTTAAAACCTAACTCTTCCAACAATATCCTTAGCCATAGTAGTTCACAATAGCCATGACCTACTGCCCTATACTCAGCTTCGACACTAGATTTTGCTCCAATCAATGTCCAATATCCAGTGGTGGACTTTCTATATGTTAATGAGCCAGCCCAATCAGCATCAAAGAATGCCATGGCGTTCGCATGCCCATGTGATCTATATAAGATTCCTTGACTAGGGGATCCTTTTAAATATCTAAGAATTCTATGCACAACTGCTAAATGATCAGTTTTGGGAGCATGCATAAATTGACTAACCAGGCTAATAGCATAAGAGATATCAGGTCTTGTAATATTGAGATAAATCAGCTTTCCCATCAATCTTTGATGCATGCTCTTATCTTGAAGCAATGGTCCACTTTCTAACTATGATTTTGCTCCATTGAAGTATATGCCGGTTTGGCACCTAGCTTCCTTGTCTACACAAGAAGGTCAACGACATACTTCCTTCCTGATATAACAATTCCAATCTTAGACCGAGCTACTTCAATCCCTAAAAAATATTTTAATAATTCAAGGTCCTTGATCTCAAACTCCTTGCTTAGAAAATCTTTTAGTCTGCAAATCTCATCGACATCATTTCCAGTGACAACAAGATCGTTGACATATACCACGCGTATGATTACCTTTATATTCTACCTTTTCACAAAAACAGCGTGATTTGCAAAACATCTGCGAAATCCATACTTGATTAGAACTCTATTAAACCATTCAAACCATGCACGGAGTGACTGTTTGAGTTCATATAGTGATTTTTTTGAGAAGACACACTTTGTCTTCCTGTCTCCTGACTATAAAACTAAGTAGAGGATCCATATAAACTTCTTCCTTCAAATCCCCACGGAGGAATGTGTTTTTTATATCCAACTGGTATAACGGCCAATCAAAATTTGCTGCTAGGGATGGTATTTACTCTGATGGAAGTTAGTTTAGCAATTGGTGAAAAAGTTTCAAAGTAATCAACTCCATATGATTGTGTAAAACCTTTTGCAATAGGCCTTACTTTATACCTGTTAATAGTACCATCTGAATTTTACTTTAAGGTAAGCACCCACTTGCAACCTATGGTGCACGTTCCTTCAGGAAGGGTAGTTAACTCCCATGTATTGTTATTCCAAAGCCGTCATCTCTTCCACCATCGCCCCACTCCACTTGGGATGAGTCAAGTCTTCAAACATATGTTTAGATATATAAGTAGGAGCAAGTTTTGAAACAAATGACTAATAGACTGGTGACAAATGATTTTAAGTTACAAAACTTTGAATTGGATGACGAGTAGTACAAGATCTTTTTCCTTTCTACAATGCAACAGGAAGATCTAATTTAGAAAAAGGAGTACCTATTACCTAACTTGGGAACAATTTCAAATTGAGACTGGTGTAGAGATTGAGGATCTGAATTCAGGGCTTTATATTGCAATGGCATAGATGGGAGCAATGGTCTCGCCCTTCTCCTAGAGTAAACTTGCAGTGGTTTCTGGATTTTCTCTGCCACTTCACTCTCTTGTGGAACTTGAAGAGTCAAGACCTCCCGTTGCTGATTCATGATGTACTAGATAAGTTGGTGGATAGATAAAATCAACAAGAGGGGCACTCTCCTTACTACAATCTGGTAGTGTTTCCTTCCTGGCTGAGTAAAAAGGGATTTCTTCATGGAAACTAACATCCATCGTAACAAAGAGAGAATCATTTGTCCCTAGCCCAGGAGCATAGCACTTATATCCTTTCTGAGAACTAGGATATCCCAAAAAAATGCACTCGACAGCCTTTGGATCCAACTTATCACGTTGATGCTTTGGAATATAAACAAAGCAGGTGCATCCAAATATTTTTGGTGGCACTTGGAATAACGGTGTATTAGGACACAAGATTTCTACAGGAATCTTTCCACCCAATGTCTTTAATGGCATTCTATTAATTACATATGTTGCTATTAAGATTCCATCTGACCAAAAAGATTTGGGAACATTCATCTCAAAAATAAGAGCTCTCGTGACCTCCAACATGTGTCGGTTCTTACGTTCAACAGCACCATTTTGTTCTGTTGTGCAGGGATAGCTTGTCTACGATTAAATCCCTTTTTCAGCAAGATAATGCTGAAAAACATTGGAGGTATACTCTCCTCCACTATCAGACCAAAACACCTTGATTCTTGTTCCAAACTTAGTTGCAATCATTTTATAATATGTTTGAAAAACATGTACAACCTCATCTTTAGATTTCAGAAGATACACTCGAGTTACCCTGGTGGCATCATCAATAAAAGTCAAAAAATATTGATGACCATAAGCAGAGGTAATAGGAGCATACCAAACATTGGAATGAATCAAATCAAATGGAGAAGTGCTTCTTTTATTAATGTGAACAAGATACACTGATCTCTTATTCTTAGCAAACTGACAAGTATCACATCTCAAACTACCAGCATGTTTATTTGCAAAATTCAGAAAAGAGATATTCCTAAGACGTTGCACCGACTTATGATAAAGATGATAATGCCACAGAAAACCTTTATCCCCATCATCAAGTTACAGTTTGTAAAACTCTTGACTCTACGTTCTTCAAATCCAAGGTGTAAAGACCATTACTCTCACTACCACTACCAATCTTCTACCCCGGCCGCAGACTTTGAAACACATAATAAGATCGAGAAAAAGAAGCACAGGAATTAAGATGCTTGGTGAATGCACTAACCGACAGAAGATTGATTGAGAAACTCGGAACATGGAGAACAAATGATAAAGATAAGTTAGGTAAGATGCGGACTGTTCCTTTTCCAGCTATGTGGTTGTAAGAACCATCAACAATTCTCACCCTTCCATCAGTAGTAGAGGTATAAGATTGGAACTCAGAATGTGTACCTGTCACATAATCTGTTACTCCTAATTCAATTACCCAATTAGAAAGAGAAGCAGAGGAAGCAAATGCAGTAGAATTATGGGAGGAGGCCATATGCACTGAAGGATCATGAGGTGCACCTTTTAATGCAGCCAATCTCTAACGAATATTTGTGAGCTCATCCTTCCAATTTTGAGAGTCGGTTGGCTTTAAAATTTGCATTTTGTTCGCTAGAACAACTATGGTGTTCCACCTCTGCTGGGGATGCAAGTACAAATCCAGGCCTACCATTTAAGCTCCGATAGTTTTCCGGGGTATGTCTGTATCTCCCCACAGTGGGTACAAAAATGTTTGTCACGATTAGGATTAGATTGTCCACCATACCCACATCCAACATTGGGTGGTGGTCCACCATTACCTTGACCACAACCGCCATTTCCACCACTTCCACCATTGCATCCACCTCCATGACCATTACCATGGCCACGTCCTCGACCTCCACCATAACCACTGAAACCACCATATCCTGTATTCGGCAATGAATTGCCCACATGATTATTTGCAAGGGCTGACCTCATAGGTATGTTCTCAGGTTTAGGAGTCAACCACAGGGTGACTTTCATGTCCTTGAAACAGGGCAAATACTATACCAATAAGAGGTAGAGGATGCTGACTGGTACCTTGTGTACGAATGGGCCAATGCTCTTAGTTAAGAAGCATCCAAGAGCTCAAATATATGTTCGTCTTCCAACATTTTCGCTTGTTTTTTAGCACAGCAAGGCTTTGGACTCATGTGGGACTCTTAAGCTCTCCATAATGCCTTGAATCTCAAATAAAAATCTCCAATTGACCCACATCGTTGTTTAAAACCAGCAATTTCCATCTTCAATTCTAGGATCTCGGCATTATTATGTTTTTGTGCATATGCTGCTTCAATTGACTCCCAAAGCTCTTTTGTAGTTCAGAATATTTGAAACTTTTTGCAATTCCTTTTTCTATCGAATTGAGAATCCAATTCACGATTAACATGTTTTCTGAAATCCAATCTGAGGATTGTCCTTTGCTGGTTCGTTGATACTCCCAGTATTATAACCAAGTCTTTTTGAACCTCCAATAGCCATCCTAGCTTAATAGGCCCAATATTTATAGTTAGTACTATTGAAAAGACTGGGTGTTTTCCTTGTATTAGGATTAACAATATTAGGAAGGGGTAGTTGATTTGACCCTGTGGAACGTTCACCTTTTGACTCCATCTAATAATCATTTCAATTAATCCAAACAGTGCACCAACCCAAAGAGGAACAGTAACACACCAATTCTACTAACAAAAGATTGCAGAGAACCACACCAGAACAAAAAAGGAAAAATAAAACTCGACTAAGTATGGATTGCAGAACTGCAAGGAACTCTTTAAACTCTTCACAGACACTGAAACATTGCTGATCAGAACACCCACTCTGCACCCTTTCATCAAGTCGACGCTACTTGTTCACAAAATATTCCATACAGCACTGCAACCTCTTCAAGGGAACTTCATTTAGGACTTCTACAGCCGAAATAATGCATGAACTAGACACTTAGGGACAAACCTGGAACCTGAGAGCATGGAGAACGTGAGTATTGCTGTACCGGTTACCCAGCCGAACCCTTAGTGTGGTTCGGCTAGGTTGGAAACCCTCCAAGCCTTCTCTGTTTTTCAGATCGGAGCCAGTAAATTGATTATTCTGCTTGTCTACCCTTCGGTTAGAGGCTCTGATACCAAGTTGAAGCCCTAGATTTGATTAAATCTAGGGTTTTCTCTAAATATGTTGTTAGTATGAAAAAGGAAGAAAAGGTAGAAAGGAGAAAGGGAGGAGGAATTTAGAGAAGTTGTAGAAGGATGATCTACCCCACTGAGTTGGGCGACCACACCTATAATGGTATTTTACTAATTTATGAAATTACAAAAAAGTCCCTGAATATTATCACATATACATCAAAATCCCTGACTACTTCCAGAAATTACAAATAAGCCCCTCTGACTTATGACACTTAGGACAGTCTTGAATCATGCAATTTGTATTGAATCCTAGGGGAAATTATTCGCATATATGGAATGAATTCCATTTAGTGACGAATCATACACGTGGTGTTGTAAGTCATTACTTGTTTTAGTGAATATGACAATTCATGTAATTCACCTATGCAGAAATGGCCACTATCAGATGACTTGTATTCTTAACTTTTTACTTTGTTATTCTTTTTTATTTATGTGTTAATGTTAAAAGTTTATACAGTGATTAAAGAAACCTCTCAAGTATTTTTGGGAATTGGGGAAAGCTTTAAAATAAATTAGGAATTAGTGTTTGACTAGAGTGTTAGATTGTACATAGAGGTTTCATCCCTGCATTATTTTTTAATTTTTTCTTCAGACACAGCTTTGATTTCGTGAGATTCTAATCACATATTATTGATGATTTTTATTTTATTTTATTTTTATTTAAAGAGAAAAAAAGTTTTTTTCTTCTAGTATTGTTGATGTCCTACACTTTTAACTGTTTACACATTTATCATTTATGATGTAGTAATATATGTCGATTTGGTTGTTGCATAGTTTTATTTGTACGTGTATTGGTGCTTCTATGGATAAGAAATGGATAGGCTATATATACTTACTTTCTAAAATTTTTATTAGTTTTTATTATCTTTTATAAGAAACATAAAAAGATCCCACTCGTCAGAATACGATTAACCAAACAATCTATTCAATCCCTTGAATGACCGATGCGTGTTTTATATTTCTTCATTTTGATTTTCAAAATAATGAGTGTATGAGCAATATAATATTAATGAGGCATTTGTTTAAAAGCCCCAGCGTTTTTATAGTTAACCTGGCCATTTTGATTGTCTCATTCACATGTATGGTCTTTTAGTTAATGCATGTCGGATCATTTTATATTTCTTCAATTTTCTTACCCTTCTGCTGATGGTTTTATATGTATATATATATATAGGTGCTGGTGGGTTTATTTGCAGTGATACCTTTGAATTATTCTGGTAGATGTTTCTTCTTTCATAAACCCAACCCCAGGTTGATGGGAAAAGAGGCTAAGGTGGTGACGAAGATGAGGTGTTTTTCTTCCTTCAGATGCCCAACTTTACAGCGTTGACATTTTGGTTCACTAAGTAAGCTTCCCATTTTTACTTTCACTGGCATTCTCTTCCAGTTCACCGCTATCCCTGTAAATTACCTGATTGTAATCGATTTTTAGATGTTGAAAGAGAGGAAATCTAGGATTCAAGCCTCTTGCAGTAGTTAGCCCTTTTACATTTTACATTTAGAGGATAAAGTAGGAGGCAAGGACTGTTGGTCCTTAACATATCTTGTCTTTGATATCTCTGAATGAAATGCATGGATGATGATGAAATCATGTTGGACATACCAATAATCTATAGATTTGAAAAATGAGATGCTGCCTTTTGTCCTCGTTTCGAGGGGATTTATTGTTAATGATGTTGCTACTGTTTTCACTCGCTGTTTTGTCAGAATGATTAGGACAAGGCGTGAAAGATAAAAAAATAAAACAGTATTCTTTATTACATAGTTGAGGTTGTGGGTTTAAGTCATGTTGCCAGTAGTTGTAATGAAAAATGAACAGTATAGATGAAGAGTCCACATAAAGCTAGTTGGCTCCACTTTTATGGATTAAAAATTAGTACATTAGGCACATCATTTATGAATCTAAGTTGCTCATCACATGTCCATAAATTGTTAGGAACTACTATTGGATTGATCAAATGTAAACCATACAACTCTAATGGAATAAATCAAATGATTTACATGTGATTAATTCCACTGTGGTGTTTACTATGATTACATCAAATTTTGGATGGGGGATGATTCATGCTGAGTAGATGATTGGGTTAATTTTGAGGTTCAAATGTAAACCCCACAAACTCTGATATATTAATCATTCTTTACCATGAAAATTGGTTCTTGGCCTTGGCTAATCGAAGCTACAGTTTTAATAACTAGGTTTTCCATGAGGTGGTGGAGGCTCTTAGTGCCGCAGGGAGATTTTCTTATTTGCACAATGAAGATATTGGGAATGAGATTCATTGCACATTTTCAATGGTTGCTCCAATCCCTTGAAAAATATTCTTTCTAATTAAGATTTTTGGAATGTCTAGAAAAGTTCTTTATGTGAGGATTATTGGTGGGAACAGTTCTCAGGGAACAGCTTTTCTTTCGTGAAAATGATTAAAAAATGCATTTCTTATATTATTTTATTGGGCTTTGATCTTGTGAGAACTGTTTTCACACACTTACAGTGAGAACTTTTTCTGGGGCCCACTTGTGGATCCCATTTGGGGATGAGACTTGGGGGAATGGAAAGATTTATGTGGGACCACTCCACATATCAAGCTTGGCCCCAATTACATGTCCCTAGCCCTTTCATCCTTTTCCTATTTTATTTTATTTTATTTACCAGAAAGGTGTATATATAGGATAAAACTACTATGCATATGTTCCTCACACTATAGTGAGAGATGTTTATATGGCTTTTCCTATTTATACTTGAGCATTTCTGTTTTTTATATAGCTCTTTGTCTTTTGCACATTAATATATCTAAATATGGAAGTGTTTCTCATCTTATGATGAGAGAGGGAAGTATGCTAATATTCTCATATATATAAAAGAAGTAACAAAAGACACGCACCTGAGCACCTATCCTATACCACTACTGTCTATATTTACATAAGAATTTGCTTGTAAAATGTTAGGTCTAGTAGCTCTATTATGAACTGAAGAGCTGCAGTTCCTTGAACTGGTACCCAAATCAGCATGAGCATCACAGGCATCATCCACAAATCTCATTTCCTGCAAATACAAGTGTTGAATGTGAATAGTTAAAGATGTTGTAAAGAGCATTGTGGATGTTGGTTTTAACTTAGCTAGTTGATCAACAATCTGGTTGCAATCCCTTCTGCAAAAGGAGACTCTAATATCCTATACCACTACTGTCTATATTTACATAAGAATTTGCTTGTAAAATGTTAGGTCTAGTAGCTATATTATGAACTGAAGAGCTGCAGTTCCTTGAACTGGTACCCAAATCAGCATGAGCATCACAGGCATCATCAACAAATCTCATTTCCTGCAAATACAAGTGTTGAATGTGAATAGTTAAAGATGTTGTAAAGAGCATTGTGGATGTTGGTTTTAACTTAGCTAGTTGATCAACAATCTGGTTGCAATCCCTTCTGCAAAAGGAGACTCTAAAAGAAATGATGTTGTAGATTTGTAGTAATAATTCCATATTCTCATAATGCTCCATGAGCGTTTTTGATGTGAATAGAGCTTGGATAATGATATAGGGATCACCCTCAATGATAATGTTCTGCATCTGATGCTCTTTGTATAAGTTAAGCCCCTCCATGAGAGCTAGTAATTCTGCCTCTAAAGTAGATGAAGCCATTTTAAACAGGAGAAGGCTATGAAAAGTTGTGCATCATGTTTACGAATGATGCCTCCAATCCCTGCTAATTGATCCCATCCCAAATAGGACCCATCAAAATTAAGTTTGACATACTGGTTTGGGGGTGGGGTCCATTGGGTTGTTGTAGAGAAGTATGATGTTTTAAGAAGTTCTAAGGTTTGAAACAAAATTCCACTGGTAAAAAAGTCGATAGGCCTTGACAGCAGTAGACTGTGGGTGTAAAGGGATCATATTAAAAAGATAATTGTTTCATTATTTCCAAATGTACCAGTAGATAAAGGAGCCAATTGATCTATCATTATCATAAGTACTCTAAAACCAGTGACGGCGAGAAATGAAATTTTTTGGTTGAGAGTTTAAATTCTTTTAGGTGCTGAGTGACCACATTGATGTAGAGAGACAGTAATGAACAAAAAAAATGGTCAACTGATTCAGGGAATTGTCTGCAACAGACACCAAGATCAGAATCAACCAAATTACTACGAAACAAATAGTACCTTGTCGTTAGACAACCCGTTAGACACTGCCACATGAAAATTCTTATTTTGGAGGGATGGAAAGGGACCAAAGGCTCTTCCAATTTGGCTGAGGACCCAAAGGAATGAGTTGGATGGCTTTATAAATGTCTTTGACCGAGCAGGTTCCAGCTGCGCATTGTTTCCAGCATGGCAAATCTTGACCTCCTAGAGGTATATTAGAAATTTGGTCAACAATATTTGAATCCCAATATAAATTCAAATGCTCCATATTCCAAACCAAATGTCCATCTGCTGACCATAAGAGGAGGATCATGAGCCAGGGCTTTTTCCTTCAATGGAAGATTATAGAGTTTTCCAATATTTGGGACCCATTCATCTTGAAAGAATTGGACCTTAGATCCATTGCCAATCAGCCATTTAATATGATCTAAAATGAAGACTCTATGAGAAAGAAGGGATTTCCAAAGAGCTGAATCAGAGTTCTTAGGGGAGCAAGAGAAGGCAGTATTTTTAAGGTATTTTTGAGAAAGCAATTTAGTCCACCAATTAGATTCCGACAAAAAAAAACATTGATGGAGGTTATTAAATTAGATTTAAAAAAGTTTAACTTATTTAAGGATTTGATTCAAAATAGAACAGAATGGAAAAACAGAATTTATATAGCCGACCCCAACATAGTTAAGATAAGGCTTTAATGATAATGATGATAATGAATTGGATTCCGACAAAAATCTCCATACCAAATGAGTAGAGAAAGCTTTAGCTTGTAGGTCAGGGTTCCTCATACCTAAGCCTCTAGAAACTTGAGGAAGGCTGACGGTCATCCAAGCGATCGGAGTATATCCTCCTTGATTAGAGATTGTCCCTTTCTTAAGAATCTACTCATATGATTTTGGAGCATCATCCTAGATTTAATGAAAATTCTTTGATGTGGAAGCCAATAGTTAGGAATGGATGTACAAAGAGACCGAAGTAGAATTGATCTTCCTCCTTGTGATAAAGTTGATCCTTTCCAGGTAGAGATCTTGGTTTGGATCTTTTTGACAATTGGCGTCCAAATGGAGGAGTGCATTTGGTCAATAAAAGGTTGGGCTCCCAAGTAAGGAAAATTTGAGACTCTGTTGAAGATGCTAAGATTATTGGATAGCATTGAAGATGCAGATAAAGGAGTTGATTCGCTGAATAATAATTGTGATTTGTTCAGATTTATTTTTTGGCCTGCTTCTTTATGAAAGAGGTGAAGTACATTTTTAATGAGAAGAATGGGTTTGTTAGACAAGTGAGAAAAAAGTAACATATCATCAGCAAATTGCTACAAAGGGATGGCATCGCCTAAATGTCTCTGTTAAGACTCCATTTATTTGAATCCTGTACTTCACTTTTGTGACACAGGTCATGACAAGTTCTACAAAAACATCAGAGAAACCAAAATTATGAAGACATTCACTCAGAGAAGGCCAAGATAAAGTATCATAAGCCTTCTCAATGTCTAGCTGGATGGAAGCTATGGATTTCTTCCTTTTCTTATTTTTCATAATATGAATCATGTCTTTGGATATCAAAATATGGTCCGTAGCCCTCTTGCCCCTAATGAAAGCCCCATGATTTTCTGAGAAAAAATTTGGGTGTATGTTTTGAAGTCCGAAAACTAAAATTTTTGTGATTACTTTATAGATGACGTCACACAAAACTGATGGGCCTATATTGGGTTATCCTTTTGGCATCAGGGGATTTTGGGATGAGTATGATTGTGGTCATGTGGATGTCATTAGGAAAATTATTGTGAATAAAACAATTGATGAACACATTCAACAATGTCCAATTTGTTAGTGTCCCAAAAATGCTGAAAAAATCTGGATGTATGTCCATCAGGCCCTGGCGCCTTTGAGGACTGATTGCAAAGACAGATTTTTCAATTTCATCAACAGAAGGAATTTGGGTGAGAGATAAATTGTCTTCTGAACAGATTGTAGGCTGATAAATGACGGAAGAAAAAGAGGCTCATTTGAAGTACGAGCATGGACAGTAGGGTCTGTACCAAGATTAAAGAGGAGTTTAAAGTATTTGAGGCAATGATTTCTAATGTCCTCAGAGTTACAACAACGGATTTCCTTCGGAGTCTTCCATAGAATATGTATATAGTTCTTTTTAAAATGTAGTTTGGCCATTTGTGTAAAAGAATTTGGAGTTTTTGTCTCCCAGTGATGACCAATTGATTTTTGCACTCTGTGCCCAAAAGATTTCCAATTGTTTGAGTTTGATAGAGTATTCTTGAAGTAAAGAACGTTCCAGGTTTTGTAGAAAAAGGCAACTATGGTAGGAAGGAGCAGGCTGGATCCCTGCTAACCTTCTTTTAAGCCTATGCGTGTCAACAATTTTTTTTTTTTAATGGCATACAGGGTATCTTTCATCAGCCCAGCCTTCAGACCTTTAGCCTCCAACCCGAGAGTTACCCGAGAACTCAACAATAATATTTCCAAAATTGGTTTTGTTCCAATCTTTGAGGAGAGGAGCAAGCTTATTTAATTTTGAAGGTATAGGTGGGGAAGAATCAACAGTAAGTTTCATCCAGGAAGATTCAACCCGTGGTTTGAAAGGAGGATTCTCGTGTCACATGGATTCATAACGAAATGGTCGGACCACTTTACAACTGTTTCGAAGATCGACAAGAATAATTGGGTTGTGGTCTGAACATAGCCAAAATGAGAAAATTGATTTATCCAGGCAAAGTTGCCTAAACCTCGGTCAAGACGTTCAAGAATACGTGAATTGCCCATTCTCATATTACACCAAGTAAATGGGGACCCTTTGAAACCCAAATCATAGAGAGAACAAGAGAACAATCATCTAAGAACTTTTGGGAAATCTCTAGTAGATGCTACAAATGGTTCTGAACGTCCCCCTTTCTTTTCATGGGGTCCAAGAATGCTGTTAAAGTCGCCAATAAGTAACCATTGATACGTGATAGGAATAAGATTGTTCTGGAGTTGAAGCAGATCATTCAAAAGATCTACGGTTTATCGAGCTTGGAGATGCATAAACAGCAGTGCAGATAAAAGGGTAGGCTGGATAAAAGACTGAAGTGGCCTTCAGGTCAGATTGATGTAAAAGCCCCTATTTGCCCGGTCTAAAATTTGCCTCTACTCTTCTATTTCTCTAAATCTTTAAAATTGACAAATGTTGAAAAAAATAGAGCGTTTGGTATCTCTCTCTAACCTCCGCATATTTTAGAGAAGTAAAGCCTTCTCCTCTTAAATCTACAGCCACTTTAAGATGCACTTAAAAATTAGAGGAAGTAAAAAGATGTGCTGCTATCGTGATTATGCAAGATCACGCCCAGTTTGTTTTTTCAATTTTTCTCGAAATCCGAGAAGATAAATCTAGATCCAAACCGTTAGAAATGTTCATATAATCAAACACGGCCATGCATCAAAATTTTGGCCATTGGATCATCATAAATCTCGAGATATGTGAAAGAAAATGTGAGCCATTGGAATTATTTTTTGAATTCTATGGGGCCCAAACACAAGATCCAAACCATTGGAAATGTTGGGAAGGCTAAAAATGGCTATGGGGTCAATTTTCAAAGATTGATTCCTTGTGAATCTCGAGAACTTTGTAAAAAACTTTCAACCATTGATATAATATACTCAATTTTAAACAAGCCCACAGGTAGTCCCTTTTTATTTTTTTTTATTATTTCAAGGATAATACATTACAATCCAAACCATTGAAAATGTATAGAAGGTCAATGACCACAATGAGACCAAATTTTAGCAGTTGTATCACCACCAATCTTGAGATATTTTCTAAAAAACATGAATTATTAAATATTTTTTTTAAAAATTGTGGGCCCCACACACAAGATCCAAATTATTAGATCTCCTTGAGAGGCTGAATATGATGGAGTAAAATTTCAAGGCTTGATACCGAGTGGATCTCAAGATGTTTGTGAAAAACTTTCAACCATTGATTTAAAATAGTCTATTTAAAATAGATGCTTCCATTACCAAATACATATTTTTAATTCTAGCCTCTTTTTTTTTATAGCTCTTATTTTGATGGCCTTATTTTGGATGGTTTGTAAGAATAAGACTAGACCTATCAAATAAGCCTTAAGTTCAGTTGTGAAAATACTTGGGTCCCACAAGAACCAAAGGCCACCTCCAAAATCCCGAACGCGGAATGATCGCATGTTTGGAAAAAAATTTGTGATGCATACTTGCAGGTCGAAGTGGAAAAAAAATTGTGATAGATTGATACGTGCATTTCTTATATTGACATGATGAAAAAGGAGGTTTTCAATTTTTGGCTAAAAACTGAGTAAGAGGCACCTGCAAATGGGTATCTGAAGTTTCCTGTTCCGAATAAAGAGGCCTGAGGCCTACTTTTGGATGCGAGTGAAGAATTTTGATCTAGATCTGAAACATTTGAATCCGTAACTAGATCTCAACACGTTCGAAACTTCAGTATATACATCTGATACTTAAAGTAATCCTTCACTTGAATTCACTTTATGAGCCCTGTTTCTATACCAGAATTTTTTATAGGAATTTGATATGTTGGGATTTTTTGGATATGATGTAACATCTTATCCTCTAAAATTTGAAATGTAATGTTTCTTTTATTAGAATTACAAAATTTAGCACCCTAAAAGGTCTCAAGTTACCTTTGGAAATTTTTGGAATTCCATTCTCTATGCATTTAGTTAGAATTTCAAATATTCCACTTAAGGAAACAACTTTTGGAGTTTGAAATTCCTCCATACATAAATTTTTGAAATTCTAGTAAAGAAACAGGCCTGTGAATTACCCAAACTGGCAAACTAAGCGGCTAAATTGTCAATTGCCAATTAGGGAAATCTATAGAAATATTTTCAATTGCTAGTCAAGAAATCTTTAGGCCCTGTTTGTTTCTTGTGATTGAAAACACAGGAATTATGAGACTTATTTCTACTGTTAGTTAAAACTGAAAAAATGACCATTAAATTATTTCCCCAAAATGGAAAATGAACTATGGAGAGGTGGGAAATGAATACTCAGCCACCTCCTCAGTAATTCAAATCCTATAAAAGTGAAGGTTGTATCTACATTAATACTTTATCCTTCACCCTTAATCTCATATCCTTCAACCCTCACCTCTTTAACAAAACCTTGGTGGAGCTCATTTGAACTTTAATTCTTATGAAATCAATTTCTATGCATGTTATACCCGCCTGGGAGTTAGTGTAGTTATATAAGATGTGGGTTTGCTCCCCACATCGTGTTTGAAACCGCCCCAAATTTACTCGGTGTGTATTTCTATAGATTTAGCTATGCCATCCAAGGGACTAGTCCAGTTGGGTTAAAGACATCAAGATACCAACGCTATTAAAAGAAAAAAATTTTCTATTTTCTAGGTATTCTTTGGAAACAAACAAATACTTTCAGCTGAAACGGTAGTGTCTCAGAGTAATCTATTAAGTTAGGGGTTATCTTAAATTGTTAGAAGCATCAGGGTATTGGAAAATATCCTTGAAAATTGTAACAAATAAAAAATATATGAACGGACACCTTTAAGATAACGAAGGGCCACAGAGAATGTCTTGTTGGGAATGATAAGGAACTCCATTGTTCTTATGACAGTCCTTTCTCGGTAACGTAATGGCCTAAGGATATTTTAGACTAGTAGAGAAAGCAAAGACCTGAGTATCCTTGAAAATCAGTTAACTGCCTCATTGATGTGAACTAAGACATCTGGGTCAGGTTTGATATGCATTGTGCTAAACTCAACCCACCCCAACTCACACCATACCTGACCTAATCATGATGATTCTATGACATGTTATACCAAGCCAGCCCATGACACGTGAGTCAGGTTGGGTCTGTATAAATTCTCATTTAAAAAAAAAATTAAATATTTTACTGTTTTTCTCGCTCTCAAGACTCAAAAGCAGCAGTAAAAACACTCCCCCAATATTAAACCGCCATCAAACCCACCCCTAATAGGAGGTGACAACTCATTACCATTCCAAGTACCATTCATCACATAACTAAATTCTTGTGCGCTTTTTTCTCCTTGTCCAGCTAAGTGTTAGGCCATTTACCTGCTGATAATATTAGCAACGTTTGAAAACATAAAATGTTGCTAACTAGTGCCATATTTCATTGTTGCAAACCTCATCAAGCACATGCCAAAGAATCTACTGCATTATTGATTCATTTGATGATTTTCGCTATTCAAGTGTCCAGGTCCAGCAAACTTGGCATAATGCTGTTAGACCAGTGGATTTATCATCGACTGCTTGAATTGGGTGGAATAAAAAGAAAACGTAAAAAAGAAGAGAAAGGAGAGGAAATATATTGCAGAGTGGGAAGCAACAAAGAAAAGGACCTAATGCATGCATTTTCCCAGTGCTAGTGAAGATCTCATACAAAATGGGGAATGCACAGGACTGAAAATCCCGCAAAGCATTTATGCAGGAGTTCCATAGGGGGGAAAACCTATGTAAATGGATATGGGACATGGGTCATGACAATGAAAAAAAATGAGAAGCCTCCAACAGAAAGAATAAGATTTGACGATATGAATCCCAAGGGCACGCACCAAAAGCAATAGAGCTTTCCCACTTGACGCTCATTAAGAATGTCTGCTCTAACTAATGTTTAACCTTATTAGGATCAATTTTGTAAGTCCTACTACGCCATTAAGCCTCATTTAGAGGTAAGATTTCCATAGCCCTCACACTTTCACCTGTTTTTACCTACTACTTCCAGGTTTTAGCTGATATTTCCATTCTAGTTGTTCCTTGCACAAGTAGTCCTTAAATTTAGAATACCAGGGCAGTTTCTAGTATCATATGAACATACCATCTAAAATGATAAAATCTTCTATTGGAGCTTTCTATAGTTTCCTTCTAATATTCATGTTTCCAAATCCATTTCCCCTCATTACCACCGCACATCTGTGGAAGACTATGCATCTCTGCCACATGAATTTTGACCTCACAGCTTCGCTCCAAGATTTTACTCTGCACAATAAAGCAGGTGTGACCATCATCTAATAAAAATCCCCCCTTATTGAAGTATTTGAGCCTTACATAACACCATACTTGGCCCTGTTTTGCACACCTTGTATCGATCCCATGTGCTATACCTTACTCAAACCCTTTGTGATACACGAACACCTTTCATTTTGTACAACACCTTTCGTACAACTATTGCTCTTAGGTATTGAAAATTTTTACAATGGTACAAAGTATCAATTTTCATCCTCTCCTCTTTTCTAATCTTAGATCCACTAACCTTGCATTACACATATTGCACTTGATCTACTAATTCTCAGCACATTTTACTCAAAATGCTTTGTCCAAAGCTCCAATCACCATTTGCTTGCTTCCTTGTCTAATCAATTAGCACCACACTATTTGCAAACAGCCTACACCATGGAACTGCATCTTAAATACCAATTAGGGGTTCAATGTGGATCCTTCTTGCAATCTAGTTCAAACAGGTAACAAAGATATAACCCAACAAAAGATTCTCACATTTATGATTACACCTTCATAAATGCCTTGGATTATTTCTGTACAATCATAAGCTGTACTTTTCTGCCCATTTTCTCGAAATTAACTGCCAGTCTGCCACAATATCCTATAAATGCCTTCTCTGGTTCAATAACAACCGAAGTACAATTTTTTCCCTCTGTGTGAACTACTTGGAGTGTATCCAACTTGGTTCTTTGAAAGATTGAAGCCCATTCCTCAGCATCCTATAATTCTCTTCCAGAGCTTTGGCTCTTAGAACTCTTTTTCTCCTACAGAAAGGGACCCACCATGCTCTTTCATCATGTATCTTCTTAAAACTAAGATATTATTTAACAATCTGGTTAGCCAAATAGTTTCTATCAAAGAAAACCATGTCTGTAGGCATCCAATTTGATCCCAGTGTCATTCTTTTAATCGTAGACAAGTTCGTCTCATCTTCAGTTCTATATATTTCAACTTAATTTGTTTATGACTCATAACTTCACTTGTGAATTCTGTGTTTAATAGGTCTGCAAAATACAACTCTAATAATTATCCTCCCTTCTTTATCCAAGAAAATTTCATTTGATCCTCAATACACAGAACTCAAGATCTATTGTTTTCTTTTAATTCATCTTTACAGGCTTAGAAGTAACATTCTCCCTTTCATAATTGTAGAGTTCAATGGATCCCCCATTAAAAAACAAGAAGTGGTGGAGAGAGCGAGGGGGGGGGGGGGGGGGGGGTGGGGGGTGTGTGTGTGGCCGCGGTGGTGTGGGGTGGGGGGAGTGGGGTGTGGTGGGGTGGGTGGAGTGCGGGGGTGGTGGGTAGGGTAAAGGGTTTGGAATGGATGCGGGGTCATCCTCAAATGAGATCCTTCAGGTAAAGGGCAAATGGGGAGTCCGTTGCATCCGAAGGGGATGAAAATCAGTCAGATCCAGCTTATTCATACTCTGCTTTTTCCAGTTGGATCCTTCATGAAAAAATAAGGTCCAATGCATATGATTGGGGAATTATAGACCTAGAAAACAAGCCAAACACTGATGCTTCATGTGTGCTCACAGACATGCACAGCCTGCATCAATAAGCAACTCATTATAAGCCAAAACACTGATTTTTCATGTGCCCTCATTGCTCTTAAACGCACTAGCACCTATCCTCCAGCCTGCTTGAATATGCAAAGCACTGAAGCTGACCTGGCAAATGTATGTGGGTGCTTACACACATGTCATGCTGATCATCTAGAAACTTAAAGCATTATAAAAACTATTTCAATGAGACAACAATAACATTAGCTATGGACAAGACTGAAGTGACAAGGAAGCAACATTAATGTTCAAAGCAAGTAAAAAGTTGTAGTCTGTCCTCACTTACGCAACCAAGTAAACCTGTGTCAACCGAACCTGCATACTTCAAATCAAGGATGGGATGCGAGTGTTGTTTAAGATGGTCAATGACTCCTAAGGTTGATAAGTCCCGCACACACAATCCATTGGTTGCTTCATCTCCACATACAAATAATGGGCAGTGACCCTCTTTGCTCACAATCGTGGACTTCTGCATTCGCACTGCACTTACGTAGGAGGGTGTAAATGCACAGTTCTGGTAAGACATTCCATCCACCCTCTTGAGTAGAACATGAGAACCCCATGTTGCTGGTCCAGATACACTGGGTGGAGGAGAAACTGAAGGCTGAGAAGGCATGATATCATTAGGAACATGGAGTCTGGGGCGAAAGGTAGCAATAAGATCATCACTGACATCACAATAAGCTAGTGAGATACACAAGCCTTGATTCTCAATCCCAGGAATAAGATATGGCCTACAATGAAGGTCAGTTGAAGAAATCTTAGTACACACATTAGTCTGTATTGAAAGAAAACAAGTTTACTATATTAATATTTGCATTGTTACAATAACCTTGGTAATTTTGTACATCAACATCTCCAATCCTATCTTAAAAATGTCCAGTTAATGGGCAAGTATGATACTGATCTACCTTTTCTAGTCTTTTATCTGGAAAAAGATACTTCGGCTTCAGTAAAGAGCCAGACTTGGATTCTAAAATGTTTCCTTTGATCATACTTAATGTTGTAAATTCCTTACAGCAGTTTTAAATGCCTACGCATAATGTAGCTACAAAAGGCTTCCATTCAAGAATAAAAAATTAAAAACTTGAACCCCACTCTAAACCGTAGTTGTGAATTTTGGTTCATTTCAGCTGAAATGGACGAATAATTTCAGCTGCCCCTCTGAAAAAATTTGTTCCGAATTTCGGACCATTTCAACTAAAATTACAGATTAAAGCTGAAACTTTTTGTATCATTAAAAAAAAGTTATATATACAGACACAGGACCGTCCTTACAGGCAATTTTACATAGGCCCACATTATATGAGTGTGCGGTCAATGGTCAAGCCTATTTCGATGCGACCCAATATTGGTGGACGTGTGCAGTTCAAAGGGGTCATGTGTGTGATCCATTTGGATGGCTCACAATGTAGGCCCCACTAAGAGAAACAGTTAGATTTGGTCTATGAGGATAGTCCTCTCTCTCTCTCTCTCTCTCTCTATATATATGTGTGTGTGTGTGTGTGTGTGTGTGTGTGTGTGTGTGTGTGTGTGTGTGTCACAGAGGGAGAGAGGGAGGAGGTGGGGGTGGTGGTGGTTTCTAAACCAAATCACCAGTAGCTTAGTGGTGAGGCACCTCCCTTCCATAGAAACAATGAGGGATCAATCCTTGGTTATAGTGCTGATGGTGAGAGACTTATGTTAGAGTGCACACAGTGCATGAGTATTTACCAAAGCAGAAAAAACAAGAAGGTCCACCGTAGCTGGACTCAGAGAGAGAGAGAGAGAGAGAGAGACTACCATAGCAGGCTGCAGGAAAGGAAAAAACAAAAAGGAGGGAGGAGGGGTAGCAAAAACAAAAAAAACTGTTTTCTTTTTCCTTTTATAAGTACCCTCTAATAGGCCCACTTACAGAAGATCTAAACCACTAAAAATTACACATTTTGCATGTAGAAACAATATATTCATTACTAAATTGGTAGAATAAATTGAATGCATATAATTTTTATGTTATTTTCAAAAAAGTTTAATATATTTTTTTTACATATATTTTTTTATTTGATTTTTATATTTTTTAATAAATCATAGCTCCAAAATGTTCGCCAAAATTTTGAATTGGCTGAAACATTTTGGTTTAGAAATTAGAGGCCAACAAAACAAGGTTTGAAATATATTTCTCAACTATGCTCTAGACACAAAGAAAGGAGATGGAATCAATTGAGAACTTTTCAAGATCAACAATGCTTTTAATAGTGCAACTTTGAGACAACCTTTCTCCAACACCCCCAATATTCCACAGACATACACCATGGGAAGCAGCAGTTAGGAGCCTTCCACTAGCAGAGGATGGACTATTGTCCCTGTTATGCACAATAGAGTGGATAGTGTGAACAGGATGGCTAGTCAAGCCATTGATGCATTCCACTGGCTCCCTGGTTTGGCGCAAATCTAACACGGTGAGCATACCATTCTGGAAAAAAATGTGCATGAGAACATCACATACCAGCAACTAAAGCATACTAATGTAATTATTCCTGGAAAATTCTAGTGACAATGAGATGATGGAAGGACCTGTAATCCAGCATAGGCATGATGAGTATTGTTCAAATCCCATGAACATGACCAAGCGGGGGCCTGAAAAGACAATGTGTTACTTAATAGGAAGTTTGCTTCAATGAAATAATACATAGATTTCAATGTAAAAAAGTAATTATTAGCTGTTCACTGTTTAGATTGATTTTAATTTTCTGCAAAATTAATAATCAAATTAGAAAGAGGGTATAAAAGAAACAGCAGAACCATCTACCATGCTCCATTTTTTCCCCATTCTTTCTTCCTCAGATAAGCACATTCTACCATCTTTTCTATGTCAAAAATGAAGCAAAACACAGGGGAAACCAGAGTTCGCTAATCCCACCATTGATTTATAAATGTAAAATTCATTGTCTGCCTAAACTGATCTGACTAATATTTCATGTAAGACATTATAGTCCATATATATGGATGCATAATTTTTAGTAAAATGAGAGAAAAACTCTTCAAATTAGGGAGTAACATTGTAATGTAGATTTCTATGTTTTGTCTAACCTTTTAAGTGTTTAAAGACACCTGTCATTACAATGATCTCCAATGTTTTAGAGCCCAAAATTCTGAGAAATCTCAAACCCTGTTCCTGCCTCCATTTTTACCCTTTTATTTCTTCCTCAGACAAGCACATTCTACAATCCTTTCAATGTCAATAAAGAAGCACAAGGTGCACAGGAAAACAGAGTTTGTTAATCCCACGATGGATTTAAAAATGTACATATCATTGTCTGCCCAAACAGATGTAGAAACAGTAAACCTAAGGCCCAGCTAGACAATGGGCCCATTGCCCAACTTGTGGAGATCTGCTAAGGATGTCACATCCTCACTAGGATATTGATCAGTCAAGCTTCCTCATGTAGAAGATTATGTTAGTTGTATTATTATCTACAACCTTCCTCGCTAGGATATTGATGAGTCAACCTTATGTGAAGATTACATTAGGTTTATTATCTACTAGTTTCCATACTTGGGGTAATTGTATTTTTTTTTTTTACAGTGGCTAGGGCATAGGAAGTAAAGGGCTACCACTAGGGTTCAAAACCAAATGGGAGCTAAGGGAGTGGGCACTTTATCCACAAGGCCAGCCCTCTATTCCCTATATAGATAACTGTAATTATGTTGATTGAACGTAATCTGCCACAATTGGTTCATAAGGTAATATATATAGAGGTGTTGAACTTGACCCCATATAGGGACACACAAAAATTCCCCAAATCTTCTTTTTATTTTTGATATTCTACTCAAATTGATATGGTATCAGAGCCAGGTTCATCTCTGATATTTTTGCATCTCTGAAATTTTCCTAGGTCACAACAGTGACTCAGATTCGGCATTTACAAAGGATTTCTGACTCCCTTTCTTCCAACTCCAAGAATTTCTCGACTATTCTAAACCATAGACCCTGCCAACTGTCTATTGGATTCCAGTTGACTACTCTACAGCAGTTGGCTGCATCTATGCATATTTGATCATCAAGATCTCTCATTAGAATCTCTCTTAGCCACTGCAATCTCTCTCATTTGTGCTTGCTGACCCTTTACAGTAGATCTGTGATTTTGTGTTGATCAAGTGGGCCCTATCTCTGGTGATTAGATCTAGACAAAACTATACTGATCTGGTCATCTGATTATTCAAGGATTTTTCATCATTTTTCTTGACTTATAAGCACAGAATGGTCAATTTCAATCCCATCTTCTATTTTGACAGTTTTAATACATAGTTTTCATCAACTACGTTGATTCTTGCTATCAATGGTTAGATCAGGTTTACACTTTGTGACAAGTTGAGCAATTTCATCGTCCATACTATCTTAAAGTAAGATTCAGATTTTCACTTCATTAGGGAGAAAACTGCATTCCTGTTGCAGAAAAACAGGCAGCCCAATCACTGTTTTTTTTTTCCAGAAAAATGAACTTTTTGGCATCTTTTGCTACAGTACCCATTCTTTTAAAATAAAATGAGACTATTCAAGTTAAGTTCACTGGAAAGAATTATACTAGATGGGCTTTCGGTCTTTGACACTTGGTCACTGGACAAGGTCTTTTGGGGTACTTGGATCCATTGTGGAGGATGAGAAAAATAAATCTACTTGGCAACAAAATAACTCTGAAGTGGTGACCTGGATTCTATACTCCACAGACACATCAATTTCCATTTCCCTACAATCATTCACCACGGAAGCTAAGATGTGGTCACATTTGTAGTCTATATATCATCAAGTGAACAAAGCCAGGAAACTTTTCCTTTGTTTTGAACTTGCAAAGTATACTTAAGGTGATAAAACTGTACAGGAGTATTTTAGTGGCATTCTGACTTTATGGACTGAGGACTCGATGATCCTTTCTACTGTTAAAAAGGAATCCCAATCTGAAGTTCTTAAAGTCCAAGAAGAGTCGTATATAAGCCAATTCCTTATGAACTTGCAACCAGAATTTGAGTCCATTCGCTCAACCCTCATGAAGAGAAAAGTTTCTCTGACCTTAAAAACATGTGTCCATGAAGTTCTTCAGGAAGAAATTAGGCTACAATCTCAACATAGCATTACTGATGACAGCAAAGCTTTTGTTGTCCCTAAAACTAAAGAGGCAGCTTTTTTGGTACCATGGGGACAAAAGGTCCAATGTCTTGAATGCAAAGGTTATGGTCATGTTGGTCGTAATTACAAGAAAAGTTTTGTATCTATTGTAAATGGATAGGACACCTCATCCTTGAGTGCACTCGTCATCCCCCTTGCAAGAATGAACATTCCCAACATCAGCCTCGACCACATCAAACAAAACTTTAGGCCCAAGTGTAGCAGGCCACTGATAATGACACATCCTCCACTGGCATGACTCTCACGCCAAAACAAATCCAAGATATGATTCAGAGTTCAGTCCAAACCTCGGAATAGAGTTCGGTTAATGCTTCTATAGCCTCCACTTTCTCTGCCGTGGGTATCTCCAGTTGATCTTTCTATACAGCTCTTTCTTCCATGCATATGTTTTCTCTTTCCCCTTCTTGGTTTATTGATTGTGGGGCATCCAATCATATGACAACAGTGGCACAACATATGCATGAAAAAACCCCTTACACTGGAAATGAAAAGATAGCAGCTGCCAATGGACAACATTTTTCTATTTCTAGCATTGGTTCTGTTAGTTTCACCAACCCTAAGGATCAATCCCTTGTTCTTTCTAATGTTTCCTTTGTTCCACATTTACCTGCAAATTTAATCTCTGCCGGTCGATTAGTGGATAATGGCTATTCAGTGATTTTTTTTCTTCAAATGGTTGTGTTATCCAGGACCAGCAAATGGGGACAGTAATCTGGACGGGGTGTAAGCATGGGAGGCTATTTCTGTTAGACCAAGGATTGCGATCTTTTCTCGCTTCTTCTTTAGTACTTCTGAATAATGAATGAAACTTGTGGCATCAATGATTGGGCCATCTCCATAATGATCAATTTTTCTTTCTTTAACGCATTGGATGTTTGAACTTTACTAAATTCAATAAAAACATGACTTCTTCTGTTTTAAATTCCATGTGCACTTCATGCTGTTTAAGTAAGAGTCACACATTACCTTTTGATGTTCATAATTCACAGGCTATGGCCCCCTTTGATATCATTTGTAACGACCCAAGAATCTAGAGCTCTTTAGATTCTTAAGTCGCACTCAAATTGTAATAACAATACCACATAAATCAAATTCTCATGAGCATCAAAGTCATAAACAATCAAATTTCCTTGTATTTCAACTATTATGTAAATATTATAAGTCTTGATAACACTACTGAATAAGACAATTTCCATTTGAGAAAAAGAAAGATAATAATAATGTCTAAGTCTTGGGCTAATCCCAACTATAAATCTATTCTTTTGTTTTTCCGCGCTCTGGATCAGCTACGCATGCCAAAATCCACCGACTAATTCCCATCACTCCCTGCAACCTCCACAACTGCATTACCTGAAGTGGGGCGAACCACTGATCAGTAACACTGGTGAGTAGAATAGGAAAACATTAAGTTATGACATGTTTTCAATCATTCAAAGAATAGTATTAAAATAACATCTTAATCCATTTTTGTTTCTTGAGTAATTTCCCACTGCGGCATCAAATCGTTCCGATACCCTGTACGGTATATCTACGTTTCTGTCAACAATATGGCTTATCATCTACCATGATTATTGAATCTGTTCCGACACTCCTTCACCGGAGTATCTACATTTCTATCAACCACATGATTAATCTTTCCACCATGTGTTGAACTTACTTCTCTAAACTAACATTCATGAGAGAAGTTTATTACTCTATGCCAACAGTTGGTATTACTCTACTTAAATCATCAATGACAATTCATTACAATAAATTTAGATTATATTCATCTTCACCATAATTTACTACATCATCTTATTCTTTTCTTTGGTCAATACCACACAACACTGGTTAATCCTCGCCCCACTCCAAATCGGAGTTGGTACCAGGCGGTTGTATTACCCATGTCTTATTGAGGTAATCAATTAGTTATCATAAAGTTATCCATAGGAATCAAGACACAATTAATAAATCCAAGTGAAAATATCACATTGAAGGAACTAGTTATCATAAATTACTATGAAAAATTAAACCATGAAGAATATTAATTGTTATGAAAAGGCCCACATAACATTCAAATAATTGATCCCCACTAGTTTAGGTAATTACACAATATCGGATCATGACTTATCATTCTGTAAGTTAATCGTAAAGCCTCAGTGGGTGTTTATGATATAACTAAAATAACAGGGACCTATTTGTAAATTTAAGAAGTTTATAAATATCTTCATAAGTCGTCAACACCCTCATCTCCTCTGCTGTTTTCGTTCGTCAGAAGAGGGCACCGCCAGGCTCGATTGGAGACAATTGCAGGGTGGGGCCCAACGGTCCGATGCACATGGGACCTACACCATACTGGTCGCCCAGGGGTCCACTCCAAGATGTGTGGACCTGATCCTTGATTGGGGAACCCAGGTGGATCTACAACCACTGACGACCCAAACCCATCTCCGACGGTCTGAAATTCCAAGTCTCCCTTTAGATCTGATATTCCAGAGTAAACAGACCCTTTCCCACCCTAAATCGAAGGCTCAGGGGTGTGCTAATCAGAAGATGTGGTCACAGCGAGTTTCCATCTATAGAATGGGCTTTTTCAACTATGTTTCCGATTTGTGCCAAGTCGACAACTACCGAAAGGGCTTCATCTTGTCATCAAGGTTCCGGGTGAGTTGATTTCTAACCCATACAAGACTAAAGGGTGTCGATTAGGCGTCATAATGCATATCAGCGGGTCTGATTATTGTTTTGGATGATCGATGTGGGCTCTAAATCAAATCTGGCCGATAATCACTGTAACAGTACAATACATAATGGCTACTGTTTAACGGGGAATCAAATAGGGCTAATCTACTACTCTTATTCAGATAATCAAGTTAGATTCTACTCACCTGGTATAGTATTGTATTGCTCCGGTGGTGATTGGTCTTGCGTCAGACATCCACCGTTGTCCCGCTGTGATCTTCCTCTGCTTCTAGCAATTCCACAGCAAAGTTAGTTTTTCCCTTTCTCCCTTTCTCTCTCTCTCTCAGAAATTTTATTCTCGTTGATGCGTGAGGTAAGGGATTCTGCCTACATATATATCGCTTAGAGGGGAGTCCTGTTTGGAAACTACAGGGAAGCCTTTTGGTAATAGTATTCCTAGAGAAGGTCGGTTCAAGACTTCCTGTTCTTGCCTATTTTAAATTTTCAATGAATCCTAATCCATGACTCTTATTCTGATTTTTAACTATGCTAGACTAACATGGCCCACCCTATAAGGCTGGCCCACCAAGACAGTTCAGGTTATCACATACTCCCCTCCTTTAAGAAATTTGGTCCTCCAAATTTAAATCATACCTGATGAAAAAAGTTGCAGATATTTGTCACGGACCTCCTCCTCTGACTCCCAGGTGGTTTCGAGTTGACTATGAAGCTGCCATAGGACCTTAACTAATCGAATAGTCTTGTTCCGCAGGGCTCTTTCCTTTGTCTCTAGAATAACCACCGGCTTCTCTTCATAGGATAAATCTTGTTGTAACTGGAGAGGCTCGAAGTCAATAACATGCGAGGGATCTGAGTTGTATTTATTTAGCATAGACATATGAAAGACATTGTGGACGCCTGACAATTGAGGTGATAGTGCGAGCTCATAGGCATTCCCATCACTGACTCGTCCCGTTACTTCGAATGGTCCAATATAACGCGGACTCAACTTACCCTTTTTCCCGAATCGCATAACTCCCTTAGTTGGAAAGACTTTGAGAAAAACATGGTCTCCTACAGCGAATTCCAATTCCCTCCTGCGGTGGTCAGCATAACTTTTCTGTCTGCTTTGAGCAGTCTTTAGCCTATCTCGGATTTTCTTGATATTATCTGTTGAAGTTTGCACCCAATCTGGCCCAAGGATTCTTCGGTCGCCTACCTCCTCCCAACAAATAGGAGTTCGACAATTTCGTCCACACAACGCCTCAAAAGGCGCCATATGAATGCTTGAATGATAACTTTTATTATAAGCAAACTCCACAAGTGGTAATTGCTCATCCCAACTGTCTTTGAAATCTAAGGCGCATGCTCGCAACATATCTTCAAGAGTTTGGTTAGTCCTTTCAGTCTGGCCGTCAGTTTGGGGATGGTATGCCGTACTAAAACGCAATTGTGTTCCCATAACCATCTGTAGTTTCCTCCAAAAATTAGACACAAACCTGAAATCCCTGTCCGACACAATGGAAACCGGAATGCCATGTAACCGGACAATTTCCTTGACATATTTTTGAGCCAATTCCTTCATCGAAGTCTTATTCTTGAGAGGAATAAAATGTGCGGATTTAGTCAAACGATCCACAATAACCCAAATAACTTCGTTGTTCCGGAAGGTTCGTGAGAATCCCGACGCAAAATCCATAGTAATATGTTCCCATTTCCATTCAGGAATAGGAAGTGGTTGTAGCAATCCTCCTGGCTTCCGATGATCTGCCTTTATTTGTTGACATGTGAGACACCTCCCCACAAATTCAGAAATGTCATTTTTCATTCCAACCCACCAAAATCGTTTTCTGAGGTTTTGGTACATCTTGGTATTCCCCGGGTGAATGGTATATCGAGTATGGTGTGCTTCCCGTAATATCTCATCCTTGATCTCTCGAATATTAGGAACACATAGCCGATCTCGAAAATACAAGGTACCATTGGCGAGTGAAAATTCTGGCTTGTTATCCATCTTGTTGAAAATTTCCAAAAGTGCTGCATCATCCCTTTGGTGATCTTTGATTCGTTGTATGAGTTCTGGCTGAACCTTGAAATTTCCCAATAAAATCTTATCACTTATGGGCCAAAGAGTTACTTCTAAATCTTTGATTTCTTCTAATAATCTCCATTCTGCTGTCAAACAGGCTAATTGAATTGATTTCCGACTCAAAGCATCGGCTACTACATTTGCTTTACCATGGTGGTAGGAAATAGAGAAATCATAATCTTTTAGAAACTCCAACCATCGCCTCTGTCTCAAGTTCAAGTCTTTCTGAGAGAAAACATATTTCAGGCTCTTATGATCTGTATATACTTGGAATTCTTCTCCATAAAGATAGTGTCGCCAAATCTTGAGAGCAAAGACGACTGCAGCCAATTCTAAATCATGTGTCGCATAATTCTGTTCATGAGTCTTCAGTTGTCTGGAAGCATAAGCAATCACTTTACCATCCTGCATCAGTACACATCCCAGTCCATGAAGAGACGCATCGCAAAATATCACAAAACCACCACTGCCAGATGGTAGGGCTAGGATGGGTGCTGAGGTTAGCTTGTCCTTTAGTGTCTGAAAACTAGACTCACATTTATCATCCCAGTTGAACTGGACATTCTTCCTAGTGAGCCGAGTCGAAGGTCTCGCAAGAGAAGAAAAACCTTTCACAAACCGTCTGTAATATCCTGCGAGTCCTAAGAAACTTCGGATTTCTACCACCGTGGTTGGTCGTTTCCAATTAGTGATAGCTTCG
The DNA here is from genome assembly GCA_037013555.1 of Sextonia rubra. Taxonomy (NCBI): domain Eukaryota; kingdom Viridiplantae; phylum Streptophyta; class Magnoliopsida; order Laurales; family Lauraceae; genus Sextonia; species Sextonia rubra. The sequence continues at coordinate 19,927,647 of JASUAD010000012.1, forward strand.
ATTTTTGCAGGATCCACCGACAAACTTTCGCCTGAAATGATGCGGCCTAAGAAATTTACTTGCGCTAACCAAAAGTGGCATTTACTTAACTTTGCATACAACTGATTATCTCTTAATAATTGCAGTGCAGTGCGCAAGTGATTCCCATGTTCCGCTTCTGTTTTTGAATAAATTAGAATGTCATCAATAAATACCACACTAAACTGATCCAAATATGGCTTGAAAATTTGATTCATGAGTGCCATGAACACCGCTGGTGCATTTATTAGCCCGAACGGCATTACTAGGAACTCGTAATGTCCGTACCGTGTCCAGAAAGCGGTCTTTGGTATATCTTCATTTCTCACCCTTAGCTGATGGTATCCAGACCGTAAATCAATCTTTGAGAAGCATCTTGCACCTTGAAGTTGGTCAAATAATTCATCTATCCGCGGCAGTGGATACTCATTCTTAATAGTGACCTGGTTTAATTGCCTGTAATCGATGCACATGCGCAAGGTTCCATCTTTCTTCTTAACAAATAGTATAGGTGCTCCCCATGGTGAGACACTAGGTCTAATAAATCCCTTATCCATTAGTTCCTGCAACTGTTCTTTTAGTTCCCTACTTCCCTTAACTCAGCAGGTGCCATGCGATAGGGTGCCTCAGAGATTGGGGCTGTTCCTGGCATCAATTCAATAGTGAAATTGATCTCCCGTACCGGCGGTAAACCGGGTAAATCATCTTGGAAGACATCGGAGAATTCTCTCACTACTGGCATATCCTCCAACTTAGGCTTTTGTTTCTCCTCAGTGACGAATGCAAGGTATCCCCTGCACCCATTTCTCAGTAATTGGCTGGCTTTAATTGCCGAAATTACCCTAGACTCCATGGGTCTCCTAGTTCCCACTATCTGTACCTCCTTATATCCTTTTGATTTGAAGCGAACTATCTTATTGAAACAATCTAACATAGCCCTATACTTTGCTAACCAGTCCATTCCCAAAATAATGTCAAAATCATGCATTGGTAATACTATTAGATTTGCGGGCATGACGACTTTATCATGATTCAGGGGGCAATCATAGAATATTGTTCTAGTGTTCACTTGTCCTCCAGTAGGGGTTGATACAATTAAAGCTTGGGAAAGTTTAGAGGGTTGCATGTTTAGTTTTGGGGCAAACACATGTGAAACAAAGCTGTGTGTAGAACCATAATCAAATAGTGTAATGGCTTTAATACCAAGGATAAAAAGCGTACCCCCAACTACATTGTTTGCTATGTCTGCCTCTTGCTGTGTGATTGCATACACCCTAGCATTGGGTTGCTGTCTCTGCTGATTTCCGCCTTGATTGTTCCTTCCCTGGTTATAATTTTGCCCTGTGGCGGATTCTGTGGATATCCCCTCTGCTGGTACTGACCGTTCTGTTGGTTCCTCTGTGGTGGTTGATTCTGTTGATTACTCTGCTGTAGGTTTCCTTAATTCCGAGGAGGGTAATTTTGGTGGTTCTAGCGTGACTGTGAGAAATTTTGTTGGTCCTACTGCGACTGCTGTCCCTGTCGCTGTGTCTGATTTTTCTTTTGCCATTTTGGACAGTCCTTACGCCTATAACCCACCTAGCCACATGTAAAGCACGCACTGCGCTGCCATGGGCACTGCGCCAATTCATGGTTCTTCCCACAACGACTGCATTCAACCTGAGATTCCACCTTTTGCTTCTTCCGGGGTGGATGGTTTTCTCGCTTTCTCTTTCCATTTTCTGTCGTTGTTGGTGGAGTCACCCCATTGATCTCATCAGTAGCTTCTTCTGATACATATGCCCTTTTTAAAGCATCCGCATAAGTTACTGGTTGTCCCAGCCGTACATCCTTTTTAATATCCGGACGCAACCCTTCAATGAACTTATTACGTTTCATCTCCTCTGTTGCTATCAAGCACTCCGCAAAATGAGACAGCTCAGTAAATTTATTATTATATTTTGTCACTATCATGTCTCCTTGCACTAGATTCTGGAATTCTCTTCTCTTCCTTTCCTTAATATGCTCCGGTATAAACTTCATAATGAATTCCTTTTTAAAGAAAGCCCAAGTAATCTCGCCCTCCGGACCTGGATAGGTTTTCTTTGCAGATTTCCACCACTCTTTTGCATCTCCTTCTAGTTTAAATGCTGCCAACAGAGCTTTCTGGTGATCTGTGCAGCCCATTACTTCAAAGATTGCTTCCATGTTTTCTATCCATTTGTTCGCCTCCCATGGATTTATGGTGTCATCAAAGTATCGAGGACGAAACTCATTGAACCTCTTGTATAACGAGTCTCGCTCTCTGTCTCTGCCTCCCCCAGCATTGACCCCGCCTTGTGGTCGATCATTGTCATTTGGTCGCTGTGCCAAAGTCTGTATCTGTTCTTGCACCTGATTATATGCTCTCATGAAAGTATCAAACATAGTTTTCACATATTCGGGCACTTGAGTTTGTCCCTCATTCAAATTCGAGGTACCACTTTCAGTTCCATTGGAATTACGGATGGGGTTTCCTTGGGAAGTCATATTCTTTCTCCTACAGTGGGAGTACAGCAGTTAGTACATAATAAATGAATACCTTATCCCTACACCTAAACCACGACCTCACCACGTTGCCTAGTGGTTTCTAAGTGTTTTAAAGTTTGCCCAAGACCTTGCTTTGATACCACTTTGTAACGACCCAAGAATCTGGAGCTCTTCAGATTCTTAAGTCGCACTCAAATTGTAATAACAATACCACATCAATCAAATTTTCATGAGCATCAAGGTCATAAACAATCAAATTTCCTTGTATTTCAACTATTATGTAAATATTATAAGTCTTGATAACACTACTGAATAAGACAATTTTCATTTGAGAAAAAGAAAGATAATAATAATGTCTAAGTCTTGGGCTAATCCCAACTATAAATCTATTCTTTTGTTTTTCCGCGCTCTGGATCAGCTACGCATGCCAAAATCCACCGGCTGATCCCCATCACTCCCCGCAACCTCTACAACTGCATTACCTGAAGTGGGGTGAACCGCTGATCAGTAACACTGGTGAGTAGAATAGGAAAACATTAAGTTATGACATATTTTCAATCATTCAAAGAATAGTATTAAAATAACATCTTAATCCATTTTTGTTTCTTGAGTAATTTCCCACTGCGGCATCAAATCGTTCCGATACCCTGTACGGTGTATCTATGTTTCTGTCAACAATATGGCTTATCATCTACCATGATTATTGAATCTGTTCCGACACTCCTTCACCGGAGTATCTACATTTCTATCAACCACATGATTAATCTTTCCACCATGTGTTGAACTTACTTCTCTCAACTAACATCCATGAGAGAAGTTTATTACTCTATGCCAACAGTTGGTATTACTCTACTTAAATCATCAATGACAATTCATTACAATAAATTTAGATTATATTCATCTTCACCATAATTTACTACATCATCTTATTCTTTTCTTTGGTCAATACCACACAACACTGGTTAATCCTCGCCCCACTCCAAATCGGAGTTGGTACCAGGCGGTTGTATTACCCATGTCTTATTGAGGTAATCAATTAGTTATCATAAAGTTATCCATAGGAATCAAGACACAATTAATAAATCCAAGTGAAAATATCACATTGAAGGAACTAGTTATCATAAATTACTATGAAAAATTAAACCATGAAGAATATTAATTGTTATGAAAAGGCCCACATAACATTCAAATAATTGATCCCCACTAGTTTAGGTAATTACACAATATCGGATCATGACTTATCATTCTGTAAGTTAATCGTAAAGCCTCAGTGGGTGTTTATGATATAACTAAAATAACAGGGACCTATTTGTAAATTTAAGAAGTTTATAAATATCTTCATAAGTCGTCAACACCCTCATCTCCTCTGCTGTTTTCGTTCGTCAGAAGAGGGCACCGCCAGGCTCGATTGGAGACAATTGCAGGGTGGGGCCCAACGGTCCGATGCACATGGGACCTACACCATACTGGTCGCCCAGGGGTCCACTCCAAGATGTGTGGACCTGATCCTTGATTGGGGAACCCAGGTGGATCCACAACCACTGACGACCCAAACCCATCTCCGACGGTCTGAAATTCCAAGTCTCCCTTCAGATCTGATATTCCAGAGTAAACAGACCCTTTCCCACCCTAAATCGAAGGCTCAGGGGTGTACTAATCAGAAGATGTAGTCACAGCGAGTTTCCATCTACAGAATGAGCTTTTTCAACTATGTTTCCGATTTGTGCCAAGTCGACAACTACCGAAAGGGCTTCATCTTGTCATCAAGGTTCCAGGTGAGTTGATTTCTAACCCATACAAGACTAAAGGGTGTCGATTAGGTGTCATAATGCATATCAGCGGGTCTGATTATTGTTTTGGATGATCGATGTGGGCTCTAAATCAAATCTGGCCAATAATCACTGTAACAGTACAATACATAATGGCTACTGTTTAACGGGAAATCAAATAGGGTTAATCTCCTACTCTTATTCAGATAATCAAGTTAGATTCTACTCACCTGGTATAGTATTGTATTGCTCCGGTGGTGATTGATCTTGCGTCAGACATCCACCGTTGTCCCGCTGTGATCTTCCTCTGCTTCTAGCAATTCCACAGCAAAGTTAGTTTTTCCCTTTCTCCCTTTCTCTCTCTCTCAGAAATTTGATTCTCGTTGATGCGTGAGGTAAGGGATTCTGCCTACATATATACTGCTTAGAGGGCAGTCCTGTTTGGAAACTATATGGAAGCCTTTTGGTAATAGTATTCCTAGATAAGGTCGGTTCAGGACTCCCTGTTCTTGCCTATTTTAAATTTTCAATGAATCCTAATCCATGACTCTTATTCTGATTTTTAACTATGCTAGACTAACATGGCCCACCCTATAGGGCTGGCCCACCAAGACAGTTCAGGTTATCACATCATTCACACAAATGTCAGGGGAATTGCACCCACCCTAAGTAGACTTGGATATAAATATTATGTGACTTTTATTAATGATAATACTCGCTATACTTGGATATATATTCTCCAAAAGGAATCTCAAGTTTTAGCTACCTTTCGGAAATTTTATACTCTTATTCTAAATCAATTTGAAAGGTCTATTAAAAGCATCCATTCAGATTCAATGGGAGAAGACATGTTTCATGAATTCTCCTCCTTAGACACCAAATGAATTCTTCATCAAAAATCTTGTCTGCATACCCCTCAACAAAATGGGGTAATTGAAAGGAAGAATAGACACAACCTAGAAACTGTTCAGGTGCTTCTCCTAGAATCATCAATTCCTTGTACTTTTTGGTATGAAGCTACACACTGCAGTTCATCTTATTAAGAGACTCCTCATAAAACTGTTATATAACATTTCTCCCTTTGAATGCCTATTTCGTTTCTCCCTCCTTATTCTCACTTATGTGTCTTTGGGTCTCTTTGTTTTGACCATTTACTAGTCATGAAAGAACCAAACTTTCAGCACAGTAAGGTAAATGTGCCTTTGTGGGCTACAATGATGATCATAGAGGGTTTCTTTGCTATGACCCTACCGCTTGTCATACCTGAATCTCTCGAAATGTTGTATTTCTTAAGCATATGCCCTTTTATTCCCTTCCCTCAAGTACTTTGGTTAGTAAAATCTCCTTCCTCTTTTCCTAATTTCTACTCCATCTCCATTAGTTCTGCCCTTAAAGCTCTATGCTTGACGTCCTCAGGCCCCTCCTAATGCTATGCCACACCTGCTTCCTATTTAACTACTGGATCCAGTTCTACCAACATCAAGTATTTCTTCTCTTGGACGTCAACCATTGCAGCGATCTTCTTGTCCTTCAAAGCCCCCTAATAGATATGGTTTCCCTTCAGTTTTTACTACCTTGGATTATGGCTCAATCCCCACCTTTTACTCACACGCTGGTAGGGAACCTTGCTAGTAGAAAGCTATTGCTGAAGAATTACTCGCTCTCAAGGCTAACCAAACTTGGGATCTAGTGCCACTCCATGCTTCTAGTTCTATCATTGGCAATAAATGGGTATATTCCATTAAAGTCAAATCAGATCGTAGTCTTGATAGATACAAGGCTCAATTAGTTGCACAAGCTTTCAAACAAGAACATGGGATAGATTATGAAGAAAGCTTTGCCCCGGTTGCCAAAATGACCACTGTACGAACCCTTTTAAGCATTGTTATGGTTCAGCATTGGCCTTTAGGGCAAATGGACGTCAAGAACAGTTCTTCATGGCGATTTGCATGAAACTATGTATATGTGTCCTCCAACTAGTTTCAATTTTTCACCCAAAATGGTGTATCGTCTGAAGAAATCTCTATATGGGGGCTCAAACAATCCCCTTGAGCATGGTTCAATAAATTTCAGCAAGCCATTCTCAATGCTAAATTTCATCAAAGTTATAATGATCGCTCATTATTTTTTCTCCACACTCCAAAAGATTGCACCATTCTATCGCTTTATGTAGATGATATTATTATTAGGGGAAATGACATATTTGGAAGATCTCAAACAGTACCTCATGAAAACATTTCAAATGAAAGACTTGTGTGCGTTAACTTACTTTCTTGGTCTAGAAATCAAACAAACTCCATTTGGTATCTACATCCATCAACGGAATTATGCTAAAGATTTACTATCTTTGGCTAGAACTTGTTGATGGAAGAACTACAAACACACCAATAGAGATCAATGCTTAATTCAGTAGAAAAGATGGGAGTCCTCTTTCAGAAGCCACAGTATATCGTCAATTAGTTAGAAGTTTGATTTACCTCACAATTAGCCGTCCAGACATTGCTTATGATGTACAAGTTGTGAGGAATCTCCACAAGAATCATCTCTCTGTCGTTCATATCATTTTTTGTTACATCCATGGGACCACCATACTGGGTTATTGTATTCATCTGTCTCTCTGCTTCGTCTTTGGGGCTACGCTGATGCTAATTGGGCTAGTTGCCTAGATACTCGTCGCTCAACTACTGGCTGGTGTATATTCTTAGGAACATCTATTATCTCTTGAAGATGCAAAAAGCAGTCTGTTGTTTCAAAGTTATCGATTGAGGCAAAATATCAAGCTATGTCATTTGCCACAAGCGAAATTGTGTGGCTTTGTCTGTTACTTAGTGAATTTGGGGGTTTTTCTCAAAGGCCATTTGGGGGTTTTTCTCAAAGGCCTACAACACTTTATGTTGATAATACAATATTGCACAAGCAGACCAAACATGTCGAAGTCAATTTCCATTTTAATCATGAGAGGATTATGTCCAAGATTCTCATCTACCATATGGTTGCTCTCATCTTCAGCTAGTGGACCTCTTCACAAAAGCTATGACAAAGTCTCAACGTGACTTCCTTTCTGCCACATTGTTGCTCCACTCCACTCTACATCAATTTGAGGGCGAGTGTAGAGGTAGTAAACCTACGGCTCAAAGACAATGGCCCATTGCCCAAGTCGTGGAGATTTGCTAAGGATGTCATATCCTCACTAGGATATTGATTATTCAACCTTCCTCATGTGCAAGATTACATTAGTTGTATTATTATCTGTAACCTTCCTCACTAGAATATTGATTAGTCAACCTTCGTTTTGTAGATGATTACATTAGTTGTATTATTATTTGTAACCTCCCTCACTAGGATATTGATGAGTCAACCTTCCTCATGTACAAGATTACATTAGTTGTATTATTATCTGTAACCTTCCTCACTAGAATATTGATTAGTCAACCTTCGTTTTGTAGATGATTACATTAGTTGTATTATTATTTGTAACCTCCCTCACTAGGATATTGATGAGTCAACCTTCCTCATGTACAAGATTACATTAGTTGTATTATTATCTGTAACCATCCTCACTAGAATATTGATTAGTCAACCTTCCTTTTGTAGATGATTACAGTAGTTGTATTATTATTTGTAACCTTCCTCACTAGGATATTGATGAGTCAACATCCTCATGTACAAGATTACAGTAGTTGTATTATTGTTTGTAACCTTCCAAACTTAGGGTAATTGTAATTATGTTGATTGATTGAAGTCTACCACAATTGGCTCATAAGGTAATATATATAGAGGTGTTGACCTATTGGAAAAAAGTCCCACATCCCATATCGCCCAAGTAATGGGTTTGACATGGCTTTATATACATATTTCGGCTTTTCACCTATCAGCTTAAGCTTTTGGGTTTACATGGTATCTTACCAACCCTATCCCCACACAAAAAATTCCCCAAATCTTCACTTCATTTTTTACATTCTACTCAAATTGATAGCAAATACTCATATGACTGATATTCCACGTACGATGTTATTGTCCATGCTTATGGATGCATAATTTTTAGTAAAATGAGAGAAAACTCTTCAAATTAGGGAGTAACATTGTAAACGTAGATTTCTATGTTTTGTCTAGTCTTTTAAGTGTTTAAAGATGCCTGTCATTATAATGATCTCAGATTATTTAGACCCCTAAATTATGAGACATCTCAAAACCCATCCCCCTAAATTCTGAGACATCTTAAAGCCCGTCCATGCAACTCACCATCCACCTTTAATTATGACATACCAATAATCTCCAATGAGTGAAACAAAGATGGACTTTGTTTGACCAAACCTCAGCCTCACTAGCTCTATGTAAGACCAAATCATAACATGTGAGATCCTAGATTTTCCTGTGTGATTATTTATTTAATAATATTTTTATTAAGTTAATGAATTAGATTGTGATGTTAGAATTAATTTAGTTTAGTGTAGCGGGTTTTTACCTTAGTGAACCTACACATAAGCTCAGTATAGGAATTGGGGGTTTTATGTAAAAAGGGCTTTTCTGAGATTTTTCAAAACTTTCCGTCCAAGTTACTGGTCAGTAACTTCCAATGGATTCCTCCTGCCTCTTTCTTTTTCTTCTTCATTCGTCTTCTTTCATTTCTTTGTCGATCCTTATCTGAATTCATCCAACGAGAGGTGGGGTAGAGAGTAGAGAGAATTGATGTTGCTTCTTCTTCATCTTCTTCTCTACCGTACCTATTTCATTTTAGTGTTGCTATTCTCTCTTCTTCTTCTTGTTGTTTTGCTCCTTTTGGCCATAGCACTGATCTTATTTCAGGTTGATTTGTCGATTTTGGGAGGAGTAAGAAAGGTGGAAAGGCAACTTCTTAAGAGTCAGAATTGAGACAAATAAACCATCGATTTTGAAGTTTAATGGAATTTTTGAAGGATTTCCATGAATTATCCTATAATTTGAATTTTCACAATTTCATGCATCATAAATGGTTTTTTATTATTCAAAATGCAGCAAACATGCTTCTGTCATGGTTTTACAATGTTTAGAACTTGTTAGAAGTGAAAGGGATGGAAGAAATTCAAATTCGAGGTAAAACAGAGTTTTTGCAACTCGTTTCTTTAGAACCCCGATCAACCGTAAAAGGTCTCACAGTTGACCACGATGCCTTTCTTGGTCGACCAAGGGTCGACTGTGGACACAGACTGACAAGAATAGTTCTAACTTTTTCTCAAACCTATTTCGTGGGTCGACCGCAGATCAACCACGAGGTCAATGGCGGGCACTGAACTGTGTTGATATTTTTCAGATTTAAACTGTTTAATTTACAAAGGTACCCTACAGTCTTCCAATGACCTTGAAACTTTGGGAAAACATTATGTGACCTGTTTATAACTATATCTTATTATTGGTTTGATTTAAATTAAAACTATTGTCAATGAACAACATTTTGATGATTCTAAGGGTTATTTGGTGTATTTAATGTGTAATGTCAATTTGATAACCCTTGAGATACACAATCTTATTCACTGACAGTATTGATTCATTCCAAACACATTAAGGACTGGTTTTACAAATTTAAAGTATCTGCATTGTACATGGGAGTATGTATGAGTACTTATCAGGGCAGCACCCTTAACTGGGGCAAAGTGTGTTTATCAATGGCTTACAACGGAAGTCTCAGCAATTCCATTTATGAGATTCATGAGTTTCATGACATGCATTGGTATCATTAATGGCACCACTTAGCTCAGTCCATCTGGGACTAGAAAAAGTGAAGGATTGGATGTTTCCCGTTTACTAGCTGCAGCTTAGTTCTGCTGTAGGATATACTAGTACATCACTTTTGTTATTCAGTAAGTATGGTGGCCACATTCAGTTTAGTGATGGTACTCAGTTCTGTTTATTTTCTGTTTCTGTATTTAGCTATAGTGGGGCTGCCTTCCTGTTTTTGTGCATCATCTGTTTCATACTCAGTACATTATCTGTTATTTATGCTGTACATCATGGGGATTAAATTTTTTATATTCTGATTTTATCGTCTGATTTATTCTGTATTTCTGATTTCTAGATTTACACACTATTTATCTGTTTAAATGGTTTTCAAAAAATGAAAACTTTACTGGTTTGCTTGCTCTTTATTGATGTCTCATTGACATTACAAGAGACCCAGACTTTATCCCTACCCAGACATTGGAGACGTACAAGGAGATTAGCGCAGATGTTAGTTAAGTGAAAACCGACAATGTTGTCTAGTGATGGTAGTGAGAGCTCATTGTGTATAGTATCGCGTGGAAGGTGGTGCTACATGGAAAGATCTGGTGGTGGCTAGATGAGCTAACAGATGTTGTAGATACATAAATAAAACACTGTCTTTTAAATGTAAACTTAAAGACTTCTGTAAATGCAAATATTTCTGAGACTTCATAGTCATATACTCTGTAAATAATAAATATTTCACTATCCTGTTATAACTTTTGGCTTCTGCAAGAAAAATATGACAGGCATAAATAATAAACTCACCCGTGATATCCTGTGGGTTGGTGTGGAGATAAATTTTCATATAAAGTCAAAATGACTTACAACCTCTACACTAAATACATCTTAGAAGGCAGAATCTAATTGACGTCCTATTTTGGGACGTGACATAACATTCCACCAACTTCACACGCATGAAGATATCCATTGGATCAGCATTCTTCTTGCTTCTGAAAAACATCATTATCATCTAATCATGAGTTTCAGAGTATAGTGCTAAGACGTTCCACCTTCACTCAAGCAAATATTGTGACCATCCAACAAATTCTCATCTTACAAGCCCAGAAACCGTGGAGTGGGCTACAAATTTTCAAAAATTGGGTTTCTCCTTTGAGCTCCTGGGTAGGCAAAATGTCTCTGCCTATCGTATCCTAACCTAAAGTATTGTAACACTCTACCAGCAAGCCAGTACCAACCATGTCAGCAATCAGAAAATAAAGTATCACGTATCATCAGGATGTAATTGATGCTTATACATATCAGCTGCAGAGTTGCAGCCACCATTCAAAACAACAAATTATACATTACTCTCTTATACATGCAACAGTAAAATAGACAGTTCCAAGGAAAAAAATAAAAAAAGGCAGGTCCAATACAACATTCACCATGCATGTGGCAGACCTTCCAAATGGGGGCAGAAGTGCTCTTCATGAAATTTTAAAAGCCACCTTTCTTTTACTCGAAATCTCTTCAAATTTTGCATATTGCAACCACACCCCCACCCCCGCCCCCCACCCCACCCCCGCCCCACCCAAAAAAATAAATAAATAAAATAACACCCACCCACCCACAACACACAAGAATTTTATTTTTCAGTCCCATTTTCTGGTTCTGCTACTGCTTACAACCAAACCAATCCAATTTGTACCACAGTCCCTTGTGGGCCCATCGAAACTCCATTTCAGTTTCAATGAGATCAAATCTTTCTTCTCATCAATCCAAGTGGTCTTTCGGTACGCGGGGCGGTCAACTAATGGCATGGTGAATACTTTGGCCAAGTAAAGCATGGCTAAGCATGATTCATTGGTTGCTCCTATTTTGTACTTAATAGCTACACTCCTCTACTTTTGTCATCCTTTGTTTTGGGTTTGGATTTATCCATTAATTTCATTATAATTTACTTGTAACCAATCCCCAAAAAAAAAAAAAAAGATCCAAAAAGGTATGAAGCATTTGCGCATGTCACTCTGTATATGTGTATATGTATATATATGGGGGCTTCTTACCTGCGCTTAACCGTAGATAAGGGGCGTCCACTCAAGGGTGTAGGGCCTGCTTGGGGACCCACATGGGGATGTAGATGGGAGGGATTTGAAAGACACACAGAGGCCCTCCTCTCTACAAAAAAATCAACCCCATCTATGATGTCTATCATCTCCATTTGAGCCGCACAATTTTAACAGTGCATAGCCCATTCGGATTGGTGTGCAATAGATCCAATGGTCCAGTCCATTCGAATTGGGCCAAAAAATAGTGGGCTTGTGGAATTTGGGGGCCCATGTGTGGTCCATTTGGATGGACAACAAGGGGCTCCACATGCTCAGATGGATTGGATTTCTCCCATCCACGTGAGCTAACATGAGGCTCTCCCTCTATATATATATATATATGAAGAATATTAGCATGCATCCATCCCTCACCATAGGGTGAGGGACACTTCCATATTTGGATATATTAATGTGTAAGAGACAAAAAGCTATATAAAAAGAGGAATGCTCAAGTACAAATAGGAAAAGCCACATAAGCATCTCTCACCCTATGGTGAGGGAAAATATATATATACTTTGGCAAATGGGCATTGTACGTATTGTACAATTTCTTTAAAATAATAATAATAATAAACAACATATAACTACTATGGAAAAGTAGAAAGCAACAAGAGATAGGAAAAATGATGATGCAGCACAACAAGAATGACTTATTCGTGACCGAGAAAAGCTACATAGCGTAAGGATAGATGTGCCAGCTTTTCATTTGACAATCACTAATGATGAAAGCTGATTCTGTTTTTCTAACAAAGGCCAGGTAACAAGATACCAATATCTATTGGATTACACCATTAATCTGAAGTGGCAGAAAGGAATGTGTAGTCAAACCAACACCTACACTTTGGGTAGTACCACAACAAGCTCCATAGTCTTTCTCAAACCCCAAGATGATTTTTCTTCATTTCATCAACTTGTTCAAACAAAATATATATATATATGCGTTTTGTTCTAGTGAGAACTGTTCTCACGGAGTCACCATGGAATATTTTTATATGGCCCACTTGTGGATCCCACCTTGGAATGGGACTATGGGGGATGGAAAATCTATGTGTGACCACCACAATTATCAAAATTGATCCCAATCACATGCCCCTAACCCCTTCATCCATGGCCCACAAGTGTAATGACTTCATTTTCAATAAAAATTTCAACCCTTCATCCAATGATCAAATCCATTTAGATGGGTGCCAAACCTTGGGACTAGTCACAATCAAAGGGGGTCCCTATTTGTGCACGGTTTGGATGGGTTGTTAATAATTCTCACAGAAGCATGGTGAGAACTAGTTCTCAATTGAATATTTTCACACACACACACACACACACACACACACACACACACACACACAATGTGTGTTGATCTCAGTGTGCACACCTCGACGTGGGGCCCCAACTAAGACCAGGGAGAATCAAAAGAACTCCCTAACCCCCTCCCCTTGGCAAAAAAATCAGCCCTATTACTCACCTTTATCATCTCCATCCGGGCCCTACAAGTTTAACAGTGTACAATCCATTTAGATGGGTGTGCAGTTGATCCAACAGTCCAGTCTATTTGGATGAGACCCAAACCCTAGGGATGGGTGCTATTCAAGGGGGTACACATGTGTGGTCCACTTGGATGGACCATCAAGTGGGCCCCCCCTCCGGTGGACAAGATGCACAACAGACGCACCTAATAAGTATTACACACACACACACACACACACACACACACACACACACATTAGAAACGCTCTTGTGAGAACCAGTTCTCACGGTCTCACAGTGTTACAGTGAGAACTTCCAGAGAGGCCCACCTTACAATCTATCTAAACCACCCACACACACGAAACCTCCCCAGGCGAATAACACCGGATCCCATGAGTTTCAAATGGACTGGACCATTGGATCGAGAGTCAAATTGTGTATATGATATAAAGCCATTAAACTTGTGGACCACAAATGAAGGGGTTAAGAGGTATCGGATTGGCACGAAACTTGATATCTTCATATCTAGCTTGGTCCACTTGGATCTCTCTATTCCCTCTTCCAACCACACACACACACACACACACACACACACACATAGAATTTGAAGCATCTAATGTATCTAGGGGCTACAACTAGGACAGATCTCTAGGAAGGTTTGTAGGCACTGACTGTTGTAAGTAGTTTTTCAATTTGCTTCCCTTAGATATAATTGTAGATCATTTCCAGAAAAGGTAAGAAGCCTTTACCCAAAACTTGTGCTTTTAGCAACTCAAAATTCGAATTAAGGCCAATGATGGATCTCCTTTTGATTTCCTCAAATGTCCCAGATTACATTTCTGCTTAAGATATTGCAGACCATCAATCTTCCTTTGGTTTATAATTAGTGGCTAGAATTTCTACTAAAGTTGCTGCCTGTTTGTGTCAGGTGATTATTTTGGTTTAAGATAATTTTGGATAAAATCAGGCATGACTCAGGATTTTTTCAAGTCAATCCACACTAAACTGAGTCATGTCTAAATCAATCACTATTACGATATTACATCATATGATCAGGTTGGGAAAGGCCAGTGGTATTCTCCTTGGTAAATCCTTTCAGTACGCAAATTGCAGGCAACAAGGAGTGACGACTACTGCTTTTCATTCAGGAGAATCACAGCACCTTGCCTACAAATTACATCTTGTGACCATCAATTTAGTACGGATGTGACTCTTGTTCCCCATTGTTTGTTTATGGCAGGATTTAGAAGAAACACACCCTTTGAAGACATGTTTCATCAAAAGACGGATGATAAGGATAAGCTTCATAAAACTAGACCAAAACTTGTTAACTAAAACAGAAAAAAAAAGAAAAAAGGACATAGGGGAAGGGAAAACAGAATTACCAGCAAATTGTATGAGAGAACTGTATTGTTTGTTTCCATGCTGGGGAAAGAAAAAATGCAACTTGATCAAATACATTCATTATGCTGAAGTCCAAGAAAATTGTAATGTAATTGTCGCAAGTTCTACAAAAGCCATCTGTAATGAAAACTTTCACAAAGGTGTACCTGAAAATCGAAATTGTCTTCTCCATTGAAGCCAAAAGAGCAAGTCTTCTAGAAAGAAGAGAAATGCGTATGTCCTTAATAGGTTTTTTACCAGATGGGAGGGGTATATTCTCATTTTCATCCAGAGATAACAAGCTAATCTGCAAACAGGGATTAGAACCAAGTTCAAGCAAATTCACTAAAACAATTGCCCTTCCTGCCAATTTAAGTGTTCATGCAGAAAACATTACCTTTGTAAGCTCATGCATTCCATCTGTTCTAGAAGACCTGCGGCAGACAATCAAAATTTGACTCGAAATGTCCATGTCAAAAACTCGAGCACCTTCTACTGCAAGTTCAGCCTTAAAAGTAAAAGTGTCAGTTCAAGGAAACACGGACAACAATTTATATTAGTAAAGCTCTAGAGAGTTCTCAGTTCAAAATACAAATAATTTTTTCTTCAATTTTATATAGTGAGAAAACAGTAGCTAAGTCCTACTTGTAGAATACTAGAATTTAATAGTAGCAGTAGTATGCATTAGTCAACCAAAGAATTGTGAGTCCAAATTCATTTACCTAGTATTTAGAATCACTAATCACTCAAAGGTGATAGTGGTATTTAATTAGTATGCATTAGTTAGCTAAAGAATTGTTAGTCTAAATTCATTTACCTAGTATTTAGTATCACTAATCATTCAAGGGTGATAAAAGTATTTAATATGCTTAGTCCATTGAGGGGTAAACAATATACCAATTTATCCATTTCGATATGTTCTTCGAGAGAACTTTTTAAATTTCTCTTTTGCTCCATTTGGCGTTCTTAAGTTGATTGTTGCAGTTATCAGATGTGCATCACCTGGTACCAGCCTGCAGCACATCCTAACAAAGCATCATTGATGTAGCCCCCGGATCCACAATCGATGATTAGACGAATCTCCCGAAGGATAGATCGAAATCCAAAGATGGATTCAGCCACTAGGGCACTCTCATGATGAGGAAAAGACCATAATTGAGAAAAATCTCAAAACTCAAATATTATTGATAATAAGGAATGTGTCAATACAATGAAGCCTAATCGTCCTTATATAGAGTTGACTTGATCCCTAAGAAACAAGAATGGAGGGTATATTTATAAACCATTAATTCTTCTTGCTTAAAATTAAGAAAATGCTCACAGTAGAATTCATTCACAAAATACCAATTTCCATATTTGTATTAATACAAATGACTTTCAATTTTAATTGAGTTTCCAAAATTTCTCATGATGACTTGGGTGAAACAATAACAAAACTTAACTAGCCTTTAAAGGATTTAGACCGTCTGATAGTGGACAAGAGGCCTTTGATCCACGTTTTTTTATAGAAAGAAAGGTGTTGCATCGGGTTGGACCTAAACTTAGGCCCAAATAGAAAGGGCCCAACTCAAGGCAAGGTTGTCATGTTCATGCACAAGAGAAGCATGTGCTGGAGGCCTTTTTCTTTTTTTCTCGATGAACAACGCAAGGAAGAAACGAAAAGCTCTTCTTACCCACTATCTGATGGCGATTAAAAAAGAAGACGGAGCTGCAACCAATGGCAGAGCCAAGATTTTCTTCTAGTGTGGGCAAGTACTAGTTGACTAATAGTTGCAGAGCCAAATTTATTTTAGGGGGATCAATAATATTTTTATATGCATAAACTTTTTGCTTACCATTTCAAAATATACATTTATTTTTCATAGTTTTTCAATAATATTAAAATAAATAAGATCTTATTTAAAAATACCTAAATGTTTTTAAAGACATAATTTCTCAAATACTTTAAGGATAGTTAAAATACAAAAGTAATATGACTCATTATAACAAATCCAAACTACTCAAAATAATCATTTACTCATTTAGGAGTAAGAATTGTATCTCACTCGAATTAAAATAGGGACCATGCAAGATTGAGCCCTTGTAAACAAATCCATCCATAATTTATTAATAAATTGATTAGTTAATTATACTTAATGTGCCATGATTTGAATGATTGAAAATCCATTGATTGATTACTTGTAATCTTTTGATGTGCCACGATGCTTGCAATAATATTAGTGATTGAGAACAATACCATTAATAGTCATTTACTAATGTTATAAAAAAATAAAAAATAAAAATAAACGAGATAGAATAATTGAGGTGTAATATCTATTATATCTATGCTACTCAGAATAAACATAGTCCCATTAAGTGGTTTCCCCAAAATTTCCTCCAATAAGTGTTAGCTAGCCCCATTCCACCATAAGATCGACCACATAATATTTTTAGTCATATGCTCAATAAGGTGGGAGCAACTCCTGTTTGAATAAAACTTGTGGATAACAAAAATAAGGAGTGGCTAAATTTTTAACAGCTTGGATTTCTAATGAGATTATCTCGCTAGGTCTCGATTTAATAGTCACACAAATTAGTGGCCCCTAAACCATATGTTTCTTTGTGATTCAAGTATGGGTAAGGATTTAAAATTCAATCCAAAGAAAAAGCTAGAATAGCCTACCATTTGCAATGAAAGACTTATCCAAATTTACCATAAACGAAAAATGTTTGGGAGAGAAAGAGGGAGGAAAAGATTTTGCTGATTGATTGCAAGTTGCAATCACTCTTTAAAATTTGAAAAATGATTTACTTACTTTTCTGGAACTAAGTGAAAGACAAAAGTATCCCCAAACTCTTTACAAATTCTCTCATTATGTAGAAGAAAAAGTAGATGTGTGGGGACAAAATTGTAAAGGACATAATACTCTTGAAAACATTTCCATTAATTCAAATAACCATCCAAAGTTGAGTGTGGGCAATTGCCCCCACTCGACCTCCCCTCCATTCACCACTAGCTGCAACAATTGCTGAGATGGGAAGGAAAGGGTAGCAATGGCGGTGGTGGTGGTGCCCAAAGAAGGTGTAACCAAGTACGCCTTATGTTCTCTCATCTTCTTCTTTCTCCTCTCTTATTTTGCTTCTGTTTTTTTCTTCTTTTTTTTCCTGGTGGAGGTCTCGATGCAAAGGGAAGATGAGGTGAGATGGGCGATGGGGTTCAGGATGGATGTCGATTGGGCATGGGGTTCCAGGAAGTGGATTTTGGAAGGGTCTCTAAGTCGGAATGGAGGGTTTGAGGTTACCGGTGGGGTGGAATTGATTTGGGAATGGACAATAAGGGTTTGGGGGCTCTTAGGGTGAGGATGTTTCGGTCGGATTGGGAGTTTCGGGAGACGGGTTGGGTAGAGGGTGAGTTCAGTAGCAAGGATGGATCAAGAATGGGAGGAGGGTATTGGGTGGTCATTTGGATGGGGTCCTAATATTGGAATAAGACTAAATAAAATAGGAAACTCGCTAATATTAATCATAATAAAATCAAATTACTTATAATATTCCTAAATAACTAGATGTCTAGTTGTGCTTGTGGACTGGGCCCAATGGGTTAGCCAACCCATGGTTTGGCCTGCATCAATCATCTACTATCCAACCGAAATCACCCTCATTATCATTGAAGCCTTATCCCAATAACCAAAATGCATCATCCTCCAAGCTCTAAATGGTTGTGTTAGAAGTGTTAGTGATTGTTCTCAAGTTATTTTTCTATTAATTAATACTCATTGTAGGGTATTGCCGATGATTGTCATGTCCCACCCAGCTGAATAGACTAGACTCTTGGATCGATTGTGCACCCATTATAAACAGTGGAAATTTGTCACCCATGGATGAAAGGGTTGGGATGTTTAGATGAGGTTATTTTTTGTACATCGGCGGGCCCCAACCAAATCTTTAAATAACCCCAACCCGATCCCCATGTGGACCCTACAATGAGGTGCACATGGAACTCCGCACCTGATAAGCCATATACATAAATACATACATACACACATACATATATAGTGGTGAAAAACTAACAATGACATAGATGAAATGATGAGATTATATTGCTGGTTGAGAGAGATCCAGGTAGATCAGGCCTTGCTACCAAGTCAAACACCCACAAGGGACGTCATACAACCACTAGGGGCACTGGACCAACCTCACCAGCTAGCATGCCTTTAGGTGGCTTGCAGCTTGCCAACCATGCTTGACTAGCAACTTGGCACACACTAGGTGGGCTTACATGTGTAGTCCCAAGGGCAGACCCAAGTACAAGCACATGGGTGCGATCGCACCCATCAAACCGCAGCGCGCTCCCAAAATCTATATGAAAACTATAGGTCCACTTCCAAAATTCCAATAAAAATCATGGGCCCACCCTCAAAATTTTATATAAAACACCCCACCCAAAAGAAAACAAAAAAAAATCCTATATCCCTGCATCCGTTGTTGTGCAATCCCATTCACCATAAATATTATTTTTTTATATTTTGACTTGAGTATTCACTTCATGCGGTATGTTCTAAACAAGAGGTACCTCTCACGGATTTGCATGAGAGAATTTAATCCATGGTGTTAGTGCTAAATTAGGGTGATTACTAACTCATAGGGGGATAGTGAGTGTGAGAGGGTTCAATTTGACATGGAGTGCCCCGCTTGGTGGTAAAAAGGATACCTCTCCCACAAATCCATTAGAGGTACATCTTAGCAAAACATGGCCCTATACTTCATTAATATTGTTATGATATAATAATTGGGATTATAATATCTTGATGCCACATTGGACTCGATATGCAGTGTCGATTCACTCGTAGGAACTTTACAAGAACTTCACATGAAATAGTACTACTGGAACAGTTAACCTACAACCTACATTTAGTGGATGTTTTTATTTTCAAATTTGTACAAGCCCTACTCGAGTTATTTGTATGATTCAAGCTTTGAGACATGGCTTCTTTAGAGTTCTTTTCAAAGATAGAGGTGCATGTGTGGTTATTCCATGTTATCTGTTCTTTTTGCTGTTTTTCAATCATTTGATTCGAGTTTTGGTATAGACTAGAGCATGACGTCTTTCCATAGGACAGCCCTCCCTTTTGGTTGCAGTTCCTTCTGTAATTGATTGGGCCTACATCAATATATGACAATTGTGCAAAAGAGAGCAAAAAGTCGGAACAGAAGAACTCAAATATGTATAAATGAAGGGCTTGTTTGGCAAATCTAACCTATATGAAGTAGATCCACATAAAATAGATCTCTTTGAAAAAGATCTATATGAAATAGATGTTTTCCAAATATACCATTTGGTAAGATGAAAAGACTATTTGAAATTGACATTTTTTAATTGAACGGTTTGTGGATTTTCACAAATTTCTAAAGATTCACAATGAATCTCAGCATGAAATTTGATGGCCTAGTAGTTTTCAGACTTCCAAGGAGGACCAACAGTGTGGATCATGAATATGGGGCCCACAAAAAATCCAAAAATGTAGATCTAAAGTGCTGCCATTTTCATGAATATGTTGAGATCCTTGATACGTCAACGGTTCAATTTTGACGTCATGATTGTGTTGAGGTTCTCAAGAAATTCAATGGTCCAGATCTTATATTAGGGACCTCTAATTAAAACAAATATAGATATATAAAAAACAGATCGGGTGTTATCATGTTAAACCCAGCCACTCAACATATCCAAAAATCAATGGGTAACATATTTTTAAGGATAACTTCACATCCAAAAGAAATTAATGGATGAAATTTGAACTGATATACACTTGTACCCTTCTAAAGAGGTTCAACCATTTAGATCTTGATCTTAGGGTGCACAAAATTCAAATCTTCAAATCCAATGGATCACTTTTTAAACAAATATTTAAAGATCGGTTAAAGATCAATGGCTATAAATTGGCATGTTGGCCATGTGTAAGCTTTTCAACATATCCAATGGTTTGGATTAACATTTCCAGCTCTACAGTAAACAGAAAAAACCAAAAAAAAAAAAAAAAACCTTCTTGGTTGAATAAGGCTAAAACCAAGTTCATTTTAAACCTCTTGCCACCAAAGGTCAATAGGCTTTCACGACTATCTTGAAATCCACAAGGATCCAAAAGATGAAACATGACAAAGTAGCTATTATATGGCTTTTAAGAAGGATCAATGGTTCAGATCTTGATAAGGGCTCCCACAAAATGCAAAAATGTAGATATAATGGTTAATGATTTTTCACATGTATCTCAAGTTTCATGAAGAATCAACTGCTAAAATTTGGTGTCATGGCCGTCATCATAATTCTAAAGACTTTCAATAGTTCGGATTATCATTCCAAGGCCAGGATTTGCCAAAAAAAAAAAAAGGACTGCCAAAAAATTTACTATAGCATGCATGTCTATCTGCATAAGACATTCCGATCTATGGCAAAAAGCATCATTTTTGGGCTCATATGAAATAGACATGTTATGTCTATTGTCTAGTTCAAAGAAATATATCAAGTGCACCATCCAAACAATTTATTACCTCTAAACCACTATTTCAAAACGCATTAAGAGAAATAGACACAAAAACTAGACTTCCCAAACGCCCCCTAAATCTGTAGATATCCCATCTGCATCTCTATGCAACCATTTTCAGTATAAGACCATAAGTAGACATATTATATGCTAAAGCAAATAAGAGTTATTATGTCACAATGTCTGCAAGAGAAAGTGGGAGCCATAAGCTATTTCCCCACCAGTATCCATTTCAAGGGACTGGTATTCAGTAAAAACTGTCCACGCTATCAGCAATCAATCAATTCTGGCAATGAAGTTGGGGGGGAAAAATCAATTCCTTACCTTTAAAGCAATGCTTCCACGAGCGTAACTGCTACCACTACCAGAACTGTGCAATGTACTGCTGCGTTCTGCATGCACAAACAGTTCATGACCAAACATCAGTTCAAATAGTACAATTTCTGAGATGGTAAATGGTTGTCACAGTACAAAAATAACGTGTGTTGAGCAAACAAGGTTAGCGATGTACTAAGCATGGTTCAAAATAGTAGCCGCTATGCTGGCCGTAGCAGTTGAGGGCACTACACTATTTTGAAAATAGCAGCACTACAGTCCAAGACCTAGTAAAGCCAAGTAATTTTAATTTATAACACTATTTTTCCTATTTCTTCTCCTCAATAACCTTTTCTATAGTTGTCTCTACCCTTATATGGTTCCAAATCTCTAAAAAAGATAGAAGATGAGCTGCTACACAAGATTCAAATTATTTTAGCACTTAAAAAATTCATGCCACCACATATCGCTGCAACCGCTACTTATCGCCCACTACATGGCATTTTGGCCACTACCCGCTATGACCGCCGCAACTGTTATTTTTATCAATGGTACTGAGCACTCTGGGCCAGGAGAAGGCCAACCTCAGCCAGATGCAATAACTTCAGAACTAGGCCTTGGGCTAAGATCAAAATGGCGCAAACTCATTCTATAGTATAAACATAGATAGGGACCTGCAGCACAGTTGGAAGGCACTCATTGTTGCCACACAAGGTTGCTGGTTTGAGCTATGCTACCAATCAAAATGCATTCACAAAATCCAGCCCAAACCAATAGCCAGGATCAATGGCCATAACCCAAGCCTGCCTTTTAGATTATAGGCCTGAATTTTTGTATCCAATCTAACCTATAAGGATAGCAATCTTAGATATTTAGAAAATATTCATATGAGAATATCTTTTCGGAAGGTCTCAACAAGGCTAAAAAATACAGCCAGAAGGACAAAAAGTGATTACCACCCCCGCCCATTCACTAAAATCAATGACAAAGGACAAGTATCCTTCATCTGACAAAGGGATTACCAAAGCGTATTTGTTCTTGAGAGCCCCTCCTCTCATCAGAGTCTTCAAATGGCCTTGTTCGCATAATGCCAGATGATCGTTTTGCTTTCTGTAATGCCAATGATAATCTCAAGTTAAGCAAAATCACACTCGTTACAACCATTATATAAGAAGTCATTAATGCATACTAAATCAAAATTCATGAGAAGTATAACCTGCTTTTCATGAAGTTCATGATCCATTTCGCGTTTCTACAAGAAACAATCAGCAAAATAAAAAATTAGCCACTAGAATACTGGAGAACTTCCAAGAAGGAACCATCAGAGTTACTTGAAGACAACAACAAAGAACTAAATCAAATGCATAATACAAACTGCAAAGAGAGCACCAGAAACACAGTAGATTTTCTAGTAAGTCTTGAATATGAATCCTGTTAAATAACATAATACTAAGCCGAAATGGCGCAGACAACAAGAAGATGCAGTCCAAAAAACCATGAATAATCACCAGGGGCAGACCCATGTTATGGAATGTGGATGCGGCCGGCCCAGGTCAGAAATGTTGTTAAGAGGTCTTGGGCCATGTGGCCCAAGCCCTAGTTGAAAACTCATTTTGCCCCAGGCCTGGGACTTTCCAATGCCCCATCCGGTTTATTGCCCCAGCCCCTCCAATAAACATTTTCATTTCCAGAACTCATTTCGTTATCCATCAAACAACAGCGAATTTCACTGCCATTCCTCTTTCTCCTTTCTACTCTCGCTTTCCTGCATTTTCTATGCATTGATCACTAATAATGGAAGAGGAATCGTAGTAGAGACAATGGAATCGAGGAAAACAAATCTGTTTCTTATCTGGGAAAAGGAAGAAAACAAAAGGGGATGTGAATTATTACAATATTTGAGCGGATTTTGCTACCATAAGGTTGAGATCTTGACCGCAATGCATATGAATGATAGCGTTTCGCAGTCGAGGCGAACAATGTCTCGCCCTAGAAGAAGATTCCTTCCAAATGCTAGGATTACGTGAAGAATTACATGATGAATAAAGTGTATGCTTTGGATTTGGAAATGGTTGCCAAGGAAGCCGGGATCTATACCAGGAGTGTTGAATTGGGCGGAGATGGAAAAGATGTATAGGTCTTTGCTGTAGATGAGATGATCCTCTCCAATCTTCCTTACTACGCTCAACATCTTTTTGGGTAAGGTGTTTCTTTCTTTCTTTGATTGCAATGGGTTTTGTTTGACAGTGGTTTCTGGGGTTGTCATTTCTAGGTATTTTGGTTTGATTTTCAAGGGTTTTGAGTTGATGGGTTTCTAATTTGGAGTTTCTGATTTTATGTTGGTGACGGCGTTTGATGTAAAAAAAAAAAATGCAGTTTGGAGGTTTTCAATCCAAACCCGTTTGATAAATGGGTGGACATGGTTGTGGCTTCTGCCAACTGGAAGCAGTGAAGGTCAAAGGGATGTTACTATTGATAATTTGAAGGATGCTGGGTTTGAGAACTGGGACATGCTTATATTAAGGTATGCTTTTTGAACTTTATTTTGATGAATGAGACTGCTACCATTCAATATCTGGGAAAAGGAAGAAGACAAAATCCGCTTATTACAATCTCAAGACCGCAATGCATAATACACTCCCAACTGTTGCTCTAGGGCACGGGCACATCATCTAACTGTTCTGCAACTTGCATTCGTGAGATCTCACTCTCCCCCCTGGAGGCACAACATAGCTATCCTCTCATTCTCTCTGTTTTTAATTTGTACATCATCATCATCATCATCATCAAAGCCTTATCCCAACCATGTTGGGGTCGGCTACATGAATTCTATTTCTCCATTCCGTTCTATTTTGAGCTAAATCTTTTGATAAGTGCAACTTCTTCAAATCTGAATTAATGACTTCCATCCATATTTTCTTCGGCCTACCCCTACCTCTTGATGGACCCTCCACCTGTATATCCAAACTTTTTCTCACCGGTGCTATTACCGGCCTACGCTCTACATGCCCAAACCATCTTAAACGAGTTTCTCTAATCTTATCTCCTATTGGTGCTACCCCTAAATGTTCTCGAAAGTGCTCATTTCTAATTTTATCTTTCCCAGTTTTACCACACATCCACCTAAGCATTCTCATTTTCGCTACATCCTCTTATGAATATGTGTCTTCTTAATTGGCCAACATTCTGCTTCATATGTCATAGCTGGTCTAACCACTGTCCTGTAAAATTTTCCCTTCAATTTTGTTGGTATTTGTCTATCACAAAGTACTCCCGAAGCTAGTCTCCACTTCAACCATCCAGCTCTTATCCTATGCTCCACATCTTCGTCAATCTCCCCATCCTTACTAATCATCGAGCCTAGGTACCAAAAAGAATCTTTACGTGGTATCTCATGGGTTTCAATATTGACAGTGGTTTCAACACTTTGTATATGTCCACTGAAATTGCAATCCATATATTCTGTCTTTGTACAACTTATTTGAAAGCCTCTAGATTCTAATACCCTCCGCCATCTCTCAAGCTTTGCATTTACACCCTCTCTTGATTCATCCACCAATACTATATCATCTGCGAACAACATACACCATGGTACTTCTTCTTGAATATGCACAGTTAACTTATCCATAATTAATGCAAAGAGATAAGGGCTTAAGGATGATCCCTGATGTAAGCCTATAGTCACGGGAAATCCGCCCATTTCTCCACATGTGATTTTCACATTTGTTATTGCACCTTCGTACATATTCTTTAAAATTTCAATGTAATCTCTTGAGACATTCCTTTTCTTTAAGACCCACCAAATTAAATTCCTCGGTACCCTATCATAGGTTTTTTCCAAATCGATAAAGACCGTATGTAGATTTTTCCTCTTTGCTCGGTATTTTTCCATTAATTGCCTAAGTGAAAAGATAGCTTCCATAGTTAATCTCCCTGGCATAAAACCAAATTGATTTTCCGAAATCTTAGTCTTTTTCCTCAGTCTTTGCTCTATTATTCTCTCCCATAACTTCATAGTGCGACTCATAAGTTTAATCCCTCGATAGTTGGTACAATTTTGTATATCTCCTTTATTCTTAGATATAGGTACTGCAATGCTTCTTCTCCATTCATCCAACATTTTCTTTGTCACAAGTATCTTATTGAATAGTATACATAACCAACATACTCCAACCTCTCCTAAGCATTTCCATACCTCTATCGGAATACCATCTGGGCCTGTTGCCTTTCCTGTCTTCAATCGCTTCAATGCTTCCTTCACTTCCACCCCTCTAATTCTACGGAGAAAAGTATACTCTTGTAATGAAGTATCCTCCTCCACTCTTGTATCGCCCAAATATTCTTCATTTAAAAGTTTACTAAAATATTCTTTTTAATTTGTACATCATTTTCAAAATTATTTCAATTGCAGATTTGATATAGAATTTTATGTCACTAATTCTGTGCTTGTAATTTCATATTCATAGTTATGTGTTTCATATTATTTGATTTGATGGATGTAGTTTGCATATATGTGTAATACCCAGGGGTGGAAGTTTTAAGCTTGGTTTAAATTAAGGGATTATATAATTTTACTTTTATATATAAAAGGGATGGGACCCATGCTTTACTTAGGACTCTCAGGCACGACATCTTCACTTCAAGGAAACAAATCATTGTATGGAGGAATAAATCTTTGAATACGAAAAGAAATCCTATACACAGCTATCATTAGGAAAGTAGAGATTTGATATAAGTATCGCCCCCATCCTTTAAGGAAACAAATCTTTGAAGAAGATAAGGAATTCTGTGTACAGCATATTTTTTTAGGAAAATAGGGATTTGGATATGTGTATATATATGCATTGAGTTGCTTATAATCTCATGCTTATTCGTTCAATAGAATCAAAGAGAGAGACTCAAGGGGAAGGGGTGATACCGAGGGGAAAGAGAAGGAGACACATACCCAGGCAGCAGTTGATGTCCCACGTTCGACCAAATACTACAAGAGTCTACAAGAGGTGAGTGATTCTTCTATATCTTTCTGTTGAGATTGGACTATGGGGGTCTGTTGATCATGGTTTTCTGTCGATGATTATGAACACTCGAAGTATGGACCCCAGGTGGACAGATTTGTGCCACAAATGGGTGGATCACTTCAGAAGAAGTAAACCTTGATGAAATTAACCAAAAAAGGGGGCTGTAGACATGGAATCGAACCTTGTTTTTAGGGTATTCTGCATCATCGACCCTTCGGGAAAAGGTAGCTGATGATCGAAATCCTTCTGTAGGTGATGAAAGTTGACCAACCGATTTTCCCTTATCAATAGACCTTCCAGGCATCTTGTAGGTTAGAGAAGATACAGGTCTGCATGTGGATTTCAAACAGAAAAAGGGATTTTTCAAATCTCAGGCTGTCTGGAACCACGTTGGTCGTCAGGGGTTCCGGGACCACGTAGCTCCCCTGATGCAAGATCTGATCCACAGATCTTGTAGTGGACCTTTGGGCAAAACCTAGGGTGGTAGTCTTGATCGATTTCGGCCGTTGAGTTTCACCGTCCGTTGTCTTGAAAAAGGCCAGGCGAGAGGACTCTGTTGACGGGTTGGGATATGTATCACAGAGAGGGTGGATTCTGTGGAATCCGTTTCCATCGAGGGTTATGTAGAAGGCTCTAATACTATAATATTTACATAAAGGTCTGTTTTTTAAAAAAAAAAAACAATATATACATATATATATTGTAGTATAAAAGATTGAGGGTATTGTTGTGGATACATATAGCTATGTATTAAAAGGGGGGGGGAATGTCCAGTTATACCCGGGCGATCCTTAATAAGTAGTGAGTAATAGACCATTGACCCCAGCGCATGGGGCCAGATATGCATTGACTTCTAGCTTAAAATTTTGTTGGAGTTATAATTTCACTGTGCTTGATTATATTTGGAACGAAACATGATCTGAATCACTAGCACGGAAATTATTCATTGTGATTGTCTGATATTGGAATCATTGGATTCGATCTGGTAGATTTTTATGTTGACCGCAGATGTGGAGATTAGGACATTGAGGTCCTGATGAGAAGGGTCCAATGGGACGCCGGTTTAGGAGATGTAGAAGTGGCATCTCGATAAATTTTAGTATAATAAAATATTATACGGATGTGGAGTTGGTGCAAGGATGTGGTTCAGAAATGTATCGTAAAATGAGTACTATTCTTTGAATTATTTGATTGATTTAAATTATTCGTTGCCTATATTTATTTGTGCTGATGATGTCACTATGTTAATTGCAAATATATGATAGAGTAGGAGAATCATTCACCAGTTTATACTGATGTTGTTTACCCCCTTCAGGTAATCGGGTTGCGGTTGGACCAGAGAATGGCAAAGAACAGCCCGTAGTGTTTGGCATGCGTGGCTGAGGAGAGCGATACTTTCATATTCAGTAGTTTAGGGAAATTTTTTTAGTTTTTGGCATTTAATTATTAATTGATCGATTTACTTTGGATATTGAAAACCTTATTGGTTAAGTTATATGAAGAGATTTATTTTAATAAGTAATGCTTATGCCTTATGTGTTTATTTGATTAATGTGTACAAATTGCATGCCAACGAGTCATAACTCAGATTCCGACAGGGCCCCGGAATTTGGGTCGTGACAATATGTGTAGCATAATCTCAACCAACTTGATCCTCTTCGTTGTTATTTTGTATTTTGTAAATGTATCTCAGTTGATGCAATTAAGTATTTTGTGTATATTTAAATGCAATATATTTTTTCTTTTACTATTGTTAATGCAAAAAGAGTTTAGTGAAGTCTAGAAAAAGTTTAGCCCCTCCCAAATGAAAATCCTAGGTCCGCCACTAATAATCACTAATCCGTTGATCAAGAATGCTGTAACAACAGACATGAATGGCATTATATCTCCCTCAAATAGAGAATCACATACAAGGATAATGACAACTGCATGTAAAATACAAGCACAGACTAATATAAAAATCAGGCGATCCAGTAAGGATTTGTAAGTAACAAGAGAGATTTTGAGATATGAAAGACCAATTCCATATACCTTATGCAGGCGAACTTCCTCGGCTAAACAATTGTTCTGCACATGCAAATGAGAGATCAACCCCATTCAAGATACTAAAAGAAACCATGCCCAAATTCATGAAATTGTAAAATGATGAGTATCAATCAATAGCAAAAGAAACCCGCTGCAGAATACAGATAAATGCTGTATTCAATCAAATTTCAGTAAATTTGAGTTAAAGCCATACTCAGAGATAAAAGGCATGAATAACATAGATACTGCATCTCTCGACAGCATAGGCCACTTTACTGGATGTCTTTACAACTGTCACTCAATTCATACCATAGTATGATAAGAAATATAGGAGTGGGGCTCACCTCTTTCGAGTTACTTGAATCATTTCAAGTAATTTTGTAAATCCAAAACGTTTTAATTTGAAAAAAAGAAAAAGAAAAAAAAATTGATAAAGGCACACGAAGTAGTAAAACAGAGAATAAAGAAATCTCAGATGATTCCCCCATATAAAGCAAATATTATCAGATCAAAAGGGTGCAGTTTAACATCTCTTCGGAGTAGCAAAGAACATGTAACAAGCAGGAGAAAGTTAGTCACCATATAAAGATTCTTCCTCTTGGGTTCTATTTGAGCCTATCTGCATGTGTAGGTCCATTTATGATGCAAGCCCAGGAGTTAAAGCTTGCGTGCAAGTGCCAAAGCACATGTCAGCACACACTTCAACTCATCTCCATAGAGACCATAAACAAGAACACACCTCAATGGGAAAACCAAATTCAATTAATCAATAACTCTGAATAATCCATGTCTACAATACCATATTGATGCAGGCCAAACTATAAGTCGGCCAACCTGTTGGGCCCAATCAATAAGCCCAACAGAACATTCAGTTATTTAGGGATATTATAAGTAGTTTAGGTTGATTATGTTTAATATTAGTCAATTCTTATTTTATTTAGGCTTATCCTAATATTAGTAAGTCTTGCTTGCCAAGAACTAGGTTTGCTGCTCTATAAATAAGAGAGACTTTTATTATAGTTACTTATACTTTGATAATTAATAATATTTAAATTGGATTTTCCCTCCAATTATAGTGTGTTTCTTGGTTATGTTTGTACCTTAGATTGATCAATTATTCTCGATCATGGATCGTGGCTGCACTACATATCAATAGGAAAGATAAATTAGGGCCTTAGAAACCTAATTAAACTACGAAACTAAACAATCTTGGAAACCTAATTCTAATTACAACTTTTTTAAATAAAATTAGGAAACTAATGATTGAATACAAAATTCCTAAATATACTTGGGACCTACACATGTGGCCTGAGGTCTATCCGCATCATTCTCCTCGGCTTGCGAAGAACTTAACCTCGAGTTCGCTAAATATTCGCCTAGGTCGAAGATCAATCGAACAAACTTCCAAGTCATTTGTTGAACTTCAGCTAGTGCACACTTCTTGAAAATTCGATGTGATCTTTTCCTCTAACTGAAATAGGCATGACACATCTTTTAGTTTGACAACAGAAGTGTGTGTGGATGTGAGATCAAACCATTGGATACATCATGTTGTGGAATTAGAACCATCAAATTACAATCTCTGACAAGCCATTGTTCATCTCCAAAGATGAAGTCAATACAAGGAACTTCTATGGATAGATGCTCCTCGGAAAACACAAGAACAAGTGATTTATTCTCCAATTGAATGCTTAGACCTCCATTTGACTTTTCATCCAAATTGAGTATTGTAGTCAAGTTTTTGACAGAATAATCTTCTTCTACATCTTGACGCGCAATTGGATTAACATTGGAATTCAATTCAAACCCCTCTTGAAATTCCAATATATCTACCTTCATGCTAGTTTCCATCGACTGTCACCTTTTGAGATGCAAAAGCTTTTAATTGCAATCATTCGGTGCAAAACTTCCTTGAATTTGAGATTTTAGCAAGAACCAATGTCAATCTCTTGTCCAACACATCGACCATGGCCATCATTTTCTAAATTGACAAGCCCGGTTTCCATCCTTATAAGTGTGGCTTAGAGTTGATTAACCACAGTGGATGACTGAGCCATGGCTCCGATCAATTTCGCAACGGTTGCAGGAAATTTCTCCATGGATGTAGACACCACAATTTAAACTTTGACTAACATGATATATAGATCTACACTTCATGAACACGATGACAAAAATGGATCTAAAATCCAACTTCAAATGGCACTGCGATCAAAAAAACAAATTTTGGCTCTCAATCTTGGCCAAACCCATTGGACACCTTTGACTCTGTTGGTTGGATTGGTATGCCAAATGAGCTAGGCAACAGCTGGGTTAAATCACCAACCAACCTGAACTAAACTCAAACCTAGGCCCAAGTTGATACACCACTCGGGTCAACACGTGCACAAAAGACCATGTGTGAAGGCCTCTCATCCTTTCCTCTACTTCAAGTTTAGGGCCCAGAGAAGAAAAGGATCGAAACCCCATTTCTTTCTCTACTTCTGCGAAAAAGATTAGAGGGGATAGGAGATGATAGGAGAGCTCCCAGCTGCTGCTAAACCTCTACTCAAAGAGGAGAGATGATGCTGCCACTTGCTATTGGTGAGCTGGTGAAGCGATGGGAACTATGACGACGGTGGTGTGATATGGGGGGTGCCGGTGACAACGGCAAAGGTTGCGATGGAAGCGGTACTCCAACAACTTAACATTGTGAAAAATGGAGTGGGTGGCAGATGATGTAGTCTCGATGTGAGATGATAATTTGTAACAATGTAGGACCAACGATAAAACCAATATGCTCTCTTTGATGGGATTGGGGTGGAGGTTTCAAGCAACTAGGATGGACATGTTAGGAGTTTTTTTCTTTTTCTTTTTTTTTCTTTTTTTCATTTTTTTTAATATACAATTGTGGTTAATGGGAACTTGGGAATGGGCTCGAATAAGGTCTGGAAGGTTTCAGAAAGTGGGGTTGTCTAGGTTTGATGGCTTTTGGTTAAAGATGGGGTTTGAATAAGTTTCGTGTGACGAACGTCTAAGGGTTTGAGAGATGGCATCCTTGGAAGGAGATGGGGTCCAATGGTCTATGATGGCTATAGTGGGTTTGGTTATCAGAAAGCAAGGGCAGGCTTGGGATTTAGGATGCCAAAAATTTGAGTTGGTAGGAAGGTGGATGATGTAATGGATGGATAGGCTCCGATCGGAGACCGGGATCGGACAAATGTGGATCTTCGCTCTAATACCAATTGATGTCAGCCCTAGGGTTAGCGCTTCTGTGGAAGTGCCGAAGTAAGTGTCCACACACACTTCAACTCCTCTCCTCAAAGTTCATAAACGAAGATACGCCTCAATGAGAAAACCTAATTCAATTAATCAATAGCTCTGAATATCCCATGCCTACAATTCCATATAAATAGGAAAGATAACTTAAGGGCTAAGAAACCTAATTAAACTAGGAAACTAAACAATATTGGAAACCTAATCGGCTAATCCTGATTCCTGATTACAACTCTTCTAAAGAAAAATAGGAAACTAATGATTGAATTAAAAATTACTAAATCTATTTGGGCTCTACACATGTGGCTTGAGGTCTATTTGCATCAATTAAAAAATTGCAAGAAGGATTTATTGTCTAATACAGAGCGAAGCCTTATAGGGCCACATTGGGTTTAAGTGGACGTGTGAGAGTAAAAAGTTAAGCTATTATCCCCGATTGTCTTTATTATTCATATGACAAGCAACAAGAGAGTTGCAGATAGTTAGAGAGAGCCCTACAAGGCAAAGGCAAAGGTGGATTGTGCTTTTTTGTAAGAAAGTGAGATTTTGTTCTATGAAAGGGTGAAAGAAAGAGATCAGAAATGAGATAATGAGAAGGTGATCCTCATGTTAGCAACTTCAGAAGAAGAGCTTGTAAAACCCTATTTTGTATAGTAGCAACTCCATGGTTTTCGATTCTTCTCTTAGAGGAGGGCTCTCTACGTAAATTAGTATGTGATCCTTTTTACTCTTTGCTCTCTTTTTCTTCCGTAGTATTTATTGCTTTGATTAAATTGTGCATCCTTTGTGTTTGTATTCATCCCATGTGTTTGGCACTTACTAGGGTAGAATAAAGTGAAGTAGGGACTCCATTTAAGAGACATGAAAAGATGTGTGGGTTATATCTAAAGTACAAATATTCAAAATTCCCCTTTCTTTTTAAGAAAAAAAAAAGTCAAAAAGCAACATTCTCAAGCCACTAAATGACAAAAAACCATCTACTTTTTACACAAAGAGTCAAAAGATTCCTTCTCAAGTCACTAAAGACAAAAAATATATATATATCATCACATTATGATGAAACCGCATTATATTTTATTCTCTCTTGATTTGAGGTTTTCCTTACTTTACTAGTAAAGTACCAAATTGGAGGAAAGTGATTCACATTGAGGGAAAAAGTTCCACATCTCCCCAATACTGCTAACTTAAAATATAATATAATATAATATTAGTGGGAAAAAATAGTAACAACCCTAGGAGAACCTGCACACCAAATATATTCCAAATACTAAAATTGAAAATATGGTGGGGAGAGAGAGAGAGAGAGAGAGAGAGAGCACATTTGGGCTTAGGTTGTCAAAAGGTTGGTTTCCTTACCCGACCCTCAACATATTTAGGCTAGGCCCAACATGGCCAAAGTCCTTAGAGGGTCCGCACTGCCTAGGCCCTTACCCTACCCTTATGAGCCAAGGCTAAGATCGGGCTCAAGAACAACAAAGAAGAAAATCTTTTTTTTTTCTACACTGCCGTCGGGCATCAAGCGTCAACAACTAAAGAAATTAAGCCTCAAAGCAACATGGGAGAGTTAAAAGAAGAAAAAATTGGTAGTTGGTCAGTGGCTGAGTAGAACAGATTTATTAAGTAAAACCAACAAAGGAATTTAGAAATGTAGGTTCAAGAAAGTAGCACAAGAGTTGAAATACAAAGGAAGTAATTGATTCAAATGGGCCTATTTATTTGCCTAGAATTGGAATACATAGGAGGTCATTGTCAAATGGGCCTATTATTCGAATGAAATTGAAATACATGGGAAATACTTGCTTCAAATGGGCATGCTTGCTTTTATGGAATTGGAATACATAGAAATTCATTGTTAAATGGGACTATTTGTTTGCCGGGAATTAAAATATGTATGAAGTTATTGTCAAATCGGCTTACTTGTTCGCATGGAATTGAAATATGCAAGAAGAGTATTTGTTTGGATGGAAGTGGAATACATAGGAAGTAATTGATTCAAATGGGCTGCCTAGTTTACCTAGAATTGAAATACATTGTAAGTCATTCTCAACTTAGTATTTTTTTCGCATGAAATTGGAATACATAGGAAGCAATTGATGCAATGGGCCTGTTTATTTGCAAGAAAAAAGGAATGCATGGGAAGTAATTGATTCAAATGGGCCAGTTTGTTTGTATGAAACTAGAATGCATAGGAATTCATTGTCAAATGAGCCTATTTATTTGCATGGAATTGTATTAAAAAGAAATTCACCATCAAATGGGCATGTTTGTTCGCATGGAATTGGAAAACAGAGGAAGTAATTAATTAAATGTGGTTGTTTGTTTGCATGGAATTTGTAACACATAGGAATTTATTTTCAAACAGGTCTGCTTGTTTGCATGGAATTGGAATACATAAAAGTCATAGTCGAATGGGCCCATTTGTTTGCATGGAATTAGAATACATGGGAATTCATTATCAAATGAGATTGATTGTTTGGATGGAATTAGAATACATACATATTCATTATCAAATGGGCCTGTTTGTCAGCATGGAATTGAATACATATGTAGATGAAAATATACACATTTATTTAATCTAGTTATAAAATTTAATTGTCTCATGGAAGTTGCTCAGCTAGGTAGGGATAAGTGGTGTGTGTCGGTGGGTGAGTTTGAGCCCTAGTAAAGCAAAAAATATATACAAACTGATTTCACGCATTTACATATATAGTTAAAACAAATGCTCAATGTGTGAAGAAAAGGGCTAGGCCGAAGACGACAATGGATGGACGTAGATAAATCTAAAGAAGTGTAACAAATCCAAGGATTTGGCACAGGATAGATAGCTATGGAGGAAAACAATTCATTTAGGTGACTCCAACATAGTTGAACAAGGCTTTGATGACGATGTAATATGCATTAGTAGTAAATATATATTACAATAAAAAATATAAGAGGGTCGAGCCAGCCTGGACCTAGCATTGTCCAACCCGGCCCTCATTTTGGCAAGTGAACAAAATTTTGCACAATCCTATCGTCGTTCTTTTTAAGCAAAAGGACAACCCTCATTTTCGGTCATTTTAAGAGGGCTCCATTCTTTATCAGCAAAGCCTTGTTCCAACAATGTTTGGGTCAACTACATGAATTTTGTTTTGTTATTCCACTCTATCTGGGCCAAATTCTCAAATAGGTTGCACTTCTTCGGATCTCACTTTACTATTTCCATCTATATGTCCTTTTCAACCAACCCCTTCTCCTTAAGTGTAAGAAAGCCCAATAGACAGCCCTTATTTGGGCTGTGAAATTATGTACCATGACCTAATTGTAAAAGAGCAAATCAAAAAAAGATTAACAAGAAAGAGAGAAAAAGAAGCAAGAGAGAGAGAGAGAGAGAGAGAGAGAGATTGAATGAGAGAAATCTGCAGGAAATAGTGCTATGTCTAATTACTATGATGGAAGAGCAGTCCTATATATTTATATTTATATTCATATCAATAAAATCTTGCCATTCCAAAACAATTCTTTTACAAATATGTGTACAGAAGTTTTAGGGATTGTTCATAATTTTGTTAAAAACAATTTTTTTTGTAAATACAAAAATGTACATATATATGGGAGTGGTCGCCATACCCTAGGTACTACAATCATATTTTTAGCTATGAGATAAGACTGATTAAAATGATGATGATGTAAATAACATGCACTTTATCACACATCAGAGTTAAAAAGAATAAAAACACTCTGAACCTTCCCCATCATATTTGACAGTGGAGTCTTACCTGCATTTTAAGTAAT
Organism: Sextonia rubra; assembly: GCA_037013555.1. Taxonomy (NCBI): domain Eukaryota; kingdom Viridiplantae; phylum Streptophyta; class Magnoliopsida; order Laurales; family Lauraceae; genus Sextonia; species Sextonia rubra. The sequence continues at coordinate 19,963,478 of JASUAD010000012.1, forward strand.
TCATTTTCCTCACGGAGAGAAAACACTTCCTGCAGAGTGCAGACAAAGTTCACCATATTAAGTAATAAGGGTAAGAAAAGATATTAAAGATGCTTTGAAAATATCAAGCAAAAAATCAAAAGTGACCTTCTGTAGATCTCCAGTAACAACAGTCAAACATGGTGGATAAATATTTCTAAGCTCCGTCAATTTATACCTTCTCTTGCATTGAGGACACTGCATAAAGATAATATAAAAGCGATACAGAAGCAAAAATCGTAGATATTTGAAACATTAAGATTTAAGAGAAAATAAAACGTGATAATTGAAAGAATATACCCTCCCATGAGTTATTCTGGATTCCTGAGTCCATCTCTCTATGCAAGACCTCCCATACACGTGTCCACAAGGAAGACAACTATAATCCACACAAAGTAATGATATTAAAAGCAAATCAAAATGAAGCTTCTAACATAAGGACCAAATAATGGAAACATATTTCTACCAAGTTATGAAAGAGAAGAATGCGATGTTGGATAATATTATTCATAACTATGTATCCAAATATATGAATATGTATGTATTACATGCTTATATGGAACACAGGCCTACAATGAAGAGGATCTTGGTACCTAGGTCACCTCCTCCAAATGGTTTTCTTAGACATCAACATTAATGATGCAGGTACAGGAAAGCGGGCTTGGCAGAAATCAAAGGTGTATTACGTTCTGTTCATGATTTCTAAGCATGTGGGTACTTAAAAATTCTAATGAAGCAGAGGCAATTACTATTTTGGAAGCTCTTAAAATTTTCTCACATTCACCTCAAGACAATTCAATCATAGAAAATAATTCTCATGGGTGCCATCCTTGGACAAAAAATTCCAATTTTATTTAATGAGATTAAATCCTTGCCCTGTTGGATCCAAGTGGTCCTTCAACATGTTGGTCAGTCGGCTAATGGCATGGCAAGTTCCCTGGCCAAACAAGGGATAGTTAGGATTTTTCTTTTTGCTTGCTCTTACTAGTTACTTTCACATTTTTGTAGCATTGGCTCTAATTCTCTTCTACCTACACTTTGGCCCCCTTTCACGTCTCCTTTTGTATTTAATTTGTCATCCCTTTTGATGAATTTTTACTTGTTACCCTTTAAAAAAAACAGAAAGAAAAGAAAAAAAAAATCATGAAAAAGGAAATAGGAGCATATGCATGATAATTTGCAAGTTACAAGCCTATGTCCAAACCAAATAATTGAAGTCAGAGTCTTTTTGGAAAAGGTCCCTATATTTTCACAACATCAAAGGCAAAAAGATAACTTAGCCCCCTTAAACATTGACAACCTTAAACTAAAAGCTAGGATCATGTGAATTGCTTGATATGATATATTTTCCTAATCAACATCCAAGGCTTTCCACTGCAATGCCTCCATTGGACATCATGGATGCAGGTGGGCCCCACTAAAAGTAACATGAGTACTAAAATTTGTTGAGCTTAACTAAAGGGCATTTCTGTTATCCATAAAAACTAATAGTCATCTACTGTAACATCACTATCAGACAAGGGGTCTTTTGAGCTCTTCAAGTTAATAACATAGTTATAATTTATAAGTATTATCAACTTAGATGTTCAAACTTTGATAAACACAAAGGTACAAGAAAGAGGATAAAGGAATTTATGACTGAGAAGTACAGGTCACTTTACTCTCGAGCTGACACCTAAAATTAAATTAATAAAATCACTGTTGACTCAAAAGGTCATACAAACCACCAATAATTTTTTTATGAAAAAATGATGAAATACACGTGCTATAAAACTTGGCAAATCTAACCAACTTATCAGAAGTTAGGTGGGGCCACATGGATGCACGATGACCAAGGGAGGTCTAGTGATGGAAAGGCTTGAATATGAATTCCAAAATATGTAATATCAAGCTGATCAAATGATCATGATTCATAGCCCATAGTTTTGTATCCTCAAATTCTAATGGCTATACATTGTGTAAACTTCTGTGATAAATCCAATGGTGAATAATGTCCAAAATAGTGAGAAATGAGATGAGTTCCCATCAAGGTTCCTAGTGTATGTGAATGGTTGGATTGATCAAGTTAGGCTCCTTATATGAAAGCCCAAAAGGGAACATTTGTGAAACGAGACATTTTAGGCAAAATCATCATTTGAGTTTTTCTTAGGAGTGACTCAAGCAATAACAATAAAAGATGGGGAAAGTTTTGCACAAGTTGATTGTTAGCCAAGGGGTTTTAGTAAAAAAGAAAACTATAGGGACCCTTTTGCGGTTGTGTGAAAATATATGGGCCTTTTTGTGAAAACTTCTTTAAAAAAGGCACTAAGAAATATTAATGCAAAAATTGCTAAATTGACATAGACCTGACTCAATCATAGCCACCAGTAGTATATCCAAGTTTATTACGCCAAATCCAACATGATGATTAACTTTAGCACTTCTTGAAAGTATTGGCTGCATTGTTTGTACAAGCCAATTTTATGTCATAATACAGTTTAAATTTTTTTGGGAGGATGGTAGTAACCTCTCCCTCCCAATGCACCAATACCCGGTAATTGGTCAGCCAATATGTATGGTATGGCCGATATTTTGAACATTAGTGTAGGAGTTCTACAAGTGATTGTATGTGCATGATGAAGGTTTTTTAAATTCTAAGTTACATAACTTATGCAAGTCAGTGCCTATGACAAACTTCTTGTATTAGCCACTTAAACAAGCAAGAATCAAGTTCTTGCCAGGTCCAATGCCACGGCCAAAAACAAGGTATGGCCCACAGGCATGAAAGCCAATTTCATTGAAGAACCTCTTTCTAATTTAAGAATTGAACCTCAAAAGTCTTCAAAGTTGAAGGCTTCATTTGACAATCAATTACCACCTCGAAGATGAACTTACATAGCATCCAACCCAGTCTTTCGCGACACAGTATCCAGAAGATGGTAAAGTAGGTTCTTGATGCCACGTGAGGTTACTGGAGGACACAATTACTGAGATCCTATGCAAGTTGTGCATGATTAGTATTTATTTATGCACTAAGTTGGAAGGGGACTGGTCAGAAAATGCACCAAGCACTTTCATGCCTTTAGAATATTGCTTTATGGGGTACACAGGTAATACTTAGTTCCATATCACAGAAGCAGGTAAGTTGGTATAAGCAGAACAGATCCTCGGGCCCCCTTTCCCGACAAACCAAAGAAAAGCAGCCAAAAACTTCTCCTCTCCCAAACTGTCATTCGCTTGCTTTCCTGTGCTACATAATCCTGAAAATTGGGATCCCAAATCAGCCTTCTGTAAGATTTATTGTGTTCCATAGAAATGTTGGTTATTCTTGCTCTTGGAAAGACAATTCAATGCTATTTCACGGAAGCGAAATGGCACATCAGTCCGGCAATTTAATTTTCTGGTTCTGCACCGCAACACAAGCGCAAGAGCAAGATTTCTGTGAAGAAGAATCTTCCTTTTTTCTGTTCTGTCCTTTTCACAGAGAAAACCCTCTAAGCTCTAAACCCCATTAGTCCAATACTACTACTTAATCACTAGGCAATGGAACTAAGGTAGGCTCACCTTTACAATTACAGTTCATCTCCAAGAAGAGGGGAACAGAGTATCAACCAAACAGTTCACAAAATTCCAACCAACACACAACCATATAAGGCGTAAATAACCCTTGGGCATGTTTGTGCAAAGGCATTCTCATAGAATTTCCACAACTTCTACAGAATTTCCATATCAGTCAAAATGGGTCATGCACAAACAACCCCATCAAAAGGGCAGGACCCCATTAAGTGTTTCCCCAATGCAGAGAAACCCCAGAAACTAAATTCCATGAAAATGCCTCCATTGCCCTTTGTGTCAGACATTGGTGTGGTGTGGTGGGCGTGGGGTGGGTCGGGGTGGGTGGCAGAGGGGTGAAAGAGGAACAAGGAATGAAGGGTTTTGAGAAGTAACCATGTTCGGTGAGCGCCTTCGGAAGACCATGGGTCCATGCAAATCGGGCAGAGAAAGCAACCTGCGTCGCCTTCGACCCGCCCCTTTTCACCTCCTTCGCTGCGCGGCTCCATGTTGGGCGAATTCGTCGCATTTTCTTCTTCTTCTTCTTCTTCTTCTTCTTCTTCATCTACTATGACAATGGATATTGGAGAAACAGGTGGAGGCGTTGAGGTTCTTACCAAAGGTATATACTCTTCTACATCTTCTTCTTCTGTTTCTGTTTCATCACCATCATCTTCTGTTTCATCACCATCATCTTCTTCGTCTTCCTCTTCTTCTTCTTCTTCTTCTTCTTCTTGAACTTGAACGACGTTAGAAGGGCTGTCGATGTTGATCGGCATCGCAGGAAAACGAGAGCGTTTGAAAACTAACACGCACTCGGAAGGAAGGGAGCAAAGTGGAGAGACACCGAACGAGGCCTCAGTGTAAAGGACCCTTTTGCCTGATGGGCCTGCCCCTAGAGGGATCCATTGTCGTAGGGCCTGCCCCAACAGGTATCCTTGTTTGGTTTGCATGGGAGATTCAGATATATAGTTGTATAAAAGGGCATACAGCCATTCAGGGCTGTCCTGATGGATGAGGCGCCCGCTCCCATGGGGTCAACCATAGATCGAGTCTTGGTTTGTACCCTTTCATTTACGACTCCTGACCATTGGGCCAACTAGAAAAAATTAAAATTAAAATAACCGAAGTCTATAAAAGGATCCCATGCTTACGAAATTAACATCATTTCTCCATCTTCTACTTCTTCACAACTATTGGTAAATTGAAGGTATACTCCAATTAGCATTCTTTTATATTTTACTCACATTTGGTGTTGTTTAGTAATAGGTGTTGCATCTCATGTTGACAATGGATTGCTTCAGTTTTGCTCAGATTTTGTGGTGTGCACTTGCTTGGATAGTGGGTTTTTTTTCCTTTCTCTCTCTGCTTTTGATGGATTCGGTGTTAGGTGGGCTCAGGTTTTTTTTTTTTTTTTCTGTTGAGTTAACTCGGTGGCTAGGTGTGGGAAAGCATAGGGCGCCCACTAGGAACTGATTTCTGGTGAGCGCTATGGGAGTAGGTTGCTTATCTAAACAGGCCAAACCCTCTAGTCTCATGTGCTCTATTTTTAATTGTGATAGTTTGCTTGATTTCTTGAGCTCCATTTGTTTTAATTCTTTTTTTAATTAAAATTATATTTGAATTATAAATATTTTTTTTATGTTGTTCCAGATCCTGAATGCATCAAATTTGGAGTATAATTGTGCATTGAGGTGAAAATGAAGTGTTACAGTTATATATTGTATGAAGGTTTTACATAGCTAGTTTGAATGTAATAGTTTTAGGGGAAGGTTGTTTGTATGGTGGAATGGAATATTCATGTTGACACTCATATTGTAAACTCGTGGAAATGAAATGATCCTTGCAGCTTTATAATATCTTTTTTTGCCGTTAAAGTGATGATATATTTCAAGAAGTGAGCATTCTGCACTCTCTTCTTTGTAGAAACCTTTCTCTAACTTGGCTTGTTGGCTCCTTGATGAGATTGATTTTTGGTAAATCTAGACATGCTTATGTGATGCTGGTTGGTAAATCTAGACATGCTTCCGTGATGTTGGCTACTCATACATGATTGCATTGGCAATTTGGCATCAATTTATGATCCACATATGTGACTTGTAAGAAATCGCAAGGACTACATGACACGGTTCTCATGTTAGATTAAGCAGGGCAGATGCCAATAGAGAATAGAATCCCACTTATAAGACTTGATCAAGCCCCACAATAAGACTATAAATAGGATCAGTGGATGTGGGTCTTTAGTTGAAAAAATCTCCGGTAAGTATAACTCTTTAGCACTTGTCTATAGAAAGCATAAGGGAGCTTTAGGGTTGGTACACTCCATTCTTGTATGAAAGACAAAAGGCGAAGAGTTCCGCGGAACTTCCCAATCACCATAATGCACAAAGATCTTTAGCCGCGTACCGGAGTCACCTCATCCAGATCCATCAATTGGTGGCTGTGCTCAGCACAAGATTGGTTATTGAGAAAGGGGTGATGGTGCTTGATCCTCTATATATCACTGTCAATCCCACTTGATTGCACTGCAAACACATTACTGTAGCGAACTCACTTGAAAACTTTGATGCGCCCAGGCAAACTTGCTAGTGTTTTTACACACCGGACTCAACTTGTTTAGCCAATTCACCCTCATTTTAGGATCCACTTATGTTGTATGGCTCCCATTCTTTTTTGCAACTTCCATCAGGCTGGATTTGTTGTGACGTGGACTCCACTTGCCAATGCCGGTTTGTCCATTAGTTAGCTTTTTTCTGTTTGACCCATTTGAATTCATGGCAATTCATTGTCCTGCTAAGCTGGTTGAGAGGGAAAGTTAAGGGCTTGTTTGTGTACTGCTGTTTTCAGCGAAAACTACACCTGACAAAGTGCTAGAAAATCCGGCTTCTTCCCAGCAGCCGTTTGGCGCAGCAGAGGAGAACGTGGAAAGTGTCACGGAAATCACTCCTTTTATATAAGTTTTTTGTTGTTGAGAGGATCCGGAGATCCTACTTGGGGTGGTAGGATCTCTACATTGCCGTGTAAAAGGGACTACTGTTTCCGCTTCCATTTCCTCTTCTACTGAACGACACAAACGCACCCTAAGGCATCACTAAAAGTAGGGCACTTGCTAAGAGACACAAGGGAAGGAGGTTTGCTTTGAGCAGCTCATAAAATGTTATATTCTTTCTAAGTGGTGAACTCTTTATTTCCTTTGAAGTGAGTATTCACATTTTGAGGATTTGGAGGTAAAGCTCTGAAGTGTGTAAAGTTTAAAGTGTTTCAACCTTTAACATCTTTAGTTAATTTAATGATTAGATGCGGCAAAAGATAAGTTATTTTTGTTCTCTATCAGATGAAGTAGGTAATGTTTAAACTATGATAGTGATTTCAAGCTATGGGCTTTGGATTATCAGTAAGATAGTGATTTCAACTATCCAAGGTTAATAATACGGTGGGTAGATTTTGTTTGACTATTGCATTCTTTGTACTTCAACTGCGAATACTCACTAAAAACAAGACGCAGAGACTCACTAAAAAATATGCCCTGTCTATGTTTATGCATGTATTGTCGTGGGCTCCACATCTTCCATGAACAATTTTTATTGTTCTTTTAGTTAGAAAAAAGATTTTATTACTTTTTAATTAGGCCTTTTTTTTTTATGTGTTTGCATTTGGGTTACTACTTATTCACAGAAAGTGTCATCTTCGGCTTCAGTAAATCAAAAGTAAGCCCCACATAAGCTAAATAAAGTTTGCCTACATGTAGGTTTCCATCACTAAAAAATTTATACAATGTCAAAACATCTTGGTGGAAGTTAGCTTACTAGTAGTGATGATTTTATTATAACGGTGGTCGCAAAAAATTAGGACCAATTAATATTTTAAGTATTTTTTTGATGGGCTTACATAATTTTATTAATGTAGTTTAATTTGTCTGTTGTTATATTAGGTAATAACTCTTTCATGTACATTTTTAATCATTTTAATAAGCATGAGATTATTTTCTAATCCAGCAACATGATGCACTAAACATCAGTACATAGGAATCATCAAGGAATTTATTGTTACATCAAAATAACACCTCGAAGGAATTCAGGCTTGTTTTCTTTCCTGCACCCAACTCTTAAAAAACACCATGCATTACTAATGTCATGGCTTTGTGGTGCCAAGGAAAATAGGGCTCCAAGGTTTCTGGTCAGGACGAATTCCTCTCTCCGCACAAATGCGTCCATAATGTCTCTATATGAGCATGTTGAGTCCCACCGTGAAAACAGAAAATACATTCCTCCCTTCTACTTGTAAATATAGAAAGGATTTTGAAATCGTTACCAACGTAAAAAAACAATACCTACATTCTCTTTCTACTTTTGAGCAGTAATCTCGTTAGAAGCATTTGAACCATACGAGCCTCAAACTTAATCAAATTGTAAGAATCTACTACCTTCGTTAGGGTGTGTTTGGATAAATGCGGAATATAATAACATCATATTTGAAAATTGTAAGATTTCATTATCACTAAATAAAATAGTATCATATTATAATATTGTGTTACTTATAGTGATTGACAATTTCTATATATTTCAATATACCTTTAAACTATATGGCAATTTATAAAACTTTTATTAGATGATGAAAAGCAACAATAAATGAAGAGAGACAGAGGGATGAATGACCCAATGGAAACCTACTAGTACTATCTCCAATGGGTAGCTCAAGTGGACTAGGACCAAATTTGCTCCTAGACATTGCAGGTTCAAGCTGCACTACCACACTGGGGCCACATGGATTTAACTTATGCTCAAACAATGGATAATCCAATAAACTAAAAGCATACATTGATCCACGACCTTGATGATGAGCAGTTTAGATATTATCTAAAAGTTGCTCGCCTTGTGATCAACGACCTTGATCAAATAGGATTTTTTCCCATCTCTATTATCACCCACTCAATATGCGCAAAGTTCTTGTGAGTTAAGAGAGAGGACCAAAAAACCACTTTTATAGATAACATTAAAGAGATTTATCTCTATCAAAGATTAGCCAAATAAGAATCCTAAAAGATTGAGCTTCCTAAAAGTAAATCTAAGATAGATTTGTTAACATCAAACCAAAAGGGAAAGTATATTAAAATTAGTGGATTCAACACGTGGGAGCCAATCGTTATTAGACATGCAATCAAGTGGACCACACATGTCTAACATTTGATGTAAATTTTTTTTGCTAACGGAGGGTGTCCCAGCCCTTTGAGCGAGACTAATCCATTCAGGTCCAAGGAAGTAGGGTAAATCCCATGTGGCCCTAGTATGGTAGCGCAACTCGAATATCTGGTGTAATCAACTAGCAGAATTTGAGTAAGACGGCAGTGGTTCCATGATGTGGGGAAATAAGACCAATGTACTTCAATTAAGCTGTCACTATTGGATAAGGATGTGCCCTTCAGAGATTATTTTTCTGAATGGTAGGCGCAGCAAATATAAGGGAGTGTAGAATAGGTTGCCCACGTTATACCCTGGGATCGAAACTTGTTCGACGATCGTGTTGTTGTGGAGCAGTGATGAACCTGAATGAAATGGTTTCATAATATTTTACTTCCCTAGCGTTGGGCACACTTCGTTTTACCGAAATGGCACAAGCACATACAGAAGATAGCATTTTAGTTAAACTTCCCTTAGTACAAATTATCTGGCCTTCTTATTCAAAAAACCTATATTGAATTCTTCATTTCAAACAAACCAAATGACAGGAATACAATATCAATTGACTCAAATGATAGCGCTTTGCTACCAGACTGCTAATACAGTTTGCCAAGTCTCAAATTATATTTTCAGAAGCTTCAGTGTGATTCCAATGTTTTGCAGCTACATGCCATAAACTACCCCTTGGGACTGTGGTCATCAGAATACGCTGATGGAGCGTGATCAAGATCAAGATACAATCCTTTCTATTTTAGTGCTCAGCAGTATTTCTCATTGTGGACCTTCTGTTATGTGTTAATCAGTTCCCCTAGGAAGAATAAGAAAGAAAAAGAACATGTTCATTTCCACTTTATGCTTACCCACCATTCATTTACCTTGTGGTTGCCACAAATTATGGTGGCCTCCAGAGATAAGTCTGCAAGTTCGAATTTGGGTAGAATGGTTACTAGCATTTGTTAAGGATAGGTTTAGCAGAAGTTGCAATACCTGTTGGTTTGCATGGAGTGGGTACAGATGTTGGCCGCTTTGCTCCATCATGTTTGTTCTTCCACTACAATATTCTAAATTATAGTGGGTAAATCAACTCCTCTTACCACTAGCCCACTGCTCGTGTGGGGGGGGGGTGGGGGGGGGGGGGGGGGGGGGGTGGGGGTGTTGGTGTGGGGGTGGGGTGGGTGGTGGTGGTGGTCATCTTGGCAACTTGAAGAGAACTTCTGCCAAGATGGGATAATTTGTCTGTGCTAGCAGGAGAGTTGGCTGCCCAGACTGACCCGCCTGTTGATAACTATCTTACATTTTGTTAATAGAACATGCAAACCAAAATCCATACCCTTCTGATCGATCCCTGGTTGGCACCCTTTGGTTTCCAACTCCTGGCCACTGGGCCAACCAGCAAAAAAAAAAAAAAAAAAAAAAAATCCATACCCTTACCAGCACAAAATACAGAAATGTTACAATATTTTTAGTCTCAGAAATAAATTAAAGGATGATCAGTATCAAAGCCAACCGGAAATCATTACAAGGCGAGTTTAATATCACATATCATGGATAAGGAGAAGGGCATGTGTGTGTCACGGTGGGTTCAGATTCATCCAAACTGCACCAAAACTTATTGCCATCCCCATCTCGGATCATATGACATTGTGATTCAGATTAGAGTGCACATTTATGGAACTGCAAATGAAATATGAATATTATTGGTCCCTTCCGGTTGGGCCCATTTTTGACTCAAACGACTAACCAGGTATAATAATGGACCTCTGTTAACACAAGCCACTACAAAAATGGGCGTGGTCACTTCTCAGCCTATTTGACAACCATCTGGATTAGTTTCTGCAGTTATGGACCCAACCGGTACTTCACACACACACACACACACACACACACACACACACACACATTAAAAAAAAAAAAGCGCAGTCACTTGTTGGCCTGTTTGACAACCATCTGGATTAGTGTCTGCAGCGATGGACCACGCAGGTACTCTGGTTAACTATAGTTCTCCATGGACTACACGAGTACTTGCGTTAACAACAGGTCTAACAAGCTAAAAGGGGTCTGGTTTCGGGTTCATGACCCAACCCTCTTACAACCCTATTTGTTAAGGACCTGGAAAGAAATGAGATCATATCAAGGGGAAGAGATCATGAACAGAGTGGAATCTCTAGCAGACAAGGGAATATCAGCAGCAGATCTGTACTCTGTAGCTCATGGAAGTGGCTAGAAAGACTATCAGTGAAGAGGGATAATCTTTAAAGAATTAAAACAAGAGCCGTGCTAGCCACACACCCCACATCTCACAACCCAACTCAAAACTCGCATCTCTACAATGTTAAAAATGAGTGGGCCCAAAACAAAACAAATGAGGGTTGTGAGAAGGGGAGTGTGGCTAGCATTTTTGTTAAAACAATGTCATAAAAAAGATTAAACAATTAAAATCTGTCTAGCTCATGGCTGCAAAGAGCAAATCCAATGTGAAACATTAATATAAAGGCATCAGGATTATGAGAAAATCAAGGAACATGTGCAAAATAGAAATTACCAAGTGCAAAACAATAGAAATATTGCAAGGACTGCAATGCAGAGACTGAAGTAAAGAAATCTCAGGAAAAAGAAAATTTCTTATGGCCAGACACTAGTGATTTTCAGGTCAATTTCTGTGATTGTTTGTCAATGTTTTTTGTGCAAGCATGCAAAAAAAAAAAAAAAAAAAAATCCATCATCCGGTAGTCTCCACCTTTTCCAGTCCATTAATGGAACCGACGCTTTTGTGCATCCCTAATTATATCTGCCCCACATGTTTTGAAATCGGGTTGCCGATAACGCAATGGGAAGAGACATAGGAACAATTTTCTCCATTTCCAGTTCATTGAAAAATGCTCTTTCTGCATGCACAACATGCAAAACTTCTCTTTAGCAAGTACATACATGCCCCAAACACAATATAAATAAGCATGTAAACAGGATCTCGTTCTTTAGAAGTTGAGGAATCGGGCATTTGCAACAGCCTGTCTAGTAGTTGAAATCAAAGCAAAACATTTCTTAAAATCCTTATCCTAATGAAAAATCAATAGTGAGAACACAGTTACCATGTTAGTAAAGTACATTCACAGAAGGAATCCTTGAGAATGTCCTCATCAAGATTTCTACCTGCAAACCATTAAGAAACAATCACATAAAGAGTTTGCATGCTACTCTAAATGAGAAAAATCAAAATAAATGACAGTAAAAACTGATAGATTGCAATAATCAGAGTCAGGGGCCTTTCCTATGAAGACTATCCTGTTCATCTGATTCTCCTCTTGCTTCCATCTCCGAGCTGGAACAATCTCATATATCTCCCTCACAGCCTGATTAACAATCAAGAAATAAAAATGATGACGTAGTTGCTTTTGATTGTTTTTTATTGTGTGTGTGTGTGTGTGTGAGTAATGATCCTATAGAAGCTTCCCTTCCGGTCTTACAATACAAGTCACCTATTGGGGTACACTTGGGACCCCATAATCATGGCATAGTGGGGGATTGAAAGATTCAACTGGGGCCATCTAAGATACCAAATTTGAAGTCAGTCTAATACCTTTAACCCATTCATCCATAATCTACAAGTTTGGCAGCTTTATATAAAACAACAAAATTAACCCTTGATCCAATTTCACGTCAATCTGATGCCCCTAACCCCTTGATCCATGGCCCACAAGTTAAATGGCTTTATATAAAAAAAAAAGACCCCTTGATCCAATGGCCCACACCAATGGGATTGGTGCAGACTGATGGGATCCATTGATATAGAAATGATGGGGGTTTGGATGGTCCATTCAGATCAGTGATAGGTGAGCCCCGCATGCTGTCTCCCACTGTCTATGTATGAGAGAGTGAGAGAGAGAGAGAGAGATAATTCCATAAAAACTCCTAGAAACAAAACAAAATTATCTGAGAATGTAAAGTAAAAAATGTGGCCGGCACTTTAGAAGTATATTAGGAAGATTAAGATAATTGACATGCATGTGGCTTGATGTATATGGAATTTGGTTTAATTAGACTTCCAAAGTGGACCCAAAGATCGATTATGCTTAAGATGCTAACCTTCAGAGGCGCTCCTCTGAAGATTAAGATAATTGACATGCATATGGCTTGATGAAATATATGGAATTTCGTTTAATTAGACTTTCAAAGTGGGACCACAGGTCCTGCCTTAGATAGGAAATACTGCCAAAAATCTCTTAGGCTTAAGATGCTAACCTTCAGAGGCTTTCCTTCAATCTTGCCATATTCGTCTCGTATTTGTCTATTCAAGGTCAACAATCGGAATGTTCTGCTATTTTTTTTATTACCAGCTTTCCATGATGGGGCCATCATATTAAAACATTTGGATAGTAAACATTTCTACATTTATGAAGCTAATTGCTTCAGCAATATTTCCTAAGTCTGTGGACAATACAATTTTAGCAAAAATACATGCCAATGAATCAGGGGCTCTATGCCTAGTCTCGGTCCGTCCAAGCCCCTCCTAGGGTGACTGACTTTGCTTGGTCGGCTCTATTGGGAGGCATCCTTACGATGGACTGCCTAAGACAACGACATATGATCATAGTCAACGCATGCCCGATGTGTCTTGAGGATGAAGAGTCTATGATCACTTATTGGTGAACTACCCAGCTGCCCAAAGTCTATGGAAGGTGGTCATGGGGTGTTTTCACTACTGTGGGCCTCTACCTTACTTGTTCAAGGATTTATTCGAGTTCTAGAGGCTTGAGGTGGGTCCTAAGAGAGGTAGAATCATGTGGAATCTATCGTTCATAGTTGCCATTTGGACAATTTAAGAAGAGAGGAATGCTAGATGCTTCGAAGGTAAATCTTCTAATTGGAATGCATTATGTGATAAAGTAAAGAGCTTATGGCACAGTTGGCCTCCCATCTCCCCACCTTCAAAGGTATCGCTGTCAATTCCATCATCGAGAATTGGAAAGAGATTGCCTCTTCAAAGCCCCTCCATTTGAACATAATGGTTAGATGGTGTCCCCCCCTCCAGGTACGCTGGGACTTAACTTTGATGGTAGTGCTCTTGGGAAGCAGGGTAGGGCTGGGCTGGGGGGTATTGTTTGAAATGAAGATGGCCTCATCTTCCTCCATGAATTGGGTCCGGCGGGATTCTGTTCTATCAACAAGGATGAGCTTTTGGCCCTAAATGTCGGGCTGTGTGAAGCAATACGGCTATACCCCGCCAGGTTGTTGGTTGAAGATGACTCCGCTTGTGTCTTATGGTGGGCATGTAACACCTCCACTGCTCCTTGGTACTTGGCAGATTTAATTGAAGAGAAGCATCATTTGTCTACGAAGCTAAACATTAACTTCTCTCATATTAGACGTTCAGCAAATGCCAATGCAGACAGGTTTGCTAAAGAGGGAGTCTCGAAGCCTTCTATCATTGTGTCTTTTCCTTAGGTTGCCTCTCCAAGGGTCCCAACCTGCCTTTTAGGGGGCTGTGTGCCTCTTTCTTTTTTGCTTGTTTTCTCTCCCCCTCCTTTTTGTGGGGGTTTTCTGGTTCAGTATAGCCCTTGTATACTATAAAGTTTCTTTGAGCAATCAATTCAATTACTATTTTTAAAATAAAAAAAATGGATTGCTTCTTAACTGTTTACCACATGAAGTGATTACGGAACTCAATAATTCAAGACAAATAAAATAATAAAATGGATTTTATGGTTGTAACAACCTGTATTGTATGAAGCTGATCTGAGTCATGCACAACTAGAATGCCTTTGCAGCGATAGACATCCATATTATATTTCTTCTCCCAAAGAATATCCTCGAGCCAAAGCTTGACCTGCAAGAAGGAAAACATAAATACTATACTAAATTAATACAATTAAGTAATGCAGTAGAAAGAATTCTACCAAGAAAAAAAAATGTAGGAGAAAGAAGCAGATTTATTGTGATTCTCTTGGCTGAAGAAGAGAATCTTACAAAGAACTGGGAGGAATCAAAGAGTCCTAGACAGCACCAAAGATACAATTCATTTTGCCTCCCAATTTGCACATGCGAAAACACTGCCCCACAACCAATACAGTAGTGAGATGGGTCCCCTGCCATTGATGGATGTTCCAAGAAACATATGGATAAGGAGACACTAGCTGTTATATCTGTGGCATCAGTGGCCTACTAAGTATAAACTAAGCCATTCAGAATAACAGAACAAGAACCTACGAAGAAGGACAAATAGTGGATGACTATAGCAATCTGAGGTATTTTGCAGGATCCGGAGTCCTTTGTCTGATTCATGAAAGTGGCTTTTAGATTTGTGGTTATGTGATATGAGCAGCTTTTAGATTCATGAACAGTGGCCCAAATATATGAGTCTGAGAAATTGGAATGTACTCCACTTCTAAAGGTGGGAACAAGCTATATGGTCTCTTCCTCATAGCAAAATCGACATCGACTATTTTTATGTTCTCTGGTCAGCAACCCGTGCTTATGTTCTCTGTTCAGTGACCCGTGCTTCACCAACCAAATCTGAATTTCACAAAATTGCTATATTGGATGACTTACAAATTATCAACCCAGCTGCCCCAGAGTTGTGATTTCAAAGTAAAAAAGGGATGACGAAAATGAATAGGGTAATGTTGGTGAGAGGATAAGGATACTTACTGTGACATCCTGGAGTCCCACGTCGACTATAGAGAGGAAGGTGAATGGGTTTATATAGAGAGCTTGCACCCTTACTATGCATGAGGCCTTTTGGTGGGTTGAGGCCCATCAGAAACAAAACCGTGAGGCCCATGGGCTAAAGCGGACAATATCATGCATGTGTGAAGGGTGGGGCGTGACAAATGGTATCAGAGCCGACTCTCGACTAGTTCGAGTGTGGGCCCCTAATGTGGCCTGGTGCAAGTGGGCGGGTTCATATGTGGGCGGGCCAAGAGGGCTGGCAGGCTACAAGAACTAGCAGGCTACTGCACAGGGACGTGCAGCCCTAAGGGGGGTGGATTGTGACATCCTGGAGTCCCACATCGACTATAGAGAGGAAAGTGAATGGGTTTATATAGAGAGCTTGCACCCTTACTATGCATGAGGCCTTTTGGTGGGTTGAGGCCCATCAGAAACAAAACCGTGAGGCCCATGGGCTAAAGCGGACAATATCATGCATGTGTGAAGGGTGGGGCGTGACACTTACGATTATTTTCCCTGCTAAAATTGATTGCCAGGGTTAGAAGTAATGGATTGTTAGGACTAGAGTAGAGTTTATTTGATATAAAAACCATTACCTTGTGCTTGAATTCAAACCATAGTTGTCAAGTTCAGTTCGTTTCAGGCGAAATTTCTTATTTATCTCAGTACGGTGAGGATACTAAACTAAATAATACTATCTAGGTCTATTCGGTTGGATATTTGTTTGAATTCAGGCAAAACCAAAAAATTCAAACCAAATCCACAAATTTCGGACAACACCATCCGATACCTAAGATTTGCATGAATCTTAGGTTGATCATTAAAAAGAAAAAATTGGAAAGACCAAAAGGGATTTTAAGAGAATTTATTTTTTATCAGGCGTTAGGCAACGGTTGAAATACCTTCTTCATCGAGGTTTTGAGATTTCTAGCGACCCATCGTTTTCAGTTGCTCAGATGCATGCAATGGCTGCAGTCATTAATCATCCCTACTTGTATAAATCCAAGCCCAAAATGCCATCATCAACCAAAACATCTTCAACTACTCATAGAAACCTCATCTCCTTGCCCTACTTTGGAGTTCATCATTGGGGGAGCAGAGAGTTGGGTTTCTGCCTCTTTCTGCACTCGTTGAAGCTCTTCGCGGTGTGCACAACCCTGGCCAATGCTCTTGCAGAAGGAAGATTCAATGCCAAATCTCCAAGTATGCTAGTCGTTATCCTCTTCCTCCAATTTTTTTCGCTTGCTGCTGTTTCAACTTTCCCCTTTTTCTCTTGTTTTCATTTTTGTAATGTTATATATGGGAAGACAGTGTTGTGTGAATCGTGATGCGAAGAGGTTGTGGCCCCCTGTTTCAACTTTCGCCTTTTTCTTTGTTGTCGTTTCTGTTATATTATATATGGGAAGAGGGTGTTGTGCACTTGTGTGATGTGAAGAGGTCGTGGCCCACTTAAATTGGCCATTGATGCTCACTTAAATTGGCCATTGATGCTCACATCTGAATGAGCATCAATAGCTAATAGATTCGTTAGAATGAAAAATCATCATCATCATCAAAGCCTTATCCCAACCATGTTGGGGTCGGCTACATGAATTCTATTTCTCTATTCCGTTCTATTTTGAGCTAAATCTTTCGATAAGTGTAACTTCTTCAAATCTGAATTAATGACTTCCATCCATGTTTTCTTCGGCTTACCCCTACCTCTTGATGGACCCTCCACCTGTATATCCAAACTTTTTCTCACCAGTGCCATTACTGGCCTACGCTCAACATGCCCAAACCATCTTAAGCGAGTTTCTTTAATCTTATCTCTTATTGGTGCTACCCCTAAATGTTCTCGAAAGCGCTCATTTCTAATTTTGTCTTTCCTAGTTTTACCACACATCCACCTAAGCATTCTCATTTCCGCTACATCCATTTTATGAATATGTGTCTTCTTAATTGGCCAACATTCTGCTCCATATGTCATAACTGGTCTAACCACTGTCCTGTAAAATTTTCCCTTCAATTTTGTTGGCATTTGTCCATCACAAAGTACTCCCGAATTTTCCCTTCAATTTTGTTGGCATTTTTTTTTCTTTTTTCTGACGAATTTCCCATTAGCCAAAGATGCCATTTTTATTTTTTATTTTTCATTCTAACTTTCTCCATTCATTAGAATGAAAAATAAAAAATAAAAATGGCATCTTTGGCTAATGGGAAATTCGTCAGAAAAAAGAAAATAAAAAAACCAACAGCTCCACCTTGCCCCTTTGAAGCAAAAGTTTGGTGGGACCCAACAGTCCAAACCTCAAGGGGACACCATCTCTTGGGACGCCCAAGTGTCCACAACCAGATGTGGGGACCCGATCTTGCATCTAGTGGGCCACATGGTCCACAACCATTGGTTTTTTTTTTTTTTTGACATCAGGACTTTATCATTTCTCATTAGTATTAGCCGAACTAATATGACCCAGATTTGGATTATGCTAGGAAATTGCAAGTTCCTTATTTTCTAGAATCAATCACTGCAATTAAAATAGAAAATCAAGTCCCCATTTACTGGGTTCCATCACTGCGATTAAAATAGGATTTGGAATCACCTCATCATCTTTATAACAATGGTGGTTTAAATATGGACCGATTTGCATCTAGAAACTATCAGTTCTTATCCATTTTACATTGAATACTATTGTCAAATATATCCTCAAGAATCAAGGAACACTTAATACCATAATATTAATCCTCTACCAGATCTATGGTTCAGATCTGACATCAAGTGACCCATATGGCCCAACCGAATACCACAATATTAATCTTTTCTTGAAACTAGAAAAAAAAAATCTTATGAAGTCCTTTTATAAATCATCAATCCTTTTTAAATTTATCATTTTGCAAATTATAATTATGATACTTGGTTGAATGAAATTTTCTATATATTTTTAATATATATATATATATAATTTTTTCATATTTTCCGAAATAAATTTCCAAATTGGAACTAAAATGTCCTAATCGCCCGAAATGTTTCAACTTGGAACCAAACTGAAACCACATCCGAAACAAACTTGACAACTATGATTCAAACACTAAGATGAGAAAAACATGACAAAGCTGGATCAAGTCTTGCAAATCAGATAAAAAAGAACAGGAAATAGAACGAAGCCTCCAAAACTTTGTGAATATGGGATCTGCGGTGGGGAGGGCCTCCCAGTTAAGGCCAAGAATGAACCATATAATTATTTTAAAGTCAAGCAAATGTACCTTATTGAGATCGACTTGTTTCTGTTCACAAATGCACAAGGTTCGCACACTACTGTCATGACGACTGCTAACAGATTGGCTCTCTTTCAACAATCCTTCCAGATGAGCTACATGCTGATGGGAAGAAATGGAATCAAATATATGCTATAGAAACACCATTCCATAAAAAATATCAGGTCCAAGATGATTGATAGGAATCAAGTAACTGACCTTAGCATCATATGCCCGATAGTCCAATATATCACACAAGTCAACTTGGCACCGGATAGAACGGATAATCTTGGCAAGGGAATTAATGTTACGAAGCTCCTTCTCCAAGTCTTCTAGAATATCTGAGACCATAGGATCAGAGTCATCTTGAGACACCAAGTCAACCTTGTTAAGAATTATCACATCCTACAAAATTAAAACCAAACCATCAGGACATAGCGATGATAGTCCCCTCCCTCCCCAAGAAACCCAAAACAAGAATATAGAACATAAAGTTGAATACAGATGAAAAGCATCGGAAGTAACATTGTTCACATTGAGAATAGAAAAGAAATATGTCTTTAAATAATTAATAGAATCATCCAAAACAACAGTCAGCAGGACGGTCTAATGATAACTACCGCAAATGCAATTTGAAGAAATGCTTCAGTGAATGTAGACGAGTCACGATGCTCATTGAGTTGCAGTTGAAGATTTTTAGCATCCGTAACCTGTACAGCAAGCAGACTCATAGGAAATCAGAAAAGAAAATCTTAGTTATGTTGAGAATAAAAGTAGCAGTAAAGTGTCATCATGAAACATATCGTGTTCTACTTAGCTAATTGAAACATCACAAAGTCCAATTTCTAAACCTTCACCATTTTTGCTTCTTTTTTTCTTATTTAATCTGTTCACAACCCTTGCCATAAAAAGCCCAAACTTGACTCACCGTGACGCTAAAGACCCATTGTAGCTGCCAACTAGACACTAAAGACCCATTGTAGCCCGGCACGTCCTAGCCCATCAACACTAAAGACACTTTCTTTTCCAGTTAGGAAAAGAAAGTCATCCCTACATGTCCAAATTCATGATTCTTGACTATAGCTGCCAGCTAGACCCATTGTAGTACGTATTGAACCATCTAGCCTAATTTAACTAGGATCAATCAATTATATGATGGCATGCAGGAATAGAAGTGTAATGGCAAAAGATGTTATAGATTGCTGAATAACAACATAAAAGAAACTCTTTTAATGATAGAAGTAACTCACAGTAATGATAGAATCAAGCCTGACAGCAGATTCTAGTTGGTCATCCAACCAAAGAATGGATGCGAGAGGAGCAGGATCTGCCAATCCAGTGGTCTCTAGAAATATATGATCAAGTCTGTAGCAAATAACAAATAAAATTAAACATTTATTTCATCGTGGAGAAATAAAAATTTTCATGCCCATGAGTCATTAGAACCAACTATATATATCATGTCCTGTAATATGAAACATATGTAATAGCCTAAGAAGCACGGACATTTCTAAGAAAGTGATGTGTCCGTGTCGGACACGTGTCAGACATCGACACTCCTCGGACACTCTCACACACGTGTTCGATACTATTTAGCCGTGTCCATAATTAAAAACTAAAAATTTTAATTTCGGACACTTGTTCGACACTCTTTTTACAACGTATCCCACAATTCTTAGCCCGTGCCTATGACTAAAAAATAAACACGTGGCTAATATCTCTTGGACACTTTGTTAACATGTGGTTATTAAAATTTGGAAACTTGATATATGACAATTTTGTACTCTGGAAAAATGTATGATTGTAAATATTAATCATATCACAAGCTAAAGACAAATAAATATTTCACTAAAAAATAGGCCTCAAGATAGGCTTCTTTTTTGCTTTTTGTTTTTTTTAGGGAGGGTTAAGAGATGATCTGCCCTTTTCTTTATATGAATTTTATGGAACTGTGATATTTCATGTTTAATGATTATGAATTATATTATAATGTTGTATTGATATTTGATAATTTGATATGTTTGTTAGTTAGTACTTGAATTTTTATTGTTTGATTGCTAAATTGATTAAAAAAGTTAAAATGATATTTATCTTTTAGTAGATGATTATATATATTACTATATATTATTACCGTATCCCCCAACGTGTCCGTGTCCTACTTTTTAGAAAAATGCCGTATCGGCGTATCCGTGTTGTGTCGCATCTGTGTCCCGTGTCCGTATCCATGCTTCTTAGGTAATAGCGCTCAGCTTGAGCACCATATGAGATTAGATCTCATAAATTCAAGTTGTTGGTTGGGCTAATTGTATAATCTCCTAATTTGTTATAAAAAAACTAATCTAATGTTATAAATAGAGGTAAGGTCTAACTAGATTTAAACTCATCTTCTCCTAATATTTCTCTTATTTGGCTTCTGTAATATGATACCAGAGCAAAGATCATCATATCTTCGAAGTTGTCTCTTCCTTGAAGGCCTTCTATCTCTTATTCAAACATCTTCTTCTTCATTTTTTTTGTTATTTATTTATTTGTTTTGGTTTTGGTTAGGGGTGTTGATGGGCCAGCACGAGCCGGGCTACGGCAGATGTAGGCCGACCCAACTTTAGAAACATTGGCCCAAGCCTAAAAAGGGTTGTAAAAGTCAGGCCCAAGCCCACCCTAATCAATTGTGCCAGGCTGAATCGGGCTTTTATCAATTTTGTGGCCATTTGAGTAATTGTTTGTAGTTTGTACTAATTAAATTAAATTACATACATTCCTTACATAGGCCGTGCCGGGCTTTGGGCTTTTTATCACTTTATCCAAGCCAAGCCCAATTATTAAACGTGCCCTAATTACATATCCAAGCTCAAGCAAGGCAAGCTACGCTCGGATCGGGCTCAGGCTGGCCCATCCCATGAGCAGCCCTAGTTCTATTTTTGGTTTTTGATTGGTGACATCACTCGAAGCCACAACCTCAAGGTTGCAATACTGAGCTCCTTCTCTTCAGTCTGTTCTTCTTCTTTCCATCGTTCTCATACAAGATCTGACGGTTTCCTGCTTTCCAAGATTCTACAGGATCATATGGATATTAGAGACAGCTGTGTGATTGACATAAGAGTGTTTTTACTAAAATCTCCCCTATATTTTCACATAACCTCAAAAGACCCTATCCTTTGTGATTTTACTAAAATCTTCATCGACTGCCAAAAAAAAAAACCTTCCACTTAGATTCTCCAATTTCTTATTTTTTATGGATTTACCCACGAGAAACTCATGAATTGAATGATGATTTGCAAAAATGCCCCTTCTCACAAACACTCCCTTTTGGGCTTTCATATAGGGGACCACCTTTAATCAATCTAACCCATTTACACAATCCCATTTCACACTATTTTGAACATTATTCACCATTAAATTTTATCACAAGAAGTTTACACAATGTAAAACTTTGAGTACCTCAAACTGAGGGCTAGGACAATTTGATTGGCAATCATTCCAAAAAAAAAAAATGGCAATCAAATATATTTTCCTAATCCACATACAAGCCTTTCCATCACCATGACTCCGTTGGGAATCATGCGTTCGCAATGCCTCTCTCAAAAATTATGTGTTGTTTAGTACAGTATTGGTACCATGTCGTATGAGAGAATTTCAATCTGCCATTTGATGTTTTAGACACCACAAAAATAAGCATAAAAATAACGCATATGTAAATGTTTCTTCTAACAAGTGTCATTGCACAAAAGGAAAGGGAGTGGAAATGCCTTCATGGTAAAATAAAAGGTAGTGCCATTGTAGTCAAAATCCTACAATCTGTATCCCAAAACCTATTCTTAGGATTTGGATTTAGGAAACTAATCCTATTTAGATGTGAATCTTACAATTTGAAATTTGTTTCAACAAGTCTTACAATTCAAGAGATTTAGTTGAGTGAGAATAGATCCAACAAATTGGTTAATATTAATAATACTTTAGTTCTTTCTTTCTTTCCTTTTTTAGCATTTTGATTTTAAAAAGGTTATTTAGTGATTAATAAAACCTCTTTAAAAAAAATTTGTGGTTTTGCAAAGGGCCGAGTGATGGGGACATCAGATCTGATCCCTCTCGTTCTTATAAGGTTTATCAAAGAAGAGGGCGCAGAATGATGGATCAAGCTCTAATTTGGATGGATGAACAATGCCCAGGGTTTGATTGCGATGAAATGGAAAATCCACCATTGATCCATCATGGTGAAGACATCCGACGGCTAGATCTTGCAGGATTTCACGGAGGAGGCCCATGTGCACAACTGTCTTGAAGGCCCCACATTGGGAGGTGCCACATGGGAGGAATAAAAGAGTTTTGTCTTTGTTTTAGTTTGTTTAGGGGGCCCAAGTCTTTAAAAGAGTCTTAGAATATGAAAGGGACCCCTGTTTTTAATGATATATGTAATATAGAGAGGAGGGGGGGGGGGGGGGGGGTCCACAACGTAAACACTAAAGGACGTGCTTTGGGATTCGTGCGCACATCCCATGCGCACGAATCCCAAAGTGTTGACGGCAAGTTGTTTTCTTTTCCTATTTTCTTTTGTTTTCTTGGTTTGGTTAAGTTCTCTTAGGGTTTATATATAAGACATCTTTTGTATTTTCTTGGTATGTTATGTTATTCAAAGATTGAATGAAAAGAAGCTTTCTCTTCTTCTTCCAAGAGCCTCTTGAGCAACCTTTCTCTTGAGATCTCTTCTTCTAACGCCTCCGGATCGGAGTTTGGTGAGAGCCCAATAAAGGTAATAATATTTCTTCCACTTTCTTCTTCTCTCCTAGAGCATTTTGGTTATTGCCCATTCAGATCTAAAGCCCTTCTAGTATTGTTTCAGATCTAAACCACCCAGATCTGAACCCTGCAGATCTAGAATCCCTTGGTTACCACACTTCAAATCTGAACCATAAACCATCCCAAATCTGAAACCTATTTCAAATCTGAATTGTTGTTAGATTTAGATCTCTTCCAGATCTGAAAATACTAGATCTGATTTGTGACATCATAGATCTTCTCTACAGACCCTTACCAAAACATTGGATGAGTATTACTGGCCCTAAGCAATCTGGAAGTTCTATCTTCCATTAAGATCCTATTATTTTCTATACCAAGAAAAGGGATTATTGCGGGATCTATGAGATCATCTGGACCGTGGATCTATTTTTTACTTGAAATCCATTGTTTAATTTACTTGGACTGTTTATAACTGAATTTTAATTGTTTATTCAGATCTGATCTCTTTATGTTAAGTTAGATCCCATATTGTCCTGCATCAATTTTGGTATTAGAGCCTTGGTTTGCTTAGGGAGTTCTTTAGAGTCATCATACGCATTATTCATTACTGCATTGCATTCATAGTTTTGTTCATTATAGTTGTCCATCTTGCATGCCCACACGAAGTGGTAGAGAGATCCAACCAGAACATCTCAAGATGAACCCAGAACAGGTTTCTAAGCTTGTCCAGGACATGTTGGGGCCCATCATGACCCAACTGACCGCTCTTCGACAAGAGTCACAAGCTCGAGAGGAGGCGATCAATACCCGACTTGAGAATATTGAGAGATCACAACAGGGTAAAAATGTACATCGTCGAAGTCCTAATAGGAACCATGAGAGGAACCATGAGAGGCATAGGAGACATGAGCGTGATGATGACACCGATCTCGAATCTGAGATTGGAAACAATCATAGGGCCCATGGTAGAGGACGAAACCTAAAAGATTGGGTTCTGAAGAGTGTTAAGGTAGAGGCCCCATCCTTTGACGGTCGGATCGACCCGAGAGCCTATTCTGATTGGGAATCAGACAGGGACCACTACTTTGAGTCGTATGAAATGTCTGAACAGAGAAGGGTCCGATTCGCCAAAATGAAATTGGTGAGTCAAGCACGATTGTATTGGGTCGGTGTTGAGCGCGGTTTGCAAAACCGACGAGAGGCACCTATTGTGACTTGGGATGAGATGAAGTTGCATTTGTGGGTTAAGTACCTACCCCAGTCCTATCAGGATAGACTTTTAGATCAAAGGTCTAACCTCAGGCAAGATAGTATGACTGTTACAGAATACATTAACAAATTTGAAGAACGTAACCTACGGTGTAACGTTCAAGAAGACCTTCCAAGCAGGATATCTAAATTCCGAACAGGTCTTCGTCAAGAGTTCCAAAGAAAGTTAATCACCGTTAAAACAGCTAGCCTAGAGGACATTTATGAGGTAGTGCTCAACCTTGAGGCTGCCATGAAAAGCAAACAGGCTAAGCATAGTGATTACCGGAGAATAGATTCTAAACCTTATCCTTCGAGCGGTAAACCAAATTTTGGGGGTTAACCTCCTCGAAATCCTGTTAATTTACCGCCCGCCTTTAAGGATAATAAAGGCAAGGGAATCATTGGTGAAAACTCTAAATGGAGCAACTCCGTTACCTGCCATAATTGCACCGGTCATGGGCACCTCACTCGTGACTGCCCCTCCCGGAATCTCTGCATTGAAGATGTGGAGGATGAGAGTGATCCAACAGTAGATGCCTATTTTCCGGATTTTGTGCCTAGTGATGATGAATGTGGTGATCCGGAGGATCGGGTATCCTTTCTTAGATTTGCTCCCTCTTATCATGGAGATCAGCATGCACAAGATACATTGGAAGGTGAACTACGGCGTGTGATGGTAGTACGATGTGCATTAACACTCCAAGAAAATGAGAATTGGCGTAGAACATCTATCTTTCACACCTACGTCAAATGCAATTATAAGAGCTGTAAGGTCTTCATTGATAGTGGGAGTTGCACCAATGTAGTTTCTGCCAATAATTTATCCCGCTTAGGCTTGACCCCAATACCCCATCCCAAGCCATATCGTGTGTCATGGGTAGATTCCACATCTATTCCCGTCACTCAGCGTTGCCCGGTCCCACTGCACATGTCCTCTTATCAGGATCAACTGTGGTGTGATGTAGTTCCTATGGATGTGGGACATATTATCTTAGGGAGGCCTTGGATCTATGACTTGGATGTCACCAACTTTGGACGCACCAACATCTGCGTCTTTAATTTCAATGATAAAAAGGTGAAGTTACATCCATTACCCCCTAAAGATAAAACTAGCAAGAAAGAGAGTGAAGAAAAAGACAGCACAAATGCCCCAAATGCTAAGACAAAAGGCTTACACATCTTGAATGCTAGTGAATTCCAGGCTGATCTGGAGGAAAGGACTAGTAAGAGCTCGGAGGAGGATCCCATTGTCTATGCCGTAGTAGCTACGGAAATTCTCAACGAGTCAACTGCTAGCATCCCTCGTGAGGTGGAACTTGTCTTTCGGCAATTTCAGGATGTCTTTCCTGAGGAGTTACCAAATGAACTCCCACCAATGCGTGACATCCAACACGCAATTGATCTTGTTCCAGGGGTAACATTGCCAAATTTACCACATTATCGTATGAACCCTTTGGAACATGCTGAATTGAAAAGACAGGTGGATGAACTCCTCGATAAGGGATTCATTAGAGAAAGCCCCAGTCCTTGTGTTGTTCCCACACTTCTTTCCCCAAAGAAAGATGGGACCTGGAGAATGTGTGTGGACAATCGAGCGATCAATAAGATCACAGTCAAGTATCGGTTTCCGATACCCAGATTAGATGATATGCTCGATATGATGGCTGGTGTCACTATCTTTTCTAAGATAGACCTTAAGAGTGGTTACCACCAAATTCGCATCCGTCTTGAGGATGAGTGGAAAACTGCATTTAAGACAAAGGATGGATTGTATGAATGGCTAGTGATGCCATTTGGGTTGTCCAACGCCCCAAGTACTTTCATGTGTGTCATGACACAAATGTTGAGAACCTTCATAGGGAAATTCCTAGTTGTTTACTTTGATGATATTCTCATCTATAGTATTACAAAGGAACAACACCTCAACCATTTGTGGCAAGTCTGTAGTACTTTGCGTAAGGAACAACTTTACACAAACCTAAAGAAGTGCACCTTCATGACAGAAAGTGTGATTTTCTTGGGTTTCGTTGTTTCTGCTGCAGGGATGTCTGCAGATCCTGAAAAGGTAAGGGCAATTGTTGAATGGAAAACTCCATCCAACATTCATGAGGTACGAAGCTTCCATGGCTTAGCCATATTTTATCGTCGATTTATTAAGGGGTTTAGTATCATTATGGCTCCAATTACTGATTGCATGAAAAGGGGAGAGTTTATTTGGAGCCCAGCTGCCACTAAAGCCTTTCAGGAAATCAAGGCCAAAATGATTGAAGCACCTGTCATGTGCTTACCTGACTTTTCCAAGGTGTTTGAGGTGGCCTGTGATGCATCGGGCGTTGGGATAGGAGGTGTTTTGAGTCAAAAGGGGCACCCAGTTGCTTATTTTAGTGAGAAACTGAATGAGGCAAAACGGAAAAAGTACTCAAACTATGAGCGAGAGTTTTATGCAGTAGTTCAATCATTGAAACATTGGCGCCATTATTTGTTACCGAAGGAATTTGTTTTGTACTCAGATCATGAGGCCTTACGGTACTTGAACTCTCAATCTAAGTTGAAAGGAATACATGCCAAATGGGTTGAACTATTACAAGAGTACACTTTCAGTTTGAAACACAAGGCAAGAGTGGAAAACAAACCGGCTGATGCGTTAAGTCGCAAAGCCAATTTAATTCACTCCATGAATGTCGAAGTCACTAGGTTTGAGCGCTTGAGAGATGATTACCCCTCTTGTCCAGACTTCGGGGATATGTTTGCTTCACTTTCTGATAATCCGCCGCGAAGCATTGATCGGTTCACATTGAAAGATGGTTATATCTTTTGAGCAAATCAGATTTGCATTCCCCGCACTTTTATGAGAGAATTTTTGATTTGGGAGCTTCACGCTGGTGGAGTAGGTGGTCACTTTGGTCGAGACAAAACCATCCTTCTTGTAGAGGACCGCTTTTATTGGCTGAGTCTTAAGCGTGATGTAGCCCGTACCATTGAACGATGTCGCACTTGCCAACTGGCAAACTGGCAAAACAACGTAAGCAAAACACTGGGCTTTACACTCCATTACCAGTGCCTCATGCACCGTGGCAAGACCTTAGTATGGATTTTGTGCTTGGGCTCCCCAAGACAAGTAAATAGCATGACTCCATATTGGTTGTTGTGGACTGCTTCTCTAAGATGGCCCACTTTGTTCCTTGCTCCAAGACTTAAGATGCTTCGCATGTTGCGAAACTTTTTATGGAGTGCATTGTTAGCTTGCATGGTGTCCCCAAAACCATCATGTCTGACCGGGATGTTAAATTTACCAGTTATTTTTGGAAGACACTATGGAAAATCTTGGGAACAAAATTGCAATTCTCATCTGCGTACCATCCACAGACTGATGGTCAAACGGAAGTGGTTAACCGAAGTTTGGAAAATCTTTTGAGGTGTTTAGTTGGTGAGCATGTCAGGTCATGGGAGTCTGTCTTACCAATAGCAGAGTTTGCATACAATAGTTCAGTTAATAGGTCCATAGGCATGAGTCCTTTTAAAGCAGTAACAAGGTACAAACCTAGAATGCCTGTAGATCTCATTCCCATGTCCTCCATTCATCGTCCATCTGAGTCAGCCGATGCATTCATTCAGTGCATAATGAGATCAGATAGCGAATTAACATGCAAAATGATAGTTATAAATCATCTGCTGATTCACATCGCCGGTTCATTGAATTTCAAGTGGGTGATGATGTCATGGTCCGCATAAGGCCAGAGCGGTTCCCACAAGGAATTGCCAAGAAATTACAGGCCCGCAGTGCTGGCCCATTCAAAGTACTGAAAAGGTTGGGTCCTAATGCATATGTCTTAGACCTTCCACCTGATATGGGTATTAGTGCTACCTTCAATGTGGAGGATCTTGTTCCTTTTAGGGGTCCCACATCATCTCCTTCCAACCCAACTTCTTCCCCTTCACCTACCCTTGTGGACCATCTTTTTGAGCTATCATCCTTTCAAAACCGTTTCCCACGACCAACCCCACCTCCTCTTCCAAATGCTCAAAGGAAGGATATTGTGGAAGATATATTAGATGATCAATTGGTCTCCACCAGACAGGGCGTCATCTAGAAATTCCTTGTTAAATGGCAAGGCAGGCCGCAGCATGACAGCACAAGGATCGCGCGAGATGAGTTGCAGTGTCTCAATCCTAACATTCTCGAGCGCTATGACAGTTTTATCTCACCAGAGGTGCGATTTTCTCAGCCGAAGGGAATTGATGGGGACATCAGATCTAATCCCTCTCGTTCTTATAAGGTTTATCAAAGAAGAGGGCGCAGAATGATGGATCAAGCTCTAATTTGGATGGATGAACAATGCCCAGGGTTTGATCGCGAAGAAATGGAAAATCCACCGTTGATCCATCATGGTGAAGACATCCGACGGCTAGATCTTGCAGGATTTCACGGAGGAGGCCCATGTGCACAACTGTCTTGAAGGCCCCACATTGGGAGGTGCCACATGGGAGGAATAAAAGAGTTTTGTCTTTGTTTTAGTTTGTTTAGGGGGCCCAAGTCTTTAAAAGAGTCTTAGAATATGAAAGGGACCCCTGTTTTTAATGATATATGTAATATAGAGGGGGGGGGGTCCACAACGTAAACACTAAAGGACGTGCTTTGGGATTCGTGCGCACATCCCATGCGCACGAATCCCAAAGTGTTGATGGCAAGTTGTTTTCTTTTCCTATTTTCTTTTGTTTTCTTGGTTTGGTTAAGTTCTCTTAGGGTTTATATATAAGACATCTTTTGTATTTTCTTGGTATGTTATGTTATTCAAAGATTGAATGAAAAGAAGCTTTCTCTTCTTCTTCCAAGAGCCTCTTGAGCAACCTTTCTCTTGAGATCTCTTCTTCTAACGCCTCCGGATCGGAGTTTGGTGAGAGCCCAATAAAGGTAATAATATTTCTTCCACTTTCTTCTTCTCTCCTAGAGCATTTTGGTTATTGCCCATTCAGATCTAAAGCCCTTCTAGTATTGTTTCAGATCTAAACCACCCAGATCTGAACCCTGCAGATCTAGAATCCCTTGGTTACCACACTTCAAATCTGAACCATAAACCATCCCAAATCTGAAACCTATTTCAAATCTGAATTGTTGTTAGATCTAGATCTCTTCCAGATCTGAAAATACTAGATCTGATTTGTGACATCATAGATCTTCTCTACAGACCCTTACCAAAACATTGGATGAGTATTACTGGCCCTAAGCAATCTGGAAGTTCTATCTTCCATTAAGATCCTATTATTTTCTATACCAAGAGAAGGGATTATTGCGGGATCTATGAGATCATCTGGACCGTGGATCTATTATTTACTTGAAATCCATTGTTTAATTTACTTGAACTGTTTATAACTGAATTTTAATTGTTTATTCAAATTTGATCTCTTTATGTTAGGTTAGATCTCATATTGTCCTGCATCACCGAGGCTTTGAAAATGAATAAAAAAAAAAAGCATTCAACTGTCTGTATGGGGTTTTTTCTTCTATTCATTTTAATTTTTCTTCAAGAACACTTTATTATTATTTTTTTTAAACTTCAAAGATTCGAATATGAAAGGCACGCAGTTAGGATTTTTTATTTAAAAATAAAAACTACTGCAACTTGCTTATCTTTCTTAGTAACATTGAAATATTTCACAATTTACACATATTATCTATAATATATTAATATATGTTAATAATGTTCTTCATATAAATGTATTCTATTCTTACTTTTTTATTTTTAAAAGAAAATAGAACGTCCTAAGATTGGCAGTATGATTTATCAATTCATCTCATTGAACGAATTGGAATATGAAGACATTCACAAAATTTAGTAACATAAATTAACTGGTTTGGTAAAATTTTATAAAACCTAATGATGCTCACTTATGTCCCCCAATGCTCACTATGATGTAACTTATTCCTAAGCACTGAGCTGGATGCCACTAGATATAGGAAGAACCCATCAGCCGCATGTGATCACAATTCACACAAAAAGTAATACAATAGTATCTAGACAAGTAGAGAAAAGCACCAGAAACCTATGTAGAACACCACCTCTCCTTTCTTTGTATGAGTTGCTCAAGAGCTTGAACCAGACTATGCTTGACAGTGCAGCAAACACACCCATTTGCCAGCTCTACCCATTCTTCCACTAATGCGCCACCATCTCCTTCATTAATCATCGCCCTCTCGACTCCTATTTCCTCCCCAAACTCATTCAGTATAACAGCAATCTTCTTCCCATGTTGTGCGCTCAAGATGAAATTAATTAACTGAAATTCAATGGTCAAGGAGGATGTAACTCGATCGGTAATGCATGAAATCAACAATGAAAGTCTGCTAATTCATAATTATTTTGAGCGTCATAAAGTCATCTTCAAAAAAAAAAATTTTTTTATTTTTAGGGAGGGAGTTTGTCTAATTACCAGCTACTTACTAACAAATCATTATATTAAAAACGAAAAAGTTGAAAACATTAAGATTAAAGTTCATAGGTTCTTGTTTCATAGTCCAAACTCCAAAAGGCAAAAAGAAAACAAAAAGGATGGCCCATTGCATGAGGCTCCGCATAGCAAGCTCAGGAGAGGGCAAGATGTATGCAACCTTACCTTCATCCTCTCCTCTGGGACGCTACGGGTAAGCCTTTACCATTGGGCCAAACTCCAAAAGACAAACAGGTCAAAAAATTGTAACACAAGGTTCATGGGGTTCTCTTTCCTGATTCCATTTTAAATTATTTCAACAAAATCACAATCAATGACCAATCAAAGAACCACAATAAATTAAACATTCTATTCTCTGTTTGGCACAGGAAGAGATTTCTGGCTTGTAAAACATTTTCTGAGGTAAAAGCATTTTCAGTGATTCCCAAAACAGAAATCCAGACCCAATAGACGCATGCAAAATCTCCAGTTTACATATTCCGCAGGTGATGAAATCACATCACCAACAAATGTGCCCTTGTTGTGAAAACAACCTTGGGAATAAAATTCCACAAAGGAGTGTAACGTGCCCAATCATACGGCAAGAGAAGAGGGAAGAGGTGGGGAGATGACATACAGTGGATTTTCCGGAACCAAGGTAACCGGTGATGACGGTAACGCCGACCGCATCGTGGGCAATAGAGGAAGAACTACTAGGTCCTGAGATTTGGACGGCAAGAGGAGGACTCTCTTCGCCGTCGTCGACGTCTTGCATCACTGAAAATCAATTTTCTACTCCTCGTGGCCGGACTGACTTTTGTATTTCCAGGAGAAGATAGAAAAGACAGCAGCCGGCTTTAACAAGGGCTTGCCTTTATAAGGCAAGGGAACTGTAACGGGTGGCATGTGCCCCACGGTTGGCTTGGCTAGGCATGTCTATCACCAAAATAATACTATGCACCTACTACCTAAAAATTATTTCAAAATAAATAGGAGACAAGCCGAAAAAAGAAAGAGCTCAAATCAAAATATTTCAATTGGCAGACTTTGTAGGTTAAAACAATTGTAATTACATTTAATTTAATATGAAATTGTTTATAAGGACTGGCTGTTAAATATCCCAATTTTTAAAACAAGTCAGTAGAGGTGAAAGTGGGCCCTGTTCATGGGCCAATCTATGCCATGCCGGACCCAGGTTGGCGGGGTCGGTCCAGCATGGCTTGGCCGATATGGTAGGTACAGGCTGACCAATGGGCCTTTTCCAAGAGATGGGAGTCTATTTTCTTTGTTTTGCCTTCATTTGTAGTTTAAATTAGTTTGGAGCTTTCCCTATACTTCTTTTAGCTGCTTAAAGCACTCTTCAAAGTAAAATTCCTCCTGTTCCTTCTTAATTTGCTGTCGTCACTGGTAACACCATATGCAATTTCATGTGCCAACAAACGCGAGGTTTGAAATTCTTAAAAATAGTGAAAACAGAAGACCTTTCTTTAATAAAACACATCTAAAGCATTATATGAAATCATTGATAAAAGTAATGAACTACGGATGGACTCAAAGGTAGATGTAGAATTACTCAAACTATAAGAAAAAAAAAATTAGTGCTAGCCACACTCCCCATCTCATAATTTATCTCACAATTATCCCATGTGACAAACCTAACTTATTTGTTTTGTTTTTAACATTATAGAGATGAGAGAGAGAAAAATTACTATATAAAATGGATGTGAGACGGAAAGTATGGCTAGCATTATTGTAAGGTGGCTGCTATTGGATGGCTCAGTGCACGGGGCTCCTCATAGCGGAGTTTGGGGAAGACAAAATGTACATAACCTTATCTTTATTATGAAAAGGCTGTTTCTCTGATTTGAACTCGCGCCTTTTAGAACAATACCGATAAGCCTTTTATTAACCGTCCGGCCAAGCCGAAGTTAGAAACAAAAGAATAGAATCCGGTGGGTTCAATGGTCAAGGCTCTGATTAAATGAATGGGTTCAGGTTGGCAGAGAAAAAGAGATGTTTGGAGGTAATGTAGTGATCTTCTTCTTGCAATGACAGTCTCAACGCTCACACGCTCTTCCATCGTCTCTGCAATAAGAAGCTCCACAAGCACAAAATCTCTCCCTTATGGAAAATCCATCCATGCCCAGATCGTCAAATCAGGATTCCTTCCAGAGACCACACTCTCCAATCACCTCCTCAACATGTATGCGAAATCGTCCGCCTTCGTCGACGCCCGCATGCTGTTTGATGAAATGCCCGAGAGAAACTTGGTGTCGTTCTCCTCCTTGATTTCTGGATATTCCCAATCGGGTGCTCCTCAATTCGCTTTCGAACTCATAAGTGAATTTCAGAAAGAGTGTTTGGTCCCCAACCAGTTCGTTTTTTCGAGTCTGATTCTGTCGTGTTCGAAGTTGGGATTGGTTAAGCAGGGGAAGCAAATCCATGCTCAGGTGATAATCTCTGGCTTTGAATCGGACCCGTTTGTTAAAACGTCTCTAACTGACATGTACTTGAAGTTGGGTGATTTGGATTTGGCTCTTTCTATTTTCAGCCAGTGTGCGACTAGGGATCTCGTTATGTACAATTCAATGATTTCTGGGCTTGTAAATCTTGGATCTTTTGAAGAAGCTCTTGTGGTGTTCGTGGAAGCACGGCAAGATTTTGATCTGAAGCCGACAGAAGCCACCTTTTGCAGTGTTATCAAGGCCTGCGCAAATTTGTCGCGGGAGGTTGGGGAGCAGGTTCATGGTCTTTGTGTGAAGACTGGGTTTGACTTTGATTGCTTTGTTGGGACTTCGTTTATTGATATGTATGGTAGATTCAATGATATGGAAAGTGCTGAAATGGTTTTTGGGAGAATATTATTTACTGACATTGCTCTGTACAATGCAATGATCGTCGGGTATTCACAAAATAATCTGGATGATTCCGCATTGGAGTTCTTCTTTGAATTGAAGTCAGAGGGTTTCAGCCCAAACGAGTGTACCTTTTCAAGTACTCTTAAAGCTTGCAGCGGCTTAAAATGTCTAAATGTGGGAAGAATTCTTCATGGGCTCATAGAAAAATCTCAATTCAGGACAGATTTAGTTATTAAGACCGCTTTGATTGATATGTATATGAAATGCGGGTGTGTTGAAGTAGGCTGTAGAGTGTTTGATAACAGTTTAATAAGAAACACCATCTTGTACAATTCGAT
Source organism: Sextonia rubra (assembly GCA_037013555.1). NCBI lineage: Eukaryota > Viridiplantae > Streptophyta > Magnoliopsida > Laurales > Lauraceae > Sextonia > Sextonia rubra. The sequence goes on from JASUAD010000012.1 coordinate 19,997,711, forward strand.
AATTTTTGGACATGGGCAAAATGGAAATTTTGATGAGGCGGTAAATCTGTTTATCGACATGAATCGCAGTGGCTTGGAAGCTGACCTTGCTACTTTTGTTGTTTTAGTGAGTTCATGTCTGGGACATGAGATGAATGTATATGTTCATGCAATTAAGCATGGATATGGATCACATCTGATGGTGCAAAATGCACTTTTGGATAGTCTGATCAAGAGGGGAATGATTAATGAAGCTCTGTGGTTATTTGATCACATGCATGAAAAAAATGTGGTTTCATGGACAACATTCATATCAGGCCTAGCCCAGTTGGATCTTGACGCGGATGCGTTGAAGTTCTTCAAAAGGATGCAGTTGGAAGGAATATATCCAAATGGATTCACATTTTCAAGTGTTTTGAAGGCTTGTGGGGGCTCAGCTTCCTTGGATGAAGGTAGATGCATTCATGGTTGTAGTATAAAGCATGGGATCATTGATGAGGAATTCACGAGGAGCTCTCTTTTGGACATGTATGCAAAATGTGGTGCATTGGAGGAGAGTTACATACTGTTTGATGAGTTGCCAAAGAGCAACATAGTCATTTGGAATTCAATGATTTCAGGATATGCCCAACATGGTTTTGGCAGCGAGGCACTTCACTTGTTGGTTAGGATGGAGACCCAGGGCATCAAGCCGAATCACGTGACCTTTGTCTCTCTGTTATCAGCTTGTAGCCATTGTGGGCTAGTTGATGAAGGAATTCGCATCTTTGAGTCAATGACTAGTAAGCATGGAATCATCCCATCCATGGAACATTATGCATGCATGGTTGATATGTTTGGTAGGGCTGGGATGCTGGATCAGGCAAAATGCTTGATTGATGGCATGCCATTTGAGCCTGGTCCACTAATATGGAGGGTATTTTTAGCAGCTTGTAAGCTTCATGGGGATGTAAAGCTAGCACAACTTGCAAGAGAACAAGCTTTAAGAGTGGAAGGTGAAGATAATACTACATTTGTATTAATGTCTAATATGTATTCTGAAGTTGGGAACTGGGATGATGTAGAGCAAGTGAGGACGAGAATGAGAGAACTGAGGTTAAAGAAAGAGCCTGGGGTCAGCTGGCTGTAAATCAAAGACATACCATGAGCACTGTTATTGTATGTATGCAACTTGCTTTGCCTAACTGCAAGAGCAATGTACTTATGGGTGCATATGATATTAGAAGCTAAAGTCATCTGAACACATCCCCTTCTATAAAGAATTAAGTGTTCTTATGATGATGGATGATGCATTGCAAGGAATTGCTACAATCATTTGGAAGTGGAAAAGCTTTTCATTAGATGAATGATGGGCATATTAATTGAATTATACATGACTTGGGGAATCACAAGGGAGAAGGTGGACTCATGTAAACACATCTCCTTTTGTAAAGAATGAAAAGGTCCACTGATGATGATGGGAGATGCGTTGCAAGGAACTGTAACATTTGTCTGAAGGTGAACAAGCTTATCTGTAAAATAAATGATGGACATATTATTTCAATTGTGCATGACTTGGAGAACTACATCAGAGAAGGTGAATCTGAGAAGTCTTTCACAGAGAAGTAATCCTTAGTGCTTAGACCTCATCCATTATGGCTTCCTTGCACAGTTGCACCTCAATGGAGAAGTCTGCTGGTGGTGGAGCTCAGTATCTCCTCTGTTGATATGAATGAGTGATTAGGATAATTTTATCAGTGCTATTGCAGACTTCTCGGCATCACCACTGATTCCATAACTTGGGAGAAAGTAGGACAACCATATATACATTCAAGGAATGACGTCCTGCTATTTTGTATGGAAGATGTAAGTTGTTTAGCCCCTAAAGGAATTTTTTCCCCTCTTTTTCAGAAGAAAGGTTTCACATGGGAGGCCAGAGGCCCAGCCGCCGAAGGGTACTTCAATTTTGGAAGATTCTTTGCTGATCAAGAGAAAAGGAAGAAAGTTCTTGGTGAAAAAGGAATTTTCTTTGCTATTTATCTGGTGACGAAAGTAATACATTTAGGGTGGAAACAATTCATTTCCAAGTATAATGATTTTTGTTACGATCTTGTGCCACTAGTTAAAGAAAATTTAATTATCCATGAAAAAACAACACAACAATGTATTATTCCTTGTCGTGAAATCCAAATTAAGCATAATGTTACTCGACTTTGACCCTACTTATGCCATTTATTTTCTCATCTATGGTAATCTTTTTGTTTATGTCACCAATATACTGTAACAAAAGCTTCTCTTTCTCTCTCTCCTGATTCATTGACTTGTTCTTGTTTTTAATTTAAGGAATGTTTATTGTGTAGTATACATGCCTGTCATGGCATATAGAGAAGTCGTGCATCTCAGCTAAACCCAACCACCCCCCTCCCCCTATAAAGTTATGAATCTTCTTGATTGGCCTAGACCTTACAGCTAGAGGGTCCCACCTAATTTCCTTCTGATGAATGAATGGTTAGTCACAATCTCCCCAACTCAGCATAATATTGTCTACTTCAGCACACGTGCACGAGTGAGGACTTCCTAGGCGCTCACCCATCCTGATACTGCTCCTACCCGAGCATTCTTAACTTTGGAGTTCTTATGGGATCTGGGGCTACATTGTTTTAAAAGGTGTCATTGTAGAAGGGCCCCTGAGCACGATATTGTTCTATCCAATTGCCATCAGAGTGTAAAGTGAAGGTTTTGTTTGTGTCACTGGGTAAGTAAGCAGGACCATTTCAAGACAAATCCCTAGGTACAACGCGTCATGTAGGGTTTAAGGTTAGGTCGTGCACGCGCGCATACTGTAACAACCCAAAAATCTGGAACTCTTCAGATTCTTAAGTTGTTATCATGATTATAATACAATAACATTCATTAAGTAAATTCCAAGAGGAAGTCCAAGCAAAGATGAAGATTTAAAATCTCAATATTAATGTCTTAACAAGTCTTTATAGGTTCAGCTAGAAAAGACAAATAAATCTAAGAAAGTTTTCTAAAATGGGGCTGGCCTCATCTAATAATCTAGGAAGTTCTTCGATCTCTCAATTAGCGATGCATGCCAAATTCTATAAGCTGATCTCCGTCGTTCCTAGATCTTCCTACGAATGCGTTACCTATAGTGGGGCAAACCACTAATCAGTATTACTGGTGGGTAGAATTTCTAAATCAAGAGGACAATGTAAACTATCACGATTACAAAGTTAAAATATTACAATTGCTCTATCATATAATTCTTGGTCAAACATTCTCATTAATATATCGATAAAAATCAAACAAATCACACAAAACTTCAAGATTCATATATTTCTATGAAAGAAAAATTTATAGGTTCACCCTAAGGAGTAAGTTCATCTTGTGCACCAACATGGCATAATGTACAACATTCTCATTATTTGTACTTTCATAGGGAATTCATATTCTTGTTGTGACAAGACTGTTACCATTCTTAATTCATAGTAGTTGTATAATCATAGGGATTCATATTTATGTCGTGACAAGAATGTCACCCATGTCATTCTTATACTTAAACAGGGGAATTCATATTCGTATCGTGATAAGATTGTCACCTATCATAATTCATAGTAGTTGTTTGAACAAAAGAATTCATATTCATGTTGTGACAAAACTGTCACCCATCTCAATTCGGAGAATTTCTCATGTTTCCACAAGGAATTTCATATTCTTATCGTGAAAATCGTCACCAATTATATTTCCAAAAATTAAACCCAACACTAAGGTGAAACAGATATTTCCTTGTAATTCGTAATATTATTCCTTATAAACTTCATAGTAGAAATCATATTATTTTTTTTAGTCAATCCCATATACTTTGAGCTGGAATCTCGCCCCACTCATAATCATAATTGGTGTCAATGTGGTATTAACCTTGTCTTTGAAATTCTTTTTAGTCATAGAGAGAATACTATACTCATATAATTAGATTTAATCACTTTGAGCAAGTACCAAAGAGTCTCATATTCCATACATAGCTACTATGGACAGTATTAAATCTAGATTGAGATTCAGAATTTGAACGTCATCATTTGTGTAGTTTAAAAAAAAAATGAAACTATAGCGATGGGAGTACCCACTGTTTGATTTGGAACTAGTTATATTATGGTAGCTTATCTTATTCACACGATCTTATTTAATAAAAAGAGGGAACTTCTTGACAATCCCTTACAACAGTGCAATATTAACAGAATGTTTCACAGCTAAATATCCTTAGAAAAGAAAAGTAATCACTACCGTACATGTAACACTATACAACTGTACTTGTATTCCCATTTTCTCATAATATAGATCAATCCTAGGGATTTCTTTGGAACCCAAAGTCCTTTATAAAAATTCCAAAGTTTCTTTGTTATGAAAATGTATAACAGTAACATAGTTCAAAGGAGCACTTGTGACTGATTAAGAAAATAACAGTAGCTTAGTTCAAAGAGTACTTGTTATTGATTAAGAAAATAACAGTAGCTTAGTTCAAAGAGTACTTGTGACTGATTATAAAAATGTTTAACAGTAGCTTAGTTCAAAGAGTGCTTGTGATTGGATAAGAAAACGTGTAACAGTAACTTAGTTCAAAAAGTACTTGTGTTTGGGTAAGAAAACGTATAACAGTAGCTTGGTTAAAGAAAAAAAACACTTGTGACTGATATATAACAGTAGCTTAGTTCTGAATTTCTTCACACAATAAAACATCATATTCTATAAAAGAAACAGTCCATAGGAAGTGTATCAATCATAGGATTCAATTGGCTAATCATCTTTACCAAAGAAAATGAGTTTGAGGCTTTATTCCCCATTATAGATATGTCGACAGTTTTATCAATACATTAACCCAGATCTGATGTAGTTATAATGTACTCTTCAATGGTTCAAATCAAAGTTCAATAAAAAAGGGACTTCATCCTTGTCGTCACCCATCATCCTCAAAGATGGAAATGCATCTTATTCACCGAACACAGTCATGTTAACAAAGTTTAGATATCAGATTTGGCGCAAACTTAGAAGAATAGATTATGAAAGACTAGTTACTTAACGGAATCACATTCTATTGAAGTTCTACTCACCTTGTATATGTGATGATTGACCTCAAATCTGACATCCACTATGCTAGTTGCTCACTGTGAAATTCCTTGCTTCTAAATTTCAAATTTCTCAATATTAGATTTCAAAATAACCAAAGACTCCTATATATACACTAAGTGGACGTCCAAATGGGGCTTTTCTTCTTGGATTTCTCTTCTTTGAAGAGTTATTTGGGAATTCTAAGAGTCATATCGGTTGGTGAATGTCTCTTCTTTGAAGAGTCACACCTATTGGTAAAAAAATGAAGAGCTTCCATTGGGAAACTATACAGTCAAAACAGATTGTTAGTGTCATTGTAAGAGTGTGTTGTCAATTACGTGACCAAAGTGTAGTTCGGTTCTAGAACGATCTAGTTCACCTCGGAAGTTCATTGAAGATCAAGTCAAGTTCAAAGAAGTTCAAGCTAGTTCAAGACCATTTAAGGAAAACCTATCAATGAAGACTAAGCAAAGAAGTTCAAGATCATTCAAAGAAGATCATCTGTGAGTGCCAAGGGATAAGGTATCTGTGATCCCTAAGTGTCCATAGAAATAAACTAGGAAATTAGGTTTTTCAAACACCCTGTTTTGTTCTACGGCTTGGACCACGGCTAAGCCGTAGATCCTACGGCTCACTGTCCAGAGAGTATATTTTGAAGCCTTTTGTTCTACGGCTGACCCTACGGCTACACCGAACAATGTTACGGCTAAGTCGTAGTGTGTTTCACGGCTAAGCCGTAAAATCTACGGGCCATAATCCAGAGAGTGTACTTGGCCATATAATGCCTACGGTTGACCTTGCGGCCAAGCCGAAAGGCCTTCACGGCTAAGCCGTAAGGTTATTCACGGCTAAGCCGTAAAGATTACGGGCCACTCTCCAGAGACCAGTTTCTGGGAAATTTCAGCTTACGGCTGACCCACGGCTAGGCCGAAAGGTGCTCACGGCTAAGCCGTATAAGGATTTACGGCTAAGCCGTAAGCCTAACCGTAAGAAGGAATTTTTGTTGAATCTGGTCAAACTAGCCGTTGAATGTTGTCAGAACTTACGGCTAAGCCGTAGGCTATTCTGTTCTTAGCCGTAGATCTGTCCGTTGGAGCTCATCTGTATTTAAAGAGGACCTCTCCCTTGCTCCAACCACTGAATTTATTGCTGAGAAAATCACTAGTATAGCTGAACCTTTGCACCTCCATTAAAATCATCTTCAAAGCTCCCTCAACCACCTACTCTCCAACACCAAAGAGTGCCATTATTGTTACAAGTAGAGTAGTTGGTGAGTTAGGAAAGGCTCCATTAAATCTGAGAGAATACCTTAGCCTTCCAAACCCTCTTAAAACCTCTTCCCTTGGCTAAGCACTCAACTGAAGATCTTCATCACCAAGGAACAAGAACAAGAGGCCAAAGCTTGGAGGTAGTCTTCAAGCATCAAGAGCACCACTCAAAACCAAGGTATACAATTCCTTGTTTGGGTGTTCTTTAATATTTCAATTCTCATTGCTGTATTTGGTGGAAGACAAACCACCACATCAAAAATTGTTGTAGTTGGTGGACTAGATCAAGGATCAACCACCTGATCAAAAACTCTAGTTGGTGGAAGACAAACCACCGAATCAAAAAACTGTTGCAAGAGGTGTATGTTATGTAAGTACCTCTTATTTAGTGGAACCAAGAGAGATTGCTCTTGAGAGTGGATGTAGGTCTAGGACCGAACCACTATAAATCACTGTGTTTATTGTTTGTTGTGTGTGGATGTTACCTTGCATTCTTGTCACTTGAGTTGATGATCTTTTATAAGTTACATCTTTGTTGCTCTAGGTGCATTTCTAAACACTCACAACTCTGAATATCTCTCTTAAATCCACTTGGGGACTCTCAATTTTAATAATCTTTCAGATTGTTCACAAATAAAACCTAAGTGTTGAAAAGAAATTTTTATTAGTCCTATTCACCCCCCCCCCCCCCCCCTCTAGGACTTAGTGAGATCTAGTTATTGCACTTTCACAGATGGATCTTGGGTCAAGTTCTATTATTAAATAAAGGCCTGAAAGTTAGGCCCAGCAGCCCAATCTAGTCATGAGTTGGGCTAGCCGAAATTGGGCTTTTTCTAAGCCCAGTTGGCCCACTCAAAAATTCAGATTATTACATATACACACGCACGCACACACATATATACCTAGGATCAGGACTTAGATTTTTCCGATGTGGGACTTACGCACTACTGCATACCCAATCCTTAAGGGTTTTTTCTTTTTTTTTTTTTTTTGCCCTCTCTCTCTAGGCAAATGCTTGCCAGACCCGATCTGAAAACAAGGGGGCTAGAGGTGTGACATACTCCCCATCTGAAAACAAAGCCAAGGAGCCGTCCTCGGCTTTGATACCATTTGTAATGATCTAGGCATCCACATGATATTGTCCACTTGGCCCATGGGAGCATCATGCTATGTTAGGTGGGGTTGTGATGGTTGCTATCAGAGTGCAGGATGACTCTATGTCTGGTTGGGGAGAGTGTGAGACTCCAATCCGCCTGGGTAATCCCTCGTGGTGAGATCAAGTTAATTGATCCTTTGAGCCGAGAACGGGGAATCTGTTGGGGGGGAGTGGTTCGATTAGCACCGTGAGGCTTTGTCCAAGTCCCACATCAGAAATATCCAATTCCTGACCTTAGGCTTATAAGTTAAACCAGGGATTAAAAACTCGGCCAAGTCCGAGTCGACTTGGACTCAGCCGACATATATAAGGGTGGAGGGAGCCCTAAAACCCCATTTTTCATGTTCTAAAAAGGAGGAAAGGCTAGGGGAGGCTTGGAGAACTACATATTTCAATTGTGCATGACTTGGAGAACTACATCTAAGAAGGTGAATTTGAGAAGTCTTTCACGAAGAAGTAATCCTTAGGGCTTAGACCTCATCCATTGTGGCTTCCTTGCCCTATTGCACCTTAGTGGAGAAGTCTGCAGGTGGTGGAGCTCAGTATCTCCTCTGTTGATATGAATGAGTAGTTAGGATAATTTTATCAGTACTACTGCAGACTTATCATCATCACCATTGTTTCCATTATTTGGGAGTATGTAGGACAACCGTGTATACATTCAAGGAATGACGTCCTACCATTTTCTATGGAAGATGTAAGTTGTTTAGCCCCTAAAGGAATTGTTTGTCCTCTTTTTCGGAAGTAAGGTTTCACTTGGGTGGCCAGGGGCGCAACCGCTAAAGGGTACTTCAATTCTTGAAGATTCTTTGCTGATCGAGAAAAAAAGAAGAAAGTTTTGGGTGAAAAAAGAATTTTCTTTGTTATTTATCTGGTGATGAAAGTAATAAATTTAGGGTGGAAACAATTCATTTTTGAGTATAGTGATTTTTGTTACGTTCTTGTTGTCTGACTGGTTAAAGAAAATTTAATTCTTGATGAAAATACAACACAACAATGTATTATTCCTTGTCGCGAAATTCAAATTAAGCATAATGTTACTCTGCTCTGACCCTGCTTATGCCATTTATTTTCTCATTTATATTAATCTTTTTGTTTTACAAAGTGTTGAAACCACTATCAAAATTGAAACTCATGAGATACCATGTAAAGATTCTTTTTGGTATCTAGGCTCGATGATTAGTAAGGATGGGGAGATTGACGAAGATGTGGAGCATAAGATAAAAGCTGGATGGTTAACGTGGAGATTAGCTTCTGGCGTGCTTTGTGATAAACGAATGTTGACGAAATTGAAGGGTAAATTTTTCAAGACAGTGGTTAGACCAGCTATGACATATGGAGCAAAATATTGGCCAATTAAGAAGACGCACATACATAAAATGGATGTGGTGGAGATGAGAATGCTTAGGTGGATATGTGGTAAAACTAGGAAAGTTAAAATTAGAAATAAACGCTTTTGAGAACATTTAGGTGTAGCACTAATAGGAGATGAGATTAGAAAAGGTCGTTTAAGATGGTTTGGGCATGTTGAGCATAGGCTAGTAATAGCACCGGTGAAAAAAAGTTTGGCTATACAGGTGGATGGCCCATTAAGAGGTAGGGGTAAGCCCAAAAAAGAATTGATGGAGGTCATTAAATCAGATTTGAAGAATTTTAACTTATCTAAAGATTTGGCTCAAAATAGAATATAATGGAGAAACAGAATTCATGTAGCTGACCTCAACATGGTTGGGATAAGGCTTTGATGATGACGATGATGATGATGATGATGATAGTAATCTTTTTGTTTGTGTGATCAATATATTGTAACAAAAGGTTTCTCCTTCTCTCTCTCCTGATTCATTGACTTGTTCTTGTTTTTAATTTAAGGAATGTTTATTGTGAAGTATACATGCTTGTCATGGCATATAGAGAAGTCGTGCTTCTCAACTAAACCCAACCCCCCCTCCCCCTATAAAGTTATGAATCTTCTTGATTGGTCCAAACCTTAAAGCTAGAGGGTCCCACCTAATTTCCTTACAATGAATATGGTTAATCACAAGCTCCCCAACTAAGCATGATATTGTTCACTTTGGCCCATGTGCACCAGCGAGAACTTCCCAGGCACTCACCCATCCCGATACTGCTCCTACCCAAGCATGCTTAATGTTGGAGTTCTTATGAGATCTGGGGCTGCACAGTTTTAAAAGGTGTCATTGTAAAAGGGCCCCTAAGCATGATATTGTTCTATCCAACTGTCATCAGAGTGCAAAGTGGAGGTTTTGTTTGTGTCACTGGGTAAGTAAGCAAGACCATGTCAAGACAAATCCCTAGGTACGATGTGTCATGTGGGGGTTAAGGTCAGGTCGCACATATATGTACCTACGATTAGGACTTGGATTTTTCTAATGTGGGACTTACGTAGCACTGCATACCCAGTCCTTAAGAGTTTTTCTTGCCCTCTCTAGGCAAATGCTTGTTGGACCCAATGCCCTTTTACAGGGGGGCTAGAGGTATGACATACTTCCTATCTGAAAACAAAGCTGAGGAGCCGTCCTCAGCTTTGATACCATCCGTAATGATCTAGGCATCCATATGATATTGCCCGCTTCGGCTCGTGGGAGTATCATGTTGAGTTAGGTGGGCTGTGACAGTTGGTATTAGAGTCAAGGATGACTTTATTTTCTGTGGGGGAGACTATGAGACTCCAATCCGCCTGGGTAATCCCTCGAGGTGATATCAAGTCAAGTAATCCTTTGAGCCTAGAACGGGGAATCTGTAGGGGTAAGGGTGGAATCGTTTGATTAACACCGTGAGGCTTTGTCCAAGTCTCACATCGGAAATATCCAAGTCCTGACCTTAGGCTTATAAGTCAAACCCCATCTTAACTCTACATGGTACGTTTTAAAGTTGTGCAGCCTTGGATCCCATAAGAACTCTGAAGTTAAGAGTGCTCAAGTGGAAGCGCTGCTAGGATGGGCAATTACCTGTGAAGTCCTCATGCATGCACGTGGGCCAAAGTGGACAATATCGTGTTGGGTTGGCTAGGCTGTGACAATTAGTATCAGAGTTAAGGCCGGCTCTATTTCCGGTGTGGGAGAGTGTGAGATCCTAAGCCTCTTGGGTAATCCCTTAAGGTAAGATTAGGTCAGGTGATCCTATGAGCCTAGAAAGGGGAGTGTTTTGATTAGCATGATGAGGCTTTGTCCAAGTCCCACATTAGATATATCCAATTCCTAACCCTGGCTCATGTGGCCCTCTCTCTCTCTCTCTCTCCCCACCTAGGTATACAGATCCCTCTCTTCTCTTTCTCTTTGTTGTGAGGGTCTGCATCTCTTTGTGATGGGTTTTCATTTTCTCTTTGTCTCTCTCTGTCTCTCTCTCTCCCCCCAAGCCCTAACCCAAAACTCTAAATCCATGATCCATGATCCCAAAGCCCTAATGCATAAAGCCTAAATCTATAATTTACTGATTAATTAATTAGATATTCTTATCCTATAGTGGTTATTGGTAGTGTATATGATTTGTAATTTAGTCTTGCAATGATCATGTGTAGGTTTGAATGCACGTATCTGAGTGATGTTGATCTCATTTTCAACATTAAATTATTTAACAAACTCTTTTTGCTTAATCTGGAGATTAATGGATTATTCTGATGTCTTTGTTTCTTGCAATGTGAACAAAATGTTTTATCGTTTAGCCGTTCATGTCTTTGATCATTAGCTAAGTTACTTATTCTTGTTTTTGTCTTACATATACTGAGGGTGAAGTCATTGTGATTATAACACCTGCTGAAGCTCTGCCATCAAGTCCTTCCACAGGAATGAAGCCACAGCAAAGCCAGATCTTGAGGGATATGTTACAGAAGGCAATGTATTCAAGGAATTAAGCATCAGTTGCAGATGAGTAGTGCCAGCCAGACTCATGATAGCAAGGCTATTTTGATTAGGTATGTTGTAATCGTTTACTTTATTATTGGATTGGGGATGTTGTAGTAGTCACAGTTGTTCTATATGTATCAGTCATGAGTAAAATGATTTCAGTTGTATAATAGATTTTCTGTTATACTTGAATGTACCTGAACATTTAGTGTTGAATATATAACAGTTGAATTTACTGAAATGGGATGTACCTAAATTGAATGAAGTTGAATGTTGAACATTTTTGGATAACAGTTTTACCTGATGGTTGTAGAAATTTTAAATGCTACCTGAAATCAGAAATGGCTGATATGATCATGAGCAAAACCAAGGGTAAAAGAGCTGAGATGAGGATGGTTGTCATAGATTCACCTTGAACAAAATGCAGGTTACAGAGATGAAATTGTATTTTGAGTTCGATGCAAGATTGCAAGATTACAGATACAGGAGATCTATGAGCAGTACCCTCTGCATTCCTCTAAGCTTATTGAAAGAACACAAAATGATCAAAAACTCCATCGTTGGAATTAGGTGTCATTGGAGACTTTTTTAACACAAGAAAAGCATCTCCATGGAGGTGCCCACATCAAACATGGCAAGATAGTTTGATAAGTTTTGTAATTGATATCAGGACTTGAGTATTGCATTATAAGATATCACTCAACTGTTAAGAGCTACTCTTTAACACAGTGCATGTTGTTTTGGTCTTCTGTCTCAACACATTCGATCGTTTAACATTCAATATTCAATGAAAAAAAAATCAATATTCATTCAATTGAAAACAAATGCAATATCCATTCCGCCACTTCAATATAAAATGAAAACAAATTACAATATCCAGTCCACCATTTCAACATATAATGAAAACAAATAACATTTTGAATATCCAACATTTAAATCCATTGAATGAAAAATAAATAAATAAAAATACTCCTCCATTCAATTATTTAAACCATTCTAACATTCAAACCCATTCAATGAAAACCACTTGACCATTCATTCCAACATTTCTAAACTTTTGTGGTATGCAAACTATGAAAAGTCTTTCTACTGTTACTGTACAATGCCAATGTGACATGTCTAATTCAAAAACTACATGAAAAGGGGGACTCCATCTCCATCAATCCAAAGCCTCAACCTGTTCAACAATAACATTTCCAACATGTTCAACAATGTTTCCAATTACATCTCATTCAATTACATTCAGGTAAAACGGTGAAACATCTCCAATCCACTTCATGTCCATCATGATCAACCAAAACCTACGAAGACATAGAATGAACATGTCAAATAAATGATGGATAAACGAATTTCATTAGAAGTAGAGATTTACTAACAAAGATAATTAATATCACTTAATTAACACAATTATAAAATTGGTTCACCACTTTAAGGTGATGATCCAGCTCAAGGAAATCAACCCACAGTATTAATCTTTTACATTAAAAGAAAAAAAAATAGTACAGACATTCATAGCTATAGATGGGATGAGATTTAGAACAACTGAAAATCATATTGTAATCATGCAAATCATTCAAGCCTTAAGCAGCAAATCCATACCATGGCAGCAACAAAATCATTCAGATCCCATGTCCAATCCATGTACGGTAGCAAAAAACAGAACATGCTGCATGGTGCATTTCAAAGTGTGAAATGGATGTACAATTCCAAACAGAAACAACTCACTACAAATTTGGTCAACAAATCTTTTAATATAATCAAAATTCCTGCTACAAGATAAATCTCACTAATAAATTCATTCATTCATAATGATCTCAGCCAACCTCTTTGGCCCACTGATGATCATTCTCTTCCCTTTCATGTTCACCATCTCACACTCATCCTTGATCTCATTTCCCATCCCTATTCACCACAAGATCCATCATTCAGGATAGAATTAATTAAAAAAACAAAAACAAAAACAAAAACAAAATCTTCCAACATCAACAGAGCCTAAATTTGATTGCTAATACATCATCACCATTGCCCTATTGTCATCTTTGCATCCTTGTCTTCAACAGAGTCTGATGATATTCCCAAAAAAAAAAAAAAAAAAAATGCAATATCAGGTAGCTAACCTAGTTCCACAAATCACATTCAATTACATGCATCGAAACGAAAAAACATTTTCATAACTTTCATCAAAATGACAAAAAAAAAAGATGAATCTACATATGAACAAGAACTACCAATGTAATCATCTCTGACCTTCCGTAAAGATTTTTTTTTTTTTTTTGAAGTTACCGTTTATGATCTAGTTTCAGCATTGAATCGCAACTATTTCAATCATAAGTTAAGAAAAAGAGATCCAAAAGGAAATACCTGGATCCAAATAAAAATAGCACGAGGACTGCCAATCCAACAGTCAAAAATTTGGTCATGTGAGTACCTGTCACCGTACTGTGAGAGGTATATGCATATGGATACTCCCCATCAAATAAATATGCAACAGTCACAAGGAGATGTATACAAAAATGCCTCAGCAAAGCAACAAAGAGATGTGTACAAAGATGAACCAGGAAAGGGCAATAGGGACATATAATTCAGAATACAATTGATGCTTACATTGGCTAAGCCAATGTTAGATATATTACTTACTGACATTAAATGTGACAAGTAGCAACTTCATTGCCCTCTTATTGAACCATACTTGACAATTTCATTTCAGGCCCATTTTGAATTTTTGGCTCCAAACAAAATTTATCAATGAATTCAGAATCCCTGTGAACCATTTGCGAGTTATAATTGAAAAGCATATAAATACAAAATCTAATTATTCAACACTAAGTTATCATTTTATTAGTCAAGAAAATCTAATTATCCCCTAGTGATGGGATAGGCTCATCTTGCATGCACAAGAATCGTCAAATGAGTGAGAAACTACTCTCAATCCATCAAAATAATCAAAACCCAAACGTTAAACTCAATACCCAAGTAGTCCTCTCATTCAAAGCCACCTAGCCTAAACACAGAAATAGTCCAAACAATAGTACAAAGTATATTGAACAAACTGAAACCAATAAAAGAATACACTGTGGGGAACCTAAGTCCATCTAAATTCTCACATGTGAACACCAATAAATACAATTAAAAAATAATAAGGAATATGCTCGTGGCATGTGGATATCAATATCGAAAGCAACTGGTCGAATATCAATTATGCAATAGTCAAATGAGAATTACAAATTAAACCGTAGTCCTTGATTGCCTTCTTCATACAACGCATCACCATTCGCTCCTAGCAGATAATGAGGTCACGAATATCCTAAGAGGGACCGGCATTTTATGGGTTCTTGTAAGAGTCAAGAATCAAAATAGCGGTTGTAGCTGGTGTAGCAGCCAGTGGCTAAAATGCTACGTAGTGGGTGATACGTAGCGATATGTAGGGCATGGCGGTGTGAATGTTTTAAGTATTCAAAAGAATTCAAATGTTGTGTAGTAGCCACTTTTGTGTTTTTTTTAGTGATCTGGGACCTTAAAGGGTAGAAACAACTTTAGAAAAGGATATTGAGGAAAAGAGCTAGGGAAAAAAATGTTTTAAATTAAAAATGATTGATTTTAGTTGATTTTAGACCATAGTACCGCAATTTTCAAAACAATGTAGTAGCTTCAACCGCTACGTCCGATATTATGGCCACTACGTAACTATTTTGGACCACGGTAATGGTAGCCTATGGTGAGCTATGATTAGCTGTAGTGAGAAGGGCCAAAAGTCAAGGTTCTACCTTAGCAACTGTTGCACAATCCAAATCAGTTTTCTAAGGGTTCGAACTTAGCTGTGGGTTTGTTCCAAGGTGATCTATGGTTAGCCCATGGCTAGCTGTAGTACAGTCAAAAGCCATGTTCTGCCTTTGCAACCATAGTCTATGATGCATAGATACGGCATGGATACGATAAAGGCGCGTCATGGATATAGCAGGGACATAGATTTTATATGTAAAAAGTGAAGTATCAGATACGATACGACACGATGCGTTGCCCATTTTGAAGTATCCATGCATCATAGACCATAGTATGTTTCACAATTGAATTTCTAGCTTCTCACGGCTAATTGTCCGTGAGGCCTCCACGGTTAGCTGCAAGGCTTTAGAAAATGGATTTTGAAATTGGAATCTATTTAGATCCTAGGGATTTCTCCCCATTCATAGCAATGGGCCTTAGGAATACATCACGGGGATCTCAACCACTGCTCTTGCAATCTACAGAACGTGCATGTCAAATTTCATATTTAAAGTAAGTGAGCTTAAAAAAGGTTTCTATGATGAAATCAATGCTAGAGTCAACAATAAAACACACATATAAATGGAAATCCATATGTATTCACTTGCCTTGGCTTAGAAGACATTTGGTAATAGAAGACCCTAGCTAGAGAACCTCCTTGGAGACCCACTTTTGAAAAAACCAACTCAAACTAAAAATTACATTTCTAACTATTAACCCTAGAACATACAAAGAAAATCACTTACCAAGGGTTGAGAGGAATGAAAGAAAGCTTGGAAAATAGGAAAGTTGAGCTTCTGGATCCATGGAGAAGATGATGGTGCTTATGATTGGGGCTTGGAAGTCCTTAATTTCAGAAAAAAATGGATAGAGAGGAAAGAGAAAATTACAGAAGGAAAAGGGGAAAGTGAAGTAGGATGAAGGGTCATCTCATTTATCATCATCATCATCAAAGCCTTATCCCAACTATATTGGGGTTGGCTACATGAATTCTGTTTCTCAATTCCGTTCTATTTTGAGCCAAATCCTTAGATAAGTTAAATTTCTTCAAATCTGCAATAACCTCCATCATTGTTTTCTTCGGCCTACACCTTTCCCTTGATGGGCTATCTACTTGTATAGCCAAACTTTTTCTCACTAGTGCCATTACCGGCCTACGCTCAACATGCCCAAACCATCTTAAATGGATTTCTCTAATTTTATCTCCTATTGGTGCTACCCCTAAATGCTCTCAAACGCGCTCATTTCTAATTTTATCTTTCTTAGTTTTACCACACATCCACCTAAGCATTCTTATATCCACTACATCCATCTTATGAATATGCGTCTTCTTAATTGGCTAACATTCTACTCCATATGTTATAGCTAGTCTACCCCTACCTCTTGAAGGGTCATCTTTTTAGCTTGGTGAAAAAGTTAAGTTAGTCCTGGGGTCACTTGGGTTTGTATTTTGGTGGGCTTTGGCAAGTTTGATTGGAACGCTTCTTTAAGGAAAATTTTGGTAATGATGAAATCACAAAAATCTAAAATTACAGAAAAAACCCCTCACAAGTTCCTGAAATTGCAAATCACTCCCTACTAGGACCAAACTGACTTAGAACGCTACCATATAACCACAACTAATTAGTAATAAACACGTTCTTTCGGGCCAGGGCCTTCCAGGGCCATATTTGTTTCATAGAACTTTTGGTTAATAAAGAGGAGCAATCATATCTATGGTTCAGATCACCCAACCATGATAATAGTCTCAAGATGCTTTAAACTAATCAGCTCTCATTAGCTTAGAACCAAATATGCTTTAAAGAAGAAATCCCTTTGTTGATGTAGGCACTGTGATGGTAAAATCAGTAAAGCTCATCTGATAAACCGATGAAAGAGTGCAAATGAACCCTAGAAATACAATAACAATAAAACTCTCTAGATTTGGAGGTCTCATCGGACTACGCTGTCTTCATAGTAAGGAGAAAGAAAGTTTTGGTTTATGGAAATTTTGAAGGAGATGAAGGGCATGTTTTGTGTAACCCTCTCTGCTCCTTGCACTCTTTATACTTTCTCTCTCCCGTGTGATTTCCATTGTGGCGCCAACTTGAAAATGGGTATAACCAATGCCCTAATCCTACCTCTCTCTCCCGCTCCCTGCAATTTCTTCTCCGCATGACTCAACCAAAGTAGTAGTGCAACATGGGCCAACCTCCATCATCATATCAGCAACATGATTTATCTCACCTATTCTTCCTCTCACTCATCTCTCTTCACTGGACACATCACCACCCTTGTCGATCACATCCAACCCCCAAGTATTAATCAAAGGCGAGCCACATCAGGTTTAACATCGAGGCATTCATCCAGGTTTGGATTTCATGTACACATGAATATTTGAGATTTCTACATTTATTTTATGTCTAATTTGTTGTAGAAATTGAATCCATCTTCAGAAAAAAATTAAAACCTAACTGGAGTGGTGTAGTTCAATTCCAATATCTATCATGCCTTTGACCCTTTCTGTACATTCCTCTTCAATTTTTTTCTTATAGGGTTTGGATCTGATCATCTTTGAGTTCTCAATTACTTTAGTCTAGATTTTAGGTGATTTATGTGGGATATCCAAATTTCTTACTCTGATGCTATTTTAGTTTTTTTTTTTAATTTTCTGAGTCCACCTTATATTGGTTGTTTTAATTTTCTGAGGAGTTTTGCTGAAGAGAAGAGTCATTGTACTTGTTTAGGGTTTGTCTGTGGAGATTGGAAATAGTTTTGCCTGGTGAACCAATTATACTTTGCTTATTATAGACATTTTCTATGGCCGGTTTTGATTTTTGAAGGTGCTTTGTTTTCACAGCTTCACAGAAATCAGGTTGAGATGATAGTGGTGGAAAAATGGTTTCCATGTCGATAGAGGAATGCATTTCATATTGAGAAATACTTTGCCGCACAAGAAATGGAGGTTTGAAAGGTCTTTTTTAAAGTTTTGTTAAATGCTTGTTTTTTTGAAAAGATTTCACATAATATATTTGAAATCTTTTTCCTTGTTGAATCTTTCTCTATTCTCTCCCCTCTCCCTTTCTCATATATTTTGTTTTCATTTCCCTGATTTTTCAGTAGGTAATAACTTATTTATTTGATTTAGTAAAATATATTTTGCATGTACAAATATGATCCATGTAAATATTATAGTGTGGTGATTGTGCTCATGCAGGGGCAAGTTTGATTGCAAGTGGAGTGATATACAGTTCACCATTTCATTAAAACATGGACTATATAGAATGAGATCTTGTGATTTATAACTTTGGATAACAGATTATGAAATTGTTAAATTTTCTTTGCTATATATTTTAACAACCTTGTCTTGTGGTTTCTGTGGACTATAGTTTCTTGCCAATGGTATGCTAAAGGATTGGGAAAAGAATTTGGCTTTCATTGTTACAAATAGAACAAAGGATGAAGAGCTTATAATTATTCATCTTGGGAGACTGCCCCTGAAAGGAGAGAGATGAGGTTTGTCTTCCTTATGGTTTCTTCATGCTTGAGTATATAACCTTTAAAGATGCTATTCAGGTTCTAATATGTTCTGTAATTCTTATGAGTAATGATACAGGTCTTGTTCAATTTGGTTTAATTTATGATTTAATAAAAGATGTGTATCATATTTTTATGTTCTATAGTTGATTTCAGCTTAAATTCTTTCTGTTGTATCCTACTCTTTATTGCTGATAATCCAAGAATAGAATTTGGTTTTTCATTCTACTTTCGAAGTACTAGTGTGTGTATATGAATATCAACTCATTGAACTTTTATCTTGGAAACTTCGCTTATGCTTTAGTTTGACAGAAAATGTTAATGCTCGCTCTCGCTCTCTCTCTCTCTCTCTCAAATGAAAGTCATTATTAGAACTTCTTGGCTGACGAAGCATAATTCGGCTTACTGTATGGGAGTGTTTGTGATTTTATTTCTTTGAAAATTTGATAGAGGTCAAATCATTGAAAATTTATCTTTATTTTCATTGTTTTGTTGTTAATGCTTACGCCAAGCTGGCGCTTAAGTTATTTGTTTCTGATTTTATTTTGATCATGTGGTTGTTTTGCTTCGATTTGTTCGTGATTCAGTTGGATCTGTCTGTCTTTTGATTCAGCTAAGCCAAGCCATCCTTTTTCTGCTTCTTTCAATTCTGAAATTGTTTTTCAGATATAGAATTTGGATCTTGTAGTTGTTTTAATCATTATCATCAACATCGCCATGTTGCATGTCTCTGCCTCTGAGTCTGTTATTGTGGTGTCTCTTCTAATGCATTTTTTTTCTAAAATTTTTCCTGTCTTATCTTTTGTTTAGGCATATGGTTGTTTTTCTAGTGTCTTTAGTCAATTGAATTTTCAGATCTACTAACTGTTATAACCAGACTTTAAGCATTTAATCTCTCGTTGCTCTCATTTTAATGGAATTTAATCTCTTACTGTATTCATTTTAATGATTTTTTTATTCTATTGAAAACTTTTATTTTACCGGTTACAGTTGCAAATAACAAGGATCTCAGCCCCAAAAGTTGACTCTGGGCGTAGGTGCCCATCATGCAGAGGTGTGGTTTTGAAGATTGTGATTCTTTTCTTTGATCTAATCGCATTTACGAAGACGTGATTCTCGATCACATTTTCTCCTTCTTTCTTTGCTAAATTGTTAGGAACCTCTGATGCAAAGCTTTCAATGACCTTGATGTTAGCCTGATGGGAACAGGAAGGGAAGCCGCTTGTTTTTGGCCCTGATAGGTAAGAATTCTCCTAGTCATTATGTTTTTTCTCTTTTGCAAGCTATAGAGATAGTAGCATTTGTACAATTTCTTTTTCGTTCAAGTTCTTGGGATCGGCTCATGAAATAACAGAGGAGCTTAATGTCTAAGTGACAGTAGATGTTCTTTAAAAGTTAAACACAATACCTTGATTCCATTGTCTCCACAGAGTTTTTATTCTATTATTTTTTCCTTCTTTTATGTATTTGTACAGTGGTGATGATGGCTCAATGTCTCTAAGATGCCTCCAGGCTCTACAGGCTCTAGGTTATAATGTATGCAATACAATTTTTTTAAAATATTTTTAATGGTTTTTACTGCAGTCTAGAAAAAGCAGCCAACTCTTTGAAAACTGATGCAAAAGTGACTATATTCCCCTTTGGAAGTCTGTAGGCTCTGTCCTATCTAAACAACTATTGAAACCATAACATGTACTTCATGTGTGAACATAGAAAATGGGAGAACCCTAATTTGCATAGTAGTGGTTGTAGGTTTTTTTGGTGGGGAACCATGTATCCAAGAAGAGAACTTCATTTTTCACTCTACTTATACAACCAAGTTCATATAATATTCAGATCCTTATTATTGTAAACATTGACACTTCATCTTTCTTGGATGAACTTTCCGTGACTTTTTTATTATTTATAATACACATTTAATACTATTCTTAACTCCGCCAATATTTGTTGCCGGTCCTAAGCCCGGGTAAAGGAGGAGGGTTGCGTTTGGTAGGTTAACAGCGAGCGTAAAACTTTGTCACAACCCAAGTGTGAATTCTGAGATAACAATTTTTCGTGATAAGGTTAGGGCATTCCCCGCTTCAAGTGACTCATTGTAGCATTGCCCGGCTGCAGTGACAAGTGTGCAAGGGTTACCGCATGACTCTGGGCTAGTGCGGTTAAATAAGTTAGTCCATGAGAAAAAGAGAAGGAATAGGAAAATTAGATTTGCTACTTGGAATATGGGAACCTTAACAGGCAAGAGCATGGAGTTGGTTGAGGTAATGAAAAGAAGAAAAATTAGTGTGGCTTGTATGTAGGAGACAAGGTGGAAAGGGAATAAAGCTAAGGAACTCACGGATGGGTATAAGCTTTTCTATGCAGGAAAGAGTAATACAAGAAATGGAATGGATATAGTTATAGATGAGGATTTGAAAGAGAAAATTGTTGGGGTAAAGATGTTTGGTGATAGAATTATAGCAATTAAACTAGTGTTAGAGGAAGACATAATTCATATAATCAGTGCATATGCTCCCTAAGTAGGATTAGAGGAAAGTGTGAAAAGATAATTTTGGGAGGAGATGAATGATTTAATACGAGAAATCCCAAATAGTGATAAGATTTTCCTTGGATGGGGTTTAAACAGACATATAGGAAGAGATAATAGAAGATATGAGAGAGTGCATGGAGGGTAAAGATTTGGAGAAAAGAAAGAATTCGAAAACACTATATTAGACTTTGCAGTGGCATTTGATCTTGTAGTAGTAAATACTTACTTTAAAAAGAGAGGTGAGCATTTAATTACTCATAAAAGTGGGAGTAATAGGAGCCAGATAGACTTTTTTCTAGTTAGAAAACAGGACTGATTGGTTTGTAAAAATTGCAAGGTTACCTCAGGAGAGAGTTTGATTACTCAACATAAGCTCGGAGTTTTAGATATTTGCATTAGAAGTAGAAAGAGATGGGTAGTAAGCAAAATGGACTCTAAAACAAAGTGGAGAGATTTGAAGGGGAAAAGAGCAAATATATTTAAGGACAAAATGATTGAGAAGGGAGAATGGAATCTTGAAGGAGAAGTTACAGTTATGTGGAATCAAATTGCAAATTGCATTAGGAATGTTGCAAAAGAGGTACTTAGAGAATCAAAAGGAAGAGAGATATTAATAAAGAAACATGGCGGTGGAGTGTGGAGGTTCAGAAAGTTATTCGACAGAAAAGATATCGTTACAAAGTTTGGCAAGAGACTAAGAGTATGAAAAATTTTAAACTGTATAAAAAGGCAAAGAAAGAAGCTAAGAAAGTAGTAAATAGTGCAAAGTTAAAAGCATATGATGACCTTTATAATAGGTTGGGAACAAGAGAAGGAGAAAATGATATTTTTAAGCTAGCAAAAATAAAAGAAAAGAAAAGTGGAGACTTAGATCATGTCAAATGTATCAAGGACAATGAGAAAAATGTTCTGGTGAAGGACAACGACATTAAAGAACGGTAAAAGGAATATTTTAGCAAACTTCTAAATGAAGAATATTTGGGGAATACAAGAGTTAAGAAGGATATTTCATTACTAGAGCATACTTTTCTCCGTAGAATTAGAGGGGTATAAGTGAAGGAAGCATTAAAGCGAATGAAGACAGGAAAGGCAATAGGCCCAGATGGTATTTCGATAGAGGTATGGAAATGCTTATGAGAGGTTGGGGTGAGTTAGTTATGTAGACTATTCAGTAAGATACTTGTGACAAAGAAAATGCCGGATGAATGGAGGAGAAGTATTGTAGTACCTATATATAAGAATAAGGGAGATATACAAAATTGTACCAACTATCGATGGATTAAACTTATGAGTCATACTATGAAGTTATGGAAGAGAATAATGAAACAAAGACTGAGACAAAAGACCAAGATATCTGAAAATCAATTTGGTTTTATGCCAAGGAGATCAACTATGGAAGCTATTTTTTCACTTAGGCAACTAATGAAAAAATATCGAGCAAAGAGGAAAAATCTACACATGGTCTTTATCGATTTAAAAAAAACCTATGATAGGGTACCGAGGAATTTAATTTGGTGGGTTTTGAAGAAAAGGAATGTCCCCAGATGTCACATTGAAATTTTTAAAAATATGTATGAAGGAGCAGTAACAAATATGAGAATCACATGTGGAGAAACAGGTGGATTCCCTGTAACTATAGGTTTACATCAGGAATCAACCTTAAGCCTTTATCTCTTTGCATTAATTATGGATGAGTTAGCTGTGCATATTCAAGAAGAAGTATTATGGTGTATGTTATATGCAAATGATATAGTATTGGTGGATGAATAAAGAGATGGTGTTAATACAAAACTTGAGAGATGACGGGGGGCATTAGAATCTAGAGGCTTTAAAATAAGTCGTACAAAGACAGAATATATGAATTGCAACTTTAGCAAATATATACAAAGTATTGAAACCACTGTCAAAATTGAAACCCATAAGATACCATGTAGAGATTCTTTTCGGTACTTAGGCTCAATGATTAATAAGGATGGGGAGATTGACGAAGATGTGGAGCATAGGATAAAAGCTGAATGACTGAAGTGGAGATTAGCTTTTTGAGTGCTTTGTGACAGACGAATGCTAATGAAATTGAAGGGTAAATTTTATAGGATAGTGGTTAGACTAGCTATGACATATGGAGCAGAATGTTGGCCAATTAAAAAGATGCATATTTATAAGATGGATGTAACGGAAATAAAAATGCTTAGGTAGATGTGTGGTAAAATTAGGAAAGATAAAATTAGAAATGAGTGCTTTCGAGAGCATTTAGGGGTAGCACCAATAGGGGATAAGATTAGAGAAACCCGTTTAAGATGGTTTGGGCATGTTGAGCGTAAGCCGATAATGGCACCGATGAGAAAAAGTTTAGCTATACAGGTGGAGCAGAATGTTGGCCAATTAAAAAGACGCATATTTATAAGATGGATGTAACGGAAATAAAAATGCTTAGGTAGATGTGTGGTAAAACTAGGAAAGATAAAATTAGAAATGAGTGCTTTCGAGAGCATTTAGGGGTAGCACCAATAGGGGATAAGATTAGAGAAACCCGTTTAAGATGGTTTGGGCATGTTGAGCGTAGGCCGATAATGGCACCGATGAGAAAAAGTTTAGCTTTACAGGTGGATGGCTCATCAAGAGGTAGGGGTAGGCAAAAAAAAACATTGATGAAAGTCATTGATTCAGATTTGAAGAAGTTTAACTTATCGAAGGATTTAGCTCACAATAGAACGAAATGGAAAAACAGAATTCATGTAGCTGACCCCAACATTGTTGGGATAAAGCTTTGATAATGATGATGATGATGATTTAATACTATTCTTGAAGCATTCAATTTTCCTTTTTCTAAAAATTATTGTCCTGGTTTCAGAAGAGATTTCTCCGGCAAGTGACCCTCTTTATGTTCTCAAATGGAAACAAAAGCATTCAATTAAATACATGATTGTATCTTCTTGGCTGACGAAAATATTAGAACCATTGCATGTAATTCAGGATTCAATCCTTTGTTGCTTTTGTGTTGTTCGTAATACATTATTAGTTAAGAGGCAACTGAAGTTGATGTGTCTTTGAATCCCATCTATGCAGTTACCTGCATTGCGAGATGATGGTCCTGCAAGTGACAACTTTGGCAGTTTCCCAAGCAGGGACCGGGGTTCACGTGGTGGAAAAGGTTAAAGGGGTTCTTGAGGCTAGGGTGGCAGGAGCTCTGACGATGGATTCTGACTTGGTGGACAGAGTTATAGAACTGAAAATAGTTGGTCCCGAAACTCAAGAAGTATTGATGATGATTGGCTAATCAGGGGCAGATGATCAAACCGATCGTCGTTCAATGGGAATAGGGACAGGTATTCATTGTTCCTGTGAATTAGCTTGAACAGAATTTTGCAATTTGAAGCTTGCTTCCTAATGAATGTTTTTTGTGCACCAGGGATTTGTCTTACAACAACTTTAGTGTTTGTTTGCCAAATATTGTCTTTGGTATATATTTATGTAAACATCATCTTAGTCTTACTGCACAAGTAGCACAGGGTGGATTGTTGCAATTTATTTTTTGAATTCTGTAATTTAGTGAGTAATTCTTATTGTATCTTCATTACCATAGATTATTGGAAGGCTGTTGTAAGTTTAATGACTGATGTTGTAAGATATGATGATGGGGATTATTTGATCGGGCGTGGATTTATTTTTCTTTCTTTTCTTTCTTCAGTATTTGGAGCAAAGAGAATGTGAATATGACCGGAAGACATCTGTGGATTCCTGCAAGGTGAAATAAGATTTTCACTTTTGCGCTTAAAATTGCCGACAAGTTTATCTTTTTGGGGTTGGCCTTTTCATGTGTGATAGTATTCTTCAGGATGGAGATGCAATAAATCTATTGGCTATAGCTGGAGTTTTAGTGTGAGTACCTTAACCCACTTACAAATTCTTACCAAAATCTTAATAAAGAAACTGATTGATTCTAATCTTCTTTGTCCTCAAGTAATTTATTATTCATCTTGGTGGGACTGTTTTACTTCCTAATATATTAATTCTTTCCTTGCTTTCATTTGTTTGTTAGCATAGCTTAGATAATGTTCAGAAACTCCACTGATGAAAAAAAAATGTTCACAAACTTGGACTCAAGTAGAAGTAACATTAAAAGACAAAATTCCCTATTCTCTATAATAATAGTTACTTTTAGCCAATCCTATTAGGAATATTTCACACAAATTACATATGTTTTATAAACATTCTTTAAGATATTGACATGTTATATTCAAATTTACTGACCTTAACCAGAAGCATATAATTCCATATCTTAATAAGATAAGCAGTAGAAGCAAAATGTCAAAGTCAGGACAAAGATATACTGGAATAATTAAGCTGTTAAAATGTAGTTATGCTACCTTAAACTAAATTTTACTGGAAGATATGCACGGTTTCGCATAAAGACTCTGCCTATTTTTGTTAAATAATAATCTAATTATTTATGTGTCTTTATTTTGCAAGGTTGCGGGGAGCAAGATGGATGATTGGGCAAAAGACGTTTTATTTTTAGAATTGTTATATAATGTGAAACAGTGTTGTATTGTAATATTGATTTATGATATGATTTTTGTTATATAATGAACAAAGTTTATAATTTAAATTGTTTATTACTGGTAGTTTTAATAATTCTTTGCAGACTTTGCTTTCTTTGATTTAGGCAGGTTTGCATATATGGAAACAGAATAAACAATAGAAAATGCAATTAAATTAAAAAAATGCTTTTTTAAAAATATTACTTTTAGTGGTAGACAATTTACCGCCGCTAAAACATTTTTTGAAAAAGTTATCTACTTTTTACCAGCAGCCGCTGACCCCACAAAAAACATCAATAGCGGCGGCCATTTACCCACCCTCTCTATAGCGGCAACTGGCCTCCGCTATAAGCTATAGCAGCGGTGGTCTAATGTTTTACTGGTCGCCCCTGAAAGTGTTTTTTCTTGTAGTTATATACATGACCTCATAGCATGGTCCTTTTAGTCGGCTAATATCATCGCTATATGGTGATATTTAGTCCATTATCAATTGCATGTAAGTTGAAATCTAACCATCTCTACCTTCAATTGTGAGCGAACTTCATTTTGCTAAAGTCTTCTGTTTTTTCCTTCTTATGTTTTTATAACATGGAATATGTGAACGCTAAATATGTGGATAAAGGGTCATTTCATTTCTGTTGGAAATGTCAGGCGTATATTTTGTTATGGTTTGATAGGAATTCATTTTAGGTCTATTTATTTGCTAGAGTGATTTGGAATTAGTTGAATAAATAATTTAATTATATGCAGGTTAGTTTATTTTTCTGTGAAAAATTACAGTATCAAATAGAAAAAAAATTAATTTTTAAGGAGTCCACTGCCACACCAAAAAACATTCACACAATTTCATCAAGGAAAAATAATTCTAGCTAAACATGAATTTTAGACTTTTGCGGATTTTTTTTTCAAGGAATTCATTTATCATGAAAAACATTGATGTGGTAATTTTCACTTTTCACAAAAATCAGTCTATACAATGTTGACCGAAAGAATTGAGATGGGAATTTTCTATGAGTGTGAGTTGTCACGATCAGTTGGGTTGCCCCACTTTTTGCGTCAAAGAGAGGCTTACTTTTGGCTAAGATGGATCTCATGGGCTGGACAAATCTCATGACTCGTGTCCAAGTGCTCATTATCCAGAAGTTTCTCCAATTCTTTATAATTTTGGAATAGTGTAGAAGCTTATAAAAATTTGTATGAATTTGTGTAGAACATTCTAAAAGGAGTTCTAGAAGACTCTTAACCAATGTATGGATGACACATGTCACATTCTAAGCCACACTTTGTAAGGCCAAAGTGTATCTAAAGGGGTGGCCTTCCTCATTTATAACCAACAAGAGCTGTAAGAAGTTCTTAAGTAATAAAGCTCTCTAGTTCTCTTAACATTTTCCAAGTATTGTTCTTTTGATAATGTAGTGTTAGCCTTATAGTTAGGTGAGTTCCAATTAGCGTGGGAGGAAAGGCTGACTTACTAAGTACACGGGGCATTAGTCGAGTGCCGCACGGGCTATAAATCATAGGCGAGACGATCGGTTCGTGACAAAGTGCTCCTACTAGAGTTTTGAGAACCCACAGGCTTCGCGTTTGAATCTCAACTATTAACAAAGTTCTTTTAATACTTTAATGAAGCTCACGTTCAAACAATTTGTACGGTTCAAGATGAATCCCTCTAGGTTAGATTCTCCTTTTTCAGGTAATAAAGAGTGAGTTGCACCATTCAATTGATCATAAGTAAAAAAGGTGACCAATATGGCATCACTGCTAACGGGGTGTTATGTGATATGATGGGACCTACTCCTTTTTAACTGAAATGTAGAATCTAAACATAAAGAATATGAGATTCATCTTACACAATTTAGATTATCACTACGTTGGCCCCATGATGAAGTTCTACAAATTTGTTACACATATAATAGCTGTGGCTGAAAATCCGTACTCCATGAGCTTCACATGAGTGGAATGGAACCCACCATGTTTATAACATCAAAGTTGAAATCTAATTAATATGTTGGATTCGGTGTATTTTGATATTTGTGGTCCCATGCATAGAGGTAGAATCTTTAGACGATAATAAGTTTTTTTTCACATTTATTAATGATGCATTTAGAAAAGTTTGGGTTTATGTGTTGAAATCAAAAGATCAAGTGTTTTAGAATTTTCAACAATTTCATATCATGGTTAAAAGAAAACTAGGAAAGCTCTTGAAGTGTCTTTGCATAGTTAATGATGATGAGTACACATCCAACTAGTTTAAAAGTTATTGCTTGAAGCATGGCATTCAACATGAAAAGACAAATTATGGTATTCTACAATATAATGGTGTGGTTGAGAGAATAAATCGCGCACACTATTCTTGAGAGGAAGAGATGCACGATGGGAATATCACAATTACCCAAGTCATTTGGGGGTGAAGCCATTTTGACTGTTGGTTATCTGATTAATAGGTCTCCCTTAATTCTTTCGGATTTTGATTTTTCAAAAAGGATATAAATAGGTACAAAATGCATATTCTCATTTGAAGGTTTCTGAGCGCAAGGAGCACATGTACGAAAGGAATAATGCTCAAAGTTGGATGATAATGCAATATCTTGCATCTTTGTAAGCTATGGTGGAGATGAGTTTAATTACAAGTTATGAGATCCAAAGAAGAAAAAGATTATCAAAAGTAGTGATGTGGTTTTTTATGACGATCAATTCTTTAAAGATATTGAGACATCTATAAGTCTAGTTGATGGAGTGATTGATCTCACACCAATTCCTTCTCTAGTGCATACTGCAAGTAGAGAAGGTGTATAGGATGATTTGGATCAGGTTGAGGCATAGGGTTGCCAGGTGAAGAGGGTGTTAAGCATGAGGAGGTGCAGTGCCCTTAATCAGAAACCACAAAAGTTTAGGTTAGGAGGTCAGAAACCACAAAATTTTAGGTTAGGAGGTTTACTCGAAAGTATCAATCATCAATGAAATATCATGCATGTAAGGTTCAAACCTGAACTACTCTCGATTTATAATAATTAATCTTGTTTTACCTTAATTAATGCTTATTTAGACTAATTCAACTAAAATCCCCTTGAGTTTGGGTCATGAATAGGTAGTTGGGTAGGGTTCGAACCTTACTTAGATAGTTAAGGACCTTTTTGTAATTTGAACTTACATGGTATGTCACAATCCGAGCCTAGGAGATCGGGGGTTAGCAAAAACCTAACCAGCGATACACGCACTCCCGTGCATATGCACTTAGACCCGGTCTAGATGCACACGCACAAGGGAAAACACACATGCAAAACATGTATGCGGAAGCTAAAAATATCAACAAGAGACACGAGGCACACAAGAACAAGGACATAATATCCAAAGGCTGATACAAAAGTCTGAACATACACACGGGATCCAATCACAATGTATAGAACATGAGTACAATCAATGACATGAAAAGAAAACAAGATGCATGCATGCAGAGAACAGTCGCGCTCTAATGGAGTGATAACACACACTCCGCAAACCTGAAGAGACAGCTGCAGTCTCCCAAGCAAACTGACGACCGACAAGAACACAGTCGAGGGTACCTGAGCCTGCAACACCAAGGACAACTCATGAATACAACGCTTCAGCAAAGTATAAGCAGTAACAAGTTAACACGTATGGTCTCTAATAGAATAAAAGACATAAATAATCACAACAAGTCAATGTAGTAGTCTAGGCACTTGTGCATTCAAATTAACATATGCTCTGTGTGAATCAATGGATACATAACATGTACATACTAGGTGGCTACTACGTACGCCATATGCTCCCAAAGTATGGATCTTATATCGTGCAAAGAACACCATGGGCCAGATGGGTCTCGGTTTCCTGGGGTCCGGATTCCCCAAGACGTTTCCTTACTGTAGCAAGGCCATGAAACTACACCAAATTCACCCCGTCGGGATCCTAAGGCTGAGGCTCAGTAGTGACGGACCATATCGAGTCAATCAATATAAGAACATGCATATCATAACGTGCATATCATAACGTGCATAGCTGAACATGTATCTTATCAGAACGTGACGTGCATGTCTTGTTAAGCATATATCAACAACCATATCCAATTAAACAGATCAAACCAACAAGATAATGGATGATAACGAAGTAAAGGCATCTCAACTCATGTATATCAAATAGTAAGATCGAATATGCAAGACCACTGTTCCACCCGGGATTAACCATGGACAGAACTAGAAATATCCAATCGTGTGCCCCAGCATAGAACGCGAATAAGAGGACAAGAACCGAAGTCAATATGCCATGCAATCAGATGTTCTTGCAGGAATCACGATCTGTTACTAGCCAATCCTATTCTAATTATCCAGTGTTTCTAACCGTGCATGATGATGTAGTTTTAAGTTATTCGATGCACCATTGTCTAGTGTTGTAGTGTATCTGGAATGTGCACCGAAGTCCCTTAAACCAACACCCATGGGGAGGTGCTAAACAACCGGATAACGTGCATGAATGATTCGCAGCCCTCGAGATCGTTCATGTCATACATTCATACCATTGGGCAAGTCTAGGTGATCTACATTCTATCATGAAGGCCATAGCAGGTCTCTTTCTTACTCCTAGCCTTTCATTCATTTCTCAGGGGTGGTACAGCTTAGCCGTAGGTGAACATACGGCTTAGCCGTAGGCAGTTTACGGCGTAGCCGTAATCTGCACTGCGGCTCCACCGCGGCTCCCTTTATTGTTCATCCGCAATTACGGTTCACCCGTATTTTGTTCTACGGCTTAGCCGTGTCCTGTTCTACGGCTTAGCCGTGGCTGGGCCGTAGAAGGTCTGTCAAATTGCTTACTTTCAGTTAATCCAGAAACCAGCACCCTGTATTGATCTACGGCTGGGTCACGGCTGAGCTACGGCTTAACCGTAGGACAATATACGGCTTAGCCGTGTCCTGGCCGTAGAGGAAAATTGGGTTTTTCCCCTCTCTGGACTCTAAGCCGAAGGTGAGTTACGGCTTAGCCGTGGTACACGCGAAGCAGTTTCTGAACTGATTACCGAATCATCGAAACATGACTAAACTGACGAAATCACTTAGAATAGAAGGAAATGATCACAAAATGGGCTGTACACATCATTCATACTCAAGAATACATGATTGAATCTTAATCAAATACATACCCACATGGTTAAACCAAGTTATGCTTATACTTGCCTCCAATGGAGTCTAACACACGATCTTGTTGTCCTTGGGCTCAATCACGCTGCCAACAAGCTTCGAATCGCCATGGATGCAAGGAAAGAAGAAAAGAGAACCGTGAGGATCCATACCCATCGATAATGAGAACAAGAGGAAGAAGAAGGAAGGAAGCACAACAAGAACTCAAGTTCACCTCCAATCACACGAGTGATGCTCAAACGTGGACATCCACCGATGCTCCCCCTGACTTGATCGACAGAAGCAAGGAAGAACAAGGAGGAGAAGAAGACTCGAGAGAGAGAGAGACAGAACAGTGAATGAAGGAGAAGAAAGGGTCGGTGGCTTATAAATATTAAGGCAATTTGCAACAGGGTTCAATTGTTCCAATTAATTCCAGTTCAAGTCAGTTGCGGGTCTAACGAAAACACATGACCTCTTTGGTAAACGACATAGTTACGGGAATCAATGAGCGTAACGAAAGACACACGTCAATACCATGATGATGCATGAATGACGACATCACACAAAATGCAATATTACGAAAAAGGGCTTATGTCTACCTAAACTAGGTCAAATTCAACCCAACTACCTATCCAAAACCTGAAACCAAACAAACACAAGAACAAAACACCATTAGCAACCAAATCATCCGAAATTAGCCGCTAATTCAGATCAACTCGGGTCGGAGTGTTACAGTTTACATCATCCTGACACCAAATTAGTTGCATCATGTGTATTTCATTTTGTAGATCATCTTTTATATGTGTCGTAGCCCAATTCGGATTCATCTTGGCACAATTAAAGTCTAATTGACTTAAACTGTAAATTCCATGAGCAAGCAGGACTTGCTTACAATTTCAAGGAAATCTGGATTTAAAACCCAGTTAAAGCACTCTTCCCTTTTCATTCTATCTAAAGATTTGCTGGAGCAACTCTTCTCTCCATCTTCTCTTTCTCCCTCACTCTCCTTCTCATCAAATCTGAAGCTTGGAACCGTTGCATGTTAGAGTCAAAGCTCCCATTATCTTCCCCACCATCTTCATGCTCACATTCTACCATGGAACTCACAATCTCACTTCATCATCTTTCCCGCAACTCTCTAAGGTAAGAGCTCCATTACTACTTCATTTCTTGAGTTCATTAGAGTTAAAAAAAAAAACTCCATTAAGCAACATGCATTTATCCTACACCCATTTCCTCTATTGTATGTAGTAGAATCATCTTCTATTGAGGCTTTCTCCATCATCAACTCAAATGAAAGGCTTGATTTGAGTAAAGCATAGAGATAAGGCAAGTATGAGAGTATATTTGGCTGCATGCATGTTTTCTTCTGTTGATCTTGAAAAAAACCATGTCACTGTTAAGTTAAAGCTCTCTTACACTTAATTTTAAGAATGTATGATTATAAGTTAATGAAGGTAATTTAAGAATGAATGATGGGATTAGGTGAAAGAGAACCCAATTATGATGAAATGTAAACTTGAAATGTAAAATGGTAGGTTGGATCAAAGAAATTGGAACCATGTTTGAAAAAGTCTGTATTGAACTTTTGTTTCGGAAACAACTTTAGAAATTCTCAAGCTTACGGCTAAGTAGTAAGTACACTACGGCTAGCTTTCCAGAGACCAAAACTTGAGAAAAAACAAAAGTTGAAAATTTTGTTTTGTTTTACAGCTAAGCCTATAGTCAAGCCATGAAATGCATTATAGCTAAGCAGTGGCCTAACCATAGGCTACTTATAGCTAAGCCGTAGGCTAAATCACGCTAAGTCATGATTGCAGGAAGATTTTGTGAAACACGGCTAAGCTTTAGGAACACAGTAAACTTAGGAAAAACTAGGAATATTTAGAGACCTTGTAGGGCCTTAGAAATGGCGCCTTTACATCGAATAAATTAGTCCAATGGTAATTAAACATTACAAAGGAAGAGTGTGGAGCTGTCACACATTCCCTCTTGATTTTTCGGATGGTTTCTAATGTCACATCATGGGTATTGACATAAGAAGATGTGTCTAATGCCTGCACAATGTAATACCAAGATTTTTGGTAAACATCGTATTGAATGACTAAGGAAACACGAATTATCTTAGCTAGGCTTGGCTAGTAAATATCCTTGTTAATCACTCAATCCAAATGCATTCATATTGTTTAAGTAAACATTTGCTCTCAACATGATTTAATTCTATGCCCATTCTTCCTAGTGAACTTTAAGGCAAGATCGGAGACGGAGCTTCTATTGAGCATGAGCCTGTGAGCCAAGATAGGGGTAACTAAGGTTGAGAGGATTCAAGCTCTAATAGCTCATTTAAGTGTTCATTGTTTGAATAACAGTTACTTCATTTAATTCTAATTTTTATGACTGAATATTATCTCAAGACCGGTATATGTTTCTGTATAAGAATGAATCGATCGCTACATATGATAAGTATGAAAGTATGAATTTTGATCGGACATGAGACCATTGAGTCGGCACCACTTAACTTATATGCATAGAAGGTTCGACGGGACCGAATGAGGGTACTTTTTTATGTTAATGCAGTAGTTTTATGAAGAGTTGGTTAGTGCTCTTAGGGTAGCTAGATGGTCTTGGCACGACATCTAGTGATTTCCCACTATACAATATGATCTCCTTAAAGAGAAGATAACCATGTAGATGCGAACTAGTATATTAATACGTTTCTATTTATGATTCATTACTTATGCTTATTTACATGCATAACATGCCCAGTTTCCGTTATTGCTCTCTTTTAATCAATATGTTTTCTAATTTGATTGATATATCATGAAGTCTTATATATCCTTATATTTGTTTAATTGTCATGTTAATGGTGTTACCCTTGGTATTACAGGTACTGAACCCAATGCTAACGCAGTAGTCGATGTACCCTGGAGGGAGCCATAGCGGTACCTCGAGGTATAGATGAGTGGAATGAGGATGGCGTCTTATATTAGTCATCCTACAAAGAGCATCATGGGGTTTATGTTTTAGGGTTTATTTAGATATAGCCATTAATGGACATGCTATTTTGTATTTAGGAATATGTTTATGTACCTTATTAATATGTGCATGTGGATGGTTTAATATACAGACCTTGGTTTATATTAACGAATAAATAAATGTTTTATTAATGTCTATGATGAATTACAGGTGAATTCTTCAGGTTTTCACTTAATTATAAATCTGAGTATTACATATATATAGATCTTCTTTACATGTACCTGTGGAATCTCCCTTGTAGCAGTTTGTACGTATCTTGAGATGGCATGGATTGCTATAGGTTACGTGTGTCACGCCTCAGGATCTACTTTAATCCCCAAGTCTGGGGTTCGGGCATGACAATACATTTGCATATATTTTTCTTGTTGATGAGGGGGATCCAGAGAGCTACCAAGAAACAAAAACTCGTGAAAATAAATATTAGTGGATGAAGGCCATGCATGATGAGAGGAGTTCTTTGAAGAAGGATAAGACTTATAAGCTAGTGTAACTTCTGAAAGGCAGTAAAGTTTTGAGAAATAGGCAATAAAGTTTTGAGAAATAAATGGGTGTTCAAGTAAAAGAAAGATAACAGTGGAACACTAGTGAAGTACAAAGTGTAGTTAGTGGTTAAAGGCTTTGCGCAGATGAAGGGTATTGACTTTGATGAGGTTTCCTTTCCAATTGTGAAAATGACTTCTATCAGAGATCTCTTACGTCTAGTCACTGGCATGGACCTTGAGCTTGAATAGATGGACATGAAAATTGTGTTTGTTCGTGGTAATTTGAAATGGGTGATCTACATAACTCTGCCGGAAGGATTTGAGGTGGAAGGAACAGAACATCTAATTTGCAAGTTAAAGAAGAATCTCTATGGGTTGAAGCAAGCATCAAGATAGTAGTACAAGAAGTTTGATTCATTTATAGTGAGTCACGGGTACTAGAGGATAGCTACATATCACTATGTTTATATACGTAAGTTTGCTAATAGCAGATTTATTATTCCTTCTTTTATATATAGATGATATATTGATAGTTGGACAGAATAGTATGATGATTAGTAGTTTGAAAGAGGAAATATCAATGACTTTTGATATAAAAGACTTTGGTTTTGTACGAATGATATTGAATATGCACATACGTCGTGATAGGAATGCCAAGAAGTTGTGGTTATCACAAGAGAAATAACAGTTGTAACAAAGGTTCAAAATGAAGAATGACAAGCTACTTTGCATGCCTTTAACCAATCACTTCAAGCCCAATAAAAGATTATGTCTTACTATAGATGAAGAAAAAGAACAAATGATGTCTTGTAAGGTTCAAACTCGAACTAATCTCGATTTATAATAATTAATCTTGTGTTACTTTAATTAATGCTTATTGAGATTAATTCAACTCAAATCCCTTTGAGTTGTCATGGTTAGGTAATTAGATCGGGTTCGAACCTTACTTAGGTAGTCAAGGACCTTCTTGTAATTTAGAGTTTCATGGTTTGCTTAATCTTGACATTATATTAGTTGCATCATGTGTATTTTATTTTGAGGGTCATCTTTCATATTGGTTCAGCCCACTTCGGATCTATTTTGGCCCACTTGAATACCAATTAACTCAAACTATTAAATTCATAAAGCCAAGAGTATCTGCTTGTAAATTTCTAGAAAATCTGGATTTAAAAACCTACTTTACTGCTCATTCTCTGCATCTCCTCTACATCTTTGCTGGAGCTCTAACTTTTCCTTCTCTTTCACTCTCCCTCTCATTAACTTTGAGGCTTGGAGCTGTTGCATGTTGGAAGCAAAGCTCTCATTGTCTTCTCTACCATCTTCTTGCTCACCTTCTACCTTCGGAACTCACAATTCCATCACCTCATTTTTCCTCTTTTTCAATCTTCAGCTCTCTAAGGTAAAGGATAACTCTCATTTTAGTTCTTTTGGTTTAATGGAGTCAAGGAGACTAAATTTGGTGACATGCATGCATTTCATACCCATTTAACCCATTGCATGTTTTAGATCATCTTTTATTGAAGCTTTCCACACTATCAAACTAAGAGAGAAGCTTGTTTCGGGATAAAGCACTGAGATAAGGCAAGTATAAGGGTGTATATTACTGCATGTATGTTTGTCAATGTTGATTCTTGAAAAATTCTCCTTAGATGCCAATCTACAACTCTTTCACCCTTTAATTCAAGAATATATGATGGATCAAGTGACAATGAATATGTTTATAAATTATGGATGAAGTGTGGGTATTGAAAGGTGTATGATGATAGTTTGAAACAAAGAAAACCAAATTGGAACCCCAATTGAAGAAGTTCTATACTGAACTTTTGCTTTATAACTAAGAATCTGAAGCTTGCAGCTAAGCCGTGACTACTCTACGGCTAGCTTTCTAGAGAACCAAAATTTGACTTTCTTTTACGGCTAAGCTCATAGCTAAGCTGTAAAGTGCACTACGACTAAGTCGTAGCCAAGCCATAGGCCACCTACGGCTAAGCCTAGGCTAAATCACAGCTGAGCCGTAATTGCAGGAAAAATCTTGTGAAACATGGCTAAGTCGGAGACTATTCACAGCTAAGTCATAAGAACATAGTAAAGTTAGGAAATTAGGGACTTTCAAAGGGCCTTAGCAGTGGTACCTTTGCCTCGACAAAATTGACCAAACGATAATCAAATACTAAGGAGGAAGAATGTAAAGCTGTCATTCGCTCCCTCTTAATTTTCCAATTATTTCCAACATCACGTCATTAGTGTTGGTATAAGAAGAGGTGTCCATCGCCAACACAATGTAACAGTAAGATTTTTGGTAACACATTGACATCGGACGTTTTATAAATGCACCGTATTGAATAACTACGAAAACACAGATTGTCTTAGCTAGAGTTGGCTAGTAAACATCTTTGTTAACTACTTAATTCAAATGCATTCATATTGTTTAAATAATCCTTATCCTTAACATGATTTAATCATGTACCTATTCTTTCGATGAACTTTAAGGTAAAATCGGAGATGGAGCTTCTACTGAGCGTGAGGCCGTGAGCCAAG
Organism: Sextonia rubra; assembly: GCA_037013555.1. Taxonomy (NCBI): domain Eukaryota; kingdom Viridiplantae; phylum Streptophyta; class Magnoliopsida; order Laurales; family Lauraceae; genus Sextonia; species Sextonia rubra. The sequence goes on from JASUAD010000012.1 coordinate 20,034,596, forward strand.
ATAGGGGTAACTAAGGTTGATAGGGTTCGAGTTCTAATAGCTCATTTAAGTATGCATTGTTTTAATAACAGTTACTTTGTTTACTTCTGATCTTTATGACTGAATATGATCTTAAGATCGGTATATTTCAGTATTGGAATGAGTTGATCACTACGTAATAAGTGTGAAAGTATGAATTCTGATTAGACTTGAGACCATTGAGTAGGCATCACTTAGCTTGTGCCCATAGGAGCTTCGACAGAACCGATTGAGGGTATTCTATATGTTACCTACTGCAGTAATTTTATGGAGAGTTGGTCGGCGTTCTTAGGGTAATTAGATGGTCTTAGCCTGACCGTTAGTGAATTCCCACTGTATGATATGCTTTCTTTCTAGAGAGAAGATAACCATGTGAATGCCAACTAGCATGTTTTTGTATCTTCATTTATGATTCTTTACTTATGCTTATTGACATGCACGACATGCCTAGTTTCCATTATTGCTATCTTTTAATCAATACATTTTTAATCCAATTGATTCATCATGACAACCTTATATAACTTTGTATTTGCTTAACCGTCATATTAACAGTGCTACCCTTGGTGTTATAGGTACTGAACCTAATGCCAGTGCGACGGTCGACGTGACCCTAGAAGGAACCCCAACGGTACCTCGGGATGTAGATGAGTGGAATGAGGATAACTTTTTTTACTCGTCATCTGATGTAGAGCGTCACAGGGTTTCTTTTGGATTGCATAGAGAGTAGATCATGCCATCTTCATCATGTTATTTTGAAGTCAGAGATGGATGGACATGCCATTTAGTATTTATGCATATGTTTATGTACCTTATTAATATGTGCATTGGATGGTCTTATTAATAGACCTTAATTTATATTAATGAATGAATGAATGTTTTATTAATGCCAATGATAAATTACATATTAATTTTCTAGGTTTCTGCTTAATTATGAAAATGAGTGTTACGTGTATATGGATCTTCCTCACACGTACCTGTAGAATCTCCGTTGCAGCAGTTCATACTTGTCTTTACATGGCAAAAACTGCTAGGAGTTATGTGTGCCATGTCTCGGGATCCGCTCTAATATCCAATTCTCGGATTCGAGGTATGACATGTCTATTCTATACTCTTATGCTATTAAGAGTCTTATGTATGCCATGGCATGCACAGCGTTGGACATCGCTCATGTGGCTTTAGTAACTAGATTTCTTTCTAACATAGAAAAATAGCATTAAAAAGTAATTAAGTAGATCTTCAAATATTTGAGAGGTACTTACAACTTGTTCTTGTGTTTCAGAGGCTTAAAACCAGAAGTGGAGGGATTTATAGATGTTAGCTTTACAGGTGATCTTGAAATATGTTGTCAACTTCAGGGGTGGGGGCCCATTTGACATGTTGTCCTCTACTACACTTATACTATTCTGTGCAACACTTGATTTTATATTCCACAATACAATGTGGGGCCCACCTTTTATTGTTTGTGGCACTCTATTATTATTACACATGGGACCCACTTGTAGAAATTACAATATGGTATCCACCTTTAAAAAATAGAACATGAGTCTCACGTTCATAGGATTTACAATGTGGACCCACATTTGTGAGAATTATAATGTTGGGACACTTTTTTTTTTGTAAAAATTATATGGTACACCCAATATTTAGGAATTATAAAGTGAAGCCATATATATATTTTTTATGGTTGATATGGGACCTACATGTTGAAATTACAATGTGGTGCCCGTATTTAAAAATTAAAACATAGGGCACATTCATAGGATTTACAATGTGGGCCTACTTTTATAAGAATTATATATAATGTGGGGTTGCCTATTTTATGATTGTGAACACTGGACACTTGTAGAAATTACAATGTGGTGCCCACTTTACAAATTAGTACATGGGGCGTACATTCATAAGATTTATAATGTGGGAACACAAATATATGAATTATAATATTGGGACACGTTTTTTGTAAAAATCACGTAGTATACACCTTTAAAAAACCTTTAAAAATTAGAATTAAGGCCCAAATTCATAAGAACTATAATGTGGGTCCATCTATTGTGATTGTAGTGTAACCTACATTTAGGAATTATAAAGTGAAGCCACATTTTTTATGATCGTTGACATGGAACCCACCTTTTGAAATTATAAATTGGTGCCCATATTTAGAAATTAAAACATTGGGCACATTCATAAGATTTACAAATAAGCTGATGTGAATTTAATTAATCTACTTAAAACTGCAACTGCACAATTGTCTTGTTAAGACAGTGGTAAATACAGGTTGATCCCATAAGGAGCACTTTTGAACTTTTTAATAAAAAATATGAAATTTCTTTTAACTAAAAAATTGATTTGAAATAAAACTAAGAATGTCAGAAACTTTATACAATTGAAAGTAGTGCAAAATCAATGGAGAAAATATATTAGAGTATATAGAATCTTCTAAAGAAGATAATTAATCCAATCATGCAGTTATTCTATTCTTTGGCTCCAAATAACTCAGATCAGAAACATAGAAGATTTTTCTTTTGGAAAATCTAATTTTTAATAAAAAGAATAAGATCATCACCTAAGATCTCATCCACCTCATAAAACAATAAAAGATCATGAGCATCATTTATCAAATTAAGCATAAACTATCAAAGGATCTCAGTTCTAAGCATAATCTATCAAAATAAGTATAAATCATCAAATTATTTTCATTAGAAATTAAAACAGAGGCTACCTAAGGCATGAAGATAGATTTATTATTTTAATAGAGTATTCATTTAAAAGAAACAAGAAAAGAACAAAATGCCCACATAATTAAAATAAAAATTTACTTAGCATCATCTATATGCTCTGATCCAAAGGACTAGCTAGACATTGCCAAAACCTTCATTATAAATTTCATTAAGAGCATTCTTGTACAATTTCACTCTATACTAATCTCTCTTCTAAAATTCTAGTTCTTGGAATGAGGCTCTAAAAATACCTTAAAAGTAAAAATAGAAAATTAATGGGAGGAAGAAAGGTGGAGGAGAGAGAAAAGAGAGTTGCTGGAGGGGAGAGAGAGAGAGAGAGAGAGAGAGTCTTGGACGTCCAAGCTTCATTAAATAAGATTTTTAGTCCCTTTGTTTCCTTTTTTTTCTTTCTCTTTTGTAGCTTGTAAAATCTTCTTTTGGAAAGATCTCTTGGCTTGCCCTCTAATTTAGCAAAGATTTAGCACTTTTAGAGAGATTCTTTATTGCTTTCCTTTAAAAACCAATCTCTACATAAACTTTTCATATTTAGAAGATTCTATTCTCATGTACAAGTAAATCTTTTAAACAAGCTTTCCTTCTTTAATTTCTTGAAGATTTTCTTCAAATCTTCTTCGATCGTCTTAAAAAGAATAATGCAAGGATTGTAGACCTTACTTTGATTTTTAATATACTTCACTTATAGAGAGATGAACCCCACCCAAAGGTGTGTAACATGAAAAAGGTTTTCAATCATTTTGTAATCCCATCTAAAAATACATAGACAATTTCCCGATGCCATAATTTTATCGTTTCAGCTTCGATTGATACAATCTTAGATCCAAAAGATATTTACTCGAAAAGAGCTTTCCAATGTAAGTAGATTATCTAATTTTGCTGCTTAATTAGAGAGTTATGACCGTTTTAATCTATGTTACCTAAAGAAAAACGAGATTTACTTTCCATTTTTGAATTCCTCTTCTTTGACTTTCCTTTTCTTGAATTTTCTCTACCTTAGCTTTCTTTTCTTTCAAATTTGAATTCTTTCAACAACTTGAGAGTGTGGCCCCCTTTTGACTATTCAAGCATGTGTGTAGGGTTCTCATGAAGCCAATCTTTCCAATTTCTTGTATGGTATGCTCACATAATCTGTCACATCTTCTTACACATTCTAAGGAAACTCATAAAATACTAAAGAGCCCAAATTGAAGTGCGACCAGTCTGGACAGAGTTTTACTCTAGTTGGGACTCTTCAAAGAAAAATTATAAATTTCTAAATTAATATAGAAAGTATGTGAAAATTATGATAATTCAAGTCTTTAGATGAAAATGCATGAAATGATGAAATTTGATGAATAGTGATGTGATTCATTTAATTAAACCCCTAATTAATCATAAATGATGCATAAATATGTAAATTCATGAACTTAATAACATGAGCTTACTTTTATAGGAATTATAATGTGGGGCCACTTTTTTTATGATTGTAAACATTGAACACACCGGTAGAAATTACAACGTAGTGCCACGTGAAAAATTAGAATATGGGTCCTACATTCATAGGATAATGTAGGCCCACATTTATATGAATTATAATGTTAAGACACATTTTTTGTAAAAATTATGTGGTACACACCTTTAGAAGTTTTTGTAAAAATTACATGGGACACACATTTAAAAATTAGAATATGAGGCCCACATTCATAAGAATTATAATGTGGGTCTACCTTTTGTGATTGTAACGTAACCTATATTTAGGAATTCTAAAGTGGAGTCACATTTTTTTTAATGATTGTTGACATGAGACCAACCTTTTGAAATTATAATGTGGTGCCTATACTTAGAAATTAAAATATAGGGCACATTCATAAGATTTAAAATGTGAGCCTACTTTATAGGAATTATAATGTGGGGCTACCTTTTTGTAATTGTGAACATTGGACACACTTGTAGAAATTACAACGTAATGCACACTTTAAAAATTAAAATATGGGCCTGCATTCATAGGATTTTCAATGTGGGTCTAACTTTTGTGATTGTGACCATATGACCCACCTTTAGGAATCACAACGCGGGACTACTTTTTTTGTGATTGTGAATGCGAGTCCCACCTTTAGAAATTATAATGTGGTGCCCACTTTAAAAATTAGAACATAGGGCCCACATTTATAGGATGTAAATATAGATCCACCATGATAAGAATTATAATCTAAGTTCACCTTTTGTGAATGTGACCATGTGAACCACCTTTAGGAATTATAAGTTGGGTCACCTTTTTTGAGATTGTGAACAGGGCAACTATCTTTAGGATGCATGAGAAGATTTTGTTAGAAGGCAAGAGTTAACTAGATGCAATTGTGCCAGCAAATTGTTTCTTAAAACTGATTAAAGTTTTTTAGTTCCAACTTTTATAGGCAGAGAGTTAAGATTTTGGGATCCTTTGAGAAAGATCAAAATTCAGAATATTGATGTACACTTACCAAATATGTTTTCCACGCTCTCATCTCATGGGAACATCCGAATAGTATGATGTGAAATGCACCCTTAGGGTCCATTTGTTTGCCTCAAATTACATAAGAGTTTAATACATTAAAATAATAACTTATGTTCAAAAGATCTCTAAAGAGGTGATGGGTGAAAGATATGAAATGAGGGGGGAAGGAAATAAGGTAGAGATTTAGATGGGACCTTAACTTCAGTAGGAATTGAATTACTAAGATGATGGTTGGATATTCATTTTCTATCTTTCTTTAATTCTATTTCCATTAAAAGGGAGGTCATTAGATGGTCTTTTTTTTTTTGTGCAAAAAAAGGGAGATTTCATTTCTAATAAAGCAACTTACAATACATATTAATAGGTAATTTACAAGACATATAAGAGATACCAAAAAAGCCTTTGGTAAGATTTGATATTCCAAAAGGTCCTTACTAAACCAAACCGGACAAGGGAATAAGTTGTCTAGGACAAGATTTCATTAGATGGTCATTTTTGTATATTCACCATTGGCCTTCATTTTTAATAACCAGTTATGGCATGGATTCCAATGTATTACTATGCAAACAAACAGTCCTTAAATATATAATTTCTATCATAAAATAATAATGTATGATACCCTGAATAAGATTACTTGTGATCTTAGAAAAAAAAATGATATGGAAATTTAATACTAATAGCAAGTAAACCATGTAATGGTGAATGTTACCGGTAAAGTATCAAAAGGTATTGAATTACAGAAATTTCACCATACCCTCTCTAAAACAATAACATCCCACTTTGATAAACTCTACCCGATACAACAACATTACTAGCAGCAATACCACCACCTATAGAACACAATATCTCCAGCTTTAAAAATGAGCCCTCAGAGACTTTCCCTTCACATTGAAATCTGCGATTGGCTGGCCGTTGAGGAAAAAGGTGATTATGGAAGCTCAGTGAAACACAACCCTTCCCCACATTACTGGATTTGCTTTTAGTGGTCTCTCAATCATCACTTTCTCAATGCAATTTCCCCAATGCCTGTGCCCAAACAAATGGAAATAAATAGGCAACCAAAAAATGAAGAGATGCATAAGAAAGATGGGGGGAAAATTGTATTTACAATGAATCTAGTCTGTCCATGTTGGATACATTCATTAGATAATTAGCTAATTATGATAATATATCCAAGTAAAAATGAGAAATGAAACTTGGGGCCACATGATTGATCGCGATTGGACTTTGTTCTAAATTGATTTGTTGATTGTGGTCGTCGTTGATCAAATGACTTTTCTTCCTCAAATCTTATTTTTAATTATCAAACCCCTCTTTCTCCTCCTTCGATCCTCTATTAAAAACGAACAATAAAACAAAGGATAGGATCCTATTGGCATTTTTATGCAGAACTCTCACTTGTTCTAGCCAACCATTGATTGATTAAAATATAAACAATGTTTTCCCTTCATTTTAAGTAAGTAAAGAATTACATCATAGCCCCCTCGGTCACCTTTTCACATTGAGAACTATTCAAGATCAACATAGAAAAAAAAAACAGTAAAATCATTTTGATAAAAATATTATAAAGAAATTACCAACAAGAACAAATTTCATGTATGAGTTTGGGCAATATATGAAAGTATGATTGTCATTGGCTCTATGTGACTAGAAAGAAAATTTTCCCTTTTTCTCCCTTGAAAGGTTCTTTTTTGAAACTTTAGGTTTTGGGGTTGAATTTAAAATTAAATCAATGATGTTGAGGGTAAAAGATAACCGTACTTATACCTTTAACCCTAAAAAAAGTAGAGGTAATCCAGGATGGGAAAGGTTTGATTGAAGATTACACCTGTGCTTTTTTTTATTTACCTAAGCGATCCATTTTGGTCAGGCAGATTGGATAATTAAAGTTGAGAATTTTTGAATCCGAAATGGAACTTGCCCATTTTGTCAATCGATTGTAAGGGGATGAATCGATTGACGTAAGTTAATGGGAGTAAAACAATTGGGCGGTGATCACCCCCATTCACCATCACATGCATGATAGTTCATGTCATTCTATTTCATTTACATGGAATGAAATAAATAAAATAAATGAGAAAATTGGTTTGAGAAGAAACTCATCCCAAGGCCAAATGACCTTAACTTGAACGTTTGCTCACATTGGGATCTTTGGAGTCGTGGTCCCCATAAGAATCTTCAACCAAACCTGTTTAGCAAATCTATTTTCAGACTCTTATTGCCTTAAAGACGTTTTAAAATATAAAAGAGCATTTGGCTATCAACTTAGGACTCTCTTTTTCAAACCTTATACAGGGGTTAACAGTCTATTTCTTCTAGCCCCAGATTTATGGAGAATTCAAACAAACAATTGTGTCTAAAGCAGGTAGATGCAACGAGCTACAACAGTGGTATAAGGCGTTAGTTGATTACAGCGTTCTTTTCATTTTTTTTTTATGAAATCCCCAGGCCCTAATGACGATCTACGCCATTGGAAGTGTTAAGAAGGTCAACAATGGCCATTGGATCAAATTTTAGCCGTTCATCATGCTGGATCTCTAGATTTATACAAAAAAAAAAAGGTGAACCGTTGGATGTAAATTTATAGATTATATGAACCGTTAATTCTCTTTGTAACGGAAAAAACAGCTATGAGGTCAATAACTAGCATTTGATTCCTTGTAGATCTCAATAAAATCACTAAAAACCATAGACCATTGATGTACCATGTATTGTTGGTTGATTTTTGGAAGTCACCTCAGGCACCCCACTTTTTTTTAATCTCTGGGGCAATAAGTCATGATCCAAACTGTTGGATATGTTTAGTATGTCAAGCATAGCTTAGGATTTAAATTTCAACCGTTGGATCATTATATATGTTGAGATATTTGCCAAAAACTCCAACTGTTACATCTAATTTTTATAAAATTTGTGAGCCAAAAATGCAAGACCCAAACCATTAATTTTCTTTGTTAGACTAATCACAACTATAGGGTCAATTTTCAAAGTTTGATTCCTTGTGGATCTCAAAAAATTTTGGAAAAACTCCAACCATTGATTTAAAAAATCTATTGGAAGCAGCTTTTCTGTATTACCAAATGAACTTTTGTTTTTTAAAACACTCGTTTCAAATAGGGCTATTTTAAATAGATCTGTTTTATGTAGATCTCTTTCATATAGATAAGATTTGCCATCTATTTTGAGTGGCTTAGAGAATTGGAAAAAAGGGTGAAGGCTTGAGGTGCTATGAAACAAACCTAAGCCATCGTATTTATGCCATAAGGCCTAGGGGTGATTATGGGTTAGGCCAACCCGAGGTTGATTCAGGCCCGGCCAGTCTTGGACAGGGCATGGATATGTAATTATGGTTGATTTAATAATCGGGCCGGGCTTGGATTAAGCGATAGAAACCCCAAAGCACCATCCGGCTCATGTAAGGAATACATATGATTTAATTTAATTAGTCAAAACAATTGCTGGAATGCCCACAAATTGATAAAGAGACTGGTTCGGCCTGGCCTGATTGATAAAATGGGTGGGCTCAGAATTGGCTTTTACGACTTGTGTTGGGTTTGGTTGGGCCTTAGGCCAATGTTTCTAAAGTTGGGCTGGGCCTAATATGTCTTAGCCTAGCCTGGCCCATGAACACCCATAGTCTTGATTTGAAAGGAGATTGGAAAACTTAAGGCTCATTTTGAAATGTATTTTTATTTTATCCTGATTTGAAATGTCCAATAAACTTAGGCCCTTTTTTAAACATCTCCCTTTAGAAATTACCCAATAATCTATGTATAAATAAAGTTGAGCACAAATAAGAACCAATCAAGATGATAAGGCCCATTTAATTAGCACAAGACTGTCTGGCTGCAATGGTTTCGTAGTAGTGGTGCGAAAAGAAAGAATATGAGGCCTCAGTAACCCACATACACATGTCTTTCTATGTGGTGGGGCCAATGGAACCCATCTTCATGTTAATGGCCCCTTCTATAGTTGGAATTGTGGAGTATCTGTATGACTTCAATGTCACTATATCTTAGCCAGATTTCTTGGGCATTGAATTTGCCTAAATTGGTCAAGTGCATGCTTCTGTTGACGCTGCATTTAATTCAGTTAGACCAAATGCATGCATCGCATGAGCCAACCCCGTCATCTTAGATCCCCATGAAGTCCTATAAAGAAGAGTCATCTTACAACCATTTTGCACATTATCAAGAGTCAGTGAGGTGGCTTCTGCTGAGATGGGCTGCGGCTTGGCACAACTGTTAATGTCCTCTTCACATCCATTTCCCAGACGATCAAGTCCATCTTTGAAACGAAAGCAAGGAAAAAAGAAGTCCTCGGAGGACTAGACTCACGGATCAAAGGTCTATGTTTCTGATATTTGATCAAGGGGATGCCTGGCAGAGTTTTTTCACTTCAAATATCCCTCTCCATATCGAAGGGAACATGTTTTATTCTGCCCTGATCCACCCTTGTTCTTGAATGGCCAACAGATGGTTAGAAAACATCTGTTGGGTCATTTTTTTTTCTTCTGCAAGATGAATTCCGTCCGCCATCAATCTCCTCCTTTTCCACACCATGAAAAGGAGCATTGATGATCGCTTCATGATTGCACTATGGCTTTGGATGGAATGTATTGGCTACTTGAAGCTGATCTACCACAATCCTTCAGTGAAGATGAAGCTCTCTGATGATTTGTAGCAGACGGTGGAACGATGATATCCATTTCCCACAACCCCAATGAACCCATCAACTTTTGGTTCTTGTAAAACAATAGGGAAATCATGATTCTTGTAAAAATGTGAAGTGTTTTTTTCTTTTTGGCTCTCCGATGATTTGTAGCAGAAGGTGGAACGATGATATTTATTTCCACGACCCCAATGAACCCATCAACTTTTGATTCTTGTAAAACAATAGGGAAATCATGATTCTTGTAAAAATATGAAGGTTTTTTTTTTTTTTGTGGTTTTTTGTTGTTGCGCGCGGGGGGGGGGGGGGGGGGGGGGGGGGGGGGGGGGTGGGCGCGGGGTCAATATTCAGGAAGGTAGGAAGGGTACTAACTATCCACCAAATAATATTGTATTCCTTCAAAGCTATGGCAGACTTTCAGAGCTCTAGCAGACTCGGAATTTTCATCTAGGTGGTGTGGGCAATAGTTAAGTTACGAAGTTAAATAAAAGAAATTAGAATTTTAATAGTATATAAAAGGGAGCTTCTGACACCAACGTGATTATATGTTTGGGTCCGCCCCAGCTTCCAAGCAAGCGCTTATTGTTTTCCCATCAATACTTGAAGAGATCCCCATTCTATACATTATTTTCTTTATTGCTTTCCAAAACAGGACTCCTATCAAAGTTTATGGGTTACTGCCATATCAGATACAAGAGCGTTTAAGAGTTCTAACGCTTATCATGAAAGATCAACGCACTAGATGTCCATAGTTATTTTATCTAAAGAAATAAAATGGACAATCAATAAATAATAGAAAAGTTTCTATTTCAATATGGTTCAGTTAATGGTCTAACATCAGAGAGATTAGACAACATATATGAATGGATGGATGCTTTATTTCTTTAGACAGCTATCTTGCTCTCACGAAAATTTCATTTTCTTCACTTCATGAATGAATGCATACACTAGCATTTTTTTTTTTTTCATGTGCTTCTCTCAAATTTTAGTGTCTTTCATAGAATGATCAGGTGACCTTCCAAAAGATGACACATGGAAGGGCTTTGTGAGGTCCATTTCCCAAGCCAATTACAAAAGGGCTTCAAGCTAGGTGTAGTTTTTTTTTTTTTAATTATATAAAGAGTAAAGTATATTGAAAAAACAGACACAAACTTACATGGGCAAAATGCCCCCCAAAAGCCAACTATACTGTTACAGAAGATCCAACAAAAGAGAGCAAAAGAAAGATAAGAACAAAAATACTACTGAGGAACTAAGGGTTCCCAGTGAATTTGCTCCCAAAAAAAAATCTGACATATATTGCATAGAGGGCCTGAGAACTGCAAATGAACATTGAGGACAGAGGTAGTGAGCTTATCTATCTAATTGAACGCAATATTTGGGAAGGGCCACTGAACCCTTCTGATTATTGAAAATAAAATCCAGTCTTGATTTCCAAAGTGGAGAAACAGGTGTAGAGGAGAAGACTAGGCCTAGACTTCTCCTCTTTCTGGTCACAGTTGGGACTGAGGGCCATCCATATAGAGTTTGCAGAAATTGCGAGAGGAACAGGGCAGCCAGCCAGAGAAGAAAATATGAGAGTTAGTATCCAAATTGTTAGTGCAAAGATGGTGTCTGAAAGCCCAGTGAAAACGGATCCTCTGAGCCCAACTCTGAGTTGTAGTTTTCTCATGGATGAGCCTCCAGAAAAGGAAAAAGCTGAGACTCTCGGATGAATTGAATGGTGCCAGACATAAAGGAGCTCAAGAAATAGAAGCAGATCTAGATCATGAGGAGTCCTAGGCTTCTTTGAGCTTCTGACTGTCTGAAGGAGAATTTCTCGACGAGAGAGAGTCTGGAGAAGATCACTCGAGAAAATTTGATGCCTAAAGCAATAATCCTAAATGAGAATTTTTTTTATTATTTTTGAATATTATTATATATATTTTATTTAAAATCTATTTTTCTAGCTTTTGTGATTTAAAATTGCTAATTAAGTTTTATATCCAAGTTTAGCTACCATATTTTTTCAATTGATAATATGGCTAATCCACTTAATCTTTATTTTTTACTAGCAACAAAGGCCAGGGCTTAAAATAAACTAAAATGATAAAGGATTTTATATAAAAAGAGACCGATTTAGTAAAGTTATATAAATTATAATTTAGACTTAAAATTATAAATTTTCATGTGTTTTAATTTTTTTAAACAATATTTAGATAAAAAAGATAAGACTATGCCTGATTAAGTACCTTTGCCATTTTTTGATCTTATTTAATAGTAGAAAACAATATTAAGTTTTTTTTTCTATCGCATGCCCACTTATATACATGTTTTCAACATAGGCACATTCATGAAAAACACTTACAAATTAGATTGAAAAAATATTGGTGATATATGCTAGATAGAAATGTAGTTAAGTTTGTGCATGGGCAACTTTTGGCATTGGGTAACCTGAACTTTAAAGAGGCCAAATCTAAAAGCCCAGCCCAAAAGGAAAAGAGAATTCATGTGAATTGATCAAAGAAAAGAGTTGACACTGAAGACAAAAATAAAACCTAGCAAAAGTTCCAAGATAGTATATACATAAAAAAAAGAAAAGAAAAAGAAAAGCAAATAACAGATAAAAAATATAAAATTATAGAAATTTACTAAGAATATAATGCATAAAAGCATATATAACTATAAACATTTACTACATCATCTTTGTATAATCCTCGTCACCATTGCTATCAAATTTGTCACCTATGCCCAGAAACATTCTCCGCCATGCCCATCAGCTGCTTTGTAACACTCACTTTAACAAGTGATTATAATATAAGAAATGATTCTCATATAAACTGTAATAGAAGGAGTATCGATCAGGAGAATCAAAGTGAATGAAACAATTCTCATAAAAAAAAGGAAAAAAAATATTACTTTGCACCCGAGAAGAAAAATAACTTCTATTTCGTGATAAAGCATTATAATAAATTATCTCCAAGAAAATATAGAAAGAATTTTCTATAAAAAAAATAAAAAAAATATTCTATAGTTGAAGTGAAAAAAATGAGCAGTGCCCTATTTAAATCTCATGTGTACCCCACCAACACACATGATCTCAAGCAACCACTTGGAAATATCACTTTCATTATCATAATCTACAAACTATCATTAAAAATAGAACAAAAATATATAGGCTCCGTTAGTAAATGAAAATATATTTATCACCATTTTTCTTCATGTGAACATCATGTAGTGTTTTAGTGGGACCTATTGTATTTTATATAGGCAAGAGCATTTTTGATATATTCAATATATGTAGATGATGGCATTCAAATTTAACATAGATGCATTATAGGGGACGGATTTGGCCATTTAGATTTAAATGGAATTGGATGAGTTTTGGTTATTCAAATTTAAATGGGATTGGATGAGTTTCAGTCATTTAGATTTAAATGGAATTAGGTATAGATAATGCAAAGGAAGATGTGAGATAAAAGTTGAAAAGTGTGAATATGGAAATTATGCATGAGATTATGTTAAGAATTCTATGCATGAGACTATGTTGAGAATTGAGATAATGCTGATAACCGTGTGAATGAGTTAGATAGGTAATTATATGAGAGATTTTGAGGAGAAACATGTGATTCTTTATTTAAAAATAAATGAGGCCTTATTTTTTTGGGGCCTAAAGTAAAGACTTTTATTGCCTTATGCTAGAGCCGGCCATGAGATGATGCTGGAGACAACTGATAGTCTTTTTGTAGAATGGATCAGCAAATTTTAGATGGTAGGTGGTTTGCAATGTGCCATAAAGAGCTAGAAATCAACATAGACACTGTCTTCCAAATCAAAATTAAGTGAGGAAATAAGAGTTGCAACTCAAGATATGGTTAACTAAAGAGAATCATCAAATGTTGATAACAACTTTGAGGCAAAAAAATTGGATGGCTAGCAACTAAGAAGGTTTACTTTCTATTTTGGCCTTAGATCAACTGGTGATTAATGTCCTATGGGCCTAATTTTTTGTAGTCACCAAGGGCAATTTTGGATCATTTTAAGGACTTATTGAACAAAAAAAGCCTCATTTATTGTGAAATCATGGTTTTGTATATTTGTACCATTATAGTATATTCATGCATAATTTGCTAAAAAATCATCATTTTTGCTTAAATTCATAAAACCTGCCATTTTGATGATTCTATTTTTAGAAAATTTTATAAAAAATTATTTTCTCCTGAAATGAATAAAAATCTTATCATCATTAGCTTATTTAAATCAAATCATGCACAATGATGTCATTCATGCATTCATTTCATAAGGAATGGGCTCACATTGGTGAGATAATTATTATTATAAATGATAATTCATTTTTTCTTGTAAGAATTTGGTCAAGTGAGTCCCACACATGCATATGTGTGCACTCACACATGTGTTGGACATCCAAAGATGATGAGGTCCACTTTCTTTACACAAAATTCCAAAATTATTTTGAAGATAATTCAAGAAAATCAAAGAAAATCCATGGAGTGCCAAATTAAAAAAGAAGATTTTTGTAAAATGGAAAGTGGCTTTGAAAAATGAAAAACGTGGAAAGACTAACACATTAGCCAAATTGATTTGTGGAAATCTCATCTTAAAAAAGATCTCTCAAATGAGTTTAAAAAGGAATTTGCTAAGGAAGGAAATATGACAAGTACATGAAGATAAATGAAAGAAAAGACCTATCTCCTCTAACCAATCTCCACTCCTCTCCATAGTTTCTCTCTCTTCAAGAAGGGCACTCTCTCCAACTTGAAGCATCATCTAAGAAGAGGTTCTTTCATCCTAGATGTAAATATCTTATCTTGTCTAAATCATTATAATTAATGCACTTCCACACTTTTATTTTTTAGTTTTCCACACATTTAAATTATTATCTCTCCACACATTTAAATTCTTATCGATGCCATACATTTTCTTTTATGCAATTCACGCATTTGTTTTCTTGCACACACTACATTTGAATTGTTGCAATTGTTTTTCTTTATGTTTTTATCTTGCATAGTTTATGGTTGGAATTAGGCTTTAGATACATGCATAATCATATTCATAAGTTTAATGGTGAGTTTTAGTTGCTGGAGATTTAATTCTCAGATCTGAAGTTTATGTGTTTCAAATAAAAATAAAACGGTGAAATTCGGATAAAAGAAAAAGACTACACAAAACACAGCATACAGTAGTGTTTTTGGTCTAAATCTCGTCAATTTAAAAACTAAACTCAGTGATATTATCTTGTCTTGAAATTTGGAAGGATTGTTTCATAATGGAAGAATTTGGAAGGATTATTTCATAATTGAAGAAATTTGAACCATAAAAATTTCAGAGGGAAAGATTTTGGGAGGTTGGATTTTTAGTTCCTTGAACATTTGCTGGTAAAATGGACTGTATACAGATTTCTACAGCAGGGTAGATTTTTCGTCCAAAAGTTAGAAATTGGTAACCCCATCAAATCAATGAATTTTTCTATAAAAACTGGTGGAATTTAACTTTGATGAGTGGAATTTCAAAACCCTGAGTTTCAAGCAAAAATAATGTCAGAAAGTCTATAAAAGAAAGGGTTAAACACAAAGTGGTCGGACTGCCTGTGTGCTGAAATTTTGCACAGGTTCAAGTCATGTTCTTGTGTTCATATCTCCTTCGTTTTAAGTTGTTTTTCACTTCCATGCATTTTTTTTATTCATACATCACTCTGGTTTTGAGTTTCAGCCATTGAACTTACTTTAGGTTGCATTAGGATAGATGAAAGTCACGCATAAAAACAGCCCAACATACTTGTTTTATACTTACAAATTTTCAGCATCGCATGCATTACATTATCTTACAAACTTTTCTAACTTTCTAAACTTAGAGTAGTTTCTAATTCTTGGTTTTAGAATTTATTTTATTGTTTCTAACATTGTTTGATTAACTTAGCTTGTTTATTGGTTTGTTTCTAATTTAGTTTAGTTTAGTTTCTAATCTTAATTGCTAGTTTTATTTTTAGTAAGTTTTTATTTTTGGAAGTTCTAACTTGTGTTTTAGTTTTGCAGAAACTTTAATTTATTAGGAAGTTTTAGATTTTAGGCTTTTAGATTAGAAAAGTTTCTTTTCTTTATTTGGTTTATATTTAATTTTACTTTTACAAAGTAGAAGTGGTTATATTTGTTCGTTTTTAAATTAGGATAGTTTTAGATTCTTGAATAGGACATGTACAAGTTGGAAAGGCTTTAAAGCACATTGCTCTTAAGGATCGACCTCATCTTACCAGTTTTATACTACATCACGACTCTATACTAAGAGCTTACAATTGCACTTTTGTATCTAATCTAACCTGTGGATCCCACAAACCATCCCATGTATAATGTGTTCCATTTTGAAAAGCAGTAATGACTATCATTGGGATCCTTTTATTTTATTACTTGTGTCCCATTAGCCTTACCGAGAAGTAGAAACACCACTGAGCAGTCTAGATCTTGATATTTTTTATTTTTTTAATATTATAAATTGGATCTCAATTTCGATGTTAATTTTGAATCAATTTTAACTTGAGAGAGATTTTAATCCCTCTATAGGTAGGTGACAGCCAGTGTAAAACTTTGTCACAACCCAAACATTAATTCTAAGAAAATGATATTTCACAATAAGGTTAGGGTGTTCCTCGCTTTAAGCGACGCATTACAGCGTCGCCCGGCTGCAGTGAAAAGTATGCAAGGGCTACCGCATGACTTTGGGCTAGTGCGGTTAAAGAAGTTAGTCCATGAGAAGAAGAGAAGGAATATGAAAATTAGACTTGTTACTTGGAATTTAGGAACCTTGACAAGCAAGAGCATGGAGTTGGTTGAGGTAATGAAAAGAAGAAGAATTAGTGTGGCTTATATACGGAGACAAGGTGGAAAGGGAATAAAGTTAAGGAGCTCACGGATGGGTATAAGCTTTTCTATGCCAGAAAGAGTAATACAAAAAACTGAGTAGGTATAATTGTAGATAAGGATTTGAAAAAGAAAATTGTGGGGGTAAAGAGGTTTGGTGATAGAATTATAGCAATTAAATTAGTGCTAGAGGAAGACATAATTCATATCATCATTGCATATGCTCCCCAAGTAGGACTAGAGGAAAGTGTGAAAAGACAATTTTGGGAGGAGATTGACGATTTAATGCGAGAAATCCCAAATAATGATAAGATTTTCCTTGGAGGGGATTTAAATGGGCATATAAGAAGAGATAATAGATTATATAAGAGAGTACATGGAGGGCAAGGATTTGGATAAAAGAATGAATTTGGAAACACTATATTGGACTTTGTATTGGCATTTGATCTTGTAGTAGCAAATACTTACTTTAAAAAGAGAGATGAACATTTAATTACATATAAAAGTGGGAGTAATAGGAGTCAGATAGACTTTTTTCTAGTTAGAAAACAGGACCGATTGGCTTGTAAAGATTGCAAGGTTATCCGAGGAGAGAGTTTGACTACGTAACATAGGTTCGGCATTGTAGATATTTGCATTATAAGTAGAAAAAGAGTGGTAGTAAACAAAATGGGCCCTAAAACAAGGTGGAGAGATTTGAAGGGGGAAAGAGCAAATATATTTAAGGACAAAATGATTGAGAAAGGAGAATGAAATATTGAAGGAGAGACTATAGTAATGTGGAATCAAATTGCTAATTGCATTAGGAATATTGTAAAGGAGGTACTTGGAGAATCAAAAGGAAAAGACATATTAATAAAGAAACGTGGTGGTAGAGTATGGAGGTTCAGGAAGTTATTCGGCAGAAAAAATATTGCTACAAAGTTTGGTAGGAGACTAAGAGTATGGAAAATTTTGAACTGTATAAGAAGGCAAGGAAAGAAGCTAAGAAAGTAGTAAGTGATGCAAAGTTCAAAGCATACGATGACCTTAATAATAGGTTAGGAACAAAAGAAGGAGAAACGGATATTTTTAAGCTTGCAAAAATAAAAGAAAAGAAAAATAGGGACTTAGATCATGTTAAATGTATCAAGGACAATGAGGAAAATATTTTGGTGAAGGACAACAATATTAAAGAAAGGTGGAAGGAATATTTTAGCAAACTTCTAAATGAAGAACATTTAGGCGATATAAGAGTTAAGGATTATACTTTATCACAAGAGTATACTTTTCTCCGTAGAATTAGAAGGGTGAAAGTAAAGAAAGCATTGAAGCGAATGAAGACAGGAAAGGCAATAGGCCCAAATGGTATTACGATAAAGGTATGGAAATGCTTAGGAGAGGTTAGGGTAAGTTGGTTATATAGACTATTCAATAAGATACTTGTGACAAAGAAAATGCCGGATGAATGGAGAAGAAGCATTGTAGTACTTATATATAAGAATAAATGAGATATACAAAATTGTATAAACTATCGAGGGATTAAACTTATGAGTCATACTGTGAAGTTATGGGAGAGAACAATGGAGTAAAGACTGAGAAAGAAGACCAAGATTTCTGAAAATCAATTTAGTTTTATGCTAGGGAGATCAACTATAGAAGCTATTTTTTCATTTAAGCAATTAATGGAAAAATACCGAGCAAAAAGGAAAAATCTACATATGTTCTTTATCGATTTGGAAAAAGCTTATTATAGGGTACCGAAGAATTTAATTTAGTAGGTCTTAAAGAAGAAGAATGTTCGTAAATGTTACATTGAAAATTTTAAGGATATGTACGAAGGAGTAATAACAAATGTGAAAACTACATGTAGAGAAACAGGTGGATTCCCCGTGACTAAAAGTTTACGCCAGGGATTGACCTTAAGCCCTTATCTCTTTGCATTAATTACGGATGAGTTAACTATGCATATCCAAGAAGAAATACCATGGTATATGTTGTTTGCAGATGATATAATATTGGTGGATGAATCAAGAGAGGGTGTAAATGCAAAGCTTGAGAGATGGCGGTGGGCATTAGAATCTAGAAGTTTTAAAATAAGTCGTACAAAGACAGAATAAATGGATTGCAACTTCAGTGGACATATACAAAGTGTTAAAACCACTGTCATAATTGAAACCTATGAGATACCACGTAGAGATTCTTTTTGGTACCTACGCTTGATAATTAGTAAGGATGGGGAGATTGACGAATATGTGGAACATAGGATAAAAGCTGGATGGCTAAAGTGGAGACTAACTTCCGGAGTGCTTTGTGACAGACGAATGCCAACGAAATTGAAGGGCAAATTTTACAGGACAGTGGTTAGACTAGTTATGACATATGGAGTAGAATGTTGGCCAATTAAGAACACGCATATTCATAAGATGGATGTAACATAAATGAGAATGCTTAGGTGGATGTGTGGTAAAACTAAGAAGGATAAAATTAGAAATAGGCGCTTTCAAGAACATTTAGGGGTAGCACCAATAGGAGATAAGATTAAAGAAACCCGTTTAAGATAGTTTGGGTATGTTAAGCGTAGGCCAGCAATGACACCGGTGAGAAAAAGTTTGGATATACAGGTGGAGAGCCCATCAAGAGGTAGAGGCAGGCCGAAGAAAATATGGATGGAAGTCATTAGTTCAGATTTGAAGAAGTTTCACTTATCGAAAGATTTAGCTCAAAATAAAACGGAATGGAGAAATAGGATTCATGTAGCCGACCCCAACATAGTTGGGATAAGGCTTTGATGATGATGATGATAAGAGAGCTTTTAGGAATTTGAGAGAAAATTTTGATTTTAGACATCTAAATAAGTAAACCAATTTAAAAGGAGTTTCCTTTTAAAGAGTCTAATATTTCATGGTTTCTAATAAATCAATCTATATATATATTTTCTTATATAAGGGTATCCATGGATCTGGCAAGCTTGAACCTATATCCGGCCCGGCCCACTTTAGTTCAGTTTGAGTACTCGGGCTAAGCTTAGAATATTTCACTGGGCTCATTTAATAGACAGGCAAAGCTTGGATTACATGGTAGAGAGACTAAGCCCGGCCCAACCTATTTGTAAAAGTAATTGTGGATAAAAAGATGGGAGGCATTTGAAGTAAACTACTCAATACATTTCCGACAAATGAAAGTGTTTTCAGTTTGGAATTTACCAATTATTTTTTGTTATTATTATAGGTTTTAATTTTGATTGCAAGTTTTACCACCTTTATATGATTTAGACTAAATTTAATAGTTTTATTATTTTTAATGTTATAAATTATATATTATCCTTGCTAAGCGCAAGCCTGTTTTGCTAGTGGTTCTTTAATGGAAAAATGTTTGTGAGGGACAATAATTTCAAGATGATCCAATGGCTCGATAATGGTAAACGTTTTAGAGGATTTAATGAAAGGTCAAAATTGATTCACAGTCAATCAATTGGCAAGTTTGAAATTGAATCTCAATTGAAACTTATTTGCTTCGTATTATATAATGGGTTTCCCTATATAAACAAACCAACACAAATCCATGCAAATGATAAGATTGGGGATGGTGTTACGGTTTTCATATTACAAAGAACTTCACGCTGATGACTGATGCCGAGCTGTCCTGCAAACACTATCAACAATGGAGAACGTCTCCTCATCTCAATGGTAAGTAATGTCGGTTCTCACTTACCTGCAGGAGGGTTGAAATCCTGCCATGCCACCTGTTTTTTTCACTCTAATGCTCCCTTACCTCACCTAAGGTCTACTTTTCTCAATTTAGAGCTTCATCAGGCAGAATTAGGGGGCTAGCAGGGCCATGGCCCCCACTCTATTGTGGACTTTTCTTTTAAAAGTATCATTCGGCCCCTTCTTTTAATGACAATTATTATATGATGGCCCTTCATTTTAATGGCAATTATTATATGATGGCCCCTCCAATATTTTCCCAATTAAATATTAGGAATATTATCTCGGTTTCCAAAAAAAAAAAGAAGAACTAAATAAGAGTTGATTTTAAGAAAAAAATTATAATGAAAGAATAAATAAAAGGAAAAGAAGGAAAGAAGAAAGAAAATGAAATAAAAAGAAGAGATTGGGGATAGATTAAATATTATTTACCCAAATCTACCGTCGTCATTTCCCCGACATACCTTAATTTGAGACCGTGATAGTTTCATCAAAGAAAGATGGAGAGCTTGGATTGTTGGGGTTTGGAGGCTATGAAAGGGTTTAGAGTTGTTTTTAGTTCATCACAACGAGAAAGAAGCATTGAAGAAACCAACAATTCTTTCACTTTATATGTTTACAACTGTGAATGAACTTTTTTTTTTCTTTTTGCATTTTTTTAGTCTTGAAGCTTACTTGAAATTGAATGCATTCAAAATCACTTCTTATTTCTGTTCTACCATTTCAAAAAATTTTAAACTGGTCGAAACTACATCCACAATAGATAGAGCAAATTTTTTGTTTTTCATTGTTTAATTTTGATTTTGAATATCAGAATAAATCGGATTAAAGAAAATTCATCTTAAGAAACAATAGGCTGTGGGAATAAAAGGCCATGAAACCATACTTAATGAATTGTTTGGACTTCAAATATGGGTCATTACCAATGATTACCTTTTATTTCTTATATAAAAGTAGGCATAAAAGAGAGAAGATAATCTAGAACCCATCTTAAGCGTGGATTTCTTTTGCTTTATGCAACAAAATGGGTGGAATTTCTTTCCGATTATTTAATTGTATATGTTAAAAAAAATTGTTGAAAAGTTTGCTATTGAAACAATAATATATGATTTCAACTCAATGAAAATTTGCAGAGCACAAGTTCAATTAATTAATTTTTTTTTTACTATGGCCTCCCCTCTCCAACAAAAAATTTCTGGTTCTACCCCTGGCTCCATCATCTCACTCTAGGGCGGAGTCCTAGCTCTCTATTACTGGGTACCAGGTAAAAAGAAAAAAAATGCAGGCAGCCAATACTGGGTGTTAACGCCTCCGAAATGCAGGCTCCGTAGCAATGTGTCAATCCATCCATTACACTATTTCTACAGTGGAATACTTTTAACCATAGGTCAACTATGTATATGACATTTTGATAGGCTCAGTGTGATGGAGGATGTTCCAAAGTGCATATGAATTGAATATACAGTAATTAATACTATAAGTTGTTAAAAAACAAAAATTCAAGTTAAATATAAAGAAAATGATTACCAAATAAATTCCTTTTAATGAAAAGTAATCAAGGTAACATCACCCTAGTAATTCAAATTTTAATAAAGTCAAGGTTGAGTTAACATTCCTTCGGCCTTCACCTTATGTTATTCACACCTCACCTTTTTACTAATCATTTTTTAGTAGTGCTCATTGACTATAAATTTCAATTTATTCAATTCTGGTGTAATCTAATGCAAACAAAGAGACACTAATTTTCAAAGTCTTTTAGATTTTTACCAAATGTAATGTAAGAAAAAAAAGTCTAAACAAAAGAGTTAGATATCAAATTTAAACCATCCCGCATAACCCTCTTCTCTAGATGTCAATGGACTAGAGATCAATAGGTCATGAAACAACTTGACCGAAAATCAACTAGTCTAGACTCTTTTTCAGCTTTATCGATAATCAAGTCTAATGAGGCACATAATTGTCACACTCACACCATCTAATGTACGGATATTTAAAAATGGGCAACGTATCATATTGTATCATATTTAATATTTTGCTTTATATAGATATATATAATCAATTTCTATAATGCTTGCGCGGTGTTCCAACCTGGCCCATGACCCGAAGTAAAAGAAGGTTTTAAAGAGGTAAATACTGAACTCGAACTCAAACTCAAACTCAAACCCGAACGAGTTGGAGAGAGAGTTCTGAGAGAGAAAGGAATGGAGAATCCCAACGAAGAAGAAGAGCAAGACGGCCTGTCCGTCCACTCTGCCGGCCAGGCTCCTCCTTCATCTGCTTCTTCTCTCCCAAAGGTCTCTCTCTCTTACTCTCTCTCTCTCTTACTTTCTCTCTCTCTCTCTCTCTCTCTCTCTCTCTCTCTCTCTCTCTCTCTGTGATCCTGTAATTTGATTTGGATCTTGTACTTGATCAGGAGCATTCACAGGTGGAGCTGGAGCTGAGAGTTTTGGAGGCTCTTGAAATCTATCCACCTTCTAAATTACAAGGTCTTGTGATTTTTCTCTCTCTTGCTTTTGCTCCCATCTGCTTCCTGTTTATTCTTCAGTTTGTGTATGAGGAAATGAAGGAGATGTTTGAAAGGAAGGGGAATAGGTTCCTACCTTAGAGTACAATGAAAAAAAAAAAAAAACACTTAAAAAAAGAGAGAAGAAATCAGGAGCCAGGATTACTGATCAGAAAAATTAAAAAATGATCTAGGATTAAGAGGAATTGATAATTGGTGCACTAGGATCCTCTTGTTCTAATAAGAACTAAAGGATTCACCCCTGATTAATGATCCTAAGCTTCAGTAATTTGTTTGCAGCCACTGATATATGATTTTCCCCCTTTGATTCACATACCCACGCATTTATCCGAAGTATTCAAAGTTATACTTCAGTTGGAGTAATATACTATGCTTTTGGATTTGGATGTGTGCAATATGTAGTTTTTATTCATTTATCTTTTTAAACATATGAGTCTCATGGTATGCATCATTCTGTTTAAACTGATTCTTTTTAGCTATAATAGTTGTTATTATTAAACGAAGAATGTGCAGCAAGTGCTATAAAGGATATATAACAAGAAGTGATGGAGGATGGGATCATTATCATCATCATCATCATCATCATCATCATCAAAGCCTTATCCCAACCATGATGGAGGATGGGATATATAACAATAAATGGTGGATGATGGATTAAAAAACATAAAACTAAAAAGGAGGCCCAAAATAGGAGTGTGTGCCTATTTTGGGTTTAGCAATGATTGTTGCTATCATACCAGCCTCCTTCAACACATAAGATGAGACATCGGGGTTGCACAATGATGTCGGATCTCTTTTTATCTTCGAGTGCACCCGCCACATGTAGGATTAGCCACAAGACCACCAAGAGGTTGCATTTGAGAAATCAGTTTCTGTGTTGAGACTACCCAGAAAAAGCACATGTAGAAACCCAGAAAAGAACATGAAGAAAGCCTCAAAGCCTCCCTAATAACCAAGATCTCCCTGTTTGATTACTTATTGCCAATGGGACTTAACATGCCAGCCATCCCTCTTATTATTTTGAAAAGCTCCTCAATACTTGCTAGGTTCAATGGGGCGCTAGCAGCCTGATTTCATTAACTTGATGGTAGTGATGTAAACAAGCCAATTTTACTTACAAGCTACTCAAGCTCAGCTTGATTGGGCTCAACTTTGGCTCTTCAATTGTTCAATGAGCCAAGCACAAGTTAGGCCCTGCATGACAAGGTTATATCAACCGACGGTGGTCCCTTTATATGAAAAGAAGAAGAAGAAAAAAATCAGATATTAGCCGCAACCAGTGTGATATTGATATGATATTTTCTTTTGTATATATGGAATCTATTTACTTTGGATAACAAAAAGTCCATGTCCACTTTAATACCCTTTTCTCTGTTGAACCAGAGGTTTCTTGTTTTTGATTGGTAGATGGATTTTGTTATCAAAGAAAATATATAATATGGATTAGCTATTTGAGTTATGTACTATTTATGTACACAAGCTACTCTAGAAAGTAAATATGAGTCAAAGCTTCCTCCAAATTATATAAAACAGTTTGCGTTCAAAATCATTAGTACAAAGGCTTGGTGTTTCTCTCTTCCCCATTTCGCCAAACTATCTACCAGACTACCACGACATTTGCACATTGCTGATCCCACACAAAGGAAACATATTTAGGTCCACCAAAGCTCACATTTCTCCCTTCCAAGGGGGTTCCAACTCATTTGCTTCTACCCATTTGATTGCATTAACTGATTCTACTATGATGGCTTTTCTTGCATTAGCGTCTTTGAAAAACTTAAAAATCCTCTCTTATTGTCAGTATTTCAGCTTCTTTGATTTTGTCAAGCCTACTGGACTTGAAAATGTGCATAACATTTCACCTAAAGTGGTTGGTTGGAACCTCGCCAATTCTCCTTGGTCTTTATTTGGCTCTTGTGGCACCAACCCATCCACATAAAATTTTAGATGTCTTGGATGGGGTGCAGTCCATGATCGACATATGCTCGTCTCTTTTTTCCCCTCCTATCTTTGAAGTTTTTTTTTTCTATTGAGTGCTCATGATTGCTGATGTCTTAGCCTTTCCTCACTGATATATGCAAGCTGTTTTTGCCTCTTGTGAGTGAAAGATTTCATTTATTGGCTTCTACAAATATATTGAAGATCCTTTCTTTTCTTGTTTTCAACAATGACCGCAACTATTTTTGTTGACTTCCGCATTACCTTCTCTTTTTTAAGTGCCCCTGATCCCCATGAGATGAGTAAGTCTTGTAATGATCCTACTACCCATGTTAAGTAAAGAGTGTGTAGACATAGGGAGGAAGTGTTTGAAGGAACAATTCCCGTGTGAATGAGATTGTCCATTGTGACAATCTTGGAAGTGACAACAGTCCCAACAATAAGCTATTAAGCTTCAACTTTAGGAGGTGAGAAACCTTTTCCACAGGGATTTCAACGTACCTTCCATTTCCCACTTACCAATGGAACTGTCCTACAAAATGAATACTCTTGTTGATACAATTTGTAATTGGGATCATCAGATCATGTCTGGTTCCTGTCAAATTCATATCCAAATACCCAATGGACCCAAGTATTATATGGAAAGATAATGTACTATATAAATTATGATAATAACTATATAAATTATGATAATAATGTCTATTAATATATACTAATGTCTAATATATATTTAGATTTTAAATTGGATCCAGAGTTAGGTCCAGGTCTTGGTCCACCATGCACCTGACCTGTTCGAAATCCTAAATCCGCAGAGTATAAGATGAGGGGTACCTGATGAGGGCGATCCTAATGCATTCAAGACTGTCTGGGCCAAGAGTACTGCCTTTGGTGTCCGTCATCCTTGTACATGTGAACATCATTTAGGTATTGGGAGAAGTTACTCAAACTGACTATACTCTAATTTGAAGAAAGACCTGAAAGAAAGAACCCAAACCACCTTCTCAACCAAGAAAATTTTCATGTGGAGTCAACCAATGAAACAACCCCGTATACCTCCTTGGTTTGCACTAAAACTGTATCAATTAAGTCATACTTACCAACGTTATTTTGAGTCAATCTTAGACCATCACATCTGTACAATTACAAATCCTGCTATACAGGTGTTTATGCCTTATATATGTGAAACAAAATGTCTATTTTTGGGTGAGAGTTGGTCTTGATCGTAACCAATGTTGAATTCAATTAAGATCAAGTCCCACAAGTTCTTGTAGTTAGGCTTTAAATATAAAGATCATAGGTATGAAACGAAAAAAAAGGGATGAGAGAAGATTTTGAAAATACTGTGTTTTTATTTTTATTATTATTTTTTTATTTTTTTTTTATAACTCTTAGTTTGTGGATCAACTAGCCAACAGTGCGATCAGCACACTGGTTAGGCACAGGAGCTTAGTCCTGTTGTGAAGAAGTTTTGTTCTTGCCTGATTTGATTATGCAAAGATTTTTTAAATAACAGATCAACTGATATTTAGACTCCATTTAATTGCTTGTTGAGATCTAATAGCAGTGAAACTACTGGGCATTTGGACAAGAGACTGTAGTATGGTTGGAAGGTTCTCATTGTGCAACCATGAGGCTCGATGAACCCTTTTCTTTTTTTTTTCAATGAGGCTCCATGAGGCCGTGGGTTCGAGTCAGGGTACCATCATCTATATATAAATTATCATTCATAATGGTTTCTCTTACAATTAATTCTTGTGTTTTTTCACAATAATTGGTAATTGAGCTGTTCAAATGTTGTACCTTAGAAACCCAAAAGATATTGATGGGAGATCAATTGTCAATAATGGAAACTATCTGCCTTTTTTTATTTTCTAATGAATTAGTCACACTGCAGCTTGGCTGAAACAGAAATCACTTGCCGGGGTTTGGTTGTGTCCAGCCAACTCATATCATTATCTGAATATTAGAACCAAGACTGAATTTGTGTCAACTCAATCTTGGCTACAGCTTGACTCTATGCTGATGTTAGCAATAGAGTCACACTGAAA
This sequence comes from Sextonia rubra, assembly GCA_037013555.1. Classification (NCBI taxonomy): domain Eukaryota; kingdom Viridiplantae; phylum Streptophyta; class Magnoliopsida; order Laurales; family Lauraceae; genus Sextonia; species Sextonia rubra. Next base: position 20,061,537 of record JASUAD010000012.1, read on the forward strand.
ATTTCTAGGAATGATATGAAGGTCATAATGTTACACATATACCATAATGTGATGATAAGAATCAGAATAGGAAGAAGAGAAGGGAAGAAGCACAGAAGAGAAGGAATTAGTCTATCTGAAGATTTTCATACTGCTGATGTTTTCAAAAGATCCATCCATGATTCTGAAGAGTTTCAGCATTTATTTCTATTCTGCACCCCTTCTTGATTAGGAAGTCTAATTCAACCATTTCCCTTCAAGTTATATCACTGCAATCTTTCTTGCAAACCCTTTTTAAGATTGATAATTGTAAAACTAATTTGGTATTTTCCTAAGGCCTTGAGGGTTGGCTTACAAAAATTGTTTGAAGAGCTTGAACAATAATCCTTTTCTTTCCTCATAAAATGCCGTCACCAAGAACTACTCCCCCTTGCTTTAGAGCACCATTTTTGCTTTGCATATTAAGCAATTTCCTTGCAGCACTAATTTTTGTAGGAGTTTGGGCTGGCCTTCACACCTGTTAAAAAAACTGTTTAAATGGCACTAAAAATATGATAGGTTATTTAGTCACTTCTGTGACTAGCTAAAAATCACAGGAATTTGAAAAAAATGAAGAAGATTGATTAGAAGATGGGATGGATATCTAGGATGTTAAGTGGATTGGTTTTCCACTACCTAACAGCTTTAAGTTGTTGGGATCTATTGTCCAGTTGGACTTGACATGGTATCAGAGCCAACCCTAGGTCTAGCTCGAACCCCAGGGTGGTGTTATTCTCCTAGGTTGAGTGGGCAGGCTCATATCACACGTGGGTTTTTTTTTTCTTTCTTTCTTTTTTTATTTTTTCGCCGGGCCGGGGCGGGCGGGGTGGGGGGGGGGGGTTTGTGATTTGGTTTTTGCTTCATAACATAGGTCAAGGAATAGGTCTTTTGGCTTTATTTATTAGTTGGATGAGTTTAATAGGATTGAACTCAGTTATGTTTATCTCCATGAAGTGGGTAAGTTGAGAAAGAAGGTAATTCAGAAGTTATTTAATTTTTTAGAACTACAGAAGTTTGACGAAGAAAGGATCTTGTTGGAGTTCTTATGCGGCTAGAAAGGTCTGACCATGACGTCATGAATGTATGTGTTCAAGTAGGAAATTTAAGGGTGATGATTTATAAATATGTAAAATTAATTACTTAGTGAGAAAAAGGAATCATTGATTTTTTTTTTATAAGTTTCTCTCAAATGTTGCGGTGTATTGATCAGCGGGAACCTTAATCTTAGTTTGTCAAATGAAGGTTTTGACCATTCTACTACTGGTCTTCTTTTAGTATTTGGTTTTTGGCATTGGTTCTGTTGTCTTCTTTTCTTTCCTTTCCCTTGATTTTGAGAAGAGATATAAGAAATATTTGCTGGGATTTGGACAATTATTGTGGTGTTTCTGCTCTTTTCTCAAAAGTGTATGGCTATTGTGTTATTACATCTGACGGACTGTTTCTTAACAGGCATCCATCGTCACTTTGTTCTTTATGGTCTAATGGAATTTTTGAAGAGATGGTGAGTTTGCTAAGCGTGTCTATACCACTTACCATGATTCTAGTTAAATGGCTTAACATGTGTACATTGACACTCTAGTGGCTTGTTTTTGCAGCTTTGATAGGCCATTCTCATCGGATGAGGTTTTGCAGTTGCTTGATCGTTTCTTTAACTTAGAACTGCTGGTAATCTCAAAAACTGAAGTCAAATTTATTTGCTTTTTCAGATTGCCTTTTCTTCTACATGATTTGATGATGTAGTCCCGATTAGCAGAATCGGACTATCTAGTGCGTCCAAAACAAATAGATTGTGATTGATTTGGAAACCCCAAACAAAGATCAATCTCTGCCCAGATTGACAATCAAATAGTAAACGAAAGGAGAAAAGTAGTAGACTTACCCCAATTTGCTCTATTACTTGTGTAGTCTTCAATCATTGGGAGACACACCCGCATGCCTGTGGAGAATAGAAGAAAGGTGCCAAACCATGCAACACTGTATTGAAAAGAGAATTAATCAAATATAACATGGGATTGGACATCCCCTACATGTCCTTATATAATGCTTTCCTCAAAACAAACTTAATTCATAGATTAAATCCTAGCCATTCATCTAACCTAGCTAACTAAGGAACTTGCTTAATCAGTCTCTTACAAGACTCAACAAATTGCTTACAGTGAGGAAAGAAACAAAACTAGAAGGTTTTCTAGAGTTCGATCTCCTCATAGACATCCTCTACTGGGAAGGTTTCTCTCCACTGGCCTTTTCTGAACCTTCTGTCCTTGAATTGCTCCTTGACTGTAGGAAGCCTTTCTCTCTTGATTTCTCTATTTGGGGAGTCTCCAAATTAAGAACTGTAATTGTTTTAGGATTCACTGGGCCTCCCACACTTGTAGATTTAGGGTCCTACCTTTTGAGCTTGTAGAGCCACGGAGGTATCCTTAGGGTTTGACCCTCCATTTCTATTGGGGCTTAATTAGGACTCTCTTGGGTTTGCTTTGGGCCCTCATTGACTTTAGATATTTTAAAACCCAATTTCATAAATTTTGATTTGAGCCTTTATGCTTGATTGGTCTCCAATTAAAATGGATTAAAAGCCCATTTGACTGATCAAATTGATCCTAATAATACAGGGTTTGATCAAACACTTGATCTATGTAATCACAATCTTCCATTCCTATGTGAGACTCTTTGCATGGAAAAGACTCATCCTTGAGTTGGAGCTTGCATCTTGAGGTCTTCTCTTTTGTTGATAATTACTTTTTCCTCTTTCACTGCTCATTACCCTTCTTCAACCATGAAAGGTTATATTGGGATGAATGTCTCTTGCATGGAAACTTTAATTTATCCATCGCCCTGAATTGGCAGTGCATTCTCAGTTCTCACAACTTCCACTTAAATAATAATGTGGCGCTTGTGTTTTTCCATGGTTCAAGTGGTGTGAAAAATATAGTTGCAACTCCATTTTTCATCTAATGGTACCTGTGGTGTCGTAAGGCTCCTACCAATTAAGTAAAGAAAGTCACCCATCGCCACATATCACTTATTCAACGTCTCACATTTCTCCCACATCAAATATGGGACCACCATTTTCGCTGTCATAAGAGGCTTTCTCGTAATCATATCTATTGTTAACTGATCAACTCGCAACATTAACCATCCGTTTATGACACTCCAATGCTATATATCACAGTCATCCTTGAGAATTTTGTTTAGTTACCCATTTTTGTTTGCTTAGCTCAAAATAGAACGGAATGGAGAAATAGAATTCATGTAGCCGACCCCAACATGGTTGGGATAAGGCTTTAATGATGATGATGGCCCATTTTTGTTTGCTCCCAATACCAAAATGTATCAGAATTTCAGAAAATCTTTTTGGAGTTATGTTTCGGAAAAAATGTAAAAAAATTATATAATATATATAAGCATAAAAAAAAATTAAAAATTTTAAGTGAGATTTGCCTAAGGCCTTATTTCTTAATGGTTAAATTTGGTCGGGACCCTTCTGTTAACGGTGGATTGAGATGTAAGGCGAGTAGGATGGAGATGGATATGAGGGGTAAGTCAGGCTTTCACCTGAATATTAGCCTCACTCCAAATTCCCTATCACAGGCGAGGAGAGAAAAAAGATAAAATCACTCAATATTCTTTTTTCATTTATCATTGTTTGTCGAGCCAAGGAGGCATTACAGTGCTTATATAATAGAAAACCATCCATGGTTCAAAAATCGGCCTTTGCGGTTGTGGTCGCTATGTTATTTTGAAAATAGCGGTGCTACTGTTTAAAAATCTATTTGAGCCAAGCAGTATAATTTAAAATACTGTTTATCCTATTTCTTCTCAATAGCCCTTCCTAAAGTCGTCTCTATCTTTATATGGTTCCAAATGATAATAAATAAATAAAACCCATAAGATTGGCTGCTATGCAAGATTTAGAATTTTTTGACCATTTAAAAAATTTACACCGCTACGCTACTGCATATGCTCACAATCACTATGCATTGCTTGCTATGCAACATTTTGGTCATTGACTGCTACACCCACCAACACCGTTATTTTGATCATTGGCTAGATCTAATATGGACCATCTAAATGCATCAATGGCTAGGATTAAAACAACTTAACATATAAATGAAGCTTTAAACAAAATAGAAATAGGTGGATTGGGCCCAAAAGCTGGTTTAGATAAATGGTTAGGACCATGGGTTTGTCCTGCATCAGACCCATTTCCTATAAGAGAGAAATTTTGCTAGAGCCCTATTTCCAATTTGGGTGCAGTTTGGCTAGGGCCCTCTTTCCTATCAGATTGAAATTTGGCTAGGTTCCATTTCCTTTAGAGTGAAATTGGCTATAGCTCTATTTTTTATTAATGTGAAATTTATCTAGGGCCCATTTCCTATGAGAGTGAAATTTGGCCAGGATCCTATTTCCTATTCAAGTGAATTTTGGTTAGTGCCTATTTCCTATTAGAGTGAAGTTTGGTTGAAGCACTATGTTCTATTAAAGTAAAATTTGCCTCTACCCATCTCCCAGAATGAAACTTGACTAGGCCCTATCTCCTACTAGTGCAGAATCTGGATATGACCCTATTTTCTTTTAGAAAAGAAACATGTCGCTAGAGCTCAAGTTTAAGTCATCATCATCATCATCATCAAGGCTTTATCTCAACCATGTTGGAGTCAGCTACATGAATTCTGTTTCTCCATTTCGTTCTATTTTAAGCCAAATCCTTCAATAAGTTAAATTTATTTAAATCTAAATCAATGACCTCCATTAATGTTTTCTTCGGCCTACCCTTACCTCTTGATGGGCCATCCACCTGTATAGTCAAACTTTTTCTCACCGGTGCCATTAGCGGCCTACGCTCAATGCCCAAACTATCTTAAATGGGTTTTTCTAGTCTTATCCCCTATTAGTGCTACTCCTAAATGCTCTCGAAAGTGCTCATTTCTAATTTTATCTTTCCTAGTTTTACCATACATCCACCTAAGCATTTTTATTTCCGCTACATCCATCTTATGAATATGCGTCTTCTTAATTGGCCAACATTCTGCTCTATGTGTCATAACTGGTTTAACCACTATCCTGTAAAATTTGCCCTTCAATTTCATTGGCATTCGTTTGTTACAAAGCACTCTAGAAGCTAGTCTCCACTTCAGCCATCAAGCTTTTATCCTATACTCCACGTCTTCGTCAATCTCCCCATCGTTACTAATCATCGAGCCTAGGTACCGAAAAGAATTTCTACGTGGTATCTCATGGGTTTCAATTTTGACAGTGGTTTTAACGCTTTATATATGTCTACTGAAGTTGCAATCCATATATTCTGTCTTTGTATGACTTATTTTAAAGCCTTTAGATTCTAATGCCCCCCGCCATCTCTCAAGTTTTGCATTTACACCATCTCTTGATTCATCCACCAATACTATATCATCTGCAAACAACATACACCATGGTACTTCTTCTTGAATACGCACAGTTAACTCATCTATAATTAATGCAAAGAGATAAGGGCTTAAGGTTGATCCCTGATGTAAACTTATAGTCACGGGGAATCCACTTATTCTCCACATATGGTTCTCACATTTGTTATTGTTCATTCATACATATCTTTAAAAATTTCAATGTAACTTCTGGAGACATTCCTTTTCTTTAAAACCCACTAAATTAAATTTCTCGATACCCTATCATAGACTTTTTCCATATCGATAAAGACCATGTGTGGATTTTTCCTCTTTGCTCGATATTTTTCTATTAATTGCCTAAGTGAAAAGATAGCTTCTATAGTTGATCTCTCTGGCATAAAACCAAATTGATTTTCAGAGATCTTAGTCTTCCGTTTTAGTCTTTGCCCCATTATTCTCTCCCATAACTTTATAATATGACTCATAAGTTTAATCTCTCGATAGTTGGTACAATTTTGTATATCTCCCTTATTCTTATATATAGGTACTACAATGCTTCTTCTCCATTCATTCGACATTTTCTTTGTCACAAGTATCTTATTGAATAGTCTATATAACCAACTCACCCCAACCTCTTTTAAACATTTCCATACTTATATTGGAATTCCATTTGGGCCTGTTGCCTTTCCTGTTTTCATTCGCTTCAATGCTTCATTCACTTCCACCCCTCTAATTCTACGGAGAAAAGTATGTTCTAGTGATGAAGTATCCTCCTTAACTCTTGTATCGCTCAGACGTTCTTCATTTAGAAGTTTACTAAAATATTCCTTCCATTTTTCTTTAATATCATTGTCCTTCACCAGAATATTTTCCTCATTGTCTTTGATACATTTGACATGATCTAAGTCCCTACTTTTCTTTTATTTTATTTTTGCGAGCTTAAAAAATTCTTTTCTCCTTCTCTAGTTTCCAACTTATTATAGAGGTCATCATATGCTTTGAACTTTACACTACTTACTACTTTCTTAGCTTCTTTCTTTGCCTTCTTATACAGTTCAAAATTTTCCGTACTCTTCGTCCCCTGCTAAACTTTGTAGCAATATCTTTTCTGTCGAATAACTTCCTGAACCTCCACATTCCACCACCATATTTCTTTATTAATGTCTCTTTCCTTTTGATTCTCCAAGTACTTCCTTTGCAACATTCCTAATGCAATTAGCTATTTGATTTCACATTATTGTAGTTTCTCCTTTAATATTTCATTCTCCCTTCTCAATCATTTTGTCCTTAAATATATTTGTTCTTTCCCCCTTTAAATCTCTCCACCTTGTTTTAGGGTCTATTTTGTTTACTACCGCTCTCTTTCTACTTCTAATACAAATATTTAAAACTCCGAGTCTATGTTGCGTAGTCAAACTCTTTTCTTGGATAACTTTGCACTCTTTATAAGTGAATCGGTCCTGTTTTCTGACTAGAAAAAAGTCTATCTGACTCTTGTTACTCCCACTATTATAGGTAATTAAATTCTCATATCTCTTTTTAAAGTAAGTGTTTGCTACTACAAGATCAAATGCCATTGCAAAGTTCAATATAGTGTTTCCGAATTTATTCTTTTTTCTAAATTCTTGCCCTCTATGGACTCCCTCATATCCTTTAATATCTCTTCCTATATGCCTGTTTAAATCACCTCCAAGGAAAATCTTATCACTATTTGGGATTTCTCGCATTAAATCATCAATTTCCTCCCAAAATTGTCTTTTCACACTTTCTTCTAGTCTTACTTAGAGAGCATATGCACTGATGATATGAATTATGTCTTCCTCTAGCACTAGTTTAATTGCTATAATTCTATCACCAAACCTCTTACCCCCACAATTTTCTCTTTCAAATCCTTATCTATAACTATACCCACTTCATTTCTTGTATTTCTCTTTCCTACATAAAAAAGCAGCTCAGGTCTAAGTATTAATGTAAAATTTGGTTCTCTCATTCATAACACAAAAGTGCAGAGACAAAATAGAAATAGAGAAATATTGAGTGCAAAAAAGACCCTACTCTGGGAGTTGATGGACGCTTCCTTTTTTCATTCCTTATTGCCTTAGTTAGGGCTTGATTTAATTAATTACAATCTGTACACAGCTACCATATTATATGAAAGGGCAAAGAAAGGTTGTACACAATAATCTTCTTTGGCTGTGTAGAACTATCACTATAATGGGTCAAGGCCCATTTGACATGGGCTAATGTTAACATCCCCCCTCAAATTGATGCTGGTCCATTAGCAACAATTTGTGAAGCAAGAATTCATGACGTGGCCCTGGAAGGCCTTAGTGAAGATATCTGCGAGCTGGTGAATACCATGAAGGTAGCTGAGTTGCAATCCTGTCAACAAAATTTCAGCAGGATAGGGCAAATATCAAAGAAGTTGGACGGATTTGATGACAAGTACTGCAAAAAATCCTTAAAACACAAATAAGGGCAGATGGCAGATGGCCTATCTCAAATGATAAAAAAAAAATCCAGAAAAATCTTTAGAAATCTTAGCACTTTTCGTCGACCAACATGATGTGCTCCTTTCAAGTAGAGGTGATCAATGGGTTGGTCGTGTCTTGACTTCCTTTATTTCCAGATCTCGTGACTGTTGCAGCTTGAAGGAAGAGATGAAAATCTTCCAACCAAGATTCCTTGATCTTTAACAAAACATAAACGGTGAAGAAGACTCTCCATCTCTATGCATATGCTCTGATACCATGTCATTGATAATACAAAGGCGCAGAGACAATATAGAGAGAGAAATTTTGAGTGCAGAAAAGACCTTGCTCTGGGAGTCGATGGACTCTCCCTTTTGTCATTCCTTGTTGCCTTAGTCAAGGCTTGATTTAATCAATTACATTCCATACACAACTACTGTATTATACAAAAGGGGAAAAGAAAGGTTGTACACAATAATCTTCTTTGACAGTTTACTATGTAGATCCTATCACTATAATGGGTCAAGGCCCATTTAATGTACATGGGCTATTGTTAACAGGTTCTACTCGTTTCCTATTTGAATGAAATTTGATTAGAGCCCTATCTCGTACCAGTATAAAATCTGGATATGGCCCTATTTTCTTCTAGAAAAGACACATGTTAGTCTAAGTGAGAGATGTATTTTAGCTGTTTATAGTTCATATAAGTGGGCCTCATGTTTATCCAGTGAATGGCGGGGGAGATTGGGGTGGTTCACCACATTTAAAAAACTTAATGATTCGCCTTCTCTTTATGATTATTTTGGCCCTTGGCTGTAGATCGTTGTCTAGCTCCTAACCAATCATGGTCACCTCTACTTAATCATCCTATTGGATTAAACATTGGTAGCACTTCTGATCTTCTTCTTTTCCTCTCTGCTGCTGCTTCTTTTTCTTCATCCTTCTATTTCCTGGTCCTCTTCCAATTCTCATATGTTTCTTCGCTTGTCTTCTTTCTTCTATTCTATTCTCCTTTTCTTTTTTTTTTTTCCCATCTCTCATCCCCCTTAGTTTTTCCTTTCTTTTCTTTTCTTTTTTCTTTTTATAATCTTTCTGGTTTCTTCTTTTATTTTCTCTCATACTGCAGATATGGAACTTGCTCGTCTTCTTTCTTCTAGTCTATTCTCCTTTTTTTTTTCCCGTCTCTCATCCCCCTCACTTTTTCCTTTCTTTTCTTTTCTTTTTTCTTTTTATAATCTTTCTGGTTTCTTCTGTTATTTTCTCTGATACTGCAGATATGGAACTGAGTCAAATCATAACAAAGACTTTAAAAAGAATAGCGCTCTTCATATGTTATCTTTAGCTTCTAATGCATATATATATATATTATTAAAAGAGAACAGTCCCTTCTCTACGTGCTCAAATTTGACATTTGTTTTGTAGTTTGCTATTGCTCTGAAATCCACTCCTTCAGTCACGTTGATCTCCACATCTGAGGAAAATTTCAAACTTCTCGAGCTTTCGTAACAACAAATATTTTTGGGCAGCCCACTATCCTCACCATTTTTGGAAATGTTTTTCATTTCTTTCGATAATGATGCCTTTGCAAATACCACTGAGAGAGCTATGGCTTGGAATATTCTTTGGTGATTTCAATAATTTTTAGTAGTTGAGAGATTGTGTAAACTGTGAATGCTGATGCTCTGCTAGGAGAGCTATAATTTTGTGTTTGGGAGAGAGCTGTTGCGTTTAGTGATTTCAATGATTTATGCTTTAGTTTTCCCCTAAGTTTTGCAAATAGCAGTTGCAGTTCCAAAATTGACTAAACCCTGACAGCTTTCTGTATTTCTTTTTTCACCTAATTTAGAAACCAGATGATGATGAGATGGAGGCCCTGAATCAGGAAGACGACTTCTGCTTGCCACACAACTTCTTCATCAAGGAAGAAACCTAACACTGCAAGTACTCTTTGGTGAACATACTCTTGATATTGTATATTTTCCCATTATCAGTTTCATCATCTTTGTTATAATGGCAATCTTTGCAAATGAGCCTGCAAATATTATCATATAGTTTTTAGTTTCCCTCTTATCTGTGCATATGGCAGTTGTGGATTGTAAAGTGACGAAACTCTGGTTTTTTGTATTTCATAACCAGTTTCAAGAACATGGCTTTCTTTCTGCTGGAAAGAGAATTTATTATTAAGCAAAAGAGAGGATTACAGGAACTGGTAAAAGTTTGGTTCAGACACTCTTGAGTCCAACCCTCCTTTAGAGAAACAGATGGAACAACATTAGCGATTTTCCCATTCTCCCCCGGAAGCCCTTAACATTCTTTCTTGAAAAGCACCAAAACAGCTGGCGGGAGATAAGTCTTTAATGTATTCAGAGTTGTGTAGCTCAGCCTCGCCAACATATAAGCAACCTTGTTCTTGAGCGTCAGCCACACTGGAGTTCTGATGAAGGCAATGTCTTCAAAGCCTGCAGAAGCTTTCTCCACCACAACATGAGGTTCCAAGACAAGTTTCCATGTATATGAAGGTTCTGCATTAAGATTAAAAAGTCTCCTAGGATAGCTTTAGGGCGTGTTTGATAATTCTACCTTAAAGTTAAGTTAAAGTCATCTTTCAATTCAAAACACAACAAAGTAAAAGAGTCAAATCAAAATATTACATTTCAAAAAAAATTCTTCAACCTTTTTATACCAAAAAGTCAAAAAGCTGCTTTCTTATCCCACTAACTAATAAAAAATATTTATTTTTGACGCAAAAAGTTAAAAAGTTGCATTCTCTCTTCGCTAAATAATAAAATCTCATTATTGGATTGATATAATTTTTTATTTTTTTATCTTTTGAAATGATCATTCATCTCACTTTACTCAATCAGTTAAATTAACAAGCAGCCCCTTAGTGACTTTGTTTGCTTTGCAATGAAGGATACCTTGTTAGAGAGCTTGATGTTCTGCTTTTAATGGGTGGGAAGCCTTGATGGATCCGGCATAAGCTACCACCATTTCACCCGTGGTTTCTTTTTATCGGGGTGTCCTCCAAGAGACTCCCCTCTGGTTTCTTATGACTCCTATCTTCGCCATTTGAGTACCTGGGTTTATAGATAATCAAAGTTTAGCTTGCAGTATCCTTCTGCTGGTGGGAAGCAGTCTTCATTGTAGAAACCCGTTTCCTGAAGATGTGTAAAGATTAGCAGCATTCCATTCAAAGATAGCTGTTTTAGTTTTGGCTATACCCTGGAAAGGTTGGATGGTTCAGTGCTCAATAGATTTTTTTTTTCTTGTCTTCCAAATATACCATGCTTAAGCCTACTCTCCTATTATCTTGTGACCCATAGTACCAGAACCAGTCGGTGGAGTTGTAAGCATGAGACGGTCAATGGATTAGGGAATAAGGTCTCAACGTTCATTGTTTCTGGACATTGGCGAATGGAATTCCTAAAAAAGCTTAAGGGAGATGTAGCAAACGTTTCTAAACTCACTGACACTAGTTTTGGTGAACATGCCATGCCTTTTCTCTCTCCTTTAATGATCCTATCCGCTTGACCGTCTGCCTTCCTCCTTTTTGCTCTCTCGATCCATATCTGAAAAGAAATATAACTATATATTTATAGGTCATAGTTCCAGAACCCATTAAATGGCTGCATTAACCTTTAACAAAGCAAACCAACTTAACATGAGAATGTAATTTGTGTTAACAATATGGTCATGCAATTATAGAATTTCACAAATCACTGCATTCCCATAGTTTTCACCGTGAGTTATATTCAAAGGAAGAAGATGAATATTTATAAGTAAATCTAAACTAACCTTATCCCGCAGATAGAGCTAATCTATTAAGATCCTAACAAATAACAGCTAAGCTCAACTAACAGTGATAATCTCATGAAAAGTCTTGATTTCAATGGATTTTTAGGATGCTTAAAGTTTTACAAGTGCAAAGGGCCCTGCTAAACAAAACTAGCAATATAGCCAAGAGATTCTTTTGAAGTATGTTTTTGCACACCCATAATTGCATCTGCATGCAAACAGTGGAATAATTTCGTTAAAACCATTAAGGTCTTCAATGCTTGGTCGAAATGTCTTTGTTTCTGATAAGAGAGAGGAGAGAAATGAGTCATTATCATCATCATCAAAACCTTATCTCAACTATGTTGGGGTCAGTTACATAAATTCTATTTATCTATTTCGTTTTATTTTGAGTCAAATCCTTTCATTGAAAAAGATTTTGTTTCACACGTTGGATTGAGTGGCTGCATATTGGGGTTGCTGCTGACTTGTGGCTGCTGTTTTTTTTTCACCTCAAACCAAGACGCCAATAAATGTTGGGAACGATGGGTTGCAGGTGCTTGATGGAAGTGTAAATGACAAGAGGCATAAATAAAAATCTAAACATATTGTAATTCAGCTCTCCTTCAATGCACTACTTCATACCCAAGGACTTTTACTTAACAGCATTTTTACGTGATTTTTACAGATGTATTGTCATTTCCAGAATCTCTAAACACAGAAAGCATACAGCGAAAAATCCAATATATTGAGAAACATTTCTACTGGAGAACTGGAATCACCATTGTCCTTCTACTTTCCTTTCTTAGCCTCCATTCCAGATCATGCTCTATGACATTATTTTCCTGTTTATTTTGATTTTCTTGTGGTCTTTTCATTTTTGTAATCATTCAAAAATCATATTTGTTTTGAAACATCAAGAAGAAAAATTGTATGCAAGAGAGTTGTCACGTAGTTGCTAATCTCTCCTCCGAGTCTGCTACAGAGGAGAGAGTTGAAGGGGAACAATTAAATGGAGAAGATGATTAAAGCAGAGTGAGAGAAAGAGGAATGGGTTGAGAGGGATGACAACTTAAACGAGAGTTAACAGAGATGGGGATGGGTATGGAAAGATTCGTGGAACATTTAAAATAAGAAAAAAAGAACAAAACGACAAACTTTTTAGGAACATTTAAAACAAGAAAAAAAGAACACAATGACAAATGAGAAAATCGTGCCACAGGAATCAAGGCCTTCAAGGTTGCCTTTTGGGAAAGAAAAGGGACTTGATCATGTGTCATGAATGTGTTGGATGAAAGAATAGAGGTTAAAATGCCCCCTTTTTAGAGCAGCATTTTCTAGAATTTTCTATATATATATATACACATAGAAACGGTCTAGCGGGATAATACGGTATATGAGTTAAGTTTTTAGGGCCCACTGGAGTCGTGTTAACTAAGAAGGGCACGAGGGATTAAAAGATCATGATAAAAACTAGGTGTGTGCAAAAAATCAGCTCCATCTAATCATCCCAGCCATTTTATCTTAATGGTTTACATTTACAATGGTTGAAATAGGTTATCTTATTTCACACATCAAACTACATTAGATGGGGTTGCTTTTTGCACACACCTAATTTCTATCATGACCTTTCAATTCCTCTACCTTTCATAATTTGCAAGACTCTAGGTGGGCCCTAAAAATTTAGCTCATATACTGTACCATCTCGCTAGATATATGTGTATGTGTATGTATATATACACATGTATACATACAAATATATACATATACATATATATAGGAGTACTAAATAGTGTTCGGGCGTTTTTAAAAGTGAAAACGTCTCTTTTTACAACAAATAGGAAATTAGGAATATGGAGAATTAATGAATGTTACTTTTAAAAATGAGAAAAGGTTACCACATGATTTGTCCTAGGCCCTTTTTATAGAGCCCACTTGTGGATCCCATTTGGGATGAGACTTGGCGGGATGTAAAGATCTATATGGAATCATCTTAAATATCAAGTTTGACCCCAATCAAATGTCTCTAACCCCTTCATTCGTGGCCCACAGAACCAATCCATTTGGATTAGTGCACAGTCGATCTAACAATTCAGCAAATTTGGATTTGACTGAAACTTGTTGCATGTCACTATTAGGAAGTTTTTTGTGTATTGCAAAGTTTGGATTGGGTGATAGATGAGCCCTACCTAGAGTTCTCACAAAAAAAAAAAAAAAAAAAATAGTGAGAACTAATTCTCATAGAATTATTTTCCCATATATATACATACATATATATATATAGAGAGAGAGAGAGAGAGAGTAGAAATGTTTTGGCCAATTTATTGGTGAGAGTAACTCCAGTTGGACTGTAATTTCATTTCATAAAATTACTAAACTTAAAGCCTGTGGGAAGCACGGCTTAAATCTCATGCAAGTTGAATAGTTAATTAAAATTATATTCAGATTAGTAATAAGTTTAATCAATTAATACCAACTAACAACTGGCTACAAAGATTTATGAATTAAAATTTTCTTAATAGAGTTTACATATAATTTCTTGTGCATGTGATTGCAGAAGCACGAATATCTAGATCAACAATCAAGCCACAAAGAAAAAGAGACATGAGAGATTTATTTAATTTGGTGATGTGTCTATGTCCAAAACAAGAGTAAGTATCACATTTGGACTCCCTTCAAGTCTAAGGCTACATACATGGGCTATCCGTGCACATGGTGCAGCCCACTAGATGATGCATCCAAATGGACCACACGCAACACCCTCTTAAATTGCAACGGTCCACCAAGTTTGGGTCCCATCCGAATAGACTTTGACTATTGGATTGGTTGCACACCTATTTGAATGGATTGTATTCCGTTGAAACTTGTGGGGCTTAGATGGATATGACAGAGATAAAAAATGAGGCTGATTTTTTTTTAAGAAAGGAGGGGCTCATGGAGATCTTTTAACCCCACTATTCCTAGTCCTAGGTGGGGCACCATGTTGAGATGGGCATAGTCATTCAGTGCGCACAGTTAAATGGTTTAATCCTCTAGGTGAGAACCAAGAGTTCTTTGATGATAGAAACTATACTCTCAATTAAAGAGAGGATACAGAAGGCAGGCAGATGGCACATCTAATACGATACTGAGTAGAGTTGAATTCGTTTAGTAAAGTCAGGCTCCCATAGATAGTAGTCACCCTCTTTACAAGGCTGGTCCGAGCCTTTCGACCTTCTTGATGAAAGCCCACCTAGCGTTTTGCTATTTACTGGTAAGGTGCAGATGGATTCTTCCACCATAAGGACCTTTTCCTTCTCTTCCGCTTCGCTTCTTTTTCTTCATATGACTCAAACAACAAGATCAAGAGTGTTCCTCCATGCTTCTTATACGATGACATCCTCATTGAGGATTTTCATGAAAAAGATTTCACTGCAATCCACATTTGGCAAACGCCCAGAAATCTTCAGATTTGCATATATTACATCCACCGATGACAAATTTTTTACCATTTTCTCACAATTTACCGTGAATCAAGCCCTAAAAATTTAAACCTCTGGTTGTTCTTCGCTTTCTAGAGATGGACCGTTGGATTTTAATTTTAATTGTAAGTCCCACAATAATTAAAGAATAATTTTTATGGGATGGCCTTTCTTACAAATATCTCAAAACATATAAGGAATCAACAGCTGAAAACCGACTTACTAGCTGTTTTGGACCTTCTAACTGTGATGGATGGACCCATAAGGTACGGTTCCAAAGCCCAAATTGTAGACAATATACAACCGGGGCTCATTGTTCATGTGCAACTCAGTATTGTTTTCCAATTGACAATCAACGGTACATTTTTTTTTAATCATTTTCTCACAATCCATCATGAATTTGCATACCAAATTTGATTTCATACCCATTTTAAGCCTGTCAAAGGAACTGAACCGTCTGGATTTTTCAAAGGGAGCCCACACAAATCCAAATCTCATAATCCGATGGTCTAGATTTTTTTTACAAATATCTCAAAATTTAAAATAAATCAACAGTTGAAAATAGATACGGTGGCCGTTTTGGGTTTTTTTTATTTATATTTATATTAAAGGTTTATATCTTTAAAGTGGGACCTATGAGATAGGGTTCCACAGAAAAAACCAGTAACTCTCCGTCCAAACACTGTTCATCCGGTTATGGTTCCATTCTTGCACAGTATTATGAACCGTCAGTATTTATTATTTTTTTATAACATTTTTTTCATGATCCATGATGACTTAGACTATCAAAATTGATCCCATTGACCTTCTCGAACTTCTCAAGAGATTGGACGGTTTTGATTTTGCAAACAAGGCCCACAAAAGTCCAAACATTATCTTTTTAAAATGGTTTAGATTTTTTAAAAATGAACTTTAATCTTGTGAGAACTATTTTCACGCACCTACAGTGAAAACTTTTTATAAGGCCTACTTGTGGATCCCATTTAAGGATGAGACTAGGGGAAATGGAAATGTCTATGTGGTATCAACCCACACATTAAGTTTGGCCTCAATCACATGTCTCTAACCCCTTCATCTGTGACCCACAAATTCAATCCATCTATATTGATGTACAATCGATCCAACGATTTAGTAAATTCGAATTTGACCGAAACTTGGGATGAGTAATTATCAGGGGGTCCCTGTATATTACAAAGTTTGGATTAGATGATAGATAAGCTCAATCTAAAGTTTTTATAAAAAAATGGTGAGAACTAGTTCTCATAAGATTATTTTCCTTTAAAATATCTCAAAATATATGAAGAATCAATAGTTGATATTTGACCATGTGGCCAATTTGGACGTCTTAACATGAGCTAGTTGGATCTTGATTGTGGGACCATAAGATAGGTTTACATAGTAAAAACCGGCAACGCTTAAAAGTTACTGTCCAAATATTGTAGCAGCGCCTTTTGCTTCCGTTTCTGAGCTTGCAATTATTTACAGAATCCAACCACGGGAGGTGGGATCCGGGGAATGCTGACTTTTTTCTTTTCTTTTTTTTTTTTTTTGCAGTATGATTAATCCTCTTACATGGTCATATTTGTTCCCAAACCTGGGTTTTCATCATTTTGAGGAAAAAAAGAGAGGAATCCCAGTTAAGGACCATTACCAAACATGCAGTAAGAGTTTGTCCCACCATAAGACGTGTAATTTTGGCTGAGCACCAATACAAGTGATCTATCTAAGGGTGGAACTGTCTCCTATTGAAGTAAAACCTCGCCAAGTAGAGCAGGTCTTTTAGCATTTTAGATTTAAGGTGGAACTCATTCGTTGATATCAATGTCTGAGTTGTACACAAGAAAATGCAACTAGGATGTAAGGTATCCCACTTATTTCCCCAAAACCAGTACCATTCTGGATTTTCAAAACGAAAGGTGGTCTCAGGTTTGATAGAACAAGGGATGCAACTTGTTTCAGTTTTATAGAATGAAGTGTTGTTCCTCATGGAGTTTGTCATCACTCATGGTGTGTGTTTCGATGGGAAGGTCTCATCATAGATGAAGATCAGCTAAATTTTGATATTTTTGGATGATGACGGTCAACAATTGGAATGCCTTAACTTCAAGCGCGTATGGTTCAATCCAATGGTCAATATCACTCTGATGTGCATCAAATTTAGGCCAATACCAACACACAGATTGCCATATGTTTTTTAGCAATTTGGATATAAGTTAGGCCCCTTTCATTGGTTTTCACACTGAACTTTGCATACGAGACAATACAAATACTATATTATTTCAAAACTCTTGTCTTAAAACGATACAGATGATGTTCTCCCAATTTTGTGGAACTAGGGATGTAAACATTTTCAACTTACTACAATATAGACCTAGGACGGTGCAGCCCCATGGGGGACCCAATTGAGACCATCATCAGTCATGACTGAATGGAAAGGTCTCTTCGTCGATGAGGTTTTCATAAACTTGTCCTTGATGGATGATAATAGAGGGCTATTTAAAGGCCCCAAAGAGTTGATCATCCAAACCATTATCAGCATGATCTTTTTACCTTTTTCTTAGTAGTAAATCAAATGGAGATAAGCAGAATGTAAGGAGTTCTAAGTTGTATGAGGGAGAAAACACTGAACCAAAAAAGCACGAGAGCCTTCTCTTCAAGCCAATGCTAACATACAAAGCACAAGTAAGTGTGAAGGGATTCCCATTCACCACATATAAGACCTACACTAAGCTTTCACATGATGGTGGCTAGTATAATATTTTCTCTAAACAGAGTATCATTATCCATAGCAGAGAGATATACAGGCTATGATGGTTGGAGCACCACAATGATTTTAGTACTCTTGATTTGGAATTTTGTCAAATAGACTGACAATTTCTCTGGAGTAAGGCAGTAAAAGAATACTCAATTTATAAACCATAGAGAGGATTCATATGTCAGTCAATAAGGGAGGCTTCACATGTAAGTCTATAAGGTTTTGAATCCGGCACAATCTGGCCCAGTAATAAAAGGAGTCCGTCTCTCAAGTAGTAGTTAACTACCATTGCCTCGGTGAGTAGAAAGGGCTAGTTCGATTGAAAAGAAGTTGATTGAATTTGATCATGCCTAATACAAGTCTTCATTCAATTAAGACCAACCCAGCTCTACCATAGCTACCCAAATTCCTAACCATGTGAATGTTCATCATAATCGTCGTCAAGGTCTGATGCAGGCCAAATCCATTGGCCAGGCCATTGAGCCCAAATCCCGTAAGGCCCAACAGTGAAGAGTCTAATAATAATTAGTTTAGGATTTTAGGATTTCAATCTTGTTAGAAGTCTTGTATTTTTAGAAGTATTATGTTTGAGTTAGAATTGTTTATTATGATCTATGATACCCGGATGCTTGTACAAGCCCAATGAATCCGTATTGGACCGATACGATACTTGTATTGGTACCTGATACTGCGCCAATACTTTTAGGATACAAGTTTAGCATATCCTACTTAGCAAGTCTATTATTTTATATAATTCTTTATAATTTCTTATTTCTCAACATAGAAAATGTTAGAAAGGAACATAAACAATAATAATTTCATTACTGCAAACCTGATGTAGAGGAAAAATTAAGACACACGTATCCGCAACTGTGTCTTAAATTTCAAAAAATGCAAAATTGTATCTCTAATCTCCGTATTCGTGTCCGTACCCATAACCGTATCTGGGCATCATAGATTATGATTAATTTAAGTTTTATTTTGATTAGGATTGTTTCCAATAATAGATTAGGGTATCGATCTATATAAAAGATTGTAATCCCTTCTTAAGGCACATATTACAATATTGAATAAGATTTCATTTTCTTCTTTAGAGTGAGTTAAGCATTTTGGCTTGGAGAGAAGCTTGCTAGACATTCTTCTTCCCCGTGCTGTGTTAATTAGTATTAGAGTAAAGATCCATTCTCAAATTGCCGTTCTGAGGTAAGCCGGGTACCCCCATCCCCATATTTTCGTTTCTGCCATCTATCGTTCATCACCTTTTCATCATCCACAACACCCATCACCCCTCTGCCTCACCATTGAACCTTAATCACCCCATCAGCATTCATCATCATTATCACCATCCCCACCACCTAGAAACCCTCTATCACTCTCCAGCCATAACCCTACTTAGCCATCCAACCCTCTCTCAGCCCAGCCAACCAAGACCACGCATCCTCACCAAAGACAAACCAACAATGACCAACCAACCCATCCCAAAATCCCTTCCTAGAACCAACCGCCCAACCCTAATCCCATCCCATCCCTGTGACAGCCGTGCTCCATCCTAGAAAACTCGCCATCCCCACCACACAACCCACCCCACTGTCTCACTCCAACCCTAATCGACCCCCTTCCCAGCACCTTCATCCCCCTCTGCAGCCTAAACCCTAATCACCCTAGACCTCATCCTTTCCCATAGTAGTCCATAACCCTTACCCCACCAAAACCCTCACCACTGCCACATCCAAACCCCTTTAATCCATCCTCTGCCATCTCCATTCTCGATAGGCCCTCACCTTCCACCAAAACCCCAACCCGCAGAGACCACTGAACTCCAATACTCTCCGTTTGACGCCTTCTCGCCATCTCTGCAAATTGATATCCCAAATACTAGGAAGAGAGAAGAAGGAAGAGCTCTGTGTGAGACAGCATAACTGTTTTGCCGCCACCACAGCAACCCACCATCGTTGTCATCATCTCCCTAGTTGTTGCCCACCATCAGCGCCAAAGTCGTTAGCCAAGCCACAACCAATAGTCCTTAGCAACCCCAGCCTCCCTATCTTCTTGCCTTCATCTTCAACTCCAAATGGTAAGAAGGAAAGGGTTTTGAAGACCCTCGAGATTTGCTGGATAAACCTTAATTTGGTTTCTCCACACACAATCTCTCTTTACACACAAGTAAATTTTAAAAACTTTATAAATTTTCTCTCTTAACACACCCTATATCCCTAAAATACCCAAATCTCTCATTTCTCCCCTCTTTACACACATTCAAGCCTTTTTTCTCTTCTCCTTCTCTACAGCAACTCTCTACCTCTTTTCTTCTTCTTCCATTCACTTCTTCTCCTTCTATTCACTTTTTCTCCTTCTCCTTCCATTGCACTAAGATCTTCTTCCATTGCAAGGTAAGCTTCATTCTTATCCTCTTTTCTTATTTTGTGTGTTAGTAGAAGAAATCCTCTTGAGTTTTTGGAAGGTAAGCTTCCACCTAGCAAGCCATGGAGGGATCCTTCCACCATTTTCTCGGGCTCCGTTCGGCCATGGAGGACCGAACGGATCCCATCTGTTCGGCCCTGGAGGGCCGAACAGCCCAGATCTATTCGGCCCTGGACGACCGAACAAGACCATATTTTTTCAGGATTTTTTTTTAAAGAGATTATTTTTTGAACAAGACCATTATTTGTGATTCACAGATATGGACCGACCTAGTACTTCAAGGGTGAGACCTACAGCCTCTAATAGGAGGCGTTGCCATAGAGTGGAAGAGACTGTGGAAGAAGACCCTCAGATTGAAGAACATGTTTCCAATAAAGACAATGACCATGAGGAAGCGAATATTGCAATTGGGCCACCTGATGGAAGTTTGCTTAAGAATTTCCACACTCATGTCCCATATTTCTTGTGGAAGGGCGAAGTGTGTTTTTAGTAATATGTTTTCTTTAAATTATAATCTATTTGTTTAATGACAAATAGCTAATTAGTCATTCATGTTTGAATGCAGGATCGTGGAACATTGAAATGCCTAAGTCATGGGCAAAAGATAGATTTGTGGCCATTAAATGATAGTAACCGTTTTAGGCAGCTGGTAAGAGATTCCATGTTATCTCTATTGATTGAATGTTCTTACCGGATGGTGAACAAGACGATGGTGTCCGGTTTTGTTGAAAGATGGCATCCTGAAACAAATACTTTCCACATGCCTTTCGGTGAAATGACAATCACCCTCGTTGATGTTTCTTGCCTCTTGAAGATTCCCATCATTGGTTCCCTTACAACAAATTTAGAGAGGTTGACATACCCCGACGCCATAGATCTTGTTGTTGATGCGTTGGGGGTCTCTACATGATGAAGCAAGACAAGAATTGTACAGTCAAAGAGGCTAATCGCTAAAATTAGAATGGCTCAGAGAGAATTTTGCTGGAGTGGACGATGATGCTGGAGATGATGGTGTTGACTATGCAGTCAGGGCGTACCTTCTGTATTTACTTGGCTGTACGCTCTTTACTGACAAGACCGGGACAAGAGTTTCTTGTATATACTTGAAGCTATTGATGGATTTAGAAAATGTCAAGAACTATGCATGGGGCGCCGATGCACTAGCATATTTGTACCATCAGTTGGGCATAGCAAGCCGGAATGACGTCAAACAAATGGCTGGATACTTGACACTTCTTGAAGCGTGGGTCTACGAGCATTTTGAAACACTAGCTCCAACTGCTAACGTATCATACTCAGTGAGGCAGCCTCGTGCGATGCGTTGGATTCCTCGTAGGGAGACCAGTTCGGCTTTACAAGGTTTGCGGGAGAAACTAGACTTTTTAAGCGTAGATAAGGTAAATCACTCTTTAATTGATCATATCATGCCAACCTATGATGATTCAATTTATTTACAATGATTCTCATGGTGCAGGTCACATGGGAGCCTTATCTTTCTTATAGGCTGTAACACTCCGATCCCCTTTGAGCCGGATTAGTGGCTCATTAGTGTGTTTTGTTTTGATTACTCCCTTTCGGATTTGGTTTTGGGCCTTGAATAGGTAGTTGAGTAACCTTTGACCTGGAATAGGCAGTTCTAAGCCCTTTTTCGTAATTTTGCTTTTGCGTTGCTTGCATCATATTTGCATCATCTTGGTGTCAGCATATGTATTTTGTTGAGCTCGTTATTTTCCGTAACTGAGTCAGATCCGTTTGGAGTCAATTGGAGAAGTTGGGCCTTCGTGTGACTTGAACTGTAATTAGTATAAACTCTTCGGACTTTGACCTAAACTACAAAACCTATATATACAATGCAACTCCAGATGTCTCTCTCCCTGCTCTGTTGTCTTCCACGTTGCATGCAAGGAGACTCCAGGAGAAGCTCCCTCCACGTTCATCTCTTTCTTCTCACTTCTCTTTTCTTTCTCCCTCTTAGTTGGTGTGAGTTCGATTGGGTTTTCTCCTCTCATCTCTGTTTGTGGCTTGGGGTAAGTGGGTCCTTTGCAATTCTCTCTTCTCTTCATCTCCAATTGTATTCCTCTTTTTCCTTGTTGCTTGTCTTCATCTCATGCATGGTTTATTGCTTTGATTTGCTTTGATTCTAGTGGTTTTGGAGCTTGTTTCAGAAGATTTGTCAGATTTGAGGCAAGTATAAGTACAGGCTTGTTAACACATATGGGTTGTGTCTTTGATTTCTTTGATTCTCTCTTACTCTTTGTATAGAATGTTTTACAGCCAATTTTTGTGAATTTGGAACCTCTGTATCTTGTTTTGAGACTTTTCTGTACCACATTTCAGTTTCTGTAACTATCCCGAATTCGTGTTCTGTATTGTACGGCTAAGCCGTAAGTTTCTACGGCTCACATTCCAGAGCCTCGAAATTTCACTTTTGTTCTACGGCTAGGCTACGGCTAAGCCGTAATTTGTCCTACGGCTGAGCCGTAAGCTAGCCGTGACCCAAACCGTAACTCAGCCGTGAATTAAATCTCTGATCAGTCGAAACTTTTCCAACACAGGACTCCTACCGTGTGGACTACGGCTAAGCCGTGAAATGCTACGGCCAAGCCGTGGATTGGGCTACGGCTAAGCCGTATACTGACTGTAGCTCAGCCGAAAGAGGCATCAGATCAGAGGTGAAAGATGACCAGTTTAGCTGTGTTTAATGGAACCAAGGGGAAGCCGTAGTGCATATTACGACGAGTGTGTAAGATGTCTTCGGCTTAACCATAGGTCCCTCATGGCTAAACCGTTAGGCATGGCAATTCTGAAATATAACTTAGGATAATGGTGAGACTTGTAGGGCTCAAATACAGGTTAACCACCCATGTGACCGGCCCAATGGATTCTTTGGATTGCATGAAAAGTCTGTTCGGCTGTGACTTATTCATGTGAGCGTTGATCACTGTTAAGCACCTCCCCATGGGTGTTGGTTTAAGGGACGTCGGTGCACGCAAAGATTACATTGCAACACTGTGATGGCAACGGTGCATTGACTAACTTAAAACTACATCAACATGCACGGTTAGTGACAGTGAACAACGAGCTTAGGACTGGCTTGTAATGAACCTTGACTTCGTATTAATCTGAGATGCATTGCATATTGTTTATGGTTTTGCCCTCTGTTCTGTTAATCCATGTTATGCATTCCGCAGTCATTTTGCTTTCGTCCTGTATATCTGTATTATTCTTCGTTCGGCACTATGCTTTGATCTATGCTGTGCTTTGATATAATCTATGTTCTAATCTGTATTTTGGCTATGCTTTGTACATTTCTGGCTTTGTATATCTTGGGTATTCCCTGGTGGCTCTGCCCAGAGGTTTATACGTGAGGATAAGATCCGGTCTTTGTCATCGGTGAGTCCAAAGCGGATAATCTCCCTTCTTTGGATTAGATTTGATTGGTATTAGTCTGGCTCTACTCAGCCTCAGGCCTAGGATACCCGACGGGGTTACCTCTGCCTTAGATCTCTGTATCTCTGTATAACTGCTGCAGTGTCGCTTTGTCTTGGGACCCCGGAACCCAGGAAACCGAGACCCACTTGTACCTTTGGCCTGGACAGTGGTGTTCTCATCTGCTCTGCTCTGCTCTCTATTGGAGAGAACATGGTGAACGTAGTAGCCACTTAGTCAGTATTTCTCTGTTTCGATTCACATATCATGTTTTAATTCTATGCACGATTTGCTTAGCATACTAAGATGAAACTCTGTATTTAATCTTCTGTCATTACTTTATTCACTTTGATACTATGCGTGTTTCATCCCTGTTACTTGTATTTGCTGGATCGTTGTATTCATTTGTGTTGTCTGTTGTGTTGCAGGCACAGATACCTTGCCCAGCTCCCCGGCGGTCGAGGAGGCTGCAGGGGCGAGTGTAGAGGCACCCTCAGGTTTGGCAGAGTGGGCCTGATCATCTCTGCCGAGTGCGTTCATGCATGCTTCTAGTGGCTTTTCATTTTGGGATTTGGAGAGATTGTATTTGGACTTTGGACTTGTATTCTGTGTATTTTGTATATATTGATTTTGGTGTGTATTTGGTTTTATATCAGGGTATTTGTCTTTGTCGTTTCCGTATTTGTAATTACTTTGGCTTCCGCTATTTTCTTTGTTGCTTGCTATGATATGTACAGCTTCCGCGTACGCTTAGTTCGCATGTGTTAGATCCCTTGTGGGCGTGCATCTAGACTGGGTTTGGGTGCACGTGCACGGGAGTACGTGTGTCACCGGTTTAGCTTTTCGCTAACCCCCGATCTCTGGGCTCGGGTCGTGACATAGGCGAGATCATCCCTTACATCAAATTGCTTTCTTCTGTGGATGCCTAACACACGTAGATATTGTAGAGCCCTACCATCTAGATAGGGTTCTCCGGCAATTTAGTCGGGTCCAAACGATTCCCATGGCACCGTTAGAGCCAGTACGTGTTTTGAGGGGTAATACAGCAGCATCAATCAATGCATCAGTCCGAGTTTATGATCAAATATGGCATCAGTGGCGTAATCACTTACTGGCCCAAGTAAACTGGAGTACACCTGTCCGTCATCCTTGGGATTGCGCGCCAGATTACATGGACTGGTACGCTACTGTGTCATGGAGAATATTGACAAACCCCGAAATACAGTTTGGTTTTCGTCAAAGTGAGCCTGAGCCGCAAGCATATAATGTAATTGATTATGAACTGCGCAACAGAAATGCTCTTCGAATTTACGAAGGAATTGAGGCAAGGGTTGAAGAAGCATTCGCACAAGATAGGCATAGTTTGTACCGAGATATCAGACATATGGCCCGAGCTTTGCATAGACTTACCATTAAGGAAGAGGGTGAATCAAGTAGAGACCCCCATATGACATCGCGTGCTTACTCTCGTCGGTCTAGACAAGAGAGATGAATTTGGTGTCAAGACCAATTTTCATGTCTTGAATTCAATGTAATAAACTATGATGTAATGAACCATTCAAGTTAATGAAATTCCCTTTTCATATCACTTTTCATGTCATTTCACTTTGTAATGAACTATGACGTAATGAAGCAATCAAGTTAACATTCGACATTGCTCTCTCTAAAATTTGCAAATGGTTGCCACAACAAAAATGAAATACTTTACATGATGTTCAATTACATCAAGTCTATAAACTTTACACTTTCATTCCAAATCAATACTTTCACACGTAGCTACATTAGGATTGAGAAGTTGTTTAAATTGCTCTATGCGATCTGTATATGCAGTTTCCCATCCACTCTCACAAGAATGATGGAATTCTTGCCACTTATTTGCAATTGGTGGTATTGGATGACCACGTATCTGGAAAACCTAAAAGAATAGACAAAAGTATTAGAATGAAGAAGATGACAAACATAATGAAACATACTAAGGCATAGTAGTTATATCGTACCTCAACAAAATGACAAGCGTGAACAAAACCTATAGCTATCTCTCTTCTATTAGAAATAGGCATAGGAGTCGACCTTAAAGGAAGAAAAGTCAGGCATTGTTCATTGCTCAAGTGATACAAGACCACATTATAACGAGATGCTATAAGATGACCCATATCAGGCATAGTCATCCAATGATCATATGATGGATGATCCGCATAGTATGATAATGATGTTATTAGACCTTCCACTCTGTTTTCAACTCCATACAATGCTTTATAATGATCCACATTTCCAATAAGCTTTCCAACAAGCTCTCTCCGGACCTGTCTCCAACTTTCTTCATTGATGCCAAGTAATCCTGCAATAGCTCTAAATCCACAATTACCGTCAGCTGCCACATCTTTCACAATGCGTATATAAGGCCTTATTCCCTGTGGGAATGATTCATGCCAGGACGAAGTCTTCGAGCTATTCGATCTTGTCTGAACTGGTAGCTTTTTAACCTTCTGTTTCTTCTTTGCTATGTCCTTGGAGTTTACCACTTCTGTGCATACAGGACTATAACTATCCTGTGCAGATGAGACCAACTCAAAAGCACTTGGGGCACGTTTAGTTGATGTATCACGTTTTAATGGAGGCCTACCCCGTGGCTTTGAATTTACTTCTGGTTCTTGTAAAAATGTAGTGGAAGGACTAAATAGCTCCCGTAATTTCTTCAACATTTGTAGTCTTTGAGGAAGATCAGAAGTTTTGAACTTAGATTGAATATTAAGCAACTCCGCCATCAAATCTAAGTCCATAGCTGGATCATTGGTTATACGAGTATGTATCATATCAAGCCTAGACCAATTAGGATGTATGTATTGGAAAGGAATCGACCGACCTTCAATCATATACTCTGCAATCTCATGAGCACAAGGTAACCCATGTGTACGTCTCATAACGCATTGACATGCATTTTTATGAATTCCAACAACATTTGCTCTTTTACTTTTCATTAATATTTTGTCCAATGCACTCTTTGATATGTTCCCACGCAACTCTTTGAATTCTTTCGGCTGGAAGTTATGTTGGACTAGTGTTTTACTTTTTTCAAATGATGCTTTAATACCCGTGTGTTGCAATTCAAGCAAACTATGGATCTTTGTCCAATTTGATTCAAAATTGCCTTGACTAGATTGGAGGTGCCTCTTCAATTGCGCATGCGAACTCTCTGCCCTGTAAAGAAAAGAATCTTAGAGAATGTTTAAAATTCATAATGTAAGAAAAATTGTTAACCATACCTGTTCGACGTAGTATTGCCAAAATGCATATAATTGTTCGTCCATGCTGATACAAATCTTTCTTTATATGGGTCAAGCCAGTTGTCCTTCACATATTTAAGTGCCATTGGATATGTACTGAAACTTTCATTTAGCTTTGTTAATTGTTCGATGTACTCTGCTTCCGTTGATGAATTTGTCAGCATATTCCAATGCGTAATGAATTTGTCCCAAGTTTGCTTTGTTTCGAACAACTTCTTACATTTAGCAAGTACATTTTTATTGATGTGCCATTTGCATAATAAATGTGTAGCAGTTGGGAAGACTTTTTCAATCGCATTTATCAGTGTCAATTCTCTGTCTGTCACAATAATATCCGGAAGAACACCTTCCCCAATTACAGAGCGCAAGATACTTAATACCCATATATAGTTGTCTTCACATTCAGCTTCCATATATGCAAAACATATAGAGAACGTCATGTCTGTAAACGTTACACCAACAATTTCCAATAGAGGCAAGCGATACCGATTGGTCTTGTAAGTACAATCCATTATCAATATGTGTGGGAATGCATGTAATAAGTCAATACTAGTTGGGTGCGTCCAAAAAAGATCCTTCACAATGTCGGAATTCTCACAATTTCTATGCCATTCAATGTAATTATGTTCTTCCAACTTTCCTAACAGAAGCTGCATTTGACTTCTCCCGCCTCGTTCAATGACTTTATGCCTATGCCGTGCATTGTAAATCGCCTTCATTGTTATCACATTAAGTTTACTTCTTCGTTTCAAGGCAATCAAAATCTCTTTTGGTTTGACCATGCTCGTAGACATATTAACCAATAACTTCGTTTCCTCTTCTGATAATCTGCCTTCATATGAATGACCCTCTTGATATTGTGCCGCAGAATGGTTGTGTACACCACAAAGCACTTCTAGCATCCAATCATCATTTGTTTCTAATTTATTACCCTTCAATGAAAATGGGCATCCACATTTTTTGGTGCCAGTTTGCTTGATCTTCTTCTCAGATGGCTCATTATCGGTGTGCTTCTTTGCATTATAGTGTCCACTTCTCTCACATGCAAGTAATACTCTAGGTTTTACTCCAACCCCAGCCGCATTAGAAACTTTAATAACAATGACAAAACCATTTCTCCTTTCAACATTACGAGCCCAATCGATCATTACCTGACGATTATGGAAGATCTAGAAATGCAAAACTTATAAAGAAGTTTAGTAAATAAACTTTTAAAATAATGTTTACGAAGTGTTTTTGGTAAAAACTATGACGAATC
The DNA here is from genome assembly GCA_037013555.1 of Sextonia rubra. Classification (NCBI taxonomy): domain Eukaryota; kingdom Viridiplantae; phylum Streptophyta; class Magnoliopsida; order Laurales; family Lauraceae; genus Sextonia; species Sextonia rubra. The sequence goes on from JASUAD010000012.1 coordinate 20,089,792, forward strand.
GTCCTTACCTCATGAGTAATAAACTCGTTTGTATAATCTTTAATGCATTCATGACCTACATTGCTTTCTTCTGTAGGAGCCTGTAGAGTAAATGATTCACAAAAAAAAAAAAAAAAAAAAACAAAAAAAAAAGGTTTAAAATTATGTTCGGCCACTCATGGTCGAACATACTGAGACTGTTCGGCCACTAATGGCCGAACAATCTCAGTATGTTCGGCCATGAGTGGCTGAACAGACTAGGTCTGTTCGGCCATGAGAGGCCGAACATTTCTACTTTGTTCGGCCTCTCATGGCCGAACAGTTCTTTTGAATTTGGACTTCCAGGTCCAAACATGAGGCGGACGGAACTTTATATGAAATTTTAAAAACATGTAAAAACGAACAAAAAAATCCTAGTATACTAACCTTGCCATTCGTCTGGGGAGTGTAAACCACCAAATCCTTGTTTATTTCCTCCTCCATTGCACCTTTTGCTTAGTAATATCCTTATCCAAGTAAGTTGGAGGAATAATAACTTGTAGTGAGTAGTAGGGAAGAAGATAGAGAGAAAAGGTATATGAAAAATATGGAGAAAGAGGAGATGATGAGAGGCTTTGAATGTGTAGGAAGAAGATTGAGGAAGAAGATGGAGGAAGAAGAGATAATGATAGGGTTTAAATGGGAAGAGAATAAATTGTGTGTGAAGAGAAGAAATTTTCTGCATTTTGGAGGGAATTGGGTAATTTTGTAATTTTATATAGGGGCAAAGTTGGATTAAAAATTTATAACAAAATGATGTGTGATGAGAGATATTTTTGGTGTTCAAATAGCAGGGCTCTTTTTCATTCATTTGCTTCGTCAAGCGCGATAGAGAGCCACACGTGCCTGTAGCACGTGCCACAAGAAAAGCCTAACAATTGGGCTTTTGGGGCCGAGGCAATAAGGAGCCAAGCTGAGCGAAAAAGAGCACAGTCTAGCATTTTTTCTTTATCTTATCCATTGAATCTCCAAAGGGTGATATTTTGGCCATCTAAGCTGCAATTCGCGATCCATCTTCAATGCATATTTCTATCACAAGATCAAGCCATCAGATCAGTCAATTTTTTTAGAATTTAGAAGATTTTATTTTCTTGCATCAAAGCTAGCACATCTTTGGATCCTCCAATGAATTTCAAAGAATGTGGCATGAGCATACATTTGGCAGTTGGTATTTTGAGAATCAGTTCTTATTCGAATAATTTCTCAATTTGAAGCAAATAAATTGACAGTTGATGAATATACCCACTAGTTTCAAGAATTGCAGTATTCTCTTGCATTCGATGAGAATGAGTTGCATGATTTAATTTGTTACACTAGAGGCTTGAAACCGGGCATCTTAGAGAAGATGAATCACTACTACACCATTCTTGAAGCATACAACGAAGCTATTAGTGTTAAGCACATGCTTCGATGGTCCTGCATGCGACAAATTAAGTCTTAGGATGAAAATTTTCAGCAACAAATGAGAGCTCATGTAGTGGAAATAAGAGAAGATAATCCCACACTTGTCATTCACAGACTTCTCACCACCACTAAAATGGAAGAAAAAGAGTGGAAGCAAACTATGATATTCCGAATGCAAGCAACGTGTGAAGACAAGTTAGTCAATCTAGTTATTGATCGTGACAGTGCTATTATTTTTGTGGCGCAAGAGGTTATTGACAAACTCAATTGGTCTACAGACAAGTTTCCAAAGCTGTACAAAGTTACATGCTCTAATAATTCCGTCATTTCTATGACTCATAGATGTTTGGTATCTTTCAAGATTGGTGGATATAAAGATAAAATTCAAGATTAGTGGATATAAAGATAAAATTTGGTGTGATGTAATTCCTATGAACTCATATTCTTTTGGAAAAACCATGGACTTCTGATTGAAATGTGGACAATGATAAGAAGAAAAACACATATACCTTCAGGTGGCAAGGACGATGGGTTACACTCCTTCCATCTTTGTCTACATCATCCCCATCAGTTGAAACGTCAAAGGAAGAGCACAAAGTGGAAAAAGATATCAAGGCTAACATTATGAAGCAAGATCAAAGAATGAGAACTATCATGATAAAGTTAGACAAGACATCATGTGAATTAGAAGACAAGGAGCCCAAAATTATTTCCGTGGACAGTGCTGATCAAAAGATGCAGGCTCCAAAAAAAGTTGAGGCAAACATTGAAGACTTGGATTTGGTTAGTAAGGAAAATGACTGTCCAATAGATTTGATCGTAGTGCCCCCTTTCGAAAAGCAAATTGAACCATCGAATAACAAATCTATTATTCTAGTGGTTTCATAAGAAGATTTTTCTGTTAAAGTTCCTCATATTGATTTCATTTCTGGAAATCAACCACTGCCAATAAAGAGTATGATCTATTGGCATAGAGTCTACAATTAATGCATCTAATGGTCAAATTACATATTCAAGATACATGCAGTCCTCAGAAGAAGCCATACGTCAAACCTACTTCTACTTAGAAAAAAAGATAAAACCATATTTCCAAGCTATGCCAAGAATAAGCATATTAAGATCATTAGCAAGTTATACACTTGGTTTTCAACATAGGTAGACATTTACTAAACTCAATGATGAGTTCTCCTTTAAGAGGGGAGGAACTGATGCAGGCCAGATCCATTGGCCAGGCCATTGGGCCCAAATCCAATGAGGCCCAACAGTGAAGAGTCTAATAATAGCTAGTTTAAGATTTTTGGATTTCAATCTTATTAGGAGTCTTTTAGTTTTAAAAGTAAGTATTATATTTGAGTTAGAACTCTTTATTATGATTGATTTAAATTTTATTTTAATTAGGATTGTTTCCAATAATAGATTAGGGTATGGATCTATATAAAGGATTGTAATCCCTTGTTGGACAAACTATAATATTGAATAAGATTCCAGTTTTCTTCTTCAGAGTGAGTTGATTTTGTTTTTAGTGTGAGACCTACACAGTTTATTCCTATGCTTTTTGGCTATTCTTTTTTTCTGTGTTGTGTCAAAGCCTTGACCCAACTATTAAGCAAATAGTATTATTACCCAAAATAATACTCCGGCCTATAACAAAACCCTAAACCTGAGTAGCACCAACTTAGCCCACCCAATGAATCTCCTAAAAGGGGAGATAACTTCAGAATCCATAACTTTTGAGGTTGAAAGAATGACATGTTCATCCATAACCCCCTTAAAAGCTCCTTTTTTTGTTTACAATGAACTAAACTTACCTCTCTTTTTCATTTAAATGGTAACATGAGTTGAAAGCGCAACTTAGTGGTTGCAACTATGAGCACCCTTCCAATTGTGCTAGGTGCTCTCGTCCATAAACCTACCTCACTATCTGGCCCCAGTTGCATTGATTCATACTAGTTGCTTTCAGTAGTTCATAGCCAAGACTCTCTTGATTTCAAAACACCTTATTACTCAAGAGCTTAAGAAGGAACCCACAAGATCAGAAGTATAAAAGATCCTTATGGATCCCTTTAGGCTGTTCACAAACCCAACTCTATCAATGTTTACGAGCGAGCTTATGAATTTAACATGGCTGATGCAACTATCATTTCACATACATCAAAATTGGACTAATGGGTTCTAATAACCGCTAAAAGTGACAAAGGGTATTGGTTTGGACTATTCATATTATTGGCTCTATCCAACTCTTACAAACAAGGGAAGTAGGGGGCAGATAGATACGGACATGGATTAGGAGGGGACCCAATATCATTTGGATCAAATGTTCCGTACCCTTAATTTTAAGCCAAAAAAGCTTCATGGATTTATGTAGTCCAAATGTGTTGTGATTAAATCCAACAACTGTAAACAGCAAGATCAATGTCAAATTGGAACTATTGCTGATTAACAGGGGATAAGTGAATGTGAAGGGATTGGATTGATCATATGCGAGCACCTACATGACAACCAAAAGGGGCATAATGGGGTGGGTTTAGAGAATTTGTCATATATAATAGTGTGCATGTGCTTGTGGGGAGAGAGAGAGAGAGAGAGAGAGAGAGAGAGAGAGAGAGAGAGAGAGAGAGAGTCTCTCAATTAACACATGCTTTGGCCCCTTTCTATTTTGTATAGTGTGTCCCGTTTGTGACAAATCCAAGCCATTCACAATCACCTACCCACTCAACTTGGCACCCAAACCAATTTGACAGTAAACCAAGCATTAAGCAGGTCTGATATACTCACAAAACAAGGGTACATACATCATTATAGCTTTAATTCAAGGGCCACAGTCATCTGATCAATGTGGTTTTTGGCCACTCCCTATTGTCAAGGTTCTCTCCACATCCCAATCATTGTCATGAATTGTCCACAGCCCAAGAGAAGCCCATAGGAGAAGCACATTTCTTTTTAAAAATGCGACCTTGCTCATAAGAGTGGTGCTAATTCAAAGCACAACTCACATAGAGAAGTTTTTTGCATTGCAATGAAATTTGATATAAGGAGCACCAAAGTTATAGTATGCAAGTATCCAACCATCATAGCTTGTTTTTAGTTTTGCATGAAAATAATATCATACAAGGAACCAACATCATAGGCTGAACTTTTTTTTAGGCTAACCTATAAATTGAACCCCTTCACACTCACCTACCATTTGTATATAGATCCCATCCCAAAGCTAGTCATGATTAGAGTGGCATGGGAAGTTGGACTAAGTCACTTCAAGTTCATACTATTACATCTGGATCCTTGTATCCAAACATCATTATCATCCAACATTATGACATTTTAGCCTAGCCTCATCCACAGCGTGACCTTCTCATTCAAACTCACACCATAATCAATGTTGATCATAAGTGGCTCCACATAGGATACAAATACTAGATCCAAATCACACACTAAGTAAAAGAGTACACATCCATAGTTTTGTAAAACTAAGAGACATTCCTTTGTTTTGCAAAACCAGAAAAGAGTTTTATTCCTTCTAAAAAATAATGCATTATTGGACGTTGCCATTGAAAGAAGGGCGGCTTGGCCCAATGGTAAAGGCTTACCAGAAGTGTCCTGTAGGAAGTAAGTTCAAGTCACAGAAACAGCCTCTTCAAAATGAAGGTAAGGCTGCGTACATCTTGCTCTCTCCAGACTCTGCTATGTAGGAGCCTCATGCACTAGGCCGCCTTTTTTTTATTGAACGTTGCCATTGAGAAAAATGCAATGTTTGCCATACAACTCGACATGAGAATCAATGGAAACGACCCACTTCCTAAATCCCGAAATTCTAAAAGCACAGCCACTCTATATTAGCACTAGACCAAATCTAATCCAAGTCAAAGTGATATTAACCACTAAACAGAGCCACAGTAAGTTAACACTACAAAGTCTAAGAAGACCACATCAACCTCCATCATCATCATGTGATGAATTTTGAGAGAAGCACTATCCGGATTTTTAGCAAGACTTTTACATCCGTTGAAGTTTGGGACACTTAGACAGATACTTAACACCATCCAACAATGATAAATTTTTAGAAAACCTTATCCTTGGCAAGACATTTTCATTCGAATAAATATTGGGATTGATAGTTTGAAGAAATGTGTCTCACTCTCAAGATGCTCTATAGTTGGTTCATATTATGTAGCATTGCAGCTAAAACCCTATGCAATTTGGGATATGAATCCTATGATCTCATATCAAATCCTATGTGAAAAAGGAAATTCAAAGGCCAAGAAAGCCCTAGAATTGGAGAATTAAATCTAGAAAGAGAGATTAGAAAAAAAAAAGAGGATCGGAATCTCTTACCATTGTAGCCGCTCAGCTGTTTTATCTTGGTCTCTCTCGATGTTGCAAATAGACGAAAAGTTTAGAAGTTAGAGAGAGAGAGAGAGAGAGAGAGAGAGAGAGAGAGAGAGAGAGAGAAGGCCTTTTTATTATATAGATATACTCTACTAGTATATAATGATGATGATGAGGAAGTCACCGTGCCATCTGAGCTGGATATTTCTCAACGGTGCCAAAATGCAACATGTCACTCACAGCTGATGATTACTAATTCCGTTTTTTGAAGAAAGTTCTTTTCATTTGTGTATCCTGCATTTTTTTATAAAAATTTTAGCAGAAATGAATTTCATATCTTGGTTTTATTATAGTTAATTGTGTGCTAAAAGGGTACTTTAATATATATTTATAATAACGAAAGATAGTAGGACAAGGGCTTAGGTTGGACCAGCAGTATCCACGCTCGGCCTTCAAATTTTACCATCTAAAATAATGATAATAATAATAAACACTTTTTAAGCCAGGTCCCAGTGCTTTTTCTTAAAAAAAAAGAATCACTCAACTTAAAGCTTTTTTAATCGCACTGGGCTGGCCCCCTCACTTGAGTGAAGTTTATTATGAGTAGCTACTTTATCTCTATCGAGACATTATTTTATTTTACTTCTCCCTTTTTTCATTGGTATATTTAAGTAATAAAACTTTACTTTACATTAGAAATTTTTTTATTATTACTTTTCCATTTAAAATCTAGGAGTAAAACTTAATGCCAGCTTAGCTCATCTTTTACTCTATCTCATGCTAAACAAACTGGAGAATCAAAATGGTAAGTTTATTTCGTCCGTTTCGAGTAATCTACATGGGCAAACCCCAGTTTAAGTTTAATGAGATAGACTTTTGCAGTTGTTTCTTAATTTATGGACTGAATATGATGAGATTAAGGGCTTGTTTGGCATCTCTAGTTTTATTATTATAGACCCATCCAAAATAGAGAGGCATTTAAAAAAGAGCCATAAAAAAAGACGCTAGAATCAAAATGTGTGTTTGGTAATATGAGAATTTATTTTAAATAGAATTTTTTAAATCAATGGTTGATCCCTTTTTACAAATTTCTCAAGATCTACAAAATATCAAACTTTGATATTCAACTCCATAGCCTTACCTTCATTTGAAGAGGCTGTTTTTGTGACTTGAACTAGCGTCTTCTAGGACACTGCCAGTAAACCTTTACGATTGGGCCAAGCCACACTTCTTAAACATTCAAATAATAAGAGGCAAAAAATAATGTTGCCAAAAGGGTGGCTAAGTGTGCCCATATTTCTCAAGAAGCTTTGGTTCTAGGGAAATTACAACCAGCCTATGGAAGTGTCTGATCTACTTGAATGGGTTGGTTCTTTCGCCATCATTAGATGATTGTCTTGATGAACGCTTATGGGAGGAGCAACGATAACTAACTCAAGCATCCTTCATAAAAACAAGCTACCAGTGGCTCCTTGAGGTTGCATATGCAATGACGACACTTTCATGTGCCTGCTCGTCCTTCGGTGGTTACTTCTATCTATTAAGGTAAAGCCTTACTGCCCTAGGATGAGACATTAGTACTATTTAGTGTTATAGTTGTAATAATTTTTTGAACACTATGTCATAAGCAAAGATTTTGTGATTACTGCATAGCTACTAGCCATATTACAAGTGAATGCCAAGACAGGCCTCAGCCATAATCCCCGTACCTACCATGCCGCAATTGATATTGTTACTTCCTATGCTCCTATTGCCTCTTCATCATCTATCCCAACTCCTTCCAACCCTCCTCCAATCACCCTCGATCTAATCCAATAGATGATTATAAAGGCCTTTTTTGTATTCTGAATATCAGGTACACATCACTTCCATATCTTTGATTTTGATGCTTCTGACCCTGATTTTCTCCTCTAATATTCTTTCCAATACCCAAAAGTATACCGGTAATCCATAATTTCATGCCACTGAAGATGAAAAGCTCTCCATCACAGTTGTTAGTGATGTTTCCCACCCCTTATCCTTGAAGGATGTCTTTCTTTCTTCTTTATTTGCAAATCTTTTATCTATTGGTTAGCTGGTTGATAATAACTGAGGCTGCATTCTCTCAATCTAGTTGTGTTGTATAGGATCAGATGTTTGGAAAGGTGAACACAAAGGGGCCTACTTGTGAACATCTTTTTCCGCTGCATCTATTCAATCTTCAGAAAAATTCTAATTTTGTTTTATTTTTTGTTCTATTTCTAAATAAATTGGTAATTGTTGCACAATAGATTAGGCCATCCCAATTTCAAGAACTATGTTATTTTCATTCAAAACTAGTTTAATGTTTAATTAATAAGAATATTGCTTAATCTCATGATGTTGTGATGGATTGTTATACTTGTAAGCTAGTTAAAAGTAATATTCATCTATTACCTCTTCATGGCAATTTGGCTTCAAAATGCTTTGATATTGTTCTTAGTGATGTATGGGGTATTATTTCTGTAATCTCTCATACTCAACTAGAAGTACTTTTTCGCTTTTGTTGATGACCATAGTTATCTCATAGGTGTATTTTCTACGGTCCAAAACAAAAGTTTTTGATGCATTTTATAAATATTTAACCTATGTTGAAAGTCAATTATCTACTTGCATCAAAATTTTACGAACAGATTAAGGAGGAATATGTGTCCCATCAGTTTCAAGATTTTTTACAACAAAAGGGGATCATATGTCAACGATCATGCCCATATACCCTTAGCACAATGGTATTGCAAAAAGAAATAATAGGCATCTTCTTGATATTGTTCGTTCACTTATTCTTGAATCTTCTGTTTCAATTCATTTTTTGTTTGAAGCATTGTCAGTTGTTGTCTATTTAATCAATCGTCTCCTATCTCCAAAATTGAATAATGAGTCGTCATATTTTCATTTACACAACACTCCACCTAGATACACACACCTACATACTCATGATTATGTGTTGTTCATCTTTCCCCTCCTGAACACAGTAAATTAACAACTTAGTCTATCAAATGTTCCTTCCTTGGTTATGCATCCACTCAAAAGAGATTTGTTTGTTATGACCCAAATACAAAACGTATTTGAGTATCTAAGAATGTGGTACTCTTTGAAACACAATATTTTCTCTAACATTATAGTGAACCTTCACCTTCTTTCTCCCTCTTACTTGATTTTTCAACCAAACTCTCTACATCGCCTCCTAATAGATTTAAACCGTATATTAGTTATTAGTGTCGGCATAAGAATGATGTTCCCACACTTAAACCTCCTCAAGATCAACCATTTTCAACTTACCTCGTTCTTATTCTCAAGCAGCAAAGCAAGAATGTTGGCAATCGGCTATGCGAGAAGAATTGGATGCTCTACATGAGAAACACTAAGGATGTTGTTCACTGTCCTCCATTTGTATAGCTAATCAGATGCAAATGGGTTTACTCCATTAAGTTGAAATTTGATGGATCACTAGATCGATATAAGGCTCGACTGGCGGCTCTAGGGAATAATCAGGAATATGGGTTTAATTACGATGAGACGTTTTCTCTTGTTGCAAAGATGATCACTGTGCATACTGTTCTTACAATAATTGCCTCTCAGTATTGGCCTCTTTACCAATTTGATATAAAGAATGTCTTACTCAATGGTGATCTAAAAGAAGTATATATGTGGCTTTCAAAAGGGTTCTCTAATGCCAACCATGTTGAAGTTGCTCACTTGAGAAGGTCTCTTTATAGTCTCAAACAAGCCCCTAGAGCTTGATTTGAGAAATTTCGAGAAGCTCTCCTACACCTCAAGTTTTGCCAAAGTTCAAATGATCCTTCATTGTCTCTTCACGATACATCTGTAGGGATTACATTATTATTGGTCTATATCAATGATATTATCCCCAATATTTATACAACTATGATTCAACATCTTCAAGCCTCTCTTCATAAACATTTTCATATGAAAGACTTAGGATCACTCACCTATTTCTTACGACTTGAAGTTCATCAGTTGGAAAAAAAGATTAATCCTTAATAAACACAAGTATGCACTTGACCTCATTCATATGCCTAATCTTCTTAATTCCACTCCAATTGACATACCTCCCAAAATCAACATCAAATTCAACCAAGACATGGGATATTCTTTACTAGATCCAGTGTCATATCGTTGCTTGGTTTACTAAACCATTACATGCCCTGACATTTCAAATGCGGTTAACTTTGTCAATCAGTTCATGGCGGCTCCTCGCCATCTTCATTTAACTACCGTTTGGCATATTATACGCTACATGGTTGGAACATCCACCTGTGGGTTAATTTTCCCAACTGACACTTCCCTCTCTCTCTCTCTCTCTCACAACATATTCTAATGACGATTGGGTGGGATGTCCAAAAGCCAGACGTTCTACAATTGGATTGTGCATATATCTAGGGGAATCTTTAATTTCATGGAAATGTAAGAAACAGAATAGGCTGAATATCGTACTATGCCCGCTGCTTGCGCCATGATAATTTGGCTCCGTGGCTTGCAATCAGGCCTTGGGTTTACCCAACACCTCTTGGCACACCACTATGTTGATAATAGAAGTGCAATTCGAATTACTGTCAACCTAGTTCTTCGTGAGCACACCAAGTACATTGAGATCAACTGTCATTTTATTTAAGATGAGTATGTGAGAAACATAATTAGTCTCCCTCACATCTCAGAGGGTCTACAAATTATAGATATTTTCATAAAGGGACTACCGAGACCCAATCATCAATTCTTGGTTAACAAAATGATGCTTATTGATTCCTCTGCATCCGTTGGAGGTGGGGTTTGGGGTTAATGACCGACTTGTATATTAGATAGGTTGGGTCCAACCCAGCTATGTAGAGTAAAAACATAAAAACGTGTGCAGCTATTGTTCTTTAAAGTTAATAAAATTGTAGCCGTTCTAGAATCTATTTAATAGGAGGGTCGATCCTCATGGAGGACAACCAATTCAAATCATTTTGTTCTTTCTCATTTTTCTCGGCATAATCTTGTGAGAATGTCAACCCTTGCTTCCGTTCACTCTAGTTGGAATGGTGCATATAGCAGGAATAATCATGTCTAAAATGAAATATTTGATCAATCCATCAGCGCATACCGCTTTGATTGGAAAAAAATTTGGACCAGTTTTGGGCATGGCAAGTGCGACTCAATCATCAACCAAGGATTATTTCTCTTAATTCAACAGAATTTAGCATACATAAACATTGAAAGGCGGGACTGCAGGATTTCTTAAAGTACCATATATAACAGATTGATAGAAGCACATAATTTCTAACCAAGTTTACAAAATGGATAAGAGTTGTAACTGTCCCAGCAGGAACTAATTTAATATCCTAATCATGTTACTCGTCTAGATTTCATTCAAATGATTTTCCTCTTGATGAATTGAGTCAAGGCGGCCATGCTTCAATCGCAGAGCACTGGGTTGGTTGCTACCGGCTGGTTTGGTTGATGCAGCCATCCCTTCATAGTAGCATGATGTATCACTACGTGGCATTTGCAGATTAGAATACAATTAATATTCTGTTTGTATCACATTATCATGTGTTTCAATTAGATTGAAGAACGTTAGATGTTGTTCAATTTTTTTGCAGTGGATACAGGCTTAGTGTCTCAACCACAATTGATACTCGGTGCCCTTATCAATGAATTTCTGCCATGTACCCTCCAACTGATTTTCTTTCGAAGGGTTCCAGTCGAAGTGGCCAAGCTTCATCACCAGGCAATCGCCGATTTGGGCAACATATCCATCATTATTTGCATGGTATATCTTCACAGAGCTCCGACAGTGGATGCCAGCCAGTCTGCGGACCTCAATCAGCTCTGTTATGGTGTCTCGGAGGCCGAAATCATAAAAATGGTCATAGAATATCACCGGCTGCAGATGGCAGATGCAATGAACATTGATATGGTTAAAAAGGAATACTAACACACAAACAAAAAAGAGAAACTCTAAAAGGAATAATTTGCTGACTTTGAACCAGAAGGGGGCTTTAGTTTTGTATAAATTAGACCATATAGCAAATGCACATTAATTTTGTATGGGAATTCCCAAAACATTCCAAAAGTTCCACAATCATAAAAAGATATAGGGGTTTTTCCTAGAAAAATCTTTTTAGAGTCTTTGTAGAACAAAAAGGACCCCGAAGATTTTTATGGCCCGGAGTGATCCCCAAGGCCCTTTTCTTATTTTTTTTAAATATAATTCATAAGCAGTGACATCTATGCTCAAGAGTAACCTTTTCCCCATTTCTCTTTCTCTTCCTCTTCCTCATCTCTTTTTCCTCTTCCTCTTCCCCATGTTCTGTTTGGGTTTTATCTAGAGCGAGGAGGGGAAAACCAAGAAGAAAAAAAAAGAGAAAGAGAAAACAAAAACAAAAGAAAAAAAGAAAACAAGGAAAAGGAGGAAGGAAGAAGAAAAGAGAAGAAGAAGAACAAGAAAGAAAAAGAAACATTGGGAGGAAAAAGAGGATGGAGTGGTGTAATGAAAGGTAGAAGAAGAAGAGATGAGTTCATTTGCTCCATTTTCTTCTTTTTTCAATTCCTTCTTTTGGTTCCCTTTCTTTTTTTTTTTTTTTTTTTGGTTTCCCCATCTGGTTGACTTCTTTCTCTTTTTGATTTTCTATTCTTGCACCTTTCATTAAACCACTCACATCATCTTTCTCCTCCTAATGTTTCTTCTTCTATTTTCTTCTTCCTTCCTTGTCTTCTCATTCTCTTTTGTTTATGTTTTCTCTCTCTTTTTCTTCTTCTTGGTTTTCCCCTCCATGCCCCAGACAAGACCCAAACGGATTATGGGGAAGAGGAAGGGGAAGAAGAGATGAGGAAGAGGAAGAAGAAATGGGGAAATGGTTATGCTTGAGCATAGATATCGCTGCTCATGAATAATGTTGAAAAAAAAAAAAAAACAGAGAAGGGCCCAGGGGACCACTTCAAGCCATAAAAATTGCAGGGGTCCTTCTGTTCTGCAAAGATTCTAAAGGGATTTTTCCAAGAAAAACCCCAAAGATATAATATTGACTATAATGACTTCTATCTCTCTCTCTCTCTCTCTCTCTCTCTCTCTCTTTTCTTACCTTCTACAATGCCCTAATCTACATTTCCATATCATAAGTATCAACCACCCTTTTCTGTCAAAATGTTTGCAATTTGATCCGTCTCAATTGAAGACTTCTCAGTTACTTGCAATCTTGTCAGGATAATAGAGAAACAATATAAATCAATGAAATCATGCATTCCACGAGGATCAAAGGCAAAGGGTGTGCACACTAGTCCTCTAGCCAAGGATCACAAATTCCTCTATAGTTGAATATGATGCAATTATCGGCTTTGGACAAATTCTTAGTATTTGGAATATAAATGTAAGGGATTGCAAACCCTTTTACCATATTTTCTCGCCAAATAAATGAGAACACCATATAATTAGAACGGTACCATCAATGTCTAGAAAGAATGGATAAAAAGATGAAGGATGCAGGATTACCGTTCCAGGATGAGTGAGGATGTATGCATACCCTTGACTAAGCTTATCCCGGGGAAATGGCCAGTGACCCTGAAGAAAATGCCAAAACAAATTCATTTTCTTTAGTGTGAACATTTTTGCTTCTGTCACGAAATAAAAGATATCATGTTGACTTGTCCACAAGTGAACTTCGTATTTTTGGATAAATAAATGGCACTCTGAAGAAATGTGCAGTGGGGAGAGAATCTAGCAGTTATTGTTAACTAGTATAACGCCAAAACAATATTCAGTCGATCAGCCAACCAGGATGCCACCAAGATAGTGTACAACACATTAGCTGGAATGGACATGAATTGGCAATACAAGAGCCCCACCTTTGTAACTGGAGCTCCAACTGGTATGATAATAGTATATGACTATAATGAAACTAAGAGATTTGAGTACTACACCCTTAAATGGGTGCACAGCTAATATGAGAGCGATATATTTAGTCCTAGGAGCACCATTGATAATCCCTTTTTTAAATAGATCTGGAAAATTCTCACGCACATGCTATTGATAACTTCACACATCTAAGTGGCAAGGAAGGACACTGCTTCCTATGAGAATCAAGATGTATCCTTTGAAGCACTAGGTAAATATGGGATAAAGCAAAAGATTGGAATGGATTTTCTTTTTCAAATAATGTAATTTTGCTCTTGAAATACTGAATACAAGTCAATCTTGTTTTGTAATATAAATTCCACAGTTCAGGACTTCCCTAAGCACTTCAGTAAACTTCTGGTGATGTAAATTATAAAGATATGGTGACACACTTTCTTTGATGTTTTCACTCTCTGACAGGTTTGACTTTGACAGTGGGAGCTATGGCTATGTCTTCGTAGAATACTTTAGTAGGGTATTTGCGTGCATTATGTAATATGTAATTTTATTAGGGGTTTTCTATTACTTTTGAGGGATTGCTTAAAATAAAGGATGCTACTCATATAACCACCCTAAATACAAAAGGGCTTTTCATTTTTATTTTTGTTGTAGCTTTATTGTAGGGTCTGTTTCTCATACTAACTTAGACCCTCTCCAGCCTTTTCCGGGGGTCAGTATTTTGTTTATTTATTTATGAGGAAGGCTTCCTAGTAGAATATAACCCAAAAGAACTATTCCCTCAACACATGCATGAAATCCACACATGCACCAGGTTTCATGAGGGATGTATGCATATGAAGATTCCCCGACATAAAGATTGATACACTTAATATATTTCACTAGCCACGTAACTTTACATTTAATAAAATGTGAAATTTGTCTACGCTCTACTTCTAATTAGAGTGAAATTTGGATAGGGCTCTATTTCCTATTACAATGAAACTTGGCTATAGACCATGAACTGATGAGACTTTATTTCAATTTAGGGACCAATTATTGTTATTATTACTTTTATTATTTCGATAATATGGTTATGTTAATTTGATCGACTACGATTTTCAATAGGGAGAGCCTCATCGTTGGGTCCAATCCTCAAATTGGTGCATTTATACTCCTTTGGATCCTTTGCCCCTTTAATACTCCTTTTGATCCTTTCTCCCTAACGAAACTGACAAGTGAGATGCGAAGACAAGGACAGTGAGGAGAAAAAAGAAGCATGTGTCAGTGATGAGTGCTAGAGGCCTTCCTCTTTCTTATGGTCTCCTCAAGTTAATTACCTCTCTCCCCTCTTTTTGTTCTCTTCTTATAATTGCTCTCTCTCTCTCTCTCTCTCTCTCTCTCTCACAGAAGGAAACAAACGAAACAAGATTGTGTTTCAAAGTCTTCCACGGAAGTAGAATGCCGTGCTATTCCTCCACGAGTTAGGAAATTATTTGGTGCACTACTACTGGAAAATGGCATGCCAACCGTTTAAAATTCGCAATAGAGCCCATCTATTAAAACTCTAAACCCTCTAAAATAAATTTCACTCATATACGAGCCCTAGCCAAATTTCACTTTAATAGGAAATTAGCACTAGCCAAATTTCACTCTAATGGAAAATGGCCCTATCTAGGAAACAAGGCCCCAGAAATTCTCAGTCTAATAGAAGATGGGTCCCAACCAAAAAATAGGGCCCCAACCAAATTTCAATCTAATAGGAAATAAAGCCCTAGCTAGATTTCAATTTGATGGAAAATATAGAATAGCCAATTCACTCAAATAGGAAATGGGCCCTAGCCAAATTCATACTATAAATATTTTTTTTCCAATTTTAGGTATTCTTTTACATGTTCTTCATTTTTCAATTGCTTCTTTTTCGGAATGGAAAAGTAGAACTGACTGGAACATTAACACTTACCACTTCAAGTCAAACTAGAATGGCAACCTGTGACCAGAGTCAAATTGACAACTATGAATAAAAGTGTCATTCAAATAGTATCAAATTCAGTTTTCCATGAAAGGACTAGCATAGTGAAGTAGACCGTTGCTCTATTTGCGAACCTTTGATGAGTATACCATTTCTCTCCTACATGCACCTTAGAAACTCTAACAACTGACATCTTCACAAAGGCATAACTCGATACTCACATAATTTCTTTCTACACAACTTGCTGCTAGTTCACTCTTTAGCATCAATTTGTTGCTGTTGTTGTTTTTGTTTTGGGGTTTTTTGGTTTTGGGGTTTTGGGGGGGGGGGGGGGGGGGGGGGGTGTGGAATCATTCAATTGAATCTAATTCATTCTCAAGTGTCCAATTAAGCTCTTTTGTCAACTAGAAATATGGAAAATTATGACATTTTGATAAGGTAAAGAAAGAATTTAAGAAAGTATTAAGAAATGCAAAGTCCAAAGCATATGATGACCTACATAATAAGCTGGGAACAATAGAAGGAGAGAGAGATATTTTCAAGCATGCAAGCACAAACAAAAAGAAAAGTAAGAACTTAGATAATGTCAGATGTATAAAGAGCAATGACAAAAGGTTTTGGTGAGAGATAATGAAATCAAAGAAAGGTGGAGGAATTGTCATCATCATTATCATCATCATCAAAACTTTGTCCCAATTATATTTGGGTTGGCTACATGAATTCTGTTTCTCCATTCCAATCTCTGAGCCAAATCCTTAGATAAGTTAAACTTCAAATCTAATTTTACTACATCCATCCATGTCTTCTTCGGCCTAGCCCTTCTCCTCAATGAGCTTTCAACCTACATAGCCAAGCTTTTCCTTACTGGAGTCGTCGTCAGCCTGCATCCTACATGCCCAAACCATCTCAAATAGATTTTTCTAATATTATCTCTTATTGGTGGTACCCCTAAATGCCCTCGAAAGAGCTCATTTCTAATTTTATCTTTCCTAGTTTTACCACACATCCACCTCAATATTCTCATCTCTAGTATATTCATTTTATGCATATGTTGCTTCTTGATTCGCCAACATTTTGCTCCATAGGTCATAGTTGGTCTAATCACCGTCTTATAAAATTTCCCTTTCAATCTTTTTGGCATTCCTTGGTCACAAAGTGCTCTAAAGCAAGTTTCCACTTAACCATCCCACTATTATCCAATGTTCAACATCTTCATCAATCTCCCCATCCTTACTAATTATCGAGCCAAGGTAATGGAAAAAATCTCTTTTTGGGGCTTCAATTCTCACAACAGTTTCAGCTATAGTTACCTAGTTTGTAATTCGATCAATTCTCAATTCGGCACTTCATTCGAAATTTAGATGGGGGTAGGTTTACTAAATTCATTTTTCAATTTGCCTTATTCGTAGTTCGAATTCCATAAATTTGACGTACTAATTTGAATATATAATCCAACATAATTTATTAAAAAAAAAACACTCTTTTCTTCTAAAGCCTCCTTTTATTAGGATGGTTATAAGGCCTCATTAACGAAATCTTAACCTAGTACAAGTTATAATTTAACTGGAGTAATCATCATGCTTAGATTGATCCTCACTATTGACATGATTTAAATACACAAGAATAAATGGATGAAATGATGCATTTAACATTTAATCAATTTAATGATGGCACAGACTTAGATTTGTGTAAATTTTGGCCCATGCCACTTAGAAGACTAATTTTCACCGGTTTAGATTTTATAGATGGACTACAATTATAAAGATGAGAGAGAGAGAGAGAGAGAGAGAGAGAGAGAGAGAGAGAGAGAGAGAGAGAGAGAATTGAAAAAAAAGGAGAGAGAGGAAAATTGAACGAGATATGTCTTGATCAAAACTCATAAGCCCCTAAACTGGGGCCTCCTATAAAAATCAACAGTAATAAAAATCTATACTACCTACTTAAGCCTCCATTAAAATTTTTTACTTTGATAAGAGATGGTCCCATTGTCATTTTGATATGTATAACACATGTAAATTTATCTGTTATTGTATTTATATGTTTTATAAGTGATAGTAGGCCCAACTTTTTTCAGTCAAATTTAGTTAAATCATATAAAAGATAAGATAAGCACAACTGTTTTAATCAATTTGATTTCTAATAAACGGGCCACACTATTAATCTTAGGAATTTCTTGTGAACCCAACTTAGATAGGAATTTTTATTTCTTTGTTTGAGAAGAAACATGGAGAACTTGACTTTGCACTTGATATGAAAAAGAGGAAAAGGGGGAAGGTTCTGTTGCATTAAATTCTCATCTCAGAGACCATGAAAGAGACTGATGGACCATCATCCTTTCCACCTTTTTACCTTCCTTCATTTCCATGCCTTCTCTCCTTGTATTGTCTTCTTCCTATGTGACCTTTTCGCTTTTTTCATTTTCACGAACCGATGCCGATGCGAACTGTAGCACTCTGGGAACTCTAAATCCAGCAAACCGAATCCAGATTTGTACTATTCAACTAGTACGGAATTCAATCACATGAAGAACAAACTAGGTAACTCTAATTTCAGCTCTTTCTACATGCCCACTTTAGTTGCAATCTATATATTCTATCGTCGTATGACTTATTTTAAAGCCTTTAGATTCTAAAGCCTCCCGCCATCTCTTATTTTTGCATTTACACCAGCTTGTGATTCATCCACCAACACTATGTCATCTACAAACAACATAATCAAAGTACCTCTTCTTTAATTTAAGCAATTAACTCATCCATAATTAGTGCAAAGAGATAATGGCTTAAGGTTAACCCTTAATACTGTAATATCCCAACCAAGACTTTTGGTAAAATTGTAATTAGACTAACTTAAGGTTACTAGAAAACTAAGAATTTTGAACAAGGCTCTCTCTCAAGGTGAACGGGTCTCTCTCCTAAGAAGGAAAGTAGACCCTTAGAAGGACTCCCCTCCCTGTACTAATATAAAAATAGATAAGAGGCAAGTCTTGGCCTACACACACCCACGAGAGAGAGAGAGAGAGAGAGAGAGAGAGAGAGAAGAGAGACTGAAACTGATTTCAGATTTGCAGAAGAAGAGGAAGATCAATAGCGGGACGCGCAGCGGATGTTTGACGAGAGACCGATCACTGGCCGAGCAACTTACTTCTATCGAAGGTGAGTAGAATCTACTTGAACCCCCGACGAACTGTGAATATTCTATCCCAGTGCTACAGTGATTGTCAGCACATGGTAATGGCCCGATTTAGTTTTAAACACAAAACCAATCATCAAATCGATGATCGGATCTGATGGTAAGGAGTGGGGCTGGTAGTCGACCCCCTTTTTACCCGTTTTGGAATGGAAATCAACGAATTTGAACCTTGAGTGAAGAGATAAGGAATTACCCAGATCTGACGATTGTGTAATGGCAGTAACTCCTTCCAAAAACCCATTTTTTGGATGAGAATGGGGCAAATAAAGATCTTGTGATTTACATACCTCTGAAACTTTGATTTCGGCTGAAGAGATGGCGAATACACTTGCAAATCCAGATCAAAACTGGAACTTTTAAATTTCCAGGCCGTCAAACACTCGTGTGGCCGACTAGAGTTGTGGGCCACGTGGGGCCACCTGATCAAGGATTAGGTCCATACATCTTGGAGTGGACCCTTGGGCGACCATTATGGTGGAGGTCCCATGTGCATCGGACTGTTGGGCCCCACCCTGCAGTTGCCTCTAGTTGAGCTTGGCGGTGCCTCTTCCTGACGGATGAAACATGCGGCAGGAGAGAAATCGTGAGGAACAAGAAGGTGACTGATGACTTGGAAGATATTTATAAACTTATTAAATTTTACAAATTGGCCCCTATTATTCTAGTTATACTCATAGAACCCCGTTTGAGCTTTTGATTAACTTACAGCATGGTAAATTATGATCCAATATTGTTTAATTACCTAAACTGGTGTGGATCAATTATTTGAATGTTATGTGGGCCTTTTCATAGCCACTAATTATTCCTATGACTTGAATTTCTATGATTAAATTTCACAGGAATCAAGATGTAATTAATAATGTGGCCAATTATGGTGGAGATGAATCTATTCTAAATTTATTGTAATGAATTGTCATGATGATTGAAATAGGGTAATACCATCTGTTGGCACTGAGTATAGAACTTCTCTCATGGATGTTGGTCGAGGGGAAGAGGTTCAGCAATCATGGTGGCATGATAGGCCATGTTGTTGATAGAAATGTAGATACTCCGATTGGGAGTATCGGAACAGGCTCAACATTCATGGTGGATGACAAGCTATGTTGTTGACAGAAATGTAGATACACCGTATGGGGTATCGGAACTATTTGATGCCACAGTGGGAAATTATTCAAGAAAGAAATTGACTAGAATGTTATTGTAATTATATCATTGAATATATATGTTCTCTGAATGATTGAAATATGCTTTACCTTAATGTTTCTTATTCTACTCACCAGTGTTACTGATCAGTGGTTTGCCCCACTTCAGGTAATGCAGTCATGGAGATTTTAGGGAGTGACGGGGATCAGGCGGTGGATTTTGGCATGCGTGGCTGATTCAGAGCGCGAAAAGCAAAGAATAGAATTATGGTTGGGATTAGCCCAAGACTTAGATATTTTTATTTTACAAATAGAAATTGTCTTACTTAGTAGTATTATCAAGACTCCTAATAACTACATGATAGTTGAAATACAATGAGATTTGATTGTTTATGACCTTGATGCTCATGAGAATTTGATTTATGTAGAGTTGTTATCAAAATTAAGTACGGCTTAAGAATCTGAAGAGCTCCAGATTTTTGGGTCGTTACAAATACAAACCTATGGTCACTGGGAACTCACTTGTCTCTCCATAGGTAGTTCTTGCATTCATTACTGCTTCTTCATACATGTCTTTACTAATTTGAATATAACCTCTAAGTGCTAAGAAATGAACCCAGGAGCAAGAAAGTGATGCTAAGAAATGAACCCAGGAGCAAGAAAGTAATACAAGAAATTTTGTAATGAATTGCTTGCTTTGGGAGATTGATCTTCATCCCCTTTTATAATCACAACTTGCCTTGTTTACAGCTTAAGTTATCCTAATCATAATAATTTACAGCAATCACTATCTAACACAAAAGGCATCTAATCACAACTTGCCTTGTTTACAGCTTAAGTTATGCTAATCATAATAATTTACAGCAATCACTATCTAACACAAAAGGCATCTAATTATGTACAATTGATTCTCTTGACTAAGTCTACCCACATGTGCTTAAATGTATATTGGGTCAAGGCCCATTAGATATTAACATCTCTTGACTAAGTCTACCCACATGTGCTTAAATGTATATTGGGTCAAGGCCCATTAGATATTAACACTAAGAACATTCTTCTTCTTTTTTTTTTTTTTTCAAAATCCACAAAATTAAATCTTTCAGTACCCTATTGTAAGCTTTTCTTAGATTAATGAAGACCATATACAGAGTTTGCCACTTTGCTCGATATTTTTTCATTAATTGCCTAAGTGAAAAGATATCTTCCATAGTTGACCTCTCTAGCAGAAAACCAAATTGATTTTCATACATCTTGGTTTCTATCTAAGTCTTTGCTCTATTACTCTCCGCCATAGCTTCACAGTATGGCTTATAAGTTCAATCCCATAATAGTTAGTATAGTTTTGTACATCTCCCTTATTCTTATATATAATTACTACAATACGTCTTCTCTATTCATCCGGCATTTTCTTTGTCAATAATATCTTATTGAAGAGTCTAATTAACCAAATCCCCCAAGCTTCTCTTAAGGATTTTCAGGCTTTGATGCACAGATACTTCAAAATGGCCAACGTATCGTTTCATATCGAATTTGATACTTCACTTTTTATATATAAAATCCATGCCTTGTCATGTCCATAACATGTCCTCGCTGTAACCATGCCGTATCTAGGCATCATAGTTTTCAGGCCTTTTTCGGAATGTCATCTAGACCCATAGCCTTTTTTGTCTTCATTCGGCTAAATGCTTCCATCATTTACACCACCCTAATTTTGCAAAAAAAAAAAAAAAAAAAAAAATGTTCTGCCAACGAAGTATCCTCTCTTGTTCATGTATCTCTTATATTATCTTTATTTAAAAGTTTGCTAAAATATTCCTTCCACCATTCTTTGATATCGTTGTCCTTCATTAGAACCTTTTGGTTATTATTATTAATACATTTGACATGATTAAAGTCCCTACTTTTTCCTTTTTTTTTGTAAGCTTGAAAATATCCTTCTCTTGTTCCCAACCAATAATAGAGGTCATCATATGCTTTGAATTTTACACCACTTACTATTTTCTTAGCTTCTTTCTTTGCCTTCTTATACATCTCATAGTTTTTCATGTTCCTAGTCCCCTACCAAATTCTGTAGTAATGTTTTTTCTCTCGAATAGCTTCTTGAACCTCTACACTCCACCACCAAGTTTCTTCATTGTAGTGTATTTCTCCTTTAGACTCTCTAAGCATCTCTTTGCAACATTCCTAATACAGTTAGCCATTTGATTCCACATTGCTGTAGTTTGTCCCTCAAATTTTCATTCTCTCTCCTCAATCACTTTATCATTAAATATTGTTGCTCTTTCTCCTTTCAAATCCTTCCACCTTGTTTTAGGGCACATTTTGCTTAGTACCCCTCTTTCTAGTTCTAATGCAAATTTCTAAAACTACTAGGCTATATTGTGTAATCTAACTCCCTCTTGGTATAACTTTAAAGTCTTTACAAGCCAATCAGTCATGTATTCTAATTAGAAAAAGTCTATCTAGCTACTATAAGTTCCACTTTGACAGGTAATTAAATGCTCCTCTCTCTTTTTAAAGCAAGTGTTTACCATTATAAGATCAAATGTTAATGCAAAATCCAAACTAGTGTCGCCTAACTTATTCTTTTCTCCAAATCTATTTCGTCCATGTACTCTCTCAAATTATCCTTTCCTACATACCCATTTAAGTCCCCTCCTACAAAAATCTTATCACTAGTCAGAATCTCTCACAATAAACCATTCATCTCCTCCCAAAATTGACTCCACACTTTTATTTAGCCCTACTTGGAGAGCATGTGCACTAATGATATGAATTATATTTTCTTCTAATACTAGTTTAATTGCTATAATTCTATCACCCAGTCTCTTTACCTCCATAATTTTCTCTATCAAAACCTTATCTACAACTATATCCACTCAATTTCTTGTATTATTCTTTTCTACATAAAGAAGCTTATAAACATCAGTGGGCTTCTTAGCTTTATCCCCTTTCTACTTTGTCTCATGTAAACAAGCTACACTAATTCTTGTTCTTTTCATTACTTCAACCAACTCCATACTCTTGCTTGTCAAGGTTCCTATATTCCAAGTAGCGAGTCTAATCTTCCTCTTCTTCTAGACCAACTTTTTTAACTGCACTCATCCAGTGTGATGTGGTAGCCCTTGCCCATTTTCCCCTACAATCGAGTGACATTGTAATGCGTTACTTAAAATAGGGAACGCCCTAGCATGATCTTAAAATAGAGAATGCCCTAGTATGATCTTGAAATGTTCTTATTGTTATCTCAGAATTCATGTTTGGATTGTGACAATTTTACATTGGCTGTCAACCTACCTAACACAAGCCACCTCCTTTACCCGAGCTTAGGACCAGCAATAAAAACTGGTGGAGGAATATTTTAACAAAAATTTAAACAAAGATTCCATAGAAGGCTTAGGTTCAAGAGAGTATACTATGCTAGCAGAAAATTACATCGCAATTAAGTTAGCAAAAGTGAAGAAAATATTGGCAAAAACATAAAAAGGAAAGGGAATGGGCTAGTTGGCATTCTGATAGAGTCGAAAATGAAGAGGAGAAATTTGATGCATTTGGCTAACTAGGTTCTTCAATAAAATACTAAGGACAAAAAACATGATAGATGAATGGACTAAAATGTTAGTAAATATATACAAGAGCAATGGAGATATACAAAGTTACACTAACTATCATGGGATTACACTTGGAGCTATAGTATAAAACTATGGGAGAGAATAATGGATCAAATATTTAGACAAAAGACCAAGATATCTTCATGCAAGGGACAACTATGTTAGCTATCTTCTGACTTATACAATTAGTTACCAAAAGAAGATAAAAAAAAATATTCATATGATCTTCATTAATCTAAAAACAGCTTATGGTAGGGTACCTAGAAATTTAATTTGGTAGGTTTTAGATAAAAAGATCCTCCCAAGAGGTTATATTAAGTCCATTAAAGACATGTATAAAGTTTTAATGACTAGTGTGAGAAGTATTGGTAGAGAGAGAGGTGACTTTCCAGTGATCAAAGCTATGCATTTGGGGTGAAATAAGCCGTTATCTTTTTACATTAACTATGAATGAGTTAGTTGTTCATATTCAAAAGGAGATACCTTAGCACGTGTTGTTTGTAAAAGATATAGTGCTGGTAGATGAATAAAGATGAGGTATATGCAAAAATTGAGAGATGGCAGGATGCCTTCGGAATCAAGGGGCTTTAAAATAAGTCATACAAAAATGAAATATATGAATTCCAGCTTCAACGGGGATTGTGTAGAGAGATGAAACTCCTTTTGGAATTGAAGCTTAAGAGATACCATAAAGAGTCCTTATGTTATATTGGCTCTACATTTAGTAAAGATGGGGAGATTGATGATGCCAAACATAGCATAAGAGCAAGATAGTTTTAGTGAAGACTTGCTTCTAGAGTGCTTAGACCAACAAGATTGAAGGGAAATTTTCACAATATAGTGATTAGACCAACTATGACCTATGAAGGATAATGTAGCCTAATGACAAAACAACAAATGCAAAAAACAAAAGTGTGTAGTTAGACATAAAAATGTTTAGATGGACATGTAGTAAAACTACGAAACTTAGAATTAGAAATGAGTTATCAATAGGTAATAAATTAAGAGAGACTCATTTGAGATGGTTTGAACATGTCCAATGCAGGCTAGCAACGGTGACACTATGGAAAAGTTTTTTTATACAAGTTGGTGGCCTTTTAAGTATGGATCAAAATAGTGGCCATTATGCGTTATATCAAGTCTAATGGCCAAGAACACTATGCTACATACAATTTATCACCGCTTCAAAGATAATGGCCAGTATGGATCGCCATGTTCACTACAGGCCACTACAAACCCATTATAGAGTGCGACCAATATCTACTTTGCATAATTTTTTTTAAAACACATTGTAGGGCTTCGTTCCTCTTTTCTTCTCTCCAAGCAATGTTTTTATATAACTCTTCTATCCTTCCCAGCTTGAAAGAATGCCAAAAGATACAAGATCTCGCCGAATTGAAACTGACACATAGAGTTCACCTTAAAGGCTTTTCTCTATCTATATATATGCTAATAGACACCCCCTTTGGTATTAGTAGGGTATTAATTCCTCAACACTCAACAAATGTTCACTATTTGTTTTAATGAAAGTTAATTTGTCATTTGGTTTAAATTTTAAGCTTTATTTAAGCATTACTTTATAATTTAGTTATCTTATGTCATGTACAGTTGTGCTAAATTGCTTATGAATTATGAATTTAGAAATGCATAATACTTACTACCTTAGATTAACTAACTAACATGAACACATGTTAAAAAACAATAGATCAATCCTTTTATTTTATAATTATTCAACCATACGAAACCTTTACCACTAAAGCGACCACATCCCCTTACCTTAGGTATTATAGGGAAAAAAACGCCAAATTCTTACATTTTCCACCATTTTGAGATTTTTAATATTTTTTTACAACTTATTTTATTTGCTTTACTACGCCACTACATTTCTTCCCTACCACTACGTAGTGTTTTATGTTGCTGGCCACGATGCCCACCGCAACCACTATTTTGATCATTACCTTAAAGGAGTAGGCTGCAGAGGACATGGATTGAAGTAGTAGGATAGATTTGAAGAATTGAAACCTATTTGAGGGTTTGACCAAACACAAGCTAGATTAGAGAAACGAAGTTCATCATGGCGATGATCTAGATGTTTATAAGACGAGTAAAATTTTTAAACTGAAAAATTGTTCTAAGGGCAAACGTTTTGGCCTATTCGGTCTTTTTTTTTTATTGAAATAGACCTAAATTCTGACTGAAATATTTACATGCATGTTTTGTTTAAATGAAATGTTTTAGCAATTTCAGCTGAGAGAAAAATAAAATTGACAACTAAGTTCGACTTTGACAAAAGTGGGCCCCACCACAAAGCTCGACAAAATACCCGGGAGACTAATATTTTTCCAAGTACATATGATCATTTCTCATAATTCAAACTGTCTACATACATAAATAATTAAATAGAAATCTGTGGATTGAGCTGCAAGTATACCTGGGTAGAACCTGTATCATGGTTTTCTAAAAATGTGACTGCACGTGAAGGCCACCATCCCATAACTCCTGTTGGTTTCCCTTGAGGATCTATCAACCTCCAATACTGGTTATGCAATGCAGAATGGAGAATACCCTGCCAAACAAGATAACTTGTAAATTTCACTCGAGGAAAGATAATATTATACCATTGAGTTTAAATAAGCTGGCTAAATAAATCTATGTTGATAGTTGAAACATAACACCAAAGGTGTGGCTAAGATGTGTTTCATTTTTCCTCTTCTTCTTCATCTTGTTTTCTGTTTTCTTTTTTTAATTATACTTGAGCCAAAGATATGCTCATTCAAAACAAGAATATCACTTTCTAAATTCTGTTTCATATGGACTTGCACAAACAATCTCTTTCATGCACTTATCCTCAACATCTTTAGGGCCTATTTGTTTGTAGGGAGGAGTAATGAAATAAAATTGTGTGTCAATTGTCAAATCAAGATAAAAGGAAAGTGGAGAGAGTTGGAGGGGAAAAGCACCTTTTTCGTTATATTGTTGTTGTTTAAAAGTACATTTTTTGTCATTTTGATGTTGTTTTAAGAATACTTTTTTTTAATTTTATGCTTTTGAAACCTACCTTTTGCAACTACCATTTTTGTGCTTTTGAAGAGTACGTTTTTTGTCATTTTGTGCTTTTGTACCTTGTGCTACTAAATGTACCATTTTTTCCATTTTGTGATTTTCTCTCCAACTCCCTCTATTTCTTTTCGTCTTGATTTCACACTCAACTTTATTTCATTCTACTCCCTGCAAACAAAAAGGCCATTATAGTGGAAAATTATGTTTCTTTATTTATTTATTTATTTTTGGTAATGTCACTCATACTTGCAACCTTGTAGTTGCAACAATGAGCATCTTCCTATTGCAGCAAAGGGTTATGTCAAAATTTTAACATGTTATTAACAAATGAGAATGACCATAATAAACCAGATTTAGGAAAGATTTCGTAAATTTGTAAGAGTTGAGGCAACATATTTTTTAGTATAACTGCAATGTAATCATCCCGAGAGATTTTCGCTGCTTGTAATCATACTTAAGAGATTAGAAAGTCAGTCTTCTACTTTTGTACTTATCATATATTGAACAAATGCAAAATAAAAGCAATACATGGCTGGTCAAAGTGACAAGCCATACTCACTCCAAATCTTTCAATTGAGCACAAACTTAAATGGTACAAGAGCACAGGTTCTGGACATTCCAGATCTGCGCCAGAATTTTCCTCTTTTGATCATTTGACTTCTTGTGGGGCTCAGGTTCTGTTGGTGGACCCAGCACTCAATAAGCTTGCATTTAAGGACCTGATCAAATCACAGGGACAGATCATTGCAACAAATTGCAATCCAGACTGTTTGATCTTCTGGGGGGCAACTTCAATGTACCATTCTCTGGCAAAACAGGACCATCTTGGTCAACCAGTCAACCTAATAATTATCAACATATTTACAGATATTTAAGCAAATCTAAGAAGGGTTTTGTAAGTGCTGTTCAGATCAAGCAATTTTTAGGACCAGGATTCATTTCAGCCATTCAATTAATTTATTTTATTGATTTCATTGTGATATATATCCTGTGGTATGCCTCTCATCAATTGTTGTATACCAATCGTCTAATCTAGAGGAGAATCCAGTTTAACATTAATTTCGGTTATTCCAGTGCACAACAGCCTGCTTGCTCAACACTGTGCTTCTGTTGTTTGGCATAGGTTTTACTAGAAATCAGATTATTCTGAATCAATTATCATATGTGTGTAACTCATACCAATGGCAAAATATTTACTAAAGCCAGATTTGGCTTATATTTCTTGTTGGACTTGTAGTTTGTCTTAAATTCTGCATACGTGACTTCTAATCAGTCCCAAGCCATTGCTTTCTTTTTCTTCTGTTGATCTTTAAGCCTCAAAGAGACATCACCCAAGCCATTGCTGTTTTAAGGTATGGGATAAAATATGCGTGTTGTTCCTAACTCGCAAAATTTTTTGAAAGGATAGATATGTGGAAATATGTGGGGAAAAGTTGAAGTTCCTATTGGAGAGAAATCTGACATCGTAAAATTAACTCCAGGATAGAAATGAAAACAGGGTCAGGTTTGGGTTGGGTTGGTCCATAATGTGCCCAGACTAGAACCTGCACTAATAGTATGGACCCAAAACTGAACTGACCCTATCCGGGAAGAGGTTACTTTCTAGTACCCAGATCTGAATTTTAAATAAAGACCTGAACCTGAACCTGGACTAGAATAAACGGCCAGGATCGACCCAAAGCAAGGCCCTGTTAGCTA
Organism: Sextonia rubra; assembly: GCA_037013555.1. Taxonomy (NCBI): domain Eukaryota; kingdom Viridiplantae; phylum Streptophyta; class Magnoliopsida; order Laurales; family Lauraceae; genus Sextonia; species Sextonia rubra. The sequence goes on from JASUAD010000012.1 coordinate 20,118,055, forward strand.
TATACTGATATAATAAATGTACTTATAAATATACTTAATATATAAATATATGGTTGTGCTTGCATTTACTCAGATCCATAGGTATGACACCCATGAACTTCAACCCAAATTCTACCTGAGCCCCATACAATGGACTCCAGACTCAATTTAAAAACAAATCTAAATATTTGATACATACATTTTTGTTTTATTTGGGGCCTTCAAGTATTCAGTTATTTATTTTTGGGACCTATTTTTCTCCATAGTATTGGGTGGCCGATTCTCTTAAACCATAAATTGAAATTCAGCCAAAGTTATAACATCCCAAAGATGCATGGATTATTTTGCTCATCTGTTTTTTCAAAACAATTAGTCAGACCTATCAACTCGAATAGGAAATAAAAACTGCATAACATGGTAATGATTCCATGAATTTTTTTTTAAATGAATAGATAATGGGATCAATTAGCTCTCATGGAATCACTTACAAATTCTACTATAGTTTACAAGAACAAGCAAGAAACACGATTGGTATTGTTTCTTACTCCGTGTATTGTTAGACAACAGTTTCAAAATTTAAAAGTTAGTGACAGGAGTTTTCTTTAATTTATATATTTCTGATACTTTTTGGTAAATAGAGGAAATTATGGGGGTGTTTTCGTAAATACAGAAAATATTATACTGTTCAGTATAAATACGTAAGGATGCTGGTCACCCAACCATAAGTGGAACGACCAGCAATGTAATAACCTAACCTACTTTTGTACGCCAACCCTTTGCCAGGTGGGCCATGATAGTCCAAACCATGTTTGAAGCCTGACAAGGAGTCCTAATTTGATCGGAATGTTTTTAGGACTTTTGGAAAGTCCATAGTGGGCTAAAAGAGGATTATTAGGAGAATAAGGAGTCCCAACAGACTTTCTTCTCTCAGAATAAGTTTCCAATAAGATTACGCTGTAGTTTCCAAATAGGACTCCCCTTCAAACACTATATATATATCTTAGACAAGAGGCCTCCTCTATCGCATACACAGCAACAACAGAAATTACAAGAGAGAGAGAGAGAGAGAAAGAGAGAGAGAGAGAGAGAGAGAGAGAGAAGAAGACTGATTTGGCTGTGGAATTGTTAGGAGGAGAAGAAGATTAACAGCGAGACGCGCGGCGGATGTTTGACGAGAGACCGATCACTGGCCGAGCAACTTACTTCTATCGAAGGTGAGTAAAATTCTTCCCCGTTTAATGTAAATTTGAAATTTGAAGAATTCAGACCTTGGGATTTTGTGATGTAATGAAGCCGTGATGAAATTAATCCCCCAGAATGATGATTTTGTCAACCATGTTACGGTTGCAAAATCTTTTCTTCACTGTCGATATGTTCTGGTCAAGCGATCAGTAGAAAAGCCCTTCGATCAGACCCTAATGAGAGGCCAATGGAGACCATGAGGTAGATTAGACCCTTAACTACTGTCCCATGTACATTGAGTCCCAGCTCTGGAAGAAACTAGAGCCGGAGAGGAGTCTAATGTAGAACACGCCGACCTGGGACTGATTCACATTGAAGAGTACGGGTCCCACGTTGGCCACGCGATTGAAGATCACATCCCTACATCTGGTGGTGGACCCCAGGGCGACTCCACTGGTGGTGGACCCATGTGATTTGAACTATTGGAGTCCCTCCATCTTTAGGCTCCATCGTAGCTGGACGAAAAACCCAAGACCTAGCGAGAACTCTGTTTCGTTAAGCAGAGGGCTTCGGTCGGTCGAGTGGTTATAAAGAAAGGAATTTATTAAAATTTCAAACAGGCCCTTGTTGTTAGTGACATTTTAATAAACTCCTTAAAGCCTTTGATGTTTACATAGTTGATATATCATGAACCCACCCAACATTATTTATGAATCTAACTCGTGGCATAGTGTTCTGATGTTTTCTTTAAATTAGAGTGAAGACCCATCATTACCAAATATCAGTTCTAAACCTTTTAGATGGAAATAATCATTTATATCATGTAATTTGGAAATGGTGTAAATGACATGAAATTTTGTTGGATAATTGAATATAATAGGAATATAATGCTATATGGATTCAATAGTTATGTTTTGGTCCCTGTGGTTGATTTTATAATGAATAATTAACTCTCTCATTAAAATGTGGACAATGCCACAACCTGATACCAATTCCGACTCGGAGTGGGGTGAGAATTAACCAGTGTTATGTGGTACTGGCCAAAGAAAAGAATAAGATTGTGTAGCCGATTATAGTGGAGATGAATCTATAAGGAATTTATTGAAATGAATTTCCCATTGATGATTGAAATAGAGTAACACCAACTGTTGGCATGGAGTATAAAACTTTACTCATGGATGTTAGTTGAGGGAAGTAAGTTCAACACACATGGTGGAGAGAGCAATCATGTTGTTGATAGAAATGTAGATACTCCGGTGCATGAGTGTCAGAACAGATTCAACAATCATGGTGGATGGTAAGCCATATTATTGATAGAAATGTAGATACACCCATATGGGGTATCGGAATCATTTGATGCCGCAATGGGAAATTACTCAAGAAGGAAATTGATTAAGATGTTATTTTAATACTATTATTGAATACATATAAATATTCTCTGAATGATTGAAATATGCCATATTTTAATGTTTTCTTATTCCACTCACCAGTGTTACCGACCAGTGCTTCGCCCCACTTCAGGTAATGCAGTCTTGGCTGTTGCGGGGAGTGGCGGAGATCAGCCGGTGGATTTTAGCATGCGTGGCTGATCCAGAGAGCGAAAAGCAAAGAATAAATTGTAGTTGGGATTAGCCCAAGACTTAGATATTTTTCTTTTCTACAAATAGAGATTGTCTTATTCAGTAGTGTTATCAAGACTTCTAATATTTACATACTAGTTGAAATACAATGAGATTTGATTGTTTATGACCCTGATGCTCATGAGAATTTGATTTATGTGGTGTTGTTTTAAAAATTTGAGTATGGCTTAAGAATCTGAAGAGCTCCGGATTCTTGGGTTGTTACGAAGTGGTATCAGAGCCGACTCTCGATTAAATCGAGTGTCGGTCTCTGACGTGGCCTGGTGCAAGTGGGCGGGCCAAGAGGGTTGGTAGGTTACAGGAACTGGCAGGTTACTGCACAGGGACGTGTAGCCCTAAGGGGGGTGGATGTGACATCCTGGAGTCCCACATCGACTATAGAGAGGAAAGTGAATGTGTTTATAAATAGAGCTTGTACCCTTACCTTGCATGAGGCCTTTTGGTGGGTTGAGGCCTACCAGAAACAAAACCGTGAGGCCCATGGGCCAAAGCGGACAATATCATGCATGTGTGAAGGGTGGGGCGTTACAAGCAATCCCTTTCTCGTTTTCTTCACAATTTTCGTAGTCTTTTCTATTCTTATATTTTCCAGAATTTCTGGTTTTCTACAGAAAATCTCAGTAAATCCAGATTTTAATCTTCAAGTGTTACTGTAAAGTTCTCCTCTTCATAGTATATATGTTGCTCTTGGTTGAAGAGCAGACCCAAAAATCACATCTCAAGAAGAAGACTATAGATCCTACACATGTGCTTTCTATAAGAATATCTCCTACATCGCCATTCGCCACCGCGGTAGGTGAGCAACAAATGAAATTGTGCCCATTATTATCAGAATCCTACGATTGGCATCAAATCCTAGGAAAATGATTCATATCCATGTACAAATCCTATTTACAAATGAATCTTACTATTGATGTGTAAATCGTATGATACAATACTCGTTTCATGGAATCTTATGATTCAAGTTAACTCAGTTGAGCGAGAATAGACATAGCCGATAGCGATGAGGTTGATATTAATACTATTTAACATTTTTCCTTTTGCAGTTTTGGGAAGGTTCTAGAGTTAAATACTGGAAGAAGCAACCTAACTAAAGTTTTCTAACTGTACTTATGGAGTTTTGCCCAATATCCATTTTCTTAAAAAGAGATTTTAATTTTCTCTACAAGAACATGTTTTTAACTTCAAGAGATATCATAACGTGTGAGATTGATGATTTGGATATTGTTTTATTTTTTTATTTGAAATAAAAATGTCGCAACTAGTATATTTTCCCTAGTAACATTGATATATTAAACACATTTAATTATCATTTATATGTTTTTAACTTCAAGCAATATCATAACATGTAAGATTGATGGTGTGGATTTTTTTATTTTTGTATTTGAAATAAAAAAAATTTTGCAACTAGTATATTTTCCCTAGTAACATTGATATATTAAACACATTTAATAATCATTTCTAATATACGAATATCAATGATGTTTGTATCATAGCCTTATTGGTTTTTGTATTTATGCCGCAATTGATGGATTAGGAATAAATTCATTTTTTTTCTGTTTTCCTTTTTTAATATTTTCATTTTTTAGAAAGTAAAACACACTATTATTGGTAATACGATTCAATTCAACTACTTAAATGCGATATGATTCTAATTTTAAGAACAATGCTAGTGCTTTTTGTAACTAGTGCAAGCTATGTCCTTATTGGAAGGGAGACCGTCCTATTCATCCAAAAGTGGAAGGCAACAAAAATGCCCAAACCAGTCAGCAAAACTCATTTCATGGCAATTTTAATTGTTCTCCACAACATAGTCCCACTCAAACAAACATAACTATTGTTACCAAAAGTGATAGCAATCCTTCCTCTACTGATTTGACAGCACAATTTATAATTTGTTTTTATTTATTTATTTATTTGTAAGGTGTAAATACTCATCCACACCCACACATGTCCCTCACCATAAGCACTACAGCCAGGGCTTGATCCCTGGTCATTTCTGTAGAGGGGAGGTGCCTCACCAACTGAATATAAAAATTATATGGAGATAAGCTTCAGGACTTGAATATAAAAAATACATGTCCATACAAATTTTGAGCAGGAATAGACTCATATACTGCAACTAACAAATCTGTAAAAAAATCTAATCATTCTACAACACCAAGATACTTCATTATTACATAGTGATCAAAGCTATTGCAAAGAGAACCTTTTTTTATTAGTTAATATTAACAAAATACAATCATTCCTATCAACATGATTTCATGCATTTGAATCTTTTTGTAATACCCAAGGGTGGAAGTTCTAAGCTTGGTTTAAATTAATGAATTATATAATTTTACTTATATATATAAAAGTGATGGGACCCATGTTTTACTTATAATATGCTAACAAAGGGAGGGAGAAGGATCCTGTGCACGACACTTCCACTCTTAAGGAAGTAAATCCTTGAATGGGATCAGGATCCCTGTACACAGCCTTTATTAGAAAGTAAGGATCATGATACCTTCACCCTTGAGGAAACAAATCCTTGAATGAGATAAGGATCCGGATACACAGCTGTGATTAGAAGATAGGGATTTGAGACATATATATATATATACTGAGAGACTTGCTTATTGACTCACCGTCGTTTCTTCTAAGAGCCAGAAAAGGGGAGAGATCCAAGAGAAGGAGGAAGAGCACTCGGTGAGACATCAAGAGGAAGAAGAAAGTAATCAACCAAGGCATGGTTGATGTCCCATTCCCGACCCCAAACCACAAGAGTTTACAGAAGGTGAGTGGATTCTTTACGGTTATTTATTATATGATGAACATCAATAAGAGAGGAATGTCAGATGTGCACTATAGGAAGTACCTTGCATAGATGAATTGCCTTGAATTGTTCTTTGGAATTTTGCATTACTGCTGAAAAGACCAAGCTTGATTGTAGAGGATTTTGCCTAAAAGGGTGGGTGCTACAGTACTGACGACACCCAAAACCCATGTCGATTAGGGCAAATCTTGTGTCATGTGATCTGATCTCTACTAGAGCATGGTATCTTTGATAGATACAGGCATAAGCACTCTGTGTGACTCGATCCGCTTGGATTTGAGAAGAGAATCAAGCAGGAAATCCGGAATTTCCTCACAGTAGGTCGTCTGGGAGAGGAATCGTCGTCTGGGGTAGTGGGCCCGGAAGGAACACCTGATGGGAGATCAGCTCCGGGGATCCTGGAGGGGACCCAGGGGCGATCTCAGTCATGTAGGACCCGTGGGAAGGAGGTTCTAGATGGCCCACCATTAGACGGTCAAGATGGAGGCTGGCGTGAGGGGTGTCGAGCAGAGGATTGTCTCTGTGATGAATGACGAGAGCTCTTTGGGTGAATATATAGAGTGCAACAATTGTAAATGGTCCTTTATTAATATCGTAATTACATAAGAGTCCTTTTCTTTTATATTTTAATCATTATTGCATAAAAGGAGGTTTGGACTGTGATGATGCTGGTAATATGTATAGCTTGTGTTTAAAAAAAAAAAAAGAAAAGAAAAGAAAGAAACTTTAAGTTATATGAACTCTGACAGTTAGAAGTGAAATTGTGAGAAAGGTTAGTTAATAAATGAAGATATATTATACATCATAAATTCTGTCATGAATAATTTAACTGGCAGGGGGTGTGATCTGAACCACTAGCACGGAAGTATCTACTGTGATTGTGTGTTTTTTTTTGGAATCATTGGATTCGATTGGTAAATTGATTTGTTGTCTATGAAAGTGGAGATTAGGACATTGAGGTTCTGATGTGAGGGTCCTATGGGACGCCGGTTGAGGAGATGCAGGGGGGCATCTCGGAGAATTATGGTATATTTAAATTGTTTAATGATGGGATTAGGTGCAAGAAGGTGGTTCAGGAATGTACCGTATTAGGAGTTCTATTTATTGATTTAGTTACTTGATTTTAAATCAATCATTGCTTGTAATTATTTGTTCTGATGAGGTCACTATGTTAATTATGTACATATGTTAGAGTAAGAATTCATTCATCAGTTTATACTGATGTTGTTTACCCCCTTCAGGTAATCGAGTTGCGGTTAGACCAGAGAATGGCGAAGATCAGCCCGTAGTGTTTGGCATGCGTGGCTGAGGAGAGCGATACCTTCATATTCAGTAGTTTAGGGAAATTTTAGTTTTGGCATTTAATTAGTATTAGATTGATTTACTTTGGAATCTTAGATATTGAAAACCTTATTGGTTAAATTTTATATGGAGGGATTTATTTTAATAAATGATGCTTAGACCTTATGTAATTATTTGACTTATACATATGAATGGTATGCCATCGGGTCATAACTCAGATTCCGTCAGGGCCCCGGAATTTGGGTCGTGACAAAGTGGTATCAGAGCATAAGGTTTTGGGCAAGTAAAAGAATTAGCAACTATAGGGCACGTGGTGAGGCCGTGGGGTATGGATGCCAAGAAAGGGATTTGATCCAGTATTAATAGAGGATGGCTTATTCACTGTTTATTTTGCAGGGGAACTAGAACAATGAATAACGTTATTGGAAACTCTAATCAGGGTGAAAGAATTGTGGAAATGCCGGAGTATGCTCGGCAGATGTTCGAAAATTTTATGAAAGCCTATAGTCAAGTTCAGGAACAGATCACTGCTATTAACAACTGGCATGGAGAAAATGGTGACGAACTTAGTGTTGTCAGGAATGGTTCTGAAGGTGGTAATAATAACGGGGTCAGGGATCGCGAGAAGGATAATCTCTACAAAAGATTTAATGAGTTCCGACCTCGTAGCTTTGATGAGACTACGAACCCTTGGGATGCAAATAAATGGGTGAAGCATTTGGAGGGAATTTTTGAAGTTATGGGATGCACGGAACGTCAGAAGGCAATTTTGGGCGCATTCAAACTTGAGGGTAATGCTAAGGAATGGTGGAAAGCTGCTAAGAAGTCTTTTGACGGGCAAGAGACAGAAATTACTTGGGACTTTTTCAAGAAAGAGTTTATAAAGAAATTTATACCTGATCACATTAAAGCACAGAAGAAAAGGGAGTTTGAGACCCTAGTACAAGGGAGCTTAACCGTAGGCAAATATGCCCTCAAGTTCACTGAGCTGTCTCACTTTGCTGAAACCCTAGTTGCTACAGAAGAATCCAAACTGGAGCGCTTTGTGATGGGTCTAAGGGCAGATATCAAGAAAGACGTCAAATTACATGAGCCGACTACCTATGCAGAAGTGCTAAGAAAGGCCTTTGTGTCTGAAGAAGCAATAGAAGATATTAATTGGAGTACTCAGCAGGTGCTGCCAGTAGGAAAGCGGGATAATTTCAAGAATCAGCCACCATATAAAAAGCAAAGGACAGACGCTAGACCAGTTTGCAATCATTGTGGGGGATCACATCACACAGATCAATGTTGCAAGAGACCTGGAGTATGCTACGGATGTGCTAAATAAGGTCACAGGGTTAGAGATTGCACAATAGCCCATGAGAGAAATCAAGCTAGACGAAAGGGTGTTTGTTATGGTTGCGGGCAGGAGGGACACCGGTCTCGAGAATGTCCCACAAATCCTGGTAGAAATCAGTTTCGACCACAAACACAACTGCAAGGACAGAATCAGCAGGACCGCTAGCAAGGGCATCAGCAAAATCAGCGATCATATCAGCAGAACCAACAAGGAAGAAATTATCAATATCAGCAGTATCCTCAGAGAAGCAACCAACAAGATCCGCCTCATGGTCAAAATTTCAATCGTGGCAGGAATAATCAAGGTGGGAATCAGGGGGCGCAACCGCCTAATGCGAGGGCTTTTGTTATTACACACCAGGAAGCGGAGGCGGCAAATAATGTTGTTGAGGGTACGGTTTTACTTTCAAAGCATGAAGCTCATGCACTATTTGATTCTGGCTCAACTCACTCTTTTGTTTCCCATCTTTTTGCTGCTAAGTTAGGAAATTCCCCCACTATACTCACTCCCGCATTAGTTGTGTCAACACCCGCGGGAAAACACGTTTGCACAAAAACTATATATTATGATTGTGAGATAGAAATTTCACAAACAAGACTGTCAGCTGACTTAGTATTATTGCACATGAATGATTTTGATATTATATTGGGAATGGACTAGCTCTCTAAATACCGGGCTGTGCTGGACTGCTTTAACAAGGTAGTGCGCTTTAACCAAAAGGGTTATACTCATGTCACCATGGTGGGGAAAAGAAAATCTTTTCGAACTGGGATAATTTCGGCCATCAAAGCCTGTGAACTATTAAGGAATGGGTGTACAGGGTACATGGCCTATATTACCGAAGCTAAATAAAAGCCTAACTTAGAAGATATTCCGGTTGTTAGAGATTTTCCCGATTTATTCTTAGATGATCTGCCAGGATTACCCCCAATCCGAGAAGTTGACTTTACTATTGAGTTGGTACCAGGATCTGCTCCAATATCTAAGGCACCCTATCGGATGGCACCCTCCGAGTTGAGGGAACTCAAGGATCAATTGCAAGAACTGTTAGATAAGGGATTCATCCGGCCAAGTGTATCCCCATGGGAAGCCCCTGTCCTGTTTGTTAAGAAAAAGGACGGATCCATGCGAATGTGTATTGACTACCGGCAGTTGAACCAGATCACTATTAAAAACAAATATCCGTTGCCCCGTATCGATGAACTATTTGACCAGCTGCAGGGTGCTAAATTCTTTTCCAAAGTTAATTTGCGATCTGGATATCACCAACTCAGAGTAAGGGAGGAGGATATTCCTAAGACAGCCTTTAGAACTCGATATGGCCATTATGAGTTTCTAGTTATGCCATTTGGGTTGACTAATGCCCCAGCAGCTTTTATGGCTCTTATGAACCAAGTCTTTCAGCCTTACTTGGATCAGTTCGTCGTGGTGTTCATTGACGATATACTTATTTATTCTAAAGGAGAAGAAGAGCATGGAATACACTTACGCACGTCCTTGTAGCTATTGAGGGATAATCGACTCTATGCTAAATTAAGTAAGTGTGACTTTTGGCTGAAGCAAGTGACCTTCTTGGGCCATATTATCTCAGGACAAGGGTTATCTATGGACCCGGCAAAGGTTGAAGCTATTACCAGTTGGAAAAGACCCACATCTGTTTCTAAAGTACGGAGCTTCCTGGGCTTAGCAGGATATTATAGGAGATTTGTGAAAGATTTTTCCTCAATTGCTGGGCCACTAACTAGACTCACAAGAAAAGACGTTCCTTTTTCATGGGACATTAGATGCGAGGATAGCTTCCGCATATTAAGGGAGAGATTGACCACCGCGCCGATACTTGCTCTTCCCTCTGGAAATGGAGGATTTGTGGTATACTGTGATGCTTCTTTGCATGGTTTGGGTTGCGTTCTTATGCAACATGGAAAGGTGATAGCATATGCCTCCAGACAACTGAAATCCCATGAACAAAATTATGCTACTCATGATCTTGAATTAGCAGCTGTAGTTTTCGCGCTAAAAATCTGGAGACATTATCTATATGGAGAAGAGTTTGAGGTGTATACTGATCATAAAAGTCTTAAATACATTTTCTCACAGGCTGACTTGAATTTGCGACAGCGAAGATGGTTAGAATTTTTGAAGGATTATGACTTCACAATTTTCTATCACCCGGGAAAGGCCAATGTCGTTGCTGATGCGTTAAGTCGCAAATCGGCTCAAATGGCCTGTTTGACTGCCGAATGGAGACTACTTGAAGAAATTAAAGATCTAGATGTGGAGTTACAGCCTATAGGTGATAAGGTGCTGTTGGGAAATTTTAAGGTTCAACCAAAACTAATTCAGAAAATAAAGGACCACCAGCGAGATGATGGGGCATTGCTGGATATAATTCACAGAATGGACAATAAACCAGATTTCTCTATTGATAATGGCACATTGTATTTCAGAGGTCGGTTATGTGTTCCAAATAACCGCAACATCAAAGATGAGATATTAACGGAAGCACATCATACGCGGTATACCATTCATCCCGGGAGCACAAAGATGTATCAGAATTTGAAACAGAGGTTTTGGTGGATCGGAATGAAAAATGATGTGGCAGAGTTTGTAGGACGATGTTTTACTTGTCAGCAGGTGAAGGCCGATCATAGGAAACCAGGTGGATTATTACAACCCTTGCCTGTGCCGGAATGGAAGTGGGAACACATTACTATGGATTTTATCTCAGGATTTCCTAAAACATCTAGGCACAATGAGGTGATTTGGGTCATTGTAGATCGTTTGACAAAGTCTGCACACTTTATACCATTAAAGGGTAAGACTACGATGGAGCAGTTGGCACGAAAATTTGTTCATGAGGTCGTACGGTTACATGGAGTTCCTGTATCTATAATCTCTGATAGAGATAGTAGATTTGTCTCTCAGTTTTGGAAAAGTTTGCAAAAGGCCATGGGAACCAAGTTAAGTTTTAGTATGGCTTACCATCCCCAAACAGATGGGCAGACTGAAAGAACCAATCAAACATTAGAGGATATGCTTCGGGCTTGTGCTTTGGATTTTAAAGATGGATGGGATGAACAGTTGCCGCTGGCAGAATTTGCTTACAATAACAGTTATCATTCCAACATCCAAATGGCTCCGTTTGAAGCTCTGTATGGTAGGAACTGTCATTCTCCGATTTGCTGGGAGGAAGCAGGAGAAGGACGGCTTCTAGGCCCTGAATGGGTAAAAACCTCCACGGAGAATATACAGAAAATTCGAAATCGACTTAAAACTGCTCAAAGTCGTCAGAAAAGCTATGCAGATAAACGGAGAAGAGAACTGGAGTTTGAAGTCGGTGATTCGGTTTTTCTCAAATTTTCCCCACCAAAGGAGTTATGCGATTTGGGAAGAAAGGAAAGCTGAGTCCGAGAGACATTGGACCCTTTCCAATCATAGGACGTGTAAGCAATGGCAATCCTTATGAGTTGGCCCTTCCACCACAACTCGCCGGAGTTCATAATGTGTTTCATGTGTCTATGCTATGGAAGTATGAACCATACCCCTCACATATGATTCGTTACGAGCCAATGGATATTCAATCAGATTTGTCGTACGAGGAGAAGCCGGTTACCATTTTGGACACCCAGGAGAGACTACTCAGGAATCGCACCATTCGACTAGTCAAAGTGCTGTGGCAGCACCATAATCAAGCAGAGGCTACTTGGGAAATTGAAAGAGATGTTCAAGAAAAGTACCCCCGCCTATTTGCTTCAGGTACGTATAAAAATTTTGGAGGACCAAATTTCCTAAGGGGAGGAGTGTGTAATACCTAAGGGTGGAAGTTCTAAGCTTGGTTTAAATTAATGAATTATATAATTTTACTTATATATATAAAAGTGATGGGACCCATGTTTTACTTATAATATGCTAACAAAGGGAGGGAGAAGGATCTTGTGCACGACACTTCCACTCTTAAGGAAGTAAATCCTTGAATGAGATCAGGATCCCTGTACACAACCTTTATTAGAAAGTGAGGATCATGATACCTTCACCCTTGAGGAAACAAATCCTTGAATGAGATAAGGATCCAGATACACAGCTGTTATTAGAAGATAGGGATTTGAGACATATATATATATACTAAGAGACTTGCTTATTGACTCACCGTCGTTTCTTCTAAGGGCTAGAAAAGGGGAGAGATCCAAGAGAAGGAGGAAGAGCACTCGGTGATACATCAAGAGGAAGAAGAAAGTAATCAACCAAGGCGTGGTTGATGTCCCATTCCCGACCCCAAACCATAAGAGTTTACAGAAGGTGAGTGGATTCTTTACGGTTATTTATTATATGATGAACATCAATAAAAGAGGAATGTCAGATGTGCACTATAGGAAGTACCTTGCATAGATGAATTGTCTTGAATTGTTCTTTGGATTTTTGCATTACTATAATATCTAAGGTGGGAATGCCGGGCTCTATTATATATATATATATATATATAATGGGACCCATTCTATTTCTAAGATCTCACGACATCTTCACTTTTAAGGAAACAAATTGTAGATAAGAAACAAATCCTTGATTTAGATAAGGAATTCTGTACACAGTCCCCATTAGGAAAGCACAGATTTGATAGACTCCTAGGAAGAAAGGGGATCGGAGGTGTACATTTCTATATATATACTCTTGTAGCCTCTAAATTGCTTCACGTTACCTCTTTCTAAACATTAGGAGAGGAGCACAGAGAAAGAGAGAGAGAGACTGAAAAGAGAGACCAAGAGGAAGAGGAAAGGAGGCAAACACCCAGGCAGTTGATGTCCCACGCTCGGCCAAATACTACTAGAGTCTACAAAAGGTGAGTGATCTCTCCCATGTCTATTCTTGAGAATTGGGGTGTGATTTGTATGTGATTTAGAAAGCTTGATGCCAGGAATGAACTCAGAACTATGTCATTTTTGTGAAACGTATATAATTAGACTGTGGGCCCCATATAGATCATGTGGTAGTCCATCAGATCCGAAGATCTGAAACAACACCCTGGGTTGATCTCAGTAGAACAGTCCGGTGGTGGGGAACAAAGAAATTGAGTCATCAGATTTGAGGATTTCAGGAAGCCAGACACGAGGGGTTGTGTCTGACGACCACTGTTTGAGCAAAATAATGACTGAACCAGTGATATGTCGATCTGAAACAGGAAGAGGGTGATTTTCTTGTGATTGTACACCCTTGGGACTTGATCTATGAAGTAAAGAAGGATGATGGTGAGGAGATTCAAACAGGAAAAAGGGACTCACCTGTTTCAGTCGACGACTACCCTCCTCTGTCGACATGGGTTGTGGGTCCACACGAACCATCAGATGCTAGATCAGATCCACAGATCTGGTAGAGGACCCTCGTGCGACCCTGGGAGTTGTGATCTCAATGGATTTGAACCATTGGACTTCAACAGCTGAGGGTCTATAAAAGAGCAGAGCGAGAGGGAGGTCTTCACGAAACTGAGTCTGGAGCCTTCTGATGAAGTCGACTGTAATGGCTTTCATCGATCTTATTATAGACTTGATTTAAAGATATTTCAACGGAACTTATAAAAAGAGCCATAATGTTAATAAATAATACATAGAAGTCCTCCTGTATTCCATAATCTTAACGATTAAATTGGAATAATGCCTATTATCAAAGATGTTTACTTATAAATTGATGGTGTGAAAAAGGACTGGGTATGTATTAAATAATAAATAAAATGGTATTCTGATCCATAAGTCCTGCTATGTATGATTTGATTTGGACCACTAGCACAGAATTGTTTATTATGATTGTCTAGTCTTGGAATCATTGGATTCGATTGATAGATTGTTTATGTTGATTGTGGATGTGGAGATTAGGACAATGAAGTCCTGAAGCGAAGGGTCCTAAGGGCCGTAAAATGTGGAGATGCAGGATAGGCATCTCGATGAATTTTAGTGTAATGAAATGTTATGTGGATGTGGACTTGATGCAAGGATGTGGTTCAGAAATGTATCGTAAAATGAATATTATTCTTTGAATTATTTGTTTAATTTAAATTATTCATTGCTTATATTTATTTGTGCTGATGAAGTCACTATGTTAATTGCAAATGTATAATAGAGTAGGAGGATCATTCACCAGTTTATACTGATGTTGTTCACCCCCTTTAGGTAATCGGGTTGCGGTTGGACCAGAAAATGGCGAAGATCAGCCCATAGTGTTTGGCATGCGTGGCTGAAAGAGAGCGATACTTTCATATTCAGTAGCTTAGGAAAATTTTTTTGTTTGGTATTTAAATTTATTATCTGATGTTTTATTTGAAATTTTAGACATTGAAAACCTTATTGGTTAAGTTATGTGGAGAGATTTATTTTAACAAATGATGCTTATGCCTTATGCGTTTATTTGATTAATGTGTATGAATTGTATGCCATTGTGTTATAATCCAGATTCCGTCAGGGCCCCGGAATTTGGGTCGTGACAATTACTGCTGAAAAGACCAAGCTTGATTGTAGAGGATTTTGCCTAAAAGGGTGGGTGCTACAGTACTGACGACACCCAAAACCCATGTCGATTAGGGCAAATCTTGTGTCATGTGATCTGATCTCTACTAGAGCATGGCATCTTTGATAGATACAGGCATAAGCACTCTGTGTGACTTGATCCGCTTGGATTTGAGAAGAGAATCAAGCAGGAAATCCGGAATTTCCTCACGGTAGGTCGTCTGGGAGAGGAATCGTCGTCTGGGGTAGTGGGCCCGGAAGGAATACCTGATGGGAGATCAGCTTCGGGGATCCTGGAGGGGACTCATGGGCGATCTCAGTCATGTAGGACCCGTGGGAAGGAGGTTCCAGATGGCCCACCATCAGACGGTCAAGATGGAGGCTGGCGTGAGGGGTGTCGAGCAGAGGATCGTCTCTGTGATGAATGACGAGAGCTCTTTGGGTGAATATATAAAGTGAAACAATTGTAAATGGTCCTTTATTAATATCGTAATTACGTAAGAGTCCTTTTCTTTTATATTTTAATCGTTATTGCATAAAAGGAGGTTTGGACTGTGATGATGCTGGTAATATGTATAGCTTGTGTTTAAAAAAAAAAAAAAAAAAGAAAAGAAAGAAACTTTAAGTTATATGAACTCTGAAAGTTAGGAGTGAAATTGTGAGAAAGGTTAGTTAATAAATGAAGACATATTATACATCATAAATTCTGTCATGAATAATTTAACTAGCAGGGGGTGTGATCTGAACCACTAGCACGGAAGTATCTACTGTGATTGTGTGTTTTTTTTGGAATCATTGGATTCGATTGGTAAATTGATTTGTTGTCTATGAAAGTGGAGATTAGGACATTGAGGTCCTAATGTGAGGGTCCTATGGGACGCCGGTTGAGGAGATGCAGGGGGCATCTCGGAGAATTATGGTATATTTAAATTGTTTAATGATGGGATTAGGGGCAAGAAGGTGGTTCAGGAATGTACCGTATTAGGAGTTCTATTTATTGATTTAATTACTTGATTTTAAATCAATCATTGCTTGTAATTATTTGTTCTGATGAGGTCACTATGTTAATTATGTACATATGTTAGAGTAAGAATTCATTCACCAGTTTATACTGATGTTGTTTACCCCCTTCAGGTAATCGAGTTGCGGTTGGACCAGAGAATGGCGAAAATCAGCCCGTAGTGTTTGGCATGCGTGGCTGAGGAGAGCGATACCTTCATATTCAGTAGTTTAGGGAAATTTTAGTTTTGGCATTTAATTAGTATTAGATTGATTTACTTTGGAATCTTAGATATTGAAAACCTAATTGGTTAAATTTTATATGGAGGGATTTATTTTAATAAATGATGCTTAGACCTTATGTAATTATTTGACTTATATGTATGAATGGTATGCCATCGGGTCATAACTCAGATTCCGTCAGGGCCCTGGAATTTGGGTCATGACACTTTTTCCAGTAGAAGTTACCTCATCTTTTCACACTTGTGCACTAAATTCCCATTTCCATGATAATAGTGATGAATGATGATCAAACTTAGTTTTTCCAGGATACATCCATGGAATAGAAGTAAATAGGCCAGAACAAGTGCAGAAATTACCTTTGAAGTGACATCAAATGCTGATGAAGTCCCACCAGTAGCATTGATCCAATTAACAATTCGTTGACGATGAGCATCTATGCAAGCAACAAGTTCAGAGTATCAAGAGATTCTCCAGCACCAAAGAACCCCACAATAGATTAACATGGATTTTATGAAGAGATAAAAATTTAGAAATCCTGACTACAGTTATGCAGTGGACAAACAAAACCAATGAAGAACTTTCCTAGCTCTCCTATTACAGATGAACTCTCTCTCTCACCCGTGGGCATGTCATAGTAGGGCCAACTTGACAGTTCAACCAACTGGACACCCCCCCCCCCCCCCCCCCCCCCCCCCCAAAAAAAAAAAGAAAAAAAACCCACACACACATCCCTTCCCCATTCTCGTCCCTTAGGCTTGCATCTAGCTGAATGGATTGGACCGTTAGATTGATTGTGCAACCATTTTAGATGGTGAAAATTTGTGGGCCTTGGATGAAAGGTCTGGGATGATCAGATGGGGTTGATTTTTTGTACATAGAAGGGCCCCGACTAGATCTTTAAATCCTCCCCAGCCCCATCCCATGTAGGCCCTAAGCGAGGTGTGTATCGCACACCTGATAAGCCCTTCCTCTCTCATATGTATGTGTGTGTCTAGTAGGTCTTGAAGGGCCCTACATCTCGGCAAAGTTTGAAGCCAATTAGACCATCCAAAACCCTTGATCCATGGCCCACAAATTCAACTATTCTATATTCTAAAAAATTAATTTTAGTTGATCCAACAATCTACTCCATTCAAATGGGCGCAAAGCCATGGGATAGGTGACTGCCATGAGAAGGTTTTTTTTTTTTTTTTGGCGGGGGGGGGGGGGGGGGGGGGGGGGTTCCCAATTCCTGTGTGTGGCCCCTCAGATTAAGCAACATTCAAAATTAAAATGATCAATAAAACAACCAAGAAAAGGACAAAACTTAGCCTGGGCTCTAGTTAGATGGTGCAAATGATCGTATCTACCTCAAATTTGTATCAACCTTAACCAATCTTGAATTCTTGATTAAGATGCTAGGAAATGCACCTTCTAGGATAGAAAATTTAGATAATAAGTTTCATATCTCGATGTGGTTCTCCAAAACTAATTCTGGAGTTCTTTTTTGGTCCTTATCCTTGAAAATTCAGAAGACACCCTTTAATAAGGTCTAGAAAATCTTGGAAATTCACCAAAATGATGGTATAGTTGCCAACATTGAACCTCATAAATCAAGAAAAGTCATCTTGTAAAGTTTTCTCTTTGATATCCACGCTCATGACAGTAAAATTGCTTCAATAAGCAATGGCAAGGTCACCCCTAGCATAGTCCCAAGACATTCTTCCTTGGTCTGGTAAAAAATGTTTTAGTCCAAATTTTACAATTAGGGTTTTTATTCAAGCAGTGAGAAGATAAGAAAGAAGGAAGATAGATGCTAAGAAAATATGAGAGGCATTAGGGTTGACGAGTTGACTAAACCCCTTTTACAAATACAATATTGTTCATCATTGACTCAATTACCCCTAAAGTAATAAATATAATATTACCCTATCTAGTCATAGAGACAAAATTACCATGTTTAACGTGCTCTAACGTTTCCCTTCTATGTTTTAAACCATCAAAAAAGTACATGCTGGTTGCAAGACTCCATATTTTAAGTGAGGATGATGCATCTACCCTCTGTCGCTCAAAGCGTTCCTCTACTGGATAGCTCTGCCAAGAAACAGCATATTGCTTTACACACCCATTTCATGTGCAATCTGTTTCTCTCAAACTTGGATGGAGTTGAATTGTTGGCTCTTCACAAGCTTACACCAGTGTGTTGCTAAGATCCCTTCTTTCTATGGGCTGGTTTGTGCAATCTCAAGCAAGGCCTTGTGCCGCATTCTGGCCCTTGTTGGGTTGATTCTGCATTTGCTGATTAATTATGTTTCTAGATGTTTCCTCTAGAATCAGTAGGGGGTTTGTTTCTAGTAGGAAGGCTTCTTGATCACTTTAAAGTCAGAAAATATGCACAATTCATTAGACGCACAGGGCCAATGAGGGTGCGTGTATGATCCAGTGATTGCCTCGGGGAAACGTGGGTCTCAGCATGCAGTAATTGCAAGGATAAATGGCATACTTCCACTCCAGACATATATGATCATTTTCTTGAAAGGAAGATGGAAAAAGAGGTCATGACAAATATAACTTTCAGAAACATCCATTTCATTTTCTGAACAAAAGAATTTAACCAATAATTAATATAAAACAAACCAAACATGGCAAGTAGAAAACATATAATAGAGTGGAATGCGATTTTCGTATAAAATGGCATTGATTCTCTGTTATTTTAAATATAATTTAAAGATGAATGGCTCAAACCAAGACTTAGAAGAGAGGACTAGAGCATCATAAGCAAAGAAGAAAGAAATTAAGAAAATCTCTCATGGATTTAGTCTACACTAGCTCTCATGCTTCCTCATAGAACAATGAATCTAAAGAACTGATTGTGAGAGCAATCAAAGATCTATTCTAACCCCTAAGCGTTAAATAGAAATTAAAGGCTTCTAAGCTACAGAAAATATACAAATTATTGTCTCCCTGTCATGACTACAATGGATGTCCATACCAACCTTAATATAAAATCTTTCACAAATTATAGCTATGTAATGGAGAACTTCCATTGTTGTAAATAATTTTCATTATCAACTACAGAAAAACTGAAGATCAAGGTTGTGACCAAGTTCTTACCAAAAAAAAAAAAAATAAGAGAGAATTTTTTAACCAAGTAAGCATATTTAACAATTTGATGATTAGACAAACTACCTTGATTGTAGCATAAATTTCCACCTTCATATGCCAAACTATCCCAATATTCCCCAATAGCAAAAGCAGGATTCGAGGCCTGTATATATTCTTTTACATACCCACCAGAAAAACCTCTGCAAAGAATGATGATGGAGTGATTCACATTGTGTATGCTTGATGTACCAATGGACAGACATGTGAAGGAATGTTTCATTTCAACCCACTCAGGGGGATAAAATGGACTATATTAGTTGTGAATTGAGAAAAAGACGCACAATGTAGCTCCAAGAAAAGGCATACATTGGATATTTCTACCACCAAACTAAAGAAAGATCAAGTAGAAGGGAAAAATGTATGGCGAAAACTCATGTTTAAATGGCTGGGCCAGGTTGATTGATATTGCATTAGATCTTATAAAAAACAAGAGGTCCTCACAATGCCCTAGTCTAGGGAAGATAAAAAGAGAAAAATATGCTGGAAATTGACTAATAAATATGCATCCAGCTGTTAATGAAGCTGATTGAGTTCTGGGATAGCATTGTTAATGGTGGCTAGCTTGACTGTCATCAGGCTTATGACTGCGAGGTTGACTACAATGAAGGGGATTTATGAGACAAATCAGACCATTATTATATCACTGTTTAAAAAGAGAGTGACAGGATTGTGGCATGTTAGCCCAAATAATGGTCCATGGCCCATGGATTTGGGCTCCAATGGATCAATAAGCCATTATGGATGTGCCCAGTCCTGTGGCTCCTGACAAACTTTTCCATGTATGCAAAGAGTGTGGGTGTAATGGGCTAAACCCATGGATTCAACCCCAATCGACTTGCGGACCACTGTAGATGCATTCAGATCTGATTGCTCCTATCAATCTACCCCATATATGCCTCCCCTGGATGTGAAAGGGTTAGGATGTTTCTAACATATATAAGAAAATCTAGGGATTTTGTGAATTATGGTACTCTGGGACACTTCAGTAGACTGCCTGTGGGACCCACAATTGATGAAATAAACTGTTGGATCTAAAAGTGTATTCCCAGGCGACCCAAGTGGTGCCTTGTTTTCAATGAATTGGCTTAGATCTGGCCCACCATCTGATGCCACAAAGTTGACTGCACATGAGCCCTATTGTGAGTATCTGAAATTTCTGAAAATTGCAAAAACCCCTATTTTCCCTGATTCTTCAAACAGCCTAACATTGAGTTC
This sequence comes from Sextonia rubra, assembly GCA_037013555.1. NCBI lineage: Eukaryota > Viridiplantae > Streptophyta > Magnoliopsida > Laurales > Lauraceae > Sextonia > Sextonia rubra. The sequence continues at coordinate 20,138,404 of JASUAD010000012.1, forward strand.
TAATGAATATTTGGATATTGTTTGAGGCAAAATTGATCCTTTGGCCCACTTACTAGTGTTTGTGGGTCCCATAGGCATGATCACAAGAGTCCAAAGTTCAATTTTCTTGATCTTAATCAATTGATGTGAATTGATCCAAATCATTGAATCAATGTCTTTCGAGTTGCACCTTTTTTAAGGTAGAATACATGCAAGAGTTGTGTAGCACATCCATGTAATATCTCCAATGTGATTCAATCCAATGTAATCCATTCAAATTCCAAATCAACTATAAATAAAATTACCTCTAATTATCGTGATTATATAGAGAAGGGCGGCTTGGCCCAACGGTAAAGGCTTACTGGTAGCGTCCTAAAGGACACAGGTTCAAATTATAGAAACAGCCTCTTCAAAATGAAAGTAAGGCTGCGTAAATCTTGCCCTCTTCAGACCCCGCTATGCGGGAGCCTTGTGCAATAGGCCGCCCCTATTGTGATCAAATGGATCTTTGAAGTCGTGAATCTCGCCATGTGGGATCTTGAAATTAACATTTTTTTTATGAGAACAGGATATTCACTATGAAGCATAGGTACTGGTATGGGTACCGATACGGGTACGGAATGGATACGCCAATACAACAAAATCCTAAAAAAAAGGATACGGGTACTGCTGGGGTACGTTAATTAAAAATTATATTTTTTTTAAATTTTAATAATGCAATATGCTAATAATTAAAATTTCTTAGAATTCTTAGATGCAACAAGCCAACAATTACTTAATACTATTACAAATTCAACTTAATGAAAAAAAAAGCAACAGCAATATTATTTTTTATATTTCATAATCCAGCATTCTTTCCTTCTTCTTCTTCTTCTTCTTTTTCCTCCTTTCTGTTGAAAATGAGGGGATTAGAGATCGGTTAGGGCTAAAGCCTTTTTCCTTTTAAGTTCATCGACAAGGGTTAGGGTTAAAGTTAAAGTTAAAAATTATATTTTTAGCTTTTTCAAACTCGTATAAAATTTTTTACAAAAAAAGAAATTCTTACAAAAGTACTAGGAATGTACCCATCTCGTATCCACAAACGTACCCATCCCATACCCACAAAGTCAAAACACACCAGGCACGTTTGACCATACCCAATATATTTTTTGCTGTACCCAGTACGTGTACAGGTAAGTACCCGGTACGGATACCCACAAAGTCAAAACATACCAGGCACGTTTGACCATACCCGATAGATATTTTGTTGTACCCATACCCGGTACGTGTATGGGTAAGTACCCGGTATGGGTACATGTACATTTTGGAAGTACCCGTGCTTCATAGGATATTCACATCCTTCATCATCTTTTCATCAAGATGTCATCCATGTAAAGTTAAGTCTCAAAATCCACATGTGGATACTCATTAAAATTTGGCATCTCTCCATAAACTTGCTACTCATTAAAACAATTTTTTTCATAACACCGTTGTCTTGACATATATCATATATCAAAGATCTGTACATAGATATCATCATCACCATTTTCGTGAACAAGCCAAAACAGTGCGTCAAGTTCCTCATCATTAATGTCATCTGATGTAGAAATTGATGAGGAATTGAATCTCATAATGGTTGAAGCCTATACGCAACAAATTGAGCATCACAAGAGGGCCCACAAAGGTCCCAATAAGAATTAATCCAAATTTGGACCCAAAACAGTCCAAGTTTCAATTTAAAAATACGTGTCAGGGACTGTTTTGAAGAATCAGTGAAGCACAGGGACTTATTTAAAAAACTGCAGAAAATTCAGAAGCTTCAAGTGCATAGCGTGCCAGGTTTTGGGGCTCTTAGTTACTGGGTCAGAACTAACCCAATCTAAGGAAGCAAAGCATCACTAGTGTCACCCAAGTCTCCTCTATATGGACGTTGGGTTTAATTGGTCAAAGAACGGGCCATGTGGGCCCAATGCCATTCTTGTCAGGAGTGTCCCAGACGACTCCAGTTCCGGAAATTGTCAATTTCTTTTATATTTCTTAGCATTTTCTTATTAAAATCTGCTTAGAAACTTTACTTAAGACTTGTAATTGCAATAGGAGTCTATTAGGGAAAGATTAGTAGCATTTAATGGGACTTTTAAGCAATATATAAGGACGATATGGTCGACTGGCAGTCAGTTCAAATTATGCAGTCCTAATATCAATAAAGCACAGTTTGCTTCTTTTACCCTCTCTTAATCATGTGTATCTTGGGATTGAGGAAGGCTCCTACAGGTCAGAGTTTTTGGGTTCTTCATTGTTCCTTGCACATATTTTCTGAGTTCTGGATTTTGGTTCATTACTGCACAGTGGTGTAGTGTTGGGGTATTTTCTGATTTTGGTTATTTGGGCCCTAGATAGTCCGATTGCATCAAATCAGGATTGCATCACATCATCATCTTAGTCATAATAGTAAATTGGATCCTCAAAAACACAATCATATAATCCATCATCACAATCAAAACCATTATAATCTGGATGTTCATTGTAACCTTCATTAAAATACAGGTCCCGAGGCTAGACTTGTTCGAACTGTCAAGTCAAAGCCTTAACTTGTTTTCGCATTTCTGGATTTCAAAGTCTTGAGGGTCAAGTTTATTCACGGTGTTTCTCTCAACCAATTGCCTAAAACCTCATGCTAGTCGAGGAGGCAAAATTACAGTGCTCTCAACCAATTTCCTAAAATGTCATGCTAGTCAAGGAAAAATTTGGGAGGTCGGAGTCATCTCTCTCTCTCTCTCTCTCTCTCTCTCTCTCTAAGGTGACAATGAGAACATAGAAAATGATAGAGACGAATGACTGCCCCCAGTTTGCAGCAGTTTTTAAAGGAATTCTCTGCAAGGAAAGATGGGGGGTTTGTATTAAGATGCAAGGATTCGTCACCACCAAGCTTCATCTCCTCCATCTTTAGAGAAGAGCAGGCAATCATTGAAGTGCAATAGCTCGAGAAATCATTATCGTTGTTTGGACGGCAGTGTGAAGGAACATAGAAAACATGTCCCTCAGATCACCCTAGATATTAATGTACACTTATTTGTATGAAGCCTAGGAGTACCATATCACTGTGCATATCTTATACAATTGTTGACTAGGAATATTTATTTGATTATTTGTAATATCCCAAATTATCTCCATAAATTGTAATTGTATAATTGCTCTAATCTAAGGGATAAGATAGGCCTAGAAAGCATAGACATCTCTCCGAGGCCTACATGTTTGTGTTCGACATGTCTGGGACACGGACATGTGCCAGACATGCAAAAAATGTCTTGTATTTTTTTTTTAAATTTCAGACATGGCTTGGACATATTTTTAAAAAAAGAGAGATAAGCATTTAATTACCTATAAATGTAGGAGTAATAGAAGTGAGATAGACTTTTTTCTAATTAGAAAACGGGACCGATTGGCTTGTAAAGATTGCAAGGTTATCTCAGGAGAGAGTTTGACCACACAACATACGCTCGGAGTTTTAGATATTTGCATTAAAAGTAGAAAGAGAGCGGTAGTAAACAAAATGGACCCTAAAACAAGGTGGAGAGATTTGAAAGGGAAAAGGCAAATATATTTAAGGACAAAATGATTGAGGAGAGAGAATGGAATCTTGAAGGAGAAACTACAGTAATATGAAATCAAATAGCTAATTGCATTAGGAATGTTGCAAAGGAGGTACTTAGAGAATCAAAAGGAAGGAGACATACTAATAAAGAAATATAGTGGTAGAGTGTGGAGGTTTAGGAAGTTATTCGAGAAAAAAGACATTGCTATAAAGTTTGACAGAGGACTAACAGTATGGAAAATTTTGAGCTGTATAAGAAGGCAAAGAAAGAAGCTAAGAAAGTAGTAAGTAGTGCAAAGTTCAAAGCATACAATGACCTCTATAATAGGTTGGAAATAATAAAAGGAGAGAAGGATATTTTTAAACTCACAAAAATAAGAGAAGAGAAAAGTAGGGACTTAGATCATGTCAAATTTATCAAGAATACTGAGGAAAATGTTCTGATGAAGGATAACGATAGTAAAGAAAGGTGGAAAGAATATTTTAGCAAACTTTTAAATGGAGAATAAATGGGGGATATAAGAGCTAAGGAGGATACTTCATTACTAAAGCATACTTTTCTCCGTAGAATTAGAGAGGTGAAAGTGAATGAAGCATTAAAGCGAATGAAGATAGAAAAGGCTACAAGACCAGATGATATTCTAATAGAGGTATGGAAATGCTTAGGAGAGGTTGAGGTGAGTTAGTTATATAGACTATTCAATAAGATACTTATAACAAAGAAAATGCCGGATGAATGGAGAAGAAGCATTGTAGCACTTATATAGAAGAGTAAAGGAAATATATAAAATTGTACCAACTATCGAGGAATTAAACTTATGAGTCACACTATGAAGTTATGGGAGAGAATAATGGAGTAAAGACTGAGACGGAAGATAAAGATTGCTGAAAATCAATTTGGTTTTATGCCAGGGAGATCAACTATGGAAGCTATCTTTTCACTTAGGTAATTAATGGAAAAATATCGAGTAAAGAGGAAAAATCTACACATGGTCTTTATCGATTTAGAAAAAACCTATGATAGGGTACTGAGGGATTTAATTTGGTGGGTTTTGGAGAAAAGGAATGTCCCTAGCCGTTACATTGAAAATTTTAAGGATATGTATGAAGGAGCAGTAACAAATGTGAAAACTACATGTGGAGAAACAGGTGAATTCCTCGTGACTATAGGTTTGCATTAAGGATCAGCCTTAAGCCCTTATCTCTTTGCATTAATTATGGATGAGTTAACCGTGCATATTCAAGAAGAAGTACCATAGTGTATATTGTTTGCAGATGATATAGTATTTAGTATTGGTGGATGAATCAAGAGATGGTGTGAATACAAAACTCGAGAGATAGAGAGGGACATTAAAATATAAAGGCTTTAAAATAAATCGTACAAAGATAGAATAAATGGAGTGCAACTTTAGTGGAGATATACAAAGTGTTGAAAGCACTGTCAAAATTGAAACCCATGAGATACCACGTAGAAATTCTTTTCGGTACCTAAGCTCGATGATTAGTAAGGCTGGGGAAATTGACGAAGATGTAGAGCATAGAATAAAAGTTAGATGGCTAAAGTGGAAACTATCTTCTAGAGTGCTTTGTGATAGACGAATGCTAATAAAATTGAAAGGCAAATTTTACAGGACAGTGGTTAAACCAGCTATGACATATGGAGCAGATGTTGGTCAATTAAGAAAACGCATATACATAAGATAGATGTAGCAGAGATGAGAAAGCTTAGGTGGATGTGTAGTAAAACTAGAAATGATAAAATTTTCAAGAGCATTTTCAAGAGCATTTAGGGGTAGCACCAATTGGGGATAAGATTAGAGAAATCCATTTAAGATAGTTTGGGCATGTTGAGCGTAGGCCGGTAATAGCACCGATGAGAAAAAGTTTGACTATACAGGTGGATAGCCCATCAAGAAGTAGGGGTAGGCTGAAGAAAACATTGATGGAGGTCATTGAATCCGATTTAAAGAAGTTTAACTTATTTAAAGATTTGGCTCAAAATTAAATAGAATGGAAAAACAGAATTCATGAAGCCAACCCCAACATGATTGGATAAGGCTTTGATGATGATGATGATGATGACGACAATGCTTGGACATGGCTTGGGCATGCTCAGACACGCTCGGACAAGTGAAAGAAGTGCCCTATATTTTTTTGTAAGAAAAGAAATTTTCAAGCATGCTCAGGCATCTCTTGCTTAATGAGCCAAAGTTGGAGACCTTGGTCTTTATGGATGATGTTGAAGTGGTCAAATTGATGGTGATGATGAGGCAATTGAAGTTGCATCAAATGAGTGAAATTAAGACTGAAATTGGCTTCTTTATTTTTATTTTTATTTATTAATATTTTTTTTAGGGAGAGGAAAGGGTTGATCCTCCTTTTTTTTGTATGGATTTTATGAAATTATGAATATTTCATATTTAATAATTGTAAATTATGTTTAGTATTGTATTGATATTTGATAATTTGATATGTTTGTTAGTAGGTACTTGAATTTTTATTTTTTGATCGCTAAATTGGTTAAAAAGTTAAAATGATATTATTTTTTAAGTATATGATTATATATTTAAATAAATATATATTATTAACATGTCCCCGGCATGTCTGTGTCCTACCTTTTTTAAAAATGCCGTATCTGCATGTCTGTGCTTCTAAGAGATGGGCTATAAAGAGGAGGTTAGTCATCATGAAGGATAACTCCAGTTTCCCTACTCTTCTAATAAAAAAGTGTCACGCAAGATGCATTTATATGAAAATTGGTTTTCCATAGAAAATTTTCTCACAATTTTCTCCTCTATTCCAATTTTTTCTTTTTTCCAGAGTTTTCAGTAATACTAGTTTTTAGTCAAATCAAATTTATTACTTCATCATCAGAATGATGCTAAAGTATCACATTACAATAAAGGAATTCAAAATAAGATATTAGTCCAGACTCCAAGAACAATTTCACCTCACAAAATCAAGGCGCCATCCATCGAAGCCTATATCATTTCGAAGCCAATTTAACCACTCCTTGATATCACTTCTTACAAACTCTTGTGAATGATCAATATTTGGAGCAGCATGGAAGATATCACCTGTAGATAAGACGGAGCAGACAAACATTTAAAACTAAAATTGAGCATACAAATACAAGTCACAAGCTAATGCCAAATACCAATGATGAACTCAATCCATGAAACGGAATAAGCTTTGAGATCAAGAATTTCAACTAAATGCCAATAAGAAACTACAAAAAGAACATTTCGTTTTGTCCATAAATCTTGAAATTTGATTCCTAGTTTGAAAGGAGGAAATAAAAAACAGGGAAGATTAATGCAGAAAAATACTTTAAGAAAAAAACAGTTTCATTAATCCACACAAAGCTACTAAATTAACAACAGAATCTATACTAAATTAACAACAGAACCTATCATACTATTTGTAATAGCTATATAAAATAGAGAAGTAACATAGTTAACAAAAGATAAATGCTTAAACCAAACTCGTGAAGACACTGAATGTTTGATCAAGGTAGATTCTAGGATGAGTAGCGAAATGGAGAATACGAGACTCGTTCCATTTAATGCAAACCACCCAACCCACATACATGAGACTCAGATAAATATTTCCCTAACTATCATTCTAACAGCTCATTTAAATGGATTTCTTAATAGGATGCAAACTACCCAACCCACATACATGAGACTCAGATAAATATTACCCTAACTGCGATTCTAACAGCTCATTTTAATGGATTTCTTAATAGGACTCTGCTCATCAGCATTATCAACCAAGCTATTGAAAGATTTTTTAAGATCATACGTACATGTAAAACTAATCAAACTTAGATCTTAATGAACTCAAAGAAAAAGAGAAAGGACAGCCAATCATATACCACTAGAATGTTAGTGTATCTGATGCAATGTTGAAGAAGGCTTGCCACTCGGCCGCAGTGATTCAATCTGGTCCATACATAGCAGTTGAAGTGCATTTGCTTACACTATTTAGTACTTGCAGCTGAATTTAGGGGAAATAGAGTACGGCCAATTCTTTTTGTTTATGTTCAAGTTCTAATTTGTCAGGGAGTGGATGATGCAACATTGACCTCTATGGCCACGTGTATAGGGCCCAAATAGATTTAGGATTCTTATTTAGTAATTATATGTCATTAGATCATATTTTATTTTATGGGTTATAATTAGGATTTAGTTTCCCTTATTATTTAGTGTCCTAGTTTAATTAGGTTTCTTAGGCATTAAGTTTGCTTTTATTATATATATGGCATTGTAGAGAAAAATTTCTTAGACTTGATTGATTAATAGATTTGTGGATCCCTAGAGGTGTGTCCTCGTATCTTTAAGTCTTGTTGAAGACAATTTAAAGTGCCCTCGGATACGTGCTTTGGCACCCTACGCTGCCCTAACCCTAGGGCTTGCATCAGTGCAAGGTTGTGAAACTAGAAAGAGGTTATTTAGGACATAATAATTAACGAAGAGTACTAGCTGTTTAGGAGTTGTTCCTATTTATTTTGAAGTCTAACTTTATTTGGAAAAGTGTTTTGAGTCTTCCTTCTTTGTAATTTCACAAATATCCAAATATTACAACTAAGGATTTGTAACTGATGAGGATTTGGAAGAACAATCCCCCTGGACAAGGCTGAAATGCATGCAGTGGAGTATTGGATAAATTAAAAATCTTCCCTTGATGGGCTAGGTTCATAGATCTATCAGTGGCCCACATATTGTGAAACCATTCTCATATTTTGTAGACCATATGGATGTGGTTTAGTGGCCTTAATCAGTAGTTCCAAACTTTAATTTACTGTTGGAAGAGTTTTGCTATTTAATAAGGCTTTCTCTATAAGTTACAATTGTAAGGTTGTGATTATAACATCCAGCCCACAGTTTCTGCTTGATGGATAGCCTAGATTAGATTTAGAGCTCCTTGTTTGTTTGTATTCAATTAAAAAAAAAAGAGAGAAAGGGAAGTAAGGCAGCCTCAGATGATTCTTCGTCTTTTCACACTTGGGCAGCACTCCCATTTTAGGATTCAAGTAAGCTGTTACAACTTACAAGATATGATGGGATGCATGTTTTAAGCCATTAAAACCGGGGTTAGCTTAATTATGTGCTAGTTTTTGCATTTGAATACTGTTTTCCTGCTACTGGATCCCCTCTCTTGGATTTTGGATGTTTGGCTATGGTTTTGGAAAAAACCACATGGGTAGATTTATTGTTATTGAGGCTCCATCGTAATGATATCAAATTTACCATTTTGCCATTTACCATCTAGAGTGAGCTTTCAATTCTATAATCGTGCCGCATAGAGCTGGAGACTGCAAAACAAGGAGAAAATGGAAGAGAACGTTGATCTGGTGGCAGAGAGGTTTGCAGGATTGGAGAGGGAAATGAAGATCATTTTTCCAACAAATTGCTATTCTAGTGATGAGAAATTAAACAACAACCAAGGGGACGACAACAATGAGTCTAGTGGAAGTGATTACCCTATTCCATGTGAGGGACAACAATAAGCAAGTGGGAGCAGTTACCCTATTCCAAGTGAGGTTCTGTTAGTTGAACCGTGGCAAATGGGAAGAAGAAGAGATCATTATTGTCAAAGCAAGGACTTGGAAATGAAGGTGAAAATTCCCAGATATCAAGGTAGTATGCATGAAGATCACTTCTTGGATGTGAAGGGGATCTCTGAGAACTGACCACAAAGATGTTAGTGATGAAGTGATAGGAAATTAATTTCCATGGACCTAAAAGGTAGAGCTTTCATGTGGTGGGAACAAATCAGGATCACCCCCGAAAGGCGCAAAAATTTCAAGGTGAAGATGTGGAAGAAAATGAGATCTCTCATAAAGGAGGTATTTCTACCTATAGATTGTAGTCTCTTTTTCACTGTTTGCTACACATCAGTTAGAGAGATAATACAGTAGAAGATATGTTGAGAAAACTCATAAACTAGTGGCAAAGGATAGGCGGTTCTCAGTTGCATTAAAGTACGATTTTTTTATCTTCGTATGGAAGTGAAAAAGACTATCCTTCCCACCAACGGCCAATTACAATATAACATTGTAGATCAATTGGGGGTTCGTCAGGAATTTACAGTGATGGAGGCAAGCCCTCTTGGTGGAATAAAAGAAAAAGTCTGACTGCTTTGATGCTTCTTTTTGATCCAGTGATGCTGGCATGAGAAATTAAAAAAGAGCCAAAAATGTAACTCCAGCATCTGGCCCATGAGAATGGAGCAACTGCACCACCAGATGAGCAAGGCAAAGAACTGATTACTGCTAGAAATGCAATGACTTGGGACATATTACATCTGAGTGCAGAAGGCGAGAAGTCAACTTGGTTGGGGGCTCTAAGGTGGTTGCAAAGGAACTTAAGAATGAAAATGAGGGTGAAACTATTGAGTAACACAAATGAGAAGTACGACGCCGGTGATGGAAAGGACAGGGCACATGGTGATGGTTCAGAAAATGTGGTGATATGGAAGGATCCCATTGCGCTTAAAGCACCGAAAGAAGATGAATGGTTGTGGACTAATATTTCTACACAAGCTCCACAGTGAATGGAAAGTTTGTGGGGTGATCATGGGTGTGGGGGCAGTTGTGAAGACATCATTTTACGAGAGGTCATATAGAAGCTCCAGTTGAAGATCAAGAGGTATTTGACTCTATATAGATTGGCCTGGCTTGAGCAAGGTAATGAGGTAAAAGATCCCATTGTTGTTTAGTTTCATTCACCATAGGAGAAATATATCGTTAATATATGTGGTGAGACATGGTCCAAGGAATGGATGTGTACCAGATACTATTAGGCCAACCGTGGCTTTATGATCATCAGATCATACATGATGTTTGATAAAAAAAAAACATACTTATTATTGAAAGATAATAAAAAAATTAAAAAAAATTATTGAAAGCCATGACACGTTAGTCTTCTATCCCGTGTGAAGTTTCTAGAAGAGACTGAGGGAAAGATGTGTCGTGTGTGTGCATGCGCACGTGTTTGTTAGACACAGTGCTAGTGTAATATCCTCATCAGGACTTCTTAGGTCTCAGTGAAATTCTTATTCTAATCAAAATACCTATATGCTATTGGAGTAGGATCATGACTCTTAATAAAGTAATAGTTAGGCTAGATCCAAGTCTTTAGGAGACTGAAAATTCCAAACAGGATTCTCTCTCAAGAATACACTCCCAGTGGGACTCCTAATACATGACGTCCAAGCAGTAATATATATACGGTAGCTTGCTCTTCTTTCTTCTTCATAGAATTTCAAGAGAGAGAGAGAGAGAGAGAGAGAGAGAGAGAGAGTGCTCTAATGTAGAAGGAGAGGATTGTGAGGAAGACAAGGAAGATCGACAATAGGATGTGTAGCGGATGTCTAGTTTAAGACCACTCACTATTCGAGCGACGAATTTCTACACAAGATAAGTAGAACTTCTCCACTGTTAGGTGTGAAATTGAATTCAAAGAACCTTGTTCTAAAGATTCTGTTTGTAATACCCAAAGGTGGAGATTCTGGCTATGTTCTTAAATACTTAATTGTTAATTTTATGGTGAGTCCTATTGCTAATTAGTTATTGTAGGGCAAGATATAGGTTAAATATTTGAGTGAGGGGACCCATTCCATAGTAGTATGGATTAGTCTTCAAAAAAAGGAAAGAGAACTCCTGTGGTATGACACCTACATTCCTTAGGAGATGAACTCTGGATGGGAAGGGAGTCTTGCTTATGACTCTTATCAGGAAAGTGGGGATCTACTATATATATATATCTAGGAGTCTCTTATTTGTTTCACCTTATTTTCTTTCCAAACCATAGGGGCGAATCGGAGAGAGAGAGAGAGAGAGAGAGAGAGAGAGAGAGAGAAGCCTAAGAGAAGGAGAAGAAGGTGACCAGCTGGGTAGCAGTTGACGGATGTCCTCTCGGCCACATATTGTCAACGTCTACAAAAGGTGAGTGAGTTTCCTACAACTATATAATTGGTTTAAGGGCTACAATGATGGTAAGCCAAGTTAATAATAGATTTGATTAGAGTATCAGAAGTTGTATTAACCATTCCAGTGGGCATTGGTGCTGTTGTTGCACTATGTAGATTGGATAGTGAAGTTTTACGTGATTGGAATGGATGAATGACTGTGGTAGACATTGTCAACTGGTTTATTCATCTCCAAGAGGTTTATTATGATGATCGATCGATTTCCTTCTGATGAAAAGGGAGTCATACAGCAACTGACGACCCTATAGAGTAGTAATTAGGAAACCAATCTATGACTTGAATGGTTTAGACTGTTTGAAATCTTCAAATTAATAACAATAGAATGATAAAGGAGCCTTCTTAACATAGATCTTCCCTGTAAGAAAGAAAATCCAAAGCTAAACTCCAAAATTTTCCAGAACAAGTCGTCTAGAACCTGTTTTGTCGCCAGGGGTTGTGGGCCCGAGTGGGCCATCTGATGGATGATCCATATCGGGGATCTGAACCTAGATCTATGGACAACCCCAGCCACGCAGGACTCTAGAGGATGGGGCCACGGATGGCCCACCATTTGATGTCTTGAACAGGGCTAGCGTGAAGACTCTTTCAACAGGTTTGGGCTCTGTCAAGATTTGTATTGTATAGGGATTTCAATTCTATCGTTACCTAGTTCATCGGGAGTTTATGGAGGGGCTCTAATGTTATTATAATTACATAAAAGTCCTTCCATATCTTAAAAATTTAGTGTTCAAAAGACTAGGGGTATTGTTGAGAATACTTATAATATATGTATATAGACTGCCTTAGTATAGAAATCTTAATTTAAGGAATGGAACAAAAGGGGGATGTCCAATCATACACAGACAATCCTTAATAAGGATAAGTAGTGGGTAATAATTCATTGACCCCGGTACATAGGGCCAGACATGTACTAATTAATAAGCTAGAAAATATTTTGGATTTATAATTTCTGTTGTACATGATTTTATTGGGAACGAAACATGATCTGAACTACTAGCACAGAATGATCTATTGTGATTGTGTGATTTTGGGAACTCCGCCAGTTTTGCTGCCGGTCCCAAGCCCGGGTAAAGGAGGAGGGTTGCATTAGGTAGGTGACAGCCAGCGTAAAACTTTGTCACAACCCAAACATGAATTCTGAACAAATGATATTTCACGATAAGGCTAGGGCGTTCCCCGCTTTAAGCGACGCATTGCAGCATCGCCTGGCTGCAGTGAAAAGTGTGCAAGGGCTACCACATGACTTTGGGCTAATGCGGTTAAAGAAGTTAGTCCATAAGAAGAAGAGGAGAAATAGGAAAATTAGACTTGCTACTTAGAATATAAGAACTTTGACAGGCAAGAGCATGGAGTTGGTTGAGGTAATGAAAAGAAGAAGAATTAGTGTGGCTTGTATACAGGAGACAAGGTGGAAAGGGAATAAAGCTAAGGAGCTCATGGATAGGTATAAGCTTTTCTATGCAAGAAAGAGTAATACAAGAAATGGAGTGGGTATAATTATAGATAAGGATTTAAAAGAGAAAATTGTGGGGGTAAAGAGGTTTGGTGATAGAATTATAGCAATTAAACTAGTACTAGAGGAAGACATAATTCATATCATTAGTGCATATGCTCCCCAAGTAGGACTAGAAGAAAGTGTGAATCGACAATTTTGGGAGGAGATGGATGATTTAATGCGAGAAATTCCAAATAGTGATAAAATTTTCCTTGGAGGGGATTTAAACAGGCATATAGGAAGAGATAATAGAGGATATGCGAGAGTGCATGGAGGGCATGGATTTGGAGAAAAGAATGAATTCGGAAACACTATATTGGACTTTGCAGTGGCATTTGATCTTATAGTAGCAAATACTTACTTTAAAAAAAGAGATGAGCATTTAATTACATATAAAAGTGGGAGTAATAGGAGTCAGATAGACTTTTTTCTACTTAGAAAACAGGACCGATTGGCTTGTAAAGATTGTAAGATTATCCCAGGAGAGAGTTTGACTACGCAACATAGGCTTGGAGTTTTAGATATTTGCATTAGAAGTAAAAAGAGAGCAGTAGTAAACAAAATGGACCCTAAAACAAGGTGGAGAGATTTGAAGGGGGAAAGAGCAAATATATTTAAGGACAAAATGATTGAGAAAGGAAAATGGAATATTGAAGGAGAAACTACAGTAATGTGGAATCAAATGGCTAATTGCATTAGGAATGTTGCAAAGGAGGTACTTGGAGAATCAAAAGGGAAGAGACATATTAATAAAGAAATATGGTGGTGGAGTATGGAGGTTCAGGAAGTTATTCGACAAAAAAAACATTGCTACAAAGTTTGGCAGGGGACTAAGAGTATAAAAAATTTTGAGTTGTATAAGAAGGCAAAGAAAGAAGCTAAGAAAGTAGTAAGTAGCGCAAAGTTCAAAGCATACGATGACCTTTATAATAGGTTGGGAACAAGAGAAGGAGAAAAGGATGTTTTTAAGCTTGCAAAAATAAGAGAAAAGAAAAGTAGAGACTTAGATCATGTCAAATGTATCAAGGACAATGAGGAAAATATTTTGGTGAAGGACAACGATATTATAAAAAGGTGGAAAGAATATTTTAGTAAACTTTTAAATGAAGAATATTTGGGCGATACAAGAGTAGAGGAGGATACTTCATTACAAGAGTATACTTTTCTCCGTAGAATTAGAGGGGTGGAAGTGAATGAAGCATTAAAGCGAATGAAGACAGGAAAGGCAACAGGCCCAGATGGTATTCCGATAGAAGTATGGAAATGCTTAGGAGAGGTTGGAGTAAGCTGGTTATGTAGACTATTCAATAAGATACTTGTGACAAAGAAAATGCCGGATGAATGGAGAAGAAGCATTGAGTACCTATATATAAAAATAAAGGAAATATACAAAATTGTATCAACTATCGAGGGATTAAACTTATGAGTCACACTATGAAGTTATAAGAGAGAATAATAGAGCAAAGACTGAGAAAAAAGACTAAGATTTTGGAAAATCAATTTGGTTTTATGCCAGGGAGATCAACTATGAAAGCTATCTTTTCACTTAGGCAATTAATGGAAAAATACCGAGCAAAGAGGAAAAATCTACATATGGTCTTTATAGATTTGGAAAAAGCCTATGATAGGGTACCGAGGAATTTAATTTGGTGGGTCTTAAAGAAAAGGAATGTCCCAAGAGGTTACATTGAAATTTTAAAGGATATGTACGAGGGTGCAATAACAAATGTGAAAACCACATGTGGAGAAACGGGCGGATTTCCCGTGACTATAGGTTTACATCAGGGATCATCCTTAAGCCCTTATCTCTTTGCATTAATTATGGATGAGTTAACTGTGCATATTCAAGAAGAAGTACCATGTTGTATGTTGTTCGCAGATGATATAGTATTGGTGGATGAATCAAGAGAGGGTGTAAATGCAAAGCTTGAGAGATGGCGGAGGGCATTAGAATCTAGAAGCTTTAAAATAAGTCGTACAAAGACAGAATATATGGATTGCAATTTCAGTGGCCATATACAAAGTGTTGAAACCACTATCAAAATTGAAACCCATGAGATACCACGTAAAGATTCTTTTCGGTACCTAGGCTCGATGATTAGTAAGGATGAGGAGATTGATGAAGATGTGGAGCATAGGATAAGAGCTGGATGGCTGAAGTGGAGACTAGCTTCGGGAGTACTTTGTGATAGACAAATGCCAACAAAATTGAAGGGAAAATTTTACAGGACAGTGGTTAGACCAACTATGACATATGGAGCAGAATGTTGGCCAATTAAGAAGACACATATTCATAAGATGGATGTAGCGGAAATGAGAATGCTTAGGTGGATGTGTGGTAAAACTAGGAAAGATAAAATTAGAAATGAGCGCTTTCGAGAACATTTAGGGGTAGCACCAATAGGAGATAAGATTAAAGAAACTCGTTTAAAATGGTTTGGGCATGTTGAGCGTAGGCCGGTAATGGCACCGGTGAGAAAAAGTTTGGATATACAGGTGGAGGGTCCATCAAGAGGTAGGGGTAGGCCGAAGAAAACATGGATGGAAGTCATTAATTCAGATTTGAAGAAGTTGCACTTATCGAAAGATTTAGCTCAAAATAGAACGGAATGGAGAAATAGAATTCATGTAGCCGACCCCAACATGGTTGGGATAAGGCTTTGATGATGATGATGATGATGATGGGTTCGATTGATGGCTTGATTATGCTGCCTGTGGATGTGGATATTAGGACATCGAGGTCCTGATACGAAGGGTCCTATGGGATGCCGGTTGAGGAGATGCAGGAGTGGCATCTCGAAAAATTGTGTTATATTAAGATGGTACAATGATGTGGACTGGGTGCAAGGATGTAGTTCAGAGATTCATCATAAAATGAGTTTGATTCATTGATTGAATTATTTATTGTCTATATTTATTTGTTTCTGATGATGTCATTACATTAATTATGAATGCATGTTAGAGTAGGAATTCATTCACCAGTTGTATTGATGTTGGTTACCCCCTTTAGGTAACAGAGTTGCGGTTGAACTGGAGAATGGCGAAAATCAGCCCGTAGTGTTTGACATACATGGCTAAGGAGAGCGTTACATCCATATTCAGTAGTTTAGGGAGATACTTAGTATTGGATATTTAATTATTATTTGATGGATTTTATTTTGGCAATTTTTAGACACTGGAAACTCTATTAGTTGGTTATTTAAATGGTTGACTTATATGAAAAGACATTTTTAATAAATGATGCTTATGCCTTACGTATTCATTTGACTTGTGTATATGAATCGTATGCCAATGTGTTATAACTCAGATTCCGACAGAACCCCGGAATTTGGGTTGTGACACTGTTGTAGGATGAAAATGAGAGGAATTTGATCATCCGAAGTGATGATTCCAGTCAAATACAATTACTACAGTGACTAGGCATATGATCTATTGGTCGAATTGATTTATGGGGCTTAGATGGACCATCTCATGATGAATCAGATTTGATGATTTGATGTGGAATTAGTGTTCAACCTTAGTAACTCTATTCCAATTTGGAAAATAACTAAATAGGCCATCGATTGTGGAGATGAAGTCACCTTGTTACCATGATGACACTACAGGAGGGCAAATAATCATTGAAACTTACCTTCTGGATGCATAAGCTTGAGTAAATTGCTGCCTTAGTCTTGCTTTATCCTTCATTTAAGGTTTTATTTCAATAAAGACGGATTTCCATTGAATTCAGGCCAAAATCAATCTGTACGCATCAAACCAACCCTGATTGTATTGGGTTGGGGATCCTTATGGGCCACCTAATCGGAAATCAGGTCCCCACATCTACTTTTGGACCCCAAGGTGACCCCAAGGATGGTGGTCCCTTATGATTTGGACCAATGGGCCCCACCATCTAAAGTTTCCAAAGTACCCTAGTGCGCACCTCCTTTCTGTAACGTGAAGTCTGGGATTTGTCAACCTACACCTTATAAAATAGTTAGCCAAATTTGCATATAGGTCCTTGAAGCTTAAAATTATTTTCAGATGACGATTTTCACTGTTATTGGTATGATAGCTAATAAGAGTCACGGATTTCCTTTAATTGGAATATTCACAAATATTATATAACCTTGAAAATGGTGTAAATTAATATGGGATCTTCACTGGATATTCAAATATATTGGAACATGATCCCATATAAATTATTATTTATTCCTCTTAATTCCTGTGGTTAATTTTATGGTGAATAATTAATTTCCTCAATAAGACATGGGCAATGCTACATACCTGGGTACCAATTTCAATTTGGAGAGGGGCGAGGACTAACTTAGTGTTGTGTGGTACTAGCCAAGGAAAAGAGTAAGATAATGTTACCTATTATGATGGAGACGAAACTCTAATAAGATTTATTGAATTTAATGTTTGAATTGGAGCAATAACAACCGTTGGCAATGAGTACAGAATTTCCTTCGTGGATGTTAGTTGAGGGAAATAGGTTCAACAATCACGGTGGAAGGACTAGCCATGTTATTGATAGAAATATATATACTCCTGTATGGGGGGTGTTGGAACAGGCTCAACAATCATGGTAGACGACAAGCCATGTTGTTGACGGAAATGTAGATACACCCGTATGGGGTATCGGAACTATTCGTTTCTTACGGTGGAAAGATACTTAAGAAAGAATTGATTAAGATATTGCCTCAATACATTATTTAATATTATATGTATTCAAACGAATGATTGAAAATATGTTATACATTAGTGTTTACTGGAATTTGCTCACCAATATTACTAACCATAGGTTCACCCCATTTTAGATAATGCATTCGTAGAAGTTGCGGGAAATGACGAAGATCAGCCAGTGGATTTTGGCATGCATGGCTGATCCAAAGTGCGAGGAACAATGATTAAATTCATATATGGGATTAGCCCAAACATTTAGATACTTTCTCTCCTTGATTTACAGACTTGTCTTTTACTCAATAACTTTTTATTATGACTTTTAATACATTTAATGATTTAAGTATAACTAGAATATGAATGTTTTTGGACCTTTATGCTCATTGAAATTTGATTTATGTTGTGTTGTTATAAATTTGAGTATGTCTTGATTCTTGAGAATCTAAAGAGCTCCAGATTCTTGGGTCATTACAGCTAGTGCTGCCACACCCATGACCAAAGCATCTGAGTCCCTATGTGGAGTATACAAGGATATGTTCCCAGATAAGCTACCACTAGGTTATGCACTGGGAGTAATTTGATCAAAAAAAAAAAAAAATGAGTGGAATGAGGACAAGAGGGACGAGAGAAAGAAAGAGAAAAGAGAGAAGTTCGAGAATAGTCAAACTTTTGGTCGTTTCACTAATCCCTATTCTAAATCACTGAATACATTATAAAAAGACTAAACTACTTATACCATTGCATGCTAAAAATAAACAATAATATAAATAGCAATCACTAGTTTCTACGCTTCCCTTAGAAAAGCATAGATATTGATTATGCTAAGCTTGCCCAGTAATTCTTGCAATCAACCATTTCCGAGGGCCATAGCAAGCAAATCCACTATCTTATGTTCTGACCAAACACAAGCTGAATAATATAGGCTACCACCTTCCCAGTAATGAAATGGCAGCCATCTGTAAAATGTTTCATCTTTCTATGAAGTATTGAGTTCTCAGGAACATGGATCACTGCTTGATTGCCGCCCCGTAACCATAGAGGAGGGCTTACAACGTCTCCTAAGTTCACTGATAATTTCTTAATTCGTAAAACCTTACAAGCTCCATGCACAATTGTTCAAAACTCAACTTGCACACCAGAACAAGCAACTGCATGTTCCTTACTTCCCTAGTCACTAGATTTCCATTCATAAATGAACAGCAGCCAGAGGTAGACCTCAGGTCAAAAAGATTGACCAAACTAGTCAGTAAAACTCTGACATCAAGATGGTCATGCTTTAGTGCGTTGATGTCCCTTTCTAGAAGGCGATCTCAAAAATCTAGGAATTTTGAGTACTGCTACCAAGTAAGTGTGTGTCACGAGGAGAGTGCATAAACTGCCTATTCCCATTTCAAAGGTAATATCTGGTCTGCTGATGGTGAGAAATACCAACCCAGCTATCAGCCTTTGACGTCTTCCTGAATCCTATGGCAGCTCTTATGTCCATACTATGAAGGTTGTGGTTACCCTCTGTAAAGGAATCTGGAGGCTTTGTTTCATCCATGTCTCCTTCAAAAATCCTACAACATATTTCTTTTAAAAAATAGGATTTCTGCACCGAGATCTTGCAAACTCAATTTAAAAGCCCCAAATCTTTATCTCAAAAACTATGCGACAATAATCCTTCAAACTAATATTTCATCCAAGCAATACCTGTTACAGTAGCCCAACATAAATCAGCCCCATGTGCTAAAGCTAATATATATATATGTATATATATATAGTGGAGTTGTGGTAGTAGAGAGAAATTCTTCCTCCATTCTAGTTGGCAATAATGGCATAAAATAAATTGCAGTCAACAATCTCATCAATTAAAATAATAGAGGACTAAGCAACCAGCTACTGTAGCTGTATTGGTGTAAGGTGCCTTCCCTCGAAATGACTAAGCCTTCAAAGTGAAAAGTGAAGGAGCAATGCGTACAGCATGTGACAGGTAGAAGAGCTCGAGTTAAAAGGGAGACATGTGGAACAGGTTGCTGGCAGCATAATACAGATATCACAATAATGACTACAGAAAAGCAACCCCTGAAATGGTTTACCAGGACTTATAACAAATATCAAATGAAACACATTGCGAGCTTTAATAATTCATTTTGATGACACCAAATGCATAAGATTAGTCATTAAGTTTAGGAACTTGGATGGTGGTAACCACATCATATATATTAAAGCAAATAGAGGCTAGAGAGGGTGCGACACATCAACACAATGGAGTTCTCCTCTCAAAAGAATACTTAGAAAAAACATAAACAATTTTGACTTTGACGTTTCTTACTATGCCTCTCCAATTCTCCTCCCTAAATCTCTCCACTTAAATTAAGACCATGGTGTTCATAAATAAGCCTACATTTCTAAAAACCTTCTAACATCCCTCATGTAGCGACCCAAGAATCTGGATCTCTACTATCTACTTCCTTGTTTATCATCCATACAAATCTTGGAAACCCAGTTAGACAAGTTTGTTCATGATTTATGGATTTTCTGGAGAATATCTGCTACTTCGCTATGTTGACAGTAACGATGGTATTATTATAAATTCGGAATTTGTCCATCAATCGATCACATCTCTACACTTTCTCAAATCTAAACTTTGCAGTAATAAGTTCAGAGATTCCACTCACCTGGTATAGTAGTGTATTGCTCCGGCGGTGATCGGCCTCGCGTCAGACATCCTAAGCGCGTCCCGCTATTGATCTTCTTCTCCTCCTAACAATTTCACAGCCAAATCAGTCTTCTTCTTCTTCTTCTCTCTCTCTCTCTCTCTCTCTCTCTCTCTCTCTCTCTCTCTCTCTCTGTTTCTCTTGTAATTTCTGTCGTTGCTGTGCATGCGATAGAGGAAGCCTATTGTCTAATATATATATTGTTTGGAGGGAAGTCCTGTTTAGAAACTACAGGGTAATCTTATTGGAAACTTATTCTGAGAGAGGAAAGTCTGTTGGGACTCCTTATTTTCCTAATAATCCTCTTTTAGCCCACTATGGCCTTACCAAAAGTCCTAAAACATTCCGATCAAATTAAAACTCCCTGTCAAGCTCTAAACATGGTTTGGACTATCATGGCCCACCCTATAAGGCTGACCCGCCAAGACAGGTTAGGTTTTTACATACTCCCCTCCTTTAGGAAATTTGGTCCTCCAAATTTAAATCATACCTGACGGAAAAAGTTGTGGATATTTGTCACGGACCTCCTCCTCTGACTCCCAGGTGGCTTCGAGTTGATTGTGATGCTGCCATAGGACCTTAACTAATCAAATAGTCTTGTTCCGCAGGGCTCTTTCCTTTATCTCTAGAATAGCCACCGGTTTCTCTTCATAGGACAAATCTTGTTGTAACTGGAGAGGCTCAAAGTCAATAACATGCGAGGGATCTGGGTTGTATTTCTTTAGCATAGACACATGAAAGACATTGTGGACGCTTGACAATTGAGGTGGTAGTGAGAGCTCATAAGCATTCCCATCGCTGACTCGTCCTGTTACTTCGAACGGTCCAATATAACGCGGACTCAACTTACCCTTTTTCCCGAATCTCATTACTCCTTTGGTCGGGGATACTTTGAGAAAAACATAATCTCCTACAGCGAATTCCAATTCCCTCCTGCAGTGGTCAGCATAACTTTTTTGTCTACTTTGAGCAGTCTTTAGCCTATCTCAAATTTTCTTGATATTATCCTTCGAAGTCTGCACCCAGTCTGGTCCAAGTATTCTTCGGTCACCTACCTCCTCCCAGCAGATAGGAGTTCGACAATTTCGTCCATACAACGCCTCAAAAGGTGCCATCTAAATGCTTGAATGATAACTATTATTATAAGCAAACTCCATAAGTGGTAATTGCTCATCCCAACTGGCTTTGAAATCTAAGGCACATGCTCGCAACATATCTTCAAGAGTTTGGTTAGTCCTTTCGGTCTGGCCATCGGTTTGGGGATGATATGCCGTACTAAAACACAATTGTGTTCCCATAGCCATCTGTAGTTTCCTCCAGAAATTAGACACAAACCTAGAATCCCTGTCCGAAACAATGGAAACCGGAATGCCATGTAACCGGATAATTTCCTTAACATATTTTTAAGCCAATTCCTTCATCGAAGTCTTATTCTTGAGAGGAATAAAATGTGCGGATTTAGTCAAACGATCCATAATAACCCAAATAACTTTGTTGTTCCAGAAGGTTCGTGGGAATCCCGACACAAAATCCATAGTAATATGTTCCCATTTCCATTCAGGGATGGGAAGTGGTTGTAGCAATCCTCCCGGCTTTTGATGATCTGCCTTTATTTGTTAACATGTTAGACACCTCCCTACAAATTCAGAAATGTCATTTTTCATTCCAATCCACCAAAATCGTTTTCTGAGGTTTTGGTACATCTTGGTATTCCCCGAGTGAATGGTATATCGAGTATGGTGTGCTTCCCGTAATATCTCATCCTTGATCTCTCGAATATTAGGAACACATAGCCGATCTCGGAAATATAAAGTACGATTGGCGAGTAAAAATTCTGGCTTGTTATCCATCTTGTTGAAAATTTCCAAGAGTGCCACATCATCCCTTTAGCGATCCTTGATTCGCTGTATGAGTTCTGGTTGAACCTTAAAATTTCCCAATAAAATCTTATCACTTATGGGCCAAAGAGTTACTTCTAGATCTTTGATCTCTTCTAATAATCTCCATTCTGCTGTTAGACAAGCTAGTTGAATCGATTTCCGACTTAAAGCATCGACTACTACATTGGCTTTACCAGGGTGGTAAGAAATGGAGAAATCATAATCTTTTAGAAATTCCAACCATCGCCTCTGTCTCAAGTTCAAATCTTTCTGAGAGAAAACATATTTTAGACTCTTATGATCTGTATATACTTGGAATTCTTCACCATAAAGATAGTGTCGCCAAATCTTGAGAGCAAAGACGACTGCAGCCAATTCTAAATCATGTGTCGCATAATTTTGTTCATGAGTCTTTAGTTGTCTAGAAGCATAAGCAATCACTTTACCATTTTGCATGAGTACACATCCCAGTCCATGAAGAGACGCATCGCAAAATATTACAAAACCACCACTGCCAGATGGCAGGGCTAGGATTGGTGCCGAGGTTAGCTTGCCCTTTAGTGTCTGAAAACTAGATTTACATTTATCATCCCAGTGGAACTGGACATTCTTCCTAGTGAGCCGAGTCAAAGGTCCCGTAAGAGAAGAAAAACCTTTCACAAACCGCCTGTAATATCCTGCGAGTCCTAGGAAACTTCGGATTTCTGCCACCGTGGTTGGTCATTTCCAATTAGTGATAGCTTCGATTTTTTGCAGGATCCACTAACAAGCCTTCGCCTGAAATGATGTGGCCTAAGAAATTTACCTGCGCTAACCAAAAGTCGCATTTACTCAACTTTACATACAACTGATTATCTCTTAGCAATTGCAGTGTAGTGCACAAGTGATTCCCATGTTCCGCTTCCGTTTTTGAATAAATTAGGATGTCATCAATGAA
Source organism: Sextonia rubra (assembly GCA_037013555.1). Taxonomy (NCBI): domain Eukaryota; kingdom Viridiplantae; phylum Streptophyta; class Magnoliopsida; order Laurales; family Lauraceae; genus Sextonia; species Sextonia rubra. The sequence continues at coordinate 20,161,625 of JASUAD010000012.1, forward strand.
TACTACTACAAACTGATCCAAATATGGCTTGAAAATTTGATTCATGAGTGCCATGAACACCGTTGGTGCATTTGTTAGCCCGAACGGCATTACTAGGAACTCATAATGTCTGTACCGTGTCCGGAAAGCTGTCTTTGGTATATCTTCATTTCTCACCCTTAGCTGATGATATCCAGACCGTAAATCAATCTTTGAGAAGCATCTTGCACCTTGGAGTTGGTCAAATAATTCATCTATCCACGGCAGTGGATACTTATTCTTAATAGTGACTTAGTTTAATTGCCGGTAATCGATGCACATGCGCAAGGTTCCATCTTTCTTCCTAACAAACAGTACAGGTGCTCCCCACGGTGAGACACTAGGTCTAATGAATCCCTTATCCATCAATTCCTACAACTGTTCTTTCAGTTCTCTTAATTCAGCAGGCGCCATGCGGTAGGGTGCCTTGGAAATTGGGGCTGTTCCTAGTATCAATTCAATAGTGAAATCGATCTCTCGTATCGGCGGTAAACCGGGTAAGTCATCATGGAAGACATTGGAAAATTCTCTCACTACTGGTATATCCTCCAACTTAGGCTTTTGTTTCTCCTCGGTGACGAATGCAAGGTATCCCCTGCACCCATTTCTTAGTAATTGGCTGGCTTTAATTGCCGAAATTACCCTAGACTCCACGGGTCTCCTGGTTCCCACTATCTGCACCATTTATATCCTTCTAATTTGAAGCGAACTATCTTATTAAAACAATCTAACACAGCCATATACTTTGCTAACCAGTCCATTCCCAAAATAATGTCGAAATCATGCATTGGTAATACTATTAGATTTGCGGGCATGACGACTTTATCATGATTCAGGGGGCAATCATAGAATATTGTTCTAGTGTTCACTTGTCCTCCAGTGGGGGTTGATACAATTAAAGCTTGGGAAAGTTTAGAGGGTTGCATGTTTAGTTTCGGGGCAAACACATGTGAAACAAAACTGTGTGTAGAACCAGAATCAAATAGTGTAATGACTTTAATACTAAGGATAAAAAGCGTACCCTCAACTACATTGTTTGCCATGTCGGCCTCTTGCTGTGTGATTGCATAAGCCCCAGCATCGGGTTGCTGTCTTTGCTGATTTCCGCCTTGATTGTTCCTTCCCTGGTTATAGTTCTGCCCCTGTGGCGGATTCTGCGGATATCCCCTCTGCTGGTTCTGACTGTTCTGTTGGTTTTTCTATGGCTGATTCTGTTGATTATTCTACTGTGGGTTTCCTTGATTCCGAGGAGGGTAATTTTGGTGGTTCTGGCGTGACTGTGAGAAAATTTGTTGGTCCTGCTGCAACTGCTGCCCCTGTCGCTGTGTCTGATTCTTCTTTTGCCATTTTGGACAGTCCTTACGCTTATGACCCACTTGGCCACACATAAAGCATGCACCGCGCTGCCATGGGCACTGTGCCAATTCATGGTTCTTCCCACAGCGACTACATTCAACCTGAGATTCCACCTTTTGCTTCTTCCGGGGTGGATGCTTTTCTCGCTTTCTCTTTCCATTTCCTCTCATTGTTGGTGGAGTCACCCAATTGATCTCAACGGTAGCTTATTCTGATACATATGCCCTTTTCAAAGCGTCCGCATAAGTTGCTGGCTGTCCTAGCCGTACATCCTTTTTAATATCTGGGCGCAACACTTCAATGAACTTATTACGTTTCATCTCCTTTGTCGCTATCAAGCACTCCGCAAAATGAGACAGCTCAGTAAATTTATTATTATATTTCGTCACTGTCATGTCTCCTTGCACTAAATTCTGGAATTCTCTTCTCTTCCTTTCCTTAATATGATCCGGTATAAACTTCATAATGAATTCCTTTTTAAAGAAAGCCCAAGTAATCTCGCCCTCCGGACCTGGATAGGTTTTCTTTGCAGATTTCCACCACTCTTTGGCATCTCCTTCCAGTTTAAATGCTGCCAACAGGGCTTTCTGGTGATTCGTGCAGCCCATTACTTCAAAGATTGCTTCCATATTTTCTATCCATTTGTTCACCTCCCATGGATTTATGGTTTCATCAAAGTATCAGGGACGAAACTCATTGAATCTCTTGTATAACGAGTCTCGCTCTCTGTCTCTGCCTCCTCTATCATTGACCCCGCCTTGCGGTCGATCATTGTCATTTGGATGCTGTGCCAGAGTCTGTATCTATTCTTGCACCTGATTATATGCTCTCATAAAAGTATCAAACATAGTCTTCACGTATTCAGGCACCTAAGTCTGTCCCTCATTCAAATTTGACGTCCCACTTTCGGTTCCATTCTGATTGGAATTACGGATGGGGTTTCCTCGGGAAGTCATATTCTTTCTCTTACAATGGGAGTACAGCAATTAGTACATAGTAAATGAATACCTTATCTCTACACCTAATCCACGACCTCACCACGTTGCCTAGTGGTTTCTAAATATTTTAAAGTTTGCCCAAGACCTTGCTCTGATGCCACTTTGTAACGACCCAAGAATCTGGAGCTCTTCAGATTCTTAAGCCGCACTCAAATTTTTATAACACCACCGCATAAATCAAATTCTCATGAGCATTAAGGTCATAAACAATCAAATCTCGTTGTATTTCAACTATTATGTAAATATTAGGAGTCTTGATAACACTACTGAATAAGACAATCTCTATTGTAGAAGAAAAAAAATATCCAAGTCTTGGGCTAATCCCAACTACAAACCTATTCTTTGCTTTTCGCGCCCTGGATCAGCCACGCATGCCAAAATCCACTGGCTAATCCCCGTCACTCCCCGCAACCTCCACGACTACATTACCTGAAATGAGGCGAACCACTGGTCAGTAGCACCGGTGAATAGAATAGGAAAACATTAAGGTATGAAATATTTTCAATCATTTAAAGAATATTTATATATATTCAATGATAGTATTGCAATAACATCTTAATCAATTTCTTTCTTGAGTAATTTCCCACTGTGGCATCAAATGGTTCCGATACCCCATACGGGTGTATCTACATTTCTGTCAACAACATGGCTTGTCATTCACCATGAATGTTGAGCCTGTTCCGATACTCCCACACCGGAGTATCTACATTTCTATCAACAACATGGCCTGTCTTGCTACCATGATTGTTGAACCTACTTCTATCGACCAACATCCACGAGAGAAGTTTTATACATAGTGCTGGCAGTTGGTATTACTCTTATTTCAGTCATCAATGGCAAGTTCATTCCAATAAATTTATTATAGATTCATCTCCCCATAATTGACTACATCATTTTATTCTTTTCTTTGGCCAGTACCACATAACACTGGTCAATCCTCGCCCACTCCGAGTCGGAGTTGGTACCAGGCTCTGGCATTGCCCATATCTTATTGAGAAATTAAATAGTTTACCATAATTTAATCACATGAATAAATTTTAAATTTAACAAACTCAGATTAGAACATTCTCCAGTATAGTGGAATATTCAATAAACATTCCATATCAGTTTTCATCACATCTATCTCCAATTTAGAGGTGATGATAAAGCTTTAGTAATTGTTACACTGAGCATCATATTTGATTTTTCTCTAGTAACTTGTCCCTACAAAATATTAGTAACAAGGACTATTAATAAAAATATATTTTGATCAGGGACTATTCTGCAATTTCTAGAGTCTTAAATTTACGTTTTGTGCCACTCAACATATTATACAGAACCCAGTTATCGTTAGGCTATTGTTTTCGCCTAAGTACTTTGAGACGTATGGATAGTGGGGCCCAATGGTCCAAATCACCTGGGACCACTACCAGTGGGGTCGCCCTAAGGTGTGCTAGCAGATGTGGGGACTTGATTTATGATCAGGTGGCCCACACGGTTCCACTATTGCTGTCGATCAAGACCAGTTTTGACGACCCAGTTTCACAAAATCTTATACAACGTTTGAGTCTCTTTGCAGATCTAATACTCTTCCTTCCAAACCAGAGTTCAGAAGTTTATTAGCCATAGAGAATCAATTTTATCAAGTTTCCAAGGATGTCGATTGTCACAGGAGCCCAAATTGCAGAAATTTCTCTCTTCAGAACATTGCTCGTCAGGGCTCTCAAACACAGATTGGATGGTGAACCCCAATGGTCCCATCCCACAGGACCACCACACCTATGGTCGCCAAACAGACCTCCTTCAGATGTGGGGTCTTGATCCCCCATCTGGTGGGCCATGGGGACCCACAACCCGATTTGACAAAATTAGGTTCTGGAAGACCTACAAGTAGAAATTTCCAAAAATTCAATTTTGATCATCAATAACCATGGATCTTTGCTATCTACTTCCTTGTTTATCATCCCTACAAATCTTGGAAACCCAATTAGACAAGTTTGTTCACGATTTATGGATTTTCTGGAGAATATCTGCTACTTTGCTATGTCGACAGTAACGATGGTATTATTATAAATTCGGAATTTGTCCATCAATCGATCACATCTTTACACTTTCTCAAATCTAAACTTTGCAGTAATAAGTTCAGAGATTTCACTCACCTGGTATAGTAGTGTATTGCTCTGGCGATGATCGGCCTAGCGTCAAACATCCGCCTCGCGTCCCGCTATTGATCTTCTTCTCCTCCTAACAATTTCACAACCAAATCAGTCTTCTTCTTCTCTCTCTCTCTCTCTCTTTCTGTTTCTCTTGTAATTTCTGTCATTGCTGTGCATGCGATAGAGGAAGCCTATTGTCTAATATATATATTGTTTGGAGGGAAGTCCTATTTGGAAACTACAGGGTAATCTTATTGGAAACTTATTCTGAGAGAAGAAAGTCTGTTGGGACTCCTTATACTCTTAATAATCCTCTTTTAGCCCACTATGGCCTTACCAAAAGTCCTAAAACATTCCGATCAAATTAGGACTCCTTGTCAGGCTCTAAACATGGTTTGGACTATCATTGCCCACCCTATAAGGCTGACCCACCAAGACAGGTTAGGTTATTACATACTTCCCTCCTTTAGGAAATTTGGTCCTCCAAATTTAAATCATACCTAACGGAAAAAGTTGTGGATATTTGTCACGGACCTCCTCCTCTGACTCCCAGGTGGCTTCGAGTTGATTGTGATGCTGCCATAGGACCTTCACTAATCGAATAGTCTTGTTCCGCAGGGCTCTTTCCTTTATCTCTAGAATAGCCACCGGTTTCTTTTCATAGGATAAAAACTTGTTGTAACTGGAAAGGCTCGAAGTCAATAACATGCGAGGGATCTGGGTTGTATTTCTTTAGCATAGACACATGAAAGACATTGTGGACGCCTGACAATTGAGGTGGTAGTGCAAGCTCATAAGCATTCCCATCGCTGACTCGTCCCGTTACTTCCAACGGTCTAATATAACGCGGACTCAACTTACCCTTTTTCCCGAATCTCATTACTCCTTTGGTCAGGGATACTTTGAGAAAAACATGGTCTCCTACGACAGTGATCGGCCACGCGTCAGACATCCGCCGCGCGTCCCACTATTGATCTTCTTCTCCTCCTAACAATTTCACAGCCAAATTAGTCTTCTTCTTCTTCTCTCTCTCTCTCTCTCTCTCTCTCTCTCTCTCTGTTTCTCTTGTAATTTCTGTCGTTGCTGTGCATGCGATAGAGGAAGCCTATTGTCTAATATATATATTGTTTGGAGGGAAGTCCTGTTTGGAAACTATAGAGTAATATTATTGGAAACTTATTCTGAGAGAGGAAGGTTTGTTGGGACTCCTTATTCTCCTAATAATCCTCTTTTGGCCCACTATGGCCTTACCAAAAGTCCTAAAACATTCCGATCAAATTAGAACTCCCTGTCAGGCTCTAAACATGGTTTGGACTATCATTGCCCACCCTATAAGGCTAACCCACCAAGACAGGTTAGGTTATTGCATACTTCCCTCCTTTAGGAAATTTGGTCCTCCAAATTTAAATCATACCTGACAAAAAAAGTTTGTGGATATTTGTCACGGACCTCCTCCTCTGACGCCCAGGTGGCTTCAAGTTGATTGTGATGCTGCCATAGGACCTTAGCTAATCAAATAGTCTTGTTCCGCAGGGCTCTTTCTTTTATCTCTAGAATGGCCACCGGTTTTTCTTCATAGGACAAATCTTGTTGTAACTGGAGAGGCTTGAAGTCAATAACATGCGAGGGATCTGGGTTGTATTTCTTTAACATATACACATGAAAGACATTGTGGACGCCTGACAATTGAGGTGGTAGTGCGAGCTCATAAGCATTCCCATCGCTGACTTGTCCCGTTACTTCGAACGGGTCCAATATAACGCAGACTCAACTTACCCTTTTTCCCAAATCTCATTACTCCTTTGGTCGGGGATACTTTGAGAAAAACATGGTCAACTACGGCAAATTCCAATTCCCTCCGGCGGTGATCGGCCTCGCATCAGACATCCGCCGCGCGTCCCGCTATTGATCTTCTTCTCCTCCTAACAATTTCACAGCCAAATCAGTCTTCTTCTTCTCTCTCTCTCTCTGTTTCTCTTGTAATTTCTCTCGTTGCTGTGCATGCGATAGAGGAAGCCTATTGTCTAATATATATATATATTGTTTGGAGGGAAGTCCTGTTTGGAAACTACATGGTAATCTTATTGGAAACTTATTCTGAGAGAGGAAAGTCTGTTGGGACTCCTTATTCTCCTAATAATCCTCTTTTAGCCCACTATGGCCTTACCAAAAGTCCTAAAACATTCCGATCAAATTAGGACTCCCTGTCAGGCTCTAAACATGGTTTGGACTATCATGGCCCACTCTATAAGGCTGACCCACCAAGACAGGTTAGGTTATTACACCTCAAATCTCCCTTTTCCTTACTTTTCTGCTTATCTTCCTACAATTAACATCTCCAATTTGAATCAATGAAATCTACCTAAAATCTCTCACGTATCTTCTCTCTAATAACCCCAACCTGTCTTGGTGGGCCAGCCTTATAGGGTGGGCCATGATGGTCCAAACCATGTTTGGAGTCCTAATTTGATCAGAATATTGTAAGTCATCGAATCAGGACTTTTGGTAAGTCCAGTGTAAGAGTCCCAATAGAATTCCTCTCTCAGATTATGTTTCCTATAAGACTCCCTGTAGTTTCCAAACAGGACTCTCTTTTACAGGACTCTCTTTTAAACTATATATATATATGAGTAAGGTCTTCTGTAATCCCACACACCAATGAAAGAGGAAAATTCTGTGAGAGAGAGAGAGAGAGACTAAAGTGGCTGCTGGTATTGTTTGAAGGAGAGGAAGATCAAGATAAATAGCGGGACGATAGTGGATGTCTGACGAAAGACCGACTACCATCCGATCGACACGCGTTTACACCAGGTGAGTAGAATCTAACTTGATTATCTGAATGAGGATAGAAGATTAGACCTATTTGATTTCTCGTTAGACAGTAGATATTATGCATTGTACTACTACAGTGTTGATCGGCCAGATTTGATTTAGAGCCCACATCGATCATCCAAAATAATAATTAGACCCGCTGATATGCATGATGACGCCAAATCGACATCCTCTAATCTAATATGGGTTAGAAAACCACTCAACTGGAATCCTGATGACAAGATGAAGCCTTGCGCTAGTTGTCGACTTGGCACAAATCGGAAACATAGTCGAGAATGCCCATTCTGTAGATGGAAACTCACTGTGACCACATCTTCTGATTAGCACACCCCTGAGCCTTCGATTTAAGGTGGGAAGAGGGCCATCTACTCTGAAATTTCAGATCTGAAGGAGACTTGGAATTCCAGACCGCAGAGATGGGTTTGGGTCGTCAGCAGTTGTGGGTCCACCCGGGTTCCCCGATCAAGGATCAGGTCCACACATCTTGGAGTGGACCCCTGGGCGACCACCAAGGTGTGGGTCCCATGCGTATCCGACCGTTGGGCTCCTCTCTGTAATTGCTGCAAGTCTGCCTGGCGATGCCCTCTGCTGCCGAACGAAACGACTGAGCAGGCGTGCGCGTGCGTTGTATGAGTGTAGTTGACGACTTGGGAGATATTTTATATACTTCCCGAAATTACCAATTTGCCCTCGTTATTTAGTATGTCCCATGAACCCTCTTAAGACTTTATGGTAAATTCACCGCATGGTAAGTTATGGATCCAATATTAATTAACTACTGATTAGTGGGTGATTAATTATCTGAACGTTATATGGGCTCTTCGTATCAATTGATTATTTCTTACGCCTTGATAAAATTATAATGAATATTTAGCCCATTCTAATAAGATACCTTCAATTGAAAATTATTATATATATATTTTGAATTAGTTGTGGAAAGATTTTATGATGAACACTTATTTCCATTATAAGACACGGCAATGCCACAGCCTGGTACCAACTCCGGCTCGGAGTAGGGTGAGAATTAAACCAGTGGTATGTGGTACTGGCCAAAGTAAAGGAAAAGATGATTTAGTCAATTATGGTGGAGATGAATTTATACTAAGACTATTGAAATGAATTTACCATTGATGATTGAAATAAGCGTGATACCAACTGCTGGCACTGAGTATAGAACTTCCCTCGTGGATGTTGGTAGAGGGAAAGAGGTTCAACAAACATGGTGGCATGATAAGCCATGTTGTTGATAGAAATGTAGATACTCCAGTTGGGAGTATCGGAACAGGCTCAACATTCATGGTGGATGACAAACCATGTCGTTGACAGAAATGTAGATACACCGTATGGGGTATCGAAACTATTTAATGCCACAGTGGGAAATCACTCAAGAAAAAAATTGATTAGCATGTTACTGAAACCATATCATTGAATATACATATATGTTCCTGAATGATTGAAATATACTTTACATTAATGTTTTCCTATTCTACTCACCAGTTTTACTGATTAGTGGTTCGCCCCACTTCAGATAATGTAGTCGTAGAGGTGGCGGGAAGTGACGGGGATCAGCCGGTGGACTTTGGCATGCGGAGCTGATCCAGAGCGCGGAGAAAACAAAAGAATAGATTTATAGCTGGGATTAGCCCAAGACTTAGATGTTATTATTATCTTTCTTTTTCTCAATTAGGAATGGTCTTATTCAGTAGTGTTGTCAAGACATAAAATATTTACATACTGGTTGAAATAAAATAAAATTTTGATTGTTTATGACCTTGATGCTCATGAGAATTTGACTTAAGTGGTGTTGTTATTAAAAATCTGAGTGCGGCTTAAGAATCTGAAGAGCTCCAGATTCTTGGGTCGTTACATTCTCATTATGACTTTCTATTCTTTATCATAATCCCTACTCTTTATCATCTTCTTCCAAGTGGTATCTTGATTTTGGCGCATCAAATCATATGATATCATCTTCTAGCATGCTTTCAAATATTCAACCCTATGATGGTAAACTCAAAGTCCAAACAGCCAATGGAGACCATTTATCTATCGTAGTGATAGGAGATATTCTGCATTCATTACCCTTACATTATGTTTTTTTGTCTCCTGGTTCATCTGCAAATTTACTATCTGCTGGTCAACTGGTAGATAACCATTGTAATGTGCTTTTTTCTCCAATTGGCTGTGTTGTGTAGGATCGGGGAATAGGGAAAGTGATCATGAAGGGGCCTAAGGCTGTGTTGTGCAAGATCGGGGAATAGGGATCGGGCGATTGTTTCCACTTTGTTTGGATACACAGCATATGGATGCATATTTTTTTGTTTTTTCATGCTTTTCTCAAAATAATGTGCATCAGTGGCACAAAAAATTAGGACATCCTAATTCAAGTGTTTTGTTATCTTTGAAGAATTCTGGTTTGATTAATAAAATGCAATTTTCTTCTTCTGATGTTAATCTAGAATGTTTTTTCAGCAAATTAGGAAAAACTAAAACTCTTCCTTTTCCTATGCATACTTCACTAGCGAAGAATTATTTTGATTTGATTTATAGTGATGTTTGGGGGATAACACCAATAATCTCTCATTCCCAATATAAGTATTTTGTAACATTCATCAATGATCACAGTAGGTTTACTTGGGTTTACGTTCTACAGGCAAAATATGAGGTCTTTGATACTTTTCAAAATTTTCTTACTTATGTTGAGACATAATTTTCTACTTGCATGAAGACACTCCAATCTGATTCCGGTGGGGAATATGTCTCACAAATTTCAAGACTTTCTTCAAAATCGAGGAATAGTATCCCAATGAACATGTCCTTATACCCCTCAGCAAAATGGCATTGCTGAATGGAAAAATCATTATCTTCTTGACATGGTTCGTTGTCTCTTACTTGATTCCTTTGTTCCATCTCGATCCTGGCCTAAAGCACTCACTACTGCTGTTCATCTGATTAACAGACCTCATTCTCCTAAACTTCATAATCAATCTCCATTTTTTGACCTTTTCAGTCTCATCCTACATATACTCATCTTCATGCATTTGGGTGCGTTTACTTTGTTCATCTCCCTCATACTAGGGAAGCCCAGTGCATGAAGCTCCCGCATAGTGGGGTCTGGGGAAGGCAAAATGTATGCAGCCTTACCTTCACTTTGAAAAGGCTGTTTTTGTGACTTGAACCCACGTCCTCCAAGACGCTACCAATAAGCCTTTACTATTGGGCCAAGCCGCTCTTTTAAAAAAGGTGGCCCAGTGCACGAGGCTCCACATAGCAAGGTCTAGGGAGAGCAAGATGTACGCAGCCTTACCTTCATTTTGAAGAGGTTGTTTTGTGACTTGAACCCGCGTCCTCCAGGATGCTACCGGTAAGCCTTTACCGTTGAACCAAGCTGTCCTTCGGTTCATCTCCCTCATACTGAATGCACTAAATTGTCCGTTCAGCCTATCAAGTGTGCTTTCCTTGGTTGTGCTCCTCATTAAAAAGGATTCTCGTGTTATGACCCATCAGCAACTAGGATTCGTGTTTCTCACAATATTTTTTTTTTCAAGAACCAATATTTTTTTCAACGTCATAATGATTTCTCGGTATCTGCTCCCAATGTTACCTAATTTTTCATTAGATACTTCATCTTCATTTGAAAGACTTCATGCTACACATAATGTCGACAAAAGAAGACAGTCGCTGATAGTCCACCTCTTTAAGATCCACCGGATCCACCCCCTAATCCCGCTCTTCTACTACTAAGTCCGGAGTCCGATCAGCCATCACAAATTCAACGATTCAATCATATATCTCAGCCTCCAGATAGATATAGGTACTCTCATACCTCCTCACTTACCACATTAGCCTCTGTTGCTATTCCTACGTTATATTCTCAAGTTGTGAAACATGAATGTTGGCAGAAAACAATGACAAAAGAATTAAAAGCTCTTCAAGTTAATCACACCTGGGATGTTGTCCCAGGTCCAACTGGTGTTTGACCCATCGGTTGTAAATGGGTTTTTTCGATCAAACTAGGGTTCGATAGTTCACTGGATCGATACAAGGCACGCCTCTACTCTTGGCAATCTTCAGAAATATGGTAGACTATTTTGAAACCTTTGCCCCGGTTGCGAAGATCACCACTGTCCAGATAATTATTGCAATTGCAACATCTCAGCCCTGGCCACTATTTTAACTAGATGTAAAAAAATGCCTTTCTTCATGGTAATCTTAAAGAGGAAGTCTACATGCACCTCCCAAAAGGGTATCCGACTTCCTTTAGCTCAAAAGTGGCTAAACTGCGGCTTTCCCTTTATGGTCTCAAATAGGCTTCTCAAGCTTAGTTTGAAAATTTTTGAGAAGCATTGGTCGCATTGGCGTTTCAGCGCAGCCCCCTATGATCCCTCGTTGTTTCTTCATCATACCACAAGTGGCATTATGGTTTTACTCATCTATGTCGATGACATTATCATCACTGGAAAAGATTCTAAAATGATTTCTACACTTCAAACTACGTTGCATCAGTCCTTTCACATGAAAGATTTGGGCCCCTTGACATACTTCTTTGGTCTCGAAGTCCATCAAACAAAAAGGAGAATCATTTTGGATCAACACAAATATACACTTGACCCTATTGAGCTGGTAGGACTTCAAGACTTAACTTCAGTCGATACTCCACTCAAAGTCAACTTGAAGCTTATAAAGGATAATAGCAATCTTCTTCCTGATGCCACAACATATCAGCAATTGGTTGGCAGCTTGATCAATTTAATTAATACTCGGCCAGACATCCCATATGCTATTAATCTTGTTAGCCAATTCATGACAGCACCTAGGCATCTTCATCTAGTGGCTGCCCACCATATTATTCGTTACCTACATGGTACAACTAATCATTGTCTATTCTTTTCTGCTATATCTTCACTACATCTGACTGCTTGCTCTGATGCTGATTGGGCAGGTTAACCTGACTCACGTTGCTCTACGATTGGATGGTGTATGCATCTTCGCAAAGCCTTAATTTCATGGAAATGTAAGAAACAAGATGAAGTTTCAAAATCTTCAACCGAAGTTGAGTGTCGTGCCATGTCTAATGCTTGCTCAGAAATACTTTGGCTTCGTGGATTGCTTTTGGATCTTAGTTTTTCTTAAACCATTCCAACCCCTCTTCAAGCCAACAATACTAACGCTCTTCAGATCACACAAAATCCAGGCTTCCATGAACGCATAAAGCACATTGAAGTTGCTTGCCACTTTATTCGTGATGAATATCTGCGGGACGTCATTTCACTTCCATTCATTTCATCCGGACTACAGATTGTAAATATCTTCACCAAGGGACTTCCTTGTCCACGGTGTCAATTCTGATATGATAAATTGATGCCTATTGGCTCAATAGCATCAATTTGGTGGTGGTGGTGGGGGCGTGTTAACAAGCCCATTCATTATATTGTACCATCGGCCCATGGCCCATGGCCCATTATTATAAGCAAATTAGATCTAGTCAACTGTAATTATATTCTTTCTTTATTTACATGATTGTAATCAACTATAATTGATTGTAATTAGCAGAGATGGAGCCTTATCTAAGGCAACCATGTTATTTAAATACACAAGGATTGTTCCATTGAGGACCATCCAATTCAATCCAATCTTGGTGTTCAGCATATTTCTGTAAGTTTGATATACAGGACCTTTTTACCCTGTGCATGTGCGCCCACACACAAAACGCGGCATGGGGTCTTTTTATCCTGTGTGGATTCGAAACCGAGACATGTTGGCTTTGTAACCACCCCAAGTTAATAACCAATACACCCAAAATGACTTGGCATTAAAGGTATAGCAAACTAACTACTTAACATATGAAACAATGAAATGGGTCATCACACGCAAAGGTGGTGTAATTTTGATTATTTGGTGTCAGTGATTTTGCATTTTTTTTAATGTGTTTCTACTATTACATTATTTTTGTTCTATTCCTATTTTATCTCATGATGTAATTTATCTAAGAAAAAACCAATGTCAAACACTCAAGTTTCCTTCATGTTTTGGTTCATTTCGTATGGTTTTTCCATTTGAAAGATAACTAATATCATTACCTCCAAGGCACCAATTTTAAATCAAGTGCTGAACTTGGTGTTGGACATGATTAACGTCATGATTATGGTGAACTGTTAACAATATTTAACTTGAGATGGTGAATATGCAGAGAGCAACTTAGAGATAGGTTTGTTGCCAAAGGATGATGAAAAAGGTGGGAATGCATACAATACTTTCCAACAACAAACATTTTCTAGGGTTCAATTCTCTCTTCATTCTATTCTTTGTTTTATTTTATTTCCCTCAATTCACAGTTTTGTGTGATCAAGTAATTAATGTCTGAGATCAGATTTTGTCCCTGGTGGACTGGTATTGAATTCCTGTTACAAGGTTGGGGTGTAAATGGACCTCCCAGTAACCACACCTACCAGACCTAACTAAAACAAGCAGTAATGAAACTTTATAATCAAGATCCAGTAGGGTAAAGACCTGTATTTTTTCTTTTTCTGTTCCGCCATGTTGCCTAGATAAGTAATATGCAGGAAGAATATGGGGTTTGGGAAAGGATTGCAGTTCTGGTTTTTTTTTTTTTTTTTTATATCTTACCTTTTGTCAAATCTAGCATGTCCCATCATAATAAATATCAATCTAAGGCATGTTCTTCAACCATTGTTTCTTTTTTCTTTTTCTTTTTTATTTTTTTGGATTCTTGATGCATTTAAATCATGGTTTCTTTTTCTTTGTTTTGTTTTGATACCCCATCTTCTTCTATTATCGAGTATTCTTAATTCGATTTGCTCTTGAATAAGTAACACATTTAACTTACATATCTATTATTACCATGTTATTGGTACCATATGCATATTATACATATGTCTTAGACAAGTAGAGATACAACTTGCAATAGCCCTGAGAAGCCTGTAATTAGTGTCCATTAGCTACAATAGAGAATTTATTTTTATTTATTTTATTTATAATGACTGGTGTTCTTAGCATCAAACTCTCTTTTTTTTTTCCCAATGAATATAGTCATGAAAAAAAAAAATTAGTAATTTTTTACTATCTGGTTTTGCAATATCAATAGCTTGTGAGGTTATCTAACTACAGCAGCAATTGGCACAAATTTTATATTCTACTTTCAAATATTAAATGTTTATATTTTTTAATTAATTCATCAGATACATTTCAATTCTTACCATTTATTGATAGAGTGTGCACGTTATACATTTGTCTTAAGACATATGGCTAACAAAAAAAAAAAAAAAAAATTGGTTCTTTCTCATTTTCTCCAACGTCAGAAGCTCTGTGCAACAGATCTTCAACCACATTTACTTCATTTCTTTTCTTTATACTTTGCTTTATAGATTAAATATTAATAATGATAGAGAATATATTTATTTTTTAGATTTCTTTTTTATTAATATATTTCAACAAATCTTAAATTTTAATATATATTCATTTTTAGGCACGGGCCTTTGTTGCTAGTATAAATATATAACAATCCAGATAATTCAGAGATTGAAAACAACTGACTATGATGGTTACGTTACAGATATCAAATTTCTCTTTGAGCTATCTTACATACCACTTGAAGGATTCCCCCGGCCCTGAAAATTTGGATCATCACAAACAATTGCTTCTGGACCCCAAGCAAGCTTGCCACCAAAAATATTCCACACTCCATTTGGACTCTGGAATCAGTCAAAATATTCTGATCACATCACCAAAATCTATGGCTCCAAACAAAAATGAGAGACCAAGTTGGACTCTGGAATCATCCAAATAAATAAATGAGTATTCTGATTAGCACCAAAGATGTCCAATTTTGACTTTGGAATCAGTTAAATAATTCCATGAACTGCCACAGAGTTTATGCTTCCTTTTTTCTTCTTTTTTTACATTTTTTTTCCTCTCCAGAAGAAAAAAAAAAAAGAAAAACTCACTTCATCAGTGATGAATTGACTTATAGAAGTTAATGTATTCTCCAGATTGTCATGACAGGATGTTTTGAAGCCTAAAAAAAACTTGGTTGCCATATTGTCTAGTAATTGTTAATCATTATTCAGTTGTTCCCTGTCCACATCTATGAAACACATCTACAACAAGAGAAGAAAAAAAATACATTAGTCCATGGCAGTGTTCATTGACTGAGGAGCAACAGAACACATGCAAGATATGTGAACACATTTTTTGTCCTACACAGGTTCCTGAAATGGTAGAGTTCATGTTGCTGATGGTTCTTTTACACAAGTGTTGAGTGAACAATCCGTTAACATCTCCTAAAACCCCACCTCTGTCTTTCATTTTCAATGTTTCTGAGTTTCTTCAAAATATCATCTCTATTAGCACGAAGTCAGACAATTACAGTATTACAGTTTTCCTTTCTCGTTGTATCCTTCGAGATCTACAAATGGGACAGATGACTATTGGTTGCTTTGAAAGTAATAGTCTCTAGCTTCTATATTCTCCAAAGAAAAGTTAATATGCGCTTGAATCTTCTACTAACAAGGAGAACTCTTGCCATGGCATTGTAGGTTAAAACTTGTGCCTAGAAAAGTTAATCCACACTTGGTTCTTCTACTGAAAAGGGGAACTCTTGCAATAGCTTGAATGAAAGAAGTTCTACTCCATTTCCTTCAATTAATATCAATATTTGGGGCTATGCTCCTGTTATTTCGAAATCAGGGCATCATTATTTTGTGTCATTTATTGATCTTTCAACTCGGTACACATGGGTCTACTTAAAGAAATCATGAGATGAACTTACTTCAATTTTTTTAGTTTTTTTCAGAAAATGATTAAAATCATATTTGATGCTGATGTGGAACTGGCAAGGTCCAGTAATGGGAGTTTCTGTCAAATAGAATGTCTAGCAAGATATACTACATGATCTGTTGCTTCAGTGAGAGCATTTGATGATCAAATTAGGGAAAAAATGTTTAACACGACTGTCTAGTAATAGGCTACACGACAAGCTAAATTATCTTGCTCTCCCTTGGAATACAGTAAGATTAAAGCCCTAGCTGGGGGTCTAGTACACTTGATGAGCATTGTGCATGTTCAAGGTAATTGATGAAAAAGTTTAGTGAAACAAGAGATGCTGCCCAGAAACAAATAAAAACCAAAAGCAAAGAAAGATGAAAAGAAGATCCTATATAAAAAAAAATCACTCTCAACACCCACCCTCGCATTTCATTTGCCTGTCTAACAAATGACCATAATCATAAAGATGAGTACAAGCGCACCTGCTTATGTGCACATCGATGATTTAGCACAACATCTCCCAAGGCCTGAATGGACAAGAAATTTAGAAAGATGAAATGTGGCAAACTAAAATCAGTAGAAGTTCATATACTAATAAGAAATTTATCAAATAGAGGCTACTGTTAAACCAGAAATATCAAAATCAACTATTAGAAATAACAAGGGAGTTGACACTTTGCCTTCTTAAATTTTCTACTATTTCGATAAATGAAGAAGAAAGCACATAAGGAGAGATGAAAACAGAATATAAACAATATTACTGTACAGTGAGAAAGTTCATAGCTGTATCTCATTACAACTGGACCAAGTGTATGAGATCCGGTGGGCCCCTGCTAAGGTGGTAGTATCATTTTGAGTAGAATATCAAAAATAAAGAGAAGATCTGGGGAATTTCTGTGTATCCCTGTGTAGGGTCAACACCTCTATATATTACCTAGTGAGCCAATTGTGGCATATTACAATCAATCAACCTAACTACAATTATCCTAACTATGGAAGGTTACAGATAAAAGTACAGCAAACATAATCTTCTACATGAGGAAGGTTGACTCATCAATATCCTAGTAAGGATATGACAACCTTCGCAAATTTCCACGAGTTGGGCCTTGGGCCCTTTGTCTAGTTGGACCTTAGGTTTATTGTCGCTACACTCCCCTACAAATTGATACGGAGTGGAGTGGAGCAACAATTTGCTGGAGAGAAAGTCATGTCGAGACTTTGTCATAGCTTTTGTGAAGAGGTCCGCTAGCTGAAGATGAGAGGAAACATGTGGTAGATGAAGAACCTTGGACATAATCCTATCACGAATAAAATGGCAATCGATTTCTATATGTTTGGTCCGCTCGTGGAATACAAGATTATTAGCAATTCGAATAGCACTTGTTTCATCAGCATAAAGTGGTGTAGGACCTTGAGAAAAAACTCCAAATTCATTAAGTGACCGACGAAGCTAGACAATTTACTTGTAGCAGATGACATAGCTCGATATTCTGCCTCAACCGATGACTTGAAACAAGTAGTCTGCTTTTTGCATTTCCAAGAGATAACAGATGTTCCTAAGAACATACACCATCCAGTAGTCGAGCGACAAGTATCTGGGCAACCAGCCCAATCAGCATCCGCATAGCCTTGAAGACGAAATGGAGAGGTAGATGAATAAACTAACCCTTTATGAGTGGTCCCACGGATGTAACGAAGAATGCGATGAACTGAAGAGAGATGATTCTTGTGGGGATTACTCATAAACTGGCTCACAACTTGTACAGCATAAGCAATGTCTAGACGGGTCATTGTGAGGAAAATCAAGCTTCCCACCAATCGACGATATGCAGTGGCATCAGAAAGAGGACTTCCATCTTCCCTACTAAATTTAACATTGATCTCCATTGGTGTGTTTGCAGTTCTTCCATTAGCGAGTCTAGCCAAGGATAATAAATCTTCTGTGCACTTCCGTTGATGGATGTAGATACCAAATGGAGTGTATTTGATTTCCAGACCAAGAAAGTAAGTTAACACTTCCAAGTCTTTCATTTGAAATGTTTTCATGAGGTACTGCTTGAGATCAGCAACTCCAAAGACATCATTTCCGCTAATAATATCATCTACATATAGTGGTAGAATGGTGCAACCTTTAGAAGTGAGGTGAAAAAATAATGAGTGATCATTATAACGTTGATGAAATTGAGTATTAAGAATAGCTTGCCAAAATTTGTCAAACCATGCCCGAGGGGCTTGTTTTAGCCCATAGAGAGATTTCTTCAGGCAACACATCATTTTGGGTGGAGAATTGATACCAGGTGGAGGACCCATATACATAATTTCATGCAAATCCCCATGAAGAAATGCGTTCTTGATGTCCATTTACCATAAGGGCCAATGTCGAACTACAACAATGCTTAAAAGGGTTCATATAGTGGTTATTTTGGCAGCCGGGGAAAAGGTTTCTCCATAGTCTATCCCATATTCTTACTTGAAACTTTGTGAAACCAATCGAGCCTTATATCTATCAAAACTACCATCTGATTTCACTTTAATGGAATATACCCATTTACCGCCAATGACAGAAGTAGAAGTAGGGAGTGGCATTGGATCCCAAGTTTGGTTAGCCTTGAGAGCAAGTAATTCTTCAACCCTAGCTTTCTGCCAACAAAGTTCTTTAGCAGCCTAAGAATAAGAGGAAGGGATAGAGATAGAATCCAAGGTAGTAAAATGTAAAGGGAAACCACATCTATCAAGGGGGGCAAGAGGATCAGTGCAGCGATGGAGGTTTAAGAGAAGAAATACCTGATGTTGGTGGAACTGGAGCCAACAGTAGAATAGGAAGCGGGTGTAACGTACCATCAGGAGGAGCTTGAGGATGTCGAGCATAGACCTTTAAGGGCGGAATTGACAGAGATGGAGTGAAATTTGGGAAACGAGAAAGAAATGAGATGTTACTAACCGAAGTACCTGAGGGAAGAGAACAAAAGGGCACATGCTCAAGAAATACAACATTTTGAGAAAGTCGGGTACGACAAGCCGCAGGGTCATAGCAAAGAAACCCTTTATGATCATCACTGTAGCCCATAAAGACACATTGAGCTGACTAAAAGTTTGGTTCTTTCATGACTAGGTAAATGGCCAAAACAAAGCGAACCAAAGACACGTAAGTGAGAATAAGAAGGGGAGAAACCAAATAGACTTTCAAAAGGAGAAATATTATTTAACAGCTTTATGGGAAGTCTATTAATAAGATGAACCGCAGTGTGTGCAGCTTCACACCAGAAAGTACGAGGAACTGATAATTCAAGGAGTAGACCCTCAACAGTTTCCAGGATGTGTCTATTCTTCCTTTTCAGCTGCCCCATTTTGTTGGGGGGTATACGAACAAGATTTTTGATGAAGAATTCCTTTGGTGGCTAAGAAAGAGGGGAATTCAACGGACATGTATTCTCCCCCTGAATCCGAATAGATGTTTTTAATGGACCTTTCAAATTGATTTTGAATGAGAATATAAAATTTCTGAAAGGTGGATAAAACTTCACACCTTTTGTGGAGAAAGTATATCTAAGTATAACGAGTATTATCATCAATAAGAGTCACATAATATTTATATCCAAGTCTACTTAAGGTGGGTGCAATTCCCCAGACATCTATGTGAATGATATCGAAAGAGGTTGTAGCATGTGAATTATGAAATAGTAAAAGGTAAAGTGTGACTCTTACATAAACAACATGAAGTGCACTTGGAATTTAAAACAGAAGAAGGCATGTTTTTATTGAATTTAGAAAAGTTCAAACATCCATTTTGAAAAAAAAATAACAATCTATCATTGTGGAGATGACCCAATCGTTGATGCCACAAGGTCCACTCATTATTCAAAAGTATTGAAGAAGAAGCAAGAAAAGTTAGCAATCCTTGGTCCAACAAAAATAGCCTCCCTTGCTGATGCCCCGTCCTGATTACTTTCCCTGTCTACCGGCCCTGGATGACACAACCATGAGAAGAAAAGGTCATTGAATAGCCATTATCTAATAATTGACCACCAGAGATTAAATTTGCAGATAAATGTGGAACCAAGAAAACAATAAGAAGAACAAGGGATTGATTTTGAGGGTTGGTGAAACTAACAGAACCAATGCCAGAAATAGACAAAAGTTGGCCATTGGCAGCTGTAATCTGTTCATTTCCAAAATAAGGGATTTTTCATGCAAATTTTGTGCAGCTGATGTCATATGATTGGATGCCCCAGAATCAATAAACCAAGGGGAAAGAGAGGACATATGCATGGAAGAAAGAGATGTATAGAAAGATTGACCAAAGATACACATGGCAGAGAAGGCGAAGGCTATAGAAGCATTTACTGAACTCTATACCAAGGTTTGGACTGCACTCTGAATCATATCTCGGATTTGTTCTGGCGTAAGAGCCATTCCAATGGAGGATTTGGCATTATCAGTGGCCTGGTGGACTTGGGCCTGAAGTGCTGTCTGATGTGGTCTAGGCTGATGTTGTGAATATCCATTCTTGCAAGGGGGACGATGAGTGCATTCAGAGATGATGTGTCTTGTCTGTATACAGTAGTTACAGAAATTTTTCTTCTTACAATTACGAGCAACATGACTTCAACCTTTGCATTCAAAACATTGGACCTTTTGCCCCTGTGTTGCCAAAAAAGCTGCCTCCTCAATTTTAGGGACAACAAAAGCTTTGGTGTCATCAGTAATGCTATGTTGAGATTGTAGCCTGGTTTCTTCCCGAAGAACTTCCTAAACGCATGTTTTTAGGGACGGGGATACTTCTCTGTTCATGTGGGCTGACCAAACGGACTCAAATTCTAGTCGCAAGTTCATTAGGAATTGGCTTATATGTGACTCATCTTGGACTTTAAGAGCTTCAGATTGGGATTCCTTTTTAACAGTAGAAAGGATCATTGAGTCTTTCTCAGTCCATAAATTTAGAAAGCCACTATAATATTCCTATATAGTTTTATCACCTTGAGTATAATTTGCAAGTTCAGGATCAAGGAAAGATTTCCTAGCTTTGTTCACTTGATGATATAAAGACTGCAAATGTGACCACATCTCAGCCGCAGTGGTGAAGGACTGTAAGGAAATAGCAATTGATGTGTCTATGGAGTTTAGAATCCAGATCATCACTTTAGAGTCATTTTGTTGCCAAGTAGATTTATTTTTCTCGTCCTCCACAATGGATCCATTAAGATATCCCAAAAGACCTTGTCCAGTGAAAAAGAGTTGAACATGGAATGCCCATCCAGTACAATAAGACCAGCCAAGGCGATGAGATCAATAATGTATTTGTGCTGATGGAAAACGATACCTTTAGGCGATTGATGAACTTCAAGACCGAGGAAATAGTGGAGAGGGCCAAGATCCTTCATTTTAAATGACTCACGAAAAGACGCTTGGAGCTTCTGAATCATTCCGGCATTAGGACCAGTAATGACGATGTCATCAACATAGACAAGGAGTATTGTGATCCCGAATGGAGCATGATGTAAAAACATAAAAGGATCATACGGGCTTAGATGAAAATCCAAGCGGAGAAGAACAGCTTGAAATTTCTCAAACCATGCGCGAGGAGCTTGTTTCAGACCATAGAGGGAGCGACGAAGTTTAGCAACCATACCGGGGCCGGAGGAACATCCCTAAGGCAATCGCATATAAACATCTTCTTTGAGATTACCATGGAGAAACTCATTTTTGACATCCATTTGATAGAGAGGCCAAGATTGAGATGCAGCAACAACAAGAATAGTGCGGACGGTGGTCATCTTGGCAACCGGAGCAAAGGTCTCATCATAATCAATGCCATATTCCTGCCGATTGCCAAGAGCAACAAGACGCGCCTTGTAGCGATCTAAAGATCCATCAGATTTTAATTTGAGAGAAAAAACCCACTTACAGCCAATAGGTTTGACACCCACAGGAGATGGTACAATATCCCACGTATGATTTTGTGCTAACGCATCCAATTCATCTTGCATAGCCTTTTTCCAATACGGAACCTGCACAGCCTGAGAATATGATTGTGGAATGGAAGAAGAAGACAAAGTGGCCATTAAGGAAGTATGGGAGAAGCCATAACAGTCTGGCGGGACCGAAATCCGAGTGGAGCGACGCAGTGAAGTATGGCCGGAACCGGATGCCGGAGGAAGATCAGGATGGGGATCACTAGTATGCGCTGTGCTGTTCCGTCTGTGATACACAAAATTAGAATTAAAACGAACAACTGACGAGTATTCAGAAAAACCAGGTAATGACACAAAAGAGGAGTCAGGAGGATCAATGTGTTTTTGAAAAAAATACTGATGTTCAAAGAAGACGACATTCCTAGAGATACGGAACTGACGAATGTGAGGATCATAGCAAAGGAACCCTTTCTGGAAGGGTACATAACCTAAAAACACACACTGAGCTGATTGTGCCATGAGTTTTGTCCTTTCAAAAGGAGGCAAGTGCACAAAACAAATGGAGCCAAAAACATGAAGATCATCATAGGATGGAGCAGTCTTGTACAAACGGTAATATGGGCTTTGATTCTCAATGGAGGTTGATGGCATACGATTGATAAGATGAGCTGCTGTAGCCAGTGCCTCAACCCAAAAACGAGTAGGAACCGAGGATTCCAGAAGAAGGGAACGAGTGACAACAAGAAGATGTCTATTTTTCCGTTCAGCAACTCCATTCTGCTGGGAAGTATAAGAACAAGATCTTTGAAAAATAATGCCTTTGGTTTGCAAAAACTGTTGAAAATCAGAGGACATATATTCCCCACCAGAATCAGTTCGCAAGATTTTAATGCAGGTGGAAAATTGATTTTCAACATAAGCCAAAAAAATTTGAAAAACATGAAAAACATTAGATTTGGAATGCAGAAAGTAGACCCATGTGAACCGACTGAAATCATCAATAAAGGTCACAAAATATTTATAGTGAGAGTGGGAAAGAGCGAGAGCAATTCCCCATACATCACTGTGAACTAAATCAAAACACTGAGAAGTGTGAGAAGTGGATTAAGGAAACGGAAGTGTTTTGCTCTTTCCCATTTTACAAGTAGCACAATCAAAAGGCACACAAGAAGATAAACGAAGAGATTTATTTAATAAACCAGAATTGAACATAAGGGACAAAGCCTTGGAATTAGGATGTCCGAGTCTATTATGCCACAACCGGCAATTATCTCTAAGATAAAAACAAAACACATTATTGGCAAATTGATTCCTAAAAATTTGAGAAAGATCCAGCTGAAACAAGCATCCACACTTAGGCCCCCTCGCGATCTCCTTCCCGGACATCTGGTCCTGCACAACACAACCAGAAAAAGAAAAAGAGATGTGACAATTATTTTCAACAAGTTGTCCGACTGACAATAGGTTGGAAGTTAAATTAGGACAAAGATAAACATTTTTCAATGGGATGGAACCAGGGATATCGCCAACGGCAGTAATGGGAACATGTCCTCCATCAGCAGTTTGTATTTGAAGAGGGCCAGTGTAACTTGTCATATTGGAGAGAGGAGTGTGGGAATACGTCATATGATTAGACGCCCCGGAATCAAGAAACCAAGTGGAAGATGAAGAAAACTTACCTAATAGACCAAAAGCAGAAAGGGCATTGATAATCATTTGCTGAACCAATTCAGGAATGAGAAATGAGGAGGACCCAGGCTGTGGGGTTGCAGATGTAGGAACAGGCATAACCGAGGAAGCCACATAAGCATGCAGAGTCTGAGACGGTGGAGTAGGATACTGCGATGCTGGAGATTGTAGAGTCTGATATTGTGTCAACTGACGTGAAGGACGGCGACGACATTCAAAGATGATATGTCCCGACTTTTTACAGTAACTGCAGACTTTTTATTTGCATTGAGAGGCAACGTGCCCAAATTTCTGACAACTGTAGCATTGGGTTTTGCTCAAGTCTCAAGGTTGAGAAGTTTTATGTGCCAAAAACGCGACTGAATAGGTTTCAGTCTTTTGTTGAGCAATATGAGCCGAGGTCGTAAGGCGCTGTTCTTCGCATAAGAGCTCATTCAAGCATACATCCAAGGAAGGTAGGGGCGACCGATTCATCAGAGCAGATCGGACACTTTCAAATTCATGCCGCAGTTTCATCAAAAATTGATCTCGCTGACTAGATGCCTGAAGGTCTTGAATTACCGCCAACACATTGTCAGCCATATCCGCATATTTAATACTGTCGTATTCCGACCATAGTGTACGGAAACCTGAATAGTAATCTTGTAATGACAAAGTCCCTTGGGTATATTCAGCAATAGCACATTCAAGATGGAACTGTCGCGCAGAGTTATCTTGATGGTATACTTTCTTCAAATACCCCCACATGGCTTTAGAAGTGGGGTAAGGCTTGAGATTCATTATCAGATGAGGCTTAACCAATTCCAGAATCCAGGATTTGATTTTGGCATCTTTTGTCTGCCAAGAGGAGATCCTTTTTTTCATCCTCAGTGGGTTTAGGGTCAGCACCAGAAACAAAACCCCATAATTCCTTAGCTTCAAGGTAGGTTTGGAATTGAAAAGACCATGCAGGGTAATTTTGTCCAGTGAATTTGATCAAAGTAACCTCAAATTTGTCCATCTCAATGTTAGATTAAAATTGATTTTGGCCAAAAGAGAACAATAGGAAAGTAGTACGCCCTTAATTTCAGGGGAAAAGGTAGCACGTGGACCCCACCAAGTGATCTCGAGACAGATCAAAGACACGGGATGGAAGGGTAGTCAAATTTCGCTATTGCTGGAAGAGGTCACTCAAAACGGATCAAAATCCACAATTTTGAACAGCTAAGATGAAATCTGTTGGACAAAACTAAAATACTAAAAGAGATGACATGGCCTACCTCTGATGATTGAAAAAATATGAAAAAATGTCCAAGAATTCCAGAATGAGTGGTCGACCAGGATGGGAGGGTCTGTTGATGTAACATGCACGAACAATCAACGACAGGATGCCAATGACTGTTATCACCAAGATTCTACAAACCAGTTGAAGAAGAAGATTAGAAGAGAAGAGGACTGTAGATCAGGGCTCTGATACCATGACAAACTCACGATCATAGAGAAGAGATTTTGAATTCTCTTGAGAATGTATTAATTTGTGTATCCTTCTATTGAGATTATACATCAATATATATATCTTTACATGCCTTTAATCTAGGCTCTAAGAAAGGAAAACTCACTAATTTACATCAATTAGGATTCTAAGTTAAGAAAGAAGACTAATTACAGCTAATTACCTTTAATCTAGGCTCTAAGAAAGGAAAACTCACTAATTTACATCAATTAGAATTCTAAGTTAAGAAGGAAAACTAATTACAGCTAATTACCTTTAATCTAGGCTCTAAGAAAGGAAAACTCACTAATTTATATCAATTAGGATTTTAAGTTAAGAAGGAAGACTAATTACAGCTAATTACAGCAATAGTATTCCAAGTAAAGAAGGCTCCTCTTTTTAGATGGGCTCTTTTCAAATGGGCTTTCAGATGGGCTCTTTTCAGATGGGCTTTGGGCCTATGTAATAGCGGCGAGTGATGGGGATCAGCCGGTGGATTTTGGCATGCGTGGCTGATCCAGAGCGCGGAAAAGCAAAAGAATAGATTTATAGTTGGGATTAACTCAAGACTTAGACATTATTATTATTTTTCTTTTTCTCAAATCGAAATGGTCTTACTCAGTAGTGTTATCAAAATTTCTAATAACTACATAATAGTTGAAATACAATGGAATTTGATTGTTTAAGATCTTGATGCTCATGAGAATTTGATTTATGTGATGTTGTTATAAAAATTTGAGTGCAGCTTAAGAATCTGAAGAGCTCCAGATTCTTGGGTCGTTACATGCTCAATACTATCATCAACAGCAACATGACGATGATGGTGACGACGACATCCAACTAGCAAGGTATTCGACATGGTATTAAATTCTATGAAAAATATGTTAAGGACTAAGGTATGACCCTATGACCATATGTTTGCCATTTGACATTTGTTATTTCATACTTCCTAGTTGATAATTGATACTTCAATTCTTAGTTAATACTCCATACTTGAGAGTGCAGTTTGATTTTAATTAATTTTCATTTAATAGTTCATAGCTCATAGTTCATAATTCATATTATACTTCAATTTTCACAAATCACAATATAATGTTCGTTGTATAAATAGTTGAGGAATTATAAAGGTGCGCTCAGAAGTTTTGGAGGGGCCCCTAAGGTTATTTTTCAATTTTTTTACAATTTTTCAAAACTTTTAATCATTTTAATACATTGTTTAAACTAAAATTAAAAAACAAAAAAAAAAAAGACTCGGACTCAGCCGAGTCAGCCGAGTCGACTCGAACTCAGCCAGGCCTGAGTCCGGGTCTTCAAACCATGGTGATTTCTCAATAAGTTGCACTTCCTTATAGAGAAAAGTGTGCCTCACTTCATAATAACTTGGGAGTTTCAACCCTAGTCCAAATGAAGCCACTGCCTCCATCATCAGAGCAAAACATGGACTTTTAACAACATTGAAAGGTAATGCATTAACATAGAAAAATCTACATATTGCCAATACAACGCTTTCTCTTATCTCTTTTTTTACAAATGTGATTTGAGTGTTGGTTGTTTTAGATTTCTTCCTTTAACCACAAAGCCATCCCCCACCTTTTCTTTTTCCATTCATCTTGTGGTATTTCAATCACTTCATCATTATCTTGAAAAAAATAATCAAATGAACACCTAATATCATACATGTCATCTGTTTTTTTCTCCTCGTGATCTTTGTTATGTTCTAATAATTTCTTAAACTGGTTTGCTACATCATCATCAATGTGAGTGCATGTATTTATGTTTCGTTTTGTTCAGGTTAAATGGTGTTTCATATGAAACACACCATCCACCCCACATCTCCTTTCCACAAAAATTGCGTCTCACATTCAAGTGACTATCTGGGTTAACCATGGAACAATAACTCCATGCAAGGTCATCATCCGTTGGGTTATTTACTCTCCCCTTTTTTGGCCTACCCATAACTGCAAAATCCAAAAAAAAAAAAAAAAAAAAAAAAACCATTCAATCATCACCATAGTTTACATCCAAAAAAACATTAAATTAATGAAAAAGGAGATTGGAACTTAGAAGGCCATCTTCATAGCAGGCCCAACATATTCATGAGAAAAAAAAATTGAAAAGATAGAATTGGCAACTTTAAACCATGAGCTATCAATGGATTTCTCATTTCTTAATGGGCCTCATAATTTTTTTTTTTAAGATAGGCCTTACAAATTCGTCAAAAAAAAATCAATTTGATTAGGAGGTTATCTACACATTAGGCCCAATGTATTCATGAAAAGAAATATGACTTTTACAAAAGAAAAAAAAAAGAAAAAAGACAGGAGATACAAAACCTCATTAGCGAATTGACGCGGGCCGTAGGGTTAGGGCTTGCTTTGAGCGTCGAAGCACACGTCCGAGGACACTACAAATCGTCTTGAACAAAACTTCAACACACAAAAAGACACAACTCCAAAATAAAAATCCACAAATCTATTAATCAATCTAAGTCTGAGAATTTCTTCTTCTACTTGCTGCTTTTTTTTCACTTGATAAAGCAGGGATTTGGCAATTTTTTTTTTTTCGATGGGTTTAGGGAACTGTGGTGTTGGGGAAAAAGGGTGTGGGTCACAACTAAAAAGGGTTCGGCTGAGGTGGGTTTTGACTATGAAGGGCTCAGTGGGGCCACAATTGGGTTCTTGGTGGCTGTTTTGGAAACAAGGGCTCGATGGAGGAACAAGGATGTAGGAGTTTAGTTTTGGAGAAAGTGAGATCAACAGGGTCTATGGTCAGGGATGGCGGATTGAGGGTAGTGAGGTGATTCGATGGCTGGGATTGAGATGAATGGCAATGATGGATATGGTTGGATAGGCTCTAATCAGTGACCGTAGGGTGATCAAAGCAACGTGGATCTTCTCTCTAATACCAAACTAATGTAAGCCCTAGGGTTAGAGCTTGCATAGAGTACTGGAGCACGTATCTAAGGACACTTCGAATCGTCTTGAAAAAGACTTCAACACACACAAAGACACACTTCCAGAACACAAATTCACAAATCTATTAATCAATCTAATCTAAGTCTAAGAATTTCTTCTCTACAATACCATATATATAATAAAAGAAAACTTAATGCCTAAGCAAACCCTAATCTATTAATAGAAACTTCCCTAATAACGCAATTAGAAAGTTAGTAATAAAAATAACATAGTCCTAATCTAATTAGATACAAATAGGACTACTTGTGGGACCCAAACTGCATCACGAATCCACCACAAAATATTCCAGAATTTCAACCATCCTAGAAAAGAAAATCATTGGTGGCCCCCATTGATGGGGCCATAGCAAAATCATTCCAAAATTTCAGCATCCTTGAAAAAAAAAATATCAGTCGGCGCCACTAATGCGGCCACCACAAAGGCATTCCAGAATTCCAACCATCATATAGAAAAAAATCCCACTGGTAGATGAGAAAAATGGTGATGGCATAACTATTTTGATGATTTGATGATGCCCCTTTAGCAAAATGTTGTCGATGAGCCCCAACAAATTGATAAAAACAAAAATAAAGGAGAGAGTAGTCTTCTTCTAGACCAATAGACAGAATAGGAAAAAAAAAACTCACTGATAGATCATGGGCCCCACAGATGGATGAGAAAAATCGTTGATGGCATAACTATTATGATGATTTGATGATGCCCCATCATCAAAATGCTGTCGATAAACCCCACCAAATGATAATAAAAAAAAAAAAAACAGAAGGGAGTGGTCTTCTTATAGACTGATAGAAGAATATATATTTATCCCTCATTGATGGGCCCCATTGATGGATGAGAAAAATACGCATAACTATTCTGAGATTCGATCATGCGCCAGCTAATTGCTTTTGATGAGCCCCAGGATTGATAAAAAAATAAAATAAAAAACAAGAGAGCCTCCAAAACGATCGACTAAGGAAGAAAAAAATGTATATATACACATCCCTTTTTGCACTGCTCCTCTCTTGTCGTCGTCACTGCTCTCGCTCCTTCATTGGCATCGCTGATCCTCGCAACTCCATCGTTGTCGTTGCTCCCCACTGGCTGGTTGAGTGGTTGTTGTGGCTGCTCCTCTCTGGTGGGTTCTCTTTCTACTTTCCGTGTCACTGAGAAGAGGGCTTTGGCTTTTTGCAGGCAAAGGCAAAGAAGAAACGGCAAAGAGGAAACCCAAGCTTCTTCGGCTCTCCTTGGCTTCTTGCGTTGAGTTTCTCTTTTGTCTATGATATTTCTCTGAGTTAGAGGTATGATCCTCTTTTTAGCCTCCAAAATCCATGTCGTAAATGCCACAAAACGCAGCCATTGAATAGAAATATTTTTTTGATGTTAGCCCCTTCAAATTCTCGCCCTTGAGAAATCGTATGATACGCCTAATTCGTGTGATTCGATATGCATCGTGCGATATTTTCCTAATTGAGATTTATACATGCGACACATATCATTGACTGCACTATGCGTATCGCGTATCACACGATTTTGACAACTATGATACTAGAAGAAATGTTTCACTTCAGTCATATGGATCACACATCCAACTGCATCAGTACATATTCCATGGTTTATGTGGAAAAGAAGACACTACGAATCTACACACTTTAGCATAATATGCTATGCTAGTACCTCTTGCACAGTTTTTTCCCCTTTTTATTTGTTTCTTTTACAGTGTACAATAACTTGAACCCACAACCACATTGGCCACTGGCCACTAACTTTCCAAAATTAATATCTTTCTGTTAATTATGTGTATCAATTGTATGCTACATAAAAAATTACATTCTGAATATAATCTTCTTTTGCAGAAGCAGACCAAAAAGGAATAGAACCACAGCCTGAGTGAGTCAGGTCCATGAGATTAGCCCGGTGAAAAGATTTAGCCCAGATTTTCACTGCTTATCACTTACCAGGAATTCCATCAATACACTAAACTAAAAAAAAAAGAAGAAGAATAATAATAATAAAGAAAGAAAGTTGTGATCAATATCAATACATAAAATTGAGTTGAAACAAAATAAATCCTTATATTCAAAGCTTTCCAACACGAGACAATTGTAATTAGAACTCAAATGATTCAGAGAATTATTCAATTGTCTTAACCATTAGTCAGGGGAAAAAAGAAGGAAGCCAGGGATAAAGAGATGTTATCTGTCACCATCCAAAGACAAAAAAATTAAAGAAAGAGATGTTATTCTCAATTTTGTGAAATTTCACATTCAATATTAAGTCAATTAGTCAAGTAACTTCTATAAGTTGATGAAATGAGCTAAACTCCATAAGCATACCAGAAGATCATGAGCATGCATTTCCTCAATACAGTGTTTAAGCTCTTCTTCAGAACCATAAGCTGAGTTCAAGTTGTAGAGATCAGAGGGCATATAACCTACAGTGTATTCCACAAAGTTAGTGAAGAAACATAGAAAAAATATAAGTGAGTTTCAAAAAGTGACATTCTTACACAAATAAAAAGACAACAGGAGTTGAATGGAATTTGGATGACCCTCAAACGAACGACCCTTGTCTATTTAAGTATCAAGGTTGCCTTAAGTAAGGCTCCATTTCAGCTAATTACAATGAATTACAATCGTTTACAATCTCCCACATAGGGAAAGACTATTAGTAGGATATATCCGATTTGATTAAATCTACACAGAATGAATGGGCCTGGGCCTATTATACAATGGTCTGTTAACA
This sequence comes from Sextonia rubra, assembly GCA_037013555.1. NCBI lineage: Eukaryota > Viridiplantae > Streptophyta > Magnoliopsida > Laurales > Lauraceae > Sextonia > Sextonia rubra. The sequence goes on from JASUAD010000012.1 coordinate 20,192,516, forward strand.
TATAACAAATGGGCCTGGGATTATAGTACAGTGGGCCGGTTAACAGAAAGGACCTTCAATCTAATGGCAGTGAAAAAATTTAGTAAATTACATGTGAGCATTAATGTGCTTATCAAAATAGTACAAAATAAACTCAAATGGAAATGCAATTACCCTATACATTCTACTCAAAATGAGTAAATTATTGTGAAAATTTTACTTTGTGTATGACATTGAACCCATTTCATTCAAAAATTATATGCATACACTACTATCAAAGTTGATGTAATATACAGTCCCTGATGAAAACACAAGATGATACTGTTGTATGGCTGTCTGGTTTTGAGTTCCAAGATGCAGGGGACCAACAAATACAAACCTACAAGCATGAATGTGTGGATAACGATGCTAGAACTATGATGGCATCAACTGAAGAAACAAAAACGATCAACTTGCAATTGTCAATTAGAAACATGTATGCCTATTTTATAAAGCATCAAAAGAAGTTACACATTGAAGAACAGATATTTAAAGATGGAATATCACATAATACCAATCTAAAACCATTAAAAACAAAATAAAAATAGAAATAACCTTGAGGAGCAACAGATTCAGTTGGCGGTGGAAACCACACTGTTGTTATCCCAGATTGAGATAAATCAGCAGCTTTGGGAGCCAGCTCTAGGTACCACCTCCATCTCCAGCTTTCCCAGTTGAAACCTTGAAACTACACATTGAGAGCAAGATAATTACGAAAACTGCAGGAAAACAACACCTACAACATGGTTAATTTTAATATTCACTTTACAATGAGAATAAATTCTTCTGGTCATAAATGTAGCAGAAAACAGACTAAATTAAGGGATTTTTGAATGAACCACTGAGGTAAATTTGCAAGGGTGCATAATTTCCACTATTGCACATATTCTAATACATTTGTATAACAAGATGACGGTTAGAGAAGGAATGTTACACTATCCTTCACTCCCTTTCTTTCCGTCTCCTCCATCCTTCCTATTTCCTCTTCTTCCTCCACTTCTCTATTACACTGAAAACTCGACATGATAACAAAGCCATGAACCAGAATGTGACTAGCGACTGCTCTAGTGCTGGATAGTGGTGATGTGTCTGTAATGCTTCATGTCAACAGTCATAATGACAGGCAAGGTCCATTTGAAGTGGGAAATACATCAGGTGAATTTTCACTAATAGCAATCACTTTTGGAGACTGAAGACTTTTAATGTGTAAAGCAGATTCCTCTAGACCACCAAATCATTGTGGAGAATATATTTTAGCATGCACATGTACTACACCTCTACCCAAGTCCTGTACCATATCATGTAGATTATTTGCAGTTGAGGTATAAGTCATCATTTGCTATGATACCCGGATACTCCAAATGCTCTGTGGTATCCGTACCGATACGATACGATATGGAGACGGGTACGGGATACGGCAAGATACGGCTCGGATACGGCCCCCAATTTTAGGATACGGCTATGCAATATTTTTTACCCAAAATTACAACAGATTTTGTCCATTTTAACCAATTTACTCCTAAATGAGCCTTTTCTCAGTTTGATCAAAAGGAAAGCAAAAAAGGAGAAGAGGAGGAGGAGAAAGTGGCAACGAAGAAGAAGATAACTAAACTGACAGGGGCTATTGCTTTTATTTTGATGGGTTGCTTCTTCAACTAGGTAGTAGACCACTGTGTTGTTTTCTGCTACTGTTGCTGCTTCGAGCTTCTAGCTTTAGGTGCCATGTACACCTCCTCTTTTTCTTATTCATTCTTCTTCTTCTTTTTCGTTCGAGAATGCCCTAGAGATGCAAAAGGGGCAAAAGAACCCTTCACATTTTATTAATGAGAATGGGCCCGTTGGGTTTTGTTTTTTATTTCTTTCTATTTTAATATTGAGCTATTAGGCCAACCAAGACATTTGGCCCACTTTTTTTTTTCTTTTCTTTTATTTTCTTCTATGTTAAGATACTGTCAGGCCCACCTCATTGAAAATTTGATCCACACAGTGGGCCTCTTAATATTTGTGTACTATAATAAGTATTTATATGTATATATTTTTTGGAATGCCGTACCCATATCCGTATCCTAAAAATTTCAAATTGGCGTATCAAACCCTCGTTCCCCGTGTCCGTATCTATACCCATGTCCGTATCTGGGCATCATAGATCATTTGTATTGATTTGCTTGTAATTAGGAAATTGGCCCCACATATTCTAGAGTAAAGATATAGTCAGCAGTGTTATCTTGATTCTTGACACAAGAATTCTCTCTTCTTGTCTGTCAGCATTATTCTCTGATTTCTCAACATATATTATGACACTCAAAATGATAACAAAGAATTAAATGAGGGAAATACGAAGGAAACATGTGTCATATCATTGCAAGTGGCATCATTATTATAGCCCAGTCACGCATCATGGTTCAACTTAGTTGGGCCTTCTGCATGGCTTGATAACATCCAATGAAATGCATTAACACTCCAAACAAATATAATAATATTGTACAGCTAAGATATATGTAAAAGTATGTCTTCCTCAGTATGGTCATCCACAATAAAATGCATTTTAAATGCCCACACTAATTGAAACAAGGGAATCAAGAAGCTCCAATTTGCTTGGTAGAAAGTTATTCCAACACTGATTAGAAAAGAAAAAACAAGCATAGAAACCTTGTTTACGAAGGAAACATGTGTCATATCATTGCAAGTGGCACCATTATTATAGCCCAGTCACGCATCATGTTTCAACTTAGTTGGGCCTTTTGCATGGCTTGATAACATCGAATGAAATGCATTCCATACAAGATATAATAATATTGTACGGCTAAGATGTATGTAAAAGTATGTCATCCTCAGTATGGTCATCCACAATAAAATGCATTTTAAATGCCCACAATAATTGAAACAGGGGAATTAAGGAGCTCCAATTTGCTTGGTAGAAAGTTATTCCAACACCGATTAGAAAACAAAAAACAAGCATAGAAACCTTGTTTCATGGCCTTGGTGAAGGTATTGTCAAGTACTAAGTTTGAAGACAAATTAGGAACTACTGCCCCTTTTATGAATGCTTTCAATTGAGCCAGCCCTTCGAAACAAATAGACAAGTTTTAAATGATAGACCAGTGGGACAGACCCAACATTGATAGTCACTAAACAAAGTTTCCTAAAATTAAACATCCTTAATTATCTTATCCTCACAGGGAGATACTCATAAGTGTGTTGTCAATGAACATTTTAGAGTTTATAGACAAAATCCCCATAATTAAAAGGGAAGAGACATATTAATAAAGAAACACGGTGATGGAGTATGGAGGTTTAGGAAGTTATTCGACAGAAAAAACATTGCTACAAAGTTTGGCAACGGACTAAGAGTATGGAAAATTTTGAGTTGTATAAGAAGGCAAAGAAAGAAGCTAAGAAAGTAGTAAGTAGTGCAAAGGTCAAAGCATACGATGACCTTTATAATAGGTTGGGAGCAAGAGAAGGAGAAGAGGATATTTTTAAGCTCGCAAAAATAAGAGGAAAGAAAACTAGGGACTTAAATCATGTCAAATGTATCAAGGACAATGAGAAAAATATTTTGGTGAAAGACAACGATATTAAAAAAAGGTGGAAGGAATATTTTAGCAAACTTCTAAATGAAGAACATTTGGGCGATACAATAGTTAAAGAGGATACTTCATCACAAGAACATACTTTTCTCCATAGAATTAGAGGGGTGAAAGTGAAGGAAGCATTGAAGCAAATGAAGACAGGAAAGGCAACAGGCCCAAATGGTATTCCGATAAAGGTATGGAAATGCTTAGGAGAAGTTGGGGTAAGTTGGTTATGTAGACTATTCAATAAAATACTTGTGACAAAGAAAATGCCGGATGAATGGAGAAGAAGCATTATAGTACCTATATATAAGAATAAAGGAGATATACAAAATTGTATCAACTATCGAATGATTAAATTTATGAGCCATACTATGAAGTTATGGGAGAGAATAATGGAGCAAAGACTGAAAAAGAAGACCAAGATTTCTGAAAATCAATTTGGTTTTATACCAGGGAAATCAACTATGGAAGCTATCTTTTCACTTAGGCAATTAATGGAAAAACACCAAGCAAAGAGGAAAAATATACATAGGCAATTAATGGAAAAATAACAAGCAAAGAGGAAAAATCTACATATAGTTTTTATTGATTTGGAAAAAGCCTATGATAGGGTACCGAGGAATTTAATTTGGTGGGTTTTAAAAAAAATGAATGTCCCTAGAAGTTATATTGAAATTTTTAAGGATATGTACGAAGGAGCAATAACAAATGTGAGAACCACATGTGGAGAAACAGGTGGATTCCCAATTACTATAGGTTTACATCAGGAATCAAACTTAAGCCCTTATCTCTTTGCATTAATTATGAATGAATTAACTGTGCAGATTCAAGAAGAAGTACCATGGTGTATGTTATTTGCAGATGATATAGTATTGGTGGATGAATCAAGGGAGGTTGTAAATGCAAAGCTTGAGAGATGGCGGAGGGCATTAGAATCTAGAGGTTTTAAAATAAATCGTACAAAGACAGAATATATGGATTGCAACTTCAGTGGACATATACAAAGTGTTGAAACCACTGTCAAATTGAAACCCATGAGATACCACATAGAGATTCTTTTCGGTACCTAGGCTCGATAATTAGTAAGGATGGGGAGATTAACGAAGATGTGGAGCATAGAATAAAAGCCGGATGGCTGAAGTGGAGACTAGCTTCCGAAGTACTTTGTGACCGACGAATGCCAACGAAATTAAAGGGCAAATTTTACAGGATAGTAGTTAGACCAGCTATGACATATGGAGCAGAATGTTGGCCAATTAAGAAGACACATATTCATAAGATGGATGTAGCAGAAATGAGAATGCTTAGGTGGATGTGTGGTAACACTAGGAAAGATAAAATTAGAAATGAGTGCTTTTGAGAACATTTAGGGGTAGCACCAATGGGGGATAAGATTAGAGAAACCCGTTTAAGATGATTTGGACATGTTGAGCGTAGGCCAGTAATGGCACCGATAAGAAAAGGTTTGGCTATACATGTGGAGGGTCCATTTAGAAGTAGGGGCAGGCCAAAGAAAACATGAATGGAAGTCATTAATTCAGATTTGAAGAAGTTTCACTTATCGAAAAATTTAGCTCAAAATAGAACGGAATGGAAAAACAGAATTCATGTAGCCGACCCCAATATAGTTGAGATAAGTCTTTGATAATGATGATGATGATGATGAGACAAAATCCCCATAATATTACAGCAAAGGAAAACACGTACGACTAATGAGATAGCACATGAAACTATGGAGGAGTGTCAATAGGACCACACTTTTGTAAGGAAATATTGTACCATTATTTAAAATTATTATAAGGAATAATCTCATCCGAAAAGGATTAGTTTCATGTCAATCGAAATAAAAGTACACTAGTCACTAAACTGTCCAATGGATATACTAACAAAATCAAGAAATTGAAAACAAAGTTTGAAATTCACATCACTTTTTATATTAAGTGCAAACAAGTTCATCAATACAATTTTTTTTTAAATTCCAAGAGAGGAATTAAACCCTTGTAAATATAAAATCATACACGTAATACTAACCACAATCTCACGTCCAGTGCCAGTTCCAGGCTCTGCATAATCCACACCAACAGGTTTGTTATCACTAAATGAATTGCAAAATCATCTCAAATATGAACAGAGGCATTAATTCTTTTTACCACTCAAAAGAATGCAGGCACGAATTTTAACAATTTTTTACCTAATTTTGTTTGTTCTGGGGTTTTCTGCCATTGTGTAGTTTTTCGCTGCATGGCACGTTCCAGAGACTTCCTTTTCTTCTCAATAATCTCTTTCTCAAATACATGCTCAACAAGTGTATCTCCTTCCCTTGGCTTTTCTTGAGCTATGGACCAAACCTCCTCCAGTTTAGGCAAGTCCAAAGACTTAGATTGCACTTCCAGTGCTTTAGAAACATCAAGTTTCTTTGGGGGGAATTTAGGACAGATAGTTCTAATTCTTCGGGCCATCCACTCAGGTATCTGTCTTCGAGGACCATCAGCCAGTAGTTTCCACTTCAGTGAATCATCATCAGTCAAAAGATCTATCCTCCCTCCATTCACCACATAAGTCAATTCGCTTTCCCCTTCTAGTGATCTTTCACTCTGCAAAAGCGACTCTGCCATTTCTGCTCTCTGCTTCCAAACCTTTGCAGCAGCTTCAGAGGTATTTAATGATCTCTGCAGAGCACCACATCTTCTCAAATATGCTTCATCTTTCAATCGTGCAGTTTCCTTGGCTGCTTCAACAGCGGCCATTACACCTTCTAATTCAGCCTTAAAAGCCTTGGCAGCCGCTTTTTCCCTTTTCGATGCATCTTTCTTCATTTTCTCTAGGAATGACTTGGTTTCTTCTTCAAGCTGTAAAGATTTTCTTCGCATCGACTCCTGAAAATCAAGCAATGCTTTCTCTGCTGTGCTGGCACGAAGTTCAGATGCCTTTGCTTGTGATTCAACATGTTCCAGCTCTGACCTCAGTTTATCAACCACAGATTTCATAAGCAGTAGTTGAGATTCTAAATCACTTACAGAATTCTGTAATCTGATATTTTCAGTTTGAACTGCCGAAATGTCCTCAACCAAATTCACTCCATCAGAGAGAGCTAAGGCAGCATTTTTTGCATGGTTACTTGCTTGCTCCGCTACAGCCAAAGCCTTATCTATTGTATCTTTTGACCGTTCAACAATGGACAAGATAGTGCCTTCAGTAGTTTGTCTTATCTGTTCTTCGATGTGATATGCTGCTTCTGCAGCAGAAGTTTCTGCAGCTGAAATTCTCATCCGTGCATCTTCTAATATGTGAGAGGTAGCTTGCTGGAAAGCAGTCTCTGCCAACTTCTCAACCTGAACTGCAAGTTCAACGGCATCTTGTTTTGCTAGAACCAATTTAGACTCTAAGGTGAACTTCTCTTCAAGCGTCTCCTCTAGCTTGCGATTGAACATAGATTTTGCAGCTTCAAGTTCTGCAATAGCCAGTTCTTTGTCATGGTTTAAAGTAGCAGCAAACTCTAGTTGTTTTGCTTCAGACCGAGTCAACTCTTCGATCAACTGATCCCTCTCTCTCTCAATGGCTTCTTGTCTGCTTCTAGCCTCAGTCAAGGCAGCTCTTATCTCGGCAAGCTCATCATTTGTGGTGTCCAAAGTTCCACTGTTTGCTGATGAAAAAGCAACCCCTTCAACTGCCTCTGAGAATGTATCATTTGAGTCTCCCTGTGCAGCAATTTAAGAACATCACCCAAACCATCAGTTTCCGCTTTTAACCTTTTGTTTTAACGCAATTCCAGTCTATAGCTAAAATAAATAATAATAATTTAAAGTAATCACTACATCCAAACAATGAAGGCAAGGAAGATATTTAGTCCATCATACCGTGCTTGTCCGTACCAATATTCTACATATGTGAAGATCATCCTCTCTAGACAAGAATTTCCTGCAGGAATTCCAAATTAGATCTAAAATCTGGAGTTTTAGTCTGGTAGAAATGACAAAACTTCAACAAGCTACCTCTTGATTTTGTAAGTACTTCTAATGACTATAGGGTTCCATCTAAGAGAGACACTTGAACTCTGGAACTGTTTTCTGCCAGCATTGATGGAATGATGTGTAGGAGACCACAATGGTGCAGCATCAGGTAAGAAAATTACACCCATCTTCATCTCTTTTTTCACTGCCAAAAGATCATCACAACGTTGTCTTCATTATAGACCATACTCTAACTTACAATTAAAGATCAGAATGTGCACTAGATACGATAGAATGAGCATTAAAACTCAGGAGCAAAACAAAATAGAGCAACATAAGAAACTAGACTTATCCTGGTCATAATCACAATAAACCAAGCTGAAAGCGGAAGGAAAAATAAATTAGAAAAAAAAAAAAAAGAACCCTAAGTTCCTCTAGTCCTTGTAGTTTCTTCACATGCCATTACAATGATGTTTAAATCAAAATAAACTAATTAAGCAGGAATTGAAGAATACTCAAACACATTATCAAGAATATCACCAAGAATAAACATCAAGAAACCTCAAACCAATTCGAGACCCCACCATGAAACCAACTCCACCCAAAAATCCTTCACCTTCAAGTAAAAATGACAAAAACCTTCAAGAATAACCCCCAAAAAGAAAAGGAAAAAAATAAAAAACACCCACCTTCCCTAAATAATATATATATACAGCGAAATAACCCCAGAATGAACCACAAGTTACATTACCATAACCATCCAATCCTTCAAATTTCTGTCCCAAATTGTGCCCAACTCGTACTGAAATAAAACCCCTTCCCATTCAACAAATTAGTACAGAATCATTCCCAAATTGGGTTCTTCAATCCAAATGTTCTCAATTTCCCCCCAAACTGACCTAATAGAGTCCTGGCTGAGCTTTAGCCAACTTGCTACTGAACCCCAAAAGTCCTCATGCCAGTTCTGCTTGACAGCAGGCATGTTAATTCCAAGTCAGTCCAAATTCTCCCAGAACCTTCACCCATCAACCACCACATTCATTTGAACCCGAACAGCACCTTGTTGGTAGCTGTCCTGCAGCCGAACCAGTCCACAAAACCCATCCATATCAAATCCAAACCCTCACTGCACCCAGAACAGTACCTAACCAGTTGTGGTCGTCTCCCCAAACAGTTCTAAACATCATCTAAAAAAGTCCCCAAAATCCAACAAACAGAGAACTTCCTTTTGCTGCCCCGTAAACCCAATTTACTCATACCTTACACCAGTCAACAGCGAGCATGCAGTTGCGGTTCCAGACCTTAACCAGCACCCCTCCTGTCCCCAAGAGAGCTCAGCATTGTCTAGCAGAAGAAGACAAAAGCAACAAAAATAAATATATGAAAAAAGTGGGACAAATTACTTTAGAGATGACGAAACAAATAGCCAGTTTGGAGATAAATTAGCACGAGTTGGAAAGAACTTGACCGTTAAGACAATCTAACAATATATATATATATATAGAGAGAGAGAGAGAGAGTGGAATAGAAGAAAGGCGACAACGATCAAGGGTCTAGCATTGAAACTGAAGATAGTGGCAGCATTGGAAATGAAGATTTTAAACAGATATGATGGCTAGCGAGAGAGACAACCATGACCCTTCAGATGATCTACAAAAGTGAGTCCAAGTCAAAGTTCCAAGTTTTGTTGGTCGACTAGATTCCATTGATTATGAAGATTAGTTTAATGCTATTAATTTCTTTTCTTTTCTTTCCTTTTTTTCTCTTTTGGAATGATTGATATCAAAGACCTTCTATTGGAATGGCATTACATGGATGACACATTAGAATAATGTATGATACTATGAAGTATAAAGTTCAACGGAAGCACACAAAATACACATATGATTGAGAAGGGTAGAAGAGTGTTTCTAAAGAATTGGCCAATCCCCAATCAGTATCTAAGATGAGAAAAGCAGGAGCTAAAAGAGAAGTGCTCACCAGCATATTACAAGGATACACTCTTTAATCGGCCTGTCCTGCTTTGACAAGGAAATATGACAGTCGAGGTGTACATGGCTGAGTTCAGTAACTAATCTAGGTCTAATATTGTGGAACGTTATGGTAGCTAAGTCCTGTCTCAATTCAATACAGTCCACGGTGAGAAATCCAAGGAGAAATGGTCGGGGTTTTTTTAAATGATAACTTACTAGAGCATGAACCCTCACATTGCGAGACATGGGTTGCTGTCAAAGTGAAATGATCACCTTCAGGCTCTACACCATTGACGAGGCCTATCAGATTGCTTTGAAGACAGAGGAGCACCTGTAGAACCCTACAATCAGGAGGTTCAGAACTCAAGCTTGAAAGACTCCTACACAAAACTCACAAAGACAATCACACCAAAGCCAAATCACCTTTGGCAACAATTCACCAATAAAAAAAGGGCAAACAAATCATCGGTAATCCACATAGCCCGAGAGTAGGACATATTGTGCTTTAAATCTGATTAATGTGAAGGAAAAAGGCACTACACCATGGAGTGCCCAACAAAAGCTCTACAAAATTGAAACAATGAAGACATTGAATAAGAAGAAAAAAAGTTAGAAAAGATGAGATTCCATGTGATAAAGAGCTTGATGAACACCCAAAGGTGACATTGAAGCCCCTCTATTGGTGGATTGATAGCTATTCACCACTCAAAAGCAAAGCTCAGAAGACATGCTGAGATACATAATCTTCCACACACATGTTAGGGGCAAATATCAAATTGGAAATATAATCGCTTATGGTGGAAAAACCATGAATATGGTCTCCCAAGAAGCTCGAGGTAACAGTTAAAGAGAACCTACATCATCATGAGATTTCATGGGTGAATGATAAAACTATTCCAGCTCATTGAAAGTGATTGGTGCATATTCTTGCATGACTAGATGAGGACCCAATATGGTGGGACATGATTCCCATAGGCGTTGCCCACATCTTACTAGGTCAACTTTACTTTACTTTCTTGACCACAGGGGCCAAAATGACAGAAAAGCCAATACTTAATCCACTTTCAAGGGATGAAAGCACTTATGGAACCTTATGAAGACAAGAACGAGGCCAAACTTGAATATCACAAGAAAAAAGGGATGAGAAGGATGACAGTGTTAGGCCAAATCTATAACCAGAGGAGTCCAATCAATCAATGAAGCTATTTGTTTGTGGGGTAGAGTACAGTAGAGTAGAGTAAGCCCAAAATCAAGAAAAAATAATATATGATGGAGTTATGATGACTTTTTGTTTTTAGTTGCCTGATATGAAATCTTTTTGACTTTTTGTATAAAAAGTATAGGGTTTTTTGTAATTTAGTGATGAATCTTTGACTTTTTTTGAAAAAGGAGGGAAATTTCAATTTTTTTGAAAAAGGAAGAAATTTTGAATTTAAATTTTTTTTATTTTACTCTACATTACTCTACCTCACAAACAAACAAGCCCTAAATCACCAAATGGCAAGTTGATAATACTGGTAGTTCCTAAAGAAAATCTAGTCTTTTTTGTACCATACATTGGTTCAACTTTAGTGATACATGGAGGGTTGCCTATAAGAAGTCAGTTAACAGATGGATTGTAGTTTCTTATCCACCTGACATTAGATCACAACTATTCGTAATCCAATGATCCGAAGGCTCCACTGAGAAATCAAGAAGACCATTTCAATAGGTAACCGCCTTACCCTACTTCTATCTGGAAGAGACAACATAAAGAAGTATCAAGGCGATAAAAGAATTAAGAAGATTATATAATCAACCATAAGACTATACGGTGGATCTTTGATCTGAGTGGTCCAACAAAACTGGAGAACAAGCTCTACTAAGTTAGTAGAATGGTGCATTCCAACTACTTGAAGGATCCCTAGGGGCCCCATTCATAGTGCACAACCTAGAATACGAATCTCCCCCATGCACACAAGTAGTTTAGTCAAGAGATCCCTATTATTTTGCAAGTTGCTCTATCAGTTAGGGTCCAATCAGCACGAGCAGCTAAATGATAGGATTTATGGCATGAGTCTTGGGGGGCCATTTTAAATAAGCTCTTATTTTATGATTTAGAGCTTATTTACATATTAGAGCAACCTGTAAATTGTATGTACAAATTAGAGTGTTTTGCGTCCAAAACAACAAGCTAAGTGGGGCTGCGTTTTTTTTTTTTTTTTAACCTAAAGCGGAAGGAGGTGGAGAATGAAAATTTTACATGTGGATGAAAATGACCTCATAAAATTTTCCAATGGCGCAAATGATAGGTTCTAGACTCAATTACCACAGTTCCTACATGTTTGTTTGCATAAGAGGAAGAGCCAGAAGAGGAGTAGGGTCAGACCATAAATAAAGTTAAAAGAGGAGGGGGTTAAAGTAAATGAGTAGAAGAGTCACATTCTGTGCATTTGGATGGTTGGTGCAAAGTATGGTGAAAAGGTTTTATCTAAAGAGGATGGAGGAGTAAAAGTAACTATATTATACATTTAGTGGGAGCAACTTGAGGAGGAAAGGTGGAATCCACATCAACAGAAATGTCTGCCCCTCTTGTTTCCTCAGGTCCACCCAAAAGAATCCTGAATCACACCTCCAAATGCCATCCAAAACCCATCCTGATGTTCATCTTTGACATCATTTTGAATCCTCACAAAACCAGCCAAGCGAGGATTTCACTCCCCATCCATGGTCTCAATTTTCAAAACATGGAAGGAGACAACATTTACTCATCATCCAATCCACAACATGATTAGAAAGGCAACAAAATAGAATACAAAGGTAGTGAGATTGAGATTCCAATACATTTATAAGTTTCGGACTGGACACACGAAAACATATTTGGGGTCCAGCAACACCCAACTCGGTTCGGACGAGCTCTAGAACCATGACTCAACCAAACGTTCAAACACGAGTGATGAAGAGAAATCAGAGAGAGAGAGAGAGAGAGAGAGAGAGATGTGACCTGAATCGCCGGATCAGAAGATGAAGAAGCTCATGTTGTCATGATGATGAATCTGAGATTTGTTTCAGGTTCTCGAGAGTCGAGATATCTATGGGGAGGAGCCGTTGTTGGCGCCGTGGTGGAGCCTATTTTGTGTTTATAATGCATTATATGAATCAGGTTCACCATCCGTCGCGACCAAGTGAAACAGGTTAGTCGCGAATGTACCAGAACTGCCTTCCCACTGATGCTGCAACATTTTCTTCTTTCTTTTTTTTTTTTTTTCTAAGACTCTATTGTAGGGCCCATTTAGAGAAAACCCGAGAAAACCAGAACCCTTTAAGATGGCTAACATTTCCACTGCTAAGGAACTACCTTAACAATCGAGCACATAAAAGTTTTTGATTATTTGAGGAGTAGAGTAAAATAGAATAGAGTAAATCTAAAATTAAAAAAAACAATATATGATTGAATTATTATGACATTTTTGTTTTTAATTAGTTGATATGAAATCTTTTTCACTTTCTATATAAAAAATAAAGAGTTTTTTGTAATTTAATAATTACATTTTTACTTTAAAAAAAAAAAAGAAAGGGAAATCATGCGACGAAAGGATTTTTGGCTTTTTTTTCTTTATTTCTTCCTCGAACTCTACTTTGAGGCCCAATTGCATTTCCTCTTCTATATATCCTCAGTAGGGACTACCGTCACAATTGAGAACACAAGGGAAACCTAGCTCAATTTGGTGGGCCCACTCCTTTTCTGTTTAAACTCGGATATATGTGATTGGAGGGGATGGGATTCATTTTCTTTTACTGGATTTCATAGAATTTATGTATAGAGATTTTTAAAATTTTCAAAGGCTAATTGATTCCTTTCAAAAATAGTTAGAATTCTCAAAAGGCAAAAGCTCACACATGTAGTTAAGACTCCAATCTACTAGACTATCTCAAATCTAATTTGGTAATTGAATATATATGATTTGACGCATTTTAACCTTTGAGGTGCATTAAATTTGCATTTCCATCCCAAATAAAAGAACAAGGTAGGTTCTGGCCTATACATAGGGGTGTATACATTTTAGATCGGGTTGGATTGAGCCTAATCCATCACCAATTCATTACCTACGAATTAGCAATTTTATAATCCATAGCCAATCTATTGCCCATTAAGAATCGAATCGTTGATCTACGATTCAGTTCTGTTAAAACTGTTCAACTTGTTAACAATGGTGCCAATTGTTTTCTCACTATTTTATATGGAAATTAAATAGTTGAAATTAAAAGTTGAATGATGAATGGTTAAAATATTGCCTTTTAATATTTTACATATATATACTATTTCAACGGTTATGATCGATTTAAATCCACGAATTAAGGATGAAATTCATTATCAAACTGTTACTAACGAATTATGATTTTTTAAATCCTTCTCCAAATCATTAACTATCAGATTAATTTAAAATTCACGGATTAGATCAATGTTATGAATTGATGGATTTTTTATACAGCCCACCCAAACATGTCATTGGCGGCTGTCAATCCGGTGGAAACTAAACTCATTGCCATCCTACATTTTAGCCGGGGCTCCGTCAATAAAATAGTTTCCGAGGGCATCTTGGTCACATTCATTACTTTGCAATGGCACTTGCGTCTTGAAAAGCATGACTCCAATTAACTTTTTAGCAACGGCCACGTGATGTGATTATGAATAAGCAGAAAGGCTTTGTAAAGTGAAGAACTCAAGAAGTCAAGATCTCTTTCTCTTTTGGGGAAAAAACAGATTGCGCGAAGGTCGTGATTACGAGGGCTGAGCGTTGGAACGAGAACTGACCGACTACGATGAATTGGACTGCCATGCCTGTCCAACTCAATCTCTGGGTCCCACTTCAACATCCTGTGTCCCCTGTAGATGCTCGTGGAGAAATGATAATAGGGTTGATTACATGTTACCTACATTTTAACCTGATTGGACGGTCCTAATTATTGAATCAAAAGCAAGCAAATTTATGAATTACTGGACCTTTTTACTTGGACTGAGGCTCTTTATTTAAGTAATATTTTCTTAAAGAGAACTTGAAAGAGGACACGGGATATTCCCCTGTAAAATAAAATAAGGCCGAAATTTATGTCCGAAGAAGTGGAATCGTTGAAGGGTCTCTGTGCTCGAGCATTCAGAAATTCCATCAAAACGCAAAAGAGTTGAGAGTATGAAAATTCCAAAAGACAATTGAGATTTTTTAAATAGATGAAATTTTGAATTGCTTGTAAAGAAATATAACATTTGTAAAATTTACAAGACAATATATCACATCATGTCAAAATAAAACCCTAACATAGTAAATTCCTATAAAAAAAAGGCCCTTAAACCTTTGGATGTGGCAATTTCAAAAGATCTAACTACATAATAGGGAATATTCTACCTCATGAGACCCACTTATATACAAGTTTGTCAATTGGAGGATGCAGATGGAAAGGTCTCCTCATATACAAGGGGGGATAAAAAAGAGAAATTTTCAAATAAGCCATTAAGTTTTTTGCATTATTTCAAAAAGGGACATAAGTTTAAAAAATTTTAAATTTGTCCCTAAGTTTTCTAGTAAATCTTCAATTAAGAACATCCTGCAGTTTAAAGATACTTATTGATGATTTTTTTTCCTTCAATTTTCTTAAAATACCAGAATTGCTCTCCATTTTAAAGCCATGACATGGTTTTGTCAGCCATTACATGCAACCGATCACCGTGGGGGCACTAGTTGTCCTTCATCATCATGATGATGCTGGAGAAGAAAATGAAAAGAATATAAAGAAATTAAATGAGGGTTTTGTGTCAATAAAGGGTAATCTGGCTATTTTAAAAAAATTGAGGAAAAAAAGTTGTCGAAAACAGCTTTAAATGGACAGATGTCCTTAATTGAAAACTTTTTTAAAAACTTAGGGACTAATTTTAAAAGTTTTGAAACTTGTATTCTTTTTTGAAATAAAGCAAAACTTAAGGCCTTATTTAAAAATTTTTCTATAAAAATTAGCCCCACCAAATTATGGTATCTCTTTATTGAACAACATTAAAGTTGAATGACATCTTAATTCTTAAGTGTAGATTTTCTTGATATTTAACCAAACAATAAGTGGTTCAATGACGGTAAAATTGGATAAATGACAAATCATAGGATGAAAAAGAATATCAAAGGAGTCATAAAGATGAAAAGTGGGCCAATACTAGACGTACTTGCAATTGCTGGTATGAAACCATTTTGAATACATGAGATACATGGAGAACGTGGATAAGACCAAAAATACCCATTTAAATTTTTATTTATTCTTCTTTTCTTTTTTCTATTTTTTAGTAACCTAGCTATAGAGCCCCACCCTCGAGTGAGGGAAGTAGACCTCCAAAAGATAGCAAAGGCCCTTGGCGAGGGGAACGGGTAGACCCCGGGCAAGGTAAAGTTGCCTACCAAGGTTCGAAACCTCATTAGGCAGATAAGAAGAGTCACCTCTTACTAGTGAGTAAGAGGCCATTCTTATTCTTGTCTTATTTGAAAGGAAAGAAAGCACTTGAGGAGGGGTAATTGCCCCTCTCTTGGCAGTATGTGGCTCCACCACTGCCAAGGTTTGAGTTCTTAATAGAAACAGGGAGGCATATCAACCAAAAGGATTTAATTATAGTTCTTTGCTTTTAAGCTAATTATTCACAAAACCCCTGACTTCTACCTTTTACAAAGAGAAATGTCAATTGTTATAATAGAATGAAGTGCAGTCTCTTTTCTTTCCTTTTTTTTAACAAATCCATTTTACAAATGCCATTTCATAGTGAACAAGTAAAGTTATTTGATTCTTCAACTTTTAAACTCATGATTTTCAAATATAGAAAAACCTCTGCAAGGAATCAGAGCTCACAATAAGGTGTGCCTAAAAACTTAGTTGGGGCCATCTTATTACCCGAGCTAGAGGTGTAAATTGGGTCAAGCCGCCCAGCCCAACATGGTCCAGCACATCGGTCAACATGCTGCGGCCCGGCCTGGCATGGCCCAACCCATCCTAGGCACAGGCTGTGCTGGGCAAGGAGGCCATGGCCTCTGGCACAACCTGTCACGATCCACATGCCTGGCCCGGGCACAGCAAAGCCAAGCACGTTGAGCCCAGCCCGATGCCCTCTTAACAAGTCATACGCCTTAGACAAGGCCGGTAAGATGGGATTATGAGAATTATTTTTTCCAAAATGGTATTAATTCATATGTGTATTAATTTATTGGCATTAACTCATATAGACAATAGATACATATTATCTTTTCCAATATGATAATTAATGTCTTGACCCTTACTTAAATGGGTATTAGCATTGGCATTGGAAAGTTACTCTTTCCTCCAATCCAATAGAATTTTACCCGGCCCTCGTATAAGTTTCCACATAAATGAGTCAAGTTTACCACGTGGGCCTTCAGCTTCTTGATGAAAGCCATTCATATCAAACTTCTTCAACAGAAAATGCATGCACAAAGCTTACTCCATTTGCCTTGATATACCACATTGGATTCATCAAGAGAATAAAAATAACATTTACTTACAGTTTATACAAGGGGTTTTTATAAAATAATTAAGCTTAGAGTCTAATTAAATAATTTTATGAAGGAAAATCTGAAATAATAAATTAGTAGTTCGTACATTTTGTTTTGACGAAAATTAATTGATGATATTGTCAATTTGATTGATGATACCATCAACCTGCTTTATCTTCTTCCATTTAGTGAATGAAGAAGATGACAACCGCCACCTCTAACCGGGTCTTTCATATGTAAAACCCTCTACCTTCCTATACTTTTCCCTATTCTTGCTCCAACTTCTCATCCAAAATTTATTTCTCCAATTGAATCTCTTCTTCCCTAAAGTCCCATTTCCCCTTTCTTCTTAGCAAGGGATATTATCTTTCAAGGGTTGAATTTTCTTCTTGGGGGATGGGGAAGTTTTCAATATTACGAGGGAACTCACGACAAGATACGGGCTGTAGATTAGCTTGTTCGAGAGGAATGGACTTACGAAGAGTAGATTTGCTAAATATGAACCAAGATAGGTGGTTAATATTGTGGCTCCTACTGGGATTGAATAATTCAATATATTCTGTGACTTGGGACTTGGGACTTGGGACCTGATTGTGCACTAGAAAATGAAGAAAGAGGAAATGTGGTTTTTGAGGAATCAGATATGAGAATCGGAGAAATAGGTTTGAGATGGGAAGTTAGAGCAAGACTAGTGAAAGAGAGAGACAGGTAGAAGATTTTGCATATGGAAGTGTTAAGGACCCGATTCCTAGATGGATTATGCATGGATTCCACTCATTTATTGAATTTCTCTAAACTTAGCTATCTTTATATTTTGGGGTGGAACTCTGAATGATGGAGATTTAAATCTAAATCTGAAGATACTTTGTTTGATAAGGAGATTATGCCCAATTCAATTTTCAGTTCCATAATTTGGTAGGAGGAACCCATGTTGCCCCTATGTCCTTTCTCTCTCTCTTCCTCCTTAAAGATCTTTTTCCTCTCATTAGTTAATATTAAGGGAAACGCACGCCCATGTTGTGCATGTCCATTCCGTTACAACTCTTCCTCTTCCTCTATGACCTTTTTTCACTAAGGAAAACTCAGGATATCTACATCTTCCTCTCCCACTAAAATTGTCTCTTGTCAAATAAATGGGAGCTATTTGCTCAACTTCTTTCCCACAACACCTTTCACTGTCCCTCCATCATACCATTTTCAACTCCTTCCAAGTTCTCTCTTAGGTATTCTCTCTCTTCCTTTCCTAGTTCATCTATTTTATTTATTGCAATGTTTATTTTCGTTTATAGTTATAACAGATTATTGCTTCCTTTGTTATATTTCTTTACACTGTTTGGTTATTGCATGACCCTATGATCATCACCCAGAGACATCAAAAGCCTCAGACTATGCACCGTCATTATCCGTAGGACACAGCAACTACACATCACCATCTACCCAAACCCAGCTTCACAAACCAAGCTCATCTTGTCCATTTAATCCGGTACTCACATATGTACCTCTGCATCTGCACCTTTCTGTGTCCCTTACTTGCATATCTATCTAACCAAATAGCCCAGCACTTGATTTACATTACCAAGGACCCATTACAACTTTACTTTTGTTGGTTTTATCTTACTATTTGGTTCATGGTCTATGTTTTATCTTCTTAGGTCTATTGTAATATTTGTTCTCGACTTTTAGTTTTATGTTTGCTTATGCAATGTCAGCAAACAATGGGACTCAAACGCACCTTCCTTTGAAACTAGGGACCGAGTCCACTCTGTTGGTTTCGGCATTATTCCATTCTCTTCTCATTATTATTATTATTATTATTATTATTATTATTCCTTGTTAAAACACCCCCCCCCCCCCCCCCCGCACCATTTTCACAACCGGCCATATTTATGACTTTGCTTTACCATATTTTCTTATCTTTTCTGTTTTTGCGTTGCTCTTGTCTCTGTCTAAGAACCCACTTATGAATCTAGCATAGCTCTAACTCTCAAATGAATCAATAGCTGTGCCCATTTACTACTAGCTTATTCCCCTAACCAAACAGCCTAGTCCTTCCTCTTATAGCCACCTCTCCATTCTATTATATATTTTATCACCTCTGCAACCTCATATTCAGCTCACCCCTCCTCTATCTCTCCCATCTCTTTCTCCTCCTTTATTTGCTAATACTTCATGCACGAGATCTATAACTCAACCCACTCTATTGAATGCAACCAACTCAAAAACCATTCATTCTGGAACCAAATAGATGGACATGAAGCACGACCTTTAAATACAGTCCATGACACCTTCCCATACTCCTCATGTCTCCAACTCCCAAAAGTAATTAATCTTTAGTGGCTCCAGTGTCCATGTGCCTGCAAACCCATTTAGTTAACCACCATATGCCCACCTAATATTCATGATTAAATTATGTCATTTTGGCCCACTGGTACAATCTAGTAATCTGGGTCCAATTCCAAATCATATTAAGCCAGGTCTCATCTACGCTTCAAAAACCTCAGGCTTGAGCCGTTTGATACAACCTATTAGTCACACTACTTAATATGGGCTCAAACCTATTAGTCACACCACTTGTACTACTTAATAATTTGGCCTCAAACTATATGTCTCAACCCATCAAGCTTGACCTTTACCTAAACCAAACCCATTAATTGCGCATGAACTCGGATCCTAATTATTGGTTAGCTATCATGACCACGGACACAATCGAGATTCTAGAATATCCAGGTTAGGACAAGTTCGATCAAGTAATCGTCGTGAACCAAGGCAAGTAACTTTACTATGGTCCTTTAGTATTAGAGTTTTCTAACATTGCCTTCCAAAATATAAAATTGTTGTATGATTCTTGGTTTCATGTGGGGCCCAGTCCAAGGATTTTACCTTATCTAGGGTGATTGATTTTATTGATACGATTGTACCTTTATGAATTAATTTGTGAACTCATCAATGATTAAAATTGTAAATATTAAACTTGTTCTATGTTCATTTAATGCTATCATGAGATATAGAAATTTTTATGTGAACTCTTGCTAAAAATATTTATATCATGGATGGACTTCAAAATTATGACACAATTCCAATTACGTTGCAAAAATGTTCCAAATCATATTTTGCTAAGAAAACTTAATTTTGTGTTTTTTGGTCCACCCTTAGATGTAATCCTTGACCTTTAGCATTATCCAATACATGAGCAACGCAACGTGGGGATGCTCACATGCGAAATTTAACCCTCTTTGTAGGTATGACATTGGAGCCTGAAAACTCCTTTGTGCGTGATAACTAGTCTATAACTAGTCCCTTATGGCTTTAGACCATTGTATGTGTGATTATGGCTTCGGGCCCTTATATGTGTGATTATGGCTTCGGACCCTTATATGTTTATTGTGGCTGAGGATATGCCTTTTCTTAAATTAAATCATGTAATCTATATTTTATTGCTCTTATACATAAACCATTGCAAAATTATTCATGTTATCATTATCTTGTTAATATTTGTTAGCATCTCATTTTTATTGGATTATCCTTGAATTAATTATACTTGCTCATTGTACCTAAATTGCTATCATTTGATTGAGCAATTGTTTGCTACAGCTTTATAGTTTGTTTACTTGTAAAGCTTTAACTTATATGTATTTTTTTTTTCTCTTTTTTTTTTCAGATGTTGATGTTGATCCTATCAATGATGACCCATAGATCTCTTATCGGAATGGGTGAATTTGATCGAGAATCGAGTCACCATATAGCTTTTTAGCATTAATTTGATTTTATGATGTAGTTGGATATGTTATATTTCTTTGGATATTTTGAGAGTATTAGTATTATATATTTTGTTAACCTTTTTTTTAGTGACTTAATTATTGATGCTTTAATTTAATTTAGTTGACTTTGAATTCTTCCACTTAATGCTGTACTCAAATGAATGATTTATATTATGAAATTGTGGGATCGTTATGCCTTAAACTATGAGGGTCTCAAGGATATCGGAATTCGGGGCGTGATAGAAAGACATAACTAGAGGTGTCGATTGTCATCTTCCTTCACCAAGTGGGAGAAGATAAAGCAAGTTGACGATACTGTCAATTGGAGTATTTTTTTTAAAATAATATATGAACCACAAGTCCCTTACTTTATTACTTTTTCATAAAATTATTTAATTATATTCTAAACTTAATTATTTTGTAAAATCCACCACTTGGAAGTAATATATATAAGAGAGAGATCTGAATGGTGGGGTGACTTGGAATAGTATATATGAGGAGGAAAATGTTCTGACGTGGAAATGGATTGCTGGGATGGGAAGGAGATCTCCTTTTTAACTTTCCCCACTTGGCATCCTTAGCTTGATTTTTATCAGCACTTTAATGAGAAGATATCCTACATTGCAAGCCTTGATGAGATCTTCAAGTATCTTCCATTGGATGGAAGTGGACCCACCTATGCATGATGTGTTGGATATCATGGCTGGTGGCCCACATGACCACCACTCACTTTGATGTATTCAAAGTGTACGTCTTCCCATTAAGGCCACGTTCCTGGAAACTCTCAGGTCATGCGATAATGGAAAGGCTTTCCGTTGATGGGGAGGAAAGCATTAGCGGAGTCTATAAAAGGCTTGGAAACTCTCTCATCTTCACATATACCATTACTGCTTGGCATTCCCATCGATCAGCAGGCATTGCGAGAAGACTGAGAGAGTTAAAGTTGCGGATATCCTCTTCGTTTCGCGATGGATTCAGGTATGCCCAATATTGGTTGTCTTTCATAATACTAATCAATCCGTTAGAATGCAAATCCAATCCGTTAAAGTTTTTCCTAAGGGGCCATTTTTGCTTACAATTGGTATCGGAGCCAGGTTTTCCATTGATAGGATTGGATTTGCATCAAGGGGTTTACAGTTTAAAAAAAAAAAATTTTTTTTTTTTTGAAACTGTCTGCCGGCGACATCACTGCAGAGCCGGACTGGGCACTGCGCGGCGGCTGTGCGTGGCGCAGTCGGGCGCTGCTGCGCGCAGCGCCCAGTTTTGGCAGAGACAGAGCGGCGCAGTAGGGCGCTGCTGCTGTTCCAGCGGCAGCGCCCAAGATTAAAAAAAAAAAAAAAAAAAAACGCCGTCGCCGGAAATGTTTACAACCGGCAACAGATGCTGCCGGCATCGTCCGAGCGCCGGCCGTTCGTTGCGGCCGGAATCATTGGCATCGGAAGAGGGATAAGCCGGAGAGAAATGGGCAATCGGTTAAAACCGATTGCCCCTGTTTTCGGGAGGAAGATGAAGTGGTGTCGGGTCGGGTCTTAGGTCGTTTGGACTTGACCCGACCCGACCCGGTCAGGTTTATTAAAAAAAAAAAGCAACTGGGTTAACGGATCCGACTCGACCCGACCCGACTGATCCGGCCTGTGTTTCTGTGTGGTCAGGTCAGTTCGACCCGACCTGACCCAACCTGAATTAGACCCGGTCCATTTTTATAAGGACAGGTCAGTTTGACCTGACCCGATCCGACCCGAACTGACCCGGGTCATTTATATAACGTCAGGTCAGTCTGACCTGACCCGATCTGACCCGAACGGACCCGGGTCATTTCTATAAAGTCAGGTCAGTTTGACCTGACCTGATCTGACCCAGCTGACCCGGTTCAACTGGAATTAAAGTAATTGGGCCTCGGATTCGGGTTTTTGACTGACCCGGGTCGACTGACCTGGCCCAGCCCAACATAACAGAATATATAAATGGCAGGTCAGGTCCAACCCGACCTGACCCGACCTGATCTGAACCCAGCAGACTTGGGCTTTCTAGTTATTTCATAGGTTAGTTCCGACCTAGCCCAACCTCTCAAGCCCGACTGGACTGAACAGGTTATTTAATGACTTGGGTTTCACCCGACCCACTGGCCTGGCCTGATTTGAATAAAGTATTATTAATTTTTGATAATTGTATGTTTTGAATAATTGGGTCATTATAAAATTGATCCGTTCCGATCAGAACCATCCATTTGATATATTTAAATGCTGTAATCATTCTGATGGGACTGGATCATTTAAATGTGATCAGATCAAAGCCAGATCAAGGAAAAATGAACGATTGAAATCGTATTTTGATCATTACGGACACATATGATATCTGATTTTCGATCCGTTTCTTTTGTTGTGTTCCTTATGATGAGATCTACCATATTAGTGAATTAATTCCCGATCCAATGGTTCAATGATAATATCATAAGGTTTTATGCATGTTTAACTCATTTAAATTCATGTTTTCCGCTTATTGTTTATATGATTAATGTTGTTTGAGTTATAATTTGTGACATGCATGAATGTTTGATAAATAAATTAGTGTCATAGGTTTCAATTATGAGTTAACTAGGCAGTCACCAAAGTGGCCCAGTTATGATAAAACTCATGTTTCAATTATTGAATTAGAGATACCATAAATGACACTAAAATTGCAACTTCACTTAAGAGATAGATAATCGACCCAAAGGAGTTTATCTTTCGATTATTTGGAGATTGGGATAAAACACATTAAACATGTTTTGTGAATTCGTGTTGATCTATGCCCAAAGGTGGGATCTCACTTATTCACTTAATAAATTGTGGTTTTATCAAATAAACGAGAATAATAAATTTAACGTGTTACATTTGACCCAAAGGTTACTTGTAATGATGTAAAACTATTATTTCTGTTGTAAGTGTCCCTTTTAAAT
The DNA here is from genome assembly GCA_037013555.1 of Sextonia rubra. Classification (NCBI taxonomy): domain Eukaryota; kingdom Viridiplantae; phylum Streptophyta; class Magnoliopsida; order Laurales; family Lauraceae; genus Sextonia; species Sextonia rubra. Next base: position 20,216,251 of record JASUAD010000012.1, read on the forward strand.
TCAAAACATTATAGAATTGTGAGAATAATAGTTTATCTCTTCTTTTACAGCATCTTCCTCTAGATCCTTGTCTCTTCCCTCATGCTTAGGAACTATTCCTTCATTAGACGGATCAAACTACCCTGACTGGTTAGACATGCTGTCATTAACCATAACCTTTCTAGACTTAGAGATGGCTTTAGATGAACCCATGCCTCCTGCGCCTACCGAACAGAGCTCTGAATATGAAAGGGCAAAATATGATCAGTGGCACAAATGTGATAAAAAATGCCAAAAGATTATTATGACTTCAGTCTCTAAGAGTATTAGGGGATCGCTTGATTAAGGAAAACATGCCAAAGAACTCTTAGATGAAATTAAGTCACAATTCGAAGTGACAAACAAGGCATTAGGTGCCACCTTAATGAATAAATTGACTAATATGCAGTACGATGGGATAAAAGGAGTTAGGGAACATATCCTACTCATGTCCAACCTAGCATCAAAATTAAAGGATGTTGACATGAGTATTTCCGATGGATATTTGATCCAATTCATTCTGGACTCCCTTCCCCCTGCATTTGGCCCATTTAAAGTAACATACAATCAGAGCTCTAGTCGGTGGACCATTACTGAGTTGATTGCACGATGTGATCAAGAAGAGAGGAGGCTTAAAGCCGAAGGGCAACTTCAGGTAAACTTTGTCTCCCATGCTAAGGGCAAGAAAGGTCCTAGAAAATTCAAAACTAATGCCAACATGCCCAAGGTAGATCCGAAAAGTAAGAAACCGGTGAAGAGTAAGGGAAAGAAGGGATCCGAAAAATGTCACTTTTGTGGCAAGAAAGGACATTTCAAGAAGGACTGCCTCAAAAGGAAGAATTGGTTTGAGAAAAGAGGTAAGCAAAGAAAATTATCTCTTGTATGTGAAACCAATATTATTGATGTCCCATCCAATACATGGTGGGTCGACTCTGGTGCAACCGTTCACATTTCTGGTTGTATGCAGGGATTCCTTTCAACCCAGAGGCCAAGTGATGGAGAAAGAGCCATCGTTATGGGAAACCGGAAGGAGTCAAGAGTCGAGGCAGTAGGCACGTATAGGCTGGTGCTAGATACAGGATTTGTTCTGGATCTGCCGAACACCTTTTATGTTCCGGATATTTCCCGAAATCTGGTTTCTATTTCAAAGTTGGATGTAAAGGGTTTTGTGTTTAACTTTAATCAAGGATCTTTGAAACTTTTCCACAATAATATAATGATTGGTAGTGGTTTATTATGTGATGGCTTGTATAAGTTAAGGTTAGATACTTTATACACACAATCACTAACTGCACACCATGTTACTTGTGGGATGAATGTTGGCATGAAGAGAGGACTAATAAAAGAGAACTCCCCTAAGTTGTGGCATAAACGGTTAGGACACATCTCGAAAAAGAGGATATTGAGATTGGTGAAAGACGGGTTATTACCAACCCTTGATTTCACTAATTTCGGTGTCTGTGTTGACTGTATTAAAGGAAAACAGACACAAACAGTCAACAAAACTGCCACACGAAGTTCTGAACTCCTACATTTAATTCATACGGATGTTTGTGGAAAAATTAATATACCTTGTTTCACAGGAGAACAATATTTCATCACATTTATAGATGATTACTCAAGTTTTGGTTTTGTCTATCTTATTAAAGAAAAGTCTGATTCTTTGACTATGTTCAAAATATTCAAAGCAGAAGTGGAAAAACAATTAGATAGAAAGATCAAAATCGTGAGATCAGATCGAGGTGGTGAATATTATGGTAAGTACACTGAAACAGGTCGTAATCCAGGCCCGTTTGCTAAATTCCTAGAATCCGAAGGTATTGTTGCCCAATATACAATGCCTGGAACACCTCAGCAGAATGGAGTGGCTGAAAGAAGGAATAGGACTCTTTTAGATATGGTTAGGAGCATGGTTAGCAATACATCGTTACCTGCATTATGTGGGGTGACGCACTAAAGATGGCCATGTATATTTTAAACAGAGTTCCTACTAAAGCAGTTCCTAAAACTCCTTTTGAGTTATGGACTGGGAGGAAACCCAGCTTAAACCATTTTCGAGTTTGGGGATGCCCATCTGAAGTGCGGGTTTATAACGCACAAGAAAAGAAGTTAGACCCTAAAACAATAAGCGGATATTTTATTGGATATCCAGAGAGGTCTAAAGGGTATCGATTTTACTGTCCTAATCATTCAACAAGAATAGTTGAGTCCAATAATGCTAAGTTTTTGGAGAATTATGAAAACAGTGGGAGTTCTGAGGCTAGAAATATTGAATATAAGGAGATTAGAAATGAGCCTCAATCCTCTTCTCAAGGTGGATTAATGATTCCACTTGATATAGAGGTTTTCCCAGAACGATCTGTTGTTCTGATTCCTCAAGATACACAACCAACTTTTGAAATACAGTCACCTGTTATTGAAGAACATCCAGAGGAATTGAGAAGGTCAACTCGTACGAGAAGACCAGCTATTTCAGATGATTATGTTGTGTATCTCGAAGAATCAGATATTGGAATTAAAGAAGATCCAAAGACTTTTAGAGAGGCAGTAGAAAGTAAAGATTCTGATAAGTGGTTAGACGCTATGAATGAAGAGTTAGAATCCATGTTTATAAACGAAGTTTGGGATCTCGTTGAACTACCTGAAGGGTCCAAAACAGTTGGTTGTAAATGGGTCTTTAAGACCAAAACGGACTCTAAAGGGAAAGTTGAACGATTTAAGGCCCGACTTGTAGCTAAAGGATTCACTCAGAAAGAAGGTATCGATTATCATGAAACCTACTCTCCGGTGTCTAAGAAAGATTCATTTAGAATTGTTATGGCACTTGTAGCTCATTATGACCTAGAGCTATATCAGATGGATGTCAAAACTGCTTTCTTAAATGGGAATCTAGATGAAGAAGTGTATATGGAACAACCGGAAGGGTTTGTTCAACAAGGTAATAAAAGGAAACTGGTTTGTAAATTAAAGAAATCGATATACGGACTAAAACAAGCTTCCAGACAATGGTACTTAAAATTTAATCATGTTAGTACAGCTTTCGGTTTTACCGAAAATCCAGTAGACCATTGTATATATCTCAAGGTCAGTGGGAGCAAATTTCTTATTTTAGTCTTGTATGTAGATGATATTTTACTAGCCAGTAATGACCTAAGTATGATTCGAGAAACTAAAATATATCTTGAGAATAATTTTGATATGAAAGATATGGGTGAAGCAACCTTTGTATTAGGAATCGAGATATTTAGAGATCGATCTCGAGGATTACTTGGGTTGTGTCAAGAAGCCTATGTCAAAACTATTCTCAAACGTTTCCGAATGGAAAGTAGCAGACCACAAAATGCACCCATTACTAAGGGAGACAAGTTTAGTAAGGATCAATGCCCCATGACTGACTTAGAAAAGTTAGAAATGAATAAATATCCCTATGCAGAAGCAGTAGGATGTCTAATGTACCTACAGACTTGCACGAGGCCAGACATTAGCTTTGCAGTCGGAATGCTTAGTAGATATCAAAGTAATCCCGGTTTGCCTTATTGGGTAGCTGTCAAGAAAGTGATGCGTTACCTCAATGGAACAAGAAGATATATGCTCACATATCAAAGATCCAATCAACTGGAGGTCATTGGATATTCAGATTCAGACTTTGCTGGATGTCTCGATACAAGGAGGTCAACATCTGGTTACATTTTTCTGTTGGCCGGTGGGGCAGTATCGTGGAGGAGTGCAAAGCAGACGCTAATCACTCCATCTACATTTGATGCAGAGTATGTGGCATGTTTTGAAGCCACAGGTCACGCATTATGGATGCGTAACTACATCATGGGACTTGAAATTATGGGCAGTATGTCTGAACCGATAAAGATTTACTGCGACAACGACGCTGCTAGGCGTTTCGCTCAAAATGACAAGTGTTCCAGTAAATCAAAGTATCTGGAAGTAAAGTATTTTGTACTCAAAGAGAAAGTGCGAGATCGTTTAGTGTCAGTTGTTGGAGCTCCATCGAAGCTCATGATTACTGATCCATTGACAAAGGCATTGGCGCCAAAGGATTTTAAAGACCATGTAATAAATATGGGCTTGAATGAAATGCCTTGTAAAGGTCAATGATGTATGACACTTAATATATTGATCAAATAAAGAAACGATTTTGCAATTCTTACTTTGTTATGGGCTCACATGTGGTAATTGTAAAATAAAGTAGGAATATAAAAGCATTATGACATTACAGTTCCCATTAAAGTAAGTCATATTAAAGATACTTATTAAGTGCTGGATTAGGCGAGAATATTAATGTTGTGATTGTGGAAGGAAGCATATCACTTAAGATGTGTAACCGCTACAGTTCGCATTAATAGACTAACCTTATCACAGATTAAAGGATCTTAACATTAAAGTTAAATGAAAACTGGTATTTTCAAATGATGCGCATCAGTTAGAGTTATTTCTTTCAAAGTTTTTCTTATATTTGCAGCAGTTTTATAAAATAAACAGGAATTAATGGTGGTCATATGGACCAAGTGGGAGATTGTTGGATATCATGGGTGGTGGCCCACATGACCACCACTCACTTTGATGTATTCAAAGTGTACGTCTTCCCATTAAGGCCACGTTCCTAGAAACTCTCAGGTCGTGCGATAATGGAAAGGCTTTCCGTTGATGGGGAGGAAAGCATTAGCGGAGTCTATAAAAGGCTTGGGAACTCTCTCATCTTCACATATACCATTACTGCTTGGCATTCCCATCGATCAGCAGGCATTACGAGAAGACTGAGAGAGTTAAAGTTGCGGATATCCTCTTCGTTTCGCGATGGATTCAGGTATGCCCAATATTGGTTGTCTTTCATAATACTAATCAATCCGTTAGAATGCAAATCCAATCCGTTAAAGTTTTTCCTAAGGGGCCATTTTTGCTTACATGATGAGAGTGTGAAACAAAGATGGGTGAGTTTGGACGTGCAACATTGTGCTAAATAATTCTTATTCTTTTCTCCATTGCAAGACTTCTTTGCTCTCTGAAATACTCTCCCCTTGGACTTGGACTCTATAAGAGATAATCCCCATATACTTCAAACAAGAATTTAGATTCTAAAAGCTTAGCTAAGTGGTTGTCTAACATGGCTGGGTTTTACTTGGGAGAGTCCTCTTTAAGTTTAAATTCATGTGCTTCTCATCTCTTCATTCTACCTTTATCTTCCTTTCTCTTCAACTCAAACTCTATCTTCAAGATAATTCCATCAATTTATCTTGAAATTTTGCAAATAAAATGGGGTGCATCTTGGGTTATCTCTCTTTCTAAAATTCTTTCTCTTCTCTTGCAAAGAGTCTTTCATCCTAGATTTTCATTTCTTGTCTTTTGTTGAGGATTTCTTTGAGAACTTCTTTGGATTAAATGGGCTCAAATTAAATTTGCAAGAATCAAGAGTGTGGACCCCTCTTTTAATGCCCAAGCATGTGTGTGGGGTCCTCTTGTGCTTCAATTTCTTCTTTTCTTCATTTTCTTTTTCTTCTTTTTCTCTATCTTGGATCTCTTCACAAATAATTCTTTTGCTTTAAATCTTAATTATGGGTCCCTTTCTTCAATTTCCAACTCACAAAAGAGATTTTTTTTATTAAAAATAATAATTTTAACCTAAAGTCTCAATTGCACTAATGCGGGCTCAATTCACATAAAATGACACAATAAATTCACATCATTGATTATGATTTATCTTTTAATAATTAATCATGATAAAAACCGTTATCATTTTTATGAAGATTAATTTGTTTCCGAGGAATGGATTTCCAAAGAGTAGGTTTGCTAAATCTGAACCGAGATAGGTGGTTAATATTGTGGCTCCTACTAGGATTGAATAATTCAATAGATTTTGTGAGTTGGGATTTGGGACATGATTGCGCAATAGAAAATGAAGAAAGAGGAAATGTGGCTTTTGGGGAATAAGATATGAGAATGGGAGAAATAGGTTTGAGATGGGAAGTTGGAGCAAGACTAGTGAAAGAGAGAGACAAGTAGGAGATTTTGCATATGAAAGACATGACCAGATGTGTCTATTGTCATCTTCCTTCGCCAAGTGGAAGAAGATAAAGCAAGTTGACGATATCGTCAATTGGAGTATTTTTTTCAAAATAATATATATACCACTAGTCTGTTATTTTATTATTTTTTCATAAAATTATTTAATTAGATTTTAAAGTTAATTATTTTGTAAAATCCCCTTGATTATTGATTTAATACGTAAAATTTTGACCGCTTTGCACAACAATGGGCATTTACGAACTAGGCAATGTGACTCAAGCAAAGTTCAATCATTTGGAACAAATATCTATCGTATGTCCTAAGTTTTCATTTGAAGGGACATTCCTTTAATCCTATCTACAAAGTCCTAAACATGCCCTACATTGTAACTATATATATTTTTTTCTATGCGGCCATTAGTAGTCATTGATAATCCCGCATTGTGACAAAAATTGATAAAATTTTCAAAACGAACTTTGTACTTGTGATAGTACTTTTTTGCAATATCGCATAAAATTGCCTTAAAAACTAAGAAATAACAAGATAATTTTATATTATATCGCATAACAATTTTGTGATATTGCAACAAAGGTAGTATGGAGAACATCCAAGTGATTTTCTCCACCTTCATCATTAGGTAAAATTATGCATGACTAGTGGTGGCGGTACTAGAAAATTTTTATTTTTATTTTGGTAAAAACTTGAATATAATGAGAGCTATCAAATATATGTTAATTGCACGATGATAATACGGCAGACAGTGACTAGTCCACCCACGGTTACCGTCAGGCATTTCCGAACTATCTTTTTCCTTGGATCCCAACTCTTTTTAGTATAGTGTAATAGTGTATCCACGTAACAATGGGCACCCAAATTAGACAATCACATGGGAACACACCTCTCTAGTGCAGGGGCAACTGCAACGGGTAGGTAGATTAGTTAGATGCACACGTGAAATGTATCTCATAGAAGCTTCCTCAGAAAATTAGTTGGAATGACTTCTCATGACCAAATTGAGTTGGGTCAACTCGAGGCCCAATTTGCTGATTCCAACCCCTAACTTGACTCGTTTTTAAAACGCGCTGAAAACCTTCAACTCGCACCAGTAGCCGGTTAGCTCGACCCGACTTGCATAACTTGAATTTGATATGGGTTGGGTAAGGGTGACCCGACTGAACCTATTTAATTCATAGTTTATGTATGATCTAACTATTTTATATGACTCAATTTCATTAATAAGGCTCTCGTTACATTTAAATTTATTTAAAATATTGCATTGAGCATAAATTTATAAATTATCAATTTTCAAGGCGTAAAAAATGGGGCCAAAATCTATAAATATTTTCTAACTCATTTATTGAGATAATCCCTTTTCAATTTTTGCTCAATTTTATAATTCCATATTTGAGCATAAGTATAAGACTCTTCAACACTATTATATTCCATTTATATCCATATTTTAGAGGTAAATTTCTATGCCAATATAAAAATAAAAGACATATATCAATATTTCAACTACCAAAACATCATATTGTCAAATAAATAAAATAAGTTTTATATTCTATGTATCAAAATTTTTCATAACTCAATAGTACACAGTTTATGACTCGCATGAATAAAAAAAAGTCACATGAAAATTGAAAAATCATGGTAAATTAGTAAAATCTAAACTAATTAGGTGGGTCAACCATAACCTAACCCGTTTTTATACGGGTTGGTAAAACCTAACCCTAACCCGACCCATATTTTAAACGTTCGGGTTAGGTGGGTCAGAAATAGGTTAGGCTGGGCCAAATTGGTGGGTTGGCTAGATTTTGCTAGCTAGTAGAGACCTTATCTTCATTTTATGGTAAGTGACCCCTCTTAAATTTATGTGAAGAGTCTGCTTTCTTTAGTAAATTGGGATGTTTTGTTTCCTTGCTGTACAAATTCTTAAATCTCACACTAGCATCAATCATCATGGTAAGAGTTTTCACAATATTTTCTAGGCTTTGTAGCAAGCTGAAGGATGGATTTCTCACTAACTCTTGCCTTGTGTAGATTGATTGGTTAACAAAATTTTATTGAAGTCTTGGCCCCCCTCAAGAAGAAATCCTGAATCCGCCCCCTACATTTTGGGGAAGTTCAAACTCCATATGAGTGCTCTCACAAAAGGCAGAGTGCAAGAGAAAATTTTCCATTCATATGTACTCCACACCAAATTATTATTGAGGATCCCTACCTGAGCAAAAATAATGTCTAGGTTATAAGATGCATAGATCCATACCCATACTCCAATCAAACCTATATAGAAATTTAAGAACACTTGATTTGATATAGTAAACCACCATAAAATTTATTCATGACAAGATGAACATATATATAACAAATATATGAACTAATCTAACCATATCAGGAGGATAAAGATAATCTCCTAAAACTCATAACATCCTAACAAATATTCTAACCAACTAATTTTCTTTAACATTCATATCTCTAACATCCCCCTTAATCATATGGTCCTAAATAGGATATGTGATTGTGAAAAAAAAAAACCTTTGATCTCTAAAAGGTAAATCAATAATTTTTTTTAAAATGATCTTCATATCTTCATGGTGATCCCTATCTATTCGAGAATCTATAACTGTTGCAACCCACCCCTTTTTTAGTCTGTTGGTGCCGGTGGCCCACTAGATCGGATCCATTGTGATTTCATCTAAAAGTTTCAACAGTGTAGTTTGCTGAAAATAATGAGATCGTGAGGCTTGAATTTGGATGTACGAATAAGGTCGTGAGGCTTGAATTTGGATGTATGAATGAGGAGAGATGAACGACGATAACATGGAAAATAAAACCATGCCCAACTTGATTGCAAGATCATCACTGAGCCCAACTCTGATACCATATATAAATTTGAAAACACTTGATTTGAGATAGTAAACCACCGTAGATTTTATTCATAATAGGATGAACATATATATAACAAATATATGAACTAACCTAACATTGTCAAGAGGATAAGGATAATCTCCTATATTCTCTAGCATCCATATCTCTAACAACCTGAAGCTTGATGTGGACCCAAATTGAGCCCAAACACATATATAGTTCAATAAATCACTAGAGTGTGTTTGTCACTTTGTTGGCACTAAAATAAAGAGGAATTGAATACATGGGATTTATGCCAAAGTGGTTAAAAAAAGAAAACCAAATGCGAATTCTAAAGAAAAAACTGATCATTTCCCATCTTCCTTTGATACTATTTCCATAAAAGGAAAGATCATTTGATGCTTATTTTTTGGAAATTGACATACGTTCTTCATTTTTAACTACTTATGGTATAAATCTTGTGGATTCAATTCACATGTAGTTTAGTCCAAACAAAATGGCCCTTAAGTGTTCTTAATATAATTGTATATATTTGCATGGTTGTAGTAGAGGGTATTTGTGTACTCCAGTGTCTAGCCCATGGACCCAAATACTGGTTCAAACCCATACCTAACTATAAAGAAGCAAGAAATTGTACGTGTGCCCAATTTTTTTGATTTATTTCCTTCTAGTTGTTGGGTACAGGGACCCCTACTAAGGGTATTTTTATTGGTCTGAGTTTAGCTAGACAGAGAATGGCCTTTTAACCTAGCTGTCCAGGGTTCAAGAGGTATCTATTTCCTGCCCGAGCGAAGCATATATAGGACTAAGGGTTAAAAAATAAAAAGCAGTTTAGCTTAACAGGACCTGCCTAGGCTTATCTATACTAAAGACCCAACCCGACCAGGCGTGTATATATATATATATATAGCACTAATGATTAGATATGAATACATGTCGGGTCAATTGTGTAGTTGGAACAAACACCGAATTGCTAAAACAGAGCCATACCTAAACCCAGGTCCAAGTTAAAGAACTGTACCATTAGCCAAATATAAATTACAAACCAAAGTCTCAATTTAGCCCGAACATACGTAGGGGTGGCCATAAGCTGGGCCAGCCCAATCCAAACCACGTAGAGGTACCCTACAGGTAGTGAGAAATTCTGAGATCTGATTCCTCACGGATTCCTACATGTTACCAAAGTGCCCTACAGCTTTGTAAGATCTGTATTCAAGCATATTTATTAAATGCATTTGATCCCTTTTTTGTATTTATCATATTTTTGTGTTCTTATTTGATTCTCAAATTTCATGGAAATCCCAAAATTCTAGGGAAAAGCTATCTGACACATGCACTCAAGACAGTCTTGTGATGAATATATTTAGTTGTGCACTTGAGATGGGCCACTCATGTTGTGCTTTATTTCAATGGAGAGCATCACTATTTAAGTTAGTGTAAAAACAGAATTAGTGTCAAACTGTCAATTCAAAAGAGCTTGGAGTGTGCCTAGTGGGGCTATCAAAGGTCAGAGCACAGGTCAAGTTGGGGTAAGCCCTTTCCTACCCTCACATATGTGTGCTAGGACTAGAGATATCAATCCAGCCATTTGATGAAGGGCTCTGATCAAGTTCTGCCCTTAAAAAGCTCATAAAGCAAGGGCTTTTCCTTCTTTTGTTCTTTCTAAAGCGAAGGATACCTTAGGTCCAGTACTGAAAAGCTCATAACTTAGAGGGCTGAGCTGGGGTTTAACTTAGATAGCTTGAGGGACCTAGCCTGGCTCTTTGTCTATTAATAAATAAAATAAATAAAATTTATAATATATAATATATAAGAATTTTTACAAATTTTTTTATAAAGATTCCCTCTAATTATAATATATTAAACTAGAAGGTTTTTGTTTAAATTTTGACTGATAGTTATAATTTTGACTGAAAGTTGTACTACTTTATTTTAAAACTTCCATGTTCTATACCACTCACCAACCCCTCTATTACTATTGCACTCCCACTCACTTTTTAAATTTTTGTGCAACAACTCACTTTTGTATAAATGTTCTTCCATTTTATTCTATAAAATAGGTGATCTCTCATGTAACTAATCTCTATTTAAAAAGCGTTGGCTTGTCCTCTTTTGTGAAGATGTAATCTAAAAATGTTTGAATTCTTTGCTTTCTTGTTTCTCAGTTAATATTGAAGAAATGATGATGAAGATCAAGGATAAAAAAACTTTCATGTAATTTCTTTTATCATGATTGCCTATCATGCAGTTCCTACAATTAAATTTGAGAAGTTTCTTTTCATATGATTTCATAGCAAATACATTCAAATAAAATATTTAAAAAATCTTAAATCACAAATTTTCATAAAAAATTTATGTTAATTATTTATTTTTATTATAACTTTTGCATTTATATTGCTCGTGCTAAGCACAGGCATATTTTGCTAGTTAGCAATTAATGACAAATACTTAATATTTAGTCTAACAATTATAACCAAATCTTAGGCAAAATCCTTTTATGAATATTCCCATAGGTCACACTATTGTCACCTTTGTTTTATTCTATGTTTGCCTAACATAGACATATTCTTCAATGAAAAGGGAATTGAAGTTATCATTGATTAGATTGATTTTTACTATTAGTGAAGATTACTGAAGTCTAAGAGTTTAAATGGATGACTAGTAACAACATCACTTAGTGAAATTGAGCTTTAACCAATTGCCATTGATTGACGCTAATTTCTTTTTATCCCTTTAATTTAAGGGTTGTTGTTTCATTTAAGTGGACTACTCCACATTTGGAGTTAATGTTTATGACAAACACATGTTTAGATGTATAAAATCATCTTCATTATTTATCTTAGGTAGTCAAAGTTTAATTGCTTTATTATAAAATCCAATGTTGACGTTTCAAAGAATTACAAGTTTCGGTTAATGCTAATTTAAGAGTGGTTTAATGTTTATTGAACAATACTTATTAAATAATTTATTTGTAAAATGCCTAATTCCTATTTGAAATAAATCTAACTGAATTAGATGAGACTTGTCAAATAGACTCTAATGGTCCATATAATAGCTTTATAAAAAAATGTCGTGCGTGAACTAGTAAAAAATTAAGGCTAGAACTATTAAAACTTTAATTGCAATAATCTTACTAATAGGCATGTTACTTAAATAGTGTTTTCTATGTCTTAATTTTATGTCACAATACTTTTAATATGTGGACACAAAGTAACTTGTTTCATGCATTCTTTTAAAACAAGCACAGAAGATTGACTTTTGTATTGCATCAGTCTTTAGTTTGAATAAAAGATGGTTAGTATTATGGTATAGAAAAATTATCATATATAATATTAAAAAAATATTTCTTTCGGCCATAGCTTAGCTCTAGTCCAGTTCTAATGCTTGAGAATAGAGTAAGGGCTTTGGAATTGTATGCCCGCTGAGGGTTTTGAAGGCTTTGGCTCGACATAAGCCCGGCCATTCATAAGGATAGGGCAAGGGCAAGGCGGACCCAAGCATTATCATGAGGGTGCAGTCGCAGCCACATGATTCGGAAAACCCCCTTATATTAGACTATAAAAATTTTGATTTTATTAATTAAGTTCTGCAATTGATCATTGCTCACATCACCCAAGTGAAAATCCTAGACCAGCCATTGGGTGAGCGCTGGGGTTACCTAGTCTCCACCCAGGCCTTGCCCTTTGATAGTCCTAGTGGGAACTAGGTCAAGCCAAAGTAATTGGTACCGTCCGCAAGCCTACAACAGCTAGGGCCTTCTCCCTTATAGTGCCCTCAAGGGGCAGGACCAGGCTAGCTGGGCCAAGGCTAAAAGAAAATAAAATTATTTTTAATTAACATATATAATTTTCCTATATAACTAATTCTTTCAACATTATATTAGCCCATCTCTTTTGTCCATGTAGGGATTAACGACACAATGCAAAATGCGGCGTGTCAGAGTTAAAAAAAAATTAATTGGTGGACGGTGGCATGGTAAAAACATAAAATTCAACTGATCCCTGTGACTATAATTGCTTGCAAGGGTAAAGCATTAACCTTAACTATTAATAATATTAAACAGTATTAGTTATAGTTTCAGGGGAAATAAGATGGAAGTAAGAAGTAGGTTCTACAAATAAATTTTGACGGGCCCGTTCTGTTTAATAAGTTTTTCCAAATTCATAAAAAAGAATATCATTATCAAGCGGGAATAGAAAGGCTATGAAGAAAAATATAGCTACATAACCCACATTTAAAATCTAAAGAAACCCTTGCGATTTGTACATTGTTTTTAACATGTATAAGTATAATGTAACACTTATGTAAATATGTATCTATGTATATATGTATGTTAATGTTTCATTATATATATATATATATATGGAAAATAATCCTATAAAACTAGTTCTCACCACTATTTTATGAGAAGTCTAGGTGGGGCTCATTTATCACCCAATCAAAATCTTGGAATACACATGGACTCCCTGATAGTCACATGTCCTAAGTTTTGGTTAAATCCAAATTTACTGAACCATTGGATTGACTATGCACCAATCTAAATGGATTAGATTTGTGAGCCACGGATGAAGGGCTTAGGGACATGTGATTTGGGCCAAACTTGATATTTACGGTTGTGCCACATAGATCTTTCCATCCTCCGGTCCTATCTCCAAATGAAACCCACAAGTGGTCCCCATAAAAAATTCTCGCGGTAGATGTGTGAAAACATTTCTTATAGAATTGAAGCCATATATATATATATATATATTTGTATGTTAACGGAAAGTGCACAGGCCGAGATAGACTAAGCTTGGCTTGGTCAAGCCCTAGGTCAGCTCTCAAAGTTATAAGCTTTCTAAAATTGGGCTCTACTTTATCCATTGGGCTTTAAGACAAAAAATAAAAGTTGTTCTTTTGCGTGCTTCTACTGGCCGAGTTGGGCCCCTTGTTAAAAGGCCAGATTGACAGCTCTAGTGCCAAGGTATTAGATAAATTACATGTGGAGTCTCCCTACAAAAAATAGAAAAAAGATGTATGAACAGTGAGGATCATTTTGGGAACTTGCCATTATAAAGTTTGGGTCGTCGATAAGCTCTTATCCTATCTTCACGCATGCGAATTGGGCCTATGTTGACCCTAAAGCCCTCAATGCCTCACCGGGCCTATAATCAGAGGTCTTTACCCTACCTTCATGGGCCAAGGGCACAAGAAAAAAAATCCTTAATAAACATATACACGCATGCTTTTTCCCATGTCATTTTAGCGGTGAGACTTTTTTGCCACTTGAAGAATTGAAATTCAGTCTGAAAAAACCTCACGGTAATCATGGTGGAATCAATCAGGCCTCGCCATGTTATTGCTGGGCAGGGCATATATCGTAGGTTGCCCATCTTTGATGTGGCGAGACCCGACCGTAGAGTTTTTTGACAGAGGATCCGAACTCCCATTTGGAATGTTTATATAGCGATACCAACACATTCTTGTCGCTCGAAGCACGTTTCTGACCATAACATATTTCCATCACCAATTCTGTGTCGCCAATAGCCTTTTGGTGCGGTTTCGTGTTGTCCAACCGTTCTTGGCGCGCTTTCTCTGTCAAAGGCTCATTTCTGTTGCCATTTGCCAAAGCATTCTCGTCGCTATCATAATTTTTTAAGCCATGCACAACTCATATTTGAAGGGCCATAACTTTCGATCTTGCGGCCGGTTTCCTTCATACAATATATCAATAAAAAGCTCTTCTCATGTATGTCAAGATAATTTATAAAATTAGTCCACCCAAGTAGCGATCATGTGTCAATTTGTGGTTTAATCGAACTTCTACTTATCGTTGAGTTCTATGTCCTTTGATGTTCTATGATGATTTTTTTCAAATTCTCACTCGTTTGTCAGATTTAAATTCAGGCAAGGTGAAAAAAAAGAGATTTTTACAACAAACTATTCCTTAAAATAGATTAGATAATTTGATTATTAAAAAAATATTTGTAACAAATTCGGGTATAGTAGATTATTTTTGGATAAATTTGCCTTCAAACTCAAAAACGATATCATCATAGATGGGAATACATTGTAAGTTCGAACATCAATAGGGTTTTAGATAAACTTCCTTCCATTGAAAAAGGTAGCTGTTTTCCTTCCATTCTTTGAAAGCAAATGAGAGATTTGATAAAGAAGTCACGGGAACATAAGGGCAGCTTCTTCCATGTGTAATTGTTGTAGTAATTGAAGACAAATGAGAGAGTTGAAAAAGTAGTCGCAGAGGAGTGGTCACGGGGCTTGAGGCTTTTGATTGGCTCCTTCCCATTTAAAAAAAAAATGGTAAGATCTCTTGTAGATCTCTAGATGTAGCAGCAAAACTCCAAGGAAAGGACAAAAAAAAAAACAAGAGTTTATGGGTTTCTAGTTTTTTCTTTCTAAGGGTTTTGTTTCATGTTTTCTATGATAGGCTGGTGTCTAAAATGAATTTTAGCTAGGTTTCTTTTCATAATTATGAAAAACGTATTCTTTATCTAAAACAAGCATCAAAATCTCATGTTTTTTTTTATATTACATCAATATTGGGTTGGAGAGATGGGGATTTGGTTTGTTCTTTTGCTTATTGGTCTAAAGAAATCAAATCTTAGTTTCTAAAGATGAGTTTTAGTTTTTAATTTTTGTTTGTTAGGAACGGTGGAAAATGCCTCTTTTGTGGAAAACATGAAATAAATTTGGATCTCTGGGGAGTTCTCATTTTTGGTATGTTTGAAAGATGAGTTTTTGAGTCTGATGTCAAAATAGAGTGTTGTTCTTTCTATTCAAACCTCCTATGAACTCTCTTTCTTTTATTTTTTTGTGAATTTTACTTGTAAGGTGTATGAAAAATTATAGTCTTGGAAAGAGTTGAAAATATAAACCCATGGCATGCATTTTCTTAAGCTTCCACTGTGATTTGGAAGTTGTTCTTGTTAACACAATGGGCTGGAATGATCGTTACACTAGTACTCCACCTTAAATCTCTATTAAATCGGTAGAATATATACATAAACTCACATTAATCAGCATGCATAAACGTAGAGCACTCTTCATGAAAAAGTATAGGAAAATTCGCTTGCATGCAGGCAACCAGGAAGACCGAAAAAAGAAACCGATACAAACGGAGGATAGAATGTGAAAACAAGTAACATGCTTTCATTGCAAGAAGCGTTGTCAAAATAGATAGACATGCAGAGACCCACCTCCAAGGGAATGAAGCATGCTTTTCCTCTTATTTATTTATATTTAGATAGTTTGGCGGATTTTGTTGAATTTTAATTAGACTATTTTGTTGACTATTTCAAATCTCCAGGTTCATGGACTCTCTCTTATTTTTATTCAAATGAGTTTGGATGTTATTTTTACTTGTATGTTCCTCTATTCTATTGAATGCGTTGTGACAAGGAAAACACAATTAAATTCTAATACCAATATTGATCCAATGAAATTGCCGTTGATGGAATACGCATGATTCAATTTCTCTCACTATGGTGTATGTTCGGGCATCAGTGAAAAGCGTTGCAATGACAAGGCGTTGCAGCTAAAGAAGAAGATCAACCTACTTCATCCTCAAGTGGAAGGGTAAGGCTTTTTTTTTTTTAAATCTACAAACCCCACACATTCGGACTATTCATCTTGACCATCAAATTTACATTAATTCATTTATGGATGGTAATGTTTTTGTCAAATGTAGGTATTTCTTCATCAGACTTAATCTTCTACAACCCTTCTTCATCCATCAGACTTAATCTTCTACAGCCTCTTATTCATCCTTCGACCCTTTTAAATGGCAACTTCTCAGTGATTTCTCTATTTACCATTTCTAGCATGGCATTGAGATCTATTGTTAGATGGGTAATGTAGTAATAGAGTATTTGTTAGATGAGGAATGTCAGGCCCCAAATCTTTTAATTTGGGTTGGATCAAATTGTTGGGTTCGAGTTGAGATGAGAGTGCTAGATGGATGCTTGATAAGCCATTTTAGAGATTTTGGATCTTTGCATGCATGGTAATTTTGTGTAGGGCCCATTGGAGATGTGCTAGTTAGAAATTCTGAGGCTTTGGGCTTGAATTATTTGACTTTTTGGAGCCAAAAGCCCTTTTTTGGACTTTTGTAAAACTAACTAAAGAGCAAGGAGCCCTTCCGTAGAATTTAGCTAAACCTTTACGTAACATAACCCTATAATCCCCTGATTGTCTTTTCTTCGTACGCACATTTCTTTCATTCTTCTTCCTTTTCTCTACAACCAAGCTCCAGTAGCTCTTCGAGAGAACCAAGGCTTGGTCTAAGAGCTTAGATAACACCATCACCTTCACCTTCATCTTCTCTCTCTGTCCATCTTGTTAGTGATTGCAACTCCGATAAGTATCCATCTTTTACCACCATTAGATACTTTCATTTCATTAGGGCAGATCTTGATAAAATAGAATTATGGTGTTGTATGTGGGATTGTAGGAAGGGTTCAATCAGTTATTCGGTTTGGAGTGAAGATTCAGGTCCAAATTAACCTTCTTGCATTTTCACATATGGTTTAAAGCATTGCACCCCAAGGCAAGTGGATAATTGTAAATAATGTCAACTTATTCTATTTAATAATTACTATGGGTGAAAACCTGACTTAGATGGTTGATTTGATCCTTTTGGTCGAGATTTGGAGTTCTTATTATAATGATTGAGTTTTTGAGAGAGAACCTGACTCAAATGATTGATTTGATCCTTTTAGTCAAGATTTGGCGTTATGATTATACATGATTGAGTTTTTGAGAGAAAAACAAAGAGGGGAACTGTGCACATCTATGGCTAAACAGTGGATGAACCTACGGTTAGGCTATGGCTCACATTCCAGTAAGCCGTTTTAGGGATATTTGGTTTCTAGCAAGCTTTACGGTTAAGCCGTAAGCCCAGCTTTTCTATGGCTAAGCCATAAGTACCTTGGAACCCTAATTAAATTGGCAAGTATGGTAGGTTAAGATAGGTGATCATAATTGAAGAACTTGGCCACACGAACTGCACTACAGGTAAGTGACCCTAGGTAAGTAACTTCTAGAGTATAGGACCACTTAACCTGACATCATACTCAATGGTTAATTAATAAATGGATCAGTATGTGACTTGGACCTCAGAATATGATGAGTTCTGCTCATAAAGAAGGGTTAGTGGATGTACACACATGATTGAATTGGACTCGAGATAAGAATGTAAGTTTCGAAATGCACCACATGGTAGACACCGAAAGTGGATCATTAACATCGTAGGCTCACATTGTCATTTCGAAAAAAAGTTGATGAAATGTGTATACCTAACTAACTATGACAATTAGGTGTTGTAGAGCTTACCTTTAGTAAAATAGAAAATACCACATGAGCATAATACACTTTAAAATTATGCAACCTAAATTCATTAATTATTAAGGGTGGATGTTGTGCATTAGGGGTCTCATGGCATGATTCATTAAGCATTTGTATACGTATGTATGCGTACATATATATTTGACTAGCTGTAGTTTGGAGGTGCATGTACGCCATGGGGTCAGCGTGTATTGTGGGATATAGTACACAATTGTACCATTTACTATATCTGGTGGGAATACTCGTTTTTATATATTGTATCTGGTATGAAAATCCGTGTTCGTGCATTCATGCCATTGGGTTTGCATTCAGTATATTTTGGGTAAGATGTAAAATATGCTTTAATTCAATTGATTAATTTCATTATTTATAGTTTACCTCTTGTAATATTATATCAATCTGACTCACTACTTTTGATGCCTAAGTCCCATTGCTAGTGCTGAACTGGAGGGTCAAGCTACGTAGAAGATTCTATCAGATGGTAGAGTTATTGAGTGGTGAGCCGATGACATCGTCTGAGGTGTCTTGGTGATGGTGCTGAGATAAATACACTAGACTTTATTATAAGGCCATGTTTGGGGCCATTAGTGTAGTCATTTAATTTATTTGTTTTGGGAATTATAACTTTAATTGTTATGCTTCAAAAATTCTTAACCATTTATTAATTATTATTGAGATTTATTATATGGTTGTATATGATACTCAACTCTGCAGATTATGGACTTTAGTTCCGCTTGTGATTATGGTTGTTTGATCAACAAGCATAACCTCATGAAGGACTTCGATCGAACTGAAATTGGGGCTCGTGTTGTATATGCAAGAAAATTTTAAATTGGCCTTAATTCTCACACCCGTTAAGACCGGGTTTGGATTTGGGCCAGTTTTGGAGGCGTGACAGATAATATTGTAATGTAGTAATTGATCCTACATCGTTGAATAAAATCCATTTAAAATAGCTCGTATTTGCTAGTGAAACATGATATTAGATATTTGGTGTGGATTGAATAAGATATTTTCCAGATTGGGTCTATCACTCTCTAAAATTTAATTAATTAATATTGTCTTAAAAATGAGAAGAAAAGAGAGCTCTGATTGTTGAGTACTGTGAACTGTTTGGTTTTTAAGCCATTTTGGGAGTAGGTAGGTTTGGGATTTGCAGAAAAAAGTCCATAAAATACTTCTTAGTATATATATATATATATCAATGTTGCTAGCTTTGTAGAAGCATAATGAAGAGACATGTCATTGTATCACATTGTGGAGGCCCACCAATAGAGAACAGGAGGGGCAATCATGCAAGAATGAGATTTATTATCAAAGTAATGAGATCACCATCACAGTTTAATTATATCATAATATACATATGGGGAGCATTACACAGCACCCGGACCTTTTAAAGAAAAAACGCCCCTCTTAATTGGGTCCAATTGATATACATGATAAATATAAAGTCCATTTGATGTAAAGATTCATATAAGGCCTACTTATATAAAAAATCTTAAGTCCATATGATCATCTTAACCTTGAAATCCATGGCTCTAAATTTTAATGGTTTAAAAACATCATTTTATTATGATTTCAATCCAACGGTAAAATAAAATTGGATCATGTCAAATTTGGACATGTGAGCATACATAAGAGGATAGTATGTATGAAAAGACTAGATTGACTCAAAATGGGCCCCATGACCAAAAAATAGAGGGACAAAAAAGGGCATTTATAAAGTGGGACGTTTTTTAGAATTTCCCTATATATATAAGTCATCTTCTATGTATCACACATCCAAATAACATGAAAATGGATCCATATATAATATTTGATAGTTTTAGTTGTATTGTTTTATGAGACTAAGAGTGAGTATATTTTAGTAGTGTTTCAATATTTTGCTTTATCATTATGGTTACATATATACTTTACATGGTTCAGAATATGTTTGCTCCTTTTTTTGATGTAGGACCATATTATATACAAGCAATAACGAAGGATTCAATACCCAATACATTTAGTTGTGTTTACTTTAATATTGTTTTAAAAAAATTCCAAAAGAGTAGAAATATGGATGTATGCATCCATTTGGGTTGAGATCCATCCTCCATTCTAATGAGCGTCCACATATTTTTGGTTTGTTTGTCCACTTGACCTATTCAATCAGTGGCACCAAGAAGCAAGAGGATGAGTTTCTACCTAAAAGGTGTAAAAAGGTACTCCACTCAATTTCAAGGTAGTAACAAGTGAAATTGGGCCAAATATTTCAAGGTGAACTATCTAATTTAAGAGATGAGTCATATAAAGTTAGTGCTCGTTTGGCAAGTTTAAATCTAACCTCTTGTTTTAAAGCGGATTTAAAACGCATTTAGTGCATTTGAAAACAATGTTTACATTGTCTATTTCAATCCACAAAAAGAGGAATGATGTCTGATTTGGAAAGTAGCAAAATCTGCAAGAATTGAAACAGATGATATGCTCTAAAGCAAATAGATGTGTGCATGAATAATATGTAAGGCACTGTTTTTTCTACCATTGCTTTTTTTTTATTTTTTTATAATCTGAGACTCATAGAAAATGATTTAAACTGTTAGAACCATTCATGAAACAAAAAAGGTCTCACTAACTAAATTTCAGCTATTGATCTATCTTGGATTGCAAGATATTTGCAAAAAATTGAATAATCATAAATTTGTTTTTTGAAATTCTATGGGCCCCATGATCAAGATCAAAACCGTTAATTCTCTTTGGAATATTGAGCACAACTATGGCTAAAATTCTCAAGCCTTTTGGTATAGTCCAAATGTCAAGAAAATGATGAATATATTACAACCGTTAGCTCATGTTCTATCCCAGCAATTGAAACTTGATAATGGCAGTCAATTTTTTCAAATTTTTCTTAAATTCCATGCTAGAAGATAGTCATTTGAAACATCAAAAATATGTAATAGGTGAAACACGAATATGGGCTTAAAATCAGCCATTGATTTTTAGCACATCTTAAGAAATTTGTAAAAGAAATTGAGCCATTTAGTGTAATTTTTTGAATTTTGTGGGCCCCAATATGAAGATTTGAACCATTGATCCTCTTATGAATATAAGAAACAATCATAGGATAAAAAATGAGTCTTTGATTCCTTTTGGTTATAGAGAAATTCATAAAATACTCATGTGCTATTGAATTCATAAACAATCAATGGAAATTAAAGTTTTGTAATGTCCATAGCCGTAACATCTACAATGTTTTTCAAGTCTATAGGACTCATTATCAAGATAGAGAAAAACCTATTCATAAGAATAGTGCAAGCATCATTTAGACTTCTTTAAGCAAAAAATTTCTTTTTGTGAAGAATACGCATTTTGTATCACACGTGCCAAAGTGTTCATCATTGGAGTATCAGAAATTCATTATTAGAACATCCAAAATGAAGTTACACTTAGAACATCAACTTATATTGCTAGGATAGTAACTATCTCATGTTATTTCTACTAGCATTCACTGTTGGGTTCTAGCCTCTTAGTTCCAATTATTTTCACAATAGTTTTATTGTCAACTTAGAGGATTCAACATTTATCCTTTGTATGATTGAGTTCAATTGGCTAAATTCTGTAAGATATTAGTTCTTAGTTCTGTATGCTATTGAAACCTTGTTGTTGGCCCAAGGTTGATCCTGAACAATTCTAATTTTTTACTTATGCAATTTCATTCATTCACTATATTTTTTAGCTAATACTCTGTTGATTCAATTATTTCATGATTAAAGTCTATTTCTGTTCACATTTCTTGCTGCCTTCAACTATGTGCTACAAAATGTGTAAATCGTCCATAAAAATATATTGAATAACTTGATCATAAAAATCTCAAAAATGAGATTGCATTAAAAATAATAACAATGATAATGAAACCAAATACAAAGTGGCTAAGAGTCAAGTAGATTTTTCAGTTTCTTAACACATTGAAAATTGACATAGGTCATGTTTCTAAACCTTGATCATGCAATTCAATTTGGTTAAGGTGAATCACATATATAGAGCTAGCAATTATCTAAACTCTATCTCTAATTGTCATAAATATTCTCCTTTTCTTTTTCTTTTTTTTTCTTTCTCTAATACATGCAACCAATGTCACCAAACTTTAAGGCTCAATCATGCTCAAAAGACTATGATCTGTGCCTTGAAGTTTGGTGATTAGTACTTTATCTTATGTATTTATAAAAAAAAAGATTTAGCTTTATCTTATTTATGCTATTGATTAGTATTATGGTTGTCTTGATGTAATATGTTGGAAATATAGAGATAGAAATTTGGGGTTACTGTAAAAGCAGAGTTACAAAACATTATACCGACGTGTAGGAAAGCAACATTGACTGTTGGTAGAATTGTTGTCAGCGATCGTAGAAGAGTTTTCATAGAGAAAGTTTAATTTTTTTTAGAGCCCCAGCGGATTTATAATTCAAAATAGTACTATTTGTATCAATAGTGCAACAATAAACCCAAGTTGTTTAAACACAATTAAGACAGCATTGGGAACATTAAAATGAAATTTAAGAATGAAATTTGAACGTTTAAAATGATTTAAAAATTAAATTTGAAATTTTTGCAAAAGTGAACCATTTCTATATCAGAATATTGGTCTCCCAAGGTAGGCCGAGCAGGGATTTACACCCCCTACTCGCGATAATCACGCAGGATGCACGTCACGGGCACATGCTTATATAAACGATTTCCAAATCCAACCCCCTGGGCTAGGCCTGACTTGTGTGCGCGTGCACATGGCTTATGGCAAAAAAGCCCAAAAGATCTTAAAGTAAAAAGCACAAGGAAGTACTTATATAGTGCTCAAATATTTTGCACTTTTTCAATATGGGACTATTGCAAATACACTAAGTTCTCTTTTGCTTTTGGCAAAGAAGAAAAGCAAAGAGAAAGGAAGAAATGTTTGTAGCTACACATTAGATTACCAATCTCCCCCGTTTCAAAATATTCACTGAGTATTCTACTAGTAAGGTGACAATGTTTGAACCTTACCGTCGTGTCATATTTTCAAACCTTTAGGAGTTAAAGTGACCAAAGTCTTAAACTTCAACTCTTTATATCAGTTCAAAGTATGACAAGTAACTAGTTGAAGTCCATAAGTTAGCACCTTTATGGTCATGTGCTTATATCCCGGATTTCAGAGTGCTCTAGAGAATTTGCCAAGATGCTCATAGAAAGCGGCCCCACTTCCACACTCATATAGGTGAGTCTATCAAGAGTGCTCTTGCAGCTGTACACCCCCACCATACAAGCTATAGGTCATATTAAGGATTAAATTCAACCTCACTCACTTTAGGTTATGTACTAACACTTAATCTCACATAGCATAACTTTATAGGGATGAGTTTCTAGAAATATATATTCTCATTTTACCAGCACTCCACTCATCGAGACAGCTTATTTTTCCCATTGAACCTATTTCTCGGGATCTTCGATCACTAGGTTGGGTTCTAACTGTTGATGATTTATGGGCTTAAGATCCATCCCTTTAATTGTTTCCTTTATCTTTTCCCTTGCAACGCATTTTATCAAAGGATCAGCTAAATTGTCTTTTGATTTTACATAATCAATTGTAATTACCCCTCCATCGAGTAATTATCTCTTATAGCTATATTGCAATCTTACTTGCCTAAACTTTTCATTGTATGTAACATTGTTTGCATTAATAATTACGGCAGTGTTGTCATAATGAATAATAATGGGAGGAATTAGATTAGTCCACAAAGGAATATCAAATAATAAGTTCCTAATCCATTCAGATTTCGTTGCAGCAGCTCCCAAAGCTAAGAATTCCGAATCCTTAATAGAATGTGAAATGGTGGTTTGTTTTTGAATTTTCAAGATATTGCAACACCTCCTAATGTAAAAATATATCCACTTGTAGACTTAAAATCATCCAAATCTAAGTTCCAATCAATATCACTGTTACACTCAACTAGAGGTGGATAACCCGAATAACACAATGCATAATCCATAGTATGTTTTAAATATTTAAGTACACTAGATACAATATTTCAATGTTAAGTACCATAATTGCTTGTATATCTACTTAATTTACTAACAACGTATGCAATATCCAGGTGAGTACAATTCATAGCATACATTAAACTTCCAATTACAATGGCATAATCAAGTTGAGCTATACTATCAACATCATTTTTAACTAATTTAATACTAGGATCAAAAGGAGTAGACATTGGCTTACAATCAAAGTGTTCAAAACTTTTTAATACTTTTTTTATATAAAGTGATTAGGACAATTTAATTCCAGTGTCAACTCTAATTGTTTTGATTCCCAATATAATCCTTACTTCTCTCACATCTTTCATATCAAAATTATAGGAGTGAAGTATCTTAATTTCTTTTATACAATCCATGTTAGTACAAAAATTAAGCGAATCATCAAAATACAAGCACAATATTGTTGTAGAACTACTATTAGATTTATAATAAATACATTTTTCAACCTCACTTACTTTGAAGCAATTAAATAAAACAACTTCATCAAATTTCTTATGCTATCATTTAGGTGCTTGTTTTAGTCCACATAAGGACTTTATCAACTTGTACACCTTATGTTCTTATCCTTTTATGACATAACCTTTTGGTTGTTCCATATAAATTTCTTAATTTAAATCTCTATTTAGAAAGAAAGTTTTAACATCCATTTGATGTATAATCAAATTATGAATAATAGCAACAACAAGCAAAATTCTAATTGAGCTAATTCTTGACACTGGAACATAAGTATCGAAAAAATCTACTCCCTCTTTTTGTCTAAAGCCTTTGGTTACAAGTCTAACTTTATACTTCTCTATTGATCCATCAGGTCTTAGCTTCTTCTTAAGAACCCATTCACACCCTAAAGTCTTGGTACCTGATAGTAAATTAATTAATTTCTAAGTATTATTTGCTAAAATGGGTTCTTTTCCAAATATTATTTACTAAAATGGATTTTATTTCATCATCTAATGCTTCCTTCCAAAAGGCAGCATTATTAGAAGCCATAGCCTCCCTGAAAGTAAATCTATTCAACTAGATATGTTTTAAAATCAGGATCAAAACTAGTGGCAATCCTAAGTTTCTTACTCCTCCTTGGTTGCAATTTCTCTTCCTCGAGAATTTCTGAAACTCTTTTGGATGAGAAAGGCCTAGATTTAAAAGGGAAGATATTTTTTAAGAAGTCTACATCTCTAAATTCAACTAGGTTTTGATCATCTAATTTGAGAAATTTTATAGCCTGTATTATCTTGTGCATACCCTATGAAAACACATTCCCCAGAGTGGGGTCCTAACTTAAGCCTTTTTGGATCTACTATCTTAACATGGGTGAGACAACGCCAAACTCGAAAATATCTAGGGGTAGGCTTCTTCCCTTCTCAAATCCCAAAAGGTGACCAATTAGTCTTAGAATGCAAAGTTTTATTCAAGATGTAACATGCAGTTAACAAAGCTTCACCCCACAAACTTTTTGGACTGCCAGATGAAATTAAAATGTAATTAACCATTTCAATCTAAGCTCTATTTTTTCTTTCTGTAATTCCATTTTGTTGTGGTGTATATGGGGTAGTACTGGTTCATTTAATTCCTTTAAATTCACAAAAACCTAGACATTCTTTTGAGGTATATTCACCACTCTGTCACTGTTAATGTTACCACTTTTTTATCCAATTTATTTTCAACTTAACTAACATAAACTTTAAACTTAGATAGTGCTTTATCTTTAGTTCTTAGTAGGTATACATAAGTATATCTAGAATAGTCATGAATAATAGTAATAAAATAATATTTACCATCTTTAGTCATAGTATTACTTAAATCACAAATATCAAAATGCGCTAGTTAAAGCAACTCAAATTGCCTTTCCACAGTATGAAAAGGCTTGCGAGTAATTTTAGCTTGAAAAACAAACTACACATTTCTTATGTTCATTAATATATTTATCAATCAAGCCATCATTACTCATATTTTTCATAGTTCTAAAATTTATGTGTCCTAATATACTATGCCATTCATCAATAGAAGTAACAATATAAGCTAAAAAGATGCAACATTATTATTAGTAATATTCAGTTTGAATATGCCATCACAAGCATAACTTTTATCGACAAATATACCCTTCTTGGTGAGTACAAACTGGTTAGATTTAATTACCTATTTAAATCCAGCCTTGTTCAAAAGAAAACCTGAGACTACGTTCTTTCTCATGTCTGGGGCATGAAAATCATTCAGCAAAGTTACAGTTTTTTCGGAAGTGAATTGAAGTTCAACTTTCCTTTTATCGACTACTGGTGTAGTTATGGTAGTTCCTAAAGCAAGCTTACAAGTATTAGTCACCTATTCATGAGTTTTAAATGCACCTCTATCATAGGTGACATGTGTGGTGGCTCCTATGTCAACCCACCATCCTTCAGTTTTAGTTCTGCTGATGGTATTCACTTCAAAAATAACAACAATTAGATGTTACTCCTCAGTAACATTAGCTTAAGGCTTTGTAAACTAAGATTACTGAAGAAGCTTTTTTCTGTAATGGCATTCTCTAGCAAAGTGCCCTGCCTTCCCACATACAAAATAATTGTCCTTCACTTGCGGCTTGTCAGCTCCTCTATTTGTACTCTTACCCTCATTATGCTTACTATTATTTTGACGTTTGAAAGGGACATTGTGTTTCTCATTTCCACTAAGATTTTCATCAAACTTCCCTTTTTTCTCATCATTCTCTTTGGATTTAATTTCAGCAACATGAATTTTCCCATTGTTATTAGCATGATCTTTTTGATCACTGATCCGAGCCTCCTCCGCAATTCTCAAGTAGCGCTGAATGCGTTCCAAGGAATAATCTCTCCTTTTATGTTGAAGAGCCTTTTGAATGTCCTTCCAAGTGCGTGGTAATTTTTTAATTATAGTTGCCACTTGGAATTGTTCATCAACTAGGATCCCTTCTTTAACAATTTCATTCATAATTATCTGTAAATCATACACTTGGGGCAGTATTGGTTTATCATCTACCATCTTAAAGTTTAAGTATCAACCTACTACATATTTCTTAGCTCCCGATTCCTCAGTCTTGTATTTCTTATCAAGGGCTTTCCAGAGGTCTTTTGCATATTGAGATACCAAATATAGGTTGTATATATTGTTTGCCACTAGATTCAATATGTGGTTCTTGCACAAATAATCATTTTCTTTCCATTTCTTCCGTGAAAATGAGCCACCTGAACTTTCTTTACATTCGGGGGCATGGTTCGGTTAGAACATATGCTATTTTCAGAGCTGTTAGAAGATATAGAACTTTCTGCTACCAGCGACGGAAATTGGATCTGTTAAAGTTGTCTAACCATACCAAATCTTGATGCATGAATTTAATCGCAACTGTAGCCATTATCGTCCTAAAATTGTTTGAAATATAGCTATAGAAATTTGGGGTTATTGTAAAAGTATAGATGCTTTCTTTAGTACGAGTTCTGCCCCTTCAAAGTAAACCCAAATGCGAATGGTCTCAGCGGCAATTGCCCCCAAGATGTGGATCTACCTTAGTCGCACACCAAAATTAAACACTATATCAGAATATGGTCCCCCAAGATAGGCCAAGCAGGGATTTGCACCTCCTTGTGCGTGATGATTATGTAGGATGTGCATCGCAAACACATGCATGTATAAACAGTTTCCGGATCATACCCCCCATAGCTAGGCCCAACTCATGCACGCACATAGAGCTTTTGGCAAAAAAGCCTAAAAGAGCTTAAAGTGTAAAGCATAATGAAGTACTTAATATAGTGCTCAAATGTATTACACTTATTCAATGTGGGCCTCTTGCAAATACACTAAATTCTCTTTTGCATTTGGTAAAAAACAAAAACAAAAAGAAATGGAAGAAATGTTTTGAATCCTCACGTTAGGCTAACAAAATGAGCAGTCTCGTTGTTAATATATGATAAATCCTACCTCGATTAGGATCAGCTCCAGGATGACCTATCGAATCGTCATATTAGTCGTTACTTCCAATGATCTGTGCAGGATTTATCATATATTGGTCTTGATGCATACATAGTTGATGTACGGTGTCCTGACTAATCATTCTCTTATTAGGTCTAAGGGTGGCAGTGGGTCGGGTTCAAATCATGTTAATCTTGGAAGGAAACATAGGGACCCAACCTCAACTAGACCAATTTGATTGGGTTGGACATGTAGCGAACCCAACTTAAAAGCTCAGATTTGGCCAAGATTGGAAGGTTTGACTTCATAGAGTTGGTTGAACAAGTCCTTTACCAACCCAAATCTAGTATTGATGTCACCAAACCCGAACCGTGAACTACTAGATTGGGTATGTTGTGATTTTGACATCACCCCGTTGTGCACATATATGAATAATAAGATCAAACACGAAGCAACCACCATAAGAAGAGACACGAGATTTACGTGGTTCACCCAAACAGGGCTACATCAACGGGCACAGAGACGATCATCTTCACTATCACAAGTAAAGCATACAGAGACTCTCGTTTTCTCACATCGTCTCACCTACGTGGTGTGGAAACACCACGGGCAAGAGAGCTCTCACCTCTTTTTAGCGCTAGATCCAGGATTACAGACTAAACACATATATAGTCTCCGCTTTTTTGGTGAATTACCAAAATACCCTTAACTTTAAACCAGTCCAATGGCTAACCCAGTAGACTCATCTGGCTAAACCAGAATACAATACATAAACCCAACAGGGTAGGTACTTGGTAAAGGTTGGGTTATGAAATGACATCCCTAGCCCCTAGCTGCAGTGGAAGTGATTCAAAGGTTGGGTCAGTTACTTCATGACAAGCCAAGTTCTAATTTCGAAGCACGGACATAATCCTAATTACTCCCTCATTCTGTAGTCTGATTACAACATAAAGGTAACTGTTGGATTATGGAATTTATACTTGAACATCATGTGCCGGACATGAATTGTTGGATTATGGGGTTTATACTTGAACATTATGTGTTGGACATGGTATTTACACCCATTAGATTGTCCAAGACTCTGGGTAACATACCCCATTTAGAGGTGGAGACAAGAATTCACAAGTCGGTCTTCCAAGATCGATTAAATCAGAGAAAAGTAGCAGTAGCAGCAGCAAAAACAAGCCAATGCATAACAAAGAATAAATACAAACTCATAGCAATAAGAATTCATTATATATCAAGGTCCAACATTATTATGTGAAAACAATACACACCTAGAACTTTATAACTAATCTTGAAATTTGGGTCAATCAGGAGGTGAGAACATGGTGTTGGCCTTAAAGTAATTATACTAAAACACAAGCAAGATTAACCAATTCAAACCTAGACATCTTCAATGAACTGAATACAATTAGTGACAGGTCAGGACTCTAAAGGATTCATAGAAATTAATAAAATTTGGCTGAAACCATTATTTTCAGCCAAATCAACTTGGAGTTTGCACCTATTAAGTCGTGTATATAGTCCAGAAGACAGAAATGGATAAGACTTGCAGCCTGATATTCCATGTGACGGGGACCAACTCACACCCAGAAATTGATAAGACTTGCAGCCTGATATTCCACGTGACTAGACCAACTTAGACACAGAAATTGGTAAGACTTGCACCCTGATATTCCATGTGACTGGGACCAACTTGGACAAGTCTCTATACATATCAACCAAATCGATGTACTGCTGCAACTGCATTGAGACAATCTATGATCCAAGCAGGGTTTTAACAAATCCATTTTCATCTTTTCTTTCGTTCTGTGGAAGTTGGGGATGAGAGCAGTGTCACAAAAGACAGGGGCTCAGCGTAATTTTGCCAAGTTATGCATATACAAGTTGGTAGCAGCTAGAACTAAGTCCAAACTGAAAATGAGATTTTCTTTTGTTGAAAGTACCAAAAAAAGAAAAAAAGTCTGAATACATGATGTAATTATAAATTAGGTGGACAATTCACACCATCTTTCACTCACATTCAATCCTAAACAAGAAAACAAATATACATAACAGTCTAAAGTCATTAGAAATCCTCTGTTATATCTCCGTTTAAAAGAAGTCTCATCTAGCATCATTAAAAAGGAAAAAACTTTTCAGCTCAAGCAAATAGGATTTTGGAGAAATCACAAGAAATACTAAGAGCAGTACTAAGCTAAATTCAAAGATCAAATGAAACCCAGATGAGAAAAAGAGCAATAGAGAATAATTTCAGTGGATAAGACAGATTCCAAATGCTAGAAATTAAATACTCAGGAACCATAAAAAAGAAACAAAATCAAACCTTTTCTAAATGAGAAGAAGAAACACAAATTTTATGCTTTCCCACCCATTTTTCTCGTTTCTTGTCTTGAAAGTGGAAGAGGAATGAAGGCCCGGTTTTGAGTCCTTATCCTATGCCAGTGCCTCTCTATTCGAGCCATTCTACCCTGCTAAATGGTGTCGCCCTTGCCTGAGAAGTCGCATGCATATAACTAAGAGGGCATAATTGTCTCTTTTTTTATTTGTACGACGCTAAATTCATTGCTTTATAATCTTTTTGAATAATTTCATCTAATCCATGTTTAGGAACAATTTTTTTCATAAAAGTCCTAAAGAAAAGGACAAAAATGTGAATTAAGGTGTGCCTTTGTTTTGGCTAGCAAAAACCCACAAAACAAGTAAGGCTGCTAAGATTAAGATACACAGCACATCACCAAAATCCACAAATTCTCGCAAACTTAATGCTCAGCCAGGCCAAGCTTAGCTCAGAAATTAAGATTGTGGCCTTTTCAAAACTAGGGCCATCCCAGCCCTCAGGCTTTAAGAAAATAATAAAAGCCCTTGTTTTGTGGGTTTTTGCTAGCCAAGTCGGGCTGGCCCCCTCGGGCCAAATTGATAGCCCTAGTCGTGGATAAGCGGTTTGCCAAAATCATAATAATGCAATTAGATTGGCTAAGCAGTTGTTTGTGCACAAGCTGTGGAACACGAAACGGACTTTCATCTTCCGTAGCATTTGAAGTCCAACCTCATTGGTAGGCATTCAAAATCCATGGCGTGAGCAGAAAATGCAACCAAATCAATAGTTTTCAATGGAGAACTTCATCCTCACCGAACTCGTGCTCCAGGATATGCCAGGACAAGCGAACGACTTTGCACGCGTTTTTTTTGGCTTCTCGGTTGCACAAACAAGTTCTTAGAAGTCGTTTATTTCTTCTGCATGAGAAAAAGTCAAATAATGTCTCCTATTATAAGTGGAATTCCACATATTCCACTGAAACCTAACATTCAAAATACCACAATTTTAGAAATTCAAAAAGACTAAATGTAACTATTCATATGGTTGGTTTCTATAATTCTTGCAGGGCAAATACTGCATTTCAAATGCTTCCAGAATTGTAAGCTGTCATGTTAGCGTCAAAAATTTCCAGCAACTGAAATTCTTGTTAGAAGTGACCCCAAGCAAACATGCCCTAAAAGTGATAATCCATAATGCCAGATTTTTTAAATCTTACTCATCAAATTTGGAGAGGGAAAATTTCAAGTTTTGAAACTTCTTAAATTAGTTCCTATGTTTTTAATAAAATTTTCAATTAAAGACATTTGTTCATTTAAAACTACTTTCCCTCAACACGTTTCTCAAATTTTAAAAAAATATCCAAATTACCCTTCACTGAAATAAAATACTCCTCCACTCTCTTTGTATTCTCCTCATTTTTTTCACTAGTGTTCTCATGGTGATCAAGGATAATTAGCAACCCCACAATGATCAGTTGAATGACTGGAGGAAAAGTCGTTAGAAAATAATTTTAAATGACCAGATATCTTTAATTAAAAATTTAGGAACTAATTTAAAAAGTTTTGAAGTTTTTATTCTTTTTTGAAATAAGGTAAAAACTTAAAACCTTATTTAACATTTTCACATTTAGAAATTATAAATGCAAGGAGACACAGCTGAGTGGCTGACCCTGATTGAAAGGAGCAGAACCATGCAGAAAGGAAAACGAACCACGTACAATAGCACAGTAAATTAGTGATCACCACTAGCAACCCAAATGCTGACAAGTACTTTACCCACATCAACGGATGGAAAAAGCCAATTACATTGTTGTTACTGTACAATAACAAACTAAGATAATCTTCAGACACTTTGACGAGATTTTGTCCAAAATCTCCAAAACTCTGTAATATTATGTTTCCGCAATCATATTTAAATTTTTTTTAGTTTCTTTTTCCTATTTTTCATATTTTAGCATTTTTATTTGACGAAATTTCTGGAATGTTACAAGAACCCAAATTTTTAGAAGAAAAAAGACCTGAGTCATACATTAAGGAGCATGATCATGTGATGGATATATTTAGCTTTTATTGGGGGTCATTTGTGTCGCTCCATTTACATATGTAAGTGTTGCGCATGTGAAATGGTTTCAAACATTTCATATTTGTTTTTCAATTTTATACATGTGGTCTGAAAAGTACATGTGGTTTTAGTGTGTAAATGTCATAGCAAAGGAGGCTTTCATTTTCACACCTAATTAGGTGTGAGACGGTTTCACAGCCCTCTCAAAATGGCAGTGCTACAGTGCCCAAACGCTCATCACCTCTTTTTTTTTTTTAATTTTCTGGTACCCACAATCACAATCTGAATCGTCTAAAGTGTTTATAATGCCAAAAATGGCTATGATACAAATTTTTAGCCATTGGAATATCTTAAATTATGAGATATTTATGAATAAATTCAGACCATTAATCTTCAATTTTGGGTTTTTTTTTTGCCCTATTTTCACTATCTGAACCGTTCATCTCGTTCAAAAGGCCATTTTCACCTATGAGGTTAAATTTTAGAAGTTGATTCAAAATGAATCTTGAGATATTTTCAAAAAACATATCAACCGTTGATGCATACAGGATTGTTACACAGCATTCAATTTGTTGAATAGGCACTCCACTTTTTTCAAAATTTTGGATAATCATAGACTCATATTCAAGATCTGAACTGTCGAATCTCTTTACAAGGCTGAACACGGGTAGTGGGTCAAATTTAAACCGTTGATCTTTTATAGATTGTGAGATATTTACAAAAAATAATGAACCTTTTGATCTTCAATTCAAATTTTTGTGGACCACTTTTTTCTAATCTAAACCGTTGATCTTGATCAAAAGGCCAACAATGCTTACTATATTAAATATCATCATTTGATTAACCATGGACTTTTCAAAATTTATAAAAAACTAAGATTCACATCGGAAGAGGTGTGAAATATCAAACAAAGAACTATATTTCACATGTGAGTCATTTGCAGATGTCTAGCATTTTCACATCACACGTGAAATTAACAAACGTCTCCATGAAGTTGATGCCAATATATTTCCATATATGGTTGTGTCTTGAATGTAATGGAGACTAAAGTTGGAATTAGTGCAAAAGTCACGTCAGCATTAACTCAAAAAGAGTTAGGCATAAAAATGACTACTTACATAGTTGTATACATATGTAGTTACCTAGAAGGCTTAGAACAGTGTGCGAGCTTTATCTTAGGTAACAATGTCTTTATTGGGTTAAAAGAAAAAATAATAATAATAAAGGAGTTATATGTGTTCAAAGGGGATCATTTCAGGTTACTTTTTAGGAGCGCACCTTTTTGTGAATGAAAAAGTTAATAGGATGGATGCCCATCCCAGCATGTTGCGGATAAGAGATTGACCAAAATGTTATTATATGGCCATAGACACTTAGCAGGGTTTTTTTTTTTTTTTTCTTTTTGGCATGAAACATGTAAACTACATTTACTCATGCAGATTCAACACATGTAATATCCATTTATTTGCATGAAATTGAATTACTAAGAATTCATGGCAAATCATTTCTAAAATCATTGAAGTTGATGACTAAAGGTCAAAGGATTAAGATAATCTAATGAAGTTAATATTTTGTATACCAATAAGTCTCGTTAAGATCTTTTTATCCCTCACATTTTTTGTTGATGGCCATGGCATCAAGTAGGCCCCACATGGGATGGTCCTATAGAGGGAAATCATTAATCATGATGGTGGTCCACATGCTTACATAAATATGATGATTGTGGGCCACATGACTTACAAGCCTACAATTGTCTCTCTTATCTCGTGCACTATCGCAACTATCACTTCCTTATATTTGTACCTCTTTATCCTCTACTTGGTTGCAACAATCATGTACAGCCATTGCATAAAATAGAGAACAAGTCCTTTACTCCTCTCTATCCCAGTTTAAAAAGTCAACTTTTTATTTCTATATACATCGGTGAGTGGTACAAAATTGTGATACAGTCACACAGGTTACATGTCCAAAGATTGATTCCTACCTACGTAGCAAGTCTCCTCCGTCTGAGTTAAGTGCAGAACTTTTTTTTTTTAATTGCTACATGGGTGAGTGGTACAAACTTATGATACAACCATAGAGGTAACACACTACTGAGATTAATTTCTTAAATTGATGTTTCTCCTTATATTCAAATGAAACTAAACATCTGCTGCATATTGCAGAGAAAACTAAAGCGGGCCCTCTCGTTCCTCCCAAGCATGTGCCTAAGCTTCTATTAGGCCCCAGTCCTTTTGATTTTGGGTCATGTCGATTTGTTGGGTTCGAGTCGAACTGAGAGAGTTAGATAGAGGTTTGGTAAGCCATTTTAAATGTTTGGGTCATTTTCATCTAGGGCATTTTCTATGTAGAGCCTATTGGAGATGGGCTGGTTGGATCTCTTGGGCTTCGGATCGAGTTATTAGACATTTTAAGTCAAAAGCCATTTTTTGAAATTCTATTAAACTCACTATAAGAGCGGGGGGCCTTCCTTGTAATTTAGGAAGACCTTTAGGTAAAGCCAACCCTAAATCTCCTGATCGTCTTTTCTTCATATGCACTTTTCTTCCCTTCTTTTTCCTTTTCTCTGCATCCCAACCCTAATAGCCATCTGAAAAACCTCAGACTTGATCCAGGAGCTTAAGAGCACATCATTGCCTCATCTTCTTCCTTTATCTTGGTCTACTCAAATAGTGTCTACAACTCCCGAAGGGTTTGATTAGTAGTCGAATTTGGGGGCGGTGTTTTGTGTATGGTTTTGTCTTTAGATTTGGTTTTGGGCATCGAAACCAAGGCAAGTGGATAACCGCAACTAAGGGTTTAATAATGGTCCCTTTTGATTAGTATTGTTTATGAATGAAAGTTGTGGGTTTAATGTATTTGGAAATCTATAGATTGGTCGTAGATTACATAGGTTGTTGTTCAGATGAAATGCCCAAGAAGGGGCAAGTTTGTGCATAGATGCAGCTTAGTTATAGGCCAAACCACGACTAGGCTATGGCTCATAGTCCAAAGAACCCTTTTTGCGATTTCGTGTTACGGCGAGCCTTACAACTAACTGTAAATGCTCTTACAGCTAAGCTGTAAAGGTATCTATGGCTAAGCCGTAAGAGGATATACGGCTAAGCCATATCCGCAACTAGTTAAGCCATACATCCACCACTACCCAGCCGTAAATGTCCAGTAACTTCCACTTAAATTGGTAGTGCAATAGATTGGCTAGCTTACCTTGATTGAAGAATCCAGCTGCCTGGATTGCACGACAGGTAAAGTGACCCTAGGTAAGTGACTTTTAGTGTGTAGATTACTTAACCCGATATCATGTTCGACTGTTAATTAATAAATATATCAGCATGAGATTTTGATTGAAAACATGATGTATTTTATTCTTAAGGGAGAGTTATTTAAGTGTACACTTAGAATTGAATTAGACATGGGATAGGAATACGAGTTACGGGATTCACCACATGATAGACGCCAGTAGTGGATCATCAGCATCATGGGCTTATATTGTCATTCTGAAGGAGGGTTTGATTCAAGGTGAATATGTAACCAACTGAAACTACCAGGTGGTGTAGAGATTACCTTTAGAAATATGAAAAATATCAGATAGGAATAACATACATCTAAATAGTTTAACCATGTCACTTTAATTGAAATAGTATGGATGTCAGAAATTGGGAATTTCACATCATGGTTTCATTGTGCATCAGCATACGTATGTATTCGTATATATATATATATATCTTATCAACTGCAGTTCAGAGGTGGACGTATGCCATCGGGTCATCGCGACGTGTACTGTCGAATATAGTACACAGTTGTACCAAATGTTATCTCTGCGGGAGAACTCGTTTTTGTATATCTATCTGCGAAATACTTGGTTTTGTATATATATCTGCGGGAATACCTGCTTTTGTATATCTATCTGCGGGAGTACCCATTTTTGTATATATATCTACGAGAATACCCATTTTTGTATATCTATGTACGGGAGTATCCGTTTTTGTATACCTATCTGCAGGAATACCTGTTTTTGTATATTGTATCTGCGGGAATGCCTATTTTTGTGCATTCGAACCATTAGGTCTGCATTCATTACATTTGGGTAGAATGTAAAATATGATGTAATCTATTTACTTACAAACATTACTTACAGTTTAGCCTCTTGCTAAATTACGTCAATTTGACCCATTACTTTTGGTGTCTAGGTTCTATTACCGGTGCCGACTTGGTTGGCTAGGCGACGCAGGAGATTTCGCAAGATGGCGAAGTTGTTAAGTGGAGTGTCAATGACATCGTTTGAGGTGCCCTAGTATTGGCGCTGAGATCAAAACATTAGATTTTGTAATAAGGCCATATTTGGGGCCATTAGTTTATTCATTAAATTTATTTGTCTTCAAACTACAACTTTAATTATTATGCTTCGAAGCACTTGACCTTGATTTTGTTATTATTGAATTTGTTATATGGTTGGTAAATGATACTCATCTACGCAGATTATAGATTTCAGTTCCGCGTGTGACTATGGTTGCTGATCACTAAGTACAGCCTCAGAAGGACTTCGATTCACCCGGAATTGGGGCCCATATTATTATGTAAGAAAAATTTTAATTGGCCATAATTCTCACAGCCCTAGAACTGAGTTTGGATTTGGCCCAGTTTTGGGGGCGTGACAGATGGTATCAGAGAGGTCAAGTTCTAAAAGTTCTAAAAGATGCTAGAACGTAGGTCCGACGTGAGGATTAGAAAATATTAAGTGAGAACGTTGGAGTTTTGATGCGTACATCCATATACGAACTTTAGTATTGTTTAAAAGTTATAGGAGTTTGTCACCTTCTTTATTTTTGGTTGTTCAGTTTCTAACGAATGGTTGTTTTGCAGACATGGCATCTAGAATAAGGAAAATAAAAGCCAACCCATCCAATTTGCAGTTGGGTGCACCTAACAGGACAGCTAATGATCTGATACAGACTCTGCTTTAGACTATATTAGCCCATTAGCAACGTCAAGATCAGCAGATAGCACATTTGTTGGAAGCTGTGTAGAGGATGAATCAACCTCATACGACGAATGCAACTCAGCCATTAAAACACCGTAACCAAAGTTTGTGTTAAGGCCTCAGATAATGGATCAAGCAGCATTTTAGACCAGTATACTTGAGGCTTTGCACAGGATTGGGCAGCCTCAGGTTGTTATTGCCCCCAGCCCCCAGGATCCAAATGATATTTTTGAAAAGTTTAAGAAGGGGGGTCCGCCGGAGTTCAACGGGAGTGAAGATCTAATGGTAGCAGAAGAATTTCTCATCCAAGTTGAGAAGATATTTGAAACCCTGGTTTGCACGAGGGTACAAAAGGTTAAGTTGGCAACTTCTATATTTCAAGATGTGGCAAACAACTGGTGGACTACCGTTAAGGAAACATATGAGGGGATCGCTAAAGAGGTGGCTTAGACTATTTTTTGTAATCAATTTTGTAAGAAGTATATATCGGAGCATGTTCGTATTCAGAAGAAGATAGAATGTGATAGGCTAAAGCAAGGGAATTTATCTATTCAGGAGTATGAGCTGCAGTTTACCTGTCTCTCTCATTTTGCACCAATTCTCATCACTTCAAAAAACGAGATGATTCGATAGTTCTTCGATGGCCATCGACCAGATATACTACTTCATACCAAGTCACAAGTTCTGAATACCTACCAAGAATATTTGCATAAAGCATATTGAGCCGAGGAGGTGATTGGGAGCATGGACCCTCTGAGCCAACCCAAGAAGAAAGTTGCTCCATCTCCAGCCCCACAGCACCAATTCAAGAAGTAGAAAAGGGAGTCTTATGACATTTGTGTCATTAACCACCCAACATCTAAGTGTTGGCGGCAAACAGGGGGTTTTCACTATGGAGACACTAGTCATCAAGTCAAGAATTGCCCTAAGAAAAAAGGCCAACAGTATTGGCAGACATTTACACAGGGAGCTCCTATTTAGGCATAGCCATTGAGAGAGATAACACTAGCTCATCTACAGCAACTATGACCTCAAGCATCATAGCAGCAGATGCAATTGTATCGACCTCCCCAGCAGCCCCGACCTCAGAGAGGACCCCGTGACCTACAGAGCCTAACAGACAACAACCAAGGCTCCAGCAGTCAGGTAGAGTGTATGCCATGACTCAGGAATAGGCTGATACTGCAAAGAACATTCTGAAAGGTATTATTTCTGTTTGTGATAATCATGCTAAACCTTTATTTGATCTTGGCTTTACCTATTCTTATATTTCCCCTAGTTTTGCCTTAAAGATTGGTGTTAGAACAACTGAACTGCTATTTGATTTAGTTGTAGCTACCCCGGTAGGTAAAAAGGTTAGTTGTTTGAAGTGCTACCCTGATTGCAAATTAGTGATAAGTGGTGTTGGGTTAAAAGCTAATTTAATACTGTTGATGATGAATGACTTTGACACCATTTTGGTATGGATTGGCTTACTACTCATAATGTAGTGATGGACTGTCGTGCTAAGACAGTTAAGTTAACAGCTGATGATGTGACCAAGGTGCAATCTGTGGGATCTAAGAAGAAGGTTATTGCTTGTATGATCTCAGCTGTTAAGGCTATGAAGTTATTGATAAAAGGTTTCAAGGGGTAGTGTTTATCAGGGAGGATAAACGGACTAAAGCGGTGGAGGAGACACTAGTGGTGTTTGAGTTTTCAGATGTTTTTCCCGATGACATATCCGGATTGCCGCTGGTCCGTGAGGTTGACTTTACAATTAAGCTTGTGCCAGGCACAGCTCTGATCTCAAAAGCCTTTTATAGGATGGCCATAGCTGAGTTGAGAGAACTTAAGGAGCAATTGCAGGAGCTGCTGAACAAGGGTTTTATTAGACTGAGTGTCTCTCATTGGGGGGTCCAATGTTATTTGTCAACAAGAAGATGGTTCTATGAGAATATGCATTGACTATAGACAACTTAATCAAGTGACCATCAAGACAAGTACCCTTTACTTAAGATCGATGAATTGTTTGATCAATTGCAGGGTGCTCAGTATTTTTCCAAGATTGATTTGAAGTTAGGATATCATCAGTTAAGGGTACGAGATCAGGACATTCCCAAGACTGCATTCAGAACTAGATATAGTCACTATGAATTTTTAGTGATGTCTTTTGGGTTGATAAATGCACCAGTAGCTTTTATGGCTATGATGAATAGGGTGTTTGCATAGTACTTGGACCAGTTTGGGGTGGTATTTATTGATTATGTCCTTGTATATTCGAAGAGTCAGGAAGAGCATGCTCAACACCTTCGTACCGCATTGCAACTATTGGGGGAACACCAGTTGTATGCTATGGAAAGTAAATGTGAATTTTGGTTGGAGTAGGTAGGATTTCTTGGTCATATCATCTCCAAGGAAGGTTTAGTAGTGGACCCAGTAAAGATTAAAGCCGTGCTAAAGTAGGAAAGACAAAAATAGTGTCAAAAATCCGAAATTTCTTAGGCCTAGTAGGTTATTATTGCCGATTTGTAGGAGGATTTTCTACGATAGCAGCCCCATTATTGAGATTGACTCGTAAGGATGTTCCTTTTGTGTGAAATGATAAGACTGAGCAGAGTTTTCAAGAATTGAAAAGAAAATTGACCATAGCCCCTGTATTGACCCTACCTGCCAGCAGTGATAGTTTTGTGATTTTCACCGATGCATTTGGAGTTGGACTTGGTTGTGTCCTTATTTTACAAAATGGGAAGGTAATAGCATATGGGTCCATACAATTGAAAGAGCATGAACAGAAGTATGCAACCCATGACTTGAAGCTAGTAGCAATGGTCTTTGCATTGATGATGTGGAGACATTATCTTTATAGAGCTACTTTTGAAGTGCATTCAGACCATAAAAGCCTCCAGTATCTCTTTAAGCAGGGTAAATTGAACATGAGACAGAAAAGATGGATGGAGTATATTAAGGATTACGATTTTGGGTTAAAGTACCATTCAGGAAAGGCTAATGTAGTGGCAAATGCTTTAAGTAGAAAAGCATCATTCACTGGCGGATTGATTGCAGAGTACTTTTGGGTTCGATGTTTGAAAGATATAGGTGTTTATTTCCAACCTATCAGTGGGCAGACAGTGTTGGCTAGTATAATCTCGTAGGAACCTGAATTATTTCCGAAGATCAAAGAACAACGGCTATTAGACCCCCAAGATAACAAGGATTAAGGATCATATGGCTGAAAAACCTAATTTTAAGTTGGGAGATGGTATTTTGTATTATAAAGGCAGAATTTGTGTGCCCGATTTTCTAGACTTCAAGGATGGGATTATGGTAAAGGCACATCACACTCGACGTA
The DNA here is from genome assembly GCA_037013555.1 of Sextonia rubra. Classification (NCBI taxonomy): domain Eukaryota; kingdom Viridiplantae; phylum Streptophyta; class Magnoliopsida; order Laurales; family Lauraceae; genus Sextonia; species Sextonia rubra. The sequence continues at coordinate 20,257,147 of JASUAD010000012.1, forward strand.
CTATTCATCCAGGTGATACCAAGATGTATCAAGATCTGAAGGATCACTATTGGTGGAAGAATATGAAGAAATGTTTTACAGAATTTGTTAGAAAATATTTGGTTTACCAACAGATTAAGGCAGATTAGAAGACCCCCAAGTCTTTTGCATAAGTTGGAGATTCTTTAGTGGAATTGGGAGCACATAACTATGGATTTTATGTCAGGATTGCCTAATACTAGGAAGGGATTTGATGCGATTGGGGTGATAGTGGATCATTTGACTAAGTCAACTCATTTTGTACCGTTCAAGACCGGTCAAGGAATGGAGAAAATGGCAGATTTGTATATCAAGGAAGTGGTGAGATTGCATGGAGCACCAGTTTCTATTGTCTCCGACTGGGGTAGTAAGTTCGTGTCTCGATTTTGGGTATCACTGCAGGAACCTTTGGGAACCAGGTTGAGTTTTAGTATAGCTTATCATCCCCGGACAGACGGACAAAGAAAGCGTACAAATCAAACATTGGAGGATATGTTGAGGGCCTATATCTTGGATTTCAAGACCAGTTGGGATGAAAGCTTGGCTTTGTGTGAATTTGCGTATAATAAAGGTTACTACTCCAACATTGGTATGGTACCTTTTGAGGCCTTATATAGAAAAAGATGAAGAACCCCTACATGTTAGTCATTTAGAGGACCAAATATTCTTAAAGGGGGTGAGATGTGAGGCCCTAGTCCTTTTGATTTTGGGTCAAGTTGGTTTGTTAGGTTCGAGTTGAACTGAGAGAGTTAAATGGACGTTTGGTAAGCCATTTTAAATGTTTGGGTCATTTTCATCTAAGGCATTTTCTATGTAGGGCCTATTGGAGATGGGTTGGTTAGATCTCCTGGGCTTGGGTCCGAGTTATTTGACCTTGTGAGCCAAAAGCCCTTTTCTAAAATTTTATTAAACTCACTATAAGAGCAGGGGGCCTTCCTTGTAATTTAGAAAAACCTTTATGTAAAACCAACCTTAAATCCCACGATTGTCTTTTCTTTATATGCACTTTTCTTCCTTTCTTTCTCCTTTTCTCTGCAACCCAACCCTAGCAGCCATCTGAGAAAACTTGGACTTGATCCAGGAGCTTAGGAGCACATCATTGCCTTATTTTCTTCCTTGCTCTTGGTTTACTTGGATAGTGTCCACAACTCTGGAAGGGTTTGATTAGTAGTCAGATTTGGGAGTGGTGTTTTGCATATGGTTTGGTCTTCAAATTTGGTTTTGGGCATCGAAATCAAGGCAAGTAGATAACTACAATTAAGGGTTTAATAATGGTCCCTTTTGATTAGTATTGTTTATGAATGAAGGTTATGGGTCTAATATGTTTGGAAATCTGTAGATTGGTTGTAGATTACACAAGTTGTTGTTCGGATGAAATGCCTAAGAAGGAGCAAGCCTGTGCGTTGACATGGCTGACCCGTAGGCTAAACCACGGCTAGGCTACTGCTTATAGTCTAGAGAACCCTTTTGTGATTTTGTGTTACGGTGAGCCTTACGGCTAGCAGTAAATGCTCTTATGGCTAAGTTGTAAGAGGATATACGGCTAAGTCGTATCTGAGGCTAGCTAAGCCGTACATCCACCACGGCCTAGCTGTAAAATGGGCTATGGCTAAGCCGTGAATGCCTAGTAACTTCCACTTAAATTGATAGTGCAATAGGTTAGATTAGTTGACTTTGATTGAAAAATCCAACCGCCTAAATTACACGACAGGTAAAGTGACTCCAGGTAAGTGACTTTTAGGGTGTAGATCACTTAACCCGAATCATGTTCGACGATTAATTAATAAATATATCAACATGAGATTTGGATTGAGAACATGATGTGTTTCGTTCTTAAGGGAGAGCTAGTTAAGTGTACCACTTAGAATTAAATTAGACACGGGATGGGAATATGAGTTACGGATACACACATGATAAACACCGGTAGTGGATCATCAGCATCGTGGGATTATATTGTCTTTTTGAGAAAAGGTTTGATTCAAGGTGAATACTTAACCAACTGAGACTATTAGGTGGTGTAGAGATTACATTTAGAAATATGAAAAATATCATGCAGGAATAACATACATCTAAATGATTTAACCATGTCACTTTAATTGAAATAATATGGATGTCGGAAATTGGAAATTTCACATCATGGTTTCATTGTACATCAGTATACGTGTGTATTCGTATATATATATATATATATATCTGATCGACTGTAGTTCGGAGGTGGACGTTTGTCATCGGGTCAGCGTGTACTGTGGAATATAGTACATAGCTATACCATTTGTTATCTCTGCAGTAGTACCCGTTTCTGTATATCTATGTGTAGAAGTACTCGTTTTTGTATATCTATATGCGAGAATACCCGTTTTTGTATATTGTATCTATGGGAGTGCCCATTTTTGTGCATTCATACCATTAGTTCGACATTCATTATATTTCGGTAGAATGTAAAATCTGATTTAATGTATTTGCTTAATAACATTATTTGCAATTTACCTTCTTGCCAGATTACGTCAATCTGACCCACTATTTTTTGTATCTAATCCCGTTACCGGTGCCTTACCAGAAGGTCAGGCGACACAGGAGATTCCGCCAGATGGCAGAGTTGTTGAGTGAAGCGCCAATGACATCGTTTGAGGTATCTTAGTGTTGGTGCTGAGATCGAAATATTAGTTTTTGTAATAAGGCCTTGTTTGGGGCCATTAGGTTATTCATTAAATTTATTTGTCTTGGAATTACAACTTTAATTATTATGCTTAAAAGCACTTAACCTTGATTTTATTATTATTGAGATTTGTTATATAGTTGTTATATGATACTCATCTGTGTAGATTATAGACTTTAGTTCCGTATATGATTATGGTTGTTTGATCACCAAGCATAGCCTCACGAAGAACTTTGATCCACCCTGAATTGAGACCTGTATTGTTATATAAGAAAATTTTTAATTGGTCTTAATTCTCACACCCTTAGAGTTAGGTTTGGATTAGGCCCAATTTTGGGGGCTTGACAGCTTCTCCCTAATGGTGTAGTATGAGAAGGGGTGATGGTTTGATCCTTGTTCGATCTCCTTGGGCCATCCTTGGTACTTTGCAGGCCCGCATATCTTATGAAGACTTCATGGAACCTGCCACTCCATGCATCTAGTACCAGGAGAAGTCCGCATTGGTACGCTAGTTGTCCATGTCGAAGGGTTTAGTACCGCTGAAGGCCACGACTATCATCAGGTCACGAGCTGTTGCTGCTTCTCTCAACATAAATGCTTGGGTAGAGTCTTTAGGCCTCGGAAATCTGTGCAAAAAAGCAATTAAGGCAAAAACTCCGGTAACGGATATTCAGAGGAAGAATAAGATGGAGGAGGTAGGATTTTTTTTGAGTTTTGAAGGAAACATGGAAGTACAGGATTTGATCATAAAGTTAAAATCTGATGCTCTCCCATGGCGTTAAAAAAATACAATAGTTTGATCAAATTTGACCACTCTGGTGTATCCTCTGTTAATATAATTTTTTTTATTAAAAGATAATCGATGATGATTTTTTTTTGATAAAATTTTCATCTTCCTTTTATCCGTAAAAAGTTCACATAGGGCTTAATTTAAAATTCAAATCTTCCAAAAGTAAATGCCCTCATACATGGTGTACCGTCAAGTTGTACATTTCTCCTGTCATTAGATTGACAAACCTTTTGATTCAAATTGTCAATCAAATGACGGGCCGATAAATGAAACAGAGAAAGTCATTTCCAATACTTTTAGATAAGACCAAGCTGCGATGGCACAGTCACAAACTTTTCTCAAGCAATACAGCATGAGCATTTCATAATTCTTGCATTATGCCATTGAAGGCACAAGGGAGTCGCTCCTATTCAAATGAAACTACACGTCTGCACATAGGACTTTCTCGAAGTTCCCGCAAAACTTTAGAAAGAAAAAATTGTACTGGGACCCACCCACTTGCATCAATCCAAATCCACTGTTTCGTGAGAGAGGGCACATGGTTATCTAATCATAATTATCTACCACCCCTCCTCTCTTTCACTGAACATTCTTGGCTTGACTGACTAGTTCAATTCCTCTACTCCAGCTCCCATTCACCCTAATCACATCATCTGTGTCAAGGCGGTTAGGTACCAACCAAACACAACCTCACCCCACCCCTACGCCCCTTGCCTTACATAAAACCCCCATTTTTCAGCTTCTCCTGTCACACAAAATACACCCCTCTCTCTCTCTCTCTCTCTCTCTCTCTACACTTACTACACTAAAACTAGACTACAACCCCAGTGCTGCACTCACTGCGCACGCTTGCACCATGACTCCCATATTCCTCCTTGTGTCCACTCTTGTCTTTGCCTCTATCCTTTACTTACTGCTCAACCTTCGCACCGGACGGCGGCTCCCTCCGGGACCAAAACCCTGGCCCATCGTCGGGAACCTCCCCCACCTAGGAACCAAACCCCACCAGACCCTGGCCGCCCTCTCCCGCACCTACGGCCCCCTCCTCCACCTCCGCCTCGGCTACGTCAACGTAGTCGTCGCCGCCTCGTCCTCCGTGGCCTCCCTCTTCCTCAAGACCAACGACGCCTTCTTCTCCTCCCGGCCCCCCAACTCCGGCGCCAAGCACATGGCGTACAACTACCAGGACCTGGTCTTCGCCCCCTACGGCGCCCGGTGGCGCGCCCTCCGGAAGGTCTGCGCCCTCCACCTCTTCTCCGCGAAGGCCCTGGACGACTTCCGCCACGTCCGGGCGGCGGAGGTGGCGGCGCTGAGCTGCGCGCTGGAGCGGGAGGGGCGGGCGCGGCGGGCCGTGCACGTGGGGCAGATGCTGAACGTGTGCACGACGAACGCGCTGGCGCGGGTGATGATCGGGCGGCGGGTGTTCACGGACCTGCTGTCGGGCGGCGACCACAAGGACGCGGGGGTGTTTAAGGAGATGGTGGTGGAGATGATGGTGCTCGCCGGGGTGTTCAATGTTGGGGACTTCGTGCCGCTGCTGGAGCCGCTGGATCTGCAAGGTGTGGCCAAGAGGATGAAGAGGCTGCACCAGCGGTTTGATGATTTCCTGAATGGAATCATGGAGGAGCACAGGAAGGGTGAGGGTGATGGTGGGGTGAAAGTGCAGCACACTGATTTGTTGAGTGTCTTGATGGGGTTGAAGGATGATGACAGTGAGGGGATTGGGAAGCTCACTGATACTGAGATTAAAGCTCTCCTTCTGGTACTTTCTTTCTTTCTTTCTTTCTCTGTCTCTCATTTCTCTGCTCCATCTCAGTTTCATTTACTGCCCACCAGTCACCAGTCACCACCACTGCTGACCAAAGATGGAATCTTTTTTCGCTATCCTCCAGGGTGGGTCTCACGTTTTCTGTGTTTGTCTGCTTTCCCTCGTGCATGCACCTCGCGCTGGAAGCCCACCCACTCGTCCACCCGAGTGTACCAAACCCAAACCACAACTCACCCAAAAGTGAACCCCTGAAATTGCCTCCCCGGGTATGATGGATATCCCCACTCGAATGGACTCAAGTTGTGGGTCCTAAAATGAAAGAGGAAAAATCCTCTTCTTCAAAGGGAAAACAAAGAAACAACTTCGACCCCTATGTGTAGGGATTTTGTTTATTATAGGCATCTCCGTAGGGTATATTCTTCTGTCAGAAATTTTTATTAGAATTTAGCATGTGGGGAATTCATGTACACAATGGGATGTCCCGAAATGTGCCATACTTACACCCATATTTATTTTCCTTGTTACCCCTTAGCCATTTTTTGTGGTTTACATATATTTTGAATATGGCTTATATTACATTTTAAATAGATGTAAATCATAAAAAACATTAAAAAGTAATTGGAAGAGTAAATAGAGCGTAAGAATAGCATTTCTCTATGCAAACTGTATGTTTCAATTTTAAAATTTTAACTTTTAGCCAACCTAAGTAGTTTCAATTGACCTTTGAAGTCTATAGAATTCTGACCTCTTTGCTCTTTTCTGCGAATTTTGGAAGCTCTACTCGAGGAGGAACCAGGAATTCCACTCTACTCACGATACTACTTATTAAAAACTTCTATGGAAGCTCTACTCGAGGAGAATCCTAAGAATTCCACTCCACTCACACTACTACTTATTAAAAAATTCTATGGAAGCTCTACTCGAGGAGAATCCAGGCTCACAGGACTACTTATTAAAAAATTCTACTGGCAAGAATCTTGGAAAATCTTACGAAGAATCATGTCTATAATCTTTATTTTTTATTTCACGAGACATGTATATTAGAAATATTGGAGTGGAACTCCATAGTAGGATTCATTTATTAAAATCTATATAGTTTTAAACAAATGCCCCCTCCATATCAATGGGGTACACTCAAATTATACATTGATCAACCCCACTTTTCTATGCCACTGGATTGACGGTCGGATGTAAGAAAGTGATTAATCACATCTTTTAATCAAATTGTCAATCAAATGACGGAGCAATAAAAGAAAAAGAAAAAGTAAAAGTAAATTCGATAATTTTAGATGTGATAGAGCTGATGGTGATAACAACTATGATTGTTGTGAATATGCTGAGCCCCACCAATGAAAATGAAAACGACTGCAATCTGGTGTTGTGCATGTAGATCCATCAATCGGACGGTGAGAATAAGTCAGAATGGGATGAGATTAATTTGTTGTAAGTTATAAAGCAAGTTGGAATAACGATTTTGGTCGTTCTCGATTTCAAAAATGGGTCCCCCTGGTGATCTTTTAGAGAGCGGTTGATTGTATTTTCTGAGTCTAGCTGTTACCACTTTGGCCGACAATCATATTAAAGTATGAGTCCGATCTTGCAAGAATTTTTATATCTTTGGAAGATCAATTACGATCTGCCGGATCACCGATCAAAAGTTGTCATTTTGGCTGATATATGATTCCCCACTGAAAGCAGACTTTGACCGTGGTACGCTGGGTGATGCCTGCATAAGTTGACGCTTAGCTATCACGAGACATTTATTGATCACTATCGTGTCAGCTGTCTGTTCATTTATTTCATATTTATAGCTATATAGATAGCTACATATTTTGTCTTTCGTTTCACTTTCAGAACTTGGACTGGTGGGTGGAATTCACGTGAACCTGCTGCTTATCAAACTAGCTCTGTAAATGGGTTCGCCCAAATTGATTAGACCTACCCAATTGATTTAGTTGGCCAAGACCCAGTGGAATTTTGAATTCTGGATCAGCTCATGACCACCCATAGGTCCAGGCCTAACTTTCATATACTTGTACTTCGTCTGTCATCTGTGTTTGAAATTTGAATAGTAGGCCGGATTTGGATCAGCATGATCATGGCCATGACCATGACCAACCCTAATTGCTGTAGAAGCTGGGGCTATAATAATCTTACAGTCATCTGACATGTGGCACTTGCAGGATTTGTTTACAGCTGGTACCGACACATCATCGAGCACGGTGGAGTGGGCCCTGGCAGAGCTGATTCGCCACCCAGACATCCTAGCAAAGGCCCAGCGTGAACTGGATGCAGTAGTGGGCCGGGGACGGCTGGTCACAGAATTGGACTTGCCCAACCTTCCCTACCTGCAAGCCGTCATCAAGGAAACATTCCGGCTTCACCCGTCGACGCCTCTCTCCCTCCCTCGCATCGCCGCCAAGGACTGTGAAATTAATGGTTATTTGATTCCCAAAAACTCAACCCTCCTTGTCAATGTGTGGGCCATTGCGCGCGACCCAGCTGTATGGCCTGAGCCTCTGGAATTTCGGCCCAGTCGGTTCCTCCCGGGCAGTGCCCATGCCCATATTGATGTTAGGGGCAATGACTTTGAGGTCATACCATTTGGTGCAGGCCGGAGGATCTGTGCGGGTATGAGCCTGGGCCTACGCATGGTCCAGTTCATGGCGGCCACACTGATCCATGCATTTGACTGGGCCCTACCGGATGGACAATCGGTTGAGAAGCTAGATATGGAGGAAGCCTATGGGCTCACCTTACAGAGAGCTGTGCCCTTAATGGTGCATCCCATTCCTAGGCTATCCCCACATGTGTATTCTCCACCCCAGTGACTTTGCCCTGAACCCTAACTAAATAAGATTATGTAGGATGTGTGCCTTGTGCCCATTTTATTGGACTGAATGATCTCCGTTGTAAGAATTTTAAGCTTGGTTCTGTATTTCAGTACTATTCTACAGCATTTTCACTTAATAGTAGCGTTCTGAAGGTCAGCAGTCTTCCTCCTATCTATAAATGAATAATTAGAAGCATCCTAAAGAGGTCAAGAGTTTTAACCTGTTTGGTTGCAAGTATTTCTGACGGGGATTCGGACAGCAATGTAAGTGTTGTCTTAGTGGCAGTGGAATTCTTAATTTTGCTTTAAATCTGTGAAAATTTATAAAGTCTGGCCTTCTAAATACTATTTTTGCCATGCAGAATTATGAGAAATCCAGAATTCAGAATGCTAGATAAACTATATGAGCAGTTTGGAATTTCACTTGGGGACAGCATTTGAAATTCTCCAAATGCTCCACACAAAAACACCCAAATGCTTACAGCCAAATAAGCCCTAAGAGAAATAGTAAACTGATGTTGTTAATGTTTCTATTAGAAGAAACGAGATAGGAATTGGAAATCCCGCTCAATGGCCCAGAGGAATCGACTTTGAGAAAACTAGCAAAATAGGGCCATAAAAAGAGAAGGAGCTAATTTTTCAAATTGAAGCACATTAAATGAATTCTAAGAATTGTATTAAGAAACAAAAGAGAAACTCAAATAAATTATAAAGAAAGTACTAACATCCATTGAAAAACAAACAAGTAAGTAGAAAGAAATCAGAAGCAATATTTTTACAATATTAGTCATGCAATCAAAACAATAAAAATTAAATAAAAAAAATCAAATGTAAAAAATAAAACACAACCACCAAAAGACTGACTCTATTAAATTTGGGCAAGAGGATAAGCAAATTTAGAACAAAATTAAAATTTTGGTCATTTGCTCCTGAAGTCCTAAATTTCTAGAGCCTTTGATTTAATTTATCTTCAGTGGGGCCCGCTGCTGTCCCTGGAATCCATACCCTCTACGGCTGTCTTGTCTGCTGAAAACTAATCCACTGGACTTCCTTCTTCTGTAAATCGGTCCAAGTAATTATAACAGTTCTAAGGCAGCAAAATTTCTTATCTGGTAAATTCCAACCTACCTATCTTTAAATATTTTGTAGTGGCTGGGAAGTCTAGCATTATTTTATTTATTTATTTATTTTTTTACTCCAAAAAAATATTTTTTGTTTGAATGCGACAGTTTCTATGGAGTAAAGTTTGGGAAGACAGTTTCTTTGGAGTACCAAACGATGAGGGAGGCCTGCAAAAGTTTCCACTTCCCCATGGAGATTGGCCCTCCAATGCAGTTTATTCCCTTGTTGTTGGTTTTGACTGTTAAATGGGAAACAAGTTATTGATCCAATCAAATGGTGATGCAATAAATGAGATAGAAGAAGCCAAATCCCATAATTTTAGACGTGACCGAACGTCCGGTGACCATCACCATGAGCGTTGAGATTGTCTGAGTGAGGTTCCCCCACGTCACCATCTTGGGAAAGCAGCCACGCATGGCAGGCTCATGATGATGCAAGGGTGTCAGACTGTTTTTTTGGGTCAACGAGGTTGTTAGACTTGAGTGGTCCTCGTGATCACATCATGTTTTTTTCTTTCGATTTTTATTTTACTAAATATATTTTGGATTCAATTTCGGAAGCCTAATCAATTAAGACTCTTACTTAACTAATCTTTAAGAAAATTAAGAAAACTTACCGGAAATTAAGGAAATTTACCTTTAATACCTGGATTGGGCTTAAAAAGTAGTGCCTAAGATGAGGATAGGGACCTAGCCCAAGCAGGCAACCAGGGACCAAGCCATGCCCATCTATAAAAGGGCCTTGCCAAGCCTACTAGTAAGATGGGTCTTATCTGAAGTAAGTTTTTTTGAAATTATTTGAATTAGGCAAAAGATAAGAGGTAGGTCATGGATAGATATTGTCTCTTTCATAGTAGTTGTAGCAGGTGAAGATCCTATATTGTAGGGGTCATTTGAATTCAATTCTACCCTGTAATAGGCTTTGGCTATTAGTTGGAAATAATGAATGAAAGAAAGTACGGAAGAAAATTAACTCAACTTGTGCTTTGCACAAGGAGGCTAGTTCATCTTCGAATTTGAACCCTTCTGTCCCATTTGGTCCTTATCAGATGATGATGGAGGAGTTTTGTCTTTGAAATCTGTTTCATTTAATCAAATTTGGAGCAGAGCAAGTCTGTATTTGCTGCTAAACAGTTACAACTATTGCTGGATGGATGGTTGCTATAAACATCTGTGGGCCATTAAAAAGAATCCATGAGGGATATACCGGCTCAAATTGTTCAGCTAAAATTGATGGTATACAAAACAAAAACATAATCCAAAGAGTCTGCATCACATGTGGAAATGTTCAAGACTAGGAAATCTTCTATTGCTCTATTTACCCCTTAAGTGAATCAAAATAAGAAGAGCAAATCCACTGTATTTCAGTACTGTTCTACAGCATTTTCACCTAGTAATAGTATTCTGAAGGATGCCAGTCTTCCTCTTATCTTTATAGTTGGGTAATTAGAAGCATCCAAAAAGGGCCAAGAGTTTAAGCTGTTTAGCTGCAAGCATGTCTGACGGGGATTTCCCTTGCCGGACAGCAATGCAGGTGTTGTCTCAGTGGCAGTGGAATTCAGAATTTTGGTTTTGATTTGTGAGAATTTAAAAGCGATAATTATCATTAGGGCTTATTTTTGAGATCTTAACCACTCATGATCTCACATATGTTGTGGAGTAAATTTTAGTTTAATCAGAGTAAAATCCACTGTTAAATTGATCATTGTTGTTCACAAGATTAAATTACACAAGAATAATTGGTCAACTTATGTGTTTACACTAAATTAAATTAATGATGGCACAAAATACGTCCATTTTTGTGAGGTTTGGCGTCACTTGTGAAAGTCCTATTTTTACTGGTTTAGATTTTATAAATGGGGTCTAATTCTAAACTAATAGTGATAATTATATCTATTTTATGTTTCAATGAGGTAGCACAAAATCTAGTATATGGCTTCCAGCAGATCTACTTCACATAAATTTTTATGCATTATAATATACATATATATATATATATATTATGAGTGGCTAATCTTTTGGTGGCCCCATCCCATCAAAGAAGAAGACACATTTTTGTTGGATTTAAATTTATAATTGAAGGCCATGTTGTACAGAACCTCCAAATCAGTCTATGTCTAGCGAGAGACATGGAAAATGAAATGAGTCTAGATCCTCTAATGATTTTCCTCACGGTGACCTTAGGGAGACCAATCAGGTCTCTTCATGTCACCCTTCGGGCAGGCTTCCATGAATGCGGGAAGTGCATGGTAGCTGCCCGAGGGTGACGTCTCCTCATGGTCACGGTGAGGATTTTCCTCACGGTGACCATGAAATGTGGTACAATGCATTACTCCATTTGCATGATCCCACCAACCACTTTAGCGAATTCAGAAGATAAGTAGAGAAAAATAAAGATGGTACAGTGCATAAGTAATGAGGAAAGAAAGTAAGAGACTAAAGGGTACTGTTCTCCCACGTATGAATGACCGTTGCATCTTAAATGCTCTTTACCTTCCTTTCCATTTACGAATGATGGAGGACTCTTCTCATTTTCAACTCAAATGAATTGATGTGAACTGAACATTTTCAAACCACAAATTGAACGAATCAAATAGCTAATTATATGGTTAGTAGACGAAATTTTGGGCCATCCTGACCGAAGTAGGTAACTATGGTACTAAAATCCATTGAAAAACAAATGAGTTCAAAATTTTTTTTTTCAGAAGTAATATTTCTACAATATTAGTCATGTAATCAAAACAACAACAATTAAATAATAAGAAAAATTCAAATGGCCTATGAAATTATAGTAACTAGTTGGTGAAAATAAAACCAACCGCCAAAACACCAACTTTATTAAATTTGGGCAAGAGGATACATGAACTTAGAATAAATTAGCAGTCTGGTCATTTGCTCCTAAAGTCCTAAAATTCTAGAGCCTTTCATTGATGTTATCTTCAGTTGGGGCGACTACTGTCCATGGAATCCATATCCTCTATGTCCTTGTTGTACGTGGAAAACTAGTCTGGTGAACTTTCTTCTTCTGTGAATTGGTCGCTGCAACTATTACACCCCTTGTCAGTTAAGTTCCCACCTGCCCCGGAGTCATGACCATCTGGGCACCATCTCAGAGGAAGACTCGGTGAGATAGACATGCAGATTAGCTGTACCCGGATAGAATGACACAATGAAGGTTTACTGTTCCCTGGGATTGGCTTTGAGCCTTTTCTGTGCATCTTAGGTGGAGAACAAAGAAAGCCTCTTGCACTGAGTCTACATCCTCTGAGTAAATGCCGGATGGTGGCCGTGGGTGGACTATTCGCGGTCCAATACATCACTATCGGACAGCCTGCCATGCACGCGGACAGAGCCATTACCGTGAGACGACTCTCAAAGAATTAGAATTCTAACCCTGTGCAAGGACCTATGGCCAAGGAATAATCACAGATAGTTTCTATGGGGTACGCCGCCTAAAGGATGAGGGGGACGCGCAATTGTTTCCTCCCCGGATGGAGATTGACCCCGCCATGCACTCTTCTTTGCCGTTGGTTTTGACTGTTTGATGACAAAACGTGATTAACTACATTTTTTTAATCTCATAGCCAATCAAATGGTGGAGCAATAAATGAGATACTGGAAGTCAAATTAGTAGTTGTAGATATGAGCGAGCTCAGGCCGTTGTGAGTTTGTGGGACGGTGGTTTTTACGTGGGATTTTGATTTTAAGAACAGATAATTTCATAGTGACAGAGACAATCCAAGAGCCCCACCTCTGTAGTCCTAGGCCTCGTATTAGCAATTGATTTTCCTGTCAAATCAGTTAGTTGTATGCTAGAGATGAAAACGACTGAAATTAATAAGATTAATATTTTATGATGAGGAAACCGCTGATGTAACTATAACATCACCCAGATATTACTACTGTGTAAGATAAAGCTCCTAACAACTGCGACCTGTAGCTTATTGCTGAACTTTTTAACCACTAAAACAATTTAAGTATAGAGGTTATAGAGTGAGTTGAAACAGTAATTTTAATGGTTTTGATTTCAAAAGAGGTTTTTACCGTAAAAAAAAAAAAAGTCGCATATGGTCCATGTTCCAGCACATCTCCTAGAAGGGGGCTGCTGCATCACTTGCGGAAATGTTCAAGCCTGGTCAAAATAACCATCCAAGTATACACAGACCTTTTGTTTTTTGTGACAACTGTTGCCATATTCTAAGGTCTAATTTTAAGGTCAAGGGTTAGGACCTTTCCATTATGGGATCACATTGCAGCATCGTCGTAGTTAGTGGCTGCCCATGGCTTTCAAATCTAAGGACCAAAATAGCCCCATTTTTAATAATAAAAGCTTTTGTTCTAGAGTTCAACAACTTTTGACAAAACTTTGACCTCAATGAAAACTGGAATTTGGAAGGGAACAAACAGCAGACAATTCAAAACAAAGGCCGAACTGATTTCATCTCACGAGGAAAACACTCCTGAATCTGAGCCGAAGGATGGCAAGTTTGACCATTCAAATTTGATCAAATTAAATGAGAAGGCTCTGCATCTGTAGTCCATCAGTAGCAGGAGTGGGATAATGTGAAGGCGAAGGGAGGATTGCATGCCAGAAATTCTATAACAAGGGGGGATATGGACAAAAAAGAAAAAGAAAAAAGGGAACAAGAAGAGATTTTTCCCTGTTGCATGGAATTGAATTCTCGGAAATTTGAAGAAATTAATTCATTATAGTTAGGATATAATCGAATAGGTCAATTATTATGAATATGAATCTCCAACAATTCAAAGATACCCATTATTCTATGAAAGATAATCTGTTTGTTTGCAGAAAATTGAATTCCTAAAACTTCAAAGAAGCTCATTTTACCATGAATTTTCTTATCTTGAAAATTTATAACATAATTGGCCGCGTGCATAAAAATCTTAAAGAAATCAAAGAAACCCATTTTGCCTTGAGTTCCTTATCTAAAAATATAATTGGATATTTTTATTTTCATGAAATTGGATTCCTAAAAAATGTTGTTGTTGTCTCGTCATCTAACCTATTCACAAAATGTATTTTTCTTATGTCATAGCTCACACTATGGGTATTTTATTACAAAAATATTAAAATTGTTGATGTGGAGAAAATTTTAAACTCTAGGAAGGATTAAGAAAAGACCAGCTCTAGAGGTAGGCTACAAGGAAAAACCTCCAAAAGAAAACAAAAGGGTTGTTGGTTGGGGAAGGGTGTGGGGGGTGGAATGAAATGTTGATGCTGTCCAGCCACCATCTTTGAACGGTTTAAAGGTTTTTCCCCATCAGTATCCTTCATCAAAACCTTGTCCTAACTACAAAAAACTAAAATCTAAATTTGGAAAATATAATTGAACAATAAGATAGAAGTAGAGACAAGATCAAACATAAAATTAACATTAATTTTGTCGCCGGTTTGTGTAATTTAAGGTCAACGTAAAAGCCTTATAGTAATGAGTGAATAGAAAGATCATATACAAAAAATTTGAAAACTAGTGACAAAAATAGAAAGAGAACAAAAGTTAAATAGAATTAAACACAAATTTAAAGCATATATCTAGATTTTCATATGTTTTGATGAAAGAGAAAATGGTTAAACATACTATCATTAGTATTAAATGAGTTTCAAGAACCCCATGGGGTGGCTTAACTGGCCTAAGGCCACGGTTTGCTTCCGGAGGTTGTGGGTTCGAGTTGTGCTACCACACTGGGGCCACAGAAGATTTACACGGCTCTCCTAGGCCCAAAGGGATTATTCTAACTCAAAAGGCTGGGACAACCACCGTTAGCCCAAAATAAAAAAAAAAGTAAGAAGAAAAAGTGAATTACCTATCTTATTGGATGGAGCTCAACCCGTTGCTGGAACAGGAATGATGAATCTGCTTCGTTTATGACCCACATGGAACATAACCATCAAAAATCCAAACACCCATTATCACAAAAACTACTCAAGTAACACTGCCACGCGCACGCACATACAATGCAACACATGAATAGAGAAATATACTAACTTGTGAGCAATTTACATATGCAGAAAACATGGAAAGGGGAAAAACGAAACAAGATTCTAGACATCACAAGACTTCCAGAACTTGAAGTGCACAAAATAGACAAAAGAAAATAAAAATTGATCATAATAAAATCAATGAAGCAAGTATTCAAACTTCTCTCTGTGTGGTAAAACTCATACCCCAGCACGGGCCAAACCAAAGTCTCTTAACCATAAGCACTGCAACCAGAGATTAGTCCCTATTGTTTCTGTAGAGAGGGAAATGCCTCATGAATAGAATTGTAAATGGGTTGGTTCCAGGAGAGAACCATTAACTATAAATCATCGAGACCCAAATTTTTCCTTTTCTTTTTCCTTTGAAGGGATGGATCTTAACCAGATCCGGTTCTTACTTTATGGCATCGGATTCGGTTCCTTTCATTTGGACAAGGGAGAGAAGTAGAGTAGATTGACTAATTACAAAATGGTAGTTAAAAAGAATGCCAAGGGGAATGATTGCCCATGGTGCTCTTCCAAAAATGTGTAGAAACTCCATGTGCATTTCAATTTTCAACCTTTTAGTTTAAAGCAACCAACAGGATGGCAGCAGGCTAAGTAGAGTCATATCTGCAAGGCTCCAATGCATTGTAGTATGATGCAACGTCCCATATTTAATGCATGGTGGGGCCCACCATTTTCAAAATCTGAGACATTCATCTTCCCTAAGATCCTTTCTAATGATCAACCTATAACTTATTATTCAAATATATGTGAAGAACTTGTCTTGCTCTCTTGTAGGTATAGAAATGGTGGGAGGCACTCGTGTGATTAATCTAAATGGTTGGCCCGCTGAAAACTCAGCAGGAATTCAAATTACAGTCCAGGCCAATGTCCTCCCTTGATCACACAAAATGGGCCTCATTAAATCTAGTAAATTGACCCAACCTTGAACAACCTTAATCTATAGACATTTCAACAAGAATCTCCAATTCACATGCAGCAAAGGAAAGGGACTGGACTTGGGGTTCATCTCATTATCTTAACCACAATCCTTTGAAAATGCTCATGAATTCAACTACTAGAATGCATGAAAAATATGCATCACAAACCATGAAAAAGGATGAGTACTTCCAGAAACTAGTACAGACGGATCCCAGCATGGATGGATATTTTCAAAGGGAGAGTGTACTTCTAGACAAGGAATTCAATGGCGGGAAAGTGATCACAGTTCAAAGCTTGTCCCCCCGAAAAAAGAAAGCCTCCAGCATTGTAAGATCATAAACCCACCAATCTTGGATTGTGAGATCATAAACCTAAAAAAGATTACTTCAATGAAGAAGAACAAAATTTACAATCCAAAAATTTCAACAGTGGGCAGCAAGATTACTGGAGAGCCAAAAATAAACAACTTCAACTTTTTTACCAAGACATAAAGGACTATGCAGATACAGCACATTTTACCTTAAGAACTGACCAGTTGCTTTCTTTGACACATTCTAGATTTCTTATAGTTATCTATCATCCATTGTGTCTCAAGTGAACGTACTCACTTCCAGCTGTTTTCAGGACCTAGATTCAGATAAGTTCTCCAATGGAATGCTCTTGCTCAAATCCAAGATAACAGTCCGAAACCAAAATCAGCTTCAATCCCTGTAACAGTACAATTTCCTCAAAACACATCCATATATTAGAATATGAAAGAAAGGTGAAGAGGGGGTGGTGTGTGCAGTGCTCAAGACAACAAATTACAGCCCCAATATATTGGTGAGATAAAGTTCACAGCATGTTACTAAAACTCTACAAAGTTTGAGTCAACTCGAACTCGACACTAGCGAGTCAAGTTGGCCCCCAATATTAAACAATTGTTCCCCACTAAGACTTTCATATCTATGGTGTTGATGCAAATATTTTTCTTATGTTCAAAAGTATTTTTCCCCATAAAGGAGTTTGGAAGTAGCGTATTCTCACAATCTCTTAAAATGTTTTCTTAGATTTTCAATTGTGAATTTTTGACACAATTCACGTCTTCATTATTAGATAGTAACCACAAGGCAGCCAAGAAGTGTGAGATTGATCCCGCATGGGCTCATAATGAAATGGTTGGTGGAGACTGACTATAACATGATGGAGGGTCAATGGATCACAGCTTTCATTTACAACCATTATATTTCAATTGCGCCCCTAAGAAAGTCTGCCAACAACCATGAGCTCTTAAAACTGGGATATCTAGGTTCACAACTAATTTTGTTTGTCGCTCTTTCTTCGTAGCTTTGGTTGCTTTTGTGTGTTGTTGCTTAACCTTTGATGTAGTTATAAGGCCTTTATACTGTTAACAAGGCCCACTGTACTATAGGACAGGCCCACTCATTATATGAACATTGTACCATAGGCCCAAAGCCAATTCTTTTAGATTTGATCAAATAGAATAATATTCTTTCCTTATGTGTAAGACTATAATTGGCTGTAATTAGCTTAGATGGAGCCTTATCTAAGGCAACTGAAAGACTTTAAACCTTGACACAGGTTAAGGCCCCAATCAATGTATGCTATATAGATACCAACAATAATTACTCAAAACAATCCAAACAATCACACAACACAGATGGGCACAAGATTTTTACCTGGAAAACCTAACCGTGAAAAAACCACGAGACCTAACACCGGTCCGTTAAGAACAATTACTATGAAAGAGAAGTTACAAGACTACTTACTACCATTTTACCCAGTTGGACACAACTTAAGGGACTAAAGCCCTTCTAGTAGATGCACAGGCCGTTCACTCTCTTCTGGATTGATCTTTACGCTTTGATGCCACTCAAGACGAACACGCACAGTGGAGACGAGAACTGGAACTCAGAAGGAGACGTTACAGCACTTCAAGAACAAAATATCTTCTGGAAAGATGAAATCTCTCTAAGAATATTAAGGTTTTGATCTGGAGAGAGCTACCTTCTTCATGGGAGAGGTGTTCCTTAAATAAAGAGGAACCCTAGAGTCCTTGATGGCTTGATTCGCGAAGGATAAGGAAGCACAGAGGGCATTTCCGAAAAACTAGAACTTCTGAATCAAGTGTCTGCCGACCCAGTAGACCGATCGGATACCCTATCCGACCGGTTGAGTTTGGGGTCCGACCGATCGGGCACTCAGCCGACCGATCGGTCTTCGGTTCTATCTGTAGGTGTCTGCTTGCGAGAAATTCGATCGGTCTGCCATCCTGTCCGACCGATCTGAGGATAAAATACTTGCACACAAATGTCCAAGTAGAAGACCATTATTTGTAACTTCCACAGAGTGTTCAGTCCATCTAAAACATAAAATTACAATTCTTGAAACCCAAGTTTTGTCCATCCCATGAATATGCCAATATTACATGCCTTTCAGCAGCCATGATAATTAAATAGAGAAGGATCGTCCCCCTTGAGGACATCCAATTTCCATTCAGTAATTTTATTTGTGTGTCTCGACTACTGAGTTATCTTCAGTGTTAGAATGTCAACCCTGTCATAAGCTTTTTCAAGATCGATGAAGACCACATGCAGATTTTTCATCTTCGCTCTATATTTTTCAATTAATTGCCTAAGTGAGAAGATAGCTTCCATAGTAGATCTTTCTTACATAAAACTAAATTGATTTTTAGAAATCTTAGTCTTATGTCTACGTCTTTTCTCCATTACTCTCTCCCATAGATTCATAGTATAAATAATAAATTTAATCCCTCAATAGTTGGTATAATTCTATATATCTCCCTTATTCTTATATATTGGTATTACAACGCTTCTCCATTCATCCGGCATTTTCTTTGTCATTAATATTTTATTGAAGAGCCTAGTTAATCAAATCACCCCAACTATTCCTAAGCATTTCCAAGCCTCTTTTGGAATATCATCGAGACCTATAGCCTTTCCTGTCTTCATTCACTATAATGCTTCCTTTACACCAGCCAACCTAATTCTGCGGAAAAAAAATATGTTCCGCTAATGAAGTATCTTCTCTTATTCTTATATCTCTTATATTTTCTTCATTTAAAAGCTTGCTAAAATATTTCTTCTACCTTTTTTTGAAATCATTGTCCTTCACTAAAACCTTTTAGTCATTGTACATAATATATTTGACATGACCCAAGTCTCCACTTTTTCTTTCCCTTATTTTTGCAAGCTTAAAATATCCTCTCAACTTTTCTTGTTACCACATCATATACTTTGAACTTTGAACCACTTATTATTTTCTTAAATTCTTTCTTGGCATTCTTGTGCACCTCATAGTTTCCCATATTCCTAGTCTCCTACCAAACTTTGTAACAACATCTTTCTCTCAAATAGCTTCTTGAACCTTTACAATCCACCGCCATATTTCTTTATTATAGTGCATTTTCCTTTTTGACTCTCCGAGCATCACTTTTGCAACCTTCCTGTTATAGTTAGCCATTTGATTCCATATCACTGTAGTTTTTCCTCAAGATTCTAGTCTTCCTTCTCAATCACTTTATCTTTAAATATAGTTGCTCTTTCTCCTTTCAAATCCTTCCACCTTGTTTTAGTTGTTTACTACCCCTCTTTTTCTATTTCAGATGCAAATATCTAAAACTATTAACCTGGTCAAACTTTCTCCTGGAATAACCTTATAGACTTTATAAGCCAATCGGTCATGTTTTATGACTAGAAAAAAAGGCTTTTATAGGTAATTAAATGCTCCCCTTTTCAGTGTTTGATATTGCAAGATCAAATGCTAATGCAAAATCAATCCAAGATAGTGTTTCTTAAAGAAAGGTAGTAAAGACTATTTACTTTTTATATATATTATCACAATGAGATCACCACTATTCTTTTGGTGTACATCAACGAGATTAAGGGGGAGAGTAAATGTTTGAGTAATTTTCATCCTTCTCATCTAAGAAGCAGGAAAAAAGAAGATTAAGTACAATTAGGATGCATATAATAGTTCCCTTAGAAACATAGAAAGAGCAAATTTGAACCTTTAACAAAAAAAAATGTAGGGCCACCTTGACGTTGTTTTGTTCTGATGGCAACTCCATTTGTATAATTACTTGGTCAGAGAAGGTCACTTTCTTCAATGTATATAACTCTGAGGTGGTTACATTTCCCAAAATCAACCACCATGCTTCATCCTTAACCTGTTAGGAAATTGTTAAGAGTTACATGTTGTCAATTGAACTGAGTACAAAATGTTGTGCGCGTGTGTGCAAACGCAATCAAGATCAACAATCACCACACAAGAAGACAAGTAATTTACGTGGTTCGGCAAAGATGCCTATGTCCACGGCAAACCAATTTCCACTAGGTTCTCCTCCAATCTGTGAAACTACAGCCTAGGAATCTCAGCCACTCTCAGCCTCTTTTTCTAGGGTTACTGATTACATCATATATATATAACCATTACATCCTTATCCCTCAAGAACTCTATCTCAAGAAAAAAGGAAAGTCCTAACCTATTAGAAAACTGTTGTTTGACAAAACAGGAAATTCCTAATATAATTAAGGAAACCACTCCAGATACAGAACCCACTATTGGTCTGGACCCACTTGGGCAACAATCTCCCCCTCCAGACCATGGGGAAGATGCTCTGAACCCCTTACTGGGAATTCAGTCCCGCCAACTATGAACATAGCTCAACTTTCCCTTAGACACAACCTTGGTCATCATGTCCGAGCGATTCTTGTCCGAATGATTCTTTTCCAGCTTCATGAAGTTCTTCTTGATCACCTCACGAATCCAATGGTACTTGATATCAACATGCTTCATGCGACCATGATATGTAGCATTCTCACTGAAATCCATAGCACTCTGACTATCACAGTAAACTACATATTCTTCTTGCTTTAAACTAGTTCTTGAAGGAATCTCTTCAACCAAAGCATCTTTCTCCCTGCTTCATTAGCAGCTATGTATGCCGCTTCAGTTGTAGACTGTGCTGTACACTTCTGTAACTTCGATTGCCAGGAGATTGCTCCCCCTACGAAAGTAAACAAATAACCAGAAGTCGACAACCAACGATCAAGATCGCCTACAAAATCAGCATCAGTATAACCTTCCATGACTGGTTTTGAGCCTCCGATACATAAGTACACCTTGGAAGTACCTCTCAAATATCTAAAGATCCACTTCACTGCTTCCCAATGCTCTTTGCCAGGATTTGCGAGAAATCTACTCACTAAACTCACAGCATGAGCAATGTCTGGCTGTGTACAAACCATGGCATACATGAGACTCCCCACAGCAGAGGAGTAAGGAACACATGCCATCCGTTCCTTTTCATCATCTGTAGTAGGACACAAGCGCTTGCTTAGTTTGAAGTGACCTGCCAGAGGTATGCTAACTGGCTTAGCATTCTTCATGTTGAATCGTTCGAGCACTCGTTAAACATATTTCTCTTGTGACAACTACATCTGCTTGGAACTCCTATCACGACGTATATGCATGCCCAATATCGTTCGTGCGGGACCCAAGTCTTTCATATCAAACGACTTTGACATCTCCTCTTTCAACTTGCCAATCAACTTGCTATCCTGTCCAATTATCAGCATATCATCTACATATAAAAGAAGGATGATGAACCTGCCATCGATAAATCGACGAACATAGACACAATGATCTGCAGCTGTCCTCCGGTACCCATGACTCAACATGAATGAATCAAACTTCTTGTACTACAGTCTCGGTGCTTGCTTCAGCCCGTAGAGACTCTTCTTCAACTTGCAAACCATCTGTTCTTTTCCTTCTACCTCAAACCCCTCTGGCTGAGTTGTGTAGATTTCTTCATTCAAGTCACCGTGAAGAAATGCGGTTTTCACGTTCATCTGTTCAAGCTCAAGGTCCATGCTGGAGGCTAGACCCAAAACGACTCTAATAGAAGTCATTTTCACAACAGGAGAGAAAACATCACTGAAGTCGATACCCTTCGTCTGTGCGAAGCTTTTTACCACTAACCGTGCTTTGTGCTTTACTAGTTTCCCATTTTCATCCTTTTTAGGCTTGAACACCCATTTGTTTTTCAGAATATTCCTATCTTTAGGAAGTTGCACCAGCTCATATGTCTTGTTCTTCTTCAAAGAAACTCATTTCATCCTGCATAGCCTTCATCCACTCATCTTTATCAGCATGAGTCATTGCTTCTCGGAAGCTATCTAGCTCTCCTTCATCAGTAAGCAAAACATATTCAGATGCAGGATACCTAGTTGATGGTTGACGCTCTCGGGTAGACCTCCTAACTTGAGGTTCCGTGGTTTCAATCTGAGGAGACTGCTGCTCCCCCTGCTCAACACCCTCATCATCTGGCAACTCCTGTGCCTCATCACGATCCGGATCGTTTTGTCCACCTACTCCACCTGTAGTCTGCACCGGAGAAGGAGTCGGTGTGAGATCAACTACTCCATCAACTTTCTCAGAAGGCTTATCAATCTTCTCAACATCTCCAAAGAACTGGTCTTCATGGAAAACCACATCCCTACTTTTGATAAGTTTCTTCTCCTCGGGATCGCATAATCTGTAGCCAAACTCATCTCCACCATAATCATGAAGGATGCAACTCACTGCCTTATCGTCCAACTTGGAATGCTGCTCCTTTGGTACATGCACAAATGCTTTACACCCAAACACCTTTAAATGTGAATAGGAAACATTTTTACCTGTCCATCTTCTCTCTGGAAGATCATAATTCAAAGGAACTGAGAAAGATCTGTTAATCAGATAAACGGCAGTCAGAACGGTTTTACCCCAGAATGACTTAGGCAACCGTGCTAATCTTATCATGCATCTCATTTTCTCAAGAATAGTGCGGTTCATTCTCTCTGCCACACCATTGTGCTGTGGAGTACCAGGAACTGTCTTTTCATGTCAAATGCCATGCTTCAAGTAATAACTTTTAAACTGGTTGGATGCGTACTCTCCCCCATTATCTGAACGGAGACACTTCAAGAGTTTACCTGTTTCTCTTTCAACCTTGACATGAAACTGTTGAAACATCTGGAATACTTGATTCTTTGATTTCAACGGATAAACCCAGACTTCCCTGAATGCATCATCGATAAACGTGACAAAGAACTTATTGCCACCCAATGATTCTACCTCTATGGGACTACAAACATCAGAATATACCAAATCTAACACATTTGATTTTAATTTTGATGTCGAAGAGAAAGCAACCTTATGCTGTTTACCATACAAACAATAATCACAAGGGTCAAGAGATATACCTTTGGAGCAAGGAATTAAATCCTTCTTTGCCAACATCTGCAAGCCTTTCTCACTCATATGACCAAGCCTCTTATGCCACATATTTAGAGATGAATTATCTTGAACTGCATTCAATGCATCTTTGCATAGCTTTACTTGTGTTTTATAAAGAGTATTACCTGATGTACCTCTCACAATAACAAGAGACCCTTTAGTGAGCTTCCATCTGCCATTTCTGAAGTAATTCTCATAACCTGCACGGTCCAATGCAATCCCGGAAATCAGATTCAACCGTAGATCAGGAACATGTCACACATCTTTTAATGTCATTGTGCAACCAATATCGGTTTTAATGCAGACATCGCCGATAACAACAATCTATGAATGACTCATGTTGCTCATCTTCACAGTACCAAAGTCACCTGCTTTGTACGTCGTGAACATCTCTTTGCAGGGAGTAGCATGGTAGGATGCTACTGTGTCAACAAACCACTCAACCTGACCATCATCTGCAATACTCGAACACTTATCATCATCGCCGGCGAGCACTACTACTTCCTGTTCCAAAGTAGCTGTAGTGTTATCACTGTCATTCTTTTTATCATTGTTGGAGACTTTCTGTTCCTTCATGGTAAAACAATTTTTTCGTACGTAGCCCATCTTACCACAGAAAAAGCATTTTACAGACTTTTTCTTGCTCTGTGATTCACTGCTAGACTTAGACTGTGATTCACCTCTAGACTTGCCACTACCCCCTTTTGGTCCTCTACTCTTACTCCCCCTGTTTTTAGTAACAAAGGCCTGTGCATTATCTGTCCATGCAGATTTCCTTCTAGTTTCTTCATTCTGTAGACTACTGGTAACCTGACTCATAGATAACACACCATCTGGAGTAAAGTTGCTCAAGGAAACAACCAATGTCTCCCATATATCCAGCAAACAACTCAGAAGCAACAAAGCTTGCATCTCATCATCAAGGATCATCTTCATAGTGGCCAACTGATTTACCACACTTTGGAACTCATTGATGTGATCTTTGATCTGACCACCATCCTTGAATGACATATTCATAAGCTTTTTGATCAAGAAGGTTTTGTTCACTGAGTTCTTTTTATCATACATTGCTTCTAACTTTTTCCAAAGGGTATTGGCATTGGTTTCATTTGACACGTGGTGAAATATGCTATTATCAACCTACTGTCTAATGTGACCAATTGCTTTTCTATGCAACTTGTTCCAGTCAGCATCTTGCATAGCCTTCGGTCGGGCACTATCCCCCTCAACGGGATCATGGAGGTCTTTACAATAGAGAATATCCTCCATCTTCGGTTTCCAAATCAACCAATTTGAAATGGTTCAGCTTAACTATGGTAGTGTTGATAGTATTGTTCTCCATCTTAATCAAATTAAGTAACAGGAAAAAACAAATAATTAACATTGACCTCAACTCCTGCACCAAGCTGTAGATCCCGTCAACACGAGCACGCTGGTAGAAACGGATCTGAAATCTGACTCCGGATGGCTCCGATATCGCAAAAAAGGTTTTTTGCGCTCCCAATTTGGTCAAACTCACTTGTTGACCATCAAACAACCAATCTTTTACCACTAATACGTAGATCTGCTCGAAACGAGTCCGTAGGCGCAAATGGATCTCCGATCGGACGTCGGATGATCAAGATATCGCAGAAATAAACTTCTGCCGTCAATCTGGTCAACTCTGGCTGTTGACCGTCTGTCCGATGACATGGGCTGACGTCAGCCTAATGACGTCGGCGGTGGTTGACGGGCTGGACTGCGGACCGACTGCTGCCGGGTTCAGGTCAACTCGACCTTAACCGGCCTGCACTACTAACAGAACTGGGCTTGCACCGCGGGTTGGTTCTGGCCCAACCCGAAACCTAACTGAGGAGGAAGACCAGAGGAACGACAAAAAAAAAAAAAAAAAAAAAAAATGCATTGGGCTTATACTACACTGCGGGTCAGGTCGATTGACCTGACCCGAGACCCGTACCCTGGGTCGTCTCCTTCAAGTGATCTGGGTCTGCCAGTTGCAGACGGTAGAGATGCAGCGGATCTTTGTTACGGCTTCGGCTGCTTGGTCCGGCGACCAGAGGCAGCGCGACGACGGCGATGGAGGCGGCCGGCACCCGGCGACGGTCAGTGGCGATCGGCAGCGACCGGCAGCTGCCAACGAACGGTGTGTGCAGAGATTTTTTGTTTCTCGGTCTTCCTCCGATCTTCGTCTAAGAAAATCCGGCAGCCAACCCCCTTTTCTCCGACGAAGATATCCAGCAACCGAACCTGAGAACCCTCTCTCTCTGTCTTCTTCTTCCAGCAACTGTAGAAACCAATTTCTCTGTAACTGAGAAATCGTGTTTCTCACGTGGCCCACACAGAGATCACGTCTGATCTCTTCCTCCTGTTGATCTTCCACGCACAATCAATCGCTCTGATACCACTTGTTGTGTGCGTGTATGCAAACGCAATCAAGATCAACAATCACCACACAAGAAGACAAGCAATTTACGTGGTTCGACAAAGATGTCTACGTCCACGGGAAACCAATTTCCACTAGGTTCTCCTCCACTCTGTGAAACCACAGCCTTGGAATCTCAGCCACTCTCAGCCTCTTTCTCTAGGGTTACTGATTACATCATATATATAACCATTACATCCTTATCCCCCAAGAATTCTATCTCAAGAAAAAAGGAAAGTCCTAACCTATTAGAAAACAACTATTTGACAAAACATAAAATTCCTAATATAATTAGGGAAACCATCCCAGATACAGAACCCACTAATGGTCTGGACCCACTTGGCCAACACAAAACACAGAATGAGTATTCTACCTTTGGGAGTTGAGGAGTGAAAGCCATTGATGTTTTGCTCCGTGAGTTCACTTTTTCCAACCTAATGTTGACAACGACAGAGTTTTCTCCTCCATTTTCTCTTCTTTTAACATTAAATTTTAGTTGAATGTGGGGAAAATTCTAAAGATCCTGAAGGAAGAAGGATAACAGTACTAGAGCACTGTAATCAGTAAAAAAGCAGTTTTCATTAGTAAACAAAAACGATCTCTTCACTACTTTGCACGCACTTGAGGGCCCCAAAGAGATGGGGAAAGGATGATGATGAAAGACACAATGATGTGTATATTAAGGCCCTCGTGTGGCACTGTATTCACTTGTACATTATAAAATCATGTATCACATTACCAAATTAACACAAACCAGTAGCAAATTACCACAAACCAGCAGCAAGTCACATGTTCTTCACAACATTAAAAATGAAGAAACTTACATGCACTTGAAGAGGAAACTCCTAATTTCGATTGGGCATGGGCATTCTGTTCATTCAACATATTTAAGGGGTCAGTCTTATATTGATCAACATAATTATATGAGCAACCCAATGGTGGATTGGATACATCGCAAGTATCTTCTATTCCCTGATCCTTTTAGCCTGATTGAGACTGTTAGATATGGAACTCGGATTGCAAAACACCTTTTCGCAAATTTATACTGATAACCTCTGAGATATTGAGGCATGGTCTGTTCGTTACTCTTATGATAACACTTGTAATAGTGGATTATATTGTATAAAAGACTACTGAAAGTGGTCCATAACCTCATGGCCACTGAGTTTAATGAAAAGGTACTTAAATAATGCTCACAAAACAATAAGTACCACATAGATTTGCTTTACACTTATGAGGTGGCAAATTTTTATTGAACATACCAAAAGAAGGGAGCAAAAGCTCCCTTTTTTTATATGGGGAGTTTTTGAGAATCCCTCATTTGCACATGAATATTTCCAATTGAGCAAATGTCTGAAATGGTCCTTTGTGGAGTGACCGTTTCTCATAATGTAAGGATGGCAATGGGGTAGGGGATTAGGTAAACCCGTACCCAACCCAATTGACATGCCTGCAATACCATACCCGCCTCGACCCATGGTAGGTTAGATGGTTGCCATACCAAAATTGCCCCATGACAAACACGGGCCGGGTCAGGTTTGACTCGGGCTTGACTATGGTTTATTATAATTGTTTGATAATTATTAAAAGTTTGTCTTAAGGGAATTTGAACTCATGACCTCTAAGAAAACATTCTTTCTCAGTGCCATTTGAACTATTGAGCCACCATATGAAAAAAAAAATGCAATGAGTAATATATGAAGTAAAAATATATAGGGCGGGTTAGGTTGAGGTACTCAAAAACCCGAACCTACCCCGAACTCGACTTGGGTTAACGTATGGAAATCCATACTCGACCCAAACCCTACCAATGCCCAACCAAACCCGACCCTAATAGGAACAGGTCGGGTGGGTCCACATTTAAACATGATCCATTGCCATCCTTACCATGTGGGGACTGTGTGTATACAGTCGATTCAACAGTCTAATTTATTCGGATGGGAACTAAATTTGGGTGATGGGGGCAATTATGGGGGATCGTGTGTGCGGTCCATTTGGATGAACTACACAGTAGACCCCACTATAAGAAAAGGCCCATGCAGACCGTTCTTATAGGACCGTTTCTCATATATATATAGAGAGAGAGAGGAATTCTCAAAAACTCGCATTTTAAAAAGCTCCCCGCTTTGCTCTCCTTAAGTTTTTAGGGGCGTGGATCCCACCTTAAGCTAATCCAATCATTTACCCTCGTGAATTGGTATAAAATCCAAATGTGACACTCATCCAACTTTTATTCACTATTGGATTGAAATCACAAGTCATGCCTCTAAACTATTAAACATTGGGGCTATGAATCCAGGGGTTAGGATAATCTAATGGAGTTGAAAATTTTTATATAGGTAGATATGATTTAGTGGTATTCCATGGTTGTCATACAACATACTGGGCCTACTTGGAAGAGGAGGGGGTGGAGTTTTTTAGTGCTCCCCATATAGAGGAATTCTAAAAAAACTCCCATTTTTAAAATCTGCTATATGGATATGTATGTGTGTATGTAACCGGCGCTTGTGGGCCCACCTTTCGAAACCCCCCTCCCAAAAAAAAAAAGCTGCCTTGTGTATAGTGACAAAGGCTCGGATCATCATTGGCCCCACTTGATCAATGGCCCACAAGTTTCCATCATTTAAAACGGGTGCACAGTCAAACCAACTATCTAATCCATTTGGATGGTTGCCAATCATTGGGATCCATGACTATCAGGGGGTCCCTATTTTATGGTCAAGTTGGATCAATCATAAGGTGGGCCTGGGATGCTATTTAGGAGTGCCGCCGCTCAGTTGAGAGATTTCAACACACATGCATTTTCTTTTGTGCAAGCAATGTGCTACCATGCACAATATGTAACTTTTAAACTTGCGGGCCACAGATCAAGAAGTTAGAAACATTGGATTGATTTGAAACTCCCTATTAGGGTTGGTCCGACCTGGATCTTTCATCCCCACAGTGGGCTCAACAATCTATGCAGAACACATTTTGTGTGCTTTGAATAATATATTATCAATGTTGTCCATGTATCTATAAGTATAACAAATAAAAAAATGTACACAAATTCATTCATGCTTGCAAATCATTTTTGTGCATAATAGCTTTGAAGTGAGAAGGGTATACCTCATGGTGTGCTAGGCCACTGTTCGGTTTAGACTTTAGATGACAATGGAAAAGGAAGTATGCAAATGAGGAAGTTTTGAGATGTCAAGCCTAGTACATTCATTATTATATATGAAAGGTATTGATTTGGACCAGTCTAATTTCAATTTTAATCCTTTCAACATCAATTTTGACCATGGCAATCAATTTTGTCCACTCCTTTTAGTTTTCGACTTATATTACTAAATTAAGGGCCCTAATTTATTTATAACAAAATTTATAATTTCCTTCAGCATTTAAAGTCTTTTCTCTCTAAATTGTTAACTAATTTAAAATTATGAAAACACTGAGAGAGTGAAAATTGCCTCTTATATTTCAACTACTCCTTTGTTGATCATAGATTTGGATATCTAGGAATATAATGAAAAATTTCCAGGTGTCCTTTGTTTGAAAATACTTTAAGTATCTATATTTCTAATATATATTAATTCTCCATAAAAGCTGGGTTTCTTCCTTGGAAAAAAATTGCTCTGTTTAGTGGGGCCCATTTTGATGCAAAACAAATGGGAAATGTACGGCAATGAAAACGGTTCAAATTTAACTAAGAAGTATGAGTGACTCTATAAGATATCAAGTCAATCAAATGATTCAAGCATTGAATTTTAAATCCATAAATTTTAAAGGCCATGCGTCATGCAACTTTGTTGTGATGAAATTAGACGGTGAACAATTTTTGAAATAGTGCAAAATTAGGATTAATGTCAATTCAAAAGGGGCTAATGTATATAAACAAAACAAAATGAATTTATTAAAGATGGACACTCAAAAGAACCAATCAAATCCTAGTATATGAGAGGTCCATAACACTGTTATCCATCAACTCACTGGTGGGAGGATTAAGAAACTAAGGGCCCATTTGTTTGGATGTATGTTACTTGAACTGTGAGTATTGAAAAATTTTAAAGTAGGTATTTGATCATGTCTTTAGGGTGTATTTGTACATGCGCCACTATGTTTCTTCTCCCACAATACTAGCTTTCCAATCAAGGGATGTGAGAAATCCAAGATCCTCATTGGTGATGGAAAAAAAAATTTTTTTTTTAATGCAACAGTTCCTATGGAGTAAAGTCTGGGTAAACAGTTTCAATGGAGTACCTAACGATAAGGGAGGCATGCAAAAGTTTCCGCTTCCCCATGGAGATTGGCCCTCCAATGCAGTTTATTCCTTTGTGGTTAGTCTTGACTGTTTGATGGGAACAAATTGACGGATCATCAAATGGCCAATCAAATGGCGGTGCAATAAATGAGATAGAAGAAGCCAAATCCTATAATTGTAGACGTGACCCAACCTGAGTCGCAGTCACCCTGAGAATTAAGATTATATTAATGAGGTTCCCCCGCGTCACCATCTTGGGAAAGCAACCATACATGGCAGGCTCATGGTGCTGGGAGGGTGTTGGACTGTGTTTTTTGCATAACCGAGGGCGTTAGATTTGAGTGGTCTTCGTAACCGCATTAGATTGTTTGGACCCTACATGTAGAGTCCACTAATTTAAGAAGCTTTTTTTTTTATTCGATTTTACTAAATATATTTTTGATTGAATTTAGGAAGCCCAAGTAATTAGGACTCTTGCTTAAATAATTTTTGAGAAAATTGAAGAAACTTACCTTTAATAGATTTATTTGAGGAAATTAAAGAAATTTTCCTTTAATACCTGGTGGGCTTAAAAAGTAGTCCCTAAGATGATGGAAGAGTTTTATCTTGAAATCTGTTTCATTTAGTCAAATTTGGAGCAGAGCAAGTCTGTATTTGCTGCTAAACAGTTACAACTATTGCTGGATGGATGGTTGCTATAAACATTTGCTATAAACATCTGTGGGCCATTAAAAAAGTTCCATGAGGGATATACCGGGTCAAATTGTTCAGCTAAAATTGATGGTATACAAAACAAAAACATAATCCAAAGAGTCTGCATCACATGTGGAAATGTTCAAGACTGGGAAATCTTCTATTGCTCTATTTACCCCTTGAGTGAATCAAAATAAGAAGAGCAAATCCACTGTATTTCATTACTGTTCTACAGCATTTTCACCTAATAATAGTATTCTGAAGGATGCCAGTCTTCCTCTTATCTTTATAGTTAGGTAATTAGAAGCATCCAAAAGCGGCCAAGAGTTTAAGCTGTTTAGCTGCAAGCACGTCTGACGGGGATTTCCCTTGCCGGACAGCAATGCAGGTGTTGTCTCAGTGGCAGTGGAATTCAGTATTCTGGTTTTGATTTGTGAGAATTTAAAAGCGATAATTATCATTAGGGCTTATTTTTGAGATCTTAACCACTCATGATCTCACATATGTTGTGGAGTAAATTTTAGTTTAATCAGAGTAAAATCCACCGTTAAATTGATCATTGTTGTTCACAAGATTAGATTACACAGGAATAATTGGTCAACTCATGTGTTTACACTAAATTAAATTAATGATGGCACAAACTTCCATTTTTGTGAGGTTTGGCCTCACTTGTGAAAGTCCTATTTTTACTGGTTTAGATTTTATAAATGGGGTCTAATTCTAAAGTAATAGTGATAATTATATCTTTTTCATGTTTCAATGAGGTAGCACAAAATTTAATATATGGCTTCCACCAGATCTACTTCATATAAATTTTTAAGCATTATAATATGCATATATATATTATGAGTGGCTAATATTTTGGTGGCCCCATCCCATTAAAGAAGAAGACACATTTTTGTTGGATTTAGATTTATAATTGATAGGCCACATTGTACAGAACCTCCGGTTCAATCTTAAGTCTAGGTAGAGATATGGAAAATGAAATGAGTCTAGATCCTCAAATGATTTTCCTCACCGTGAGACCAATCAGGTCTCTTCACGTCACCCTTCGAGCAGCCTTCCATGCATGCGGGGAGTGCATGGCAGTTGCCCAAGGGTGACGTCTCCCCATGGTCACCATGAGGAAAATCCTCATATAATCTCAATTCAAATGAAACGTGGTACAATGCATTACTTCATTTATGGTAATCCCACTAACCACTTTAGTTAATTTGAAAGATAGGTAGAGAAAAATAAAGATGGTACGGTGCATTTAAGTAACAAGGAAAGAAAGCAAGAGACCAGAGGGTACTGTTCTCCCATGTATGAATGATTGTTGCATCTTAAATGTTCTTTACCTTCCTTTCCATTTACGAATGATGGGGGACTCTTCTGATTTTCACCTCAAATGAATTGATGCGAACTGAACATTTTCAAACCATGAAATGAACGAATTAAATAGCAAATTATACGGTTACTAAATGAAATTTGGGGCCATCCCTACCGAATTAGGTAACTATGGTACAAACTGTTGTGCGCGTGTGTGCAAAGGCAATCAAGATCAAATAATCATCATACAAGAAGACAAGAAGATTTACGTGGTTTGGCAAAGATGCCTACGTCCATGGGAAACCAATTTCCACTAGGTTCTCCTCCAATCTGTGAAACCACAGCCTTGGAATCTCAGCCACTCTCAGCCCCCCCTCTAGGGTTACAAATTACATCATATATATATAACCATTACATCCTTATCCCCCAAGAAATCTATCTCAAAAAAAGGAAAGTCATAACCTATTAGAAAGCTGTTGTTTGACAAAACAGGAAATTTATAATATCATTAGGGAAACCACCCTAGATACTGAACCCACTAATGGTCTGGACCCACATGGCCAACAATCTCCCCCTCCAGACCATAGGGAAGATGCCTTGAACCCCTTACTGGGAATTTAGTCCTGCTAACTCTGAACACAGCTCCAGCTTTCCCTTAAACATAACCTTGGTCATCATGTCCAAGGGATTCTTGTCCGAATGAATCTTTTCCAGTTTCATGAAGTTCTTCTCGATCACCTCATGAATCCAATGGTACTTGATATCAACGTGCTTCATGCGACCATGATATGTAGCATTCTCACTGAAATCCATAGCACTCTGACTATCACAGTAAACTACATATTCTTCTTACTTCAAACTAAGTTCTTGAAGGAATCGCTTCAACCAAAGCATCTCTCTCCTTGCTTCATTAGCAGTTATGTATTCCGCTTCAGTTGTAGACTGTGCTGTACACTTCTGTAACTTCAATTGCCAGGAAATAGCTACCCATACGAAAGTAAACAAATAACCAGAAGTCGACAACCGACGATCAAGATCGCCTGCAAAATCAGCATCAGTATAGCCTTCCATGACTGGTTTTGAACCTCCGAAACATAAGCACACCTTGGAAGTACCTCTCAAATATCTAAAGATCCACTTCATTGCTTCCCAATGCTCTTTTCCAGGATTTGCGAGAAATCTACTCACTAAACTCACAGCATGAGCAATGTCTGCCCGTGTACAAACCATGACATACATGAGACTCTCCACAGCAGAGGAGTAAGGAACACATGCCATCCGTTCCTTTTCATCATCTGTAGTAGGACACAAGCGCTTGCTTAGTTTGAAATGACTGGCTAGAGGTATGCTAACTGGCTTAGCATTCTTCATGTTGAACCGTTCGAGCACTCGTTCAACATATTTCTCCCGTGACAACCACAGCTGCTTGGAACTCCTATCACGACGTATTTACATGCCCAATATCGTTCATGCGGGACCCAAGTCTTTCATGTCAAACGACTTTGACATCTCCTCTTTCAATTTACCAATCAACTTGCTATCTTGTCCAAGTATCAGCATATCATCCACATATAAAAGAAGGATGATGAACCTGCCATCGATAAATCGACGAACATAGACACAATGATCTGCAGCTGTCCTCCGGTACCCATGACTCAACATGAATGAATCAAACTTCTTGTACCACAGTCTCGGTGCTTGCTTCAGCCCGTGGAGACTCTTCTTCAACTTGCAAACCATCTGTTCTTTTCCTTCTACCTCAAACCCCTCTGGCTGAGTCATGTAGATTTCTTTTTTCAAGTCACCGTGAAGAAACGCGGTTTTCACGTCCATCTGTTCAAGCTCAAGGTCCATGCTGGCGGCTAGACCCAAAACGACTCTAACAGAAGTCATTTTCACAACAGGAGAGAAAACATCACTGAAGTCAATACCCTTCGTCTGTGCGAAGCCTTTTACCACTAACCGTGCTTTGTGCTTCACTAGTTTCCCATTCTCATCCTTTTTCAGCTTGAACACCCATTTGTTTTTCAGAACATTCCTACTTTTAGGAAGTTGCACCAGTTCATATGTCTTGTTCTTCTTCAAAGAACTCATTTTATCCTGCATAGCCTTCATTCACTCATCTTTATCAGCATGAGTCATTGCCTCTCGAAAGCTATCTGGCTCTCCTTCATCAGTAAGTAAAACATATTCGGATGCAGGATACCTAGTTGCTGGTTGACGCTCTCGGGTAGACCTCCTAACTTGAGGTTCCGTGGTTTCAATCTGAGGAGACTGCTGCTCCCCCTGCTCAACACCCTCATTATCTGGCAACCACTGTGCCTCATTATGATCCGGATCGTTTTGTCCACCTACTCCACCTGTAGTCTGCACCGGAGAAGGAGTCGGTGTGAGATCAACCACTCCATCAACTTTCTCAGAAGACTTATCAATCTTCTCAACATCTCCAAAGAACTGGTCTTCATGGAAAACTACATCCCTACTTCTGATAAGTTTCCTCTTCTCTGGTTCCCATAATCTGTAGCCAAACTCATCTCCACCATAGCCAAGAAAGATGCAACTCACTGCCTTATCGTCCAACTTGGAATGCTGCTCCTTTGCTACATGCACAAATGCGTTACACCCAAACACCTTCAAATGTGAATAGGAAATATTTTTACCTGTCCATCTTCTCTCTGGAAGATCGTATTTCAAAGGAACTGAGAAAGATCTGTTAATCAGATAAACGGCAGTCAGAACGGTTTCACCCCAGAATGACTTAGGCAACCGTGCTAATCTTATCATGCATCTCATCTTCTCAAGAATAGTGCGGTTGTTGTTTAGAGGGCTGAGCTTAGGCTTGACTAATTAGGCTCGAGGGGGCCCGGCTCGGCCCGTTGTTTATTAAATTTTAATATAAAATATATAATATCCACAATGACTTTGAAGATGATTTGGTTTATGATGCACTTACCAAAACATTGTCAAATGTGGATAAAGTTGATTTGGTAAAGAAATCTAATGAGTTTGAAGATGATTTTTTGGCTTTTGAGGAACAAATGACTCAGACAGTTGTAGAGGAAAAATCGAAATTAAATTGTTATTTGGAGGAGCCAATGGATAAATCTGAAAATTTCAATATATTGGATTGGTGGAAAGTTAATTCAACAAAATATCTAGTTATCTCTAGAATGGCTTGTGACATTTTAGCAATTCCTATTTCTACAATTGCTTTTGAATCAACATTTAGTATGGGAGGAAGAGTATTTAATCAATATAGGAGTTGTTTAAAATCTGACACTGTAA
This sequence comes from Sextonia rubra, assembly GCA_037013555.1. Taxonomy (NCBI): domain Eukaryota; kingdom Viridiplantae; phylum Streptophyta; class Magnoliopsida; order Laurales; family Lauraceae; genus Sextonia; species Sextonia rubra. The sequence goes on from JASUAD010000012.1 coordinate 20,292,517, forward strand.
AAGTCTTAATTTGCACACAAGATTGGATACGTACGCAGCAACACAATGATGTAATACATTCGATGGTCTTTTAGATATTCTAAAAGTAGATTAAATAATTAAATAAAGAATTATTGTTATTTGTTATATATTTATTATCATTTATAGAATTATTATTATCCACCTTATGTTTTATATTGTAAAAATGATTTTATCCCACCACTAATGTCTTAAAAAAAGTTTTTAACTCCGCCATGCTGCCTTTTGCATTGCATTCTCGATCCCTAGCCCGGGCAAAGGAGGAGGGTTTGTATAAAGTTGGTTGGTGATGGTGGCATAAGTTGTTGCATATAAAAAATTTATTTCCATTAAAGAAAAAAAATTCCCCTTTCCTTTAGCCCTGGCTCGGCCCTGGCCCGGCCCTAGCCCTTGAGGGTTGGGTAAGGGCCTAAAAATTATAGGCCCGCCGTAAAAGTCGAGGGCTTTTCCTCAGTTAAGCCCGGCCCGCACATGTGAGGGAAGGATAAAGGCTTACCTAAGCCCGGCCCGGGCCCGGCCCTTTGACAGCCCTAATCCCGGCCCAAATTAATAAATTTAATTCAAATAAAAATAATTTACGAAATAAGTAATGACATTAATCGAATTGGGGGAAATTAACTCACGATGAACAACTAGGGCAGAATTGGGGCACAAACGCAATTAGGACTTGATCTGGGAATTTTAGATGTGTGTTGGTAATTTTTAGAAAATATGAAGGGTATTTTCGTGATTTTAAAAACATAGCCAATATGGGGCTCATTGGATAGAGAATAATTAATTATGAAACTTTCTCTTAAGGCCCGAACTCATCCGGATTAATCTAGTGTCTTGTTGATAGCGATTTAAACAAACCCACTAGTAGTGGTGTGGGGGACCACGTGTTTGTCTCTCCTTCAAAGAAGAGTAGAATTTACCTTCGTAGGAGTTTGGTTGGGATACAATAAGGCTAAGGCTAGAGAGACATCCTAGGACTCTATATGGGAAAAAGGAGAATTCCACCCTACCTCTACTTCCTAGTTTTACTCTAAGTACCTATATTATATTCTATATATATGTATATGACTAGAGCCTCTCTCCTACATACGATTCTCTTCAACTCTCTCTCCCTAGTTCTCTCTCTTTTAACTAGAAGGTTTAACTTTAGGCCTAAGGATTTGAAGGAAGCCATAGAAGAATTTCCTTGAGGCTCTCTACGGGTTTGGAATTTCGGCAATTAAGGCAAGTGCACACTCCCATCATGTTTCTACCTGATTTTCTGATTAAGATGTGAGTTATATAATTTTCCTTGTAAACTTGATTTAGGATGTAATTTATATGGTTTTCGTACTCCCGACCTTTGGCATATTTTATACTTCACTATTTCAATTGATTTTTTTGCAAGTTTTATGGCACTGCTATCCTATCTAGTAAATTCTAATAATTTTTGCACACAGTAATATGTGGTGCGTTTGTTATCAGTGAGGCAACCATACCGTCGCCGTGTCTTCTTCTTGAAATAGGATGTGGGACCTGGGCAGTCAACTTGATGAAAGATTTGGTCTGATCATCTAAAGGGCCAATCATGGGCGACCTAAGTGATGTAGTACCCACATGGAATGGTCCCACTGATCCAAAACCTGCAGAGGAACCACCCAGAGGTCTAGTCCAGCAATTAGGGTCGCCAAAGCCTAATTTTTGAGATTTTCGTAGGATCCCCGTGTCCCACCTGATCAATGATCAGGTCTAGTCATCTGAAGGACCACCCTTTGGTGACCACAGAGGTGTTGGACCCACGTGGATACGGTCCCATGTGGCTCACCATCCAAGGGGTCAAACTAGATGGGCATGGTACCCATCCATGCCATGAAACCGGAGCGATGTAAGCACTATGTGCTATTTCTATTTCTTAGCCTTAAAAAGTTTCTGGGAGTTTTGAGCAGGCCTACCCCTTTAGGGATATTATTATGGGCCACCATCCTATTGACCTATATGCACAAAACATGGGACTTTTACTCTGATGCATGTCATACAGAACAGTGAAGGGGAGACATCATTGAGTTCGTTTTGAGTCTTGACACTGTTGGGTCCACTTCTGAGTTTCAGGTGGATTTTAGAAATTTCAAATTGGCCTCTGTATTAGTGTAATTATTAATAAGCCTTTGTGGTGACTTATTCAAAAGTTTTGTCAAATTCCCTTATAATTTCTATTTTGGACCCATGGTTTATGTCCAATAAATTTAGATCTCATTGAGGAGTATACTTACAAAATAATGAAATAATATCCTTGCTCGTCACCCATGAATTAGGGTGAGAACTCTTAAGGATTATGGATTTAATTTTAAATTAAAAAAATACTAGATCTATATTGAACTAAATCTGAACCATTCATAATTAATATTTTCATTGCTTGATAATCACCTTAAATTATCTTAAGAGCATGCCTAGAATTAAGAAAACTTAAGAGTGTGACGTCATGGGCTCTTCAAACACCAACCAACTTCAGAAGCGCCAACAAAGAATTAACCCAAATCTAAAGAGGAGATCCTCGCGATCATCCAAATTAGATTTAGGGCAAGTATACGGTGTTTGAGAATCCTATGATATTATAGGGTTAAGTTCGCTTAGACCCGACGTGCAGTATGACCCGTAAAATCTGGATTTTTGTATCTTGGAAATTTATTATTTGGTTTTATGTTTTCAATCAAATCTAAAATGTACTCTGACATGATAAAATATATTTTTCTCTGTTATATGGTTTATGGTATTTAGACGCTGCACATGTCAACTTTGGAATCTGTTATATGTAAATAAATTCTATTTTTATGATTATTTGGCTGTTTATCCGTATTTTGAATTAAGGCGATACCACTAGGCTGTTTTAAGTCTAGCATAGTGGGGCACCACTGTGTAGGGGCTATTCTTCTGAAACTATCTGTAGATTAGTTAACTCTCTGTTTGTGACAATCAGTCACTTCGGTACCAAACTCTGTTACTCTGTTCTGATGGCCAATGGCCATAATTCTGAATCCATGGGTACCAAACTTTGTTCTCTATTCCCGTCACGTTAAAGGGGGCCGCTATAATACCTGTGATAACTTAGCCAATGTGGGACGCCAATTTATTTTGAATGTTATGATATTTGTAAAATCTTTACTTGGTTTTATGCATGAATCTACATCTTGTATTATTATATCTTGTCAATTTATATTGAAAATCCCGTGATTTATCTGCATTTGATTTTTACTCAAAAATGATATGGAATATGAAAATTGGGTAAGTATACTTGCTGAGGTTATTTCATAACCTGACCCCCTTATGATTGGCGCTTGTAGGTAACAACACCCCTTCCAATGAACCGGAGGGAACGGCGGTTGAGGAGGAACCGCAGGGGAACTACGCGTGGAGCGCAGATGATATAGCTTAAAAATATCGTGCCTGCGCGAGAGAGACGATAATTAGATAATTAGTGTATTTATGCTGAGTTTAATTTTAGATTGGTTGTAAGCCCTTGGTTGACTATTTGTGTTACGATCTAGTCAATTGAATTATGTTATTACCTATGGATTTATTTATAACTTTGATGCATTTATATTATTAAATTGAGTAGGATTAATTACTTTGTCTTGTGATGGTACCTATGATGGTTTTACAACTATGTTTCCGCTGTGAATATGTTCAGTTGTTTAATCTCACATTGCGGATCCATTTAATTTCATCATTAACACCTTAAAATTGGGAGTTCTTCGGAAACCCGAATTTTGGGGTCGTTACACTTTCTTACTCATATGACCAAGCCTCTTATGCCACAGATTCAGAGAGGAATTGTCTTGAACTGCATTCAATGCATCTTTGCACAGTTTTACTTGTGTTTTATAAAGAGTATTACCTGCTGTTCCTCTCGCATTAACAAGAGATCCTTTAGTGAGCTTCCATCTGCCATTTCCGAAGTAATTCTCATAACCTACACGGTCCAATGTAGTCCAGGAAATCAGATTCAACCGCAGATCAGGAACATGGTGCACATCTTTCAGCGTCATCGTGCAACCAATATCGGTTTTAATGCAGACATCACCGATAACAACAATCTCTGAATGACTCGTGTTACCCATATTCACAGTACCAAAGTCACCTGCTTTGTATGTCGTAAACATCTCCCTGCAGGGAGTAGCATGGTAGGATGTTGCTGTGTCAACAACTTACCAACCTGACCATCTGCAACACTCAAACACTGATCATCATCGCCGGCTAGCACCACTACTTCCTGTTCCAAAGTAGCGGTAGTGTTATCACTGTCATTCTTTTTATCATTGTTGGAGACTTTCTGTTCCTTCATGGCAAAACAATTTTTCTGTACGTGGCCCATCTTGCCGTAGAAAAAGAATTTTACAGACTTTTTCTTGCTCTGTGATTCACTGCTAGACTTGGCCTGTCATTCACCTCTAGACTTGCCATGACCCCCCTTTGGACCTCTACTTTTACTCCTCCACCTGTTCTCAGTAACAAAGGCCTGTGCATTATCTGTCCCTGCAGATTTCCGTCTAGTTTCTTCATTCTGTAGACTACTGGTAACCTGACTCATAGATAACACACCATCTGGAGTAAAATTGCTAAAAGAAACAAACAATGTCTCCCATGAATCTGGCAAAGAACTCAGAAGCAACAAAGCTTGCATCTCATCATCAAGGATCATCTTCATAGTGGCTAATTGATTTACCACACTTTGGAACTCATTGATGTGATCTTTGATTTGACCACCATCCTTGAATTTCATGTTCACAAGCTTTCTGATTAAGAAGATTTTGTTCACTGAGGTCTTTTTATCATACATTGCTTCTAGCTTTTTCTAAATGGTATTCGCATTGGTTTCATTTGACACGTGGTGAAATATACTGTTATTAACCCACTGTCTGATGTGATCAATCGCTTTTCTATGCAATTTGTTCTAGTTAGCATCTTGCATATCTTTCGGTCAGGCACTATCCCCTTCAACGGGATCATGGAGGTCTTTATAATAGAGAATATCCTCCATCTTCGATTTTCAGATCAACCAATTAGAATGGCTGAGCTTAACCATGGTAGTGTTGATAGTATTGTTCTCCATCTTAATTAAATTAAATAATGAAAAAAATAAATAACTAACACTGACCTCAACTCCTGCACCAAGCTGTAGATCTCGTTAACACGAGCATGTTGGAAGAAACGGATCTGAAATCCAACCTCGGATGACTCCGATATCGCAAAAACGGTTTTCTGCGCTTCTGATTTGGTCAAACTCCTTGTTGACCGTCAAACAACCAATCTTCTTCCACTAACACGAAGATCTGCTCGAAACGAGTCCGTAGGCGCAAACGGATCTCCGATCGGACGTCGGATGATTAAGATATTGCAAAAACAAACTTCTGCCGTCAATCTGGTCAACTCTGGCTGTTGACCGTCTGTCCGATGACGTGGGCTGACGTCAGCCTGAGGACTTCACGCTGTTGACGTTTGCGTGGCTGCTGACGGGCTGGACCATCTGCTAACGAGTTCAGGTCGACCTGACCCGAACTGTTAACCTGCGTTGTTGGGCTGGGCTTGTTCCACGGGTTGGGTCTGACCCAACCCGAAACCCGAACCGACCTGTTGCTTCTTCTAGGCTTCCTCCACACGGGTCAGGTCAAACTGACCTGAACCGAAACCCAACGGACCTGGGATGTCGCTGGGCTTTATCTTTGTGGCGGGTCAGGTCAAGCGGACCCGACGTGAACCCAGACCCGACCTGGGATTAAAATCCCAGTCGTCTTCTTCCTCTGCAACTCTAGGTCTGCAACCCAATTGCAGACTGCGATGCAGCGGCCGCGGCAGAGGGCTTGGCTGGTCTGGCGACCAGTGACAGCAACGGAAGGCGACGGCGATCAGCCGGCGGGCGGCAGCGATTGGCAGCGACCGGCGGCGGGTGACGATCGGTGAGTTGCTGTTTTTTTTTTCTTCTCGGTTTTCTTCCTCAGAACTGGCTGCTCTTTTTCTCCGATGAAGATCTGCAGCAACCACCTGAGAACTCCTTATCTGTTTCTGGAAAAACAGAGCAACACCCGAGAACCCCAATTTCTGTCTTCTTCTTCCACGATCGCGTGTGGCCCAGCAAAGATTAACCTTGATCTCTCCTCTTCCCGTTGATCTTCCACGCGCAACTTGGACTCTCTGATACTACTTGTTGTGCGCGTGTGTGCAAAGGCAACCAAGATCAAACAATCACCACACAAGAAGACAAGAAGATTTACGTGGTTCGGCAAATATGCCGACGTCCACGGGAAACTAATTTCCACTAGGTTCTCCTCCAATCTGTGAAACCACAGCCTTGGAATCTCAGCCACTCTCAGCCCCCCTCTAGGGTTATAGATTACATCATATATATATATAACAATTACATCCTTATCCTCCAAGAACTCTATTTCATGAAAAAGGAAAGTCTTAACTTATTAGAAAACTGCTGTTTGACAAAACAGGAAATTTCTAATATCATTAGGGAAACCACCATAGATACTGAACCCACTAATAATCTGGACCCACATGGCCAACACTAGCATCCACTGAAAAACAAATGAGTTATAAAAAAAATCAGAAGTAATTTTCTACAATATTGGTCATGTAATCAAAACAATAACAATTAAATAATGAGTAAAATTCAAAGAGCCTATGAAATTAGAGTAACTAGTTGGTGAAAATAAAACCAACCACCAAGACACCAACTCTATTAAATTTGGGCAAAAGGATAAGTGAACTTAGAATAAATTAACATTTTGGTCATTTGCTGCTAGAGTCCTAAAATTCTACAGCGTTTCATTGAAGTTGGAACGACTACTGTCCATGGAATCCATATCCTCTATGTCTTTGTTCTACATGGAAAACTAGTCTGGTGGACTTTCTTCTTCTGTGAACTGGTCGCTGTAACTGGAACACTCCTTGTCAGGTAAGTTCCCACCTGCCCAGGAGTCATGACCATCTGGGCACCATCTCAGAGGAAGGCTCGGTGAGATAGACATGCAGATTAGCTGTACCTGGATAAAATGACACAATGAAGGTTTACTGTTTCCTGGGATTGGCTTTGAGCCTATTCTGTGCAGCATAGGTGGAGAACAAAGAAAGCCTCTTGCACTGAGTCCACATCCTCAAAGTAAATGCCCGATGGTGATCATGGGTGGACTACGAATGGTCCAACACATCACTATCAGGCACCTGCCATGCACGCGGACAAAGCCATTACTGAGAGACGACTCTCAAAGAATTAGAATTCTAACCTGGTGCGAGGGTCTATGGCCAAGGAATAATCACAGATAGACAGTTTCTATGGGGTATGCCTCCTAAAAGATAAGGGGGACGCGCAATAATTTCCTCCCTCGATGGAGATTCACCTGCCATGCAGTTTTCTTTGCCATTGGTTTTGACTGTTCGATGAAAAAGGTTGGTTAACCACATTTTTTTAGTCGTACAGCCAATCAAATGGTGGAGCAATAAATGAGATACTGGAAGTCAAACTAGTAGTTGTAGATATGAGCGAGCTGAGATCGTTGTGAATTTGTGGGACGGTGGTTTTTACGTGGGATTTTGATTTTAAGAACGGATAATTTCATAGTGACAGAGACAATCCAAGAGCCCACCTCTGTAGTCCCTAGACCTCTGATTAACAGTTGATTTTCCTGTCAAATCAGTTAGTTGTATCCTAGAGATGTAAACGACTGAAATACATATTATTAATATTTTATGATGGGGAAACCGCTGATGTAGCTAGAGCATCACCCACATATTATTACTGTGTATTAGATAAGTTCCTAAACGACTACGACCTTTAGCTCATTACTGAACTGTCTAACCACTCAAACAATTTAAGTATAGAAGTTATAGAGTAAGTTGAAACAGTAATTTTAATAGTTTTGATTTCAAAAGTGGTTTTTACCATAAAAAAAAAAAAGAAAAAACCTAGTATATGGACCATGTTCCAGCACATCTCCTAGAAGGGGGCTGCTGCATCACTTCGGAAATGTTCAAGCCTGGGAAAAATAACCATCCAAGTAGACACACACCTTTTGTTTTTTGTGACTACTGTTGCCATATTCTAAGGTCTAATTTTAAGGTCAAGGGTTAGGACCTTTCCATTATGGGATCACATTGCAGCATCGTCGTAGTCAGTGGCTGCCCATGGCTTTCAAATCTAAGGACCAAAATAGCCCCATTTTTAATAATAAAAGCTTTTGGTTTAGAGTTCAACAACTTTGACAAAACTTTGACCTCAATGAAAACTAGAATTTGAAAGGGAACAAACAGCAGACAATCCAAAACAAAGGCCGAACTGATTTCATCTCAAGAGGAAAACACTCCTGAATCTGAGCCGAAGGATGGCAAGTTTGATCAATCAAATTTGATCAAATTAAATGAGAAGGCTCTGCATCTGTAGCCCATCAGTAGCAGGAAGAGGGATAATGGGAAGGAGAAGGGAGGATTGCATGCCAGAAATTCTGTAACAAGGGGGGATATGGACAAAAAAGAAAACGGAAAAAGGGAACAAGAAGAGATTTTTCCCTGTTGCATGGAATTGAATTCTCGGAAATTTAAAGAAATTAATTCATTATAGTTAGGATATAATTGAATAGGTCAATTATTATGAATATGAATCTCTAACAATTCAAAGGTACCCATTATTCTAAGAAAGATAATCTATTTGTTTGCATAAAATTGAATTCCTAAAACTTCAAAGAAGCTCATTTTACCTTGAATTTTCTTATCTTGAAAATTTATAACATGTTTGGCCGCGTGCATAAAAATCTTAAAGAAATCAAAGAAACCTACTTTACCTAGAGTTCCTTATCTAAAAATATAGTTGGATATTTTTTATTTTCATGAAATTGGATTCCTAAAAAATGTTGTTGTTGTCTCCTCGTTTAACCTATTCACAAAATATATTTTTCTTACGTCATAGCTCACACTATGAGTACTTTAGTACAAAAATATTAAAATTGTTGATGTAGAGAAAATTTTAGACTTTAGGAAGGATTAGGAAAAGACCATCTCTAGAGGTAGCCTACAAGGGAAAACCTCCAAAGAAAACAAAAGGGTTGTTGGTTGGGGGAGGGTGTGGGGGGTGGAATGAAATGTTGGGGCCGTCCAGCCACCATCTTTGAATCCCCATAAGTATCCCTCATCAAAACCTTGTCCTAGCTACAAAAAACTAAAATCTAAATTTGGAAAATATAATTGAACAATAAGACAAAAAAAGAGACTAGATCAAACATAAAATTAACATTAATTTTGTCACCGGTTTGCATAATTTAAGGTCAACGTAAAAGCCTTATAGTAATGAGTGATAGAAAGATCATAAACAAAAATTTGAAAACTAGTGACAAAAATAGAAATAGAACAAAAGTTAAATATAATTAAACACAAATTTAAAGCATATACCTAGATTTTCATATGTTTTGATGAAAGAGAAAATGGTTAAACATACTATCATTAGTATTAAATGAGTTTGAAGAACCCCACAGGGTGGCTCACCTGGCCTAAGACTATGGTTTGCTCCCAGAGGTTGCGGATATAAGCTGTGCTACCACACTGGGGCCACAGGAGATTTACAAGGCTCCCCTGAGCCCGAAGGGATTATTCTAGCCCAAAGGGGTGGGACAACCTCCATTAGCCAAAAAAAAAAAAAAAAGTCAGAAGAAAAAGTGAATTACCTATCTTATTGGATGGAGCTCAACCCATTGCTAGAACAAGAATGATGAATCTGTTTCGTTTATGACCCACATGAAACATAACCATCAAAAATCCAAACACCAATTATCACAAAAAACTACTTGAGTAACACTGCCACGCGCAAGCACATACAATGCAACACATGAATAGAGAAATATACTAACTTGTGAACAATTTACATACGCAGAAAACATGGAAAGGGGAAAAACGAAACAAGATTCTAGACATCACAAGACTTCCAGAACTTGAAGTGCACAAAATAGACAAAAGAAAATAAAAATTGATCATAATAAAATCAATGAAGCATGTATTCGAACTTCTCTCTGTGTGGTAAAACTCATACCCCGACACGGGCCAAACCAAAGTCTCTTAACCATAAGCACTGCAATCAGAGATTAGTCCCTATTGTTTCTGTAGAGAGGGAAATGCCTCATGAATAGAATTATAAATGGGTTGGTTCTAGGAGAGAACCATTGACTATAAATCATCGAGACCCAGATTTTTCCTTTTCTTTTTCCTTTGAAGGGATGGATCTTAATCAGATCCGGTTCTTACTTTATGGCATCGGATTCGGTTCCTTTCATTTGGACAAGGGAGAGAAGTAGAGTAGATTAACTAATTACAAAATTGTAGTTAAAGAGAATGCCAAGGGGAATGATTGCTTATAGTACTCTTCCAAAAATGTGTAGAAACTCCATGTGCATTTCAATTTTCAACCTTTTAGTTTAAAGCAACCAACAGGATCGCAACAGGCTAAGTAGAATCATATCTGCAAGGCTCCAATGCATTGTAGTATGATGCAGCGTCCCATATTTAATGCATGGTGGGGCCCACCATTTTCAAAATCTGAGACATTCATCTTCCCTAAGATCCTTTCTAATGATCAACCTATAACTTATTATTCAAATATATGTGAAGAACTTGTCTTGCTCTCTTGTAGGTATAGAAATGGTGGGAGGCACTCGTGTGATTAATCTAAATGGTTGGCCCGCTGAAAACTCAGCAGGAATTCAAATTACAGTCCAGGCCAATGTCCTCCCTTGATCACACAAAATGGGCCTCATTAAATCTAGTAAATTGACCCAACCTTGAACAACCTTAATCTATAGACATTTCAACAAGAATCTCCAATTCACATGCAGCAAAGGAAAGGGACTGGACTTGGGGTTCATCTCATTATCTTAACCACAATCCTTTGAAAATGCTCATGAATTCAACTACTAGAATGCATGAAAAATATGCATCACAAACCATGAAAAAGGATGAGTACTTCCAGAAACTAGTACAGACGGATCCCAGCATGGATGGATATTTTCAAAGGGAGAGTGTACTTCTAGACAAGGAATTCAATGGCGGGAAAGTGATCACAGTTCAAAGCTTGTCCCCCCGAAAAAAGAAAGCCTCCAGCATTGTAAGATCATAAACCCACCAATCTTGGATTGTGAGATCATAAACCTAAAAAAGATTACTTCAATGAAGAAGAACAAAATTTACAATCCAAAAATTTCAACAGTGGGCAGCAAGATTACTGGAGAGCCAAAAATAAACAACTTCAACTTTTTTACCAAGACATAAAGGACTGTGCAGATACAGCACATTCTACCTTAAGAACTGACCAGTTGCTTTCTTTGACACATTCTAGATTTCTTATGGTTATCTATTATCCATTGTGTCTCAAGTGAACGTACTCACTTCCAGCTGTTTTCAGGACCTAGATTCAGATAAGTTCTCCAATGGAGTGCTCTTGCTCAAATCCAAGATAACAGTCCGAAACCAAAATCAGCTTCAATCCCTGTAACAGTACAATTTCCTCAAAACACATCCATATATTAGAATATGAAAGAAAGCGGAAGAGGGGGTGGTGTGTGCAGTGCTCAAGACAACAAATCACAGCCCCAATATATTGGTGAGATAAAGTTCACAGCATGTTACTAAAACTCTGCAAAGTCTGAGTCAACTCGAACTCGACACTAGCGAGTCAAGTTGGCCCCCAATATGAAACAATTGTTCCCCGCTAAGACTTTCATATCTATGATGTTGATGCGAATATTTTTCTTATGTTCAAAAGTATTTTTCCCCATAAAGGAGTTTGGAAGTAGTGTATTCTCACAATCTCTTAAAATGTTTTCTTAGATTTTCAATTGTGAATTTTTGACACAATTCACGTCTTCATTATTAGATAGTAACCACAAGGCTGCCAAGAAGTGTGAGATTGATCCTGCATGGGCTCATAATGAAATGGTTGGTGGAGACTGACTATAACATGATGGAGGGTCAATGGATCACAGCTTTCATTTACAACCATTATATTTCAATTGCGCCCCTAAGAAAGTCTGCCAACAACCATGAGCTTTTAAAACTGGGATATCTAGGTTCACAACTAATTTTGTTTGTCACTCTTTCTTCGTAGCTTTGGTTGCTTTTGTGTGTTGTTGCTTAACCTTTGATGTAGCTATAAGGCCTTTATACTGTTAACAAGGCCCACTGTACTATAGGACAGGCCCACTCATTATATGAACATTGTACCATAGGCCCAAAGCCAATTCTTTTCGATTTGATCAAATAGAATAATATTCTTTCCTTATGTGTAAGACTATAATTGACTGTAATTAGCTTAGATGGAGCCTCATCTAAGCCAACCATGATAATTAAATAGAGAAGGATTGTCCCCCTTGAGGGCATCCAATTTCCATTTAGTAATATTATTTGTGTGTCTCGACTACTAAGTTATCTTCAGAGTTAGAATGTCAACCATGTCATAAGCTTTTTCAAGATCGATGAGGATCACATGCAGATTTTTCCTCTTTGCTCAATATTTTTCGATTAATTACCTAAGTGAGAATATAGCTTCCAAAATAGATCTTTTTCACATAAAACTAAATTGATTTTTAGAAATCTTAGTCTTATGTCTACGTCTTTTCTCCATTACTCTCACCCATAGATTCATAGTATAAATCATAAATTTAATCCTCCGATGTTGGTACAATTCTGTATATCTCCCTTATTCTTATATATTGGTACTACAACGCTTCTCCATTCATCCGACATTTTCTTTGTCATTAATATCTTATTGAAGAGTCTAGTTAACCAAATCACCCCAACCTCTCCTAAGCATTTCCAAGCCTCTATCGGAATATCATCGAGACCTAGAGCCTTTCTTGTCTTCATTCATTATAATGCTTCCTTCACATCCGCCAACCTAATTTTGCGGAAAAAAATATGTTCTGCTAATGAAGTATCTTCTCTTATTCTTGTATCTCCTATATTTTCTTCATTTAAAAGCTTGCTAAAATATTCCTTCTACCTTTCTTTGAAATCATTGTCCTTCACTAGAACCTTTTACTCATTATGCATAGTATATTTGACATGATCCAAGTCTCCACTTTTTCTTTCCTTTATGTTTGCAAGCTTAAAATATCCTCTCTACTTTTCTTGTTACTACATCATATACTTTGAACTTTGAACTACTTATTATTTTCTTAGCTTTTTTCTTGGCATTCTTATACACCTCATAGTTTCCCATATTCCTAGTCCCTTATCAAACTTTGTAACAACATCTTTTTCTCAAATAGCTTCTTGAACCTTTACAATCCACCGCCATATTTCTTTATTATAGTGCTTTTTCCTTTTTCACTCTCCGATCATCACTTTTGCAACCTTCCTGTTATAGTTAGTCATTTGATTCCACATCGCTATAGTTTTTCCTCAAGATTCTAGTCTTCCTTCTCAATCACTTTATCCTTAAATATAGTTGCTCTTTCTCCTTTCAAAGCCTTCCACCTTGTTTTAGTTGTTTACTACCCCCCTTTTTCTACTTCAGATGGAAATATTTAAAACTATTAGCCTGGTCAAGCTCTTTCCTGGAATAACCTTATAGACTTTATAAGCCAATTTGTCATGTTTTATGACTAGAAAAAAAAGTCTTTTATAGGTAATTAAATGCTCCTCTTTTAAGTGTTTGATATTGCAAGATCAAATGCTAATGCAAAATCAATCCAAGATAGTGTTTTTTAAAGATAGGTAGTAAAGACTATTTACTTTTTATATATATTATCACAATGAGATCACCACTATTCTTTTGGTGTACATCAACGAGATTAAGGGGGAGAGTAAATGTTTGAGTGATTTTCATCCTTCTCATCTAAGAAGCAGGAAAAAAGCAGATTAAGTACAATTAGGATGCATATAATAGTTCCCTTAGAAACATAGAAAGAACAAATTTGAACCTTTAACAGAAAAAATGTATGCCCACCTTGACGTTGTTTTGTTCTGATGGCAACTCCATTTGTGTAATTACATGGTTAGAGAAGGTCACTCTCTTCAATGTATATAACTCTGAGGTGGTTACATATCCCAAAATCAACCACCATGCTTCATCCTTAACCTGTTAGGAAATTGTTAAGAGTTACATGTTGTCAATTGAACTGAGTACAAAACACAGAATGAGTATTCAACCTTTGGGAATTGAGGAGTGAAAGCTGTTGATGTTTTGCTCTGTGAGTTCACTTTTTCCAACCTAATGTTGACACCGGTAGAGTTTTTTCCTCCATTTTCTCTTCTTTTAACATTTAATTTTACTTGAATGTGGGGAAAACTCTGAAGATCCTTAGGGAAGATGGATAACAGTACCAGAGCACTGTAATCAGTAAAAAGCAGTTTTCATTGGTAAACAAAAACGACCTCTTCACTACTTTGCACGCACTAATGGCCCCAAAGAGATGGGGAAAGGATGATGATGAAAGATACAATGATGTGTATATTAAGGCCCTCGTGTGGCACTGTATTCACTTGCACAATATAAAATCAAGTATCACATTACCAAATCAACACAAACGAGCAGCAAATTAACACAAACCAGCAGCAAGTCACATGTTCTTCACAACATTAAAAATGAAGAAACTTTCATGCACTTGAAGAGGAAACTCCTAATTTCGATTGGGCATGGGCAGTCTCTTCATTCAACATATTCAAGGGGTCAGTCTTATATTGATCAACATAATTATATAAGCAACCCAATGGTGGATTGGATACATCGCAAGTATCTTCTATTCCCTGATCCTTCTTGCATCTAGCCTGATTGAGACTGTTAGATATGGAACTCTGATTGCAAAACACTTTTTCAGCAAATTGATACTGATAACCTCTGAGATATTGAGGCATGGTCTGGTCGTTACTCATATGATAACACTTGTAATAGTGGATTATATTGTATAAAAGACTACTGAAAGTGGTCAATAGCCTCATGGCCACTAGGTTTAATGAAAAAGTACTAAATAATGCTCACAAAACAATAAGTACCACATAGATTTGCTTTACACTTGTGAGGTTGCAAATTTTTATTGGACATGCCAAAAGAAGGGAGCAAAAGCTCCACTTTTTTTATATGGGGAGTTTTTGAGAATCCCTCATTCGCATATGAATATTTCCAATTGAGCAAATGTCTGAAATGGTCCTTTATGGAGCAACCATTTCTCATAGTGTAAGGATGGCAATGGGGCAGGGGATTAGGTAAACCTGTACCCAACCCAATTGACATGCCTACAAAACCATACCCACCTCGACCCATGGCAGGTTAGATGGTTGCCATACCAAAATCGCCCCATGACAAACACGAGCCGGGTCAGGTTTGACTCGGGCTTGACTATGGTTTATTATATTTGTTTGATAATTGTTAAAAGTTTATGTCTTACGGGACTTTGAACTCATGACCTCTAAGAAAACATTCTTTCTCATTGCCATTTGAACTATTGAGCCGCCATATAGAAAATAATGCATTGAGTAATATATGAAGTAAAAATATACAAGGCGGATTAGGTTGAGGTACTCAAAAACCCGAACCTACCCCGAACTCGACTTGGGTTAATGTATGGAAATCCATACTCGACCCAAACCCTACCAATGCCCAACCAAACCCGACCCTAATAGGAACAGGTCGGGGCGGGTCCACGTTTAAACCTGATCCATTGCCATCCTTATCATGTGGGGAGTGTGTGTATATAGTCGATTCAACAGTCTAATTTATTAGGATGGGGCCCAAATTTGGGTGATGGGGGCAATTATGGGGGGTCGTGTGTGTGGTCCATTTCGATGAACTACATAGTAGGCACCACTATGAGAAAAGGCACATGCAGACCGTCCTTATAGGACCGTTTCTCATATATATGTATATAGAGAGAGAGGAATTCTCAAAAAACTCTTATTTTAAAAAACTCCCCGCTTTGCTCTCCTTAAGTTTTTAGGGGCGTGGATCCCACCTTAAGCTAATCCAATCATTTACCCTCGTGAATTGGTATAAAATCCAAATGTGACACTCATCCAACTTTTATTCACTATTGGATTGAAATCACAAGTCATGCCTCTAAAACTATTAAGCATTGGGGCTATGAATCAAGGGATTAGGATAATCTAATGGAGTTGAAAATTTTCATATAGGTAGATCTGATCTAGTGGCATTCCATGTTTGTCATACAACCTAGTGGGCCCACTTGGAAGAGGAGGGGGGGGGGGGGGGGGGGGGGTGGAGTTTTTTAGTGCTCCCCATAGAGAGGAATTCTAAAAAAACTCCCATTTTTAAAATCTATTATATATATGGATGTGTGTGTGTGCATGTAGCCGGCGCTTGTGGGCCCACCTTTCGAAACAACCCCCGGCCCCCCCCCCCCCCCCCCCCCGAAAAAAAAAAACTGCCTTGTGTATAGTGACAGAGGCTCGGATCATCATTAGCCCCACTTGATCAACGGCCCACAAGTTTCCATCATTCAAAACGAGTGCAAAGTCAACCCAACTATCTAATCCATTTGGATGGTTGCCAATCATTGGGATTCATAACTATCAGGGGGTCCCTATTTTATAGTCTAGTTGGATCGATCATAAGGTGGGCCCCGGCTGGTGTTTAGGAGCACCGCCGCTCAGTTGAGAGATTTCAACACACATGCATTTTCTTCTGTGCAAGCAATGTGCTACCATGCACAATATATAACCTTTAAACTTGTGGGACGCAGATCAAGAGTTTAGAAACATTGGATAGATTTGAAACTCCCTATTAGGGTTGGTCTGACCTGGATCTTTCATCCCCACAGTGGGCTCAACAATCTATGCAGAACACGTTTTGTGTGCTTTGAATAATATATTATCAATGTTGTCCATGTACCTATAAGTATAACCAATAAACAAATGTACACAAATTTATTCATGCTTGCAAATCATTTTTGTGCATAATAGCTTTGAAGTGAGAAGGGTATACCGTATACCTCATGGTGTGCTAGGCCATTGTTCGGTTTAGACTTTAGATGATAATGGAAAAGGAAGTATGCAAATGAGGAAGTTTTGAGATGTCAAGCCTAGTACATTCATTATTATATATAAAAGCTATTGATTTGGACCAGTCTAATTTCAATTTTAATCCTTTCAACATCAATTTTGACCATGGCAATCAATTTTGTCCACTCCTTTTAGTTTTCGACTTATATTACTAAATTAAGGGCCCTAATTTATTTATAACAAAATTTATAATTTCCTTCAGCATTTAAAGTCTTTTCTCTCTAAATTATTAACTAATTTAAAATTATGAAAACACTGAGAGAATAAAAATTGCCTCTTATATTGCAACTACTCCTTTGTTGATCATAGATTTGGATATCTAGGAATATAATGGAAAATTTCCAGGTGTCCTTTGTTTGAAAATACTTTAAGTATCTATATTTCTAAAATATATTAATTCTCCATAAAAGCTGGGTTTCTTCCTTGGAAAAAAATGCTCTGTTTAGTCGGGCCCATTTTGATACAAAACAATTGGGAAATGTACGGCGGGGAAAACGGTTCAAATTTAACTAAGAAGTATGAGTGACTCTATAAGATATCA